>JALGQJ010000001.1:6435000-8835000 GCA_023055345.1 Quercus wislizeni
TATGATTGAATTCTCTATGACTCTAAAATTTGTGATTAAGAATGGTTTTGAGAAAAATTTTCAAAAAAATTGCTATAATGTCGGGTAGAGTTTTGTGGGTACTTTGATTTAAATCTTTGTCCTTGAAAATAATTGAGCACATAGTCAATTTTTCTCTACTCCATTTGCTTATAAAGAGAAGGAGTTGAATTAACTGGGTCAAGGAAGTTCAATCTTGCTTTGCTCTAGAATCCATTGATGGATCCTTGAGGCGAAATCCTAGTTGATACCAAATATTAGAGAAAGGATCTAGGCAATTTTTTTTTTTGGTCACAACCAAAAAGGCTTTCCCAGCCGTCCTGATTATCACGCCATCATTGTATGGTGTATTTCCATAGTCAACCCCCTTGAGCCTTATTTTACATAAGCCTTTATTTGTTCTTTTAACTACATAAACCATTCCCGTTCTAAGCGTGAAAAACAATGAATTTACCTTACATTTTGAGAAAATACTTTGGTGGAAATCTACATTTAAAGAGAAAGTGAAAGGCAAGAATTGGAAAAGGGTTAAAGTGGTTGAAAATTTGAAAAGGCTACAGGTGTCAAATTCTCTTCAAAAAAAAAAAAAATCACTCCACTTTTGAGTATAGCAGTAATATTGTCATCATATGAGCATATTGTCGAGAAAGAGCTATGGTGTGAATCCTGTGGATATCTCTTTTATTGTTCTTTCTACCAAGTATTTTCCCAGTTTGCTTGATTTTCCATATCCATTTCTTTCTTAGCCCTCACCCTGTGGCCTATCATTAAAACCTTGATTAAAGACTTTTTGATCTCTGATTTTGGTGTTTGATTACATTAGTGGAGAGGATTTCTGAAAATTGGACTTATAGGGTTAAGTTTTGAGAGAATTCTTTTGATTTCAGTTGTTCTACTGTTATCTGAATTTGCTGGTGGTTTGGAGTTAAATTCACTATTTCACACACACACTAAAGGACTTAGCTTTAGGTTGAAGTAAATGCTTAACTCTTGCTTGACAAATTGCTGAATTTTTTTGATTGATTTTCTTGCCATCTTTGATGTTAAAAGAGTAAGTCACTAGTGATGAAATCTAAATTCAGATCATGGCTTGGCGAGTGATGATATTTCTCTATGGGGTCTAGCTGATAGTGTCTAAAGTTGTCTTTTATTTTATTTTATTTTTGTTTGAGGACAAACAAAGTTCTAAGTTTGGGGGTGTTTGATGACTTGCATAATTGAGTGTAATTTATCACTTCTCAACTTTAAACTTTAGTGTAATTTTATTTATTTTGTTGATTTTAGACTTGATTTTTGTTATTTAAATTTTATTCCAGATTTGAAGAAAATAAAGATTTATTCAAATAAAAGAAATGTGAAGCATCTAAAGAGAATATTTTTGGCCTTGGAAGTTGGCAAGAAAAAGAGAATGAGGCGCTGAAAAAGAAAGAAGAAAAGGAGGCGCTGAACAGAAAGAAAAGGTGCGCTGAAAATAGAACCAACAAAAAGAAAAAAGACTGAAACAAAACAAAAAGAGTCTGAAACAGTTGTGTGGGCTGAACTGAAAAAGGTTTTGGGCTGAAGCAAAAATGTTTGGGCTGAAAAAAAATGTTTTGGGGTTGAAGAGAGAATTGTTTTGGGCTGAAAAGAATGTTTTTGGGCTGAAAAAAAGGGCACACATGAACTGAAAAGAAAAGAAAGGCAGGAAGAAAAAGAAACAAAGGGGCAGCACTGAAACAAAAAAAGGCAAAAAACAGAAAAAGGAAGAGAACAGCGGCGCTGAACCTGAAAGAAAGAGAGGGTTGGAACAGAGAATTTTTCAGCATTTATTTTCCTTCAAATCTTCTCAGAAAAATTATGGTGAATTCGTTTATATTGGATTTAATTTTTAGCATGAACTAAACTTTCTTTATTCTAGGAAAACGATGTAATCTAGTTCCGAACTATGCTTGCTTTTCTATATTAATTTGAACAAATTCTCTTCATGTTTGTTTGATTTATTCTAAGTTTATTGCTTCTAATTAACTGACCATTAATTAGATGATTTTAATCTTGTGATTTGCTGTCGAAAGAGGGAATTATAGGATAGATCTTGAATATTCAGCATAGGTAAATATAGAGATCGAAAGACTTGTATGAACCTATGTAGTATTAAAATCGTTGGTCTTAATGCTCTCTTACTTTATTAAATTGCATACTCTTGTGTAAAATGATGAACAAGAATGTTTCCAATTGACTGTCGAAAGAGGCTTTTGGAAGAGTTTGGAGATTGCTAACAAACAAAGAGAGAGTTAAATTAAATTAGCTAGATGAGTAAAGCATAGTGAGGAATTAGGTGAAATCGATTTCCTATAAGTTTTCTTCCCATTAAATTGATTTTTGAGCAACATCTCCTTTTTTTTCCTTTGCGTATTTTCTTTAATTTGATTTTATTTTAAATTCCAGTTACAAAAACCTTAGTGACTTCTCTAGATAAAATCGAGATTAGCATAATTTTGGTATTTGTCAAAAGTAAGTTACCAATCCCTGAGAACAATACTCTTCTCATCACTTTACTATAAAACTACGATACTGTGCATTTGCAGTTTTGCACCGTTCACTCGGTTGGTTAACAAGATTGAATTTGGGAACAATGACATGCTTGTCTGCAAAACCATTAGAAAAACAAGAAAAACATTGTCAGCAAAAAAAAGGGCACAAATCAAATGAAAAACTCAATTGCAAGCATAGACATAGACTAATGGGAACATAACATATCAAGGGAAGAAGAGGTGATTTTCATGTGATAAACTTAGACCTAAACTCCTACCTAGTGCGTCCCCTCTCTCGTCGAGAAGGGGAGGCCATCGTGCCACTCCCTCTGAAACGATCAAGAAATCCTTGTTCATGCCTTTGTTGGAATCAGGGAGGCATGAGATAAGTCTAACCTCGAGGTACCTAGTTTTTAGGTAATTCCCCTGCCCCTTTAGGTGGTGAAGGTTGTAAACCCAATTGACATCATGGTGGGTAAGGTTTAAGCCCATTTTCTCATTAAGGGCGTCTACACTACCTAGAATTCTAAACATATTTGGGGCACATTGGATGGGAGCTAATCTATGAGCTCTTTAATTTTTTTTATTCATTACTTACAGGCATTGTTATGCTTTCATCTTTGTTCAATTGGAAGAATAACGGCTGATACTTACCTTCTAATAATGTTTTGCTTATATAAATAAATAAATAAATAAATATATATATATATATATATATATATATATATATATATATATATATTATCACAGTTGTTTTTCTTTTTTTCTTTACTTTTCAATAATTTTTAAAAAATATAAAACTACATTTAAAAGTCACAATTTTTGTCACAATTGTTTACATAACAGAGTACTGTTAATGAAAATGGTGTTACCTTTTAAAATTGAAAAATTTCTTATGACAATCATGTGTCGGAAATGGGTTGTGATCAAGGTTTTTAAACCGAACCGGACCTGGTTAATCGAGAACCGGATTGAAATCCGGTTTTTTAAGCCTCAAGAACCGGGCATCATAGTTAATTTCATGAACCCTTTGAACCGGGGTTGGACCGCCCAGTTCATACAGAATTGGTGGCATGAACAGTGCGGTCCAACCCTAGTTCAAGCATGCCTCTTAAATAAGAAAAAAAATCAGAAAATGCACTTACTAGGTTTAGAACCCAGGCACGGTTAGATATGCAGCTGGAGTCTAACCACTCAACCAAGCTTGCAAGTTGTTGCTCAACAATAACCAAAAAAAAAAATACTTGAAGTAAACTTAACGCAATTTATAAAAAATAAAAAAAATAAAAATAAAAACAGACAAACAAACAAACAAACAATAACAACTTAACACAATTCTATTCTACTTAATTAAATTATCCATCTCTTACAATGAATATAAAAAAATTATAATTAAAATCCTTCAAAGATATTCAACTTTACTTCAAAAATTAATCATAAATTTTAATGTTTTCATGATTATTATTTTATTTTATTAACTTTCTTATTTAACTATTAAATATATGCTTGAAAATCATTAAAATTCCTTCACATATATAGATATATTAGTCAATTTTGCTAGTTTTATAAATTTAATATATATATATTTAGGCCTTAATTAATTATGACATCATCACGGTTTGACCCCAGTTGTACCTCAAAAACCTCGAACCTCTCCCTTTTACAGTTCAACGAACGGTCCAAGCTTCAAAACCTTGATTGTGATTTGTTAGAATATAAGACCATTGTTCTAGGTTTCTTGTAGTGCATGCTTATTATACTTGTACAACATACCTTATTTACCTATATATAATGCAGACTATTATACTTTATTCTATACATTTTATTGTAAGATAGTTAAACTTATGTAAGACTGCGTCAAAAAGCTGATAAAGAACTTTTAGAAACAGAGGTTTTGGTCAAGCAAAACCAAGACTCTTGCACAAGCAAATCATTTAAAAAGGCTGCGCCGACACTTGTTTGAATGAAATTACAAAAAATAAATAATAAATAAATTGATTCCCCCTTTTTTTTTAAAAATCTGATTTCTATCGCGCTTTAATATACCTATTTGGACAATGGTTCAATAAGCCCAAAATAATAAATTTGTTGAAGAGCGGGCTTGTTGATGAACATTTAATGAGTTAAAATATTGATCACAATAGGTTAGTAGGTGTTAGAATGAATAGAACAAACAATTTGAAAAGAAGAATACTCCTCGGTCAAGTCCAGGGATGGGGTCAATTCAATTTTGGTCTCCCAAAATTTTAAATTGTAATAATTAATTTAGTCCCTCCTGTGGACGACTAAATTCCTCGGTTCGAAATAAGTCAAACAAGTAAAATAGTTTCACAAATGCGAATTTGTATTGATGATTGTGGTACAATTCTCTGTGATTACAAAAGAGTTATCCTCTGATTCGATCTCCTTAAAAGACTTGTTGATTGGATTTGTAGTAATGTGATTTTGATATGAACACAAGATATCCTTCAATTTGGCTGAAGAATGGATCAAAGATCTTTGATATGGAATTACAATGAATCTCTGGCTATAAGCTTGTTAGAAATTCTTTGTTCTTCGTGTTCTTTGTGTTCCTCGTGTTCTTGGTGCGTTCTTCGTCTTTGAAGATTTGTGGTGGAAGTTCTTCGGTGCTTTAGAGGCTTGAATCCGTAGAACTTCACTGATTTGTGATTTGTGATGTTTCTGGAGGCTTTTGAGCTTGATTCCAGTGAACTTTGAGATCTAGGCAGGTAGTTTAGATGATTCTGCTTCGAATGTTCTTCGTATTTGAAGGTTTGTGGCGGAAGTTCTTCGGGGCTTTGGAGGCTTGAATCCGTAGAGCTTCACCAATTTGTAGTTTGTTGAGGTTTCTGGAGGCTTTTGAGCTTGATTCCAATGACCTTTGAGATCTAGGAAGATGATTTGGATGATTTTTCTTCGAATGTTCTTTGTATTCGAAGTTGAAGTTCTTGGAGGCTTTGAGACTTGATTTTTGCAGAGCTTTTGTACTTCTGAATCTTCCTCCTCTTAAATGCTTTAGGAAGGCTTCTATTTATAGGAGTTTGGGGGTGGGTGAGCGACACGTGGCGAAGTCCGATTGGTGACACATGTCACCACCTGATTGGTCCGCCTGTGTCATCGCTTACACGTGCGAGGATTGCTTGTGTCATTGCTTACACGTGCGAGCTTGCTTGTGTCATCGCTTACACGTGCGAGGTTGCTTGTGTCATTGCTTACACGTGCTGAGGTGTGATTGGTTCTTGCATGACACTTGGCAAATTTCTGTTGGTTTCTGAGTAGTGATAGTAAAACCTAGTAGCAATACGTGGTGCTTTGTAATTGGTTGTATTTTGTGGACTCAGTAGTATGATGTGTCAGCTTGTGATAGGTCGGGAATTTTTCCCTCTCTACAAATGCCCCCTCGAGACTCGTTCACGCACACAGTTTTGGAGTGTAGTGTGGGAATGAGTTTCGAAAACTGATTTTTTTTTTTTTTTTTTTTTTTTTTTTTACACACTTGACTCTTTAAGTGAAGTAGTTGAAGGTGGTGGAGCTTTCAGCATGATGAGATAATTTCCGAAGAGTAGACCCACCCATATGAAAGGCTTTGATGAGACCGAAAAGGGGTCTGCCTGTATTTGAATGTATTTACATGACTGGACCTTCTCAGTATAGGTTAAGTTGAAGTAATTTCAAAAGAGTGTTCCATGGTATTTGAAGTGGGTTGGTGAGGCTGAAAGTTGTTTGCAAGAAGTTGGATATACTTGCAAGATTGAATCATTTTAGTAGAGATTAAGCTGAGGTAATTTCAGAAAAGTATTTTGGATCGTTGGCGGCGATCACAGGGTGTAGAAGATAGGGAAGATGTGAAGATGTTGGTTGGGCACAGCATGCAGGGTCGGGGGGTTAGCCTCATTTTTCTTTTTCTTTCTTTTTCTTTTTTTTTTTTTTTTAACCCCTGGTGAAGTAATTTCAGAAAAGTATACTTCGGATTACGGCGAGGCCATGTGGGAATGTGATTGAATGTGCTTGTGTCGTCGCATCATTCAAGTTAAGTTGAGGTAGTTTCAGAAGCTTACGGATTCTGGGGGTGCTGGTGTTGGTGATGAAGATGAGGGGGATGAAGCAAAGCGAATGGGTGAAACATACGCCTCCATGGTGCTGGCCCTGTATGTTGGGGACCCTCTGGTGTAAATGTTCCTGGGAAGTACACCTTTCGATCTGGGACTGACTGCATGCTGAGTGAGGTCCGACGGCAAGTTGTAGAATGTGCTTGCGTAATGGGACCATGCTGACGGACGTTAAGTTGAAGTAATTTCAGAAGAGTACTTTCTGAAATACCTCAAGCTGAATTTAAGTTGGAGTAATTCCAGAAAATGTGTTTTGAGGTACCAGCAACGATGACCTTTGGGTCTCCTGCTTGTGGGAACATAGGATGAGGCTTTCGCGACCATTTACCGACACCAAAGGTTGAATTCTGATGAGCTGGTCCCTTGGATATCATTCTAAGTGTTGGATGAAAGACAATTTGTAGGATACCCCAACACTTTTTACCATTTTCTCCTACTGCCACTTGTTGGAAAAGCACAGAAAAAAGAAAGATGGAGCTAACTTGTGATTCTGGTCTTAGAAACCAGCCAAGTTGGTGTTTGTTCCGAACCACTGCTTCCGCTGGGAGACCAAGCAATTGGAAAGAGACTACTGGAGACCTTAGGTTAGGAACAGGTGTCTCTGCTGGACTTGGATTTCCTGGCCAACCAAATCCACGGAAGCATGGGAGGTCGATGCAGACCTTGTTATGAGTAATTTTGTGGACAAAGGTAGTCGTTAAGTGGAGAAACAAAATTTGTGTGGATCTCAAAACTACAATGACACTGTGAAGAGGGTTTCTACTGAACCATGAGATGGTTGATTTCAAACTGATTATGAAGCAATTTTGGTTGCTAAGTGTTGAAAATGATAAGGCCATAGTGAGAAATGGCTGTGAGAAAGAGGACTTGAAAATTTGAAAGAAGCAAATCTTCATTTCATGATTCAATGTGTTTTTTTTTTTTTTTCTTTTTTTTTTGGATGAGTTCTTGATGAATCCGGCTCCTCTATTTATAGTGGAGAGACGAAGAATGGTGGTTGTGCAATCGAGAATGGCGGTTGAGAATATTTGGTGAGATTGGTGGCTGGGAATGGTAGATGAGAATGGTAGACACCGAACGAGAATGGTAGGTTGGAGACTGGTAGGCACCGAACGAGAATGGTAAGTTGAATTAGTGACCCAGTGTAATTTCTAGTTCAAGACACATTTGTGAGAGTTTATTTGTACTTTGGAAGGGAAGCCTTTGATAAAGTCTGGAGAATAACCTTGAGGGAATCCAAATTAAGTGAATGAATCTCAAATCTTGATCTTGGGAGCTTAACTTTTGGATACTGTTGGTACTTCGGGGAAGTGGGTCACATAGGTGGTTTCCAAGTCCAAAACAAATAAGTGGATTTCACAATCAGAACCCACATGAAAATCTGAATAGGACAAGTTTTGCTCGAACATCTTGATTCTTGGTCAAAGTTCACATTAAAATCAACAGTTGTAGAATCACACTATTTGAGCAATTTCGGATCCTCAAATGAAGAAATAAACCCCAAAAATGGAATCTACGCGAAAATTTGGGCAAGATAGGTACTTCTTGAAAATTTTGACTTTTTGGTCAATATTTGTGCAAAAGTCAACTTTTGGAAACTGGACATTTACGCAATTTCTGAGTTTCGAACGAAGAAACGGGTTCCAAAATCGGAATGTACTCGAAAAATTGAGTGGGACAAGTCCATTTTGAAAATTTTGACTTTTTGGTCAAGGTCAAGGGTCCACTTGGTCAAAGCATTTTTTTCTCTCACCTTTTTCTTATTTAAATTTTTTTTTTTTTTTTTTTTTTGCAGGCGGTTCGGACCGGGTCAGGATGCGGGTCGGTCCGGGTCAAACCTTAGTGGGTGGTGACGTCATGGATGACGTCACTGCCTTGGACGCGTGTGGCACGTGTGCACGTGTGGCACGTGTGGCACGTGCGTGCTCTGGGCGCCTTGCGCTTGGCGCGTTGAGCGCGTGAAGCGCGTGAGGGGTCTGCGCCGGCGCGTGACGGCGCGTGAAAAGACGCTGATGATTGCCGGATCTTCTGGTGGCGCGTGGCTGCGCGTGACAGTGATTTTGGACCTGAAATTTTCAGGTTTCGTCGATCTAAGGCCGTAGAAGACCATAGTTTTGTCATTTTTGTGAAATCATGGGCAGATTTGCACAGATTTGAGGGAGTATGCCGCGGGTCGTTTTGAAAGATCGTGGCTTCGCCTGTGGCGCGTGGCGGCGCGTGGAAGCTCTTTTGGGGTTGATTTTCCTGGGTTTTGTAGATTGGAGGTCAACGGATCTAGTGGTGGCATTGGTTTTGTAAAATTCCTCTTAGATTTACGCAGACTTGAATGAGAAACTCGCGAGTTCGTCGGGAATTTGTGGCCGTGCGTGGCGGTGCGTGGTGGCTCCGTTGTTGATGATTTTTTCTGGGTTTTGTACATCAAAGTCCTTAGAAGATTTCTGTGGGTTGATTTTTTTGTGAAATCTTGTCAGAAGTTTTAGAAATCTGGGATGGGAATCCGCAGGCTTCGTTGAACTTGTTGCCATTTTAGTCTACATTGTGGTTCTGATGCTGGCTGCTCTGACAGGAGGGTAACTGCGTTTAGACTTGAGGGTCAAAAGGGAGATGGTGAGCCACCATTTTTTGTTTCTCTATCTTTTATTTTCAAACTTTGGTGCAGATTTTCCTGACTTTGAGTGCATTTGAATTTGCAAAATCTGACTTTGAGCTCCATAAACCTCTATATAAGGCCATCCGGGGCATGCATTGAGTTACACAAGCTTAGCCTCAGTGGGTGAAATAATAAGTGTAGAGAAATTACGCTTTTTTTTTTCTTTTTTTTTTTTTTTCTTTTTTTTTGTACTGACCTTCTTTCTCTTTTTTTTTTTTTTGACAGGTTAGAGATTAAAATTGAAGCTTTCTCTCTTTGTAGATTTTTTTTTTTTTTTTTTTTTTTTTTTTTTAGACGTGCCATGAGATTTTCTTCTGACAAGCTTTTTGTTGTTGCTTGTTCTTGTTACGCAGCATGTTTCTCTTGGCAATTAAACTACACCAACACTTATCTTTTCAACGCAGCCGTTTCAAGAGTTTTTGCAACGTAGTCACATCGTGAGCCTTTACAATGAAGCCGTGCTAGCCTTTGTCCTTGTACTGAAGCCATGCCAACATTCATCTTTGCCATAAAGTAATATTTGTATTTGCATCCGCTATGAAGTCGCACCATCATTTGCCTTTGTAATGAAGCTGCACTAGCACTTTTCTTTTGCCATAAAGCTGCCTCGACATTCTATTTGTATCAAGGCCACATCTACACTTCATTCATACCGAAGCTGTGCCAACATTCATCTTTGCCATAAAGCCACAACAACATTCTATTTGCATCGAAGCCATAAAGCTATGTCAACAATTCATTTTTGCCATGAAGCTACGTCAACACTTCATTCGCACTGAAGCCATGAAGCTATGTCAACAATTCATTTTTGCTATGAAGCCACGACAACACTCCACATTAGCACTTGCACTCGCATTGAAGTTGCACCAATATTTGCATCGAGCCACATCAAAACTTCATTTGCATCAAAGCCATGCCAACATCCATCTTTTCCATGAAGCCACGACAACACTTCATTTGTATTGAAGCCATGCCAACATTCATGAAGCCATGTCAAAGCTCCATTTGCACCAATGCCGTGTCGACATTCATGAAGCCATGAAGTCACGTCAACACTTCATTTTTGCCATGAAGCTACGTCAACATTTCATTCGTACCGAAGCCATGCCAACATTCATGAAGCCATGTCAAAACTCCATTTGCACCGAAGCTATGCCAACGTCCATCTTTGCCATGAAGCAACGACAACACTTCATTTATATTGAAGCCATGCCAACATTCATGAAGCCATGTCAAAGCTCCATTTGCACCAATGCCGTGTCGACATTCATGAAGCCATGAAGTCACGTCAACACTTCATTTTTGCCATGAAGCTACGTCAACATTTCATTCGTACCGAAGCCATGCCAACATTCATGAAGCCATGTCAAAGCTCCATTTGCACCGAAGCTATGCCAACGTCCATCTTTGCCATGAAGCCACGACAACACTTCATTTATATTGAAGTCATGCCAACATCCATCTTTTCCATGAAGCCACGACAACACTTCATTTGTATTGAAGCCATGCCAACATTCATGAAGCCATGTCAAAACTCTATTTGCACCAACACCGTGCCAACATTCATGAAGCCACGAAGTCACGTCAACACTTCACATTAGCACTGGAGTTATGCCAATACTCGTCTTTGTCATGAAGCTACGTCAACATTTCATTCATACCGAAGCCGTGCCAACATTCATGAAGCGACATCAATACTTTATCTGCACCAAAACTATGCTGACATCCATCTTTGCCATAAAGTCATGACAACACTCCACATTAGCACAAATTTTCAGAGGCAACATAGCTCAGACATCGAGAGTGTATAGTACTTTGAAGACGCCAGAGTATGCTGCGAAGACTTTGAAGATGTCGAAACATGCCATCAAGAATCTTGACATCGCACAAACATGCCCATAGAGGAGAGATGATGCAACATTGACTTCGGATATATAATCTATCATCATTCTGGAGGAAGTTGACATCGTTCAGATTTCAGAGACATGATGTGAAACGACACCACTCAGAAGGGAGATGATGTGGTTCAACAGATTTTTTTTTTTTTAATGATTTCTTTTTTTTTTTTGATGATTTTTTTTTTTGATAATTTCCTTTTTGATGATTTTTGTTTTCTTTTGCTTTTTTTTTTTTTTTTGTATTATTTTTTTTTGTATATTTTTTTTTGTTTCCTTTTTTTTTATTTCTTTTTTTTTTTTTTTTTTTTTAAGTGCATGACTGAACTCAGCAAAAGATACTAAGCTGCCAACGTACTCCCGAAAGGGATCAAGTCATCACGTAGTTCAAAAGTTTTCTTCTTTTTTTTTTTTTTTTTTTTGATAAATTTTTTTTTTAGTGCGTGACTGAACTTAGCAAAAAGATACTAAGTTGCCTACGTACCCTCGAAAGGGATCAAGTCATCACGTAGTTCAAAAGTTTTTTTTTTTATATATATTTTTTTTATTTATTTTTTTTGATAACCTTTTTTTTTTCTTATGTATTTTTGCAAAAAGGAGGGCTCAGTGTGTAATAATGGGTATCACCACTGATCGAACCCGAGATGGCCTCAAAGGTGACATGGGCATCCAACCACTACGCCACACTAGCAATTGGTGACATAGAGTGGGATTAATTTCTCCTTATTGGTACGCTTTCAAGGGTAATGGGAAGACATCATGTACTCTTGCAGCGTTATAGTGGGTAGTCTAAGCTCTTACCGAGGAGCAATCCTCGATTTTCAAGTGTAGAAGTGTTTAAGGAACTTCCCATTGATGGGGCCGATCCTTATGCCGTCATTGTCAATCAATTTGTAAGCTTGGTTGGTGTTTGCCCCCTGCTTGAGAGTTGGAAATACATCACAAGCAACGGTCACATGGTTTGACCCGATAACTTCATTGAAGTTTAGATCAATCTTGTCTTCTTTGGCAAGCTTCATGATTTGTTCTTTGAAGACGAAGCATTTTTGGATTGGGTGGCCAATGATGCGATGATATTTGCAATAGTTAGGGTCATCAACTTTCCCCATGTCTTCTGGCCGCTTGCATTCTGGCAATTCAATCAGCTTCAATTGCAGTAGTTGTTCTAAGATATTTGGCACATCTTCATTGGGGAACGGATATACTTTTTGCTCACGTTCCTTAAAAGTCAGACGACGCACCTCGTTCTTTTGCCATCCTTTAAGCTGTTTTTCATTTGCATTTGCTCCTCTTCTTGGAACCTTGACTTCAGCAGTGTTAACAGCCATTGGGTCTTTGAGGTTGACTTTTGCATTCTTGTCATTCCTCCTTACTTCCTTTCTGCTTTCGTCAAGTATGGAAGGGTTTGTACTTCCATGGCTAGAGATACTCAATTCCATGTCATGCGCACGAGTTGCTAACTCTTCAAATGTTCGAGGCTTTATCCCTTGAAGGATGTAAAGAAGTCCCCAATGCATGCCTTGGATGCACATCTCTACAGCAGATATTTCAAAAAGTCTATCTTTGCAATCTAGACTCAAAGAACGCCACCGATTGATATAATCAACGACGGGCTCATCCTTCCACTGTTTAGTATTGGTAAGCTCCACCATGCTTACTGTGCGCCGTGTGCTGTAGAATCGGTTGAGAAAGTCCCTTTCAAGTTGTTCCCAACTATTGATTGACTCGGATTCTAAGTCTGTATACCAATCAAAGGCATTTCCCTTGAGCGAACGAACAAATTGCTTTACAAGGAGGCCTCCTTGAGTCCCTGCGTTCTCACAAGTTTCTACAAAGTGAGCAATGTGTTGCTTAGGATTTCCTTTGCCATCAAACTGCAAGAACTTGGGGGGTTGATACCCATTTGGCATTCTCATGTTGTCGATGTGCTTTGTGTAGGGTTTTGAATATGTGAGAGAACTCGTAGAAGAACCTCCATATTATGCTCGGATGGTATTTATTATCATGTCTTGTAATTGTTGGACTGACAACGAAGCCATCGAAGCAGATTGTTCTTGTTGGGGAGTGTTTTCAATTTCTCTCCCTTCGTCATCCTTTGCAGATGTGAATTTATGACCATGGCTTGATTCACCAAGATCTTGTACTTCGAGTTTGTTCATCAAAGTTGCAATTTGGAGGTCCTTATCTTCAAGTGCTTTTGTGAGAAGGACAACCCTTTGTTGCATTTCAGCCATCTTTTCTTCCATGGTAGAGGTGTTAGTCATCATGACTGACACAACTTCCCAAGATGATGGAGAAGAAAGTGATTTGAAGTGAGCATGTGAAAACTCATCTTTTGGGTTCCCTTTGATGGGAGAGAAATTATGCGACCAACTTCTTATGAAGGAAGAATGGGATTTGCCCCCATACTTGAGGTGTTCCAAGGTGGAGATGTCCTTGTTGATGACCTTATTTCTTGTAAGAGGGTCTAAGGAGATGATTGTTTGGACCTTGGCTTCCTTGGTTGATTGAGCTTGAAGTTGATTGTTTGCTTTAGGGTGGCTACGATTGTTTGCACCACTGCAGTTGTTGGTGGTAGCCGTACCAAGTTTAGTTGAAGTAGCTATTGTTGAAGCTTGAATGTTCTTGCTAGAGGCCATTGAAGTTGGTAGCAAGATGATGAAGATTTCTTTCTTTGAAGGAGAATGAGATGAGAGGTAGAGATGTCCCACTGGGCGTGCCAGAATTTGGGGACGACTAAATTCCTCGGTTCGAAATAAGTCAAACAAGTAAAATAATTTCACAAATGCGAATTTGTATTGATGATTGTGGTACAATTCTCTGTGATTACAAAAGAGTTATCCTCTGATTCGATCTCCTTAAAAGACTTGTTGATTGGATTTGTAGTAATGTGATTTTGATATGAACACAAGATATCCTTCAATTTGGCTGAAGAATGGATCAAAGATCTTTGATATGGAATTACAATGAATCTCTGGCTATAAGCTTGTTAGAAATTCTTTGTTCTTCGTGTTCTTTGTGTTCCTCGTGTTCTTGGTGCGTTCTTCGTCTTTGAAGATTTGTGGTGGAAGTTCTTCGGTGCTTTAGAGGCTTGAATCCGTAGAACTTCACTGATTTGTGATTTGTGATGTTTCTGGAGGCTTTTGAGCTTGATTCCAGTGAACTTTGAGATCTAGGCAGGTAGTTTAGATGATTCTGCTTCGAATGTTCTTCGTATTTGAAGGTTTGTGGCGGAAGTTCTTCGGGGCTTTGGAGGCTTGAATCCGTAGAGCTTCACCAATTTGTAGTTTGTTGAGGTTTCTGGAGGCTTTTGAGCTTGATTCCAATGACCTTTAAGATCTAGGAAGATGATTTGGATGATTTTTCTTCGAATGTTCTTTGTATTCGAAGTTGAAGTTCTTGGAGGCTTTGAGACTTGATTTTTGCAGAGCTTTTGTACTTCTGAATCTTCCTCCTCTTAAATGCTTTAGGAAGGCTTCTATTTATAGGAGTTTGGGGGTGGGTGAGCGACACGTGGCGAAGTCCGATTGGTGACACATGTCACCACCTGATTGGTCCGCCTATGTCATCGCTTACACGTGCGAGGATTGCTTGTGTCATTGCTTACACGTGCGAGCTTGCTTGTGTCATCGCTTACACGTGCGAGGTTGCTTGTGTCATTGCTTACACGTGCTGAGGTGTGATTGGTTCTTGCATGACACTTGGCAAATTTCTGTTGGTTTCTGAGTAGTGATAGTAAAACCTAGTAGCAATACGTGGTGCTTTGTAATTAGTTGTATTTTGTGGACTCAGTAGTATGATGTGTCAGCTTGTGATAGGTCGAGAATTTTTCCCTCTCTACACCTCCATCTATTTTACATTCATATTTCCTAATAGAATGCTGAGGTTCTCTATATTTAAGGGATCAAAATTGTACCAACATGGTTTGAGGTAAAAATAAAAATAAAAATAAAAAATAATAAAAAAATTTTTTTTTTTTGAGAGAGTTTGTACCTATGGCGTCCACTCCTGATGATAGCTCTTTATCATCAGACCAAGAAACCAATCTGTTTTTTGTGTAAGCGGGGATTGAACCCCAGATGGAAATTAAGAGAGGGAACCACGTTAAGAAAAGGCATAAGTACTTATTATTCTTGATTGATAGAAAGAATGTTGATTACCAAATGCTTATTCTTCTTTACATCTAGAAGGAATGAACCAAATAATAACATTACTCTACTCCTCCATTATGAGAAGTGTAAAGTCAAAATTAAAAGAATCTTCTTTGTTAACCTCTTGATCATGTTATTGTTCAGTCCAACAATATCTTTCATGACCACAAAAAAAAAAGCCCAAATAGTATGTCATATACCAATAAACCCAACTTCCCCATGCATTTTACTACTTATTAATCTGTTCTCTTCTAAGTGTCAAAATCACACTGAAATACTGGTGGCACATATGACTTGAGCTCCCCAAAGATATTGTCATCTCCTTCACCATAAACACTTGAATCCTGACAATCAAAGTATGTTTGTATATCATCAGGAAATGAGCTTTGTGGCGGGTCAGACTCCGACGGCATTGGTGAACATCCGGCCACCGATGACATCTCCATCATTTCCCTAAACTTTGAGGATTGAAGCAGAAGCCCTAGGGCTGATGTGGCAGTTGCAGCTGGTCGGGGTTGAGTCAGCAAGGTTTCTCCTGAGCTGTATGTTTGTTGGTTGTGGAGGAAAGTTGATGCAAGTTCTTGGTTATTAGGGTTTGGTGTTAAATTAGGTTCAACTTTAGGAATATGGAGACTAGGATTATAATCAGTACTGTTACTACTATTATCTTTATTGGGTTTTAGCCATTTGATGTAACGACTAAGATCGAAGTTTGTGACTGCATTAAGTCCACGGTATTCTATAGCGGCCATGTCATATGCAGTGGCAGCTTCTTCTTGGGTGGCTGCAAAAATCAATGAGATCATGATTAATGATATTTGGGTCTTTGTTAATGAGTACCTTAGTTCCATGACTAAGAAATAACAAATATTTAATTATAAATTTCAATACACACCTTTTAAAGAAGAAAAGTGTATAAAAACATATATTCCAGTTAACCGTCTACATAATTAGTTTGCATAGTTAGTTTGTATACGCTAATTTATTATGGTGTGTTTTTTTTCTTTTTTGATACAAGATAGAAATTCTACTCTACCATAATCTAAGTGTATATGTGTGCAGAACTCCCTCTTGGAAACTTGAACCCTGACCCTTACCCCTCATACCTCACAAACACTTATACTTGTGAAGTAATCACCACACTAAGGGTGCACAGTGATGTGTTTTTTTTTTCTTATTTGTGCACAAATTGACTTTATTTTTAAAAAGTTGTATAAAAACATAATTTAATGCAATATTAAGTGCATCTTAATTTGGAGCAATTATTTAGTAAACTAAAAGTAATATTTTTTTTTTTTTTTTACAAATAATAACGAATCTTACTAATTAAATTCATGATAAGACTCAGCATTAAATCATACAAGAGGATGAAACATTAAGGGGTTTTTGGTTTAGAGATAGCTCCATTTTCAATTCTCAAAACTCATTTTTCATCATTCTAAACTCTAATTCAATTCTCATATCTTTATCTCTACTTTTCTCTAACATATTTTAGACTTGTATTTAGTTGTTATTTTCGGATGTAGTTCTCACTTAAAAAACTCAATTTCAAACAAAGTTGTGGACCCACACACTGACCCAATGTCAGTAGACTTTTCTCTTTCCTTTTTTTTTCTTTTTCCTCTAACTCTCATCTTTCTCTACCTCTCACTCTCTTCTTTCTCCTCAATTCTCTCTCTCTCTCTCTCTCTCTCTCTCTCAACTTTTGCTTGGGTTCACTAATTATGGCTCAAATCTCCGAATAGAAGCTAGATTAGAGACATGAGAAACCGATTGCACCTCTCTTCTCCACCCAACTCCTCCGCCCCTCTCCTCTCTGTCATTTCTTACTTTTGGGTTTTGTTTGTGTTAGGGGAAGAAATTTGTAGATTTATTGTGTGGATGAACATGTTTGTGGGTTTGTGTTTGTGTGTTTGATCGGTACTCGTGTTTCTAGGTTTGATACATCGATACCCATGTGTGTTTGTGAAGAAGAAAGAAAGAAAAAGGAAGAAGAAAAGGCCATTGGATTGAGTCTGTGAAGAAGAAAGAAAGAAAGAAGAAGAAGAAGATTTAAAAAATAAAAAAAAGCCCTATTGAGTCTGACTTGATAGAGACAAGACATGGGGGTAGGTCCACTCAAACTCATTTTTTTGAATTATGAGTGATGAAAATTGAGAAAAAAAAAATTAAGCCAAACAAATAGAGTTGATGTGGGGCTCATAAAAAATGAGTTATGGGTAATGAGAATTGAGTAATGAGTGATGAAAATCACTCTAACCAAACAGGGCCTAATTGCTTTCAAAGTTATATTTGTATAAATTTGGTAATTTGTTTTGAGAAACCTTGGTAATTGGTAGTACTAAAATACCCTTAAATTGAAAATTGTACCAAATTCTAGGTACTATATGCGGTTGGCCTTAATGGACACAAGACAGAGATGAATTTGAGACGCAAAGAACAAGTAGTGTTATTGGCAGGCATCATAAACACGAACTTTCTTTTCAATCTTTTTCATTTTTTTCTTTTCTTTCTTGGTAAGTTGCTCACTTATCCCTTGCCACTGTTGTAAAATTGAGTTTCAATTTTCAAAATTTTGGATGAACGAAAGAAAACAAGAGTGTATCATTTGATTGTGTAAAGAATTGTTTTTATAAGCCATAACAAAATTTGAATATTTTTTACCATCGAATCTAATCATGTTAGACAAAGCTGATTTCAGATTACGATAATAGAGGGAGGAGGAATACCATATGTCCCGAGATAGAGATATTTATTTCCAAAGACTCGACCAATTCGAGCTTCCCATCTTCCATTGTGATGATGCCTGCCCATTGATAATAAAAGAAATCCATGTTTCAAAAACGAGACAGGTTGCAATTGAAGCTTTGATAGTCACAGACATATATATATATATATATATTGAAAGATCCCACGGTATACTTGATACACAATATTGATCCTCCATACATCTTATGTCATCTCGAAAATTTCGTATATATATACACACACATACAAATCGATTCATATAGAGTACATATTTGGTCTTTATAAAGTACACTTCAACAAATAATGGGAAAGAACTGTGTCTCATCAAAGAGCACAAACGGTTCTTAATTATTTCTTGAATTATTCAATGCCCCATATGCTACACTCTACTCTCACATAAGAGTAAGTCCTACCTGTGAGTCCAAGGGCAAAACTGTAAAGTTCTATTGACATTTAGTTTTAGCTAAACTTTCTTTAGATGCTTTATTCACATTTTTCCCAAAAAATTTTACACTGTTAACTTCCTTTCTAGTTAGCCACTCAAGTTTCTCATTAGAACCGGTGCACTCACATTTACTTTTAAGTTTAACTCTTTTCAATTAGATCTATCATTGGCTTAAAATACCCTCTAATGATGGCAATCTATATATAATTCACTTTGTTTAGCAAATGCTCTCACGCTATCTTTATTTAGCAGTATGAAGACTCTATATAATAATGAACCATATATAAAGCGTGTTCTCTCTTCCTTAACAAAGAATTTTCTTATTTGAATCTAAAGTGAAAATAGCTTTAAAATCTTGACAGGTTCAAAATTCTTTTTTTAAGTTTTTCATTTCTATTTATTCAAATTATGCTTTATGTTTTTTCCCCCTTTAATTTATTTAACCAATTGACAAGCTTTATTCACTATTTTATCTAGAATTAAACATTGGCTTCTACTTAAATTTGACATTTGGAGAATCTAAATTGATGGATGATATCGGCTGTTTAGCTTGGTTAGTATTTTGAGTGTTGACTTTAATGGAAGATGCTAATTTCTTTTTTATTATTTATTTTTTAAATATTTGTTATATGATACTTTGGCAAACGGGTAACTTTTGTGTGTAGCATATTGGCCTCTCCACACATTAATTTCTGGCTCCACCCCTGTGTGAGTCTCATACATAAACACAAACCGGCCAATTGAGAGGGGATAGAAAGTTGTGTTTTGTTTAGATCTCTCTCTCTCAAAAAAAACACAACTTTCTTCCCCTCTCAATCGGCTGGTTTTTTTTTTTTTTTTTTTTCCCCCAAGTGAGTGAATTTTTAACTTATTTAACGGCAAAGTGACAAAATTACCTATTTGGCACATACGTAAAGTTAAGGGAGTAAGCTAAAATAAAGGTTCAAGTGGTGTCATGACTATTTACCTTAAAGTTCAAGAGTGTCATAGCATTTTTTTTATACCAAATGTATGAAATAATTTATAATTTCACTTATTAGAATTGTACAAAGATTTTATTCATAATAAAATTTCAAAAGCAGTTGAAAATTATGATAATTACCTTGCAACACCTCTATATTTTGAAACTCCTCGAGAAAAACCACTGCTTTTCCTGCAAATTATATCTCATATCAATTCAAATTGTGAAATTTACACCTTATTTTTCTCAAAATTGAATGTAGACGTAGATTCTAAACCTTCTCAATGATCCAATATATTCTTCTCTTGATAGACTCTCCATTTCTTTGAGTTGTTTACGGTATATTGACAACTGCAATTGTTAAGAGGGATTAGCCTCTTGGCCCTCTTCCTTAATCATCTATTCTAGTCTATAGCATTATTAAAAAATTATTGAAAAAAAAATACACAAAAAATCAATAAAACAGAATTACCGGAAAGTTAAGAATGGTTTCTTCACCCCAGTATTTCAGTGCTGCAAGGTCATAAGCATGTGCAGCTGCTTCTTCATCATCATAGGCACCTGAAAATTCAACAGTGCAAAAGACTAAGAAATTAACACTACAAAACCAGAATTACAAAATTATAATAAAGTTGCACTCAAATAAGCAACTACAAGTCCTTCATTTCTATAATTAAAGGTGTATGATTTAGCCTTTATTTTCAAGAAATACATGTAGCAGCAGTAATTAATACACACCAAGATAGACTGCAATGAAGTTGGATTCCCACCAATCACCAAGAAGTATGCCAAAGCCAAAAAGAAATAGGAAGAAAAAAAACATAAGAAATATGAACATATAATCGATTAAGAAACATAGAGAAAATAAAAAACAAATAAACATGAGCATGAACCTTGTCTTCCTTTCTTGTTTTGGGATTCATTCCAACAGTTCTTGTCCCACAAATGAGCTTCATATCGGCCTGTCCATCGATGCCTGAAAATAATCAAACCACACCCACTTCAGAAAAACTTAAGGAAATGAATATAATGGAAAAATACAAATTAATAAAGTTGGTACGTAGTAATTTATTGACCTTGTGACCCCTCGATATATTGAGCTACGTTGAGGAGGAGAGTCTCTAGGGACACTTCTCCTTGTTCGTTTCACCTTTGTGACAGTTTTAGAGCTATTAGTGTTATTGTTATTGTTACTGCTGTTTGCATTGTTTTTCTGGTTTTTCTGTGATGATTTCGCCATGAAAGTCAATGAAAAAGATGAATATGAGAGAGAGAAAAAATGCTAAGAGAGAGAGATATGACTAAGTCCTAGAATGAGAAGGATTATAAAGGATGACAATGATATAAGAGGCAAAAGAATGGAGTCAGAAGAGTATGGGCTGGCAAACTAGAGAGGCCGGACCGGCAAAGGAGCTAGGTACATATTTTGTGACCGTCTAGTTTAACCGGGTCATAAAGCCTTTTTCTTCTTGTCCTCACCTAAAACATTGTGCAAAATTAGTTTCGATCATATTGAAATCTGATTGATGTAGCCCTTTTTGTCTTTATTTTATAGGATGAACCTTATTTTATAAAATAAATCTTTTTTTATTTCATATTTATACAAAAGTCGTAATGGTATATTGTCATCTTTAGATATTTTATGCCTGCGTGTGAGATGAAAATGTAGTCAATTTATGTTTCATCAATGACAATATGCTACATGTTTTTTTTTTTTAACTATACGTGTGAAATGAAGATCTTTTGTTTCATTCTAACGGTTCTATTTTATACTTCATCAATCAATCAATTGCAAATTACCATATGTATTTTTTATTTTTTTCTTAAAAAATATTATACATGATATATTGCGGTTAGTGTAATATAAAATGTAATAATAGAAGTGGGATAAAAAAAATTTATTGGCATGTGTGAATACATTTATTGAGGGAGAGAGAAATAAAGAATAAATTAGACGAAGTATAAGATATGTCGATATTTTTCGGCCACTTTTAATTGTGTGTGGTTTCTTTTGCTTTACTTGTTAAAGATTTCATTGAATTGAGTTTGGATGTCATTGGCTAAAGGTAGGAAAATGTGCCGTGTGGGGTTAGTGTTAGCTCCTAGTAAATTGACTTCATCAGAAATCAACCACCACAGTGCAAATTGAAAACCTTAGGCAACTTGTCATAGAGAAATAGGGTATAGAGTATGGTTGTCCTTAAAAGTTGGTAAGTTGAATTTGTTAAAGGCCCAGTTTAGATGACCCAAAACTAAAATAGAATAGAAAATTGTGGAAATACTTGCACACAAGAAATAATAGTCACTCACTCATGAATTGTGGAAATCTCATTGCGTAGTACACGTCTTATTAAAGACCTTCACATGACATGATCTATTCGATGTGGGCCTCAGGGAGACTTTACGTGCTCTATTCGATGTGGGACACCAAGATAGCTAGAATTTATTAGCATATTTTGCACACGATGGCGTAACTGTAACCACCCAAGTTGATCGTGTAAGTATTAATGATATGGTTGAAAAGTTTCTGAACTTTTTAAGGTTTTGGGGATCCTAGCTAGCTACTTTCGTACGGACTTGATTTAGGTTCAGTGAATTTAGTATATTGAACCAGTCAAATAGTAACACGTGTCTAAAAATAAATACATGTAATCATTTCAACGGATTCAGTACTACTGCACATTAGACCTAAGCCTCACCCCTTACGAACTGGCCTGTTGTACAAAACTCTCAAATTAATAGTGATAGTGGATGAGGAGCCAATAATGACTAGTTACTAGTTTTAATGCCAAACCAATAATCAGAGAGATTATTTTGTGTTTTAATTAAGGAAGTTTGGTAAGCAAACTGTTGGCATCCATATCTAGTATAGCATAAAGATTTCTTGTTCACCTAATTAATGCAATAGATTATCAGAGAAATATTGTCTTGTTCAACTGTTAATGCTTGAGTGCTTGATATTCCTTTAATTAGGACATAAAAGACATTATGCTTTTTCATGATGATATCTTTTCTTGACACAGACACTTTTTTGTTTTTTGTTTTTTTAATTTTATGATTAACTGAGAACATATTTAAGGGAGTTAAGATCAATTATATATGATTTTTTTAATTTATTAAAAAAAATAGAGAGAGAATTAGATGGGGCGACCAAAATATTTTTCCTACTTAGGCGTTACCATAATAGCATCCTACCTGTTGGATCCAAGCTTGAAAGTAGGGGAAGCGATGAATTATAGCTGTTATCCCAACTCCACAATGATGCTAGTGGGCATTAAACCAAGTCTCATATGTGATATATCACAAAGATATATAATAGGAAGTAAGATGTTTTGACTAATCAGGGTGATAACCAACAGTCTCATATCTCTCACCAAATAAGAGATCAAAGTTTGAGGTTCAAGAAGGACAAGTGGAGATTAGTTCTGAGCACATCCAGCCTATGAGCTGAGCTAAGGAATAAATTGTACTGGGCTAATCAGGTTAATACAGGGTGAACTTGTCAAACATGTCCGCAATAAGGAACCAAAAGAATGCAATATTATTGAACAAGAGATGAGAGGTTAGTTTTTCTGGGTTTTTTTTTTCTTGTAGTTCTGGCATCTTTGCTACCAAAAAAGAAAAAGACTTTCTTTGGTTTAGAAAGAAGATACAGTACTGTCTGATGTCCGGTGTTAAAACCAAGGACTCAATTAACTCTAGGCACATTTTTTGTAGAAACTTTAGGCACATCTAACTATCTAAGTCATATCAAGTATGATTTCGAGCCCACACTTGCCGACTACAACTGTCAAAAAGGTAACTTCGATTCAACATAAATTTTTATATCTACACCAGACCACAACCCCGTATCATCAATTTTCATAACTGCTACAATGCTGGGCCATACAAAGTATTGGGTCTGGTCCCATTTATACAAGCTTTGGGCTAATAAATCTAGACCAAAATGGGGCCAATTGGCTAAGTGAGAAGTGGGCCAATTCAATATAACTTATTTCAGTAAGGGACCATACTTTAAGCCAGTTGAGTACTTTTCCCAGAAATTATTTTCCCCGAAACAAAACACTGAAACAGGAAGATTAGTTGAAATTTTTGTGATGCACCTTTAAATCTCATTGTAGCAAGCAATAGTTTTGTTCTATCATTTATGCTACAAATGAGCGTATAGAAAAGATACTTTAGTAATTACCCTCTTTGACAAGCTTTCTTGTTCAAAAAAACACACCCAAAAAAAAAAAAGCTTCAACAACAGAATCCTTCACCAATCCCTATGGGCCAAGCTCTTTGTAAAATAGGACATTAAATCCATCTGGTCCTAGAGGCTTGAAGCCTTGTCATTTCTCATGGCAAATAGAAACTGCAAAAATTTCAACCTCAGTTTTATCCTTCTACATCAATTCTTTCACATCCTTATGAATCTGATCTGAAAACAGAAAAGTTACTCTACTAATAATTCTACCTTCATTTGTGGCAATAGGAGATCCCAATGATAGATTTTGTAGAACTCAATTACCACCTGTTTAATTTTAGAAGGTTTATCCAATCTTCTTCCTGTGTTACTGTCTTGCTGATAGTCAATCTATTCTGAGAATCTGAGATGCTATAGATTTTCCAATAGAATCCCTTTTTTTATTCCCTAATTTCTGGAACTCATTTTCATCTAACCATTCTATCATCTTCAATGATTTTAGAATTGATTATTCCCACAGCTATTTACAGAGTGACTATAAATTTACATTTAAAGCATTCCACTGGATGCTTGCTAAATTTTTAATTTCAAGCATTTGTTCTCATTTGAGCAGGACAAGAATCAGAAGGGCATGTTTGGAAATTACGTATCTAATTTATTTTAAATTCTTAAAACCAATTCTCAACTTATATAAATAATTAAATATGATAACGTTTTTTTTTATTAAATTTGTGTAATATTTTTTGGGGTTAATTATGTCCTAGCCATTAGCAAGATACTATTGTCTTTTTTTAAAATCTTGTTTAGCCTTTTTTTTAAAATTACTTAGAATAAACAAACAATGTCCTACACAGTTCTTACCTAATCCTGCCATGATAATGTTTTTCTAGGTAAAATTTAAAATACTGATTATTAATCCCAGTATCATCAATTTCATATTTATGTACTACACCAGGTGCACCCAAGATTGATAATTGTTTTATCGACAAAGTTTAACTACAAAATTAGTTGTAACCTAAATCTAAAATCTTATTCCATAAAATAAATATTACTACATATTTTGAAAATCTAACCGTTGGATTGCATGTTTTTTACACTCTTAATATAAATGTCAAATTTTTAGTTAATCGGACATTATTTACTATATGATCTATAAGCTTATATTTTATACATAATTTTAAACTACAAAAACTTGCAGTTTAAACAATTTATTGATAACATAACTATTAATATTTAATTTTCTAGAAATTTTGCAAGCATGGAGGATATAAGAAGAAGATGTAATCTTATGGTAGATTTGTCAAAATTCAACTCCAAAAAAAAATATTGAGTAAAGTTGTAACCTTAGCCAACAAACCAATTTTATACCTAAACTTTGTCCTTGTTTTATGGCATCCAGATTTTCTTCTTTTTTCTGTGAAAATATTATACTACTAAAATTTGGACTTTAAATTTAATAATTTATATATCAGCAACTTTTAATTTCTAGTGTTTTTTCTTCTTCTTTTATATATTTATAGTAGCTTGTAACTCATGCATACGCATAGATGAATTTTAAAATAAACACATTTTTTAATCATAAAATATACATAATTAATTAAATTATTAGAAAAGGCAAACGTAATTAGATGCATGTTAAAATTTATGCCTAAGTTTAGTACTAATTATAATCATTTTTATTCTAATTATTAATAAGATAGAACATATAGTAATTTTTGTTTTGTGGTGATTTTCGATTCTTTTTTTTAATATACAAGATATAATTTCTACTCTAACATATTTTAAATATATATGTGTGTAAAGCTTCTTCCTGAAAACTTAAACCCCGACACTCCCCCCCCCCCACATCCCACAAGCATTTATACTTGTGAAGTGACCACTGCACCAAGGATGCGCAGTGATGTGGTGATTTTTGTTGAATAGATATATGATTGGTTTTTTTTTTTTTTTATAGTTCATTAATATTGGACTTTTAATATTTTGCACTCACTAACTCACTTGGCACAAAGATTAAAAACCTTAAATGAATAAATGCAACAAAATTAGCTCACAATTGAAATATAATTTGAAATCCAATTGAATTTTCTATTAGTTTTGGCTTTTATATATATATATATATATATATATATATATATATATATATATGAAACAATACATATCACATCATGTTGATCTTCTAACCCATTAAAACCCGATAAGGGTCATAAGCTTTGCAACCTATTTAATCTAACATGTTTCTGGCCAAATATAATTTGACCCATACCCAATCAACTCAAACACCAATACGTTCGACTTGACATGTTTAGGCCTTACTGTGGACACCCCAACAATCAACAATGTAAACCTTAATCCCTTTTCACGTTTCCATCATTTTTTTTCTTTTTCTTTTTCATTAAAAAGAAGCTGTTCAATATAAACTTATCCCAAATGCAACCTAGAACTATCAATCTTCCCTCTATAAGGAGCTCTTTTTTTTTTCTTTTCTTTTTTTCTTTTTTTTAAAGAAACGTTCTCTGTAGGGAGCTAAGAATTTTTTTTCCAATTAACCTTAAATATCAAACAATTTCATTAGTTGTCACGTTTCAAAACAATCTAAAAAACTAACATCTCAAGGGTCTAAAACTCGAGTTTCTAAGTCTCGATTTGCAAGCAGTGGCATCTAATGTGGAAAAAAATCCACGTGGAACTCAAGATTTTAAGACTCGAGTTCCACCATTTTTTGTTCGTGTTCTTCTGTGTTCTTCTTCGTCGCTGCAGATCTAAAGACCAAATCATCCACCCAGCGTTCTTCTCCAACTAGATCGCCCACCCAACATCTCTTCGTTCTTCTTCGACACTGTAGATTTGAAGACCACATCGAGTTCCAAATCATTATTCTTCAAGTCTTATAATCAGAAATTTCCTCGACAAAAATCGAGTCTCAAATACTCGATTTTGCTTTTTATAACTCGAGTCTATAAGACTCGAGATCTATATAGCGTCATACTTCCAAATCAATAAGTGGGAATTAAGTCTTTAAGCCTCAAATTTCAGACTGAAATCAACCCTATAAAACTCAAGATGCTAGTTTGCAAAAAATTTTCAAACACATGTTAGCTTAGTATATTTTCTACCCTCATTATGCTAGCCTGCAAATTACCTCAGGGAGCTAAACTTGTAGACAATGAAACAATCATTTTATTATTATTATGGGAATGAACTGTCTTTATAATTTTATACATTTAAATCATGTATAAAATGTGTGTGTGTGTGTGAGTATTATAAGATAGAAATTCTACTCTAGCCTAATCTAAGTATATATGTGAGTAAAATTGTCTCTCAAAAACTTAAACCCTGACCTTTGCTCCCCATACTCTACAAGCACTTATACTTATGGACCGGAGTGACCATCTTGTTAAGAATGCACAATGATAAATGTCAATATAATTAAGTGGTATTGACTACTCTCTTTTATGAGAAACTAGTTATTAGCCCATGTTTTGCAAAGTTTTTTATTCAACTTATTAATTTATAAATATCATTAATAGTCATGTTATAGAAAAATATTCTTTATTTAAAAACAAATATGTTATTATTATTATATAAAGAGGTTTTTTGTTATTATTTTATGTTGTCCTATTTTAATTTGTGTCTAAATTTTATTAGAATTTTTTTACCTTTAAAATATAACTTCCAATTTAACAATTTTTATTCGACTTTCTCTCTCTCTCTCTCTCTCTCTCAACTTACTTATTAAAAAGTCTACACACCTTTAGTAAATAATAGTAGTGACATTAAATTTGCTATTTAACAAAAAATAAATCCAAAAATAAAAATAAAAGCAATTGGAAGCTTATTTGAACATCAACAACAATAGAATTCCATTGGATCAAGAAAAGTGATTTGAAAAGCTTTGCACCTCTCCTTTTATCTCTAATTAAAAAGCGAGTTTCTAAATAGAACTTCATCAGCATCAAGACAGGGAAACCCACAAAGTCCATGTCTCTCTTTGTCACATGTCTTCAAGATTTGTTGAATAGAAGTTGAAAAAGAAGAAGAAGTTAACAATGTCATTCATTTGTTAGAATTCTTTTGTTGCAATTGGAATTTGTTATTGTGGGGACGCAAGCCCAAATATATACATTGGGTCTTGGGCCTTGTCCGAGGAGACACAATGGTCCGAGAATAGATCAATAGTGAGGGAGGAGTAAGACCAAGAACTTCACGAGCAGGCTATGGCTGTAAAAGCTGGCAGAGGTAGGTTGAGGAGGAGTATCTCCTTAGCTAAACAAAAAAAAGGTCAGAAGGTGAGTTCTATTATCCAAAGTGACTTTCTAGGAAATTCTGTTGATAAGAGTATGCACTGTGAATGTACGGGACAGAACGGGAGCTGAGAAATATCTAAGAAAAAGCTGCTACCACCGCATTGAATGTTCTGTAGCTAACTCTCTAGCCGCATTTATGTGGAGAAGACCCCTGAATAGTGTTGCCTTAGTCGTCCCAACTCATAGAGGGCCTGTGAGGGTGTCTGATGGGACAAGCACTCAAGTAGTGGCTTGAACGACTAACAAGTGGAGGGCCAAGATTATTCAAAGGGAGATATATAATGTAAGAGACCCCTGATGTAGAGGAGGGAGAAATGAAGAGAGAAAGACTATAGCAATCAAGAACTGAACTTGTAATCAACTTTGAGTGAAATATATAAGAATTGATCTTCTCAGACTGTGCCGAGGACAGTTTTCTTCAGATTGAACTATTCTATTTACATTTTCTTTACATCTGAATCCAATTTAGTTGTTGACTAATTTATTAAAACCCAGTTTTTCAACTCACTCTCTATAAATTCATTGTATTGGGTTTTTTTGGCCTAAGTTCATTTATCATTTGGGGTAGGGACTTAAATTGCGTCCTTACAGTTATTTATATTGAAATTATCATTTATTAATAAAAATTAAAAGGTTTTTTTCTTTTCTCTTTTTAATTTTTGGTTTTTGGTTTTTGATTTTTGAAGGAGATGAATGGCTATGACTTATGAGTTACACCGATGCTAAAGATAATGAAGGGTATAAGTTACAAAGGATGATATAACAACTCATTAGCTTTTTTTGGCATTCAAAGTTAATACCATGTAAAAAGTCCCAATTTTTGCTACGACTATCCTACATAGCAAATTGTGATTAACTATAATATTACTTTTATATTAATTCACAACTCTTTTTTTATCACATACCGTCTACCAAGTAGACCACTGTGATGAAAGTTGTATTTTTTTTTTTTTATGTGAAAAAAATCTAGGGGTGGATGTAACAACTTATTAACTATACTTATGGGTTACAAGTTACAAACCATTAAATTGGCTGTTTTTTTCCCATGTGTAACACAAAAGGTTGTCGACCAAAAAAAAAATAAGTTAAAGTGTGTAACACAAATGGACGTGCATCGGTATCGTATTAAGTGGCGTACTGTATTTAAATTGGCGGGTTTTTCTTTCAATGGGTAACACAAAAGGACCAAATCACTCTATTGCATTAATTATGCATTCAATTTTTTTCTATAAAACTTAATGACCTATTAACTATAGGTGGCGCTGTATTTAAATTGGCTGGTTTTTGTTTTCATGAGTAACACAAAAGGACGTAAATCACTCTATTTGTCTTAATTATGCATTCAATTTTTCCCCCTAAAACTTAAACGACAATGATAAATTGAAAATGAATAGGTGCGTGTATAACTAATACTCCTACCAACTTAAAAGAGAATGGTAAACTTTTTTTTTTTTTAAATTGTTAACTAATCCTCTAACAGCAATAGTTAAGATGTATATATTATTTTTTAAAATAATATTTGTATACATTTTCTAAAAAATAAAGTCAAATTGTACACATATATTCTAAAAAGCACACAATTTATGTTTATAAACCAATGAATCAATTAACACATGTATTTTATTTTTTGAAATATGTGCGTTACAACTCATAATTAATGGAGCATGTATTAGTTAGGGCACTCATTAACAACTTAACAAGACTTTTTTTATTTCTAAAACTCAAACAAGATTGTTAATTAATAGGTGCATTGACACATGTCATTGTTATATAAGGATACATGTAATCACAACATGCATCCTCTCATTTTGGAAATCTAACTTTTATAATGATTAGATAAAGTTTGAATTCTCTCTCCTTTATTATTGTAGTTGTACAATTATTAGAAAAAATCATGGATAAAATTAAAATTATTAGAAAAAATCATGGATAAAATGAACTAACATATTTAATGCTAGTGATAAAAGTTGAACATGATAACTAATGATTGGCATAAGAGTAATTCTTAGGTACTCCAAAGCATAGAAAATGGTACTTTGGGTCCAATCACATTAATGATGGGGTCTACTATAAATATGAGAGGAGAGAACAGTATTTTTCCGTACTCCGAGAATACCTAAAAATTTTTCCTGACGTAGGTAGGATATTGTTACATGTAAAAATTACTTATGCTATTGTTATATAAACAATCATTTAGCAAACGAATAAAACAGAATTGTATAAAACTATTTTTTATATATTTTTTTTTACATTATAAGTGAAGGATGGCAATTCAAGCCTTAAAATTTTCTATTAAAAACACCAAAAAAATATCAATGGACCTAAATATTATAAACATATAAAACTATTAAGTTTGTATGAGCTTGAAATTAAGTTATCACCTACCAGGATTTGCATGTAAAGAACCTTTTAGAATATATATAGAATATTCTGATATGGCAAATGATATCCTTATCGGATTGAGATCAAGTGATATCCTCATTTCCCTCTCACAAAATATTTTTACATTTTTACTTCTTTTTAACTTTTTTTTATTCAAGGTTCGAGATTGAAAGTTTTTTTTTTTTTAATTTTTTTTTTTTAACTTTCAATTTCAGACATGAATAAGTATTGCATCAAGTGCTATTCCTGATCTCAATCCATCCTTATCACCACTTCACTAGTAAAGTCTTCAATCTCTGAACTCTCCAATTAATGCTATGGTTTCACAATTGGGGACCCCCTCATAGTATTTGTCGTTCTTCGCCTTTTGGTTTCTTGTAATAAATTTTCCTTGTGAGTTTCAAAGGAAAACTCTAACATCATGAACCAAACGGCTCAACAACCCCCACCATATATATTATTGTGGAAGTACTTGAATCGTATGGGTGAGACTGTGAGAGCCATGGCCAATTTCTTACTTCCTTGGTGAAGAGCGAACTTCAAAGTGTATGGTATGGACTTAATTAGTTAAATGCGCCTTATTACCCAACAACTATTCCTACCGTTTTAGGTGAACCCCCTAATAACATAATTTTGACAAGTTACAAGGCAACATGCCAAGCTTTTGCTCCTTGAGATTCAGAAGTCATTGTTTTTGGTTTAATTTTTTCTTAATTATTCATGCTCATTGTATATTTGTCGTGTTTTTTCCACTCTATTGCCAAAGTATCCATGGAGCTACTAAGCTGGATCAATGGTTTAATTTTTTCTTAATTATTCAAGTTCATTTTATATATTAACTTTATTTGTGCTATGGGTATACACTTATGCTACATCTATCCCAAATTGTTGGTCCTATTTAAAAACGTACAAGTTTTCAAAACTACCATCATCAATTTAAACTCTAGAGAAAGAATGATATTGACTTTTTAAACAAGGTTCTCAGACCCAGACCAGACCAGGAGGTCGGACCGTGAAAACCGAGAATCAGATTGAAATCCGGTTTTTTAAGTATAGAGAACTAGGCATATGTGGCAATTCCGTGAACCCTTAAAACCGGGGATTGACCGCACGATTCATGCAGAACCGATGGCAAGAACCGTGCGATCCAACCCCTTAGCAATTTTTTTTTTTTAATAAAAACAACTTAACACAATTTTATTCTACTTAATTAAATTATCCATCTCTTACAAGGAATAAAAAAAACTATAATTAAAATCCTTCAAAGATATTCAACTTTACTTCAAAAATTAATCATAAATTTTAATGTTTTCATGGTTATTATTTTATTTTATTAACTTTCTTATTTAATTATTAAATATGTGCTTGAAAATCATTAAATTTCCCTCACATATATAGATATATTAGTCAATTTTTCTAGTTTTATAAATTTAATATCTATATTTAGGCTTTAATTAATTATGACGTTATCACGGTTCAACCCCGGTTCGACCTCGATTCGACCTCAAAAACCTTGAACATTTCCCTTTTACGGTTCAACGAACAGTCTAGGTCTGAAAACCTTATTTTTAAATAAGGTAAAGAGATAAAAGAAAAATTATTTTTATTTATTTTTCAAAGAGACTGCAATTTGAGACATCCCAAAATGGAAAAGATAACCAATAATTTAGGACGGAGAGACTAATTATTTTATGCATTTAGTAAGTATATATTTACATTATACATAGATACATGCAACATTGCAACTACAAAACAATTTATCTGATGAAATCCACATTCTACTACCATCACTACCTCCACCATTGTTGACATTGCTATTACAATTGTCATCGCCACTTTACCACCCACATCAGTGGCGACGCCACGTTAAGCTCAAACTGTTCCCAGGAACATCTTGACCTAGAAAAATATATATATATATATATATATATATATATATATAATAATTAAAAAAAATTTTTGATTACCCTTAAAAAAAAAAAAATTAGGAATACCCTCAATCAAAATTAGGAACACCCTCATGCCTGATGCCCCCAATCACAAGAGCCCAAAAGAAAAATTTTGAACTAAAATCTTTAAAAAAAAAAAAAATTTTGTAACAGAGCAAGCGACAAGCCCACAAATTCTAAAAAAAAAAAAGTAACAGACGGCAAGCCCAACATCAAGCCCACGGCAAGCCCAACAGATTAGGTAGCAAACCCATGGATTCTCAAAAAAAAAAAAAAAAAAAAAAACCCAATATACATTGCAAATCACTAAATCAGAAATCACTAAAGCAAACCTAAAGACAAAAATGTCAACGGAGCAACGTTGCAACACAAGCCAATAGACAGATCAAGCATTGCCACATCGAAGATCGGTCAGCCAAGCTCTAGTCCAGAGCACATCACATCGAGATTTGGGCATCGGAGATCGCCGATCAGTCACGTCGCTCGCTCCCCGATTGGAGATCACTCGTCGCTCGCCCCTTAGCCTTAGGCCTCCTTGCTCTGGTGCTCCCTCAAGGTATTTCATTTTACTAACTTCTCTCTCTTTTTCTTTTTGACCCTCTCTCACTCTCTCTCTCTCTCTTTATCTGAAATCATTGAAATGAATGAATAAGAGTCTCTCTCTCTCTCTTTATTCTTTAAGACTAACTTTATCTGATTCTTTTGAACTGTGATTGGTTGAAGTTTTAACTTTATTAATATTTTGCCTTGTTTTTTACTTTTTGGCTTTATCTTATCTGTTAGTGTTGGTGTTGGTGAGATATCAATTGTCTTTTACTGTAATGTGCTTTGTCATTGTGAAATTTTCTAATTGGCAACTAGCTCTTGTAATTAAGGACATCAAGCATGAGCCTTGCTTGCTGAGTGGGGTGGGGGGTGGATGGGCACAAGGGGCCGAGTGGGATATTTGAATTGGGGGAAGTAAATGCACATGGGATGTGTGCTAGTGCAACTAATAAACAATAATTTAATTAACCAATAATTAATTGGGGAAAGTAACTAATAAACAATAATTAATAATTAAATTAAATAATACATTATAAAAGACAAACAAATTAAATTATGTTAAACTAAACAACAATTAATAATTTTATAATTAAGGAAATAACAATATAACAAATTATAGTTTATAAAAGACAAACAAATTAATGAAACAACTAAACAACAATAATTAATAATTTTATTAATATTCAAATGAACTTATAATTTATTGTTTATTCTTTTGCTACCTTAGGAAAAATTCCAGGAGCCGCCACTGACCCACATGACATTGTCACCACCACCACCAAACTATATTCAATACCACTGTAACCACCACTTTTATTGTCACCAAACCACCATTTTCGTCCCTACTATTGTCAGCACACTACTTTCAAAACTACCACTATACAGGGACAAACCCAAGATCTCAAGCTAGAAGGGGCTAGCGTATAAGAAAAAAAAAATTCAAATAGGTATCCATATAATATTAACAAATTTTTTTTTTTTTTTGATGTGAAATATTAACAAATTATAAATACACAAAATCATTATTTCTTAATACATTAAAATGTAATTGTGGGGCCGAAGGATCTGGGCACCCCGGCCCATTTCGAATAATAAGCCCAAGGGCCCAGCCGAGGAGGAAAACATCCGAGGATGACTAAGGAAGGCCCACAGCTACTAGGAGGAATCACCGAGGAACGTCATGTCCTCTGCAACTGGTGTCCTGAGAAGAAAGGACAATACGCCATCCACCGCAGTCTTCCCCGTCATTCCCAAATGAAGGGACTAGCGTAGAGGGGCAACTATAGGAGCATGGTGAAAGGGCAATTGTACAAGAGCCTGTCACTTCCGCATTAAATGCCCACAGCTGGTAGTCTGGCCGCATTAATGAAGGAATGACCCCTAAACAGTGTCATGCTGCCCACTGCAACTCACAACAGGTGGAGGAAAACGCTGGATGGGACAAACACTCAAGTGGCGACCTGCGCAATCGACAGATGGACGGCCAAGATGAAGGGAGCAGAAGAATATATATAACCAGAGAGATCTCACGAAAAGGGGACGGCAATTCGAAAGACACCAGGAAGTTCTATTGGTGGAGTATCAAAAGAAAAGAAGAAGAATTCATCCTTGGACGAGGCCCGAGGACGGACCTTGACCCCCTCCTTAACTATGCCATTGACGATCCTGTTCCCCAATGATCCTGCCTGACCGTTGACGAAGTCCTCACAAAAGCCCAGTTCTTAAGCCCGCTTCTCTACCAAATTCATTGTATTGGCCCTGTTGGGTTTGGGCTCGCTCACATCTACAGTGAAAGACCCCCTCCCAAATAGGGACCCTACAATTGGCGCCATCTGTGGGAAGAACTTGCGTGCTAGTGAGAACGATAACCGAACAAGGCAGGGCCAAACCCCCAAGAAGGAACGATGATGGCCAACCTACTGGACCGCAAATGGAGAACTGCCGAGAGGTTCCCAGCTCAGCGGGCGTCTAGCGCCACGTGCGTGGCCCTCGCCCCCACCAGGACCCGGACGATCCGCAAACCTCACGGGCGGTCCCCGTTGGACCCCGGTGGAGGAATACGGCGGCCGCGCGAAACGTTTTCAAGGGGCTCCGCGACGGGAACAGTTTTTGGAGATCGGTGTTGGTGCCTTCTAACTCACTCGAATAGTCGAATGGGGCTGTAGTGAGGGCGAATCCTCAGGAGACCTAACCAGGGTATTGCATGGTCCTTGAACTCAAACCTATGGAAAAACTAATAACTCGTGACAAGTGTCTAAGTGTTAGACAGAACCAAGGTATTGCATGGTCCTCGGATTCAAACCTATAGGAAAACTAATAACTCATGACAAGTGTCTAAGTGTTAGACAGAACAAAGGTATTGCATGGTCCTCGGACTCAAACCTATGGGAAAACTAATAACTTGTGACAACTATCTGGGTGTTAGACAGAACCAGGGTATTGCATGGTCCTCGGACCCAAACCTATGAGAAAACTAATAACTTGTGACAACTATGTGGGTGTTAGACAGAACTAAGGTATTGCATGGTCCTCGGACTCATACCTATGGGAAAATTAGTGACTTATAGCAACCATCTGGGTGTTATGCGAAACCAAAACTTATTCCCGCCAAGCATTAAGTACAGCCATAGCTTCGCCTGGGTCCTCGAATCGGACGACGAAGAGGGATAAACGCCCTGGCCCCTTACGGGTCTCAGATAGAGTCATGACGTGCCACGAGCTTCTCGGATTGCAGATCTCAAAACTAACATTTCTTGTTAAAAAAGGGTCGCGCAGTTTGCAGCAGGAAGCACATCGTCGCGTGCTTGGCTGTTTTTGGAAAGGCGGAGGCAGTGCAAGAATACACGCGTAAGGAAAATAAGTAAACAAAAACATCTATAGGAAGTAATAACAATAAAGAGAAAAATATTTTGCCAAGTAAAAACCATAAATCCCTTTCCATTAAATAAGATGTTTCACATCGATTACAAAATAGCTGAGGAAGGCTTGATTTACAACCAATTACAGAACAGCCGAGGACAGCATGTTTTACATTGCTTACAAAATAGCTTTATTTACAACTAACTGCATAATGGCCGAGGTGTACTTGCGGCGAAACTTGCTAATAAAAAGAAGAAGGCTGGTGGTGATGGTGGGTTCAAAGTTCCGCTTCAGCAGCCCCTAAGCCAGTGCGCTTGGCGCAGGTGGTGATGAGGAGAAGGAGGCGGGAGCATCGGAATTGGTTTCCACCTGCTGAGGCTGCCCTGAAGCGAACCTAGCCCACCATACAATGTCAGTACTTCTAGGAAGTTGCCCTCCACGTGTCCCGCAGTTTGCCTGCAATGGCAGGGATGGCTCCCTCTGATGTCACGATCGCCGCCCGCAACTTCGCTTCACTTTCTTCCCCTTCCTCTTTAGCCAACTCCTGCGCATTCTCGATTGGCATTTGGGGGAATATCAGGAACCTAGTACGGTTCGCGCTAGCTACGGTTCTTGGTCGAAGGAGGAGAGTGCTCTTTCTTGTCCAGTTGAAGAATAGGAGGGACTTCAGCCCCAATTCTCCTTACCTCAGCTGCAACGCCCATGGTTTAGGCGGCATCCTTTTTATCCAAGAAGAGAGGAAACTTGGGACTTCCGAAGGGTTCCAAGGCTAATGGGTGTGGAAAATGTTCCCCTCAGGGCGCCTTATATAGAAGGCAAAGTCTAGGGAAGCTCACTATCCACAGAGTTCAAGGAAAGAATGTCAAACAAAATGAATTCCACCCGGTTCCCAAAGGAGCCTTCAGTCTCCAAATTCGCGCCACTTCATAAAGGCACCATTGAATACGCTTCCCGTATTCCAAAGCAATCCGCGTTACCCCCGAAGAGGAAACATTAATGGCGATGCGCCTCGTACGCCAAAACGCTAGGAGCGTGCCATGGATAACCGAAGAAGCTCTGGCGCCCGTAGGAAGGCGAAGCTCAATCGACCGTACGATTGGTCCGAGAATGTCAAAATCCTCCTCCCCATCCGAGGTTCCGGACAGCAGGATTTTGAGGGGGTATTGTGGGGCCAAAGGATCTGGGCGCCCCAGCCCATTTCGAATAATAAGCCCAAGGGCCCAGTCGAGGAGGAAAACGTCCGAAGATGACTAAGGAAGACCCACAACTACTAGGAGGAATCGCCGAGAAACGTCATGTCCTCGGCAACTGGTGTCCTGAGAAGAAAGGACAATACACCATCCACCGCAGTCTTTCCCGTCATTCCCAAACGAAGGGACTAGCGTAAAGGGGCAACTATGGGAGCATGGTGAAAGGGCTATTGTATAAGAGCCTATCACCTCCGCATTAAATGCCCGCAGCTGGCAACATTAATGAAGGAATGACCCCTAAACAATGCCATGCTGCCCACTGCAACTCACTGCAGGTGGAGGAAAACGCTGGATGGGACAGACACTCAAGTGGCGACTTGCGCAATCGACAGATGAACGGCCAAGATGAAGGGAGCAGAAGAATATATATAACCAGAGAGATCTCACGAAAGGGGGACGGCAATTCGGAAGACACCAAGAAGTTCTATTGGTGGAGTATCAGAAGAAAAGAAGAAGAATTCATCCTCGGACGAGGCCCGAGGATGGACCTTGACCCCATCCTCAACTACGCCGTTGACGATCCTGTTCCTCAATGATCCTGCCTAACCGTTGACGAAGTCCTCACAAAGGCCCAGTTCTTAAGCCCGCTTCTCTACCAAATTCATTATATTGGGCATGTTGGGTTTGGGCTCGCTCACATCTACATTGAAAGACCCCACCCCCAAATAGGGACCCTACAGTAATCATCTACCAAAAAAGACAAAAACAAATAAACAAACAAAACAATTTTTTTTTTTTTAAATACTAGGCTAGTTAGGATTTTTTTTTTTTTTTTTTTTTTTTTTTAAGTTAGTGCATTCACAGTAATTGTGCTAAAAATTTTAACTTTTAGCACCTCAAAAAACTAATTTATCTATTTTACCACCTCAATTTACAATACATCCAACATCAAATGTTTTTTTTTTTTTTTTTACCACTTCATTTAAAATAATATAAACATCTCATTAAAATGATAAAGGAAGAGAGAGAATTTGAGTTCTTTTAATTGAAGGTAGAGAGATAATTTTAATAAAATATTTTATTTTATTTTTAATAAAAAATAAAACATATAGGTCACAATTGGTGAAACATAAATTTTTTTTTTTTTTAGGGATGGTGAAACATAAAATAAAATACAAAATAAATCAAATAATTTTTATTTAACAATTAGATATCAATATTTTGAAAAAAAAAAAACTAAAATAGAAAAAGATAAATACTTATTCTAAAATAGGAAAAACAATTTAGGAAATCCAAGGTTATTTATATCCTTTCCCATCTACTAGTCACCAAATTTATTCTCTCACCTTCCGCCAAATTTGAATTTCCCAACGGAACAGAATTAACAAAATTATTTAAAACCGAACAGCATATAAATATAATACTTTTCAAAAAAAAAAAACATATAAATATAATAGTAACATACGCTCTACAAAACTCAACTAAATACGTGTCAAAACATAATTAGCCAAACCATAAAAATCTAAAGCTACTTCACTGCAATTTTTACTTTATCATATTCTACCCAATAATTTAAAGACACGTAGCCGAGCTCAAAAACAATTTTACAAAATAACCCTTACTCTATCCCAACCCAAAAGAAAAAACTAAAAACGTCGAGAAGCTTCACGGTTTTCATGTAGCAGCTTTATTTAATTGGCTCACACCGGTCCTCGCTGGGTATAAATAGAAAGGGCTCAGAAATTGAAGGAAATGATCGATCAGAACCTCTCGGGACTAGGACCTCACAGATCTGCCGGAGAGTTCAGATCCGGCGGAATTATCGCCGGAGAACAAAATCTCACGGAAATCTACGGCGACGAGGATGAGTATCGTTCGCCGGAAAAGCGCGAGGAGTCCGAACCAAGCCGGCTCGGAAACTCAACAGAAGACGAAGATGAAGACGAAGAGGCAGAGATTCGAGCGGCGATTGGTGAAGTACGAGGAGTTGCCGGAATACCTGAGAGACAATGAGTACATATTGGACTATTACCGGTGCGAGTGGCCGCTGAGGGACGCGTTCCTCAGCGTCTTCGCCTGGCACAACGAAACCCTCAACGTATGGACGTACGTGAGACCGATTCTCAACCTTCTCTTTCTTGTTCTCTTTCTTATTATCCGTACATCCCACGCGCTACGCACTACTCAATATTAAAATATTGAATATTGAATATTGTGGTGTGCAGGCATCTAGGGGGTTTTGTGTTGTTTGTGGGATTGACGGTGATGAGCTGGATGGAGATGGTGGAGCTCGGAGGTGTGCTCGCAACTTGGCCTAGGTAACAATAAAAGACATGCTTCATTGCTTGTCACTCTGAATTTTTTACTTTTTTTTTTTTAATTTTTTGATCAACTTGTTGATCACGTTGTTTTTGTGGGACCAGGGTTGCAGTTAAAGGAGGACCTTTGACGAACGTGTCTGACAATATATTTCCGGTCAGTTCATTTTCCAATTCCAACTCTCTTAATCGTCGCTTTATTCCCAATTTTTTTTTTTTAGGTTCTTTTATTCTATTCCATTTTATTCTATTTTTTTTTTTTTTGAGTAAACTCACTTTTTATTGGTAAACTGTTTTACGGTTTGAAAAATAATTAAAATCATGAATTTACGGTTTCAGTTATTTTTTAGATTGTGTAAAATTGTACCGCATCAATATGGTATTAGTCGCTCGCTGGACGGAACCACACTAGCCATCGGAGGGGTCTTGGCTCCTTGAGTTGAGCCTAAGGCCCGTTTGATAAAACAAAATTTAATTTCATTGTTTAAGTATCGTGAAAATATACGTATTAAGTAAAAATCGATGATTAATCACGTTACGAAACGCGACCTAATTCAATTAAATTTATGGAAGATAAAACTTAACCAATTTTTATAGAATAGCTCATATCTTCACATATCAACCCAAACAATCACATTTCACAGATTATCTGTATCTAATATGACCAAATATGACCAAATTCATTTCATACGACTTTTCTTTATTAGGGTCCATCTTTACATTTAAGTGGATTTTTTTAGAGAATTAAAATTTATACTTTTGAAACAAAATGATACCCGAACCACTACCAGGGTTGAATTTGAGCAAGCGGTACTTTAGTTCTTTTTCTTTTTTCTTTTTCTATTTTTTGGGCCTACAAACGCAAGGCCAGGTGAGGTTGACACCAGTCACACCACTCACCACCATGCAAGAAAGATTCTCTCTCAGTCTCAGACGAAAGCTAATTTAAAAGCTTAGCTAAAACATGGGGCTATGCCATGTGATATTGACCGATACAAATATCTTTATCATTTTTTGTGTTGTTAGTATATTATATTTCACTAAATGGCCATTTATTTCTGATTTTTTTTTTCTTTTTTATAAAATAAGTGAAATTTTAAATTTAAAAAAATAAAATACATAAAATGCTATAATTTTTTTTATCAAAATATTAAAAAATATTATAATGGATAGATAGGAAAAAAAATGTTAATAGATATCTTTAGGATAATGGTTAATAATTTATTTAAAAAAATTATAAAAAAATTAATTAATATTTTGATATTTTATTATTTTTCATCAAAATGGTGTTAAAATATTTTTAAAATGAATGATTAACCATTAATATTCGACTTAAATGCAAAAATGGGTACACGTATTTTTTATTTACATGGATGGCATGCTCGGTTGCCACGTATTTTTTTTTGGCGGTAGTGATACGAAAAGAATGGCTATCCAAAGCTGACAACCGAGTGATGTGGCTGTACTTTCGCTTCAGATTTTGTCCATCACGTGACTTACCAACAACATTTAAGTAACGGTTTAAATTTAATTTTAAAGCTTTTTTCAGTAGATGAATAGATTTTTAATTTTTTTTTTTTTTTTGGATGAACGAATAGATTTTTAATTCATGACCTTAATACATATAAATTAATTATTGGTGTAGATAGAATTAATTATTGTTAATTTAGTGTCAGTTTATAAGTTTTTTAGTTTTTTTTTAAATAATGTATAATTTTTATATTAAGATGGATAATTTGACAAACTGTGAACCTAAGTCTTTTTTTTTTTTTTTAATAATATTAATAGTCTTTGGATTAAAAAGATATTTCTTCCTCCATAACCATAAACAATAAACAACTAGTGATTAATGAAGCAAGAGACCAGTGTTTCAAGACACATGTATGAACATATTCTTATCTTAAAGATGAATTTTAGGACCCTTTTTTTTTTCTTAATCATAATTTTTTCAATATTCATCATGTGATATCTTTATTTAGCGTAACCAGTCTGAAGGATGTCTTATGCCTATTCTTATTGATTCTTATTTGCAGGACTCGCATTTGAGACACATTTCAGAGTCATCAGTGTTCCATGTAAACAAAGAAGACAGTTCTGAGTTTATTCCTAGATGGCCTTTGTTTGTTTTCTTAGCCGGAGCTATGGGCTGCTTGGTTTGTAGCTCCCTCTCCCACCTCCTCGCTTGCCACTCAAAACGCTTCAACCTTTTCTTCTGGCGCCTAGATTATGCAGGGATTTCCCTTATGATAGTCTGTTCCTTCTTCTCTCCCATTTACTATATCTTCTATTGCAACCCCTTCTGGAGTTTCTTCTATCTTACCTCCATTTCAGTACTAGGGATCCTTGCTATCATTACCCTTCTCTCCCCTGCTCTCTCCACTTCTCGTTTCCGTTCCTTCAGGGCTTCCCTATTCTCCACCATTGGCTTCTCAGGAGTAATTCCGGCAGTTCATGCTGTTGTTCTCCACTGGGGGCATCCACATATAACTGTTGCACTAGGGTATGAGCTTGCTATGGCTGTTATGTATGTTGTAGGAGCTGGGTTCTATGTTAGTAGGATACCCGAGCGATGGAAGCCTGGTGCATTCGATATTGCAGGGCATAGCCACCAGATTTTCCATGTGTTTGTTGTTCTAGCAGCAATTGCACACGGTGCTGCCACACTAGTTGTTTTGGATTTTCGCCAGCAATCACCAACCTGCGTGTCTTAGCCATTCAACTATTAGTCAGAGATTGACAGTAGTGATGGCATTTTCTTAGCCCCAGTTTGTCTGTTGTTGCTCTTGTTTGTTCAACTAGCATTGTAAAATTACTAAGAAGTTCCCTGCAAATGTATTTGGAAAAGGAGTGCAGTTCATGTTGTAATTCTATCGAACAAAAAACTATTATCATTCTCACTAATGCATTTCGTAGCACCAGATTTGTATGTTGTTTATCCTAAACTTGTTTAAACTGTAAGGCTATAAAACCATCTCAAACACAAGATCTCTCTGTCATTGAGACTGGTAATTTTGCAGCGGAACTTGTTATGCAGGATTTTGGACAATGCCAATTGACAAATGTAAAAGATCAAAACTAAATACAGGCAAGAAAACTGAAGTTTATTGTTGTAGATTGTCCATGCAGTCATCAGTCCTACGAGTATGTCGAAGCATAAATAGTCCAAAGTTTATTTCTGTTTTCATAAGGCAACTAACAAAAATTACAGCAGGGAAAAATAAGAAAAAGAAAAGAAAAGGATGAAATGAACAGATATAAGGAGATTTAAGCCGTTGACTAACTACTCAGTAGGTCCTTCCGCGGTAGTTGTGTTTCTTTGGCTTATTAACTCGACTCAAAATTTAATATTCTCCTTCCTCATCACTGCAAATTCAAACTGTACGAGTGTATTCACAATACCTGGGCTTGCAATCAATTATGCCGTAAATTAGCAGAAAATGAACTTCCACAGTCATTATCTGGCGTTCTGTAATTCACTGTAACTTACACTTCTGTTGTCTCACAGAAATACAGCACTGAGCTGTGAACAAATTAGCTGTCCAAAAAGGAATTCAAGATCCTTCTTCAACTCGTAACCTCAACAACCTCAGATTCACTGTCACTGTAATCTCCCCAACATTTGGTTTGTTTTTCCTCAATCACTACAATACTGCAAGTTTCTGTTGCCACAACAGTGTCACCAGCCACTGGGACTGTATCTGTAGTTTTCTCTTCAATTTCAGGATGACTATTCTCATTGTCTGCAGCTTCATCTTCTTGCACTTTCTGCTCAATCGGCTGCTTTTCATGTGCAACATCTGTAGAGGACTCATCAGTACTCACCTCCACTGTAGCTTCATTTTTGTTTTCAACAGTGGTGTCAACATTTACAACTGTTGGTGATTCTGAAGGATTGACTGGAGATGCTGGAAACCCATTTTGAGTCACTGGAATACCATTCAGTGATGCTGGATATCCATTTGGTGACACCAGAACACCATTTGGGGATATGGGAAAACCATTTGGTGAAACTGGAATACCATTTGGAGAAGCCAAATAACCATTTGGAGATACAGGATAGCCATTGGGAAGCCAAGGATGGCCAGGTACAAACTCAGCTGCATGTGGGTTCATCATTGTAGGAGGGCTAAATTGATTCCCATCGCCAGTGTTTTCACCATTGTGGAAGCTAGCTTTATTACGTGGAACCCGATTTCCAGATCTGTTATAGCCACCAGATAGCCGTGGACCATATGGAACCCTCGCTGTTGCTGACTGATGGGGTGATCTACGGACAGGATTGACTGGAATTATTGGGGGAATATTAATTGGTGGGGGCAGAATTCCTCCATGATCTTTAAAGCCTGGAACTGGAACTGAGCCAAAGACAGGAATTGTGGATGGATTAAATGGAGGTGCAGCAGCAGATAGTTTCTTGGCTGTCTCCTTTCCAGTTTCTGCTTCATCTTGTTTTTCTCCTTCAGTTGGCATTGGCTTAACACTTAAGCCACCATCAGATAAATCATGCTGATTTTCATCTCCCCCTGCCACCCTTTCTTTAGAAATGGAGGCATCTTTATCAGGCAAAACAGTAGTCTTTTCAATTAAAGCAGATCCTGAATCAGTGGAAGTTGCTTGGCAACCGTCTTGCACAACTGTTTCCAACACTTCACTTCTCAAAGAACTAGTGTTTGAATCCACCAAGGTATCAGGATTCTCAACTTTAAGAACTACTTTAGTTCCTGTTTCTGCTTCATTGTCTTTAACAGCATCACTCTTTAATTCTACCTTATCACCTTTCACTACCATATCTTGAGAACTACTCTTTACAACCTTGAGGGGTTTTGTAGCCAGAGAGTCCTTGACTTTTGTTTCTTGCTTTTCTTCTTCATTGATGGTGCTTTTTGATTCCTCCTTAGGAACCTGGAGTCGTTTCTTTCCTTTGGGGTTTTCAACTGTTTCTTCCTCCACATCCTTTACTTTCGTCACTTCACCACGAGTGACCTCTGTCACAGCTGCCTCCTGGCTAACCTGTGGATTTTGTTTGAGAACATTTCCTTTTGGCAACTGTTCCACCACTGCCTTCACAATTGTTCCAGGTGGAGCCAAAGCAACTTCTTTGTAGGAGAAAAGTTTTCCAGCTGCCTGAACACTGATTGAACTTGCCACATGAGCAGCCTTAGCAGCTTGATTAGTGGAAGCTGGGGTAGCAGGGGCTGACTTTGGGTTAGCGATTTTCTCTGCGACAGCCGTTGAGGTGCTAGAATTATTTAACTTAGGGCTGAAGCTTGCACTCTTAACAAACTTTTTCATAACAGGAGGAGCAGGTCCAGTTGAAGCAACAGGCTCATTTTGGGTCGCCCTTGGTGATGCGACATTAGTGGACTTTCCACGGTATCTTGATGAAGGTGGTAAATTCATAAAGTTTGTATTTAGTTTTGCTAGGCTTGGCCTCTTTGAACTAGATTTGCGAGCTGTAGGTGAGCGACCTTTTGGAACAGCTTCTTGCCATCCTTCATCAGATGTGTCATCTTGTGCCACATCATCATTTTTATTTAGTATCAATTGATCAGAAATGCTTGAATCAGGTTTGTCATCTCTAGGTTCTGCAAACTGAGCTTCAGATTTGTTTTCTTTATCACTTGCATTTTCTGCAGAGGGATGACTAGGTGAAAAAATTTCATCCTTTTGATATTCATCCGATACTGTTTCCCCATTCTGGTCCAGTTTGCCTTTAACCTGTATGATAATGGGAAATCATATTATTTTGGTAATGAGAAAGAAGATGAGAAGACATAAAAGAAAACTAGGCACTTTTTTTTTTCTTTTTGATAAATACATAAAAGAAAACTAGGCTTAAGCTAGAAGCTTTTTGACCTTGGCACGAGCTTTCCTTTGGGCATCTCTTGCTCTCATATCTGCATCTGGGGTTATATAATCCAGAAGGTCCGATACACTGATCCAAGAAGGGTATATATTATTTTTTTAATAAGTAAATAATCATTTTATTAAGAAGAGGAGAAATCTCTAGTACACAGGAAGTATAAGAAGTGGAGATATTGAATATAATTGTTAATCAGCTGAATTAACTCATTCTTTTGAGAGACGAATAATTGATGGAATTACGAATGGGCTCAATATTTCAAGTTTTTTTTGTAGGAGAGGGTATCAAATATATAGGAGGCAACCGAATTTCTTCTTATCTTTTATCGTATCTATCCTATATATTAATATGTTTTATTAATTTAATTTTCTTTTATAAATTTATAAGATAACAAGGTATTCTCTTTATCCTTTATTCCTTCCAATATTTCTAACTTCGAATTTTCTTGATTCCCATTTATTTTTTTACAGTGTTAAAAATTGATTAAAAAAAATGCGGTCACATAAGTCAATTGCAAATTTGATTTGATCAAATTTCAAATGGTCTGTGTAGGGACTAACTTTGAAACATTTCAATTCATATATAAAAATCTGTCAATAGGTTTCTAATCAGATAAACAATAATGATGACAACGACCACCACCAGCAGAAAGAAAAGAACAGTATGGCCAAAATCATGCATTAACGAACTGCTGGAACCCTTTCAAACAAAATTATTAATAAAGTTTGACTGACCAATCATACATTAAGTGTGACCAGAGGCAGTGCTAGTAAGGAGATATGTACCCCCTCCCCCCCACCAAAAAAAAAAAAAAGAGTCAGCAATTTCTGGCTCTGCCTCTGAGTGTGACTACTGAATCAGCACATAATCTTGGTAAAAGATCTCCATTAACTTATCATTTAAGCAATGAATTCCATCTACAAGGACGCAAAACCTTGGAACACATAATGAGCAGATTGAATGCATATATCTTTTAAGTGACCAGTTATAATCCTTTTGGCTCTTTACCATCAGATGAAAGACAATCTGTTCAACAATATGGATTAAAGCAAAGGCACAATTAATTGATTTGTAATTATTACCTTAAATGACCTTTGCTGGAGATTGAGGCATCTGGTTTTGGGGTACCATGGCGTGCAGCTTCCTGCTGCTCCAGAGCCTTGGACTCAAAGTACTCAAGCCATGCAGCCGCATCCTACATAAGTTCATTGAATACAAGTATGAGAAACACTAATTACTACATAGAATGAGAGGCAATCATCATATGCCAAACATAATCCTACCTGTGTTCGCAGATCCTCGGATCCAAGTTTGGCCTGCAGTATCTGTAGGGTAGTTTGTTCATGCTGAACACTTAAGGAGTATGCCTCCATCAAAGAGAGAGCAATTGCTATTGCATGATAACTGGCAGCAGTCTGAACAAGAGATAATTATTGTTAAACATGGAAGGACACAAGCAATCAACTACGTTTCCAACTCAATTATACCCATATAGTCCTAAGTTCAAGGTATTAGGAATATAATGGAAGGACCTAATAGATTATCATCAAATCCTTTTAAATATAACTGCTCTTATAAAAATCTTTAGGATCTTTGATTCTGCAATTGAGAGCCTCAAGAGGAAATTTCAAATCAGTGAATGTAATCACAGCTAGTTAGGTCGGTACCAAGTTTCATGATGATAAATATATTTTTTGATAATATAGTGAACCTTGACCTACCCTAACTTTACCCATTCTCACCATACTACCAAATTCATCTTGCCCATTTTGTTTTAGATTTAATTGCTTAGCGCTTCAAAGAAAGTCTAAAAAGTCAGTGAAGAAAATTAGACTGAATAAAATATAAAGAAGTTTAGTTGGTACAGCACACCAATGAATTATTTAACTGCTTGAGTGCAATAAGCTTCCCAAAATTTTTATTTTCCCGTATTATTTTTTCTTTTGGTTTGAATTAATTTATGACATGGAATATTTGAATAAAAAGGAGTGGAACATTGCCTATTGAACAGTTTTTTTTTCCCCCGTGTAACCCTTTTTCTTGGTAAGTATTTTCCTCTGCAAAGTGTTTGGTTTTCAATGTTTTTTTTTAACAGGTAACAAAACTTATATTCAACTTCAGATCATTGGTCACATACAGTTTCGTCTTGTACATCTTAATGAGGCTTGTAGCATTACTCTACATTTCAGATCATTGGTCACATACAAAATTTATTCTATTAGTAATAGTTGTAGCATTACTCTACATATACCTACTTTTGTAATTTATACTTACGAGAAGAGAGAGAGAGAGAGAGAACCTGTATATGATCAGCCCCAAGTAATCTTTGGTTACATTTCAAGGCCTCATGGAGATACCTAAGAGCAACATGGACATTCCCCAAACCTTCTTCCATCATTGCTACATTGATATAGGTGGCAGCAGTATTCGGATGAGAAGGCCCACATGTCAAGTGCAAGAGGTACAGAGCACGATTGACGTACCTAGAATTAGGAAAAGATAGGAATAAGCTATTATCTTTTTTCTTAAGGACATTACCTTGATGGAGAGCAAAAGATGAATTTAATTTAATTGTCATTCTATTTAATAAAACAATTTCATTCTATACTTGTATCTCCATGGGTTAGTTCTTATTGGTTCCATGGTACATCCTTTTTAGTTTTCAATTTTTTGCTGAGCAGCATGACTTGAGTAGCATTAGGATATAGCACATTACATAGTGTTCATAATTCTCCCTGCTGATATAGTCTTAGGGACATGAATACTGTAATTTAAGAAATTTAGTGTTTTTATGCAAGTTAAAATTCCTTGACTTTTTAAACTGTTAAATCAAGTTAACATTTTAGCCTCTCCCTAGACATATTTTAGTAACCTCAAAAAACAGTGTTCACTTTTAACTTGTAAATGAGTTTTCGAAACCTCTAATTATATGATTGAAAGCTCTTCCAAAAATATTATTCTTTTTTTAATAAACTTCCTCGCAGATGACAACAGACTGAAATGGAACTGCTTGAACTAAGAAATTGATCAATACTTTGAATGCACGTCATATTGTAAACCCACTGAACAATTACAGAGCCATCATTTGATTGAACGGAGCACTATTTTATGATCTTTTTAGCTATGCAGGTGCGGTAATATATCTCACACAAAAAATTTTAACCTAAGAAATTGGGATTGAAGTACACTAGAGAGCATCTGATGGTAACAAATGGGAATAGCATAGAATAGCTTACTGTAGTTCCCAATATTTATGACCAAGGTGCCTCATGCATATATTCAAATACCAGAGTGTGCAAAGATGTTCCTGATACTAGAAAGCAATGAAAAAACAAAAAGAATAGCCACCATAATATTAATTCAACTAGGAAGAATTTATTTTATTAGTAAATACGGAAGCATACTTCAAGGCCAACTCTGTATGCTGAAGCCGATAGTAGAAAACAGCAAGATCTCCATAGCTTTTCATGGTATCAGGGTGATCAAGTCCGAGCTCTCTCTCATTAATATCCAATGCTTTTTGCTGATAAATGGTTGCCTAAACCAGGAAAACGAGTTCAGCATATTAAATAAGTCTGAAGCTTGACATTACATGCCAAATAGAAATTATATATAGGAACATGCACAAAACATGTGCAAATCTTGAAGCAAAAAAAATATAGAGATTTATCTAGAATAAAACTGTTAGTTTTAATCCAGGAATTGATTATTACTTTTTTTTTGTATAAGTTTTACTTAACAAACTTATTAGTATACACAAGGAGGAAAATCTCATGCTATAAAGTTAAAATGTACTTGGTGCATGCTTATGCATCTATATATATATTGGACAGGTAAAAAAAAAATTATCTTCCAGAAAACCTTGACAAAACCCTAGAAAGCACATGGAAATTGGCTACTTTTGGTTTTATAAGAATGAAATACGTTCTGAAGTCTGATTAGTCATATACAAAGCAGAAGTGTTTCTTTCAAATTCCTATTGACAATCAGCATAGTAAAATCTCTGACAAATATACTTTTGTATTATTCTACCTTTTTCTCTTTATTTGACCTTGAGCAAGTGTGCTTCCCTATCCTCTATATATACATACATACACACACATATATATATATATATAAAGAGCCTAGAAACAGCAGATGATAACCAAGCACAGCAGTTAAAACCAAAAAACAGAACGCCTTACAAGCTGAGAAAAAACCAAGACATCACTACCCATCTAACCAACTCAAGCCTCAAACCAAAACAAATCACTGAGAGCTTTCTAAAATAGTAAGAGAAATTCCCATAGTACAAAACAGGGTCCTCTTCAAAATAGGGCACTTATTATAATCTTATACAATGTAAAATAAAATCAGAATATTTAAAATTTTAATAATGGGATTATTTTCTCTCTCTCTGTATTTGATCTTGGGCGTCTCTCTGTGTGTGTTTGTGTGTGTACAATCTGAATAAATGTTTCTGAAGGTAATTTGGACCACTAGTATCAGTTTTTACATACCAAGAGCTTAGAACTAGATTTAAATGAATTTTAGGAATGTCATAAATCAAATTTTCGAAGAGAAGTAATATAAGACCAAAAATGTTGGTAGGTTGGTAATTCTATCAAAATCTGTCACACATTCAGCATAAGTGCATTTGTCAATTGAAATTCATGCGGACCCAAATAATAATTAATACAATAAATCAAGATGCAAAGTGTTTCGTCATCTAGACAAGATACACATTGGCAGCACATATCACTTGTCATGCAATTCATTTATATAGGTATGCATGTACTTTTAAGCGTATACCTGATTAAAATCCCCTGTATGGTAGAGAACCACAGCCAGAAGACTATATGCTCCAGCTGTCATTCGATGATAAGGACCGCAGACAGACACAAGTTTTGAGAGTGCCTTCAAAATTCAATTTTAAATAATATTTCAATTAATTGGAAATTTATTTAGGTAAAGAGAAGAAAGAAGATAGATAAATAAGACCAAAATGAGAATTTTTTCCATACCTTAGTGCCATAATTAACAGCGTCCTCCAATTTACCTTTATCCAGGGAAGTCTTGGATGATTCCAACAACGTACGCCCATCAGCAGATGAACATGCAACATGCTGTGAGAAAGAGTCAACATTGTCAGAGTACTGCAAAGAATCCTAAAGGGAATTACGCATTCCAGTTTTTAGAGTGAATTAGTAATATATGTTACCTTATAGACAGGGACCATGCTGATGATATCTGATTTCCTAAAAGGTGATGTACTGTCCATATCATAGTCCCTAGGAACAAGCTCAAGTCCAACCTGACAAAAGATGACTCCCTCTAAAGCTGGAGAAAAATATATATATGCATTTTCATGTAAGGTAGATAATAATGAGACAATCTTTTTAATGAACCTTATGGCACAGCCCACGAAGAATGGCAAACTTTCTCAGATCCTGGGAGCTTTCATATTTCCAATGCCAAGAAAACCTTTTCAAAAGGAATGTTTCCACCCACTTCCATTTTATATTATCATCATTGGTAGCATCCACATCAGGGTCTTCAGGTGATGGTGTTCCTAACAATAAATTCAAACATGATGCTATTGATGCAGCCAAGTCAGCACCATTATCAACTGCTGCTACAGCAGCCTGCAATATGTGCTTGTAGGCTCGAACAACCATCTCATGTATACAGAGTGATTGAACATGAGGAAGCTTATCTGCAAGTTCAACCTACAGTAACAGAGGAAAATAAGCTTTGAGTCTCAGCCCTGTTATATATATTATTCTCTGAAACATGTCATCATGAGAGTAAGCAGAACTTCTTGTGCCAATGACTAAGGTGACTAGGTTAAGAAGAATTTCTATGGCGTCACATATTTATAAATAGGAGGGAAAGGAGGAAAACAATATATAACAACAGCTTTAAAATGTGGAGAGCAACAAATAAAGGCAACTAAATTTGCAGTAGCTTCAGTGATTCAAATCCTTTGAAATAAACAATCTCCCAAAAGGAGAAACCATACTGAGAACTTGAGACCTCAAACACCTCTTATCGAAAGTGATCTTTGGTAACAGCATATAGCAGCCTTCTCTGACATTTGTCTTTGTTTTTAGTGCACATTTGGTGGCATAGAGGCGTGGCATGTGTCAGTGAGGTGCAAACATTTGGTTTGAATGTAAGGTCTAATGTAATATAGGGCAATGTTTTCTTACCCCAAAAGCACCCCAAAAAAAAAAAAAAAAAAAAAAAAAAAGGACGAAGAAGAAAAGAAGCTGCAGTCCAATTATCATGAATGGTCAAAGTACAAGTGATAGAAATTCAAAATAAAACTAATAAGATAAAGCAATTACCACGCGCCCTAAGGAACACATCTGCAAACCCCTGGTATGCATAAAATCTGTCAATGTCCTTCCATCAACCGGTGAAAGTTCAAGGGAACCAAAATCTGCCACCTAATAAAATTTTGAAGTCACACCCATCAAACATGTTTGTCAAACACCTCGGGTGAAGAACATTTTGATAATTTAGGAACTAACCAGCTTTGGAAGAGCTGTATCAGCATAGTATTTATGAGCCATTTCAATCAGCTCATCGGGCAACTGCAAATGGTAAAGGCATCACACCACATATAATTAGAAAGATTACATGAGATGAAGCAATAAGAAAAACTGCAATTATGTATGGAGAAGAATTCTCTACACCAAAAACTTCAGCTCTTGGTTAAATGAGCTTCAAAACCTTTACAGATCAAATTGAATTAATTAGTTATTCTCAGGAGAAAACAGCTGGTAAACCTTATGGTGAAGACCGGTCTCTGATTCTTTAAGGCGCAAATATGCTGGTTCAGGAAGCAGCTTTTTCCACATCATTTCCTTCTCCTCATCTTGTTTCTCCAATTCCTTCTGACTAATGTAATCTGATTTCTTGTTTATGTCAGGGTTGTTACTCATAGAGACTTCTTTACCCAATTCAGTTTTGCTGCTTCTGACATCCGTTTTTCTCTTTATATCCTTCAGCAGTCCACCTTGCTTCCCAAGGCCCTTTACAGCAGGCTCAGACTTAGCTTCTTCCGGTTTCTTAGACTCGGTTTTCCCTGAAGCCTGGTTTTGTAAATGTTGCACCCAACAAGCTCCAAGCTCCCATCTGATAGACCTAGTCTGTTTGGTGGCTTCTTCCTGCAACTTCAGCAAACTTCCTTCTAATATTTTCCTTACCAAAGACCTAGAAGCACGTAAATTTTCAATATCTGAACTCTGAAATCGTTGGCCCGTACTAGATGATTGAGGCATAGATGGCTTGTGTAATAGCATTCTCAAGCTGAAAGGTAACGTAGACAAAAAATTATATCAATAACTCATAATATCATCATGAAGCCAATGCATCATATGCCACCAACAAAGGCTGCTAAGTAAGCAACGGTAAGTATATAGAATACATAGTTTACTTGTGAACAAAGTAAGTTTCCCAAAAAAATAAGTAGTTGATTGGTACCATACTCTGGTTCCACAATTACACAAATGAATATTAACCCTTTATATAGATTGACTGACCTGTTGACATTCAAGGCATTGGCACCTCCATCAGGCTGGTCCTCAATATCAATGTCTTGTGGAATGGGATTCCCCTCCCAATTCACTTCATCTGAAACTTTCACAACAGCTGTGTATCCACAATGTCTAACTACCACTACACTTAAAGTAGAAGTATCCTACAAGACCAAAAGATGACCTCAGCAACTAATACAACACGTTTAGACAAGTGACAACTTAATTTATTTTAATTCATTTACTGACATGAACAGTAGCGCTCTCATCAGCAGTTATGCCTTTTAGTAAATTTCTCTGAGCAAGCTTTTCCTGTGACAATCCCAGAACCTGACTCCCATCATTTTTGCAATCCAACTTTGTACTCGCATCAGGCACATCTCTTGTCAGCTTAATAATTAAATCTCCAACTCTTTCCTCATGCAAGATTGAAATGGCGGGATCATTTAAAGAGCATTGATTACTGTCCATGAGATGCTTAATTGCTGCAACAGCTTTAAGAACTGAAACGTCAACAAATAAACTGTGAAGCAGAAAGGCTTTCCTATCTCGAATCTGCCTCTCTTCTGCTGTTTTACAAGGCATCGCTGCCAGTAAGGCAAACTCCTTTGCCCACTGCCTGCAATCATGTTTTCCATCTCTTCCCTGCCCACCCCCATTGCCTCCCCACTTATTGTCTTCGATGGGAAGTGATGGGAAAACAGATGGATTATCAGCAACAACTGGAGGGACAACCCATGTGTTTGCCCGGAAACCATAAGGAAGATTGCCAAACTGAAATAAAACACGTGAATGTAAAATTATCTTCTTTGATTATTATCAAAGTGTCAAAGTACATAGTGATATATACATACTTTATTGTGCTCTGTGAAACCTTTCATAAGGCTTTTGTATGCCTGCAAGCAAAAGAATAGTTTGATGAGTACTCCGGCATTTGAACAAAACCAACACATGAATGATACAGACATGCACATAGAGAAGAATTAAAGAAAAAGACAAAACAAATATAAACTTACAGCATCGAAAGCCCTGCTTATCTGCTGCAGCAGACCAACCAAAGAGTGACTGAGAAGAAGGCGTTTCCCAGCAGGGTAGAAACCATTTCTGGAAGCAACAATTGTCGTTGGCTTCCCGCTGCAAACTCGAACCTTCACATTCACAATTACACACCATACCAAACAAATTCATGAATAAATTAACCACAGCCAAGCAGTTCAGTGGATTAAAAGTATAGCCAGTTTCACAGCAATATAATCAAATAATGAAACAAAAGGGGGGTTGCAGTGCTCACATCAATTTGAAAGAAATCATCTTCTGTTTTATCTTCAAGGAAAGGACGAGTAGATCTCCGAATATCTGCAAAGAGAACCTGAGACAAATCAACAAACTAGCCTCTGGGTTGAAGTTTGAAAAGACAATCACGCTTTGCAAATTTCAGTTGTTAAAGGACATAATTAAATCCATCAAAATTTTCAAGAATGAAATCAAAACAACCTCATTATTAGTTCTCAAGAAATGCTCGGGTACTATAAATATTAAAAAGGGTTACAAACTGATGTGACTAATTAATTGTTGACCCATACCTATCACACAATCATTATGAAATCCAACGTAAATAAAAGACATCATGAAGCAGCCACATTACTCAATTAGCAAAGAAGAGAATATAAAATAAATAAAGGAGTTCAGCCAACTTCTTTGTTGAACTGGGAATTTCAATATATATATATATATATATATTCACTCCAATTGGAATGCATTATTCTATGATATTGCCAAATGGAAAACGGATACACAGATCTTAACAGTCTAGTGGAAATCAATCGATGTCACCTAATTTCTCTTCAAAAAATACAATGATTTTCATAGAGCCTATGATGATTTTTTTTAAACTATATATTTTACTTTTAAATTTTACATATCATGTAGTACCAAAGTTTAGCCAATTTGTCTAACATCACGTTATTATTTATTGTTAAATATGAAAGTCGCAGTTTAAGCATACAAAAACTTACTTACACTGAGCTCATAGAGACATTTCCACAAACAGTTAGCACGCAAACGTGAGAGAGAGAGAGAGAGAGAGAGAGAGAGCAACTCACAGTGGAGAGGCGGAGTGAGATGCGAGAAGGAGAAGAAGTCGTAGAACTCTCCGAGCCTCGGCGGCGGACACATAGACACGTCAGCTTTGTCGTTGGGATCGGGTGCCACGTGGAGTCCCGGACCCGGTTTCTTGTCGGCCGGCTTGGGAGTTGGCTGGTCTCCGGCATTGTCTGAAGCTTCACCGTCAGCCGGTCCAGGCTCTTTGGGCTGGGGTCGGGGCGCAGGTTTGGGCGAAGACGAGGAAGGAGAGCCGAAGAAGGTGGTGCAGGCCACTATGTCCAGAAGTCTCCGGATGTGAGCGATTGCTAACTCTTCCGTGTATTCCTCTGCCAATAAATTTTTAATAATAACTTATTATTTATAAGTTTTTGTGAAAGTATTTTGAAAAGTTTTGGGAATATAAATATTTCTCTTCTCAAAACAATTTATTAATGCACGTCATAAGAGCATGCATGAGAGAACCCAATTTGGTAGTGATCCAATGAAGTAGGTGATAGGGTTAAGATTGTGGTTTTGGGATTGAGAATAGATATGGACCGTTGGATTAGAGGAAAAGAGGTGGGGTACCTTCAACGATGGTGAGATGACAGGGTTTGAGCGAGAGGATGTCCACTGAATCTTTCAGACGTGGTCCTCGCACCTGTTAAGACAAGCCACAAAAGAGAATCAGCCGTTTTTCTTGTCGTTAATTTCGTTACTACTCTAGGACTGGTGGGTCCCATCTAACCCTTTTTTTTTTTTCTTTCTTTTTTGAGGTTTCTTAAGAAAGGAGAACTTACACACACAAACGAAAGATGGAAAAGAAAATATGAACGTTACAGTGAATAATCGAATCGAAGTAAATAATTCCATATCCTAATCCTATCTAAAACAAAACAACAAAAAGGAAATATCATTGTTGTGATGCATGTAAATATATGATGCACTTTAGTGGTAGCCGCAATCACAAAAACCAACAAGCAGAGAGAGAGAGAGAGAGAGAGCTCAAAACTGAAAAACCACATGACCCAATTCGGGGAAAGACGTAAATTATAACTTGGCCATTTTTAATGTTGACTGAAAACTACATGACCTTCAATCCCACGTTTACTCAAAAGCAACACACCAACGTGAGACCCACCTGCTTCTGCCCACTTTCTTTTGTCTCCCATCAATTACTCTTCGGAATATTTTTAATGGACACGTTTATGATTTAAATATCTTCCATTCTATTATAATTATTAAATTATCCCAAAAATAAATAAATCACTCCAATAGGGGCCGAGCCTTCTTAGGTCCAATTCACCTCGATCTAGTTTCTATATTGGTTTCTTCTTTTATTTATTCTTTTTTTTTATAAGATTTTTTTTTTAAATTCTATTTCAAGGATGGGTAGGTAAATAGGTTCTCAAAGCCTAATTTTATAATGTTATCAAACAACCAAAGTAGACTAGTTTTTTTTTTTTTTAACAATCGACAATATGATCCCACCCCTTTCCATTTTGGGACCATTCAAACCTGAATCCATGAACTCTTCAAGCCTTTAAGTCAGGAAAGACTAATTAGAAGAAGAGGCACACCCATGTGGGTCCCTTTATGTGTTGGTTTTTTCTGTTTTTAAGAAAGTCTAAAATCTTCTTTTAAAAATGTAAAAATAAAAAGGTCCAAGACTCCAAGTGGTGCATATGTTGAGAGAGTTTGGATTGTGCTAAAAGGAAATTTCAGCGTGTTTGCGTCTTTGTTAGTAGTGGGTCCCGTACATTGTTCACGGGATCTATAAATTGTCTAATTCAGCAAATTTTTCATTAAAACTGAGTCTCACGGTACTATTCACACATTTAAAAATTATTTTATTACAGTATTTTTAGTTTTTAGTTTTTAGCAATAAATGGTATCTAAACAAACTTATTACGTTATGACATGGCCCAATAAGGTCATCCATGGCTAAGGACAAAACTCTCCACAGTTCAAGACAAACAAATCCCCACGCTTCCTTACCGTTGGAGTCTTTTTCTAGCTTTAAGACTAGCAAATGAAATTTGGTCTTTTTTATCTCTAATTTTTGTGTGGTCACAAGCAAAAAAAAACACTTGCTAATAATGCCTAGACGTTTCGCAATATTACACGCGTAACTAACATCTTTTTGGATAAGCTTATATAGTTTTATCTTAAACGGAAAAAAATATACAGTTTTTTAAAATATCATCTTTTTAACATACAACTCTAATTTTATATTATAAACAAAATTAATTACTAAAAATAAACTCCTCCAAACATTTAGAGGGTCATAAAAAAAAAATTAATAGAGAAAATAAGGTTCTAACATAAATACATGAATTAGGGGCTATAATTAACAATCTTATATATATATATATATATATATATATATATATATATATATATATATATTAAAAAAAAAACCCCTAAAATGTCCATTCTTGCCACACTTATAACATTTACTATTTTTCTTATCGAATGTTTTTTGTGTTGGATTTTTTCTTTTACTATTGGCCTTATGGTAATCTCTAGACCTCTTACTTTTCTTATAGAAATCATTTCTGCTGAAGTTGCTAGGCTTCTTATGACTTCTTTTTCTAGAGTATTCTTCTTTTATATATATATATATATATATATAAACTCAGCTCCACCAGCATCACAAATTTTTTTTTTGAGAGAGTTTCAACCTATGATGTCCATTCCTAATGATAGCTCTTTATCATCAGATCAAGACATCAATCAGTTTTTGGTGTAGACGGAGATTAAACCCCAAATCTCTTATACAACCATCAGAGACTTTACCAGTTGAACTAACTGAACCCACTCACAAGCATCACAAATTAACAAAAAATGAAAGTACATTACTAGTGAAGGAAGAGTACCTCGTGTGATAAGGAGAAGTTGGTTAAATGACATGTTTCGACATGGACACCTAAAAGTTTTCTCACATCTAAGATCTTGTCCGTAGAGATTCCCTGCAAGCCCAAAGAAATAAACACAAAAAATCAAAAAATTAAAATAAACCCAAGGAAAATACGTATTAAATAAATAAATCTTATCGTGACACGTGCTCGAACCTTATTGTGCACCTTAGATTAGGCTCTGCTCGTAATTAAGTGTCAAAAAATCGTACCAAGTACGTACATTATTGGAACAATAGTAGATGAACATTCATACCTTGAGGGTCACATGTGTGTCTTCTGGTGTTTCAATGGGAATCTCAATTACATTTGGCAAAACTGGATATAAACATCAAAACTTTGTTATAATCAATGAAATTAAAGCAGAGACTATATGGTTTAAATGACATCTAATTTTTGTTTGAATAGAGGGGCGAAGGAGGGGGAGTGGAGGTGAGTAGAGTAGTTTTGACTAAAAATGAGCTAATTTTGTACTAAATCTACTCTATTTTATTCTACTCCACTCTACTCTACTCTCTCTCTTTCTCAATCCAAACGGACTATTAATTGACGAGAATACATGAAACCCAGTTCAACTTATAAAGCTTAGCATAACAATTTGGTTCCAGCTATTAGTTTGTTCGAAATTTTGAGCTGAATTTCGCTAGTAAGGAACATATATAGAAGACAAAACATTACACTCCAAAATTTGTTTGTGTTTTCGCAATAGTAATAACCAAAGAGAAAAGAAATGAGTTGAAAAGACTGAAAAGAGTGTACACCTTTCTCTTCCTTTTTCTTCTTCTCTGTCTTGGCTTTATGTGGTTTCGCCTTGCCTGTCTTGGGAGCCATTGCACATCAAACTGTTGCCTGTTGGGTTAGTTTAATTTAAAGCTTTTTGGTTTGATTGGTTCTTGAACTGAAATAGCTATAACTTAGGATTGAATTTATAGAATAAAACAAATTCCTCAGCACACAACACAAAGGCTTTTGTAATTTCTTTCTCCTTCCAAAAGTTGAGAACTTTGTTCTTAAACTACCAAAAGCAAACAGTAGCTGGAGAGCTTAATCTCATCAACAAGTGCTCCATTTGACTCCAAAACTAAGCATTAACAAATACATATGTATATAAAAAAGTTGAAATTGCTAATAATAATTTTAATGGAATGAACGATAGATTGGAAAGAGTGGGAGTTGGGTTTGCTTTAGAAAGAGGTATTTTTACATGGAAAAGATTTGGAAAGGGACAGAGTCGTAAAAGGGAGGGAACCGAATTGAAGAGGGAATGATGGTATTGTTGAGCATATTTAAGGAGCTAAGTAAAAGAGGTTGCTAGGGACAGAGAGTGAGGGTAAGACGGTGAGAGTGTGAGAGAGAGGAAGATATAAGAGAGAGAGAGAGAGAAGTGGATAGGATAAGCTAAGCCAAGTCCTTCTTATGCAGACGTAGAGTATAACGCTAGCGATTTCGAGCCTCTCATTTTTTCTCCTTTCTCACCCAGTATCTCTCTCTCAAACTATCTTCCAATCCTTATTTAGATTTGTAGCTTTTTTTTCCTTTTTTTTTTTCCCTCTTATTTTTATTTTATGTATGAAAAAAGTTTTGCTACAACTCCTACTAAAAAATATTAATATGACTATATATTTTGAAACAAATGTTAAATTTCAAGTCTATCAAATGTTATTTACTATTCGATCCATAAACTTTTTTTATATATAATTTTATTCTACAAAAATTTAAAATTTAAATACTTGATTGATGGCATAGCTAATGATCTTTGATCTTTCAAAAATTTTGAAAGGATAAAAAGTATAAGAGAGTTATCATCATCTCTTATGTTGTACTTCCCTTTGTGAGACCTATACATGGCCGCCATGTGGCTTAGATGGTTTTTTTTTCTCCAAGGTTGGGCAGTGTTGTAAGTTGGAACTGTCCTCCCACACACTATTAAATCATAAATCCTGGTACTTTACTAGGTTAAAGTCTTTAGATGAATTTCTAAACCTTTGGTTCAGGACCAAATTTTCCATAAGTCTGTCTATTCACACAAATTGTTAGGCTAACACTGCATTTGTTTCAATTGCAAATATTTTCCAATTGAAACAAAATATTTTCAAAAAAATGTCTTATATTCAGCTGTTTGTTTATAAATTTTAAAAAAAAAAAACTAAAAGTATTGTGTATAAAATAATATCACGTTATCCATATCAAAATCCAATAAATAAGAAATGCGTGTATAAAAATAACTACTCACTAACACATACCTTTTAGTTATTAGTAGAGTAGTTATTTTTACAAACATATTTCTCATTTATTGGATTTTGATACAGATGGCATGGTATCATTTGATACCAAATACATCCTCAAAACTAACACCTCCAAAAAATATTATCATGTGTCTATCTCTTCAAAAAATTCCACTGAAAATAAAACTCATATTCACCGAATACAAAACACAACCAAAAAAATATCTTAAAAATTTGTATATCTCAATAAACTTTAACAGACCAAAAGGAGCAACATTGACAAAGATAGAACCAAAAGCAAGAGCTTCACAAAATAAAAATCACTTGGGGATTTAGAAACAAAGATTGATTGGGTAGTGGTGGCGGTCATGAAACGGAGATCGATTTGGTGGTGATGATTGCAAAATAGAGGTCGAGATTGGGGGTGGTGGTGGTGGTTGCGAAACACTAATCAATTGGAGGTGTTGGTGTGAAACACAAGTTGAGATTGGGGTATTACAAATGAGAGGTTGATTTAGGGATGGTGTTGATCTCAAAACAGAGGTTGATTAATAGTGATGTTGGTCATGAAACAATAATCGATTTAGGGGGAGGGTTGTCAAGAAACAAAGATTAAGGGAAGGGGAAATTGAGCTAAAGGTTGAGGTTCTTGTTTTTGTTTTTTGGTTGCAATGGTGGCATTTTAAGGGAGGAGCTGGGGAGGTGGGCCGAGTGGGGAGGGGGTGGGGAGACTAGTAGGTAACTGTGAGGCATAAATAGTTTTAAGCCAAAAAAGGGGTTATTTTACAATCAATCAAAAATTATTTTCAGTTTGCACAACAATTTTAATTAGACCAAACACTTGAAATTGAAAATATTTTCTAAACAAATATTTTCAACCAAAATAAACATTTTAAAAATAGTAATTATCCTTTTACTTTTTCATTCTCTCTATTAGACACACACGGTGGAAAACACAATATTTTTTATTCTCTCAATTTTTTTATTCTCCTACTTTTCCATCATCCAATCAAACAAAACTTTAAAAGAAAACTTATTAAAAGACATGTATGAAATGGAGCAAATCCAAAATGATATTTATTTGCTCTTATTCATTATCCATATTAAGACCCACTAATTCCACAATTTTCTTTTTCTCTTTTTTATATTTCGATAATTATAACAAGAGAGATGGGTTTGAACTATGAATATAATGGACACACCAGGAAATATCAACTAGTTGAATTTCAAGAGTTTTGGCAATTCTAAAATTTGCATTAAATAAGCCATTCTCATTTTGAACTTTTCTCATTTTCACTTTTCACATTAACAAAGCTAAGTTGTACGTAGAGTGTTGTATATATAGGTATATACAAAATAGGTTATAATATGTGTATATTCCAAAATGTGTCTATTGGAAGGTGTGGGGAGTAGAAGAGTCCCTATCTAAGCCTTAAGCCCAAGAAGTAACTAGGCCACGGGAAACGAATTGGGCCTAGCATATATGCTAGAAGGAATGCCTAGGGAACAATGGGTTGTGAAAGAAAGGAAGTTAGACCATCCTAAGTACTACGGAAGAAGAGAGCGACACGAGAAAGTCATTCCCATGGAGAAGGTAAGGAACTAGCCTTATCCAAGGAATGGTACATGGATGATCCACATATGGTTTCCAGGAGATGCCTAAAACCATGGGAAACTTCCAAAATACGCAAGAAGGTTGAAGATTTTTACCTCCGCATTAATGATGGGGTTTGTAGAGAGGGAAAAATTCCCGACCTATCACAAGCTGACACATCATACTATCAAGTCCACAAAATACAGCCAATTACAAAGCACCATGTATTGCTGCTAGGTTTTGCTATCACTACTCAGAAACCAACAGAAATTTGCCAAGTGTCATGCAAGAACCAATCACACCTCAGCACGTGAAAGCAATGACACAGGCAGCCTCGCACGTGTAAGCGATGACACAGGCAGCCTCACACTTGTAAGCGATGACATAAGCAGACCAATCAGGCTGTGACATGTGTCACCAATTAGACTCCGCCATGTGTCGCTCACCCACCCCCAAACTCCTATAAATAGAAGCCTTCCTAAGACATTTCAGGAAGGCTAAGGAGAGGCTAAGGAGAGGCTAGGGAAAGGCTAAGGAAAGGTTGAGGCTAAGGAAAGGCTGAGGCTAAGGAGAGGCTGAAGCTGAAGAAGGGCTAGAAGGAGACCAGAGGGATTCATAAGTACAAAAGCTTTGCAAGAATCAAGCCTCAAAGCCTTCAAGAACTTCAACCCCGAAATTGAATAACATTCGAAGCAGAATCATCCAAACTACCTGCCTAGATCTCAAAGTTCACTGGAATCAAGCCCAAAAGCCTCCAGAAACCTCAACAAATCACAAATCAGTGAAGCTCTACGGATTCAAGCCTTCAAAGCCCCGAAGAACTTCCGCCACAAACCTTCAAATACTAAGAACATTCGAAGCAGAATCATCCAAACTACCTGCCTATATCTCAAAGTTCACTGGAATCAAGCCCAAAAGCCTCCAGAAACCTCAACAAATCACAAATCAGTGAAGCTCAACGGATTCAAGCCTCTAAAGCCCCGAAGAAATTCCACCACAAACCTTCAAAGACGAAGAACGCACCAAGAACATGAAGAACACATGAAGAACACAAAGAACACGAAGAACAAAGAATTTCTAACAAGCTTATAGCCAGAGATTCATTGCAATTCCGTTTCAGCAATCTTCGATCCATCCCTCAACCAAATTGAAGGATATCTTGTGTTCATATCAAAATCACATTACTACAAATCCAATCAACAAGTCTTTTAAGGAGATCGAATCAGAGGATAACTCTTTTGTAATCACAGAGAATTGTACCACACAATCATCAATACAAATTCGCATTTGTGAAACTATTTTACTTGTTTGACTTATTTCGAACCGAGGAATTTAGTCATCCACAGGGTTCTTACCTAACCTCTGTCACATTAAATGCATATGAGACAGCCTGAACAATACAACCAACCCCCAAAAGTTAGAGTTCTAGGATAAGGACACGGAGGAAACTGATAAAGTAAAAGAAAATATCCATGAGAAATTGGATCACAACAAGACAACTGTAGAGATTAGAGTGAGGAATGTAGCCATAAAATGAGGGAGAGAGGCATATGAAAGGTGATCTTGGTCAGAGGGAGAAAAAGAGAAAGGGGAACAATTTGAAAGAAAGATAAAGAGAAAGAGTGTGTAACACCACGGGAACGAAAGAATTTCCTGTTGTAACATCTGAGTAGAAATTGAAATATACGTGATCAAAGAAATCAACTGTTTGAGTTTCTCATTGTGGAGTGTTTATTCCCTATTGTTTACTTACAAGTAGTTGTGTGAGATATTATAGTGGTGATTCGTGGAGAATACCATGGGGGCTAGTTTTTGTCCGCCCACAAAAGGTCATAACCTTATAAATTGGATATATATTAAAGGTGTCTATTGAACCAAAATGTGTCTATTATAATGTCATAACTTTTTAGATTTGATATATATAAAAGTGTCTATTGAATTAAAATGTATATATTGAAAGGTCATAACCATTTGAATCTGTTAAAAATACTCATTAAAAGGTCATAACCCTTTGGATATACCAAAGGTGCCTATTGAAGAGCCATGATTATTTGGGTATAAATAGTAGTTTATATTCATTTGGTAATTTTTGTGTAGGGACAAATTTGTAGTAATCCATTAGCAATTCTTGTGTGAGGACAAATATTATTTAAGAATAGCATTCAATTGCGCCTCTAAGTTAATCAAATTTTTTGTTTGTCTACTGAATCATTTTCTTCTTTCGATTTTACTTCATGAATTTCCAAGATAGAATTCAAATGTTCAATAATACAAATCGCCATTAATTTGCCAATAATAGCTTAAACAAATCATCACTTGCATTGCACATTGAAATTTTCAGAAATCCCAGCAGGATAAAAAACAACAAAAATCAATCCTCAGATTCCTTGGATAAGGAAAATATGAGAAAGATACACAAAGGAACAACTATAAAAGCTGCAAACTTTAGCAAGTCCTCATTCTCCTTTGAGATGACACCAATCCTAGACCAGTCTCCACTATACCTGAACATTCAAATTTTTATACATTTAGAAATATAATGATAGTCTCTGACAAAAAAGAAATATGAAACAGTACAAAAGGAACTGAAACTCTGATTTCTGAAATCATACCCAGCATCGATAAATCCCAACCCGAGCACAGCAACAACAGACCGAGCAAGAATAGGATTGGACACTTTCAATGGGAAAATGTTTTCTTGCTGGGTTGAATTCTCGGACAAATCCCTCTTTTTAGCAAATGTGATTCCAATATTTTTGCCATTTGTGGTCTTCACAAATGGATAAGAGGTCAGGTGACACAGGTTGTTCAAGACAAAGCTCTTTTCTGTGATTGACATTGCGTTTCCTCTCATCACTCTTTGACCTATCTTTACAATCCAATTACTTTATCCGACAAGGGCAAACTTGTAATTTCAAAAATATCAAAGGAACAAGTAAAGATTTTTTTTTTTTTTTTTAAGCATAAAATTAGTAATAATGTGACCATATTTTGCAAGAGACAAGATTTAGATATAGTATTTAGATATTGTTCTTTAGATTTTCCTCTTAAAATTTAGTCATGTGGATTTTTTTTTCATAAGATGGAAGTATATTTTTTAATTAAGTAGTCATATGACTGAATGCTAAGAGAGAAACTTAATGAACAACATTTAAAGTACTGTACCTAAATTTTGTCATTTGTAAAAAGAGTTTTTACCTTAAAAAAATATTAATAGGGTCTTGACTGTTGACATGGTCATATAACGGTAAAAAAAAAAATACTACTACAAATTTTAATTAAAATAGCTTAATTGATGTCCATTAAAACAACATAATAAACAAATGGTTAAATTATTGAAATATGTTAAAAATACTACAATTTTTTTTTTTTCATAACCTTACAAACTAATGTGAGTATGTGACAATATATATGATTGATGAATTTTAAAACAAAATAAATGAATGTTTGATTTTTTTTTTTTTTTTTGGAGAATCAAATGAATGTTTGAATTGTTTTTTTAGAGTTTAGTGATACATCAATTTGTAAATTTTATATAATAACATTTGTAATATTCATAACATCATCCTAAACTATGTTGTAATGTACTAACATATGCCTATGGATGGAAACAATCAATAATATTGATGAGAAGATGATCAATTCGGGTTTCACGGTAAAATTTATACTATCCTAGTAATCAGTGTCACTAAAAAAAGTTGGCTCCTATTAACGGGTGCCTTTAGAATACTTGTTAATAGATTATTTTAGGAAAATTTTAATACAATTTTTAGGAGAAATATAAAAAACAGTAAAAAAAAGTTTTTTTTTTAATTTCTCTAAAATATTTTTTGAATTAATGCTTTAGCTCATTTCTTAAATTTTTTCCAAAAAAAAGAAAAGAAAAAAAAGAAGGAGGTTGTTTAGCTTACTGTAGTGTACAGTTTGTTAAATTTAGGAGGGAAGACTTTCTCAAAGACAAAAACAAATAGTGTTTAGGAGGGATTGAGTCCCAAAACCCATCTGTCTCTCACACTCACACAGCTACTTTCTTCACACACACATTTGAAAGCCAAAAACCCCAACAATGGCAATCACAGCCACAGCTACAGGCACAGCTCTCCGAGACCCACCTCAAATCCACAGATTCCCACAAACCAAATACATCGACGCCGTACGCTGGCTCCCTCAGCTCTCTGCCTTCGACCGCTTCGCCGTCGTCTCTCTCTTCGACTCCGACTCCAACACCCCCTCTCTCGAAATCCACTCCCTCAATCCCCAATCCCAAACCCTAACCCTAACCCCTCAATCCACATTTTCTCCGCCTTCCCGAATCTCCTCCCTCAAGACCTCCCAAACACCATCGCACAAACCCCTCATCGCCGCCTCCACCTTCTCCGGCTCCCTCCACCTCCTCTTCGCCAACGCCGTCGACGCCTCGCTCGAGTCCGAGTGCTCGGTGCCGGCGAAGGAGCTGCACGTTGGGGCTGTGTCTTGTGTCGATGTGAAGGACGGTGGGGCTGAGTGTGTGACCGTTGGGGAAGATGGGAGGGTCAATTTGGTTGGGGTTACTGGTTCCGGGTTGAGTTGTCGCCGGGTTTTCGATAGTGATGGGTTGGTTTCGTATACCGCGGCGAAATGGGCGTCGCCGGTGGAGTTTGCCACCGGGGGTTATGGGTTTAGTCTTCAGTGGTGGGATCAGAGGAAACCTGGCGGGGCGGTTTCTCAGTTCAAGGGCAATTGGTGAGTGATTTTGACTTTGTTTATTGGTTTTATATAAATTTTTAGTTTCAAACATTATGTTTCTTGCTACATTATAGTTTATATAGCTTCTAAATTGTTAATTTGCGCGTGTGTGTATGAAAATTGGGATGTTACTTTAGGAAAGCTGACTGTTTTAGTGATTCAGAACTTAAAATTGTAATTGTTGAAAATGAAGAAAAAACATTGGCCTAAATTGATAATTTTCTGTATCAAATATGTAAAAGAACCAAATATTTAAGGATGTTGGATGTTCTTAAGATTGTCCTAGTCGTCATAAATTAGTGTGCTCATTCATTTACTGCTTGCTCCTTTTTGTTTAGTTGTTATTATTATTTTTTGATAATTCAATAGTTGGGGGAGGAAGATTTGAATCCTGGATGTTTCTGTTGGAAACACTAGGAGGTGTCAACTAGTTGAGTTACAAGGTTCTTGGCTATTTGTTTAGTTATTATTAGAACAGTGGAAACCTAAAAATAAATGAGAACTTAAAATTTGGGCTTGGCTAGGCTGATTTGATTAATGAAAATGAGGATGGGATAAGTACCATGATGTTCATAAAATTTGGAAAAATTTTGGCATATCTTGGGTTATGCCAAAGGTCATGCTCCAGTTTCTGCAGTTTTGGCCAAACAAATTTCCCTGCCATTTCAGTCAAAAAGATTTGGAAAGCAACAACTCTTCTTTGTGTTCTATGGACAATCTGGCTAGAGGAGAACAAATAAATGTTTGACGGTGTTGAACACCCAAATCATAATATCAAACAATTTTTGCTTAGATCATTTTATGCGCGGATGACTACTTTGGGTAGCATCACTTCATTGCCTTATCTTGATTTCATAAATCTTTTGAATCCTGCGTTGTAATTCTTTAGGAGTGTTTCGAGTGCTCTTTTTGTACATTTGATACCTCTCCTCTTTTGAATATATATAAGATTGCCTTTGATCAATTCATCGGTAACTTCTTGGGTTTGGAACACAGTAGATAAACAGTTCTTTGTATAGTTGTCATCTCAATGCAGCCGGCATATCATGACACCTCCTTTTTCTACTTTCGCCACAACACCAAAAATGTTGAAGGAAAGGTTACCTTACACCCCCCCCCCCCCCCCACCCCCCCCAAAAAAAAAAAAAAAAAAAAACCTTACAAAAAGAATAACCATGTTTTTACTTTTAGCATCCTGGAAACCAGCATACTTGTTAGCTATCAACAATTACTCCTACTACCCCAACGTACATATGCCTACATGCATATGTATTCATGTATTTGTTATTATTTTATATGTATCTATGTGGGTGCCTAGATGGATGTTGCCTGCAAATGACATGACTAAAAGGTTAGTGAAAGGTCATTTTGTACATGGCATTGTTGGTGGAATTAGGCATTTGATTTAGTTAAAACAATTTTTCTTTGACCTTTTGTTATTTTAGTGTCTATTTCACATATTGTTTGCGTAAATATGTATTCTAAATGACTTGATTGCATCTCTTCTAACCTTTCACAGGTGGAAATCTGAGTTTTATTCAAACATATAATTTTACCACATCTGAACAAAATCTATGTATTTTAAAGTGTGTTAACTCCATAAATAGAAATATGTTGAAGGACAATTATTTCTTTGACCTCGTGCTTATTAATTTACCCTTTAGAATTAAGAAAGCTGTCCATACTATCTCAAATGATATGCATATGGAAATTTTATGGTGGCAATATTGCAGGACTCAAGGAACAACTTCTGGGATTGTACACTCCATTGATATTCATCCGTCAAGAAAACATACTTGTCTGGTAAGATGCCTGCTCCACCATTCTCCTCTTTTCTTTCCATTTAGTGAGACAGAATTTTTATTTCGTGTTTTTTTTTTTTTTTTTTTTTTCATATAAAATATGCCTAAAAATAAATAAAATATACCTAAAGATATTAATCAATTAATTGTCATATCCCCACCGATGTTCTAATTTTTCAGGAATTGATGTTTCTCTAGGTCATGTTATTTTTATGTCTATACTTCTTAGTTAAACAGTAATAATGCATATGCATAAACACGTGAGGGTAAATTTATTGTATAAAATCAAAGCATAGAAATTTCAATGTATTCCGTGGTAATTCAACAAATAAATAAAATAAATGCACACAGATTTAACTAAAAACTATTAAAATCAAATAAATCTTTTCCTCCTGGCACACCAAGGACATGCATGCAGGAGTGTCCTCAGCGTGTCTGTGTAACACATGTCCGACATGAACATGCCAGTGATTTTGGGGTGTCCATGCCTCTTAGCTGGTTAATCGTAATAATATTTGATAATATGATAATATCACTAGCCATTGACTTGGATGTTGGTAACTTGGTATCGGTTAGGTAAGAGTTGAGAGCCTCGGCTCTCTCTCTCTCTCGGTTTGTTTCTTTTAATTGGTGGAATGTTGGAAGACACATTACATATTGGGTATTTTTGCAGCTTTATCCTTAGTATCTCCCTCACCCTCTCTTTCCTATTTTCTCAAAATTTCTTGAACTATTTGTATGTACTCTGTACACTTTTTTTGTGGTTAACCATATATCTTTCTTCCCACAATGTATTGCCCTTATCTGCCAATACATCCTGTAATGCTTGGGTTGAAGTTGAAGTTATGAATGAAATGTGACCATTCGCCAACTATAATGGAAACCAAATACTCAACTAAAAATTAAGGGAATCTGGATGCTAGTGAAAATGGTTTAGTAATCTTCTTATTATCAGTTCTTAACTGTTTATTGCTTGTATTGCTGTTTCAAACACATATCAATGCATATTGTTTTGCCAAAGGGTTAGCTCTTGTATTTGATTGTCTAATTATTTTTGGGGCAACTGCTGGGTACATATGCAAGCAATAGAATCAACATGCTTATGCGCCATAAAGTGATGGGGTACTGGACTTTTTAATGTACTGATTCTAAAAATTATAACATTGCTTTCCTTGCATAGAATTTTGTGACCGTGAGACTTATGTCATGTTCCAATAATGTTACTTATTTAAGTCAAAACATGTCCAATTTGGTGTGTTCTCCTCTTTCATTTCAGCAATAGTGGAAGCAATTGTTACATTTTAACGGTAATTATTAACCAATGAAATACATTTGATGTGATATGTGTTTTTATAGTATCCATCTCATATTATCATGGCTCAGAATGATATCACACTCAAATGGTTTTTAAACTTCAAAATAACTGTCCATGATCTCTTTAATACACTGATACACTGATATTCAAGAACCATTTATGTCTGATTCAACATAAATGGTTCTTCATGCATAGAGCAGGCTTTCGTATATATATCATTCTTACTTATCAAAAAAAAAAAAAAAATGTCAAAGCTGAGCTAGCTTTTTGAGTAAAAATTTGATTTGCATGAATCTTATGCTATTGTAATTATATAGGCAGGAGGCTCTTTAGGCACTGTATTTGCCTGGGATCTTAGGTGGCAACAACAGCCAATTATTCTTTCTGGGATTGGGGCAGGTGATGCTGCAATCCCTTCAGCATGTGAAAGTGAGGTTTGGGAGGTTCAGTATGATTGCTATACCAAGTCTACAAACATGGGCAACATCTCATCCTCACGGATTTTACCTGCTATTATATGCTCAGAGGATGGTATCCTTGCTGTTGTTGAACAAGGTATGAATTGTTGTAACTACTGTTGAGAGATCACTTTTGCGGATAAAATCCTGTGTTATTTCATTTGCTAAGAGATGAAGTGGTTGTTTTGTTTTTTCTAAAGAAGCAGAAATTTGCTTCCAAAATGTAAAGTGGGGCTGACTGACTATTTATATTGCACAGATGAAGAACCCATAGAGCTATTGGCAGAACCTTGTGCAATCAACAGCTTTGACATTGACCGGGAAAACCCCTCAGTAAGTGAAAATTGTATTAATATGGGTTGAACTTTGTGGAAGGGTAAACAAGTAAGGTTATTTTATCTATTTCCCCAACCCAGTCACTTAAAGTTTTGTGATGGTTCTATGTTTGGCTATACAGGACATGATATGTAGTTTGGAGTGGGAGTCTATAGCCATCTTGACAAGGCCATAATATCCAGAAATGGAAACTAAAAATTTTTGCAGTTAAAATTCTACTGTCTCTCTTCTTGGGTGCTCTTACTCAAGGAATGAAGTTCTGCCCAACTACTCTGCGCTGAAACAGCAGATCATGCCCACGAAGGATGTATGGAGCACTTCACTGTTTTTTCTATTCGTTAAGCATATGTGTGACTGGATTGTAAGACTGAAGTAAATACTAATGTAGTAGTTTCTAGTTATCTCTTTAACATATATAGCTTAGAAAGTTTTTTTTCAGGTACTTGTGGAGAAATATTGTTACCAGAAAATCAGCTTGACAATTCAAAACCATTTTGCTTGGGTAAGCTATTTTTAAGATGCTTGCCAAAATGAGAGATGCTACATCAATGTAATTTCACTCTTCAACAGATAATGAGGCACAGCTTCTGTTATCATTTTCAAATACTTTATTAGGCTGCATTTATAATCCTTGCTGGGGTTACTGCTCTTCTTTAATAAGGAAGCAGTTTCTACTTGTTCTTCTTCACTGCATCCCATCAGAAATGCCTTGCTCAGCAGTTAGCATGGGTCGTATTGCTTAACATCCGAGTCCCATCCCTCTGGCCCAAGACAGCCAATATAAGCCATGTTGATTCATGGGTGATCGGACGAGCCCGACGAGCACCTGTGGGCAAGGGAGTCATGTCATGCTAAGCTTAATTGCTTGGGGTTTTCAAGGGACCTGATTGTAAATGTGACCAAAGGTGTGGTTTAGACTTGAGATTTCTTAGGGGGAGCATTTATGTAATTTGGTGGGTGGGTTATGTGATATCCCAAGAAGAGAATGTTGCCTATAGGAAACATGTTATCCGTTTGTCTTTAAACACCTACACAAGTTTCATTTATCCGCGTTTGCCTATAAAAGCCCATATGACCAAATGGAGGTACTCCTGGATGTGGCTCATCCCTCACCATAAATTTCTTATCTCTCTCTCTTGCATTGCATCCTCACATACACCTTAAATTAAATGGCCCCTTATGACTCTCTTTCTTCCTTCCTTTACCGACCACACCTCTTGTCCCACATAACTAAGATATTTAAGAAAATAAAAATGGGAAAAATGCTTTGACACTCCTTGAATTTTAAGGTAGTGGCCAAAAGACCTCTTGAACTTTTATTTTAGCCAATTTACTCCATAAACTTTGCATCTCAGCCAAATCAAAATCTTTGTTAATTAGCTATTAACAAACTAACGGTCAAACTCGCATGAGAGTCACGTGAACTTTAAAAAACAAATCTTATCATATGAATTTGAAAACTGATTGAAATTGAAGAGAAATCTAAGTCTAACTGTGAGAGAACAGAGAGACGGTGGAATTAGACCCATTGTAGTTCTTTGATCTTCTTTAGCTTTGAATGAGATATTAACCACAAGCCAATACAATTAATTAAGAATAGAAATTGCACAAAAGAACACTAATGATTGTGAAGCCTTAGCCAACCTTTGCCTTCTTCTTGAGAGAGCAAAATTTGCCTACAAAAATCATTGCTTGCACTTCACACGGTGTCCACTTAGAGATTTTGTAAGTTTGGGGAGTATAACCGTGAGGGTCTAAGGAATATAAAGCCTTCACAGTTAGGTCGGTTAAAGTCTTTCATATAATATTTAAATGGGTTTATGAGCTTGTTTAATTTGTTTCATAAAAAAATCACTTAGGGATTCACATATACCAAACTAAAGAATGAGATTGGCACAATGATTTGAAAAACAAAGAGTAGGAGAAAAAAAAAAAAAAAAAAACCCACAATGGTGGTTGGCTGTTAGAGAGAAAATGTCACGGTGGGTTTGGTTGCACCGTCTTTCTCTTCCTATCTTCTCTCTTTCTTAGTCAAACATAGATTCATGGAATTAGATTTTTTGTTTTTTAAAGTTCAAGTGACTCTCACATGGGTTTGACCGTTAATTTGTTAACAGCTAATTAATAGAGGTCTTGATTTGGCTTATATACAAAGTTTATGGAGTAAATTGGATGAAATAAAAGTTCAGGGGTCTTTTGGCCACTACCTTAAAGTTTAGGAGATTTCTTGGTATTTTTCCCAATAAAAATAGACAAACTGTGCAAAGCTTGTAGAAGGTGTCTTTGGAAAATTTCATTTTTAATTTGGCACAATCAGAACATTATTCTAATTCTTATTAGCACCCCTTCCCCTCTCAAATCCAAAAAGAAGGAAAATTTTTGAAAATGTGTGCATGCACATTTCTAAGTTTCATTAATAAAAATTCACTAAATTTCTTTGCAATCAAATGATATTTCTATAATTAAGAAAAAAAGTACTTTCTTGGAGGGGTCTTTTTTCTTTTTTTGGACTAGTTCTTGGAGGGATCTTGTAAATTGAGAGAGTGAGAGAATTGTTTGGGTTTAACCCGGATCCATTTTACACCAGGTCCAGGCCCAGCTCAGGACCATGAACTGGCACTGGCAGTGTCCTCATCCGTAAATTCCAAGAAAGATTGATGTCCAGATTATTCCGGCCTTTATCCAGGTTCCATACACAGCTTCTGCTTCTTCTGCAGCAGAAGAAGCGAAAGAAAGAAAGACCACAAGCTTAAAAAAAAAAAAAAAAAAACATGGGTTGCTCCGCAACTTTAACGTTGTCTTTCGGTTTCAGAATTTCCCCATTATGCCCTCCTTCTTCTTCTTCGACTCGTTCCTCTCACGCCTCAATCAAGCTCGCTTCATTCAACAACAAGTTGAGCTCACTCAGACTCAGTTCTTCAAATTCCATTTCTGGGTTCGGCTCCTTTTTTCCTCACAACAACAACCTCTGCACAATTCCTCAGAGACCTCGCTCTCTCACCATTGTCTCTGCCAAAGGCTACAAAATGAAGACCCACAAGGTCCCCTCCTCTCTCTCCCACTCTCTGGGTCTGTGTGTGTTTGTAAATTAGGATTTCAAATGTCACGGCATTGTCATTTGCAAACGAAATTTGGCTCTACTCGATTAAACCCAGTTCAAAATTTTGAGTTTATCTTATCCTAAATATTCTCAGCAATTCAAATGAGCTTCCTTCTTTTTCTAATTATTTGATAGGCGTCAGCAAAGCGATTCAGGGTGACGGGTAGAGGGAAAATAGTTCGGAGGGGAGCTGGAAAGCAACATTTGCTGTATAAGAAGAACACCAAGAGGAAATTGCGTCTCTCCAAAATGGTACCCTTTCTTTGCACAATGCTTCTCACTTGTTATATACATTTTCCCTTTTCATTCTTAAAGTTCTTCTTTAGGTTGTACCATGTCACTTGCTTCTATGTCATTTAGAATAATACTGTGGACACACACAATTTCACAACTTGCTTAGGTGGTCAATTGTGAGTGTGGTGGGGAAAAAAAGTTTGGAGTCCATGTAAAATGCAGTGGGTAGAAAGTGTCCAACACTCTCAGTCGACTGCTTCAGCATCTAAGATTGGGTGTGTCACTAGACATATTCATTTCATGATTCATGCTTTAAGTTTGTGGGGAGACTATACAATTAACACTAAGTTTGGGAGTTCATAAAAGAATGGAATGGAATGGAATGAAATGGGTTGGGTAGATTGTAAAAGAATGGATCAGAATATGGTTATTTCTTTTCTAGTGTGTTTGGAAGTTTATAAAGGAAAGAAATATATGATTTTATTAGTACACACTTTATCTTTTATTTGTATTTTCTCAAGATAGGGATAAAATCGATTTTTCACCTTTATTTCATTAAATACATTAGTGTTTCTTCCACTTTTGGGAGGAGTGCTTAAAGAGTGAATGGAATGGAAATTTCCTTTTAACCATTCCAATTTTTCCCCACTAAACTCCCAAATAGGAGAATGGATTGAATGCATTTTAAGGATCATATTCATTCCATTCTTTTTCCCCTTCCAAACTGGCTGTTAGCCTATTAATAGTGTGTTTTGTCAAATGTTCTTTTTAGGGATAATCTTTTCTTTGGCTGTCTTTAAGGCATGGAAGTTATTAAAGTTACTTAGTTTTACAATTCACCACATACAGATACCACGTGGGTTTTAGTTTTTAAATTAATTTGAGTTAGAGGTAGAATTCAGAAAACATGTGAGTAGGATATAATTAGTGGATCATGTTTGTATAAATAGGGAACCAGGGTTCTACTCGAGGAGCTTATAAGAGTGAAAAGAAGAAAATACAGAAAACTATCCTCTCTCTCTTATTTATTTATTTTTAATAATTCGATAATTACAATGGGGGAGAGGGGGATTTGAACATTGGACTTCTCCATTAGAAACACCAAGAGGTGTTAGTTGAGCTACAAGGCTCTTGGCAAAACTATCATGTTTTTGATAATTAAAAAATATGAACAACGAGAACATTGTTGACCCAAGTTGAGTGATTATATTATTTTTTATTTTCTAAATTCTTAATATTTTTAAAAAAAGACTGGATCAATGTATTAAGCCAAGGAGATAAAAGCATTGTCTCTCATGTTGCGTGTACATATTTGTCTATATCTACATGTATAAATACATTACAGTAGCAAAAATACATAACTGTGTGAGGAAAAAGGGATGAACGAGTTTCTATGCAATATGGAGAACTAACTGTTGAGGAAAGTCAGGAGTCCCTGTGAGATCATTAAAAACCCAATCTTAATATTCACTTTCAGACCTTTAGGTTTGTGAAAACTTTGAACAAGTAGTGGTCCTAGGTACTAAATATCTTTCTAAATTCTAACAAGGTACTAAATATCTTTCTAAATTCTAACCCCCTTTTCCCTCATAACTTTGGTGAGTGGTAACAAGGCAGAAATAGGTAGGGTTTACTTATTATGAAGGGCCTCTTTTCTGTCGTAGAATTCATCTGTTCATTCATCATCTCTCAGCTTCTGAGATAGATTTTGATGTTGTTTGGATATTTAAGATGGAAATATCATCACATTTTAATTAACAGAATAGGTCTAATTATTCTCCTACAACAGTGTCATGTGATTGTGGCTTTAAAGAGATGAGGGATTACCTCTTGTTTAATTTCCTTCTTGGGGTTTGTTATCTAGTATGTTCACTTCCTGTGCTGTGAAGTTTTAGGTGGTATAGGTTTTGTTTGGTGACCTCTTCATGAATTGTCATATTTAGGTGTTCAGTTCCAAGGAGTAATAGAGAGCAATGATAATGTTAATGTTTGTAAAGGAGAAGCCTGAAGACCTTTATCTTCTAGTGGAAAAGCACAAATTATTGTCATATTGAGCAGGTTTCTGCCATGTATCTTTAAGGAGGAGAATATTTTGACCTCATATCTATGAGAAAGATTAACCATAGTTGAAAATGGTGTTAAATGATTTATGGTTAGCTTTATTGTTCAAGGTTAGGTTGAGTGGTGCCACCTATTGAAATTGGCTATCTTAACAGAAGATGATCATCTTTGTCTTCTGTTACAGAATTAAAAAATGGTAAATTACCTTCTCATCAGTTTTGGGCCCTTTTAACTTGTTCCATATCTTTAATCTTCTAGTCCTTTTCATTCAGATGGTTTGCTACTCTCTCTTTTTTTGGATTAATCAATTAGCATTATAAAAGCTAAGGTTCAAAACCAGTTCAAACCCCGACCATCAAATCTCATTGCCAATGAGCTCTAGCTCAAATGGCACCTCCTCCCCTTATAACCAAAGTGGGGTGAGTTCATGGATTTAAAACCCATCAGGTGCAGTGTTGTTACCAACTAAAAAAAAAAAAAAAATTGTGGATTCTTCCAATCAAGTAATGTTAACATTTCCACTGAGAAATTTTGATTAAGATATGTGGCCAAGAGGTACTACAACATACTCAGTGTAACATTCCATTTCAACTCACATTTGGTTTCTGATGCAGATACTGCAAAGGTTAGGTAGAACTTAGTAGACTGATTCTTCTAGAAAGAGAGTTTGCATTAATGTCATGAGGGAAAAATAAATTCAAATTAATTGCATAGTTTACCATTTGCATGTAAATTTTAATATTTTATCTCTCAGATTTAGTATCATTGTCTCAATGCCACTGTAAAATTGCTTTCTAATGCTGCTTTGGTTTATTGTCATATGAACAGCAAGCAGTTAGCCGGAGTGACTATGACAACGTGATTGGTGCCTTGCCATATCTGAAAGTAAATAGAAAGGCAAAGTAAATATGATGCTTACATGTTATGAGAGGGACCTATCTGGTATGTAAGATGTTGATTTCTCTCACTTGCGTGAAAGACAAGCGATACATTGTATCCTCCCAAGCAAGTTTAGGGTAGTTGGTTTTCCATCCCCTGAAATTTCTATCTAATTCGATCATATTAAAACTTCTTTTCTGCCTTCTTTAGCCCTCACACCTTGCGTACTCGTCACTTGAATTTGCTAGAGAATGATGGTTATTTTTTTCTGTATTGGAATGCTTGTTGGAAAATGTCTCTGATCAAATAGCTTGTTATATCACTTATTGCAAGCAAAAAAATAAAAGAAGAAATTTTTAGATGCACGTCTTGTATTCTGCAAGCAGCCGCACAAGCAGCCTACGGCAAGTGATCAGACAATGCCAAGTAGAACTTATAAACAATCATTTAGTTTGCTATGAAATTTGCTAACATAGCTAATGGCCATTTCTTTATTTGGTAGGTTCAACAGAGTTGTTTGTCATGACATCAGGTATTAGTATCGTGTTAGTTGAAGCAAGAGCCACATTATAAATCAACGATAATGTCCCCTTCGTGGACTTTAACAACTGGGGAACACTTTGTTTTCATGACTGAATAGATTTCTACATCACTCTAATTTCTAATGCGGCTTGGAATGGAAAAGAGCTTGACATGATGTTCTCACATGCCTGGGAGAAACCCATATTTGTTGTATAAATAAACATCTCATCAAATCAAATCAGAAGGCTACAAATTGGATTGAGAGGTATTGCACCTTATGCAATTGCAGTGAATGGTTGACATTGAGAGTTTGAAAGAATAACTTTTAATATCAATCATTAAATAAAAAATATATATTAAAAAGAAGTAAAAAGTTAAGAATGTAAAATTTTTTGTGAAGGGAGTGGGGTTAATTGCATGGTGCAATTATCTCAATCCAAAGAGCCTGTGTTTGTAAGTAGATGCTGCATGATGCCTAGGCGGTGTTAGAGCATCCACAGCAGTAGAGCAAAAAATATAGCTATTTGGCACTTACAAAAGTTACTTTATTTATTTTACCTCTTCACACCCCCACAACAATGGAGTTATATTTTTAGCTATTTGATTAAAATAATACAAATAACTCATTAAAATAATAATAAAAACATCCACAAAAAAAAAAAAAAAACACCAACACAGCATAAACATCCGCCACCACCACTAGTCTACAGCAAGAAAGAAAAAACTATCAACCCAGATCCTTAATCTTTTTCCTCAACCCAAACCAAACAAAATTACCAATCACAAACAAAATAAAAAATCAACACAATACACATCGGCAGAATAGATTGGCGATGGGGCTTGGGGAGATCGGTGATGGGGCTTGGGGTGGGGTGGGTTGGCGGAACAAATCAATGAGCTGAGGGATGACGACGATTTTCGTGTTCTCCATATGAGTAAATCCATTGGAAGCGTGACTCACTTTCTTGTCGAAAACAAGGCTTTTCACAAGCTTGGTATCGTCCATGGTACCTGTTAGGCTAAAAATAAATAATAAAAAAAATGATTGTTCACATGTGTGAGCATATGACTTGAGGGGCTGGGATCAATGTAAACCATGGCCCAAATCTTGATCAATGTAAGCCTTGGCCCAAATAAGCAAAACTTGCAAGACCTGTTATAAAGAGAATATCACAGTCAGTTATCCACTAAGTCAGAGTGGAATAGAAGTTACCAAAAAATAAGGAGAAGTGCAGTAACTGTTTTGTCTACTATAAATAAAGATTAAAGGTATTATCAAGAGACACAACAAAAAATCTGACAAACTTGATTCACATACCCAGCCAATGGAAGGATAACTTCATGTTTGTAAGTGCATTTGCCTCACATGAATTATCAAAGTATAGTTTTGTAATTTAACTTAGGTGTTTGTGTGACTTGAATTTTTCTTATTTGTATGAACTTGAATTCTGAATTAAGATATCTATATATTGTGATTACATTGCTTGTTCCCTTATTTCTTTTAGTTGAAAATTTTGTACTTTTGAAGTCCTATTAGTTTAGGCAGTGGCAGAGCCCATCAATTTGGTGTGAAGTTTTGTCTATTAAGTAGTTTTTCCAAGAAAGTTTGTATTCTCACAAACAAATTGGCGACCACAGTGGGAGTACATGCCAGTCCTTACAAGAAAAATGAGGAATAATAGCAATAACAATGAGAATAATTCTGGTTCTTCTAATTCTGCAGAACCAAGTCCAGTTTCACGGCCTATTACAGAGCATGGTGAATCTGGACATAATGGGTTACACTCAGATTTAAATCCAAAATTTTTAGAGGTAATCCTAAGACAATTTAATCAAATGAAAGATGATGTAGTTGCACGTTTTGACTGCATGAGTGATGAGATGAAACAACTTAAAGAAAACCAACATATGGTTCATCAAGTCATTGCTGCAAATGGCAAAGATAGACACTTAAATCAGCCAAACATGGGAGCAAATAATGACTTTATTGGTGGAATGGGTTCAGGAGTGAATAGTAATCCTCTATTTGAGAATTTCCAAAATATGGAAGTTCCTTTAGGATTAGTAAACGTCCCTTTTACTGAGAATTCCCCAAGAATGGAAAATATCATTCATTTGATTAACCCACCAAGAACAGAAAATGTTCTTCATATGGAAAATTCTCATAGAAACGAGAATAATGATCATGTGACTATGAACGTTCCAATAAGAACAGAAAATGTTCTTCGAGGAAATAACCATCACATGAGAAACAATCATCACAATGGAGTTCCTCAAAGGAATAATAATAACTCAGGAGTAGAAATCCCTTTAGATGACATTGATTTCCCTAGGAATGATGGAAACCCAGAATTATTTATGAATAATGGGTTTGACAATGGTCAAGAGAATGAACTTGGGCATGAAATGGCTCAATTTCAGCAATATCCAAGAAGGGATAATGCTAATAGAAATAGAGCAAATCCTAGATTTGTACAGCGAAGGCAGAGGGCTGAAAACAATAGAATGGCCTTGGAAAGAAATAATCATCATAATGGTCGATTTGAAATCGAACAAAATAATTTAGAACGAAATCAAGTAGAGGCACATAATTATAATGGTCATAATGATGAAGTCCACAATAGAATGGACCAAATCTTAGAAATCTTGGAACACACACATGGTCCAGCATTTCGAAGACATAGGCCAATTTATAGGAAGCCATATCCAGAATGGATTGATAGAGAACCATATCCAAGAGGGTTTAGAATCCCAGAATTTTCTACATTTTCTGGAGAAGATGACAAGACTGTACTGGAACATATGTCCAGATTCACAATACAGTGCGGAGAGGTCTCAAACAATGAAAATTGTAAGATGAAGTTATTCCCAAGCTCTTTGACTGGACAAGCATTTGCTTGGTATTCATCTTTACCTCCTAATTCTCTAAATTCATGGGCTGAATTAGAAGACAAATTCCAAACACATTTCTCTCGCACAGATTTGAGAGTGTCAATTGCTGATTTGGCAAGATTAAGACAAAGGCCAGATGAAACTGTAGAACAGTTCATTATGCGGTTTAAAACAGCCCGCATGCGTTGTCAAATTATTCTCCCAGAGAGAGAATATGTTAAGTTCGCTGTAGATGGTTTAGATTTCGAATTTAGGAAAAAATTCGAAGGGGTGACATTCTTTGATCTGTATGAATTGTCTGATAGGGCTTCTAGGTATGAGAGTCTCATTAAAGAAGAAAGAAACAGGAATAATTCTACATATGGGACTTATTTTCATGACCCTAACTATGAAGTAGACATTGCAGAATTTATAGGTCATAATCCCCAAGTATGTGATGTACTAGATAAGAAAAACATTAAGGCTAAGTCAGCATATAAACTTTCAGCACCTATAAGAGATTATTCATTTGACATAGAGAAGTCTGATGAAATTTTTGATTGGTTGTTAGAAGCCAAGTTAATAAAGTTGGTAGGTAGACACAAAATACCAGCCAAGGCAGAAACACGTGGGAGGGATTACTGTAAATGGCATAATGCATTTACACATCAAACAAAAGATTGTGTAACCTTTAGGAATGTTATTCAAGATAAAATTGAAAGAGGAATCTTGAAATTCCCTGAAAAACCTAAAGAGCAAATGAAAACAGATATTGATCCCTTTCCACCTTTGCATGATTTAAATATGATTTCAGCTGATTTTGAATCTTTAATTAATAGCTTCAAAAATGATGAGAACTCAAAATGTAATGTATATCAATGTGTTAATGTGCAGGGTAAACAATCATTGCACCTCAACCAAGGAATGAAGAAACTGAAAATCAATGAAGGATCTTCTATGCGAGTAAATAAATATGGCTCGCATGGTAAAGAAAACTTTTTTCAGGGCAAGAATGTCCAAACAAATAAGGGAAAGGCTAAAATGGTAGAACAACCAAGGCCTACAACTTATAAAGAAGCATTACAAAGGCATAATTCTTTCTCAGATGATCAGGTTTTTAATTCTGATGAAGATGATTGCTTGTGTGAGCGATGTAGTCACATAATGGCACGAGTTTTTGGAAAAGTGGCTGTTAAGATAGAATCTCCTCTAAGTGATATTGATTTTGGGCCAATTGTTGAGCCTAAAAAAGTTGAATCAGTGTTTTCAAGAGTTGAGAAGCCAAAACAACTTCGCACTTTCAAACCTCCAATAGGGGAGCCAAATAAATGGTACTCCATGGAATCTGTTAGTGTTAAACCACCACAAAAGCGTCATTTTAAATATGGATATAACCCATATTTCCCACAAATGACAAGAACACAAAGGAGACGTTGGCTTAGACAGCAAATGTATAAGTCTCAAGAGCCAAGACAAACTCTTGAAAGTTCTAATGATGCACCACTTAACAAGGCAGAAGCAATTAAAGTTGAAATACAGCAAAAAGGAGGCACATTAACTTCTAAATATGTGAAGACGTCACCAAGTTCTATTCAGTTGATGGGAAGTGAAATGAGTATGCAAAGAGCCAAAAGTGGCAATAATATGCAGCAAAGAATGTTTGAATCAGTGCAACTTGCACAAAGTGAAATGGTTCAGAATTTACCTAAAATAGAGAACCAAGAATTAGTGCGACAAGATCACAAGAAGTTAGAGAGATGTACAAGTGGTTTGGGATCTAATCAAATGGAGGATAACACAGTCACTGTGTACATTGCAAGAAAGCCAAAAAACGAAATAAAAGGAAAAGAAATATCAAAAGAAAAAGAGATGCAAGAAGAGAGATTGGCTGAAACAGAAACTGAAGGAAAAAGCGAAGGTATAATCAATTCGATCATTCCATTTGAGGAGATTAAAGGAAATGAGTTTTTGGAGGAACTTGGAGATGTAGATATGATGGAAGGCCTTGAAGATATTGAAGGCTGGGATGATTTGGAAGCATTCAATGAGTTTGGAGAGGAACTCCAATTGGAACAAAAAAAAGAAAATTCCAGTAATATGGAATGTAATGTGATCACATTGCCAATAGAGTTTATGGCAAAACAGAACATTATTGAAGATGAAGAGCATAGTTCTAAAGGCTCAAATACTCAGGGGGCATGTCATATCCTATTAACAGATGAAGAGATGGAGAATTTAGAACCTAAAGCAGAGGCGGAGCTGGAATTCCCACCAGGTAAAATTATCTTTGAGAAACCATCTAAAAGAATGTCACAGCATTTAAAACCTTTATTCATTAAAGTTCACATGGATGGAATACCTATTAATAGAGTTTTAGTAGATAATGGTGCTGCAGTCAATATTTTGCCTTGGGGAATGTTGAAAAAAATCAATAAAATAGAGGCAGATTTAATTCAGTCAGATGTTTTAGTCAGTGGTTTTGCTGGCGAATCTACCAAAACTAGAGGTATTATACCTGTAGAATTAAAGGTAGGGAATAAAATTACAAATGTTGCCTTCTTTGTTGTTCATACTAAGGCAGCTTATAATGCTTTGCTAGGAAGGGAATGGATACATTCAAATTGGGTGATACCTTCCTCCCTACATCAATCTCTAATGTTTTGGAATGATGATAATTCTGTTGAGATAGTGAAGGCTGATAATAGGCCATTTGAAGCATGTAATAATACAATTAATGCTCAATTATATAACAAAAATGTTGGTATTTTGAAACTGACAGGATTTGATTACAATGGCAAGCCAACAAGAGTGGAAATGGCTGGAGAACAACCATGTTCTGCTGGAGAAGATATTATTGACCAAGAAATTGGCAAGGAATGGTTTGACGACAACATCGTAGAGCCACAAATGCCAAATATAGCTGAGGAACCTGTTAGTGATGAGTAGTTCACTTACTCCAAGGAAATTAAGGGCCATTAAACTGGCTGAAGATAAAGTAATAAGTTACATTCTCGAAAATAAAATAGAACAAAGTATGTTCTTGGCAGAACGTGTATTGGAAGAAGAAAGAGACATTGGAAACCAGGTTAAAATTGGTTTAAATTCTCTAAGTAAAGCTCCAATCCAAATGGATGACTTGAAAGCAGAAGTTCAAGATCCTTTGATAGAAGTGAATCTTGGAACTGAAGAAGAAAAGAGAGTGACATATATTAGTAGTCACCTTACACAGGAACAATTCAATGAAGTGCTGGCTGTGTTGAAGAGGTTTAAGGATTGTTTTGCATGGGATTACACTGAATTGCCAGGTTTGGACAGAACACTAGTAGAGCATAGACTTCCAATCAAGAAAGAGCACATTCCACACCAACAACCTCCTCGTAGGATGGCGAATGAGGTTATTTTGAAAGTGAAGGAAGAAATCGAAAGACTATTGCAAGCAGGATTCATAAAGCCAGCCAGGTATGTAGAATGGCTTTCAAATATAGTTCCAGTTCTTAAGAAAAATGGCAAATTACGTGTATGCATAGATTTTAGGAACTTAAATACAGCAACACCCAAAGATGAGTATCCTATGCCAATTGCAGATGTATTGGTAGATGGAGTGGCAGGACACAAACTGTTATCTTTTATGGATGGGCATTCAGGTTATAACCAAATCTTCATTGCAGAAGATGATGTCCACAAAACTGCCTTCAGATGTCCAGGTTCTATTGGAACATTTGAATGGGTAGTAATGCCATTTGGCTTAAAAAACGCTGGTGCGACTTATCAGCGAGCCATGAATTTAATTTTCCATGATATGATTGGAAAGTTTATGGAAGTTTATATAGATGATGTGGTGGTTAAATCTCAAGACTTTAATACCCATCTAAAAAACTTAGAGAAAGCCTTTTTGAGGATGAGGAAACATCAATTAAAAATGAATCCTTCTAAATGTGCCTTTGGGGTGCAAGCAGGAAATTTTCTAGGTTTTCTAGTGCATAATAGAGGAATTGAGATAGACCAAAACAAGGCCAAGGCAATCCTGCAAGCTAAACCTCCTTCTAATAAAAAATAATTACAAAGGTTCTTGGGCCAAGTTAACTTTTTAAGAAGGTTTATTTCTAATGTTGCAGGTAAAACCAAAGTGTTTTCCCCTTTATTAAGGTTGAAAGACCATGAAGATTTTACTTGGAATGAAGATCATCAATTGGCCTTTGATACAATTAAGAGATATTTGTCCACACCACCAGTGTTGATTCCTCCAAGAAGTGGGAAACCTTTAAAATTATATATATCTGCAACCCAAGATTCTATTGGAAGTTTGCTGGCTCAAGACAATGATAAGGGCCTTGAACAGGCTGTTTTTTATTTAAGTAGATTATTAAATAAAACAGAATTAAATTATTCAATGATAGAAAAACTATGTTTGGTTTTGTATTTTACTGCTACTAAGCTAAGACATTATATGCTTTCTCATGTAACTTATATTATCGCACAGACTGATGTAGTGAAATATATGCTATCTAGACCTATTTTGCGTGGTAGAATGGGTAAATGGAGTTTAGCTTTAGTGGAATTTCATTTAGTTTATGTACCACAGAAAGCAATAAAAGGTCAAGCCTTAGCTGATTTTTTGGCAGATCATCCATGCGATGAAGTTACAGATATAAATGAAACCATGTTTGTAGCTTTAGCCCCTTGGAAATTAAATTTTGATGGTTCACGTACCACATATGGGGCAGGTGTTGGTGTGATTTTAGAATCTCCAATGGGGATTAAAACCCAAATGGCCTTTAAGTTAGAAGGAAATTATTCTAACAATCAAATTGAGTATGAGGCTTTGATCATTGGGTTAGAGATATTATTGGAAATGGGAATAAAAAGTGTAGAGGTTTATGGGGATTCACAATTAGTAATTAGGCAACTCACTGGTGATTATAAATGTTGCAGCCCATCCATTGCACCATACTTTGTGGCTGTAAGATAGCTGCTAGAACAGTTTAGCAATACTAAGTTAAACCATGTCCCTAGAAGTAAGAATGAGGAAGCCAATCGCATGGCACAGAGTGCTTCTGGACATAAAGAAGCCAAACAGGTTGCACAAAGTCCCCCATGTTTAAGTAAAAGGATACTCCCATCAGTTATTGATAGGGAATTAGGGACCCAAGTTTTTCATCTTGATACCCAAGTTAATGATTGGAGAAACCCAATCATTGATTACTTAAAAAACCCAAGTGGTTGTACAAATAATGCTTTAAAACTTAAAGCTAGAAAATTTGTTTTAATGGGAGACCAAGATGAAACTTTATTCAAAAGAGGTGTTGATGGCATCTTATTGAAATGCATTAGTGATGATGAATCAAAGCAAGTCTTAGCAGAAGTCCATGAAGGCATATGTGGTCCACACCAATCAGGCATAAAAATGAAATGGTTGATACACAGATATGGTTACTACTGGCCAAGTGTATTGAAAGATTGCATTAAATATGCACAAGGTTGTGTAGAATGCCAAAAACATGGTCCAATTCCTAAGATTCCTGCTTCAGATTTTCATGCGATAATAAAACCATGGCCCTTTAGAGGATGGGCAATGGATTTAATTGGAAAAATCAGACCAATCTCAAGAAAGAAAAACTGCTTCATAATTGTTGCAACAGACTACTTTACAAAGTGGGCTGAAGCAAAACCTTATAAGGAAGTGAGTGAGTTTGATGTTATTCAATTTATAAAAGAAATGATAGTCCATAGGTTTGGAATTCCTCAATCTATAACAGTGGACAATGGAACCATCTTTAATGGAACCAGGGTAAAGGCCTTCACACAAGAATATGGTATTCGAATTCTGAATTCTACACCATATTACGCGCAGGCAAATGGTCAGGCAGAGGCCACTAATAAGATTATCAAGAATAATTTGAGGAAAATAGTGGCTAGAAATCCTACAAGTTGGGACGATTTGTTGTCTGAAGTATTGTGGGCATATAGAACTTCAAAAAGAATGAGCATAAATACTACCCCTTATTCTTTAGTTTTTGGCCATGATGCAGTTTTACCCATGGAGATTACAGTGAGATCGATGAGGATTACAAGGCAAAATGAATTGACTCATTTGGATTATCAAGATGCGATGTTTGCAGAACTTGATGAAATAGATGAGGCTCGTATGGCAGCTTTAAATTCTATTGTTGTACAAAAACAAAAAGTATCTGAGATATATAACAAGAGAATTAAGGCAAAGTCATTTTCCATTGGGGATTTAGTTTGGAAAGTTATTTTGCCTATAGGAATTAAAGATCCATATTTGGGAAAATGGTCTCCTAATTGGGATGGACCTTTCTTAGTCAGCAAGGTCTTTGATGGAAACGCTTACAAGTTGATGGATATTAGTGGCAATGAACATGCAAGATCCATTAACGGCAAGTTTCTAAAATTATATAAGCCAAGTATGAACGAATTGGCTTATTCACATAAAAATTTTTAGATATGCATGTATGCACGTTTCCAAGGGCTAAATGAATGGCTAAAGTGGGCATTAGTGATTAAAATAATAGATCACAATGCAATAAATATATATAGAAGAAAATTCAAAATAAAGAAGGGTTGCATATGACGGAAGTACAGATATGATTTCACAATTGAAATTAATCTACTACATTAGTGTTCGGGATAGTGTACCTGGTTCGAAGCTGTTCCCAAACTAAATGCTCTGGAGCATGGTAGTGATCTTGTGGCTACCCGACGAACCCGAACTACTCAAATGAAACCCAGAGATCCTTATTCAGGATGGAGTTGCCTAGCTTCATTTCTCAACTAGCCAATTGGTCTTCTAAGGATCAACGACGAGCTTGAAGGTGTCTTCATTTTGTACGCACCAGCTCCCAACATTATGCGGAAGTACAGTCATGATGCTGTTCAAGCTTCGATCAAGATGAATAATTTCAGAATCATGGACAACCTTTGCCGGCATCCACCTGAGTTTTGAAGGACTTTTTAGATCAAGGGGTTTGCAAATCGATCTTGATAAAATAGATTGAGTGGAGAACTAGAAATTGAAATTTGCAGAGAAAAAAAAAAAAAAAAAAAAAAAAAAAAGATGTTCGGATGAGTCTAAGTGGTGGAGGCGCACTAAGATGAATGAAGGAGATAGGAAGGATAACCTAATTCTACAAACTGATTTGACTTAAAAGCCCCCACTTTATTTTTCCTTTCACCTTTTCATTTTAACTTATGCGCAATTGATAAAAAAAAAAAAAAAAAAGACTTATGCGCAATAGGCCTAAATTTAGGCCCATCACGCACAGGGGGCATGTGTTAGGCTAAAAATAAATAATAAAAAAAATGATTGTTCACATGTGTGAGCATATGACTTGAGGGGCTGGGATCAATGTAAACCATGGCCCAAATCTTGATCAATGTAAGCCTTGGCCCAAATAAGCAAAACTTGCAAGACCTGTATCATAGTCAGTTATCCACTAAGTCAGAGTGGAATAGAAGTTACCAAAAAATAAGGAGAAGTGCAGTAACTGTTTTGTCTACTATAAATAAAGATTAAAGGTATTATCAAGAGACACAACAAAAAATCTGACAAACTTGATTCACATACCCAGCCAATGGAAGGATAACTTCATGTTTGTAAGTGCATTTGCCTCACATGAATTATCAAAGTATAGTTTTGTAATTTAACTTAGGTGTTTGTGTGACTTGAATTTTTCTTATTTGTATGAACTTGAATTCTGAATTAAGATATCTATATATTGTGATTACATTGCTTGTTCCCTTATTTCTCTTAGTTGAAAATTTTGTACTTTTGAAGTCCTATTAGTTTAGGCAGTGGCAGAGCCCATCAATTTGGTGTGAAGTTTTGTCTATTAAGTAGTTTTTCCAAGAAAGTTTGTATTCTCACAAACAGTACCGCCGAGTTTCTTCACTATCTTGATATCTCAAAGATCAACGATATCGGGTTTCGTCGAATTGACTATGTAGAGAACGGAATCAATGGTGAGTGGAGGGATGAGGGAGCTAGTCAGCGAGCCAGAGAGGAAAAAAAATTGAGGAAAAAAGAAGAAAGAAGAAAAGCCGGAGAGAGAGAAAGAGAGAGAGAGAGAGAGAGAATAGGAAATGCATGTTTAATGAGAGAAGAGAGAGAGGTGTAATAAAAAAAAAAATATATATATATATATATATATTTTAGCTTCAAGCTACAGTATGCAGCCAAAAATAGCTACGTACTGTAGCTTTGAAACTAAAATTTTTAGCTATACCTTCACTACTGTAGAGTCATTTTTGTATTTTTGTGAAGCTAAAATAAGTATATAGATATTTTGTTTCACTGCTGTGAGTGCTCTTATATGAGCATTGAATGAAAGTATTTTGACCTAGGAGAAAAAAAGGCTTTGTAACAATAAGACTTGGCCAATATCTAGACTGTTAAAAACTTGGTGAAAGTAACAGAAACTTTCTTCAATCTTGTTTTTTATTTTTCAATTTTATTTTTTAATCCATTCCATAGTAAACTTTCTGGGAATTTTGTGTGTAAGGATGTCTATAAACTCACTTAAATGAAAAAAAGAAAAGAAAAAAAAGACTCTATTGGTAGTTTTTTGGGAAAGTATAAATAAAGACAAATGGTAGTCTATCATTGGGACACTTTAAATCTAGACTTTCATAAATGTACTTAGACCCATGGTAGTTTTATCATTGAAACACTTTAAATCTAAACTTTCATAAATGTACTAAAAAAAATCTAAATAAATTACACTTTCACATATGAAATGTACAAATATGTACATAAAAGTGTGGCATTTAATGTGTCTCAAAGATAAAACTACGAGTTTTTTTTTTTTTTATTGTTTTTTTTAATTATAACTTTCTCCTAAATTTTGTAGCGTATATTAGAATCTATAAGTAATATTCAAATCCAACTGGATTCATAAGGGGGGAGGATAGTGATACAATACCAAACCCACATGAGCCATGAGGTTGCCACAAATTTTTGCTGAATAAATAAATTTTATTTATATTAAAAAAAAAAAACAACAATCACAAAATCAAGAGCCAGAGAAAAAGAGGAAGTCCATCTTCCACTAGAAAAATCCAAGCAGGCAAGAGCATTCTCATCCGATAATTTCATCATATTCTATTTTACAATCTCAAAAAACTATTTTATCAATGATACAATACAATTTTACAATACATTCAACATTCAAACTTTTATTTTACCATATTACACATTAAAATAATATATCTATATAATAAAATAATATATCTACATTATAAAATAATATATCTTAAAGAGAGAGAAAATGAGACAATAGAAAGAGGAGGCAGATTTTTGTAAGTAGAATAAAATAATAATTTTTGGATTTAAAATATTGCTACATTACGATCGCAAATATGCAATAGTTATTGCAAATTTTTTTAGATTTAACAGACCAGTTATTGACTTCTTTTGTGCTAAAGTAGTAAATTTTGGCAAAATATAACATATAATATGCCAGCTGCGAATGCTCTACCAAGGAAGTGCCATAAATTTTTTGTTTATATCTCCGACATTTGCTGTTGAATGCCAACAAAAAAAAAAAAATAATAATAATAAAAAATGCCGTCCGCAACAGGGTCCATTGAGTGAGGTTTAAGAATTAAAGTAGCAGTACTCGATGTATCTATTAGTCTCTATAGAGTCTAGAACACCAATTAATACACCATCATCTAATGATAGATATGGCAATAAAATAGACATGAAGGTGGAAAAAGTGAGATCATGCAATGATTATCATATTGTTTGAAAAGCAAAAACCAATAAGGTGGTGTGTAAAGATTTGGACATTTCGTTCTTGATTGACGGCCTAAACAAATGTCAAGTTCCGTGTAGCAGTTGAAGTTTTGGTATGAAGTTATCAACTTTCTCTCTCTCTCTCTCTCTCTCTCTAGAGTCATCTTTGGCGGCACCAAATTGCACAATCTCACGCTGTTTATAGCAGCGTGGACCAAGGCAATAAACAACAAGTACTTCACTGTATTTGTCCTTATGTGAAAGAGCATCATTGCACACAGCTTACAAGAGCATATCCATGATATTCATAATTTATATGTGTGTGTATAGAAGAAGAAAAAAAGAGAGTAAAGATAGCATGTGGGCATGCCTTTCCTGCTTTTCATAACAATTTGTGGAAACTTCAACGCAACCTAAGGGTCTCTGATCCAAAAGGAAAAAAATATAGTATATTGTAGAGTAGTTTTAGAACACAAATTATTCTACAATTTTTTGTCGCAATTTTGATATGACAGATTGTTTAAGCATAGTTAACGATTACTTACACATGAATTCATGCTATTTTTTTTATACTAATTACGTACACTCTATCACGTCATAATTGTAGCAAAAAATTGTAAAAAATGTTGTGATTGTAGACTTTTTCTATATTATATGATTTATATCCACAATTCCAAATATCTAAGCCGAAAGAAACTCCCCAAGAATCCGCTACAATATTGAGCATGCATAAAGCCCCAATGAATGGTGATTGGTTTGTCAAAAACTAAGAATGGTTGGATTCCATTTCCTTCTTCCAAATCTATATGGTTGTTTACTATGCAGACTTTTTGTATTGTTTCACTCTTTGTTGGGGAAAATAAACAAAACAAAGTAAATAATAATAATAATAATAAGCATGCAAAACACATGTTGTCGAGGTCTCTCTTTAATTATTCAAATATTTTATTCCTCATGTTCCTTCGTCCTCTTTTTTTAAAGGAGTCAATGAAAGATAAAAATGCTTGGAGAGTTTTTAACTTTCAACAAAATGGGTTCTCAAAAAAAAAAAAAAAAAAAAAATCAACAAAATGTAACACCAAAAACAGACTTTGCTTCGTGTAATCGTGCCTAGAGAAATATGAAAAGCAAGTTATTCTCTTTTGCCTGTAATATAAAACAACAATGATGGAAACCATGCATGCCGAAGGTTTCAAATTTTATAATATTCTATATATTTAAAATAAAATAAAAGAAAATAAAAAACTTTGTGACATGTGTTACTCTCCTTTTAAAGGAAATAAATTACAGTATTTGTTTAACTTTCCACTTCAACAAATTTTTGTATTTATTTTAAATTATTATTTCATTACCAATTTATGTTAAATTATTTTTTTTTTTGAACAAATTTTATGTTAAATTATTAATTCATTTCCATATGTGTTAATAGGAAAAATACATTTATTTCTATGAATTAATTGTGGTACATTAATTGTTTATTTGTGTAATAATAGTTGGGTTAAAGTTATAGGTATGTTCCATTTAAAACTTCATTTTTTTTGTTGTTGAAAAACCCTTAAACTTTCAAAACTTCAAAATGTCTCAAGTAAATCTCCTTTTTTTTTTTTTTTTTTTTCTTTTTTTTTTTAGTTTCATATAGTTCTATTTAAAGTTTAAACCAAAATTAGGGTAAGCTTCATTTAAACTCCAAAATTTGAATATTAATTTCATTAATTTAAACTTGTTCCTCATGTGATGTTTAATGGGATTAACAAAAAATGTAATAGAATGTCCAGATGAAATGATTTAAGATATTTTAAGATTTAAATGAAACATTTTAAAATTTAAAATTTTAAACTTTAAACGAAACCTACTCAGAATTCTAAAATTAATTTACCCACTAAAATTTATATGATTTTTTTTAATAGGTTAACAATTCTTAATTCTTGGTGTTGTACTTTAGATTTCACAATTAAAGTCAACAATATAGTTGCATTGGCCTACACAACATATATTGTTCTCTTTCCCGGACAAGAATAAAGGAAAATGCTAAAATATTATCAATTTTATTGTAAAATTTTTACAAATTGACGTGGCAAATTGGCAATACTTGTTATTATTACTACTCCCAATAACATAATAAATAAATTTCTAAATTATTTTTTTTGTTATTGGTGACATATTAAATTGTAAGGATTATGTGAAAAAATTTATAACATCACTTTAACAATTAAACTCAATAATGTGGCTTGTTGGTCAATGAAACCATATGAAATATGACATTTTTGCTCACATTTAGTTGCTTTGGCAACAATTGAAATAAAAAGGAAAAAAATAATAACTATAGCACATGTAATTAAATTTGTAATCAAGAATATTTCTTTTTAAAAAATGACAAATTAACCTTAAGGGTTCACAAGATGGCACTCCCTCCCTTAAGAATATTATAAATGCAAATGATAAGTCCATGTAATTTTCCCCATAACAATTGTGTGCTTAAGTTAATCAAAATAATTAAATATGGACAAAATTTGGCCCCAAACATTGTTTGGAGGCAATGGCTACAACACTAACTAAAAACTTATAAAATCTTTCTACTTTTTGTTTCTCTCTTACCTTTTTCTTTTTATGAGTGTCCAATTCTATCATAAATAAACCTAAGTTGATATAATCTCCCCCAAAAAAAAAAAAAAAAAAGTTAGAAAGTATAAGGGGATGTGGTACCTAATATTATGGGATATAGAGAAACATGATGGAAAAAAACTGGGTTTTAAAAAAAATATATATATTTATAATTTTTATAATTTACCTAAAAGTTACGAGTTTTATTTAGAGTCTACGGTTTAAATGGCTTAGAAGTTCCCTGATAATATTACAGAAAAATAACATTATTATATATTTTGAAAATTTAACGATCGGAACACAAAATGAATTTTTTACAAATTTTGGAGACAAAAATAATATTTTAAACAAAATGTTTAAATATAAACCTATAATATATCAGTGCATCCTGTAAAACATCCACTAATATGAAATATTATCTATAAACTCAATGAATTATGGACAGATCATCATAGTGTTAGCAAGTAAAACGAATTAAGGTGTCTCTAACATTTTCTCAAAAATGCAAAGACAGGTATTATCTCCAGCATAGTAACATTGTTGTTTCGACTGTTTTGAGCTTCACATACAGTTCATTTTACTCAAAAAGAAAAATAAAAAATCTATACAGCAATAAGATTGAGCCAACTATTCAAGTTTAAACTTTCTTGCCAATTTTGTTTTTACGATTATGGAGAGTTTTTCCTTATCAAAATTGTTCTCTAGGTTTTAAAAGAAATAATTTGTGTAATTCTCGAAAGAAATAAATAATTAGCATATAATAATAAGACAGGTGACATAAAAAAAAAAGACTGGAATAATACATTATTAGTACATTATTTCCTACTTGTTACGTGGACATGTTGTTTTTAATTATAAAATTAATTTATTTCCAACTGATGTTTTCTTAATTTATATTTCTTTTTTTTCTTCTTATTTAAATAAATTATTTCTGCAATGTTTCAAATCATTGTAACTTAGGAAGTTGACTTTGTACTCAATTAATTAAGGGAAAAAAAAAGGAAGCAGTCTATTTCGATTTTTTTTGGGGAAAGTTTCACACTTTCTTTTTAATAATTCATTGGAAACATCAAAATGTGTCAACCAATTAAATAACCATGCTTTTTACTATACTTCTTTTTTCTCCTAATACAAAGCCATATGAAAGTTTCATACTTGAACTAAAATTTCCAAAATCATATACGTTTCTTTTAATTCTTTGAACACATAATCTGGTCTTATTAAAAAAACAAAACCTGCAAACACTTGAACTAAGATTTCCAAAATCATATACATTTTATTTTAATGCTTTATACATAGAATTTGGTCTTATATAAATTTTTTTTTTTTTAAAGAAAAGGAATTTGGTCGTATTTTCCTAAATTGCATGCAAAATTTAATGGGATTTGTTAATGAGTATATTCACACATTCCTTAAGGAAGAATTCAATGAATCCTATTATATTGGAAAGCAAATAAATAAATACTTTATTTAATTTTGTATCATGGAGACCATAAGATGAGTTCTAGTTGGAAAACAACAAAAACAAATAAATAATTACTTTCTTTAATTTTGTATCAAAGAGATCATAAGGTGGATTTCAGTTAATTTAACTAGTAAAATTTTGGATAGTTGAATGAATCTCACCTACACCAAAAATTGATTGGTGTTTTGGTCTGATAACGAAGAGCTATCATCGAAATTGAATAGTAAATGTTGAAACTCTTTAAAAAAAAAAATTAATAATAATAAAAAGACCATAAGAACCAAGAGCCCACGGTGACCGCCAATACTAGCCCGCATCATATATTTTTATGTCATCCAGTTCAACAATCCACGTGCCGACAAAACGAAACCATGTGTGACAAGCTACTGCGGGATCTGCTGCCACGTGTCGTACCAGACCAACCACCGCCGTCATTTAAAGACAAACCTGGGCCCCCACATTTATCCATTAAATTCATACGTGTCGCCAACGCATGCTCGCACATTCTTATAGCAAATGACCAAACTAGCCTTCATAAAAATGCAGTACAAACTACGTAGTACAAAACGAGTGAAATCTTGTGTACTTCTTTAACATGAATTTTTAGTTAGGAAGTGAACTTCTAAATCCATCTTCTTACTATCTAAAAGAGAATTTCTCTCTTTGTGTATGCTATCTATAAGAAAATTTCCTTCTCTATGTTGAACTTTTGAGTGGTTTAGAAATACCCTTAAATTTTGGGTCTGTTTGAATACCGTTTATTATTAAAAACTGAAAATTGAAAATACTGTAACAAAATAATTTTTAAATATGTGAATAGTACCGTATGACTATGACCCAGTTTTAAAGTTTTTTTTTATTGAATAAAATACTTGCGGGTCCCATAAACAGTGCACAAGACTCACTGGAAAACACACAACACAGCTGAACTTATATTTAATAGGAAAAAAACTTGAGGACAACTCGGTAAAACTGTATCTCCAACTCCACTTAAAATGCCTATAAAATAGAACATTCTCCTACTAATCCACCTCTTCAAAACAAACTTATCTAAAAATAACTTTTAAAAAAAGAAAAAATATGAAACTAGACAAAAAAAAAAAAAAAAAAAGGCCTTATCACCCGCGTTTTAAATTACGACACTAGACCAACAAAAATAAAAACCTCATTTTAAAATAAATGGATTCGATATATTATCATTTCTGTTTAAAATATTGATGATATTATAAAATTTTATAATGGAGTGTTATCTTATGAAATTTAAAATATTTTTTTGATGAAAATCAAAATGGACAACAAAAATAAAAGACAAAATTTTTCTTTCAAATTGTTTTGAAAAAAAAAAAAAATCTCCTTCAATTCATTATTTAACGATCTATATTTACAAATATTAAATTATATTACTCATTAAATTATTAAATGTGTTAAATGATCCATTAAAAATAACCAAAATTGCAAGATATTACTATCTTCAAACATATTTTGCTAAACTTCCCCGAACGAACTTATTTGGGGATGTAGCCTCCATTTGAAACTCAGCTTGAGTCAGTCAAGCTCAAGGCCTAAATCAGTGCTAGCTAAATTCGACTTTTCTATATTTAAATAAACATATACACTATTGTTTGTGAAATGCCAAATGTGTTAGTTTGTTCTTTGTGATCAAAACGGTACATTGAGATCCTTGAGAACATTGGGAGGAATATATCTCACACAGTTGACTTCATTGTTGTAAATATTAATGTTTTAGTAAGAACTTAGCTCCAAAAGAGTTGTTCTGTTTAAATCAAACTTAAAAAAAAATATATAAAGAACTTATCATTAAAAAGTCAATTTTCAGGTAGCACAAATTTATAGAGAACTCAACTTTAGAAAAGTCAAGTTCCTTCTAACGTTGAGTTCCAAGTGGGCATTTAAAAAAATGCCACGTTAGCTGCAACCACATCAGTTAAGATATACGAAAACTACTTTTCAATTCTCAAATAAGTCTGGATGGGAGCTATTCGGCAAAATAAGTTTTGATAAAGTAATATCTTACAATTTTGGTTAACAAATACGTCATGTGATTAAAAGCGCACATAAATGGTTGTTTGAATTCTTAAAAAAAAAAAAAAAAATCTCATGTGATTTTTTTTCTTTTTAAATTATTTGATAGTTGGAGGATGAATGCTTTGAACTTAGACATTTCTATTATTTCTAGTAAGTGGTGGTTGAACTTCAGTGCTTTTTGGCAAATCCCCCACTTTCTTGGAAAGTAAACTCTCTCCTTTAGTAATTCAATGGCTCTAAAACCACAAACTATTAATTAATTACATAAATTTTTTTATCATAATTCTAATGTAACAGACTATAAATGATTACCAATTATTTATACACGAACTTATAATTTTTTCTTTACCACTTACACCCTACTAGAGCAAAATTGTTATAGAAAGTTGTAATAAGTTGTGGTACCATATTTTTCCCTAAAAGGTTAATTGAACCTTCATGATTCAACCAATTTCTATGAATTTTAATTTTAAGCAACAAAGTAATAAGGGAAAAAAAAAAAATTCAGTAAAAGGGAAATAAACAACAAGGACAATTGGGTAATTTGCTCAGGGCCCATTCGAAACGACACGTGCTCGCCGTCAAGCCCACCACTCTCTCTCTCTAACACCGTTAAAAGATTGCCGAAGCATTTTTTCCCCCTAGGGTTTACAGAATCCCCAATTCCTTCGATCACAGCGAACTTTTTATACTTTCTCATTTCTAACTTTCTCGGGAAAATTTTTTTATCGATTTTCTTTGTGAAAATTCCAAGAAAATTTTAATGGTACAGTTCATGAAATCGACGAATATGAGGCCTGAGCTCGAATCAACAACAACAGCGACTACGACTACAGCGTCGTCGAAGCTTCCGGTGAAGCTAGAGATCGAGGACTCTCTAGAAGAAGAGCACGGACCTCTCAACAAGCGGTCAAAGCCTTCTCAATCTTTTCAGGAGGTACTGAATTTCATTTTTTTGGCTTGGTTGTTTGGTTTTGGGGAAAACGTAGGAAACGGTGAGAAAATTGTGAGACTCAGGTAGAGCTGAGATTAAATATATCGAAAAAGGCCTAATTTAAGGCGGTTTTGCTTATTTGAGTGGATTTAAGTCTTAAATCGGAACTGCATGAAAGATCAGGGAGTCAAAAGTGAATTTTTTCCTTTTGTTTGATTCTCTGTTTTCTCGGAAACCAAACGGTGGATTAGGGGTTTGGTGATTTATGTATATGATCTTCTTACAAGAAGTTTGAGTTTTTATGATTGGTCGAGGGTTTGGGGTTTTTCTTATTGTTCATCCTTCCTTGAGTTCTCAGCTTCTCTTAGAACTGCCTATGATTTTTCATTTGTATTTTCTTCTACTCCTTTGTGATCATCATCGTGAACTGTTTATATTTTCTCTGATTAATAAAATTGCCTATTTACCCATCCATTTTTTTTTTTGAGTTTTACTTTATTTGTGTATTGCTTTTTTGTATGTGATATGGCAATCAATAGAATTACTGGGTTCCCTGTGTTTTCTGTATAAAATATGTATTTTCTTTTGCATGAAAAAATACGAATCAGGTATTTTCTGTTTGATCCCTGGGAGATCGCAGGAAAGTGAAAAAATAGCTATATTAGTGATAATTTTGATGGGGTTTAAGTTTCTGGTTTTATTGGGGGGAAAACTTAAGAACTTCGTTGGTTACTTTCTGGTTTTCTGACAAAATTTGCATCTTCTGAGATTTCAAGGTATCTTTTAATTACATGTGGCTTTCTATGCAACTATGTCAAGCATTGATAATTTTTGAGCTTGTTGAGGATTTTGGATTAAAATAATTTTGGTTATTTGGACTTTTTTTTTTTATATTAGAGATTATTATCAATGTTGAGATTTGGGTTGCATTGGAAATCTAAGAGCTTCTGTTACTTTCAGTAGTAATTTGGATTCTTTTATTGTTTTATTTATTTTTTGTCTTACACAATCTTGTTGCCTGATCAGCAATGGAGTTCAGGAACTAATGCATACCCTATTCCTCCTTCACAATACAACCCACTTGATGAGCCTAGCCCTCTGGGTTTGCGGCTGAGGAAGAGCCCATCTCTGTTAGAATTAATTCAAATGAAGCTTTCTCAAGGGGGTGCTTCTAGTAATGGAGCTGCTCAGAGTGAAAACTTTAATGCGGTAGTTAAAAAGGAAAGTAAGGGGGCTGCTTTATCTAGTGCTACGGACAAGCTAAAGGCTTCAAATTTCCCAGCTTCACTTCTGAAAATTGGCGGTTGGGAGGTATCTTATTTACTTTTGTGTTACTTTTTGCTGGGGGGGAAGTGGGGGGGGGGGGGGTGGGAGCATACAATCGAGAAAATATTTTAACGATCTTTTGCTGCTAACATTCTGAAAAATTTAGAAAAGTTTGTGGAATTTGGCATATAACTTGGCAGTACCAGCCATCTCTCTCAAATCCCATGGAAGACCTTTTTTTTTTTTGTCATTAAACTCTACTTTTTTTTTCTTTTCTGGTGGCAGTATAAATCAAGATATGAAGGAGATTTAGTTGCAAAATGTTACTTTGCTAAGCATAAGCTTGTTTGGGAAGTTCTTGAAGGTGGGCTGAAGAGTAAAATAGAAATCCAATGGTCAGATATTATGGCTTTGAAGGCAAATTGTCCTGATAATGGACCCGGTACATTGAATGTCGTGGTATGTATGGTAGTCTTATGCTATCTATCTGTGTTTGTGGCAGCATGTGTACCTGTTTGTAAGTTTTATGAATGTTTGTTTGAATGCTAAGGTGTGCGCACATATAAATGGTTCATTAAGACACTGGTTATTCCTTGTGCAGCTGGCTAGACAGCCCCTTTTCTTTAGGGAGACCAACCCTCAGCCTAGAAAGCACACCTTATGGCAGGCTACGGCAGATTTTACTGATGGGCAGGCTAGCATAAACAGGTAAGATTAGTTTGGTTTATCCTGTATTCTCTCTTTATAATTGAAAGCAAGACTGCCAAAAAGTCTACTGCTTTTGCTGCTTCTTCTATACTTTAGCCTTGGCTAGAGCCTAGAAAGTTTCGTGCTTCTGGGTGGCTTATTGTTTGCTGGATGGTGTTCTTTCTCTTATCCATACTTGTTCTCATATTCTTTTACTATTCTCATAACTCTATGCAATCAGGTCTGTTGTTTCTTTTATTTTCCCTTTTGGTTCTAGCTGCTTGCAACAACATTTTCTTGTCCTTCTTGACTGTGTGCGCGTGTATCTGAAGCATTTTTTTAATTGATCTATCCCACAAACAGGAGGAAACATTTATAGTAAAAAGACATTTGTGCCAGTTGTGCATTTACAGTTTCATTCCTTTTGGTTGGGTGGAAAATGGGGAGATGGAAAATGGAAGTTTTACTTTGTTTGGTGTGGTGGAAAAGAGGGAGGATGGCAAAGGGGTGGGCGGAGTTTTCTACCCAGGACCACCAAAAAAATCCTCCCAATTTGGGAATAAAAGTAGGGGAAAACTGTTTTTTATGTTCTCTAATCTTTTTTATCCTCTCCTTATGTAACAAGGGTACAGTAAATCTATTCAAATTACATATTAGGCTACTTCGTGTTGATTTTCATGAAGTAGTCTTTCTTAAATAGAATTTTCTTACCTATCAAAAGAATAGAATAAAATAATTCTATCCTTTGTACCAAACAAGCACTAGGGAAAATTAAAACCTTTTGTATCCATCCTACATTTTCTGTTCTCTCACTTTTCCTTAACATATATGCTCATTATTGATACACACAGAACTCCTTACCCTTTTTTTATAAGTAATAATTTTATTGAAAAAAGGAAAAGCTTATGTATCCATGTATGCACAAAACTCTCCTAAAGAATTACAAAGAGAAAAATTACCATCTAAAAGAAAGAGAATTCTGCAATCAAATGCTCATTACTGGTTCCAAGAGTACGAGACCACTTAAACAAACATCTCATAAATGAAGATTTAGTTTTTTGTAACTTTGTTATTGATTGAAAATTTTACTTTTATGGTTTTTTAGGCAACATTTTCTGCAATGCCCGCAAGGTTTGTTAAATAAGCATTTTGAAAAGCTTATCCAGTGTGACATGCGCCTTAATTTCTTAAGCCGACAACCAGAGATAGTTGTGGATTCACCATTCTTTGAACCGCGACCTTCTGTATTTGAGGACCCAGAAGAATCTAAAGAGCATAGTTTTGATCAAATGGACAGTGGAGGATCCATGTCTGGTTTCCAGGATGTAGCATCACCAACTCCAACACAATCATCTTCGCTGAAAATTGAACATAAACAGGATTCTGCTGGTTTAGCATTGGAAAATCGGTTACGAGAAGCTCCTTCTCCCAGTTCAGGTACAATGAGTGTTGTTTTGGGCATGGTGATTGATTGTTTTCACCTTTTTTTCTTGGGCTTTTGTAATTTAACTTTGGGAATTATCATATGGTGGCATGTTTGATAATTGCTTTTGATGATGCTCCTTATGTCCTAAATTATTTGTTTTAATTAACATCTTGTGAAATCATTGCTATCCGAATTTGCTAGGTGCATAGCTTAATGATGGCACACACTCCAATTAGTTGTTCTGTTTAAGAGCCCTTATGTACTAAGAGTGTAAAGAATGATGCATAGCATAATGGTAGCTTAACATATGAATATTTCTAGTTTAAAATAATTTATCCTGCTTTGCTTCCACATTTATGTGGTTATTTGTTCTGGTAGGTGCATGCCTGAATGATGTGCTGTCTAGATCTATTCTTGTCAAATATGAATGGATCTTAGACATAACATTGGCTGTTAAGGACCTGCATGCATGTTCTGAAAGGCGATTTCATATTTTGTGTTTATTTTTATATTTTTGTGTGTGTATTGCAGCTTATTTTTAGAAAGCTGAATGTTTGACATGTTTACATTTTAAATTTTTATGCCTTCATCATTTTGAAAATGTTTCAACTTGAAAGTGATTATTTTTTTGGTAAAGACCTTCAGCTTTCCATTTATATTCTTCTAATGTTTCTGAATACTAGATTCTGCTTAGCCGTAGGGTTTGAGTGCATAAATTTTATATTTTGAGTAGGATGTTTGGTATAGTTGTAAGCTGCAAGTAAATAGTAATTGCATATCTTGCTTGGTGTTGTCCATTGGTCTCTGATTGTCATTCTGATATTTAGTGATGGACGCTCGTGCAATTGAAGGTAATGGAAGTTCTGAAGCTGTTGATTCTGCGGCTTCAAGAAACTGGGACCAGATAAAACTGCTGCCTGGGATCCATCCATCCATGTCAATGAGTGATCTAATGAGCCATATTGGACAGTGTCTTTCAGAACAGATGACTTCTGGAAATCCACCCGCTACTAACGAAAGTCCTGAATACCAAGACATACTGGAGGACATTGCTCAGTACCTGCTCAATGACAATCAGTCTACTGCAGCTTCTGATGAGAAATCCATTATGACAAGGGTCAATTCCTTATGTTGCCTTCTGCAGAAGGACTCTGCCACAGTTCAGAATTCACAGGGTAGTGGGGGAAGTTTCACCAATGGGCCTGATGGTGGGACGAGTGTTCAAGTTAAGAACAACCCTGAACAAATACATGATAATAAATATAGAGCTGATTTGAAGCTTTCTGACCAGGATACAAGGGATTTATCTGGCAGCAAGCAGGCAGCCGGTATGTCAAGGAAAGACTCGTTTGGGGAACTGCTACTTCATCTTCCTAGAATTGCCTCCCTCCCAAAGTTCTTGTTTAACATTTCCGAAGAGGATGCGGAGAGCTAATGTACATAGTTCTGTTGTTTTACATTCCAGAAATTGCAAGAATCAATCTAAGATTGCAAGTTCTCTCTCTCTCTCTCTCTCTCTCTCTCTCTCTTGTTGAAGATTTACTGGCTGTTTAATATAATCTGATCACTCCAATGAGGTGATTGTCCTTTACTTGAACCTCGGGAAGTTTTGGGATTCAGAAATTTGTTTTGATGAAGAATCCTGCTCAAGTCCCTTGTAAAAATTACCGTATTAGGTGTAGCTTCATAACTGTATGTTTTCATGTTCTATGAACAGCTTGCTACATCTATTTGTACAAATCGTGCAAAGATCAATGTATTTTAAGGTTCTTATTAAGCAATTTGTCCTGTGGTTTCACATGTTTTCTGAAGATGGTATATTCTGGTTTGAACAAGGAGTAACCGATACGATCTCACACCCAGGACACACCTATATGTTTTAGCTGTGAGAGCTTTGAACCCTCATCATTTAAGTAGGTTTAATCAATTATGTACGGAAGCCCTTTCCGGCTCTAGGCTGATTGTAGGAAAACATTGACATTGGAAATCTTCCTTTTTATATTATTGTTATTTCTAGGGTTTTCAGTATTTCGTTCTTAATAGGGTTCTGACATTTTGGCCCGATGAATTAAGAAATAAATACATGAGGAAAGAAACAGTGCTCTCTCTCTTTTTCTTCATCCCCTCGCAAATCTTGTAAAGCATATCTGGAAGCATGGGCAAACCAACTATTTTAACAAAACATTCTTTTCACCTCCACTTGAAGAAAAGAAGCTCGACTTATAAGAGATCTTACTGGGACTTAAGACATGACCCCACATGGTTTATCAATTACGGAATTCAAAAAAGGAAAGGAAAATATAGTTGCAACTTTGAGAGATTGATAAACGTGGACAAAGGGCTCATGACAATTCCATCAGAGAATTAAAATTTCTTAATGCTTAACACTGTAAAGATCAGAAATCTAACCAATATTAAATAGTGACAATTAATTGAGGCTAGAAGGGTTCTAGATCAGTGGTCAAGCCACTGGTTCAAAAGTTTTGTGGATCTGAATTTAATTTCTCTCGCTAATTTTCTAGGAAGCCATGACCTGATTGGGCATGTAAACAAGTTGAAACAACGAATATTTTGATGAGCAAAATGTCACCATAATGAGGACTGGGATACCTCACTTCCATCTTAGGAGCAATCAGCAAAGCAGGACACGGCCTTCAAGTGCCAGGACAATTCAGATTCACCCTAATTCAAGGCCTTCAGTTCATTTTTATTATTGGTCATGATAGTAGTACACAAACAGCACTAATTTCATCAGTTTTAATTACAAGTTACAATGAAGCAGGGACCACGTGCCCTTGTAGGCAAGGACGGAATTGGGGTTTTGAGTTACAGGAGGTCGATGATCTATGGATTGTGGTGGTTTTAGCTGATATGTGGAATGTGGTTGTTTGAACTGATTTGTGATGTTATTTGAATTGATTTGTGAAGTTGTTTGAGCTGATTTGAGGAGGGAGGACAAGATTTTGGAGAGGAGGGCCAAGTTTTATTTTCCTTGAATCCAATTCAAATTAAGCCTTAATATATCTAAAAAAAAAAAAAATTGATGGGCCCAGGTTTGGGGCCCAGTGTGGCTCCATCCCTGCTTGTGGGCTGATGTTGCAAGGTCAGCAGCCAAAATAAAAATAAAAAAACTTTCTAACCATCTCACCAAAAAAAAAAAAAAAAAAAAAAAAAAAAAATTGGCAGAAGTAGAAGCCTCCTCTGTGGCACCGATTTTTTTGGTGGATTAGCTAATCTGTAAAAAGTTATATTATAATAATCAATAATTGAGCTAGATTTGACACCAAAGTAAAATACATACATAATTATCTCACTTTTTTTTTTTTGAGAGGAATTATCTGTCACTTTTATGAATCATCAAAGCTGTACGTACATTTGCAATAATCAACCATTGACTGTTCAAACAATCCTACACTATTTTTTCTTTTCTTTTCGTCTGCTCTACTTATTTTAGGAATGTGTACAAAAACATAAGAGTAGAATATCAGAGAGAATTGCCCTGATTTGTTAGAGACAAGCCATTCACACAAATAAAACATGGTGGATCTGTGGACTGCTCTTCAGATGAGACAAGCAGCAAGCAGTGGCAATGGAAGGAATGTCCACATGAAAGAACAGCAACCTCTGGGAGAACAGGAGAACATAATTCTTCTTCATCTGTGGGTGAATATGCAAGATCGTCATCACACACAGGACAATTTTGTCCAAATGGTTCAGTGATAGAATCATCATCATCATCATCATCATCAAAACCTGCAAATGGAATTCTGATGATAAATAATGGTACCAAAATAGGAAGACAGATATCACAATATTGAACATAAGAGCATCAAATTGATAATTGAGGTTATAGAACAACAATACAACTATGAAAGCTCCTCCTATGTTATATTTCATTGAGCTGATGTGAATCAATGAATTTGTGGTTGTAATTTGGCATCATCCTATTAAAAGTTGTATAGAACTTTGGGTTCTGTAATGCCATTATGCCACTCTCTTTATATTTGTATGCGAGTTAATCAAATTTAGTATGTCAATTTTTGAAATAAAAATGGACCATACTTGGTTTTTCACATATTTGTAGATGACCTAATTTATAACAAAAATGTCATAATTCACTGGTAAATTCAAGAATATTTGTTTAAATTCGTCAAATCATGCAACTTAACTTTTCCAAAAAAGAGGTACATGCTTCTTACATAAATTGTTATAAGCAGCATAGCTTTTCCACCCTCCCCATTTCATCCATGTACATTACAAAAAGTATGAAGCTGTTGATGTGCTACTGTTGTTATGTACTTCGCTTATTCAGGAAAACAGTATGCAAGAGGGTGGTTAGGCAAAAAGGTCTTGGTTCTCACTTATGTAACCATATCTAGTTTAAAAGATACCGTGAAATATAAAGTAAAGTTATAGACTCAGTTGAGCACAGACCACGAAAGCAGATGTGAATATTTGGTACCTAAGCTTAAGCGAAAAGGACTAGTTAGACATTCTAAGCATGGTACTTCTCCAAGATACATATCGCATCACAGCAAGTACAATGCATAGTATCAAAATTAAAGCATAACATTCTTTCCAAAACACATCAGTGCAAAAGTAGGCACAATGTTGGATATTCTCAAGAGCAAAATTTTAATTAGAAAGACGAGTAAAAGGTTTTGTTTAGACATACCATCCCACACAATATGATATGATGGAACATTTTGTTTTGACAGCTGTTTGGATGGCTTTTTGGAAGGCTGCTTCTTGACCATAGATTGCTTCTTGGAAGGTTGCATCTTGACCTTAGATTGCCTTTCAGAAGGTTGTGTCTCTACCTTTTTTCGCCAAACTTGGTGGGAAGATGAAGTGCTATGGCTTTGTCCAGATTGGTTTTTGGAAGGTTGCATCGTGACCTTAGATGGCCTTTCAGAAGGTGGTATCTCAACTTTCATTTGCCAAACTTGGGAAGATGGAGTGTTATGTCTTTGCCTATTCTTAACAGGTGGCATAAAATCTTTGCTCTTCTGAGTAGACCGATGTTGTGGAGTGTAAGTTGTTTTATCTGTGGAAAACAGTAACAACAATAAAAAGCTGCTAATTTTTCAAAGGATGATCCTAAATATTATGTTTTCTTGCATGTGAAGACTAATGCTGGTACTAAACTGTAACAGACAATGCTCAACATTGAGTGCATTGAGCTAAGCTATCTCATGTTAACGAATGACAAATACTGGTAGATAAATTAGCATAGGAGCACATGTTTATGTAAGGGACGTTAAAGATATGACAAAACAATAATACTTGCATATATATATGTGTGTGTGTGTTTTTATATTTATATTTATAATATATTTAAATTGGGGGTAATTCTAGCTACGAATCACCTCTCAAAAACCCTGCAAAAGTGAGAGCTTTGGACATTGGCATCTTTCACATATTTATGTGTTTTCTTTTGGGAAATTGGGTTGGAAGTGGCTTGAGGTTAAGGTAAAGATTGTACACTACCTGTCTGAATGTAAGCTTTAATGCGTTGTTTGGCCCTGGCTGTTGGAGAATCTGAGGATAATTCAGCTTGGGAGGTCTTGACTGCATTCTTTTCATCATGCTGCTGTACTTCAGAAGGATTTTGTTTATCTAGTACTGAACTCACTTTAGACACATTAACTTGATTCTTTGGTCTAACTTGGGAGGTCCCCACAGTATTGTAATTGCTAAAATGTACTCCTGAGGGTTTTTGTCTATAAGAGACAGAGCTTATTTTAGACACATTACCCTGATTATTTGGTCCAACAAGGGAGGTACTGACAGGATTGTTATTGCTATAATGTATTCCTGATGATTTTGCTCTATTAGGAGGAACCGAGCTTAATGCAGACACATTTCTTTGATGCTTTGGTTCAACTAGGGAGGTTCTGACAGTACCATTATTGCCAATCTGTAGTCCAAAGGATTTTGGCCTATAAGAAACTGAGCTTATTTTAGACACATTGCCCTGATGATGCTTTGGCGCAACTCGGGAGGCTCTGACAGTAGTATTATTGCCATTTTGTACATCACAAAAATTTTGTTCATTGGTTCTCCTTGTAACAATATCCTTTGAAGATCCCATCCTAGACATATTTACCTGAAAATACATTGAAAAACTACAACTGCTTAGAAATTATCATTCTGAAACTACAACATATACAATATCTTTGAAGTATAGCTGTAAATACAAAAATTATATACAAAAACAAAAAAGACCACAAAGGGTATGTCTCATACTATTCAATTTATTAACTACAAAACAGAACAAAAATATTCAAGAAGAAAAGACAAAATTGGCAAGCAAAAACAGGATTTCTTGAAAATATTGATAACAGTAGGAAACTAAATTCACTGTGGTTTGTAGTATCACGGAGATATATGTTGCTTCACTTCTAAATTTTTCTTTTTGTAAAGTATCCTTGTTGAACAATGGTACATAGAATCATATAATGCTAATAAAGACAAATTTTGTAAAAGAAAAAAACAGACGCAAGAACAACCCAGAAACATATACCAACAAAAGAACCAAACTTTAATATGCTAATAAGAATAAAATTTACCCACAATCCTTAATGCCCTTTAACCACAAAATTTTCAAATAAAACAAGAAAAACAAAGAAAAATATTTTAGTCAGAACTTAAAAAAAAAAGAGATAAATCTTTAACAAGAAAGTCCAGACTTAAGAGAAAAAGATCAAAAGCAGTAGCTAAAGTAATATGTAATTCTTTATAAGTTTGGGAAAACAAATAGAACTGGAAATTATGGATATGGGAATTGAAAGTTGAAGATGAAAGAAAATCTTACTTGGTTGGTACTATGAACATTGAACTACGCAGAAGAAGAAGAAAGAAGAAGAAAAGTGGGTTTGAGATTTTGCGGCGTGAAAGAGAGAGAGTGTGGGGCTTTGGGTTTTAAAGGTTTTTGTTTGGTATGGGGTCCACGAAGTATTTCCTAAGTCTAGTCGAACTCCACTAATGAAACCGACTTTGAATGGTTTTTTTTTTACATTGAGAGCCGTTGATGTTAGGCGGTGTGAGTTTGCCAGATCTTAGAGTCCTGTGATTGGACGGTGCTGATACTATTGATTCATACCAAGTTACCAACCACTCCAATCCTAGTCGCCTTCGTAGAGAAGATAATAAAGAATCCGCCGGAATAAAAATAAAAATAATAAAAAGTGAATAAATTGGATGATGTGGCATAACACTTTTTTTTTTTAATAAAAAAAAAGTGTTTATTCTACAGTGTGTGAAAGTGTGGAACAGGTTTTTCCCAATAAAAATAAAAAGAGTTTATGCATTATGTAAAGTGCACGTCTAAGTTTCTTTAAAAAAAAAAAAATTATAATGATGTGAATTTCAATTAATTTAACTGATAAATTTTTTTATTATTCTATATAAAAAATTAATTGGTGTCTTATTTTGATAAAATGAGCAATCATTATAGAGTAAATATTATACATTTTAAATTCTACCCCACACACAGATGTTCTTGCATTTTTAGGGATAGAGGCATTTGTTTGTGTAAAGTGTGGATAGTACAATTTTATTTTGATCTAAGTTATGTGTTAATTTTGAGAGTTAAATTTCATTTATCTTTAATTGACTTTAATTTTTATGATGAATGATACATGTGACTGTTGTTAGGTGCTTTTTATTTTGATTTCATGGATGTTTTTAATTAATTATGGGATGAATTGATAGACTATTTATATTGGCCATTGTTAGAGCTTGAAAATTTGAACCCCAACCCAAATCTATTGATTTACTTAAAGCCGAAGAATGAAAATGGATATGAGTAAAAATGTTTTGATACATGGATAAACATGACAACTCGTACTTGACTGCTTAAAATGATGGGTTGGGTTAGGTTGATCGGTAGTTCAAGGGTTGATCCCTTTTTCTTTTTTCTTTCTTTCTTATATTAGCAAAAAAAAAAAAAAAAAAAAAAAAAAACTTATTATCGTTAATTTTGAATTTGAAGGTAATATTTAATCTATTTATAAAACAATCATATTTTTAAAATTTAAAATTTTAACGAATTATTTGGCCATTTTCATTATATACTAAAGTTGTATTAAAATTTCTATGTGGTACATATAAAAGATACCAAATTGAGGTGCAATTATTAAATCTTTTAAAATAAAATCTGTGGGGGGCCAAGACTTGAGCTTTTGCGTTGGGCTTAAAACTCTATTTACTAACAATAACACGTTCGAGGAGGAGAAAATGTTGGGAAAGGCCCCATAGTAGGTGGTCGTATAGAGAAATGTTGAAAGGCACTAGTCCGAGAGGGTCATCCTCCTCGGATCTGACGAATGTCAGTCAAGTGAACTTCGCCTTGACTTAAGTAACCTTCCAGGAAATTCCAGCAACGAAGATTGACTTCAGGTGTGCAAGGAAAGGATAAGAACACGGAAATATCTTGGGAAAAAAGCTACTACCACCGCATTAAATGCACTACAGCAGCTTTCCTAGCCGCATTAATGTGGAGAAGACCTCTGAACAGTGTTTTCAACCACTATCGCCCACAGAAAATCAGAAAAGCTGCTCAGGAGGACAGAGATTTGAGTGCAGGATTGGATGATAAACAAGTGGACAATGGGAATGAATGGAGAGGACTATATAATAGAGGAAAACCTCCATAAGTAGGGGACCGAAAAATATTAAGGAGAGAGATTGAACAAGATTTACTGTAGTACTGGAAAGAACAAACCATCTGAAATAGCCAACCCATCCAAAAATTTACTCCTCGGACTTAAATTCAACCTTTGATTATGTGTCTTTTCCTCCTCGGACAGACTTAAAACCCCGATTAACTGTTAGAAAACCCATTACCAGTTCAGTTCTTTCACCCACTCTCTTACAAATTTATTGTATTGGGCTTATTGGGCCCATATCCTATTCCTTTTGGGTTTGGGTTACAATTTGTGACCTTACAAAATCTATTAGTTTTTCATAAAGTTATAAATTTTTTTATTAGTTATTTACTTTTTTAGCTAACATTTTAAATTTTATTCTTATAAAATCTATGAATTTAATTATTTTTATAGGTTACTTAATTTTATTTTTATGTTTTACATATGACAAGGGCACCTGAGAGTCTGAGATTGACCATTAGATTATGGCATAATTTTTTTTTAAAATTTCTGTAAAATTATTAAACTAGTGAGTTATTAGAGTAAATTATCAAAATGTTAAACTAAGGATTAATTATTATTTAACTTTTCTTTATTGGTTCCATTTCTTTGTTCTTTTATTGGTATTGAAAGAAAAACAAAAAGAATATTTTCAAGTTTCATTTTATTTATTTATTTAATGTGAAAAAATAAGGACACTCATAAGGCTGACCTGAACTATCAAAAGATTAGATAAGAGTCATAAAAAAACATAACCCATTTTTAACAAGTACAAGTACTCATTTTAACTAGTACCCTTCATTCTATCCACACACACACACACACACACACACACACACACACAAAGCTCTGTACCCAACATGGTCAAACTCTAACATATATGATCCGAACAATTTTCCAGGTCTAACCATTAACCACTAGGTAGGGTTAGTGCCTAAGGGGGTGTTTGGTTCACCATGATATTACATTACATTGTAATACTTTATTATTGTAATCTTACATTAATATAATCTCAATACAAGAATGCAACATTACATTGTTTAAGAAAGTGATGAGATTAATTGTTTAAGAAAGTGATGAGATTAAGGTGATGTGATATAATTTGTAATTTTAGATTATGGTAATGTTAGAAAAAGTAAAATAAACCAAAACACTTAATATCACATCATCGTAATGTGCATCACATTAAGGACACATCATAACGAACCGAAAGTCCCCTAATATATACCAACTCCATAACTTAGCCTCAAACTTAGTTAAGGGAAAGTAGCTTAGGTTTTGTTCATTGAATTCTCTCCCACACAAAGGATTTTAACATGATAGTGTGCACACTAGATTCAACAATATGGCAAAACATACCCTCTAGTTCATCACAATGAAGCATATCCAAATGTCTATATAATATACCAAGGAACAAAGGAGCAAAGGGAAAGAGACCTTCGAAAATATCAATACCAAGCCTAAATAGTGTAGGCTTGTGATTTGTGAATGGGTAAATACATCTCTAAACACGAATTTTCTACGGAACTAATCAATGAAAGCCACTCTGCATATATGATTCCACAAATCATTGTTCAAGCAATTCCTACACAAATTTTAAATGAGCTGAATAGCTGAGAAAATAGACATGATACATTCAAGACTAGCCATTGACACATATAAAACATGGTGGATCCATGAGCTGCTCTTTACATGTGTTGAGCAGTAAGCATTGGGAATGAAAGACATGTCCACATGAAAGAACAGCAACCTCTGGAAGAAGAGAAGAATATAATTCTTTATCATCTGTTGGTGAAAACGCAAGATCGCCATTACATAAACGACAGTTTTGTCCAAATGGTTGAGTGGCAGGATTATGAAAACCTGAAGAAGGAAAAAAAAAAAAAAAAGAAGCATATTCTTATCATAAATTATGGTGCCAAAATATAGAACCTTTATATCACAATAAAGAAGATAAAAGCATCAAATTGAGGTTTCAAAATAACTATGTTAGCTAATTTCTGTGGCATATTTTAATGAACTGATACGAATGAACGTGTTTGTTGTTGTAATATGGAAACATCCTGACCGAATTTGTATAGAACTTTGGATTCTCTAATGCCACTCACTTTATGTTTGCATGCTTTTATAAGTAGAATGGCATTTTTTTGAAATCACTCGACTATATCTAGTTTTTTAATTCACTTTTTAGACTACTTGATTTATAACAGAAATTTCATGATTATTACCACTATCTTCTACCTTTATGTAAAAACTTCCCAACTCATGGTTCATAATTCCATAATAATGGCCTATTCTTCTTTAGTAAATTATTATAAGCAGCATAGCTTTTCTACACTCCCTATTTCAGCCATACACAACAAATTATTGCTAAACTTTGAATTTACTTGAAGAGACTGGTCTCCAACTTTCACTAAAAAATGAAATTATTTTGATCATGATTTGAGGACAATACTTCTGTCAGTGTCCTTATAGATGCATGAAGCTGTTCGTGTATTTATCTAGTGTTATCTATCCTTATACCAGGCAACATTATTAAGGGTGACCTATGCAAAATGGTCATGATTCCCACTTACAGAATTATGTCTAGTTCATAAAATAATGTGAAATGAAGTTATAAACTCAACTAAGCGCTGACCGTTATAACAGGTTGTGAACATTTGGGAGCCTAAGCTAAGCAACATTCTAAGCCTGTTACTTATCCAAGATACATATCTCACACAAGTAGTAAAATGCATGGTACCAAAACTGAAGTGTAAGATTCTATCTAAGACACAACCAGAGCACATAACTAGGCACATCATGAATATTCTTTGGGTAAATTTTTGAACATGGAGAGAAGTAAAATGTTTCCTTTGGACATACCATCCCACATGATATGATGCTTCAGAACCTTCTGTTTTGAGGGCTGTTTGAATGGCTTTTGGGAAGGTTGGCTCTTAATCATAAATTTACTTTGCCGAACTTGGTGGGATGGAGTGCTATGGTTTTGACTCTTCTTAACGGGTGACATAAATTCGCTCTTCGGAGTAGACTGACACTGCAGAGCATGACCTGTTTTACCTACAGGAAACAGTAACAAACAATAAAATGCTATTTATTATTGAAAGGGCGATCCTTAATAGTATTTTTACTTGCATGTGAAGATTAATTCTGGTACTAGACTAAAACAAAACAAGGCTTGATATCTAGTGCATTGAAATAAGCTAAAGATGAGTGCTCCCATTCATAAGCTTAACAAATGACAAAAGGTGTACATAAATTAGTATAGGAGCATATGTGATTGTCAACCAGTACAAAAATAAACTCTTACATGTGTAACGGATACTAAGGACATGACAAAACAATACTTGTAGTATATTTTTCTTTTGGGGAGGAGATGTTGGATGTGGTCAAGATTTTGTACACTAGCCTATGTGAATGTTAGTGTTGATGCCTGCTTGGCCCTAGATGATTATGTTAAAAAATTACATAAAAAATTATGCAACAGCAATATCGTGGAGCATGAACTGGTTTACCTATAGGAGAAATGCAATAAAAAATTTGTTAGATGAATAGGAGCGCATGTGATTTCCCTATCAGTATAGAACTCAAGCTGCTATGCATGTAAGGAATGTTAAAAGACATGACAGATTTTTTTTTTTTATTTTTTTTAGTGAGTAAGCAGAGTAATTTTTATTTTTCCACTTTGGAGGGAGGGTGGGGTGGGCAAGGTCTTCTAGTTTTGCAAAACTAGAAGACCTTCGTTATTTTATCAAAGTCAAACATAACTGATACATAAAAAGGTTTGATTAAATTAAGGGTCAGTTTGTACATTACCTTCGTGAGCATTCAACTTGGCGCCTCCTTTGGCCCTGATTATTAGAGAATTTAAATATGATTCTATTTGAGAGACCTTGGCTGCATTGTCATTAACATGCTGTACTTCAGAAGAATTTTGTGTATTGGGGACTGAACTTATTTTAGACACATTTCCTTGATTCTCTGATCCAACTAGGGAGGCCCAGACAGTATTACTATTTCCATACTGTAATCTAGAAGAATTTTGTTTCTTTAGAACTGAGCTCATGTTAGACACATTTCCCTGTTTACTTAATTCAGCTTGGGAGGTCCTGACAGTATAATTTTGTCCACGGGCGATACTTGAAACAGTAGCATTTTCTGATCTGATCCCATATAAATTAACCTGCCTCATATTTGGCAAAGTAGCTTCTTGGTGACTATAGGGTCTTGAAGCAGCTTCAGGGCCTTGAAGGCAATTGCAATGATCTGCCTTTACCCAACTTGCATCTCCAAAACCTCCTAAACTGAAGTCCACACTGTGAACTGCACCATTAGTCCTTCTACAATCATTGTTAGATGAAGTCTGGCCATCCATGTTAAGGCCATAACCATAAACATTACGTTGGTATCTATCTTCATTGTTACCTCCACAACCAAGGGGAGGAGAACTGAGATCAATCTTCTTCGGATGGTAATGGCTACCATTTTGAAATGAATTGTGGGCGTTGTAGGCACTTGGTGCCCCGGAATTTCGTTTCTTGATGAATGAGCTCATTTTAGACACATTTCCCTGATCACTCAATTCAGCTTGGGAGGTTCTGACAGTAGAATTTTGTCCCTTGGCAATACTTGTAACGGTAGCATTTTCTGATCTGATCCTATATAAATTAACCTGCTTCATATTTGGCAAAGTAGCCTCTTGGTGACTATGGGTTCTTGAAGCAGCTTCAGTGCCTTGATGACAATTATAATGATCTGCATTTACATAACTTGCATCTCCAAGACCTCCTAAACTAGAGTCCCAATTGTGAAATGCACCATTAGTCCTTCTACAATGAATGTTAGACAAAGTCTGGCCAGCCATGCCAAGTCCATAATTGTAAACATTATGTTGATATCTATCTTCATTGTTACCTCCACAGCCAGGGGGAAGAGAAATTACATCAATCTTCTTCGGATGGTAAAGACTACCATTTTGAACTTCATTGTGGACATTGTACGTGCTTGGTTCCCTAGAATCTTGAAGATAGTATGTGGCTGGAAAATGACTTCCAAAGCTCATATTTTTATCAAACTCTGGCTGCTGAATATAATTTGATTGAGCTTGCAAAAGATTAGCTGAATTCACCATTGTACCAGAAGGAGACTGATATGTGTTGGCTATGTACCCTCTTGGATGTGGACTAGCAATTGCTGGTATGTATAAGGTAGGTCTTTGGACGTTGTCAACCCCCATGGAATACATTGGCCTATAGCAGTCTTGTCCTTCACTTCGTAAAATGCCATTCTCTTCAGCTTGGTAATCTTCGTGTGCAATTCCCACTTGGTAAAGGTCACCCCACTCCATTTAAAATATGAATTCTGGATTAACATTAATTAATACATAAGAATTTATCAAATACTCCTTTTAACGCCACAATATATTACCAAATTTTTAAAACAATTTTTTTTTAACAGTGGAAATTCATTATTTAAAATAATAAAAAAAAAAAGAAAGAAAGAAAAAAAAATCCAGTGAGGCAAGGCTACCAATGATTTTTCTGCATTCTAACTAAAATTTTTCTCATAATGCTCAATTTTTTTCTAGTAACGAAATCATTGCAAAACACAATAGTTTTTTATATCACTGCTAACAACAACACCAAACCTTAGCCCCAAAAATTTGGGGTTGACTATGAATCCCTTAACAGACTACTTCGGGTTGGTTACATGTATTTTTTTTTTTTTTTTTTTTGTCATTCAATTTTTCATTTGAAATCATACCATCTATTACTTCCTTAATTGACATATCTTTTTTTGACTACTTTTATTATTATTATTTTTTTGTCTTCATCACTGGTAAATTAATCACTCTTCTTTGAACATAACCAAACTATCTCAAGTTACTCTCTCTCATCTTTTCATCAATATGTCATCCCTTTCTTTAAGCAAATTTTAACAGTGCAAATCCTATCTTTCCTAGTATATCTACTTATCCAACTTAACATTCTTATTTCGATTACACTTATTTTATGAATAAGCTACTTCTTAACAATCCAACATTCAATATCGTAGAATTTGTGAATATGCTTGCTACTTTCACATCATTGAGCAATCAAAAAAAAAAAAAAAAACTAAAAAAAGAAGGTTCCCCTTGAAAATATTGCTGGAAGTAGGAAAAGATCTATTGCTTCACTCCTAGAATTTGTTTTTCTCCTGTGGGAAATTTTCCATTACTAACAAAATCACAGAGAGCCAGAGACAGCTGTTGTAATTTTCTTTTTAGAGCTTTTGTAATTATGGTGAAAGAAACCAACCCAAATCCCACAAACTAAGAGACATACTAACAACAAATAAAGAACAAAAATTTGAACAGGATGCAACAAAGATAAAATCACCCACAATATACTTGGTATAATTCTATGAATAATAACTAGTCAAGTAATATACTTTTGTTCCTCTTACACAATTATTATGACCCTCTAAAGCCTTATAAAAATCTCATAAATATTATTTTTTTTGAGAGGAAAAAAAAATCTCATAAATGAAGAAAGAACACATATATAAGTATATTAGAAGAAATATAGAATACCTGTTACAGAAAAAATTTCAACCCAAGCTGGGTTTTTGACACAAACAGAAAATTTTGTTACTGGGAGCTCTAATATTATAGTACTAAGTATAGCGGCAGTCAGCAATAGAGTGTGATAGGTTAGGTGCCGAGGCCTTTGGCTTTTAAAGGTTTTGGTGTGGGGTGCACACCAAATTAACATTACCAAAAGTCGGTTTAGACAAAGCAAAAACATTCAGACCGACCTACTTTTCACCTACCTTTTTTTCTTTTTGCTTTTTGTTTTAATTTTTTAGTCTTGCAGCTCAAGTAGAAATTCCTGGCTTTCTCAACAGATACAATAACACATTTTATTTCTCATCATTGGATGGTTATAGGAAGAGAGAAGAATGAAGTTCATTTATTAAATCTTGGCCTAGAGTTTAGATGAGGAAATGCAAAGTTGTTTGGAGAATTGGGGGGATTACCAAAGGAGAAACAGTTGTTTGAAATGCTCTTTGAATGGATCACCTTCTAAACCAAATGTTGTCATAGTTTTTTAAAGTTGAAAAATGTTAGATGGGTGTCTTAGCATGGAAGAAATATGAAAAAGAAAATTGTAATAGCATTTTCTTCATTTTTATTTTTTAGATAATTTGATAATAGAGGAAGGAATATTGATGGTTTGGCAAAAAGAGATAATTGAATTCCATTCCTTTGCCAAAATATGACAGTTTCTTTTGAAAAATATTACCAAAATTATTTTTTTCCAACTAATAAGTCAGTCTTGTAAATGTGAAATCTTTTAATATATAAAAGGTTTATTTAAAAAAAAAAAATTATATTACCTAAAAAAAGAAATCAAGTTAGGACCAGAACAGTTTTTAGACAATGTATTCAAAGAGGCCCTAAAGAACAGTTTTTAGACAGTGCATTCAAAGAGGCCCTAAAGCATCAAAGGCTATATATATGCAAAGTTATATTACAAGCAGAGTAAGATGGGCTTAAATGAAAATAATGCATCATAGGTGCTGCACATCTTGCTCGCATGAGACGGATTTAATTTACAACTCCTAAATAATTGAATGATCATGTTTTGACACATAAATACCAAACAAAGATCAAGAGCTGGATAATATTCACAACTTTTTTCTATTTTTATTTTTTATTTTTTTATAAGATACGAGTAGCTATATACACAAAAGGGGATATTAACTTAATTGGATGATCAGCTGTACAAAGGAGAAATCAAGTTCCAAATCCCACCAGGTTGGTTTAACTTCTGAATGCTATACTAAGTATGTACACTTGGATTCTTCCATCACATCTATCTGCCTGAAGCAGGGATCAGGAAGGAGGTGGTGAATGAATGGTAGTATCAGGTAACATGGCTACCGTCACTAAGAAGTATTCACAGCCAATGGGGAGACCATATGGGTTCAAGGTTGATCCTGAATTCAAGGTCAACCGATCGGTCCCCGTATCAGAGATCAGGTTTTCTGCTTGATCCACCCTACCATGCTCAGGCCAAGTTGGAGTAGGGAGCAACGACTTCACAATTTGGCGTTCAATATGCACAATCTGCCCAACAATGTAGTTAGGTCTGCATGGGATATGGTCAGCAAACAAGGCCACAGATTCAGCAGACAAGTAATAGTTCAAACAGTTCCGAGTGATAGCCTCATAATGCCCGGCAGAGTTAAGGACAAATGCAGCGATCTCATGAACTTCCAAGCGGCCAAAAGATATCTTTTCCTTGTTCGCCTGTAACACAATCACAATCAAAAGATAACTACCAATTTTAGTTGGTGGCTCAATCAAAACCGCATCCCATTATTTTCATTCATTCAATTTTTTCCTTTTCAAGTAACAATGAAGAAGCCATAAAAACACCACGAACAAATCAATTAAAAAATTACCTGCTTCTCAAGTTGATGCTTAGTGTATAAAGTTTTAACCAGCTCTTTCTTCTCATCCAATTCCTTTCTAAGTTGTTCAACTGCAGCTTCAACCTTTAGGTGCTCTTCACGGCGCCTGGATAAGTAACTAACTCTCTCTGCAAGGACCCGGATGCATCTTCGAAAATCGGCAGTATCATCATCTTCATTGTCATTCATGGAACTGAAACAATTCAAACCAAACCAACAAAAATCAAAATTATAAGGATGTCAATGCAAACAACCCCCACCTCTCTCCTTGGCCTTTTTTTTTTTTGGGAGGAGAGAGGGGGAGGGGACATATTTGACAACAAACATAAACTCATCAGAAAATTAAAATCTACAAAATTGATGTACCAATTGTTTTAGAAGAGGCACTTATCACCCCCTTTTTACTTGCAAATTAATTAAATGATTTTAGTGTGCATGATAATTGAAGTATTCACACATAATAAAGTTTAGTGAGGCATCCACAACACTTTGGATGATTTGAGAATTCCTCCTTTGAAGGAGGAATAGAGAAAAATGGGCAGGGGGATCAATGGAAGCTTTTTCACAAACACTAATATTAGTCTTCTGGCAAGAGTCTTACTTAGCCAAAGATTGTGCTAAGGTCTGCAAGGAATCTGCAAAAGCGGCCACTCCACCAGGTGGATTAATACAGCTCCGAAGTCTTTCAAAAAGGCCACGCATTTTCAAAGCAGATGCACGCAGTGCACTATACTCTGAGGCTCTCCGATCAGCTGCACAAAGATGGGTCTGGGCTTCCTCTCTTGCCTCATGCAAGCAGTTTTCCAAGTGAGCACAATTCATCTGTCATGCAGGGGATAGGTAATAAGAAAAAACAGAGTCAGTGGGATAAAAAATTAAAATTATTAAAAGCATGTTTCTCTAATAGACAAGAAAATTACAGTTGCATGAAGATGATTTACAGGAGACACCAATAACGCAACCAGACAAAGGCATTTGGTTCCCAACCAAAAATTTCATATATACATTAATATATAAAAAAGTACTACAGATTTTCCCTTGCATCTAAATGTCAAATAACAATTACACCTCACACATTTTGTGTTGATGCTGTGATGCTGAATTAACAACAAAGTAGGTTGTTAGAATAGCAAAGAAAGCAAAGAGGATTGATCTAAGGAAGCTGCAAGTGTCTGCTCAGTAGTTTTATGGTTAAAAAAATGGAATACTCTTACTCTGATTCACACAAAGTTAATAAGTAACAGTCACTAAGGCCAGAGGAATTTTTTGCTTTTTCTTATAGTGTATTATTAATTTCTTAATAAAAAATTGTCAGAGGATTGCTTAGCTGGCTAGCTTCAAGGAAGAGAAAATTGGTTTAGCATGCATCTCCTTCTGAGGACTGTGTAGTAAATTAAGTTCTCCAAATGAGCTGTTCCTTTAATAGAAAACTTTGATTTATAATTCAGTAGTTCCAGATACACGAGTCAAATGCTGTTTCATTTTCTTTGCTGTTCTTTTTTTCCATTTACTTATTTTACCATATGTGAAGCAGCAAATGGCATTAATTAGAAACTCTAAGTAGGTAGGTTATCTAGTTTCATTGTTCTTCCTTATCCCTAGGGTTCCAAATCTTTTTAGTTCAATTCAAATCAGTTGCCCAAGGATCATTTCTGAAATTCTAAGAGCAAGAAAGCAAACACAATAAACAACTCTTCTATTTTTCCAGCTAATGTTTTCCAAAAATGCTTCCTTTAAAACAACAAAAAAACTTTAAAATTTTTGTTATTTTACTAAAAAAGTAAAAAATTCTTCCATTCCTTCAATAGATAACCCCTGATAAGGTTTTCATTTAGAACTAGCAACATAGCCATCACCAACCTTTCCTTCAGTGATCTTACAACAAACAGGGGTTTTTTGGATAATTCAGATAATCCTATAGAAGATCTGTAGAGGCATTCACTCGGACCAACTAATGATATTCCTATTCAGGCAAACCAATATTGTCATCCCACAGGAACACAATATCAGGAAAGGCAACCTGAAACCTAGTAAGTTTCACTTTTAAATCATTTTCATTCATGCATAACTAAACATCATGCCAAACTTCGCCAAAAATGTAATAATTTTCAATAACAAAGAAAAATGTCAAAGTTATGAGAAAAGAATATAGATGATAATCTCTTCACAGAGCCAACCAATTTGAACAAAGAATTATTTTAGTGCAAAACATTTCATTCGCCTGTAATAAAGATTAGTTACAATCTTTAGTTTATCCAAAGGACTTGACTAAAGTCACCGTAAGACAATAGGAACCTATAATTACCAATTCAGAGGGCAAGGACTAAAAAAGAGGGTAAAGTTTCAGCCACAGGAATCCAACTAGGGATCTGAAACTTTTGTTATTGTTTCAATTGTACATTGTTCCCACTTCAGAAAAAAGCCATAGAACAACTAAATCCAAGCTGAACAAACTGTCAATCATAAACTTTCCTACCTTACCCCTTTCACAATTTCCTAATATTAAACATGTTGAAGATCTCTACAATTCACAATGTAGCACCTTAACCCTCTTAGCATATCCAAATTTAATTGGAATCTAACATTACTCTTTATGAGACAAGGTGTGTTAAAGAACAATTAATACTTAACAGGCTATGCTACATTTTCACTTCCCCATTGCAACTAAACCTAACAACCCTAACCTAGTCATAGAAAGTTCACAAGTACTAGCCTCATCACACGCGCTTCGCGCGTGCAATGAGGCTTTTTTTTTTTTGTTAGTGATACTATTTTGTAGAAAAAAAACTGTGTTTTTTTATTTTATATATATAATTTTTATTTTGAAAATCTAATTTATAATTGAATAAATCAATTTGAAAATTAATAAGAGAGTAATCCTATTTTTTAGGCAGTGTTTTAGTGGGAGTTAAAGTTGCATTTTTACCAGATTGTCCTTTAGTTTTGTCTCTACTTAAACATAGGGATGTAGGGGCATTTATAAACTAAAAAAATGAGGAATCCAAACAGGGAAAGCCTCTTAAATAATAGTATAGATGCATCATGTTATGCCCCAGAATTTCAGTGTCAACACCAAATGCTTGCAGTATCATTAGAATCTAACCATACACAAAACTCAATTTCCAGAGTAATCATGATAACCTAGTGTCATTAAGTGCTAACATATTCAAAAAAAGGGACATTTAACTATCCTTTCGGAGGCACACTCACGCATACTTTAGTTTGAGTATACATGCATGTCTAATGGACACTCTATACTAAAAATGAGTATATATAATTCAGTCTTATATATCTCAAAGATAACAGCATTCAGTAGAAATTCAGAAAGACATGAACGTAAAAAATTAGTGGGGCAGAAATGAGGAAATCATCTAAGAGCTAGTTGTAATTTGTGTGTGTGTGTGTGTGTCTGAGAGAGAGAGAGAGAGAGAGAGAGAGAGATTAAATTTGACAAAGAAATAATGAACATTTCTTCATAGATTAATGCTTACAAAATCTCCTAAAACAGAAACAATGAGAAACCACAAAAAAATGTTAAATTTCAGCTAGCTAGTACCTGAGATTCATCAAGGAGCTTCCGACTCGTTTCTAACTCCCTCCTAAGCAAGGAAAACTCCTCCAAGGTAGCTTTAAGCTTGGTTTCAGTTTCAGTCAATTGGTTTGACTTGTCTGCAAGCGCACTTTGTAATTCCAACAAAAGATCACTACTGACTTTGGAATTTAACCCCAGCTCAGCCTGTGTATCAGAAGGTAAAGCATTCAGAGGCCCAGCCATGCTCTCAGCAGTGGAACTGTTTGTAAGGGACATGCCCAACTGTCCTATCATCTTATCTTTCCCATCTTTATCACTGACAAGAAGTTCTTCACGATTTGGCTCCACCATCGAGGAATCAAGCTGAGAATTTTGCATTCCAAAGGAATCCATCATATTCTCATCCCCTCCTTCTCGAGCTTTGCCATGTTGCCCAGTTAATAGCCCCAATTTTGCATTCAAAGAATTTGAGATACAAGAAACCTCATCCATGGGCTCAGTAGTAGATACGCAAGGTATGTGGGCTTCACTGCCTAAGACTTCTCGCTTGCAATCATCAACCTTCTCAGCCAAAAGTGCAAAGTCAGTTGGATCTTTGTTATTTGAAAGCTTCTGCCCTTGCAAATATTGATCAGACAATCTTTGCTCCAATTCTTGAATGCGCTTCTCATAAGACAGACACTGTGTCTGCTTAATACTAAGCATAGATTGCAGATGTTTCACATATTCGTCTTTCAGTTGCAAGGCTTCAGATGTCTTCTCTTGGGCATTTTTCAATAAGTGATCCAGTTTATCATCATCCAGAGATTCGTATTCAACTTCAGGCCAGTGCAAACAATTAAAGGCAATTGCAGAAGCAAGGTCAGCCTTCAGTTTTGCATTCTCAACTTCCATTTTGCTAGTCCCAGCAACCTCAACCAACTCACAGCCTTCAAGAAGCTCCTCAGAGTCATATTTCTCAAGGGTGTCCACAGAAATCTCCTCGGGCTCAGCTGAATGGGAACTGTCATTAGACAAAGAAAATGAACCTTTTAAGCTTCCATGCTTCTCACCCTTCAAAGGCAGTCTGGCCAAATGCTCAGGAGCATATCGATCTAGGTCTGAAATGTCAATATCAAGCAAACCAGTATCAAAAGGAGCTATATTGACATCACATTGATTGGGGGTATCAAATAATCCAAGGGATCCTAAAACATCCCTGGGTATGTAAGCACTATAAAACTTCAGAAACTCCTCCCGTCTCTGAACCTCAACCTCCCTCTTTGTAGCAAGCTTTTCAGCCAATTGTCCAGCCATGCCCATGTAAAGCTTCATAGAAGCCTTTCTTCTCACAACTTCTGCAAGGCAGGCTCTAAATGCAGGGCCAAGCCCACGGAGTAACTTCAACTCCATAAACTGATCATCCTGACGCATCACTGCCTCTCTAAAAACAGGAAACTGCAACTTAGCATCTTTGACGACAACAGTGACAATTGTTATCTGTTGCATGTAATTATGTAGAAAGAGATTCATTTCATTCTTCTTATCCCTGCAGAAGTCCAATAGCTTAGAAATTTCACGATCACAAGCCTGCATCTTAGGCAGGTGATTCCGGTCATGGACATCATACATAGGACCCAAGGCTGAAACTGCATCATGGGGACGGAGGGATGAAGACAATTGGCTGGACAGACACTCATCCACTAGTTTCTTCACTGTATTGACATCTTTGCTGCATGAATAGACACATGTAGGTATTCATAGGCTTTTAGAAATAACATGATTAAAGCAGAAACGGGTATCATGATCATACAAACCATGGAATACAAACAGTAAATATAATATTTAATACAAAAGACACAAGTGACATCCAGAGTCTTTTTTACTTATACTGGTAAGTTACACACACATTAGTGATTAGGCTGTCTACCAACCACTATTTCCAAACCACACAGAAGTGGGATCCTTGTGTATTGGATATGACATTTTTTAAAGTTACACACACACCCAATGGGTCTTGAACCCATGAACTACCCTCCATCCCATTATTGAGGGACGAAAAAGCTCCTTTTGTGCTAGAGCCCATTGGCCAAGTAACATCCAAAGTCTTGTGTACTTTAAACTTGCTTAAACCAAGATTTTGACTCCATGGCCGCTTTCAATTTTGGGGTTTAGGCATTTAGCATTATAGGCAGTAGAGCCAAGCAAATGAGGTCCAAAACACCATGAAGGTAGTTCCCTTATCTGTATCACAATCCCTTGCTATGCTATGAGGAGAACCTAGGTTCAAATCTCTCTCCCCCCACTTATTGAAAGCACACAAATTTTATTTGAAAAAAAAAAAAAAAAAAACTGCCATGCTATTCAGTTTCCTTGTGTGTATATACATATAATCTAGGCCATGGCTTCAAAACGTTTAACATCATGACATCGACCAAAGATCTCTAAACAATAAAAAGCACACAGGTGAATGCATGCACACATACAGCATACAGACCAGGTGCATTACTAGCCCAGATGGTATATCATATTGTAAACTGAACCACTCCAAGTATAGCTGATGAACAAGGCATCATGTGTGTCTGTTGGAGAATGTGTACATATGGAAAAAAGCTAACTAGCACACATTTGGCAAGTATGCACTTCTAAATTAAATTGAACATAAACATCTTCAACCATACGTCCAGAAAATGCTCTCCATTTGAGATATGCTGAGTAAAAATTTAACCTAAGACTAGCATAACAATGGAACAGCGTAGCACAAATCAATGAGGCATGCATGCACAGAGCAAGTAATGAGGCCTGCATCTGTCTAGGAGAATACAAATACCAAAAAGCGAAAGACTACATGCTTAGAAAGCATGAACCTTTAATTAATTAGGGAATTGAAATCTTCAACCACACATAAATATATCTCCATGAGGGAAGTGCCAACCAACTATAAGCTTACCCTAAGACTAGCATTGTGTTCAAACAATTTTTGGAAATTATGTAACTCAGCCACAACAAAGTTTTGAAAAGATCAAATCCAGGAAAAACTTAAGTGACCTGAAGTTAAATAGGCATTTGGAGACCAAACAAATAATAAAAAAAGATAGATATATAGGTAATGCTGAAACTACTGCCAAAATAAAAGAGAACCCACCTCAAAGACTGCAGTATGCTCTTTTGTTCATTGATGAATTTCTGGTGCTCCTTAATCATCCTCTCCAAATCTCTAGCAGGAAAAGATATCCTGCTAGCAAACAATTCCTCAACCTTGTATTTCGCTTCATTAATCTTTTGCTTAAATTGTGAAACCTTGTTCTCAAACTGCCTGTGGGAACTGCTACAATTCTCAGCTGACTTCCGCAAAGTCTCTTCCTTGACAAAATCCAGTAAGCACTTGCGTGTGGAAGTCTGTAAAGGAGGGGGAAGCTTGATGGATCTCAATTTCTCAATATCCTTCCCAAAATTTCCCAGGAGATCAGAATGAAACCGGTGCTGTTGCGAATAACGCTTCATGAATTCTGTGTAATTTTGGTTAGTCATCTTATAGAATTGATCCAAATTACCACTTGCAACCTCCAATGCCCTCTCTTGAACCTTCTGCTCCTTCAAAAACCTCACACAAGTATCATATTTCTTTTGGCTACATTTATAAATTGCATCTCCCTGGATGAAATGGTACCTGAATTGCCTCTCATATGAAGGCAAAGCTTTCAAAGCAGGGTCAGGAGCATTATCCAAAGGATGAGGATTATGCAGAGAGGCCGGCAATGGAATCTCTGCGCTATCAAAGTTCTCTACTTGCTCCGGCTGAGGACGAGGCGAATTCATATGCAGTCTTGCCTTATTAAATACAAAAATTTCCCTGTCATCCGAAGGAAGATTATATGCTGATAACAACTTCTGCGGGTCAAGTCTAACCTCCAAACACAGAACAACCTGCTCATGTAAACCAATGTTCTCCACGGATTCAACATATTTCATAACCACCTCAACCGACGTGTTTCCACTGCAGTGAGGCTCATATGTGTGCCCATTCTCAGCAATTCGAACCACAAGCTTGCCTCCACCTTCTGAGGTAGTAGAACTCATCTTATCCTCTAAGAACAAACTATCCTCCACCACAAATTCCCAATAAACACAATCAAAACCCCAATACCACCTTGTTCACACAATCCAATTCTCAACCCCAACGCCAAACCGAGCTCAAGCCTCGATAAAAACCAGATTTCTCACAATCCCACCACCAAATTCTGCAGAAGCAGCCCGATTCTATACAAACCCACTAAGGATTTTACCCCCAAAAAGCACTAATTGCCATTGACCCATCAGTGAAACCAGCAAAACCAACCTATCCAACACAGATTTCCCCCCACAAAAACCAAAACTTTGATCACCAATCCTTGCCAAAACCCCCTCAAACCAACACTGACCCACAACAAAAATCTTCGAAAATATACACAAATTCCCAACGAACCCACCAACGATTACCCACAAAACTCCAAAATCAGCACCGACCCACCATTCAATTCCGCAAAATTAACCCAAAGCAAACCAGACCCACCAAGTTTTTCACCGTGAAATCCCCAATTTCACTTCCGGCAAAGCCCCAATTCGTTCCACCCTCCAACAATGACCACCACACGAAACAACCAATCGAATCAAAAAACGAATTTTGAAGAAAGGATTAGGGAGAAAAACTTGCACAGAGGCACGAAGATAATCAAAGAAAAGGGATTACGTGAAGCTAAAGAATCTTCTAAATTTTTTTCTTTTGTTTTTTTGGTTTTTTTTTTTTTTTCTCTTAGCACAAGGTTTGCACGAAACCCTTTTTTTTTTTTTTTGTGCTTGTTATTTTATTGTAATCTACGTTATCTTATTCTTCTTCTTCTTCTTCGCCGATTTTTTTTGCTATTTTTTCTTTCTCAATAAACAAACACAGAGAACCTTCTGCAGGAAGTAACCACCGCGAAGCAGAAGAGCTCTCTCTCTCTCTAGAGTGTGTGTTTTCTGTTCTGTGTCTCACTCTGTCTCTTTCTCTCTGTCTCTCTTCACAACAACTTTGGAAGGACTAGAGAAAGGAAGCAGCTTTATATCGTTTAGATATGATTGAACTTTTTCTATTTCACTATTTTATTCTGCTACAATTTTTTCAGATTCGTTTTTTAGTGGAGTATTTAACTATTCAACTCAGATAAAAAAAATAAATAAAAAAAAACCTAGTATTCAACCACTTGGGTGAAAAAAACAACGTTAGGTTAATAATTTTGACACAATTTTGCCACCTTTTGTTTACGTTATTTGTTGTGAGGTGTTAAATTGTCAACCTATTATTTTTATTTGACCATTTACAAATAAATTGTAGTAAAAAATGTGTCAAAAGTTGTAGTTTTAGCTTTTTATAAAAAAAAACAATTGTTAGACTAATAAATATCACAAACTACCATTTTTTTTAGGAGTCATTCAAACTCTGAACGTCTTCAATGAAAACATCGAGAAATATCAACTTGACATGCTACAGGTCACCTTAATATGTTTGGTGAAAATTCTCACTAATTTTATGCGTCTCAAATAGGTTATAATATCCTCATTGAGATGCCTAGGTGGTGGGTTCATTGGTTGAGGCAAAGTAAATTTGGAGGTCTTCATCGGCTACACTATTGTTCCATGGAGTTTTAGGGTGTCTCATGGATAATAAGTGAAATAGGCTAGCCAAAGGCAGCGACACCACTTCTTTATATATAAATATATATTTGTTTATAATTTTATTTAATATATATTCAGATTGTTTTTATGTATAATTTAATTTTTGTATAGATAGTTTATTTATAAATTATTTTTTATACATATTCTCTTACCATCTTAAAAATATTTTTTTTCTCCATCTCTCTCTCTTAGTAGTCTCACGATTTTCTCTCTCCTTATTCCCTCATCTCTATCTAATTTATGTCATAGCAAAATACTTCTAACTAATTTTGTCTCAGACTTACCTTGCTCTCGTCTCACACAGGTTTTCACTGCCCAAAAGCTAGGATAGAATGGGAACGAGACACCTGTAATCCAATCCTACATGGCTTGCATCCGTGTTTTTCCTTTGTAAGTTCTTATACTGAAAACGATGGAATGGGTTAAAGTTACATTCGGTATAACTTTAAACAATATTACACTACTCAATATCTTTTGATTGGTGGCAAATTTTGACAAATCCACCGTTGAAATACATTATCTTTGTATACTTTTTATGCTTGCAAAATTTCAAGACAATCAAATGTCAATAACTATGTCATCAATAAAATGTTTAAAGTTTAAGTTTTTATAGTTTATAATTATGCATCAAAGATGGGTGTATGATTAAATAGTAAATAAAGTCCAATTGACACAAAAATTTTAAGTGGTGTAATATTGTTTAAAATTACACTAGGTATAACTTGAGTCCAACCTAAAAACAATATATATTATTGAAACTATGTTAATGATCAATGAAATAGAGTTTCAATTGTATTAAACTATCATAATTAATACATACATGCATGATACATGCATACAAATAAATATCGAGTCATTTGGCATTATGATGGTATTAGTGGGTAAGTTTTACTATATTAAAATACAAAATTATAGTAGATTATCAAAATAATTATTAAAATATATTAAATTTTGTTTTAAATTTCTTAAATATTTTTTGCAACATGATTTCAGTTTGAGTAGAATTTCAAATTTCTTAATTTTTTAAAAATATATACATATTTTTTAAAAATATTTTTAAAAAATATTTTTTTATGATTTGATAGTTAGGGGAGGAAGCATTTGAATCCTAAATGTCTTCATTGTAAACAGTTGAAGGTGCTATCCAATTAGGCTACAAGACTCTTGACAAATTTCTTGAAACTTGTTTTGTTTGAAGTAAACTATATCCTAACAATTAATAAATTAAATTGTTTAATAATTTATGAGAGCATATCCACTTGTCAAATAGAAAAGATAGTCAATTGGCTCAACTAAGATTTATATAACCCAACTTTTATCATATAAAATATAATTTTTTATTTTATTTTATTGGTTTTCTTGGTAGCCTCTACCAAGTCCTATAGCAATTAAATCTAACTAAATGCAACGTTGGTTGGTGTTAACAAATTTAAAACATTTAGGTCTCAAACGTGTGGTTGTCATTGATTTTGAGGTTACTCGTTACCAAAGAAAAAGGTGATAAATTAAATTTTAGGTTTTATTAAGGTTTTGGTTCAAACCTAACCAACTTTGGAAGTCAATATCACATTATCAAAATATATATAAATAAATAAAAACAGAAGAATATATGTGTTATTATTACCTATTTTCCTTGTTCTTTTTTTTGTTTTTGAAAGCCCTATTTTCCTTGTTCTTAGATGTACATCATTAATGTATTCCAACAATGGCAGCTTAAGGTAATGATGACATTCAATCACATCAAACAATTGAAATTATATATATCTTTATCTTTATCTGTTAGCATTGTTGATATATGCACGTCTATTAATGTGACACATTTTTTTTTTCGATAAGTACATGTTTTTTATATGTTAATGATGCTTCATGTCACCGAATCCATAAGTAACTTATATATTATTATTTCATAAAAAAAAAACTTATATATTATTGTTATTATTCTTTGGCTTCTGTATGCTAACATTATAGTGATATCCGATAACATCATAACAATTTATTCTTTGGGTTCACCATCACAAATGTTGCACTTAATTAACCTCTCACTACTTTCATCACCATCTCGAACATGCTAAAACCATCAGGCTATCATCAATATTGATTTAGTGTCATCAACCCACAAACTCAATCATCAATAATTTCACTAGAGCAAGCTCGCAAACACTGAGGCTACATAATATATTGCCTAATTTGGCACTTCCCAACCACGTTTCACATGCATTGTCTGTGCAGTTTCAACTAGTTTATATTACAAAATATGTGTCTAGACATACGCAATTTAATTACTTCGAGAAAAAAAAAAAGAAATTTAAATGAAAAATATTATAAATTAAAGGCTGAAATTGCATGTAGTGGATAAGATGAGTTTTTTTTTTTTTTTTTGAGAAACAGGTAAGTGAGTAAGTCAGTGGATAAGATGAGTTAATTTAATAGAATAAGAGTTATACTGGAACTTAGCTTGATTCGACAATCTTTTTAATTTTTTTTTAAAAATAATTAGATAGTTTGATTCTAGAGCATACGATGAAAATCTAAGTGGAACCTAATTTTAGATCATTGCCCCTTTAAAAAGAAAATAATAAAAGGGTCACTAGCATCTAGCAAAGACAAAAGAATTAATTCAGATTGTAAAGTCAAATATTCTAGATGATAATTAAAGATCTCAACCGCTGAGAATATTTTGCCGCCTTCTTTGCAACAAAATAGTGTAACCTTGGTCATCAAGAAATTTAATGGTGGACTCTTGTAGAAAAAGTAGACCAAGAACTCATGCATGCATGTGTAATGCGTTGTATATAGAGGAAGCCAAGGAAGAGGTCCATTTTGGTAGGCTAGGATAGGGACTAATATTTTGTTTTACATATTTGGCTTTCATCAAAATATTCAATAGAGAATGATCAAAACTATTAATGAAGGGCCAAAAAATATGAACTGGGTCTACATATTTTTGGATAAAACAATACAAAGTATTAGGTCATTGAGAAATTAGTTGGTAAGTTCTTGGCAATTTCCCTGGTTTCTGGGTTTGCTCTTAATGGAAACTGTTTGCATGTGCATGAAAATTTTAAAGGTGGAATTCTGCTGTCTGCCATTAGATTCTTAATGTCCAAATTGTCAGGATAAGCAATTTCCAATGGCTTTTTCTTGGTTGGCCAAATAAGCAACACGTGGAATTCACTGATTTTGTTGGTTATAACTTGTAAATTCTACCACCACTAGAGGAAAAAAAAAGTGATTTCAATATCTAACACTTGTCAAGTTTTGGTGTTTTTTGTTTTTGTCGTTTAAAAAACTTTTGTGTTAATTAATTAATTGTTGGAGAAAAAAGCAAGGTCAATTCCACATCCGAGGATAGAGGGGAAAGATATGTTGGTATTATTTTATTGTTGAGGAACTAAAAAATTGTTATAGTTGTTTGACAATGAATCATGAACGTTTCACACAATTACACTACCTTTCACTTCCTTTGTTTTTTACCTAAGAAAGCCTTTAAATACGGCCAGTTGGACAGCCTTGAAAAATTGGATTTGGGGTTGGTAAAGTTGAAGAATTGGTGAAGGAAAAGCATGGAATGAATACGGCCACAAAATTAGGTAATATTACATTAGCCCTCAATTTCCTACATTTTGGTTTGTTTTTAATGAGATTCATTGAACCTTTAGGCATAATTATAAACCGAGTCACTATGATTGATACATTTCCAATTTGAGCTTGCTACAATAACTGTGCTAGAACTAAAATCCATTCAATCGTACATTGTTCCAAAATGGCAGAATAGATGTCATTATTGAAATACTTGAAGCAAATTGTAGTTGGTTCCAACTAGCTGGCCAAAACGGGCGTTTGTCCCTTTCGCCAAATTTTTTTTCCAAAATGCTTCCTGTCTGAAATTATTTAGTGAAATACTCATATTTTGAAACTCAATTTTTAGACAATCATGTTATAGTGAACTGAAAATAAAAATAAAAAATAAAAAAATTTGTGGAACTCAAGTTCCTTGAAAATATTCAAGTGGAACTTGAGTTCCATGAACTTGAGTTCTTTGAATGGAACTCGAGTTCTAGAAATTAAATTTTTTTTTTAAAGTTCAATTTTGCTATAACTCGATTGTCCAAAAATTGGTTTTTACATTTGAAACTTAATTTTTAGAAAATCGAGTTTCAAAACAGGGGCATATTCCTAAATAGTTTTAGATATTAGGTACTTTGCTGAAAAATTTGTGAGAAATAGATAAAATCCCATTTTTGACCCAACTAGCTAGCTACTATTCAGCAAAAAAAAAAAAAAACTAGCTAGCTACTGCCTACGCATGCATATGGTACAATGTGAATAGAGTCAATAAACCATATCAAGTACAATATTTGGCATCATAGAGGCTCCATTCAATGAACATTTATGAAATTGAAACAAAATGAAAGTTAGACATATTTTCAAGAAGTTAATAAATGTTTAGGAGTTAGGTTTGTGTATTTCCAAAATTAGCACCACCTTTTAGGCCATATAACGAAAGTAAAAACAACTAGTCATATCATTTGGACTTCTTTTTAAAAACAAATGCGTTAGTTTGCCGCTAAGGGAAAAATGATCAATTTTGGAAATTGCCATTAACTTTAGCTTTGGCCTTTGAGTTGAATACTTAGGTGAGAAGGGAGATCATCGCACAACGCACCTTTTTGTTACATTTGAATCTGTTTATTTGCATGATTTTAAAGAAGATGAAAAATGGGGGTCAATAAAATTTTAACCATTATGATCTTTTATAAAGTTTCTATTGATCTTATTTTTATTGGGCTCCTTGCGAACATGTTTGGATCCACATAAAGCAATCACTCAGATGTTTTCCTAACCCAATCTAGAAAATGGAAATAGACCAAAGGGAACCGCACCATAGGGAATGTATGCGTCTTGTCGCAGGACTCATTTTGAGTTGTGGGTCATAGGGTGTGCAAAATTATTTGGTCAAGGTCGGGGCACAAGAGTCCTAGACTCCTAATATTATTTAGGTGCAAAGAATTGACGTGGAATAGACCGACATAACCTTCCTGGATTATCACGTGCAAGGTAAAAAGGCACTAATAAAAATCATTGGTCTCGGAGTCGTAATTGCATGAAATTCGGCAAGCTGAAGTGAAACAACTTTCTGAGTAATAGTCGTAGCTTTACGTAATTAGTGCGAATTAGGGTTTTAGACGTTTCCTAATCATCTTAGGGTTTTACTTTCTCAAGATTTATATGTTTTGTAGTCGTTAGAGGCAAATCAGATTATTATTAATAAAATATAGAATTTCTGTCGAATTCTTTCTTTGGTGGATTCCAGTTTATCATCTTATAGATTTAAGGAACCCCTCATGGAATAGAGGTTAACTACTCAGAAATTGTTAGTCTTTGTCCATCAAAAAGAGTATCGTGTGTGCTTTTTTTAGACTTCCACAACATCAAGAACTCTAGAGATAACTACAATAAGCAACAATCTCACCCACACTTATATGGTGGGCAAAAACTCAAACTTTTAAATAAGTGTAGTAAGAATTAAAACAGGACGTTAAAAAATGAGGGTGGGTGTCATTTTCCATCTAGACCCACAAAATTTAATCCCAAAATTGAAGAGAAAATATGAAAAAATAGGAGGGACTTTACATTTACATTTACATTGTCCCTCTATTGACTACATGCACTTTTTACTTTTTTTTTTTTTTTTTTAATCATGTTTTGAGATTACTAATTCTTTTTATTTTGTTACTTATGGAATATATGTGCTTTGGTTTTGTGGGTAATATGGAATTAACAAAAATCACATTTATCAATATCTCGTTACTCCTCGTTGTAAAAATAATTGTGTAATATAATTATGTTATATTATACATATGTGATGACAAGTCTATATTGTTGCCCTATGATAGATTTTGAATATCAATCCTGGAGGAACTATTACAGATCCTAATATTCATTTGTTAGTACAATATATTATTTATTCAAAAAAAAAAGTTAGTACAATATATTATAGTAATAAAATTTTAGGTACCATAAAAAAAGTTAAAAATAAATAGTTTCTTATGTAATCGAGGTGAAGTTGTAATTAGCACAAAATTATAATTTATTTTCTTTATTTTTTCCCTCTCAACCAAAAAAAAAAATTATATATATTTTCTATTTTCTATTTTTTTTTTCATTCCCTTCTACCAAATTCATAATATAAAAATTTTCCTATTTTTTTAGACTTCATATTTCTCGTCTCTCTCTTTCTTTCTTTATTTTTTATTTTTTTTGCAACTAAATAGTAAAATAGAGCATGTGGGTCCTACTTGTTTGGAGAAAAATGTTCGTATGAGATACCTTCTCATGGGATACCTTCTCTTTGAAAAATCAATAAAAGGTGTAACACCAACTTGTTACCTAAAATGCAATAATAGGTTAAGGTTTTAAAAGGAAAAAGGTATAAGGACACAATCTATGACAAGTCATATGGATTATTCATTTTCTTTTTCTCTTTTTCTTAGCAAAGATTTTTTTTTCTTTTTTTTTTCTTTTTTGTACCGTTCGTATGGTAATGGAATTATGCTTCTTCAACTAAAGTTTACCTTTCCCTGAAGAAACCATTAAATAAATGACCAACGGTGCAGAATTATGAAAAAAAAAGTTGATGCCACTACTTTTGGAAATGTATTCTGTTTCAAATATACAACGTCATTTGTTGTGTCAAATATACAACGTGATTCGTATTAAAATTTAATAAATAAAATATATGCATGTAAAAATAATTACTCTTTAATATATGTCTTTTAATTGTTAGTAAATTATTCTTTTTTTGTTCTTAGTAAAGAATTTTTTTATTTTTTATTTGTTCATCTTTGTACCGTTCATATGGTAATGGAATTATGCTTCTCCAACTAAAGTTTACCTTTCCCCGAAGAAATCATTAAATAAATGACCAATGGTGCAGAATTATTGAAAATAAAAGTTGATGCCACTACTTTTGAAAAAGTACTGGAGTATTTTGTATCAAATATATTAAGTCATTCATATCAAAATTTAATAAACAAAAGACATGTGTGTAAAAATAATTACCCACTAACACGTGTCTTTCAATTTTTAGTGAATTAGTTATTTTTTTCTAACATAATTCACACTTATTAGATTTTAATACTGCTGACATGGTATCATTTGATATTAAATACCTTCTCCTACTTTTGGTAAGCTGATTTTTAGTCTTAGAGGCCAATATCTAACGATTATATATTACACCTAATTGAAAACAGAACTATAAATTTAAGTTATAAATTATGATAAAATAAAGCTGTTCTTCTCAGCAAAAAAAAAAAAAAACTGTTCTTAATTTTTACGCAAATCTTAATAACACATTTATTGAGACATTGTGAATTGCAAATCCCAAGCCATCCATCAAAACAGAATCCTATGATCAATGATCAATCAAACAGAAGCATCACTCCTTCTGCAAACGTATGCATCAACACTCAACAGTCATAAATATCGTTGTCATCTCACACATTTTGTAAATGCAGCTCGAAAGCCAGTAAAACCTTTTACTTGGAATGGGAAAACTATTGCAATCTTGACATCTCATTCACAAGTACAATTTGCTTTCTTTTTCATTGAGACATAGAGCATATGATAGGACCATGGTTAATATTTTTCTCTTCTCTAATAGAGTACTGTTGTTGAATGCTGATCTCAACCAAATACTCCAAAATAAGTAGGAAAAAAATGTCTAAATGTCTGAATGTCTCCACAATTCACATGCATCATTATGCAAGCCATAATTGAGGCACTTGCCAATGGGGCCTTGGTGATGGATATTCATATTGCAATGAATCATTGATGTCTGATATACATTACTCATCATTTGGTTGCCTATAGAGAGGAAATGAAAACTTGAAATCTTATAGCATCTTATTGAATTTCTCTTGCTTGAGTTTAGTTTTTGGGTAAATTGCAACACTCCTCTTTGTTGTTTTACTAAATTACACTCTCAAATGTTTCATGGAATGCAAAGTTATTATAGTAATGAAATGTTCTATTAAAAAAAAATGCTTACTCAAAGTATGGACATGCAAAAGGATACTCCCCTCCCCTGAAGTTTGTAGATGACCCATGTATAAATTAATAGAAATCCTTTTTTAAAAATAGAATGTTTTATTAGTAAAATTTAAACTTTTTTATTTATATAAATCTATAAATCTCAAGGGAGAGAGAAGTGGAGAAGTGCCATTTCGTAAAACCCTTAGGGATATAATACACATTTTAAGTGGAAAAGAGAGAGTTGAACTTGATATATTTATTAGAAATATCAGGAAGTGATATATCTATGTATATATACACACATCTTAGATGGAGGAGGAATTTGAACAATCCTATACGTTTTGATTAGAAACACAAAGGAAGTACCAGTTTTATCAAAGGCCCAAAGGTCATTAGTTAGGAAGTATCTGCCATGGTAATGCTGCCAATTAACAAAAATACAAACAAGAAAAAAATGGTTGTTACGGGATTGGTGAATGGTAAAGCGCCTTTACTCCAATAGTGCTGGTGCCATGGTGGTCTTTGATTATAATTTCCCATAGTTTAATGGGAAACTGTTTCGTACCATATGTACATTAAATTAACATTAATTAATTACATAAGAAGGATCCACAAAATCTCATTAGTATTTTGATTTGAAATTCAATAATGTCAGACAAGTGGAGCTCTCTCTCTCTCTCTCTCTCTCTCTCTCACTTTTCAATTTCACATCATATACTATACATGATATATATCCCTGTGATGTTGTATAATTGTTAAAAAAATCCAAATGACTTTATTTGATTGAATGGTCAATGTAAGAAATTGAACCAAGTAGTTTATATGGTTCTTAAATAAGCAACTAGATGAAATGTTTTAGACCCAAATGCAATGTCGTTAGCCAAATCAATGGAATGCAAACAAAAGAATATTCATAGAGCCTCATGGAGTACTTTATTCACATTAAAAATTGCCTGGACTGTCACATGGGGACGAGCAAAATGTGATGGTGATGTTTTAACCACAATATACATGTGCATACAGATTACAGAGACAGTTTGTTGAGGAGGACCACATTTATTGGGATTTAGTCTTTTAAAAATCTTTAATGTAAAATTATGTACTGCAGCCTGCAAGTTGTTCAATTTGCTCGTCATTTTTTGCAGCCCTCACGTGCTCATCCCTTAGCCAAAGAATCTCAAATCTCTATTGATCAACAACAAAAACGCTTGGTCTGGATTCTGTAACAGATCTCATCACTCCCACCATTCAAAACTGAGAATGATCCATTTGCAAACTTGTAATTTCTACCAACAGCAACGCATTTTTAGTGAATCCGTTCATAAAAGAGTGATTAACTTTTACTCTGATTGTCAACTTACCACAACCCTCTTCCTTTTCTTGAACTTAAGACCGGTTGTAAATGATATATGATATTAGGCACAAACATATGTGAAATTTTACAATTTCTTTATAACCTGTTTTTTTTTAAAAAAAAATTCAAAAAAATACATTTTAAGTAGAGAGGGTGTAAACCCTAATGTTTGGAAATATGAAAAATAATACTACTTTGACTTCAAGTCTTTCTAAACTTTAAAACCAAGTAAAGGTTCTTTCAAAATGTTTGGTACCAAACGGTTTGCCTCTTATTATTAAGCTCTCTGTCTAATTTAACAGGAAAATCAAAATTTATATTCAAACTTATGCCCAATACTATTTTTAAAAACATTGATCTCTCCATTTTTTTGAGTTTAGAAAATATTATAACTGTATCATAGTTAAAGGTAAAATTTTCAATTTATCCAAAATAAATATTAAAAACTCAAAACTAAAACATATAAAATATTAAAAGAAAGATAACAGTTGTGGTAAACTTTTTTTTGGTAAGTAAATCCTCCAGTTTCCTTTAAATGAATAATATTTGTATTTTTTTTATATGCTAGTCTCATTTCCATTTGGAACCAAAAAAGAAAAAAAAAAGGGGGGGAGGGTGGGTGGAGATTTTTTTTTTTAAAATTTATTTATATTTGCAAGACTGTGAACTGTGTCATTCCACCTCAAAACCAATTGGTGATAAGGAAGAAACACTGAAATCTTTTATGGTATTCAATATCACGCCGCGCAGACTTATTTTTAGAGTGGTTGTAGGGACTCTAGAGAGTCAAATTGTGGTCCCAACAATACTATATTAAAATTCTTTTAATGTTGTAAGTGCAAGTTATGAATTCATGAAATCTCTTTATTGTGATTTTAAATTTTTATTAGACCAAGATACTTGACATACACATAATATTACAATGATGACAAATTAATATAAAATAATAATTTTTAATGGGTTTTAATTAGCTTAACTAGTTAATTTCTGATGATTGAATAAGAGATCTGAAGTTTAATCATTATCTACACCAAAAACTAATTGGTTTCTTAATCTAATGATAAAGAGTTATTATTAAGATTGAACGTCATAAATTGAAACTGTTTCAAAAAAATATTTATAAAAGAACAATCTTTTAGATAAGATAAGAAGAACAATCTTTTAATATTAGAAGTTATGTTTATCAGTTTATGAAACAAAGCACCTTACGCCACAAAGTCCATTTTAGCTTTCTTTTGGTAGAATTACTTTATAGTTTACAATTGCAAGAGTAAATATCTTTCATTAATTATTAGTGGAAGAAAAATCTTAGCCTGGCTTGCCAGATAAACCAATGAGCGTCTCACATGAGAGGAACCAATGGGCTTTAAGCTTCTGATTTTACACGTCTTGTCAAACTTGTTTGTGGAATCTATTCGAGTTTAAGCAACCCAAAAGTATAAATATTAAAAATAAAAAACTGTTGACAATTCACAGCCAGTCACATCTTCAACTAAAAAATCAACTTCGATTAGTTAGGCAATGGTACCGTTAAACGGACCATTTCAATTAATAAGTAAACAGGTGCAGCAAATACGGGTCGGCAAGATAAAGTAAATTAATTATGGACCTAGTTTAGCTATAAAATTAGTTGTAATCTAAACATACTTTTTTACTCAATAAAATAAGGGCAAGACTTAGATTCAGTAGTTATGTGCTATTCTTTAAATTCCCCTCTTAAAATTCTACAATGTAGATTTTTTTTATGGGAATAGAGTGTATTTTTTAATTAAGTAGTTACATAGCAAAATCTTATGAGAAGAAGTTAAGGAATAACATTTAAAGTACTGTACTTAAGTTTTGTTCATAAAATAAATATTACTACATATTTTGAAAATATAACTGTTGAATTGCACGTTCTTTACCTTCTTAATACACATGTCAAATTTTATGTAAGTAAAATATTATTTACTATATGATATATAAGTTTATATTTTATGCATAATTTTAAACTACAAAAACTTGTCATTTAAATTGTAAGGACCATATTTGAGTCCCTAGCCCAACAGACAACTGGACTTAGGCCCAACAAGCCCAAAATAATAAATTTGTAGAGAATGGGTTGGAAAATTGGGTTCTAATGAATCAGACAAACACAACTGTAGATTTAGATGACAAGAAGACGTGAATAGACAGGGTTATGATGAAGAAAACCGTCCTCGGCAAGGTCCGAGGAGAACCGTTCTTATATCTTCAAGTTTAATTACAAGTTTGGTTCTCAGTTGCTACAGTATTTCTCTCTTGATTTTTCGATCCCCTTTTTCTGTTTCCTCCTCTTCCTTTTATACTTCATTCTCCTTTCATTCTTGTCACCACATGCATGTCAGGGGGCTGGTATTGATACTTGTCCCATCAGCACCTTCCATAATTCTTGTGTACTAGCTGTAAGGCTGATAACCACTGTTCAGGTATCACCTCCACATTAATGTGGCCAGAGAGTTAGTTGCAATGCATTTAATGCGGTGACAGCAGCTTTCCCCTAAGATATTTTGCGACTTTTTCCTGTCTGATGTCTTTGTAATGCTTATCCATACCAACGGAACTTCCTGGAACGTTACTCTGGACGACAGAGCACCTCTTCTGACCTCGGCTTTGGCTAGCCGAGGAGGTATTTATCCTCGGCTCACCTTCTTGAGCTATTGTGACCAAAACTAACCTTTTTATTTATTAACATGGTTTCTTCTGTCAAAGACTTATCTTCCTCGAACAATCTCTCATCCTCGGCTTGGGCCATAGGCCCAATATATAAATAGATAGTGAACTCCCGAGCCCAGTACCCCTACATAAATAATTTATTAATAACATACCTATTGATCTTGAATTTCCTAAATCTTTTGCAAACATGGAGGATATAAAAAGAATATGCAATCTAATGGTGGATTTGTCAAAATTCACCCTCAATAAAAAAATATTAAGTAAGATTGTAACCTTATCCTACAACTAATTTTGTAGCTAAATTTTGTCCATTAATTATATACTATACTTTAATGGTAGAATTTCAATTTATCATATTCAAACACTGATGATTAGTCTTTGTCATCAAATCAATACAATAATCAATTTTTGGTATAAATTAAATTTTGAACCTTAGATTTAAGTGAAATCGACAAATTCGGTCAATATTAACACCCAAATATACTTCTGGTCCCATTATGGGAATACTTTGTTTTATTTGTTTTACGGTTTTCTCATTTTATGTTTTTCTTTTTTAAATCCGATAGTTACAAACTTACAATGAGAGATAGAAGATTTGAACATTGAATGTTTCCGTTGAAAACATTAAAAGATTTCTTGTTTTTAATAAATTCAATAATTAAAAAGCTCATCTATTTTATGTCTTAAGCAGGCTGTCTCTGTTCTTTGTTCTTTTTTTTTTTTTTTTTGAGGGAGAGTTTCAACCTATGGCCCCAATACACCAATCAATTTTTGGTATAGGCGGGGATTGAACTTCAGATCTCTTATACAATTATCAGAGACTCTACTAGTTGAACTAACTAGAACTCACGTTGTCTTTGTTCTTTATATAACACAAATGAAATCCGTACTTGGCTTATTAATGGCTAAAGAAAAAGGGAAGGGGGAAGGAAAGTGGTACTTATTCAAAATCAACTGTAAAGATTTTTTTATTTTGTTTTTGTATTTTTTGTATTTTTTTTTTTTTTCCAAATGATAGAATGACTAATTGCAACAATACCATTTAAAGAATAGCTCTAGATGTATTATTTTGTAATAGCAGTTAGTAATAGACGTGTGGAATATAATACAGATTTGAATGAATAATACGAAAATGATAGAACATTAATTTATAAATGTTAGAAAATTTCTTTTACTATATTTTATTTAGTTGTATGGGTATGTAATTTAAATTTTCATAAGATATTATAACAAACTAACTATTTTAGTGCACTAATTAAGTAATTAATATAATTGTATATATTTGTTGAAAATTTCACCATGTTTTCAAGAAAAATAACAAATAAAACTATTATTTTCTCATACTACTATAATGAAAATATTTTATTTTATATTAAACATCCAATTTTTCTTATTTTAGTTATAAACTTAATTTTTTTTCTTATTTTAGTTATAAACTATAAAATAAGAAACTTTGATGTTTAATATAAATAGTAACACATGCATAGAAGTTAAAAAAAAAAAATTTTGATTTTTTAATTGTGTTATAGAAAAAATCTTAGTACTCCATATGAGTTTTTTTTTTTTTCGTATTAGAGTTATACAAACAACATTTAATACGTGTCGTATTTTATACTTTTAAATTTTAATTTAAAAAAGGGTATTTTTTCAGAATATTTTTTTTCTTATATGGTAAGCAAGAGTTTTATAATGCTTTCATTAATAATATATTAAATGGTACAATAGTTTACTAACCATATTTCATAGTTAAATAATACTACAAATATAAACTATTTTACAACTGTGGGGTATATGAATTTAAATAAGGTAATTACGTCACATGTCATACCCATGGTCGAGGGGGCCATTATCGTGTCGAGGAGGTCACACCCTCGGACAGTAAGGCCATGTCAGTGGCACGTTACCAAAGAAAGTCATATTGTAGAGAAAGATATTCGGAGAAGGGGTTAGCCCTGACATGACTGAAGGGATGGTGGCTGCTACCACATTTAATGCATCTCACCAAACCTCCTAGCTACATTTATGTGGAGAAAACCCCTAAACATTGTTGCCTTGATTGCCGTAACTCATAAGGGGTTTGAGAAGGTGTCTGATGAGACAAGTACTCAAGTAGTGGCCTGGACGATCAACAAATGGAGGGCCAAGATCATCTAAAGGGAGCTATATAATGTAAGAGACCCTCCAGGGAGAGGGGATCGGAAAATCTGTAGAGAGAACATTGTAGCAATAAGAATTGAAATTGCATCCCAGTTTAAAAGAAATATACATTACGACCACTCTCCTTGGATTTTGCCAAGGAAGGTTTTCTTTGCACAGAGCTTGTTTTTCTTTACTTTCTTACTATCTTTGATTCACTATGCGTGTTATTTGATCCATTGAAGCCTAGCTTTTAAGTCCACTCTTTACAATTTTTTTTTTTTTTTTGGAAGTGCACTCTCTACAAATTCATTGTATTGGGTTCTTTGAGCCTTAATCCATTTATCTTTTGGGCTTATGAACCAAAACTGCCTTACAACAACGTTTTTTTAAACTACTGATATGACTTTAGTATTTTTCAAATATTTATTGTAAGTAAAAATGTGATTTTAGTGACGGACTCGTATTAGAACAAGTAAGAATTTGTCATATCAATAGTTTGTAAAAATGTTATAAACTAGTTTGTGTTTGTAGTTTACTCTTCCATAGTTTATGCTCAAAATGTAGATAACGGACCTGCTAAGGAATATACCCACTTAAGCAACTTATCGCAAAACCCTACCTGTTAATAATTACGTGTTGTTCCCATCAAGTTATCTAGCAAACAGCCCAAACCTACATAGCCAGTGAGCTTTCCACAACTTTGAGACCAATAACAAATACTAATAATTAAAATATAAAAAAAATTGCGAGACCAATAACAAAGAGGCATATGTTTCTTGAAAATAATGCATGCTATAGTTATCAACAAAAAATTTTCGGATAATCTAAGTAGTCAAGGTTACAATCAAAGTGCCATGTAGCCTTTGTCCTACAGCTATCAAGATTAGAATCTTTCTGTTGATAAAAGTTACCTGCTATATCATTATCTTATTGTCCAATTTTGTGTTTATATGGTGTCAAATTAACGTAAGAGAAAGATATTGCCACGTCTCTTTTTCTAAATATTCTATGTGTTCATACACACAGTGATAAGTTTTGGAATAAATGGCCTGATTCTTCCCTAATTTTCTCCTGTCCAATTGTCCGGTGAGTGTGACTATGCAAATTTTGTACTGCATTTCTGTGTTGCTCTTCCATTTTTGCACAACCTAATTGCGCCTTAATTCTCAAAGCTTATAATTATTATATTATATAAACTCTAAGAGGTTGGTTTAATGGTTCATAAGATCTTATAATATCCATGAAAAATTGAGTTTGAAACCTCTTGCCATTTGCCAGTATCTTGGGGTCACTCTCAAGAGATTCCTCCCTATAATAACAGTGTATGTGTGGGACGGAAAGACTGCACATGCTCGAGGAAATAATCATGGTCTGAAGGACCTAGTTTCTAAAAAATTAAAATAAATAAATAAACAAAACAATTGCATTACATAAACATTATAGAAAATCTCATCCATACAAGAGCCAAAACCGTACATAATATTTAAGTTAGCATTATAAATTACGACTGTTGTCCCATAGAAAATGAAACAATGAACCCCTTTGCTAATATTTCTATAATTGATGCATTTTACTTTCTTTTTATTTTTATTTTGTGGATGCCCTGAAATTAAGTTTCTGATCTGTGTAAGTAGTGAGATGCTTCGTCGGTAAGAGAGATTAACAAAGCCAATAAATAAATAAAATGTCCAAATCATAATACCAGAATTGGCAACAGAGCTAGTTGGCTCTCTCAAGTATCTTCACTTATAAAAACTAAAATGCAACTCAAATGCCACAATATGAGACATCTATTATGATTCATGACTTCAACCTGAATATCAAGCAATGATGTCCTGGAAATTTTAATTATTTAAAATTTTCTTCTTAATATATATATACACACACCTGGCAATTGTAATTCGTATTAAGAGGTAAAGCAATCAGCCACAAGAGAGAAATTAAATTAGTAGTATTAGAATTTCCAACATTGTTCATCAGGTTTGCAACTACTTTAACATTCAATTCAACTTCTAGAGCATTAATTCGCAGGTTTACTATGTGTTTAAATCTGCAGATTAATGTTCTAGAAGTTGAATTGGGTGCTAAAGTAGTTGCAGACCTGATGAGTCTAATGAACGATGTTGGAAATTCTAACGCTACTAATTCCTCTCTTGTGACTGATTGCATGCTCCTAATTTCCCAAGTTTCTCAAGTTAAGGTGACTCATTGCCATCGAAAAGCCAATCGCTATGCTAATGCTCTTGCTAAATTAGTAACCCATCAAATTTCTAATGTTTTGTATAATAGTTCTCCCCCTCTAATCTGTTTTCCTTTCGGATTTGTTTGGCCTTTATCAATTCTGGCTTTGCCCCGACTCTCTAATGTAGCTCCATCTATTTCTTAGTTGCTTGCATTTTCCTTTTTACCAAAAAAGAGAAAAGAAAAGAAAAGAAAAGTAATGTGACTTTGAGCTAGGCTTTGGAGCGGTAGGCCTAACACTAGACTTAATGGTGCGGATATGGGCCTTCATATATTAGTCTTTCCAGGCTTTCTAGATAGTTTCAGCTCGGCCCTTTTATTATGATATGAGCCCAAATCCGTTTACGACAAACGGTCAAAAGACTCAAAAGAGTCAAACCACTGACAAGACGTGTTTGGTTCCATTCAGTAAAAAGTAATATTTTTTAAGGAACAGGACTACATCTATTATAGTAAGTAAGACACTTGAATAAGATATTTAGAGTTCAATTCTCATCTAAACCAAAAGTTAATTAGTATTTTGATTTGATAATAAATAACTATTATCAGGAACAGATGTCATAGGTTAAAACTCTTTCTCAAAAAAAAAAAGTTAGTATTATTTACATAACTTTTCTTTCCTATATTATTAAAAATACATGTTATATAATTAATTAATACAAAGTCACTTTTACATGAATTTTATTAGGCACCAGATATTTTAATAATTATGAAAAAAATTGTGATTTATATATTACTAAACTTATTTAATATACAAAATCTTCTAGAAATTGCATTATGTAGAGATTTTGGTAGAAAAAAAGTTTGGGGTACAAATTTTCCTCACATTTGTTATATCAAGTTATAATTGGTGAAATGTTATTTTCATATAGGTTAATGAAAGATACTATTTGTATTATGCATCTATCTCAACAATCTTAAGTTCTTAAGTGTAGTGGAAAATTTTGAGTTTCAATTTAGTTCAATTGTTCAAGTCTTTTGTTGTCGAATAAGATATGAGACTCAAACATCACCTATACCAAAAAAAAATTCGTGTCTTTGCATAATGATATACAAAGCAAGTGGTGGAAAAATTTTAGACTTTTTATTCGTAGAGGACAAATATAGAATACTTGGGGATTACAATGAAAGCATACTCTCTCCTTAAAGGTTCGGTTAACGGATGCCTTTAGAGTGTTTGTTAATAAACCATTTTGCGAATGTTTTGATACAACTTTTATAGGAAATATAAAAACTGAATCAATTTTTTTTTCTTTATCATAAAAATTTCTAAAAATATTTCCTAAACAAATGTCTTTATGACATCTGTTAACAAAATCTCTTAATTAGTAAGAACAATATTCAATATATAAGACGAGAGATAGTGTATTTATTGAACCTATAATTACCAAACCAAACACTCCCTTAATTAAGAGTCCAAATCTTTTATCCCTCTTTTCTTGCTCCACTCTTTACCTATTTAATTAAATTCTAATTTTTTGTTTTCCTTATTTTGGATAACTAAAATAAATAAATAAAATTAAAAACCAATACATTTCAACCACTGCCATTACCTCTCTCTCTCTCTCTGGTGTAATCACTGCCACTAGCCTACCTTCAAAAGAAGCCCACCTCCACCTTGCCGTTCCCTCCAAATCCACGACTTTGTCTACTAGACCAAGCCAAATTGCTTCGTTGATTTGAATTGAAAGTCAGAATGCATAAACTTTCTAGGCTTGCAATCTATTGTGATTTAAAATTTAAGAAGGAAAAAGGAAAAAAATTGGTGCCTTGATGATTGAAGAGGAAAGCTATATAAATAGTAAAGGCAATGAATAATTATAAGGCGAAAATATATTTTTGGTCCTTAAATTTTTGGTCAATTCCTGTTTCGGTCTCTACTTTTTTGGAATGCCTATTTTGGTCCTTGAAAATAAAAAATCATTACCATTTTGTTCTCTACCATCATCTCATTAATGAAAATTGCATACGTGACAGACGAAGTGCACTATTTGCATGTTAAATGTTGACATGGCTAATAAAAAAAAAAAAATTATTCGACATTTAAAAAAGCCATGGTAGCATATAAATTGAAAAAAAATTAAAAGAAAATAAATTTTAATTTTAAGTGAAAAAATTCTGATACTTCATAGGATCAGTAGGTTAAATGCTTCGACTTCGGTGGACTACGGATGGTGGCGAAAAGCCTACAAAACAAATACCAAATCAGAAAGAGGGTCGGAGTGAACCGACCAAACACCCTCCGATGGTTAAGTTAGTCTCACAGGGATGGAATTCTAACTTGATTTTGGAGTTTAGTGTTCAGAGATTTTTCTTACCCTTGTCTTGTTCAGACCAGTCCTTTATATAGGGATATTGGGGCGGTTATTTCCTCAATAACTTCCCCAAGGTTCACGGAAGCCAATGAGTTCGGAGATAACTTCCTCAACGGCTAGAAACCACTACTGGAGATCAACTGCCCCAACTTGTCAGATTTTCCCAAGTGTTGCATGTTCGTCCGTCTGTTGTATGGACGATGGAATCGTCCATTCCTCGTCGTCGTCCATGGACAACGTCCATGGACGACTTCACTGTAGTCTAGGCAACTCCCACGGACGATCTTATTATCCTCCAAGGAGGACCTCGCCAATGATTCCTGGCATTGTTTACTCCTGGTCACGGACGATCCCTTTGGACGAATTGGAGATGTACTAATTTTTTGCTATCCTATCAGTTGCCCCTTCGTTCAAAGGGTCGTCCAGGATATTGGTGTAATTTAGAGCTAATCCACATGGGTCTTTGTGAGCCACGTGTTACAAAGTCATTGGTTGACTTTCTGTGTCCTTTTATTTTTCCAAAATAAATGCCACGCGTCAATTCTTGAGTGGTGCGCGTCGTTCCGTATTGCTGCGTCGATTGAGTTTGCTAACAGCATCGCCACGTGTCACTCGCTGAATGGAGGGTGTCGCTTCGTTGTCCCTACTCCTGGGCCCTATATATATAGTGCATTCTCTCTCTTGCCCTTCACCTTTCTCATAATCTCTCCTGTGCCATATCGTCCAAGAGCCTCGTCTAGTCTTCGTCTTCTAGTCTCGTAAGGTATTTCCTCTTCTCTTCCTAGGTTTTCGCCTTAATCCTTTTTCCAAACATTATGTCAAGATCTAGTAGTAGTCTAGAAAGAGAGATAGACGAGTATCAGGACGTCTCATCTGGAAGTGGAGGTAGTTATGAGAGTGGTGAGGGTAGTACAAGTGGTAGTGACAGCAGTTCCTCAGACGAGCATTATTCGTCTGGGGTTCCTGGTTTTACTTTAGAGGAAATCCAGGAAATGCAACGTAGGACGGCTTCTAGGACGGGGGCCAGCTCGTCCAGAAGACCACCTAGCCCTCTTCCAGATGTAGAGGAGGAGGAAGGAGAGGATGTAATCTATAGTTGTGCCCCTGAGGTTGCGTCCACTTTAGACGAGCTTAAGTTAAAAACTCTTGTAGATAGATACCAGATTCCCAAGGAATTTAAGCCTCGTCTTCCTAATGAAGGGGAATGGTGTTGTTCCCCTTCTTCTGGTTTAGGTGTATATACATCATATCTTCTAGCAGGTCTTAGGTTTCCCTTGAATTCCTTTTGTAGAGCCCTTCTCCATAGGTTGGGTATTGGACCTAACCAGCTCAACCCCAATGGTTGGAGGATGATAGTTGCCATGCAAGTATTATGGCGTGAGGCGTTAGAAGGGGATCGTCCAATCGCAGTGGACGAATTCCTTTATTGTTATAAGCCCTCAGAGATAAAGAAATCTGCTGGTTTTTACCAGTTCTCGTCTAGGGGCCCCCATTTTAGTCTTATAATGGGCCGTAGTTCTTCTGACAGGCTTTGGAAGACTGAATTTTTTATTATTTCTGGAGATTGGGCTGGGGATCCAGTAGATGTGAATAGTGCCCCCTTCCCTCCTTTTACCAATCCCCTAGGTCGTCTTCGTCCTGAGGGTAAGTATTTCTTCCAGAAAAATTCATACTTTTTTTTTTATGGTTATACTTTTACTTATTCATCTAATCCTTCTCTTTTTTGTATTGATGCAGCTGTCGTCCGTCCCCATTTGGACAAATTTTATTTAGACCGTATCGACCAAGTACGCTCCTTCTCTGACAGGTCCTTCCACGGCCTAGTGACTTTTAGTCGTCTAGCCGCTTGGGGACTTGGCCCTATACCTACTTCAGAGAATCTTGTGCACGAAGAGACCACTCGACAAAGTAAGTGTCGTCCACTCCTTTTTTTTTTTTTTTTTAACCCTGAATTTGTTTTCTTTGTCATAGGAATAGCTACTATGAAGGAAAATAAAGAGAACGCTATTACCAGCGGTGATGAGGACGTCCAAGTCCAGGACACCACCACTCCTGTCGTCTAGAAGCCTTCTTCCCAGACAGGGAAGAGGAAAACTATTTCTAGCTCTGTGAACCTTGATGACCTTCCAAGTCGTCGAGGTTCTAAGAAGCCAAAACCTAGCAAAAATCCTCCTCCAAAGGTTCCCAAGTTTACCTCCCAGACGGTAGACCTAGACGAACCAGTTATCAACGTGGTACTCGTCCAGACCATCCCATCCGTCCAGACTGATCCTCCCCCTCTAGCTAAACCTTCACGCAGAACTCATCCTTCTGAGCCGTCTAAGGAGCCTCCTAACCTGGTGCTGGACGAAGGCTATGCGTGGAGGACGTTCAAGGGGATAATCACTGACAATGAAGTAAATTCATGTTACAACATGTCAGTGAAAGACTTTGAACGATCTGCCATTCATGACCTTTTTAAGGTATATAAACTCCAGTCACTTTTACTTCATTCCTTAGTTTTATCTAATATTTCTAACTCCTTATCGTCTAAATGTAGGCCATGTCCAAGTTCTACACGGTGTCCACCCAGGCTAAGGAGTTATGCGAGGAGGCTAAGACGGTTAGAGAGAAAAACAAGGAGCTGAACAAGGAAGTTCTTCTGAAAAAGGGGGAGGTGATTAGACTGACTGAGGATCTTAACCGTTTATATGGAGTAGAGACGAAGCTGAAGAATGAAGTTGAGGAACTCAAGGCAGACTGTGTGGAGAAGGAAACTCGCATCGTTCATCTGGAGGGTCAAGTCTCAGGGTTCAGCTCGTCCTTGGAGAAAGCTCGTGAAGAAGCCGTGGCAGCTTTTAAGAAGTCTGACGAGTACAAGAACCGTCTAGGCAGTCATTACGCAGCTGGCTTCGAGGACTTCCGTGCTGATGCCAAGGAAGCCTTCCCTGATTTAGACTTTGATTCTCTAAAACTTCCTCTTGCTGCTGAGAGTTCTCTACTTCCTACAAGCTCTAAAGATCTCAACGTGGTGGACGACGCTTCTAATGAAGTGACTCAAGACGCCACTGTTGTCAACAGGGACGTGCCCAAGTCTAGTGGGGATATTACTAAGGACGCGCCATAGCAAATCTATTCGTTTTTAAAATTTCTGTTGTGTCAATCTTTTTCTTTTTGGGAATGCCCGTTGTTTTGGGCTTTATATGTTTTTTTTTTTTTTTTTTTATTAATTCAAGTACAATTTCTTCGTCCAATTTTATGGACGAGGTATACATTTGCCTTTATTGGCATTTCATAACCAAGGGTTTTTGGACGATGGTCGTCTACCCTTAGTTTTTATAAATGAATATCTGTTTTCATTAAATGTTGAATCATGTGTTTTTGCAAGACTTTATTTTCGTCTTTAATTATATGAACGAATTTCTGCTTACATCGTCCATGTTGGAACAATCTTACATGTTCAATATTTTCCCATTCTTTTGGATGGTATTTATTTTGCTAGCCTTATTCGTCCAGCGAATTGACTTAGCTATCACCATCTCTCGTCCATATGTTGGACGGGCTTTTAGCAGCCTTGAGTGAGACGTCGCCAGTATTTTGCTCGTCCAATGACTGGATTGTTTGGCTGGCGATATGCTCAAATGTGTACATGAGTACTTTGACTCGTCTATGTGCTTAGACGAATGTAGTCAAGGTTTTATCTCGTCAAGCGCTTAGACGGATGTACCTTCATCCTTATTTTAAGGAAAGCTTATTGACGTTATACCCCTGTGTCCAGAGGTTTTATTCGTCTTTGGCCCTTGCCTTTTCACAGATTAGTTTGAATAAAATCACACAAAATAAGATTTTCAGGAAATTTTCACAACATAAAATACACTGAAAATTCATACTAGATGTGCGTACACAAACATCGTCCACAACATGGCACATGCTTAAAAGCTGGTGCCTTAGGGAATTAAAAACAACTTACACAAACTTAAGTATATAACTTTGTCCATCCCAACTTCGTCCTAAAAGAGCGCAATAGTCAGAAACTAATGCGTTCATTTAAGGACTTATTTAAAACACTAGTAATGAGCAAACACAAACACACAAGAAAAACATAACAACTTCGTCCATAAGTCTCGTCCAGAGTGACATCCGTCCAGGCTGACTTATTGGTAGTACCTCCTTAAATGCTCGACATTCCAAGGGTGTTCCAGCTTTCGTCCATCAAGGGCTTCCAAATAGTACGATCCCTGCCTTTTGAAGTTAATCACCCTGTAAGGTCCTTCCCAATTAGGCCCCAGCTTTCCATGAGCTGGGTTTCTGGTTGTCAAGGAGACCCTTTTAAGGACGAGGTCTCCAATGTTGAAGCGTCTGGGCTTCACCATTGCATTATATTGCCTAGTCATGAGGCTTTTGTATCTTGTTGTTCTCTGTTCCGCGTCCATTCTCACCTCATCAATAAGATCAAGATTGAGATGGAGTTGTTCTTCATTCTCCTCGTCCTGATACTTCATCACCCTGTGGTTAGCCATAAGCACTTCCGCAGGTATGACTGCTTCACTTCCATAGGCCAGCTTGAAGGGAGTTTCCCCTGTGGGGGTCCTCACAGTCATCCTGTAAGCCCATAGAACTCCAGGTAGCTCGTCTGGCCATACTCCCTTTGCCCCCTCAAGCCGAGTCTTGATTATTTTCAGCAAGGATCGGTTTGCTACTTCTACCTGTCCATTGGCTTGTGGGTGGGAGGGTGAGGAGTAATGATTGTTGATTCCAAGCTGTTCACAAAAATCTCTGAAAGGTGTGTTGTCAAATTGTCGTCCATTGTCGGAAACTAGCACCCTTGGTACTCCGTACCTGCATACGATACTCTTCCAGACGAAGTTCTTAACATTTTGTTGTGTGATTTTCGCCAAGGGTTCAGCTTCTACCCACTTAGTGAAGTAATCGATCCCTACTACCAAAAACTTCATTTGTCTGGTTCCTGTTGGAAAGGGACCCAAAATATCCAACCCCCACTGTGCAAAGGGCCATGGGGCCATCATTGGGGTAAGGTACTCCGATGGTTGTCTAGGGACGTTACTGAATCGCTGACATTGATCACAGACTTTAACATAAGCTTTAGCATCAGCTTGTATGGTTGGCCAGTAATACCATGCACGGACGACCTTGTGGACGAGTGATCTAGCTCCGGAATGGTTGCTACACGCTTCTTCGTGGACTTCTCTCAGTACATAGTTCGCTTCATCCGGGGCTAAACACCTTAGGTAAGGTTGGGAAAAACCCCTCTTGTATAATACCTCGTCTATCAGGACATACCTGGCTGATTTGATCCTTAGTTTACGGGCTTCATCTCTTCCTTGTGGGAGCTTTCCTTCCTTTAAGTAGTCAATTATTGGGGTCATCCAATTTTCTTCGCTCCCTATCTGTTGTACTTCTGGAAGATCTATACTGGGCATGTACTGGACTTCCTCGAACTCGTCCACTAACTCATTCACTAAGGCTTCCTTTGCTAAAGTATCTGCTTCCACATTCTCTTCCCTTGGAACTTGGACGAAATGAACTTCACTGAATTTCTTGGTAAGGCGTCTCACCTTATTAAGATATCTCTTCATCCGTTCTTCTTTGGCTTCATATGTTCCATTCACCTGACCCATAACCAACTGAGAATCTCCTCGGACGAGTACTGACTCCGCCCCTAAGGACTTAGCCAATTCTAGCCCTTTCAGGAGGGTTTCATATTCGGCTTCATTGTTGGTTGTTTGGTAATGCAGACGAACCTTGTACCTCAACTTATCCGCTTCTGGGGATTTCAGAACAACTCCAATTCCACCGGCATGTAGCGTAGACGACCCATCCACATGGACGACCCATGTTTTGTTACCTTCAAGCTCGTCCAAGTCGTCATAGCTTGGGGTAAATTCTGCAATGAAATCTGCTAGAGCCTGAGCTTTTATTGTATTTCTTGGTTGATACCTGATATCGAATTCACTAAGTTCGATAGCCCACTGAATCAGTCGTCCTGCAGCTTCCATCTTGTTCATTGCCTTCCTGAGTGGATGATCGGTCATAACAATAATTACATGAGCTTGGAAGTAATGCCTTAACTTCCTGGAAGCCGTTATTAAGGCAAAAGCCAGTTTCTCCATTAACGGATATCGTCCTTCTGCTCCCCTCAGTGCCCGGCTTGTATAGTATACAGGCTTCTGCACCTTCCTTGACTCCCTGACCAGCACTGAGCTCACCGCATGCGGAGATACTGCTAAGTATAAGTATAAATCCTCACCTAGTGTAGATGGACTTAGCAGCGAAGCTATGGTAAAATAGACCTTAAGGTCTTGGAAGGCCTTTTGGCACTGGTCAGTCCACTCAAACGCCTTCCTGAGAATTTTAAAGAAGGGTAAGCATTTATCTGTAGCTTTAGAGACAAACCTGTTCAGTGCTGCAACTCGTCCTGTTAAAGACTAGACTTCCTTGATGTTCTTTGGAGGTTCCATGTCCAATATTGCTCGGATTTTATCCGGATTTGCTTCAATTCCCCTTTGTGAAACCATGAATCCGAGAAATTTCCCTGAGGAGACTCCGAATGCACACTTGTTTGGATTCAGCTTCATCTGATGTCGTCTGAGCGTATCAAAGGTTTCCTTCAGGTCATCTAGGTGCTTCTTCTCGTCCAGGCTCTTGACCAGTATGTCATCAACGTACACCTCTACATTCCGTCCTATCTGTGGACGGAACATTTGATTAACCAACCTCTGATAAGTTGCGCCTGCATTCTTTAATCCGAAGGGCATCACCTTGTAGCAGAACAACCCTTGACTGGTGACGAAGGATGTTTTCTCTTGATCTGCCTCGTCCATCTTTATTTGATTGTACCCTGAGAAGGCGTCCATGAAGCTTAGCAGCTGATGACCTGCTGTTGAGTCTACCAGTTGGTCAATGCGTGGCAAAGGATAGCTATCCTTGGGGCAAGCTTTGTTTAAATCGGTGAAATCTACACACATTCTCCATTTGCCATTTGCCTTCTTGACCATCACTACATTGGCTAACCAATCTGGATAATAAACCTCTCGAATAAATTGCGTTGTGGTTAACTTCTGGACCTCTTCCTTAATAGCATTGTCTCTCTCAGGAGCAAAGACTCTCTTCTTTTGACGGACTGGCTTGGAAGACGGGTACACATTCAAACGATGAGTGATAATACTTGGATCGATACCCGGCATGTCTTCATGACTCCATGCAAAGACATCAACGTTCTCTCTTAAGAACTGGACGAGCTCTTGCTTCGTCTCCTCCTTCATACTTGTTCCAATTCTGGTAAACTTATCGGGGTTACCCTCTTCCAGTGGAACATCTTCCAATACCTCAGTGGGTTCAGCCACAAATCTTCTTTCTTCTATGCTCATCATTTGCACCTGCTCGTCTAAGGCCATCATGGCTAAGTAACATTCTCTTGCTGCCAACTGATCTCCTTGTACTTGCCCTATCCCATACTCCGTGGGGAATTTAACTGATAGATGGTAGGTAGATGTTACCGCCTTCCAACTATTTAGGGTTGGTCTTCCAATAATGGCATTGTACGAGGACGAACAATCCACCACAATGAAGTTGACTGACTTGGTTGTTTGCTGTGGGTATGACCCCACCACTACAGGCAGCGTAACGGTGCCTATAGGTTGTACCTTCATTCCTCCAAATCCTATCAACGGTGAACATGCTGGATGAAGCATGTCTCGTCCAAGTCTCATTTGCTGGAAGGCTGGATAATACAATATATCCGCTGAGCTCCCATTATCCACCAACACCCTTCTGGTTGTGTAACCTGCAATGAGTAAGGTGATGACGATTGCATCGTCATGTGGGTGGTGGATTCTCTCAGCTTCCTCATCACTGAAGCAAATAGTTGGCTCGTCAACTCCTATCGTCCTTATGGATCGTCCAGAGAGCTGAACATTCTGTACCACTTTAAGATACGTCTTCTTTGATTTGGAAGTTTGTCCGGCTGAGGTTCCTCCGACGATGACCCTTATCTCTCCTAACGGGGGCCTTGACGACTCTTCCATCTTTGCCTTCAACTTCTCATCTTTGTGGTCCCTTCCAACGAAATGTCTCAATTTTCCTTGTCTGGTAAGATTCTCAATCTGCTGTTTCAAGTCAAAACATTCATCCGTGTCATGCCCATGGTCCCTATGGAAGCGACAATATTTGTTCTTATTGCGCTTATTAGGGTCTCCTTTCATCTTCCCTGGCCACTTCAGGGATGGATCGTCTTTGATCTGCATGAGCACCTGATCAAGTGGGACGTTTAAGGGCGTATAATCCTGATTCCTGGTTGGGGGGCCTGCCTTCCTACTATCCCTGTCTCTCTTATCTTCCGTTCGTCCCTTCTTTGGACGAGGACCTTGTTCAGAGTGTCGTGCAAGATTGGTTTCCATCTTCTCAGCTCTCTTCCTCTTTTTGGCTATAATGGCGTCTTCTGCATTCATGAAGTTTTGAGCCGAATGGATGAGTTCGGCCATGGATTGAGGCTCCTTCTCATATAGCTTGTGGATGAATAAATCAGAACTAACCCCGTTGTGGAAGGCCGCTAAGAGCAACTTGTCATCAACCTCGTCCACGGTCAAGGCTTCCCTGTTAAACCGAGTGATGAAGGAGCGCAGGCTTTCATTTTCTCCTTGCTCTATTGTTAGCAGGCTGGACGAGGAACGTTTGTGCCTCTGCCCTCCAATAAAGTTGTTGACAAACAACTTACTCAACTCTTCAAAAGAACTTACTGTATTGGGGGGTATTTTGCTGAACCACACCCGCGTTGGCCCTTTGAGAGTGGTAGGGAAGGCCCTACACATAATCTCATCCGGGACTCCCTGAAGGTGCATGGTGGTCTTGAATGTTGCAATATGATCAAAGGGATCGCGTGCTCCATCGTACGAATCCAGTGAAGGCATTTTGAACTTTGGGGGCAGAGGGTGTCCATTGACGAAAGCCGTGAAAGGAGAATCTGTGTGGTGGACTAGCTCTTCCACCGGGTTCGTCCTCCTCATATTTTCCCTCATCTCAGCCATAACCTTTCTCATTTGATCCATCTCCTTTTCCAGTTGTGGCACCCTTCTAGATGTGGTACCGCTTGATTGGCTTTCTGGTTCAGCATCTCCCCCATCTTCCTAACTTTGGGCCTGACCTTCAGCATTCCCTTCACGGTGTTGTTTCTTGGAATTAATCTCCCTGATCAATTCTTGATTCCGTCGTGTTAACTCCGCCATAGCGGCTGCCATAGAATGCATGTGTTGAATCGAGGATTATGGCATCACTGGGGCTGACTGACGGTCGCGTTAGGGATGGCTTGAAGCATCCCTACTCTCCTGATGGCCTGGGTTGGTAGCCCTTGACCTAGTTCGAACCATTCAACCTTTTGTCCAGGAAAGACAAGTGTAGTATGTCCTTCCCACAAACGGCGCCAACTGATACTTCACAGGATCAGTAGGTTAAATGCTTCGACTTCGGTGGACTATGGATGGTGGCGGAAAGCCTACAAAACAAATACCAAATCAGAAAGAGGGTCGGAGTGAACTGACCAAACACCCTCCGATGGTTAAGTTAGTCTCACAGGGATGGAATTCTAACTTGATTTTGGAGTTTAGTGTTCAGAGATTTTTCTTACCCTTGTCTTGTTCAGACCAGTCCTTTATATAGGGATATTGGGACGGTTATTTCCTCAATAACTTCCCCAAGGTTCACGGAAGCCAATGAGTTCGGAGATAACTTCCTCAACGGCTAGAAACCGCTACTGGAGATCAACTGCCCCAACTTGTCAGATTTTCCCAAGTGTTGCATGTTCGTCCGTCCGTTGTATGGATGATGGAATCGTCCATTCCTCGTCGTCGTCCATGGACAACGTCCATGGACGACTTCACTGTAGTCTAGGCAACTCCCACGGACGATCTTATTATCGTCTAAGGAGGACCTCGCCAATGATTCCTGGCATTGTTTACTCCTGGTCACGGACGATCCCTTTGGACGAATTGGAGATGTACTAATTTTTTGCTATCCTATCAAATTCAAATAAAAAAAATCAATTTTAAAGATTGAGAAAAAATTTTATAGCAACTTTCTCAAATTTTCTTGAACTTTCTTGGTACAACATCACACAAACCCAAATTAAAACCCTTGACTCCCTAACCCGATGGATTCTCTCTCTCTCTCTCTCTCTCTCTCTCTCTCTCTCTCTTCAAACGGGCTAAACCCGCTGGTTGTCTCTCCCTTTTGGTCCAAGCTGTCCCATTTTCTCAATTCAAGCTCTCGACCCCTCTCTTTCTCTTAGAGCATTGTGACCAAACAAGCTGAGTCATAGATCACACCACCCCCACCCCCACCAATTGCCAAAAACCTAGATCTTTAAGGCTCTGTAGGTTCAGGCTCTTGATGTCTAGTTCGTTCTCTCTCTAATTCATTAACTTTGTGTCTCTCTTTAAACCCATGGCCAAAAACCCAGATTGGTAGTGATTGGGTAGTTTGATTGGTCCAAATATAAAAGAGAGAGAAGCATAGAGGACATTTGAGTTAGAGGAGGGTCAATTGGATTGGGTTTTCTTTGGTGTATGTAGCAAATCTGTGATTTGATGATATTGACTGAAATTTATGGAAGTAGAGAGGTTGGGTTTTGCTGATTTGTTAGGTGATATGTAGTTTTCTTGTTGATTTTGGCTAGTTTTGATGTTTTGTTGTTGATTTGGTTGGGTTTCAATTTACTAGTTTTGGAGATATGTTCGGATGAAATCTATGTATTTAGTTGAATTTATTTTATGAGGAATGTTGTATTAGGGTATTAGGATAACAATTTTTGGTTGAATGTATAATTGATTTTTGTGGAAGAATGTATACAAATTTTGGACTAGAAATTCTTTGAGTACTATGTCCTTCATTCTTCCAGTAAGTATTTAATTTTTTTTTTCATTTGCATTTTTGTGTTCTTGTGATATGGGTTTGTGATCTTGTGAACTGGGTTTATGTCTTTGTGTATTTATGTTCTTGAACATGATATAAATTTACGTGTTTTTATGTTTTTAATTTTGTTTTTATGTTTGTTAATTTGGTTAAAATTGGTAAATTAATTTTTTTTAAATCAAATGATGATGTGGATGCTGAAGTGATATTTTATTATTATTATTTTATTAGCCATGTTAGCATTTAACATGCTAATGGTGCACTTCGTCTGCCATGTAGGCAATTTCCGTTATTGAGATTATGGTAGGGACCAAAATGATAATGATTTTTTTATTTTTAGGGACTAACATAGGTGCTCTAAAAAGCTAAGAACCAAACGAGAATTCACCCAAAATATAGGACCAAAAGTGTATATTTGCATAATTACAAACAAAAATCAAACTTTATTTGGGTTTTTAGAACATAGAGGGCCGCTCCTTTGTCAAAACAATAGGGATTTAATATTTGGGTTTCTTGAACATAGAGGCGATGGATGGCCGTGATTGGCCTTATCGATGGCACCAACAGTCTCTTGCCAATGGTGCTAGTGATCTCCACTAGTGGTGACCGGTGGTGGTGAGAATGTGCTGGGTTTTTTTTTTTTTTTTTTTTTCTCTTAGGTATCTAAAATAAATAAATAAAAGCAAAATAAATAAATAAATAAATAAGTGGACATGTCTTAAGTTTTTATTTGTAGAATATAGAGTAGAGTAGGAAAAGTGGAATTGAAGATTTGGACCTAACAAGTAGGGGGCATCTTCTATCCCACTTTTCCTACTCCACTCTATACTCCACAAATAAAAATTGGGCAAGTGTTGAATTATTTAATTAAACACCCTAATTTTTTTGCCTTTTACTCATTTAAGTTCTCTAAATAAAATGAATAAATAGAACAAGAGTAATGCTACACACACAAACTATTTTACAACATTTTTAGAAATTGTTGATGTGGCTTTAGCATTTTTCAAATAGTTATTGCCTTATTGGTAAGTAAAAATGTGATGTTAGTAGTGAACCTAAATTAAAACTAGTAATTATTTGTCACATCAATAGTTATGTTGTAAGATAGTTTTTAACTGTAACATTACTCATAAAACAAAAAAGTTGTGGTTGTGGACTGGTGTTGGTGGGAATGTGATGCTTTTTTTATTTTTTTTATTTCATTTAGATAGTTTAAATAAGTAAAAGGAAAAAAATTGGGTGTTTAAATAAAGGATAAACTATATATTCGGTCTCTATTCTTTACACCATTTGGTCCTTAACTTTTTAATTGTGTCAATTTGGTCTCTAACATTTCAGTATCGTGTCAATTTAGTCTCTGCCGTTATATCTTGGATGAAAATTACTAACATGGCAAATAGTCAAAATAAAATTTTAGTTTATTCTCACATCAACAGAACCTAATTTTTTTATTTTAGCCATTAAGCACGTCATCAATTTTCATCCAAAAGATAATGGTAGTGACTAAATTGACACGGTACTGAAAGGTTAGAGACCAAATTAACATAATTGAAAAGTTATGGATCAAATTGAAATATAGTGTCACGCCCCGAACCCAAGTAAGAGCTAGGCACGTGACAACAGTCACACACTTATAAAGTTTACACCCTATAAGTGCGAAAGGCTTTCTTAACAATTAAAGAATTATCCTTAAGAAAATTTCATCAATAAATTTAAAAATATCCTCAAATAAGCAATTTTCAAAAGATCTCCAAATAATAATCTTCCAACATCAAATAAAAATAAACTAAATCCTTAAGTCTAAAGGATTAAACAAATGGTAATCTTAAAACATAAAAGTTCAAATCTTATTCTATTGATTTCCTAAACTTCACTCATGCGCACATCCCAGCGGAAGCCTAAACATATGCTACTCTTCCTGATCAGAATCTGAAAGGAAAAAGAGGGGGGGGGGTGAGTTGACAACTCAATAAGTAACCAAAATCCGAATAAGTTCTATCCAACAATAGATCTGTAAAGTAATAAGATGTAATATGAATCTTCAAAAGTTATAATATGCTATGGGTTTTCAAAATAGCTAAAGAAGCTTCATGATCTCAAAATAATACTTTACAAATAGATCACATACTTTAATCTTACAATTATATCATAGATGGTTTAGAAAGTAGTCAGTTTTCCGTATATCAAAATCTATAACTTACAATAGGTTTCAAAAATAGATAAGCAATTCTAATGACTCAATATAATTAAATATTCAAACGTAATTCATATTATTAACAATCTTATAACTATGGTCACGCTATATCCCCGTGACTGGGCATCAAAGTACCAATGAACAATCCCATTGGTTTGGGTATCAGAATACCAATGAACGACCCCCATTGGTTTGGATATAGTACTAATGAACGACCCTCATTGGTTTGGGTATCAGAATACCAATGAACGACCTCCATTAGTTTGGGTATCAGAATACCAATGAATGACCCACATTGGCTGGGTATCAGAATACCAATGAATAACCCCCATTGGTTTGGGTATCAAAAATAAATTCATAGTCAATTTGTTCATAATCATATATATGAAATCATAATTTCTAACAAAACTATATCTTATTCAAGTACACATATATTCATATATAATCATATATTCAGTATTCAATATATTTGGGATATTTCTATATTCATTACTTTAAATCAATATAGCTAAAGAAATAATTAAATAAAATAAATCTTGTATTCAATGCTCATATTTATTTGTGAAATTTCTCTACTCTTTACTTTAAATCAATGTAGCTAAACAATTAAATAGAATAGTAACAATTGTAAACAAATTTCAGTAGTTAAATATAGTAGTATAAGCAAGGATAAGACCAATTAGGATAAAGTTACTTACCTCAGCTAGCTCACTACAAAGAACTTCTCTCTAACACTTTCTCTAAAATCCTTAGATTTCACCTAACAATTTACAAGTACCATCTACTTAATAATCATAAAAATTCAAGAAAGAATAACGGTATCAGAAAATCTCTCACAATTGTCCGTTTATCTAACACCAAAAATTTCACCTAATCATAATATATATATATATATATATATATATATATATATATATATATATATGTTCTCTATGATTTATAGCACTAGGATTTAATTGAGTACCCAACAATCTATAATAAATGCGATAAATTAAAGCAAAAGGTTTACTACCTTCTTCCATGTGATATCCAGATGAAGCAATATTTAAAGTCAAAGCTTTAATAATGTTAGCATCATCTAAAGCCAAAGTAAGATCAGGATAACAACTAAAGTAAACAGGATCATCATACAAAGAAACAGTAATCATACCAAGAATGCTATCTTTAAAGTGTTTAAATCTAGCATCACGTAAACACATAAGAACAGAAGCATTAATGCCCTTTCGGGTAAGAGGTTTGATAGCAACTTGAACCATACCAATATGCAGGTAACTGAATTTTTTAGAAGCAAGAAATTCACTAATATTCTTTTTAGTAAATAGGCAACATTTTTCATGAGTTTTTGAAATAGAGAATATTTGTTCAACAGTTCTAACTTTATATGCAGAATGAAAAGTATTTTCAGCCCAACTTATTTTATAAACATTTTTTGTATCAACCTTAGGAATAGTCCATTTAGTAAAATCAGGGATCTCACTATCATCAACATTGTGATATTCTTCATTTACAAAATCAGGAGGACAACCAGTCCTGGAGCTGATAGAAGAGTTAGATCTCCACAATCTATCCATACTATCCTAGTTTTAACACTCAATTATCATGTTTTTCTCACAACCGTTGCATTTCGTAACACATACCCTAACCAACCTTATACCTCTCATGCCCTACACGCCCTCTCTTGGCTCAAACGGGCCTTACAGTTCGATTCTAGGAATTCACTTTACGACTAGGGTGGCGCCAACGACGGTAAGAAGGGGACACAACAACTGAGCACCAAAGTTTCGGGTAGACACAGACGGAGAGACAGAGAACACAACAACACTATCACCGGCCAGAAAAGAGTTTCCCTTGAGAGCCTTTCTTTGTGAGAATATCCTTGCTTACTACAAACTTCTTACCTTCTCTACAAAGCTTGTAACTCCTAAAGCCTTGTAACTATTTCCAACTTGTAATCACTACTACTGTAAGTGTTCAATTTTACTTTCAATAACAAGTAATTTCAGTTTTATGTTCATTATTTGCATTATACTATTTGTTGCTACCGCCACCTTGGACGGATTACCTCCATCACGGACGATTTTATAATTCTTTCTTTTCTTTAACTATTTAAGTTATACCCCCTACTTGGCTGGCTAACTATTTTCAACTTGTAATCACTACTACTGTAAGTGTTCAATTTTACTTTCAATAACAAGTAATTTCAGTTTTATGTTCATTACTTGCATTATCTTACTTATTGCCACCGCCACCTTGGACGGATTACCGCCATCACGGATGGTTCTATAATTCTTTCTTTTCTTTAACTATTTAAGCTATACCCCCTACTTGGCTGGCTCTGCCGCCTACCTGGCCGGTCTTATAGCTTTGCATTTACTTTCATTACTTTTACTTGCATTATTTTGAAGCTATATTATCACTGTATAACTGTGCTTCCGCTTCCAACGCCGTGTCCCTTCCCCCTTTATGGTATCAGAGCCACTCTTTTCTGGCCGGTGATAGTGTTGTTGTGTTCTCTGTCTCTCCGTCTGTGTCTACTCGAAACTTTGGTGCTCAGTTGTTGTGTCCCCTTCTTACCGTCGTTGGCGCCACCCTAGTCGTAAAGTGAATTCCTAGAACCGAACTGTAAGGCCCGTTTGAGCCAAGAGAGGACATGTAGGGCATGAGAGGTATAAGGTTGGTTAGGGTATGTGTTATGAAATGCAACGGTTGTGAGAAAAACATGATAATTGAGTGTTAAAACTAGGATAGTATGGATAGATTGTGGAGATCTAACTCTTCTATCAGCTCCAGGACTGGTTGTCCTCCTGATATTGTAAATGAAGAAGATCACAATGTTGATGATAGTGAGATCCCTGATTTTACTAAATGGACTATTCCTAAGATTGATACAAAAAATGTTTATAAAATAAGTTGGGCTGAAAATACTTTTCATTCTGCATATAAAGTTAGAACTGTTGAACAAATATTCTCTATTTCAAAAACTAATGAAAAATGTTGCCTATTTACTAAAAAGAATATTAGTGAATTTCTTGCTTCTAAAAAATTCAGTTACCTGCATATTAGTATGGTTCAAGTTGCTATCAAACCTCTTACCCGAAAGGGCATTAATGCTTCTGTTCTTATGTGTTTACGTGATGCTAGATTTAAACACTTTAAAGATAGCATTCTTGGTATGATTACTGCTTCTTTGTATGATGGTCCTGTTTACTTTAGTTGCTATCCTGATCTTACTTTGGCTTTAGATGATGCTAACATTATTAAAGCTTTGACTTTAAATATTGCTTCATCTGGTTATCACATGGAAGAAGGTAGTAAACCTTTTGCTTTGATTTATCGCATTTATTATAGATTATTGGGTACTCAATTAAATCCTAGTGCTATAAATCATAGAGAACCTTCTGGTAAAACTATGTTAATTAAATGTTCAACTCCTGATGCAAAAATTCAAATTCCAAAAATAATTCAATGGCAAGACATCAAACTTCCCACTGAATGGTTCTTGGAACAAGAATCTCCCATTGCTAAACCCATTTTTGATGAGCTTGATCTTACTCATATTCAACAATACCTTGATGGTACTGTCAAAATAAGTTTTCAAAATAGTCAACCCTTAAGAATCAACGAAGGAAGACATTCCTTCACTGGATCTGAAAGTATTTCAAAACGAGACTAAGATCTCAATGAATTTTTGAAAAAGAGCTTTTCAAAACCCACTGATTTAAAATCCGACAGTATTTCTAAAAGAGATCAAGATCTCAATGACTTTTTGGAAAAGAATTTTGATAAACTTGTTGATTTAAAATTAAAAGGAATTTCAGATGATAAAGTTAGCAATGTTTACTATTCCACTAAACAAGAACCTTCCTCTCCATATGGCAAGCCTGCTAGTGAAGAAGAAGATGATGGTAATTCTGTTTGTCCATCTGAAAGAGATTTTCCTCCTATTGATACTTCTGGTTATATTAAGCAATTAAGAGTTTTGACTGTTTTAAGAGAAGATGTTTTAAATGAAGATTTTAAAGTTGACCTGGTTCCTTTGTATGATGAGTTTATGCTTTCAAAAAACCGGATTAAAAGAAAATATTTTCAAGATAATTTTGCTCAATCAGAGAAAAACCGTGTTAAGAGTAAATGGTTAGAAAAAATGAATCAATTGAAAAAACATATTTTGTTTTTTGATTTCCTTGAAAACCACTATGTTTCAAATAATGAAGTTGCAAAGCAACATTTGAGTGTGATAAAAAAATCAAATTTTATTAAAGAAAAGGATAAATCTACTATTCGGGCTACTCATCCGCCTCTTGAGACAATTGTACTAACTTGTCAAGATAAAAAGACGGAAGTTAATGCTACTCCTTTCAAAATTGCTGATGATAAAACCCCTATTGTTAGTATTATTGAACAAAACAATTTTACTAATGAATCTCTGCATGTCATTGGTCAACAGCTTGACCGTATTGAAGAAAAAATTGTTGAAAGGAATGTTTCCATAGAAAAACCTGTTTCTGAAAAATCTGTTTCTGTAAAAACTGAAAGGCCTTTGATTGATTTGCCCAGTCAAAGAGAAAAAGTTATGTTCAAAACTTCTCAGTCTAAAATGCTTGAAGTTGTTGACAAAATGCTTTCTGATTTAAAAGTTAAAACTGAAGGTACATCTACAAATACAACTTGCACTATTTCAAAAAATGAAAAAGAAATTGTTTTTGATGAACATACTGATTCTGATAGTGTTTCTTCTGTTTCTGCTACAAAGATTTTTGGTAATGATTTTCCAGAAATTAAAAGATTTGTTGGAAATCCGAAACCCATGTCTTTTACAAAAAATTGGTATTCAAAGCCTACTCCTCCTGATATGCAATTTGAAGAAAGAATTTTTCAAACACAGTTTTCTGTTTCTGCTGATAAACTTTATGAATGGAATATTGATGGTTTGTCTGAGCAAGAAATCATTAATAAAATGAGTCATATGTCCATGGTTGGTATTGCCTATCAAAATAACCATGATCTAGATCAGCCTGAAATTGTTAATTTGCTTGTTACTGGGTTTTCTGGAACTCTTCGAGGATGGTGGGATTCGTATCTCACAGAAGATTCCAAAGAATCTATTAAAAATGCTGTTAAAAAGAATGATGAAGGTTTGCCTATTTTTGATGAAAGTATTGGTCGTGGTATTCTAGATGGTGTGAATACTCTGATCTATACCATTCTCAAACATTTTGTTGGTACCCCATCTAATACTTCATCTCGTGTTTCTGATTTATTGAATAATTTGAGATGTCCTACTATGACTGATTACAGATGGTACCAATATGTTTTTATTTACAGGGTAATGCTTCGAAAAGATTGCCACAAGCCTTATTGGAAAGAAAGGTTTATTGACGGTCTGCCTCCAATCTTTGCTCATAAGGTAAAACAAGTGTTAATGGGTAAAAATGATTCTATTGATTATGATAACCTAACTTATGGTGATATTTTTAGTGCTATTAAAAAACTTGGTATTAACATGTGTAAATTGTTAAAATACCATTTGCAAACTAAGAAAAAAGCTAAATATGAAATGGGTAATTTTTGTGAACAATATGATTTGCCCCCTATTGCTCCTTCTAGGCAAAAAGGGAAAAAACATGATAAAAGTCACAAAAATTATAATCATAACAAATATAAAAAATACAAAAATAGTTTTGTCAAACCCAATGATTTTTATGCTAAAAAGAAAAATGTTTCCAAAAAATATGATAAAAAAATGTCAGGAAAAGGTAAATGTTTTAACTGTGGAAAACCTGGTCATTTTAGTAAAGATTGTAATAAAAAACCTGGTAAATTAAAGAATAAGTTTAACATGTTAAAAATCAATGATAAAGAGCAAGAAGAATTGTTCAGAATCCTTGAATCAAACAGTTCGTCTAATTCTATGGAAGATGATTTTTCTTCTTCATCTAATTCTTGTTACCAATCTGCTGATGATTCTTCTGATTCTCTTAATATTAAAATTGGCTGTAGAGATTCCTGTTGTAATATTATTAACTCTGTTAATACTCTCACTAAAAGCGAAGAAAATGAAAAATTAATAATCCAATTAATCAATCAAATTCAAAATACTGAATTGCAAAAAGAATATTTGGACAAATTTAAGAAGAATTTGTTAAAAGATGAAACTGGTAAAAAATTAAAATCAACCATAAACTTTGAAGAAACTTTGGAAAGATTTAATAAAAAGAAATCCAAAGACTTAACTGTTAATGATCTTCAATCAGAAATCACTGTTGTTAAACAAGAAATGCTTGATTTAAAAAATGAGTTTAAAAATCTTAAAAATGATAATCAAAATATTAAACAAGAGTTAATAATGTTAAAAATTGATAAAAGTCTTGATCACCAACAAATTGATAATGAACTAGATGAGCACAAAGATGGAGAAGAATCCAGTCAACAAGCTCTTCTTTCTGAAAAAGGTATTATGGATCACTTCCAACTTAGTCCTGTCCATAAACTAATTCCTCCAAAATGGTTTACAAAAGTAAAAATTGTTGTTTCTCCGGATTATCATTTCACTGTTATTGCCATGATTGATTCAGGTGCAGATATGAACTATATCCAAGAAGGATTGATTCCTTCAAAATATTTTGAAAAATCAACTGAAAGATTAGTTTCTGCTAATGGTTCTCAGATGAAAATTAAATATGAATTGAAAAATGCTCATATATGCCATAATAATGTCTATTTTAAGATTCCTTCTGTTCTTGTTAAAAATCTGACTGATAAAGTGATTCTTGGTTTACCTTTTATAAATGCTTTATATCCTTTTCTTGTCAAACATGACGGAATTATCACTGATCCTTTTGGACAGAAAATAAAATTCAAATTTGCTTCAAAGACTGAAATTGATATTGATAAATTGTCTTATGAAAAAGATTCCTCCATGAATGCTCTTATCCAAGAACTAATGATGAATTCTTATCAACATTCCACTAATGATTTTGAAGGTAATACTTATATGGCTAATACTATCAACCGTCCTAACATTGTCAATACTTCTTTGCAGGAACTGGATGTTAATGCGAGGATAAGTACCACTAATAAGTGGAATACTAGTAAAATTTATACCTATACCACTAGTAAGTGGATTATTATGGCTTCAAAGGGAAAAGCTCCTGTACAGGACTATTCTCAATCCAAAAGGCCCCCAATGGGACGACCTTTCAAAATGCATGAAGGCGCTTCTTCTGGGGTAAAATCCAGTAGAGCGACATCCCTTCAAAGAGATGTCCCTACAGAGGTGACATACTCTAGTGGTGATATAATACTTGCTTTACAAGAAGTTTTGGCTCGAAATTTACAATTCCACAATGATACATACTCAGAGTTACCTGCTTCTATTAAAACCATTCTTGATAACCTTCAATCTGCTTTTATCGAAAACCACCGTAATGTTTTTCAACAAACTCTCAGAGCTCTCGAAATCCACCTTGCTAACCTTACTACACAAACTGAGATTTATACAAGCCATTATGCTAATTTTGTTTCAGAAAGTGGTAACCTTGCTTTAGATAACGAGGCTTTTGAAAGCCACCTTGTTAACCAACCAAATATTACAGATAAACCCCATAATCCCTACACTAGTCAACTCTTTGGCAAAGAGGAAATCCATTCAATGGATAAATTGACTATAATGGGCACCGATTATGCTAGATTGAGTCTTAAGACCCAGTCTTTGTTAAGAAGTGCCATTGCCAACTTGCCAACAGATATACAATTTAGTATTCTGAGAAGCAAGGCTATGTCTAGATCTTTTGATCTTTGGTTCGATTATTTCAAGGTACTTGTTACAACTACTATTCCTGATCCTGCCAATTCAGACGATACTAGTGACATCCTTGATCAAGCTGATTGGGAAGATCACTTTGGGAGCAGTCTCAGAGTGTATGAAAGGAAACACCCATTTCCTGGCCTTCTGGTCAATTATGATGATGATTCAAATGTTGCTAATAATTATAATGATGGTTCAAATTCAGATAATGATGATGCTGATAGAAGTCCCAATTGGCTTTCCCAAATGTTTGAGTATGGCTTTATCAGACTTATAAAATTAACAAGTCCTGACCAAGCCAGCCAGCTCCCACAAATTATTCAGACTGCTATTACAAAGTTTGAAAGCCCTTATGTTTCCATCAGATGTTGGAGTACTTTGCCCGAATGGGAAAGAGACAACTGGATGAATGTCCAGCCCTCAAAACATCTCGTTCTCATAAATGGGTACACTCACCAAGGCCAATGGTATGAAGGTGATTCTTATTTATCTTTCAGCAATCCTTATGCTCTTGCAGAATGTTGAAGACACTATTTCAGTAATCAAATTCTTGATGTCACTCAAAACCTATGGAAAGATTATCACTTCATGGGAAGCACAGAAAGAATTTCTGTTTTTGGTCCTAGACCTTATGCTAATGCTATTTCTCATATAAGGATAGTAGATTATTGTAATCCAAACAGTTTTCTCACCCCGGGGAAAACTCCAGAGTTTGAACCGCTTCTATATTGTGGATTCTGTAATCAACATACTACATACCAAGATCATGCATGCAATGATGATCCCCCATGGGACCTTGATAATGGCTACCCATCGGATGTTTCTGACTGATTAGAAATTGATTCCCTTGTTCTTCTGACCTGTACAAAGGCCAAAATGCTTCAAAAAGAATTGCTTCAAGACATCATGCTTCAAAAAGAATTGCTTCAAGACATCATGCTTCAAAAAGAATTGCTTCAAGACATCTACTCCCATTTGTCCGTTATGCACTCTAGTCAAAAGTTCCAATGAGTGCTATCACTTCAAGCATGCTCCAATATTCAAAATGCAATCCTATACTAATGCTGAATATCTTGCTTCTGACAAGGGTTGGGAGTCTTTCTAAAAAGAAAAAGGGAGGATTCTCCATGACTACCTTTTGTCATATTCCCTATGCTTTGGTCATGATTCTCTACACTTTGCCATGCTTACTCTGACAAAATATGCTCCAAGGACAAGAATATAGAGTCTCACAACTCATTCCCCACGTTTTGGGGCAAAAAATGAAATTTACTATTCACTGTTACTATTCATCTATCACTATTCACTGACACTATTCACTGTTACTATTCACCTGTTACTGTTCACTCCGAAATTTTGCCTATTTAAGGGGGGCTGTCCCTTATATTTAAAGCAAGGGTTTTAAGTGTTTTAAGTGTTTTGAGTGCTTAGTTCAGGACTTCTTCCTTAGAGAGAGTTTTCCCTTGAGAGCCTTTCTTTGTGAGAATATCCTTGCTTACTACAAACTTCCTACCTTCTCTACAAAGCTTGTAATTCCTAAAGCCTTGTAACTATTTCCAACTTGTAATCACTACTACTGTAAGTGTTCAATTTTACTTTCAATAACAAGTAATTTCAGTTTTATGTTCATTACTTGCATTATCTTACTTATTGCCACCGCCACCTTGGACGGATTACCGCCATCACGGACGGTTCTATAATTCTTTCTTTTCTTTAACTATTTAAGCTATACCCCCTACTTGGCTGGCTCTGCCGCCTACCTGGCCGGTCTTATAGCTTTGCATTTACTTTCATTACTTTTACTTGCATTATTTTGAAGCTATATTATCACTGTATAACTGTGCTTCCACTTCCAACGCCGTGTCTCTTCCCCCTTTATATATATATACTGCTACCACTTATGCCTTACAAGATAAGGCTAGCACCTAGGAATAGTACTATCACTCTAGGAATGACAAGGACGTGTACTTAACTCACTTTACAGTTCCCTTCTTCTTCATTTTTCTTTTCTTTTTTTCTTTTCTTTTTTCAATTCCATCAATTCAGCACAGTTTCTTAAACAACCACCATGCAGAAGGTTGACCCTTAAACCTCACGCCTAAAATCCACAACTTCCAGCTACTTATCGGGAGCATATATGCATAAAAATTTTAGATGCTAAGCACAGAAAAATCTATAAGTTGTAGTGTCCAATTGACCGAAATATAAATCTAAACTTTTCTTCATTTGCATCATTAAAATCCTTGAATAAATAAATAGTTTCACTATTGATCAAAATACTCACATAAATAAAATATTGTAATTCTAAATAAAGTTTAGATTTGACAAGTAGAGATTTTTTTTTGGGCTCTTACCTCTATTGTGCAGTCAAATCTTCTTTACTTCAGTATTTTGGGTAGTCTCCTCTCTCAAAACATCTGTCAGTATACGCTGACTTAAAATTAGACTATATAAACTAGGGTTTCAACCTTATTTTCTAAAAAAAACCCTTAGTAATATTAATTATAAAAGTTAACCCATAAATAACATTACTTAAATACCCCTCCTTTTCTTTTAATTTTTTTTTTCCGGGTATTACATATAGTGTATAAGATAAGGACAAAAAACGTAGTTTACCCTTAATTAAATAATTCAACTTTTGTCACATTTTTATTTGTGGAGCATAAAGTGGAGTTGAAAAAGTTAGGCAAAAAATTTGGACCCAAAATTTGTGAAGAATGGAGTAGAGTAAGAAAAATGGGGCCGAAGATTGGACAGCAAAACCAGCCAAGCTTAGCTTATTGCTGTCAGCCAAAAAAAAAAAAAAATCAAAGTCAACATAATGGGAACCATTTATATATCATTTTACTGCTAACCAATTATGATTTGGACTCTTAGTTAAGAACACGTTTGGTTTGGTAATTATAGGTAAAATAAATACATTATCTCTCCTTTTATATAATAAATATTGTTCTTATTACTCTCTCAGAAAAAAAAAAAAAAAATTGTTCTTATTAATTATGGTATTTTGTTAACAAATGTCATAAAACTATTCGTGTAGGAGATACTTTTATAAATTTTTTATGGTAAATAAAAAAGAAATATTTTGCTGACAACGACAAAAACAATATATAAATGGTTCCATGATGTTGACTTTCTTTGTTTTGCTAACAACAAGAAGCAAAGCCTAGCTGGTTTTGCTGACAAATCTTGAGTCCCATTTTTTTACTCCACTAATGCTTCAAAAAATTTGGGTCTAAATCTTCTATTCTACTTTTTTTTACTCCACTTTATATTCCACAAATAAAAATATGATAAGTATTAAAATATTTAATTAAACACCCAAATTTTTGCCTTTTACTTATTTAAATTATCTAAATCAAATAAATAAATAAAAAGATTAAATTCTGTAAGGACGTGGTGTAAAACCTATATTTTATCCACTTATGCTTTACTCTTTCAATCCTAACATGTCACATTATCTTATCACATCTTTAAGAATAAGCACAACTTTAGCCAATCAATTCTAATACCTATATATAAATCCAACAAAATTGAGAGTTTATTAAGATGTTATTAAGTGTAGTAGGATGTATTGAATTTTATGTAAAATGCCGATGTGGTAATTTCTTATTGTATGGTATAAAACATGGGTTTTATACTTCATTCTTACCAAATTCAAACCCATAAATAAAACAAGAGTAAAGTTACATACAAACTATTTTATAACATTTTTACAAACTGCTAACGTGTCTTTAGCATTTTCTAAATAATTATTAGTAAGTAAAAAATGTGATGTTAATAGTGGGTTTAGATTAGAATTAGTTAGAATTTGTCACACCAATAGTTATATTGTAAGATAATTTATCACAGTAGTATTACTCACAAAAATAAATAAATAAACTGTGGTGGTGGGATTGTGTTGAATTTTTTATGTATTTATTTATTTGTTTTACTTTATTGAGATAACTTAAATAAGTCAAAGGCAAAAAAACTAGGGTGTTTAATTAAATAATTCAACGTGAGTTCCAGTTAGCTCAATTAGTAAAGTTTTTTATGGTTGTATAAGAAATTTAGGGTTTAATCCCTACCTATACCAAAAACTAATTGATGTCTTGATCTACTGATAAATAACTATCATAAAAAACGGAAACCATAGATTGAAACTCTCTTTTTAAAAAAAAAATTCAACACTTGCCACATTTTTATTTGCGGAGCGCAAAATGGACCCAAAATTTGTGGAGCATTGGGTGAAGGAAGAGGAAGAAAAGTGGCCAAGTGGGACAGAAATTTGTCGACAAAGCCAGCCAGGCTTGCTTGTCATTGTCAGCAAAACAAAGAAAGTGAACATCATAGTAACCATTTATATATCACTCTACTCCTAAGTCCTACCTAATACCCACATCCTCAACCAGCCAGGCTCTGCTTGTTGTTGTCAGTAAAACAAGGAAAGTCGACATCATGGTAACTATTTATATATCATTCTACTCCTGCCCAATACCCACATCCTCAACCCCCATGCAAAGAAATGACCAATCCAAGAGGACCCTTTGGTTTTGTTAACAAAATCTTGACCATCTTCATATATGTCTATCTGGGCATCACTATTGCAACCTCTTCTACACGCCCTCTTGTCCAACAACAACTGGACAAGGTTCTACAACTCCCTGGACAGAACTTTAACGTGAGCTTTGCACACTATGCTGGTTACATAACAGTCGATGAAGATTCTGGGAGAGCTCTTTTCTATTGGTTCATTGAGGCTACTAAGGATCCTGACTCAAAGCCTCTAGTTCTTTGGCTTAATGGAGGTCAAACTTTAATATTATTCATACCCTTTTCATAGTTGTTATTGTTATCTTTATAAATTATTTTGCTTTTTGACTTGTTCTTTTTGAATTAACATATGGTTATTATTTTACCGTTTAAATTATTCTATACTGTTAGATTGATAAGTTGGAACAGTATGTGATAGTAAAAAGTCTTCATTTCAAAAATGATTCTCTATCATGATGCTTTTTTTTTTTCTTTTTTTCTTTTTCTTTTGGGATGATGAAGGAGGGATTTTACAAACAACACAACATAGAATTATCTAACTTGATCTGTTTTTTTGCTTTGTGACCCTCTTGTCTCTTGAGAACTCATAGCTCGTCTACTTTTCTAATTGCTATTGATATTGTACAATCTTTTGAAATAAGTTCCTGACCAAAGACTAATTTCTTTAGGGCCTGGATGTTCATCCATTGCTTATGGGGAGGCAGAGGAAATTGGCCCTTTTCACATTAAGCCTGATGGGAAGACCCTTTATTTGAACCCTTACTCTTGGAATAAAGGTAAGAAACATCTACTATTTTGTCAAATTTTCAAAACTCTTTGTCTATAACAAATATTTGAGCAAAAAAACAAGTAGCCAATAACCGAATGCAGATGAGCTGGTGGGTCTTGAACTCACAATCTCACTCTCTCCACCTTGCTGTTACAAGGGGAGGAAGTTCCATGTGAGTTGATATACAATGGCATGGTGATCGATACACACACACGCTATTTTCTTTTTTTATCTTGGCTATTAAGTGATGCTAAAGATTTCTTAAAAAATGGATGAATTACATAGAAAAAAGTTTGAACCCTGAATTGGAGATATTTGCAACTAGCTGAAGCATGACTGTTATGGATTGGAATTAGCGCATCTTTTTACTCAGTTACATGTAAGCCACATCCTACAGACTAAATATCTGAATTATATATATAGCCCCCTATGAGAGAGAGAGAGAAAGAGAGAGAGAGAGAGAGAGAGATAAAAGAAATTTGGCTGTCATTCCTGCACTTCATTTGAGACAGATATAATATGATTAATGCAATGTATTAGTAATATGCATCCAAGACGGGCGGAGCCAGGGGAGGTTGGGGGGCAATTGACCCCTGACTCTTCCTTGCCCCACCTAAAATAGAGAAGAACAAAACACACCCCACGTCCACACTAACAACTACAAATTATCACTGAAAAATATAAAGCAACAAAACACTCATTGACATTATTGATAGCATATCTCTTTGATTTTTATTTTGACCCATTTACCTTTATACCCTTCTCACTAAGTAAAATTGTTTTATTTTGTTATTAATACTAATTAAAAAATTTAAATTAATTGCATTTTTAATACTGTCTTTTAATTTTGCCTTCCTTGAATTTAAATTCTAGCTCCGCCACTCTTCCAAGACAAGCAGAGCAATAGGTCAAATAAACACACATTACCTGGTTTATAAGGGTAGCTGAGCACAAAATAAGTTTAATATCATTCCCACTGAAAATGAGCTCATCCTTCTCCAGGGGTGTAGCTAGAAATTTTTGATTGGGGGCCAACATATGATACTAATTTATTAGCTTATACAAACTTTCATGAACATACACAAACATATAAATCTATACACATATAACTTGGTATCCTTCATAGAATATAAGTTACTAAATTGTCTATCAAAGTGAGTAAAAAAATGTCAATTGAACTAATGATGTATTCAAAGACATGAATGATGCAAAACTTTAACAAACACAAGAATACATTTTACAATAAAAAATAAATGTGAGAAAAAAAAAACATTTTCTATAACTACTAGATCAATTGGACAATTTTTTAAGAGCATCATTAGACTAACTCAAATATTTGAGGAGGGGAGGGGGGCGAGTCCCATTTTTGTAGGCTAATAATTAAAATGTTAAATATTTATATATAGTATTAAAATAGTTTTCAAATTTTTGGTGGCCATGGCCCCCACTCATACCTGTAGCTCCACTCCTATCCTTCACCTTCTCAAATTGAACAATTTTCACACCTTCAAGCATATCCACTTTCCTTAATTGATCATATATCATTCAAAATGCACAACCTCTTTGAGCCCTAAGCCTAGAGAAATCGATTGTGCAATATAGGGGGAGAGGAACAACTGCACATTTAATGAAGTGCAGGTATCAGTTATTGAACTAAAATTTTTGTTTTCGAGATCATTGTTTGAGTGGTCCTGCACTCTTGGCATTAGTGATATGCATTCGAATGTATATTTTATACTCTCATTTAGAATGTAAGTATTTAAAAGAGCTTTGTACACATCTTGTGTACATGAGATTTCTCCCCGCACATCAATATAAGTCAATTAACTATAAATAAATAATATTTATAGCATGGTGAAATAATATATGAAGTTTATTTGTAGATAAATTACCGATCAATATATATAGGCAAAATTGAGAAAAAAATCCAATTAGATCTCAAATGGGAATTCAATTCGAGTCTAATTTTGTGCCACGTGTCCCATCTAATTTAATTTTTTAAATTTTTGTGCTAAGTTAATTAATTCAGTGTAAAAATTAGAATTCAATTAGAGTTTAATTTTGCATCACGTGTCTCATCTAATGTAAGTTTTTTAATTTTTGTGTCAAGTGAGTTAATTAAATGTAGAAAATACAGTCTATTACTAACTAGTTAATTTATAAATAAATATATATAGATTGATATACATATGCACACACACACACACACACATATATATATATAGGTAAATCTGAGAAAAAATCCAATTAGATTTCAAATTGGAATTTAATTAGAGTCTAATTTTACGTCACGTGTCCCATCTAATTTAAGTTTTTAAATTTTTTGCGAAGTTAATTAATCCAGTGTAACAATTAGAATTCAATTAGAGTTTAATTTTGCGCCACTAGTCTCATTTAATGTAAAATTTTTAATTTTTGTGCCAAGTGAGTTAATTCAATGTAGAAAATACAGTCCATTACTATTGAATTTTAATTAGATTCAAACTTGAATTTTATTTTTGTTAGCTTTCCATAAAAATTAAATTGTTTAGATTTTTGCTATTACTTTTTCTCTGAACTAATGAGTATATTTTTTTATACTATTTCTATTCAAATATTTTTTATGCTAGGATCTGGAACATAACAAATTGTAATTGAGCTGAACGATCCCATTCATCTATTCCCATTCAATTTAGGAGATACTATTAGACTAATTTATTCTTTTTATTTTGTGTTTTATTTAGTAAAATTTTACAAACAGTAATTGTGAATTGATATTGTATATGTAGTTCCAATAGTGATTTTCAAAATTATATACATAATAGTAATGTAATAAGAAACTTAGCGTAACCAATATCATGAAAATTGCAAGAAAAAACTATTTTAGTACCTCCTAATGTTCTTGTTGAACTAATATCCTATATGTTTTAAATTTCCTGTAAATTCTAAATTTGATTTCAATTAAGGTCTAATATTGTGCCACGTGTCTAATTTAAGATTTTTATTTTTTGTGCCAAGTTAATTAATTATTCATTGAAAAAAACAAAGAGTCCAATATTAAGTGAGCCATCTATAAAAACCAATCATACACTTAATCTAATCTTTTTCTTTTTTTTTTCTTTTTTTTTTTAAATGCATATGATTTAAACCACCTTTTAAGGTTGATCTTGGGATAATATGTGACATTTTATGGACTATGTAACATGCTAGAAGCACTATTTGGGTAACTGATAAGTTCCATTTTAGTACTTACAAAAATGATAAATATTTTTATTGACCAAATTGTAATTATATACATGTTAATTCAGATCAAAATCCATCCCTAAAGTTGTATGATAGAATATTATGCTAATAAAAAATTACATGAAATTATCATGGTTTAAGTTAAATACAGTTAAAAGAGGCTTAAAAAAAAAAATACAACGTAAACATTAAAACTACTATAAACTAAAAATATTATCTACAAATCGTAGTGAATGTAAAATTGTTGCCGCACATAGTGCAATTTACATGCTAGTTTAAATAATTCTACGAATTTATTTGAGAAACACGGATTGTTAGGCATATATGCTTCTTTCCTTAAAGACTCTTTCTTTTGTTCATCTTCTACTTATGAGGACCTAATTGGTTGAACATTACAACTTGCTGGCATGACTTTTGTTTACATGTTGCTCTTTTGTGCTTTACATTTTATGGAATGATAAAATCACATCAAGGTATTCCTTATGGTTTACTCAAACTACTTTTACCCTTCTGCAGTTGCCAACCTTATATTTCTTGATTCCCCTGTTGGAGTTGGTTTTTCTTATTCAAAAAATTCCTCCGATGTGCTGAATAATGGAGATAAAAGAACTGGTATTGCTTGGACCATTTTAATTTGGTGCTTCTGCTTTGAACAGTTTATAATTGTTGCTAGCTTTTGTACCTTAAATTCATCATTTTCTGGTTTGCAGCCGAGGACTCTCTAGCATTTTTATTGAAGTGGTTTGAGCGCTTTCCTCAGTTCAAAGGAAGGGACTTTTATATTACAGGAGAGAGCTATGCAGGTTGTGTTCAATCTTTGTATGTAGTTAATCTAAAGTAATGACAATGTTTTTGTTCTAAACTGTTCAATAGATGACACTAAAATGCCTCTGTAGCCCTTTTATTCCAGCTACATGATATATGGGCCTTTTTCAAGCATCACTTATTTTTGGGTCAAAATTAGGGACAACGAATTATTGGTATGTGTCACGTTATTCTGTGTTGCTAATGCTGAATATGAATATTTTATACAAGTATCTTGTTTCTGCTGATTCTTTACAACCCTCATGAAGTAGATGCCATGAGTTCGGATCCAGTTGTTTAATATAGGAAAAGGAAAAACTTCTCCTAATAATCGAAGGATACAAACATAGTGTTTGTCATAATACAAGGTTGTTTTAGAAAACAGAAAGAATGATTTAGTAGATTGAACATGCTATATGGAGTCAGTGAGCCTAGACTTTAAAGATGTGAGAGAAATAAAAATTTACCACTCTAATCACAAGTGGTTCTTCGTCTATTCACTTCTGGAAGGCCATTGTAAAGGACATACAAAGGCTTTCCACCTACCACCCATCTGAAAGAAATTTTAAGGATAAATCCCTTAGATTGACCAAATTTTATCTAAATACTGCTTAGTTCATAAAAAATGGTATCATTGTTGTAAAAAAATTACAAAGTAATATATTATGCTTATAATGTGGAATTATTTTAGTAATTTCATCATTAATCTGACCTTGCTAGCCTCCACATCCATCCCATTGTATAAGATCATTTTATATCATTGAAATGGTAGTAATTACAACACTTACGTAAAACAAGGGAAGTAGCTCTTTGTTCTTTAGTTTGACTAAGGGCTGAAGAGGTTTGTCATATTTTATTTTCTGCATTTATATTTATAACTTCTTTTGAGGGCTAAGGAGGTTGTGTATTATGGTTTAATAACTGAAATCTGTGTTTCAGGACATTATGTTCCTCAACTAAGCCAAGCCATTGTAAGGTACAACACAGCATCAAAGGAAAAAGCAATTAAGCTGAAAGGATATATGGTATAGACTCTGTTCTTTGCTATAGCTAAAGTTCCTGATTTGTTATGTATTATGTTGACAATTAAAACATCAAAGTCTATTTGTTATGCAGGTTGGAAATGCTCTAACTGACGATCACCATGACCACTTGGGCATTTTCCAGTTTTTGTGGACTACTGGTTTAATTTCTGATCAAACATACAGGCAGCTGAACCTTCTCTGTGCTTTTCAGCCATTTCTTAACGTCTCAGATGCATGTTATAATATTTTAGTCATCGCTAGTACAGAAGTTGGAAACATTGACCCATATAGCATCTTCACTCCCCCCTGCCCTGCTAACGTAAGCCAGTCAAGTCGGCTGAAGAAAAGAATGAATCATGTGAGTTATGCTAAACCATCAATATATATATATGGATTTTAGTAACTGGCATATATTAGTAAAACTATTTTAGGAAATTTATTATGAGAAAGTGAAAAAGTGGCTGACTTTTTTTAGCAGATATTTCAATTTTTTGTAATAAGTTTACTAAAACGAATGATTAATATATATCTAAGGGCACACATTAATTGAACCCTATATATAGTATCATTTTTGAAAGGTCAAACTCTTGTTCCAATCCTAGAAGAATCATTGACTTTGTCTTTTGTTCTTCAACTTATTTAAATGGATTAAATCAAATATGTTAACACCGGTAATCTAAACTTACTTTGCAGTACTTCAATGACCGAGAAAGCATTCTTGCTAAACAAAATTAAATATATGGCTATAGATAGTAAAAATTGAAAATAGTAATATAATATTGTTTTGGTCATCTATTGTCTATGTCCTTGCATTTTTTTTTTCTGTGCCAAATCGATGCACATACCCGCCATCCTCAAAGAGTAGTGTATACTCAAAGAGTAGTGTATAGATTCTCTGCCATATTCAGAGTTTGGAATTATCAAGTCCTGGATCAAACTTCTCCTATTTTTAGTTCTAGTCTTCTAGAGCTATGTTAACTTATTTAATCAGCTTTGGCCTCAATAGTCGCCAAATCTAATATGAAATTGAATACACACACATATATATTTGTTTTTTTTTTTGCTTTTCTGAAGAGATTTTTCATGATGCCTCTGAAATAGCTGAAATACTTGGTCAGATGGTTAATGATATGTAATGTCATTTGATAGATGGTTGGTCACATCGGTATGAAGTATGATCCTTGCACCGCGGATCACGCAGTTGTTTACTTCAATTTACCTTCGGTACAAAAGGCACTTCATGTTGATCCAGCTCATGCACCATCTCCATGGTCAACCTGCAGGTATATAGCTCTTTGAAGATAAATGTTTAGAGCATCCACATTAGTGGAGTATAAATTTAGCTTTTTGGCACCATAAAAAGTCACTTTATCTATTTTGCTTTCTTATTTTACAAAACACTCAACATCAACAGTTTTATTTTAACTTTTAACACAATAAAATAATACAAACAACACAATAAAATAATATACCAACTACAATAAACAACAATTACTGCACACAACAAAAAAAAAAAACCCAGCAACAACAACAACACCACACAAACCGATTAATGACACAAGACACAAGAAAACGCCAGTAGCTCAAGTTCTAATTGCATTGCTAACTTTAGGTGGGTGAATAATAATTTGGCCATAAGAAAATGTCAAGCTCAAGTATTCCTTTTGGTTAATTGGAATTTCCTGTTGAAGGTATCCCCCCACAAATGTGCAGGTGGCAGTCCCAAATGATTTTAAGCAACATTCTTATATTCACTAATATAAGAATGTTGCTTAGTTAAGTTTTGATTGAGTTACAATGTCCTCTCAAAAAAAAAAGAAAAAAGATTGAGTTACAATGATTCAGAACATGCATAATGCAGCAAAGGGACGGGGAGGGTAAGGGACGAGGCAGAGAATCCAGCCATTAACTAATATCTTTAATTAACTTTTTTCCAATTAAGTTTTAGTCATAAATTTTTTTTTTGGAAAGATTTTTAACCTATGGCATCCGCTCCTGATGATAAGATGATAGCTTTTATCATCAAACAAAGACATCAATCAGTTTTTAGTGTATACGGGGATTGAACCCTAAATCTCTTATACAACCATCAGAAACTTTACCAGTTGAGCTAACTAGAACCCACTTTTAGTTTTAGTTTTAATTTCCTTTAGAAGATTCATTCAATTTTTTTAATAGATAAAACAAAGGTATAGTACATTGTATTTCCCTATTAAACTCATCCATATTGAATTTAATTCTTCTTAAAAATAATAGACCATTTGTATTTTATTTGTCATGTAAACAAGTATTTGAATTTAATTAAAAAACCTAATGTACTACAATTTAGTTACTATCCTTAAGAAGTTTTGTCATTCCCCACAATATTCCCTTACACTTTATAGCCACCAAAAAGACTCTTCTCAATACTGGTGTTCTCTCTTCAATTTTAATTTATTAATTCTTCGTTACGATGCTCTCACATAATCACATTTTAATTAACTCTTTTGGCTCTTAACAAAGAGTTTTCTTATTTTAAATTTAAGCAAATCTTGAGAGGTATAAAATTCTTTTTCTTCTTTTTCATTGATATTTAAGTTTAATTTCTATTTATATATGAATTATGACTTACTTTGGATTTCTTCAAAAAAATAATAATTAATGCATGAAGACACACACACACACACATATATATGTATGTATGTATGTATGTATATACATATATATTGTACTTTAAATTTTTATTAAATTACAAATCAACATGATAGTTTTACCTTAGTGCCCCAAACAAAAATTCTTGGTTCTGCCCCTACTAACATTAATGTAATCAAAGATTATGATTGGAATGTAATTTAATGAACCAAAAACTTTAATATCACATTAAGGCAATGTGACTACATGAATCTAAAATTACAAAAACGTAGCATTACACATTGATTACATTAAGCGAACCAAAAGCACCCTTTAGCTTATCAGCCTGCCTGTGACTTATTAAATTGAGTGAGGAGGTCGTGCATCTTTGTTTTAGACTTGCAGTTAATACACCCAGGTGTGGATATTAGTATATACCTGAGTATACACTGCCTAGTGTGATGTGATGTCTTCATATTTTTAACTAAAACTTGATGTCATCAGCTCCTCATTCTATATACAAGTCATTCAAATTTTATGTAACTTACCATACTGAGCATCTTAAAAGGTGATATGCTGGAAGTTTTAATTTTTAATTTTTTATTTATTTAGATATTACTGATTAAAAGAAATTGATTTTTTGATGTCACTTGTGGAAATTGTAGCTTGCTTCTGCTCTGTGCGCCACATATTATGTTTAATTTATGAGTTTTTTCTCCCTAAAGAACTTGACATAAATCTTCTTCTTGCGATCTTCTATGTACATAAGTTCTGTGTACTTTGATAACCTTGATTGAAGTGATAGAAAGATGGAAGTCCTCATAACTTTTACTTATGTTGTTTTGTAGCGAATTGGTAAATACTAACTGGAAGGATTCTCCTCGGACAATGCTGGACGTTTACCATGAGCTGATTCATTCAGGACTGCGTATATGGATGCTCAGGTTCCTGTTGACATCTAAGCATATTTTTCACATACATTTACTGCCTGTAGTATTGCTTTCATGTGTAATGAACATTTGCATTGACCTGTAACTGCCAAAAATCACATGCATTTGCTTCCTTGTTAATTACTGGTATCAAAGCTAGGAAGCACGCTGCAAAAATTCACATGCATGTCTAATGGAAAAATTGTAAAAATAAAAATTGATTTCTAAAATTAAATTGAACTATAAAATTGTTTTCATGCTTCATGCTTCCTGCATCATGCTGGTTCTGCTGGCAAATGGTTTTTTTTTTCTTTCTGATTCAAGTGATTTCAGAAAAACGTCCGGTAATGATCCAAGTTTTATTCATCTTTCCTGTATGACAGTGGTGACACAGATAGCGTAATCCCAGTTACAGCGACCCGGATGAGTATAGATGCTCTTAAGCTTCCGACTTTGAGACCTTGGCGTGCCTGGTATGATGATGGACAGGTACATAAAGTTAAACATTTTCTTCTCCAAGCTTTGTTGTTGTTGTTGTTGTTATATGCTTCTCTCTTGATATAAAAACAATCTGTTTTTCAATTATAGACTACTTGCTTCATCTCTATAATGTACCCAATAAGTAAATTTACCACATATGGCATTAGACACCAGAAATTAAGAAAATTTGTTGAACAGGTGGGTGGATGGACTCAAGACTATGCTGGGCTTACCTATGTAACAGTCCGGGGAGCAGGACATGAAGTTCCTTTGCATAAGCCCAAACTAGCTTTGGCACTCGTTAAAGCCTTCTTGTCAGGGAACTCAACGAAACTGGCCAGTGCATGATAAAGTCCCCCTTTTTCCTGTAGCTTGTTCCAGGAATAAGAAGGAAAGATTACTTTTCCTTGTGTCCAATGCATCCAGCTAACATTGTTTCAGAATGTACGATAGGTTGATTCAGGGACAACAAATTGCACAACTGCTAAGTTGGTATGTTGTGATTTGTGTACAATAAAAGTAGTGTCAACTATTTTTTGTACAATAAAAATGGTTTCAACAAGGGTGTATGTTATTTGCTGGCATTGGTAAGATCACAAAGTTGGAATTCCCATCATGTCAAAATGTCATTGGTGGATTACATTTTTTTTCCATAACTATTCTGCTGTATAAACTCTCCCTTTTCTAGTTTATATTTATTATAAAAAAAAAAAAAAAACGTGTGTTATTTCCTTCATCTAGCTCCCTCTTAACACCAGACTTCATTCTCTCTAAAACTACTACATGTATAATTTAACAAAATGATACACAAATACAATGTGCACTGAATGTAAAGTGTGCACTCTCTAAACCTATTTTTCCCCTCCAATAAATAATTTGAAAAAGAGTGGGAGGATGAAATCTATAAGCGTAATCCCAAACTCGCCCCAGAAAGGAGCACTTCACTTTACTTTAGTCCTAATTGCCTTTTTGTGTATAAGATGTAGTGCAGGAGCACTTGAGAGTAAAAAAAGTGTAGTTCTCCAAGTGCTTGGATCTTTGTCTAAAATTTTCAACAAAATTTTAGGGATATAGTTGAGAAGATTTCTTTTAAAGTTCTTAGGATGGAAATCTAAAATTGCTTCTAATGAATGAAGTCATATTTGCCAAACTGTTCTGGAGAATAATGAATAATCCCATAGTTCTGAGGAACAACTACTGTAAAAATCAATTTTTTTTCACTGTTAAAGGCTTCTAACTCTTGGGGATGGAAAGGGCATTATGTCTCACTGAAACACAATCTTGACAAGAGCTAAATGGCGTGTGAGAAATAAACAAATCACCACATGCCATACCAACTCATCAGTGTTAAAAAATGGATTGGCATGCTTCTCAAGGGGGCTAACTTAAAAAATGAATTCATTTTGAACTCAAGAAGTTAGTCTTTATTAGCCTAGGAAGTGGGTTGATATGCAATCTTTGAACTCAAGAAGTGAATCCAAAATTGGCTCAAGTATTGAGTCAATACGCAGTCCCCAAATGTAAATCCCTCTGGTAAGCAACTTGACACTTTCTATACTGTAATACCCTATGTTAGCATTGTTAATGTAATGTATGTGTAGTGACCCAAAAGGCCACGTGAACAGATGTCCTGTCAGTTCTAATTATTTAAAATTTTCTTCTATAAATATATATATATATATATATATATATATATTTATTTATTTAACTTTGTATTGAGTGGTAAAGCAATCAGAGGAATTAGCAGCATTAGAATTTTCAACATTCTTCATCAGGTCTGCAACTACTTTAGCATTCAATTCAACTTCTAGAGCATTAATCCGTAGGTTTAATCATGTATTTAAACCTGCAAATTAATGTCCTAGAAGTTGAATTTGATGCTAAAGTAGTTGCAGACCAAATAAACAATGTTGGAAATTCTAACACTACTAATTCTTCTCTTGTGGTTGATTGCAGGCTCTTGATTTCTCAAGTTCCTCAAATTAAGGTGACTCATTGCCATCGGGAAGTCAATCGCTATGCTGATGCTCTTGCTAGATTATTAACCTATCAAATTTCTAATGTTTTGTATTATAATTTAATTCTCCCACTCTAATCTTTTGGATGTTTTACTTTCGGACTTGTTTGGCCTTTATCATTTTTGGCTTTGCCCTAACTCTTTGGTGTAGCTCCTTCTGTTTTTGAGTTGAATGCATTTTTCTTTTTACCCAAAAAAAAAAGAGGGGGGGGGGGGGGGGGGGTGGAAGAAGAAAGAAAAAGGAAACTAATGTGGCTTTGTGCTGGGCTCTGAAGTGGTAGGCCTAACATAAGACTTGGTGGTACAAAGATCGGCTTTCATATATTAGGGTCCGTTTGGTACATGTATTTAAACAATAATAAATACAATATGTTTCACTTTTTTTTGAAAAGAAGTGTAGGTGAAAATATATATAATATTATTTAAAAATATATATAATATTATTGAAAAAGTGTATAAAAATATATATAATATTATTTAAATACTGAAAAGATGTGTTTAAAGATAGGTACGAAGCAGTCCCTTATTCTTTCCAGGCTTTCTAGCTAGTTTGAGCTCAGCCCTTTTATCATGATATGACCCCAAATCCGTTTACAACAAACAGTCAAAAGAGTCAAAATACCGATAAAGACTTGTTTGGTTCCATTTAGTAAAAGTGTTTTTTTTTTTTTTTTTTATGGGAGTAGGACTATATAATATATATATATATATATAGTAAGAGTATATGTTAAGTAAGATATGCCTTGCTTCTTGCACAAGTGAGCAATGTTTACGTAAATTTTCTTTCCCATATTGATAAAATGGCATGTTATGTAATTAATACAACGTGAATTCAACGTGACTTTCACGTGAATTTATTCTTAATATTTACTCCATTTTCTAAGACACCAATCACAACATGATATTTTACTATGAAAAAAAAATTGTGATTTTTTTTTTTTTTGGTATTACTAAACTTATTTATGTACAAAATGGACCACTTCTAGAATGCATTATATAGAGATTTTGATTGATAATAAGTTTATAGGTACAATTTTTTCAAACATTGTTATATGAAGATATGATTGGTGAAATGTTATTTTTATATAGATTAATGACCAATACTATTTAAAGTACGCATCCATCATGGTAATCTTAAATTCTCAAGTATAGTGGAAAAATATGGGATTCAATAATTTAGCTCAATTGATCAAGTTTTTGTTGTCAAATTAAATATGAGGTTCAAATCCACCTATACCAAAAATTAATTTAGGTCTTAGCGTGATGATATAAAGCAAGTGGTGAAAAAAGTTTAGAATTTTTATTTGTAGAAGAAAAATATAGAACTTTTAGGAATTATAATGAATGCATACACTCTCTTTAATAGTTTAGTTAACGAATGTCCATTTGTTAATGAACCATTTTCTAAAAGCTTTAATACAATTTTTATAAGAAATATAAAAACGGTTAAAAAAATCAGTGGTTTTTTTTCTTTACCATAAAATATTTTAAAAGAATTTCTTCAAAAAATATCTTTATGACATTTGTTAACAAAATCTCTAAATTAATAAGATCAATATTTATTATATAAGAGGAAAGATAACATATTTATTGTATTTATAATTTCCAAACCAAACGTGACCTTACTGCCCGTTTGGATCCAATTTAATTGGTGTCTACGTTTTTCGAGCGCGCATTTTCTCTTTTTTTATTTTTTTTAGTCTAAGTTGTTGAACAAGTCTTCCATAAACAGTGCATCCGTGTACTGTTTATGAACCCACAAACTTCACTTTTCAATAACTTTTTTATTAAAAATGAGTTTCACGATACTAGTTACACATTTAAAAATTATTTTATTACAGTATTTTCAGTTTTCAATATTCAATTTTAACAAAATAAGTTCCATCCAAATCAACCTTAATTACGTCAAAAAAAATATGGGGGAAAAGTGGAGGGCTGGTGGGTGGTGTCAGCAAAAGCAGCCAGGTTTGATTGTTGTTGTCAGCAAAACTAACAAACCTAACATCGTGGGAACCATTCATTTATCATTCTACCGAATACCCACATGCTCAACCCCCCTTCAAAGAAATGACCAATCCCAGAGGACCCTTTGGTTTTGTTAACAGAACCTTGACAGTCTTCATCTATGTCTATCTGGGCATTACTATTGCAACCTCTTCTACAGACCCACTTGTCCAGCAACAACTGGACAAGGTTCTACAACTCCCAGGACAGAGCTTTAACGTGAGCTTTGAACACTATGCTGGTTATATAACAGTCAATGAAGATTCTGGGAGAGCTCTTTTCTATTGGTTCATTGAGGCCACTGAGGATCCTGAATCAAAGCCTCTTGTTCTTTGGCTTAATGGAGGTCAAACTTCAATATTCTTGATACCCTTTTCATAATTGTTATTGTTGTTTTTGACTTGTACTTTTTGAATTAATATATAGTTGTTTTTTGATATCTTACTGTTTAAATTATTCTATACTGTTTGATTGATAAGTTAGAACAATACGTAATTGGAAAAAGTCTTTATTTTTAAAATGATTCTCTATCTTGATGCTTTTTTTTTTTTTTTTTGGATGAAGGAGGAGGGGTTTTACAAAGAACACAGCATAGATTTATCTAACTTGTGTTTTTTTTCTTTGTGACCCTCTTGTCTCTTGAGAACTGATAGCTCGTCTACTTTTCTAATTGCTATTGATAAAGTACAGTATTTTGAAATAAGTTCCTGACCAAAGACTAATTTCTTTAGGGCCTGGATGTTCATCCATTGCTTATGGGGAGGCAGAGGAAATTGGCCCTTTTCACATTAAAAAGGATGGGAAGACCCTTTATTTGAACCCTTACTCTTGGAATCAAGGTAAGAAACATCTACGAATTTGTCAATTATTTTTAAGTCTTTGTCTATAACAAATATTAATATTTGAGCAAAAAAAACAAGTAGCCAATAACCAAGTGCAAATGACCTGGTGGGTCTTGAACCCATGATCTCACCATACACACACTTCTTTTCTTTTTTATCTTGGCTATTAAGTGATGCTAAAGGTTTCATAAAAAATGGATGAATTACATAAAAAGAGTCTGAACTCTGAACTGGAGATATTTCCAATTAGCTGAAGCATGGCCTGTTATGGATTGGAATTAGTGCATCTTTTTGCTGAAAAATGAAAACTTATTGTTGAAAACATTGTAGCAAAATAATTTTTAAATGTGTGAATAGTACTGTGGGACCCAAATTTACTTAGAAATCTGTGTTTTGCTGACTTTTGTGGGTCCGTGAACGCTACTCATGGACCCACTAAAATAACGCAGACACACAGATTGGGCAAAATGGCCAATCCAAATGCACGCTATATCATAATCCTACTCAAACTTTGTATATAAACTACTAACACTTTAAAAAGAAACAGATATCTGAATTATATTTATAGTCCCCTATGAGTAATTTGGGCAATATAGGGGGAGAGGAACAACTGCACATTTAATGAAGTGCAGTTATCAGATACTGAACTAAAATTCTTGTTTTAGAGATCATTATTTGAGCGGTCCTCCTGCACTCTTGGTACTAGTAATATGCATTTGATTGTAGATTTTATAATCTAATTTAGAATGTAAGTATTTACAAGAGCATTGTACACATCTTGTAGCATGGTCTTTAAGTATTTCTCCCCCTGCATCAATATAAGTCAATTAACTATAAATAAATAATATTTATAGCACGGTGAAATAATATATGAATCTTATTTGTAGATAAATTACCAATTTAAATAATTATACGAATTTATTTGAGAAACACGGATTGTTAGGCATATATGCTTCTTTCCTTAAAGACTCTTTCTTTTGTTCATCTTCTACTTATGAGGACCTAATTGGTTGAACATCACAATTTGCTGGCATGACTATTGTTTACATGTTGCGCTTTTGTGCTTTACATTTTCTGGAATGATAAAATCACATCAAGGAATTCTTTATGGTTTACTCAAACTACTTTTACCCTTCTGCAGTTGCCAATCTTATATTTCTTGATTCCCCTGTTGGAGTTGGTTTTTCTTATTCGAACACTTCCTCCGATGTGCTGAATAATGGAGATAAAAGAACTGGTATTGCTTGGACCATTTAATTTTGTGCTTCTGCTTTGAGCAGTTTATTATTGTTGCTAGCTTTTGTACCTTAAATTCATCATTTTCTGGTTTGCAGCCGAGGACTCTCTAGCATTTTTATTGAAGTGGCTTGAGCGCTTTCCTCAGTTTAAAGGAAGGGACTTTTATATTACAGGAGAGAGCTATGCAGGTTGAGTTCAATCTTTGTATGTAGTTAATCTAAAGTAACGCCAATGTTTTTGTTTCTACACCATTGAATAGATGACACTGAAAAGCCTCTGTAGGTCCGTTATTCCAGATACACGATAAATGGGCCTTTTCCAAGCATTACTTATTGTTGGGTTAAAATTAGGGACAGTGAATTATTGGTACGTGTCATGTTATTCCGTGTTGCTGAATTTGAATATATATTAAACCACAAGTATCTTGTTCTTCTGATTCTTTACAACCCTAATGAAGCAGATGCCATGGGTTTGGATCCTGTTGTTTGATATAGGAAAAGGAAAAACTTCTCAATAATAATTAAAAGACACAAACATAGTGTTTGTCGTAGTACATGGTTGTTTGGGAAAATAGAAAGAATGATTTACTAGATTGAACATGCTATATGGAGTCAGTGAGCCTAGAGTTTTGAAGATGTGAGAGAGTTAATAAAGGGACTAAAACAAGAAATGGAATTAAAAAATTTTCATTCCAATCACGGGTGGATCTTCATCTATTCAATTCTGGCAGGCCATTGTAAAGGACATACAAAGGCTTTACACCTACTACTCATCTGAAAGGAATTTTAGGGATAAATCCTTTAGATTGACCAAATTCTACCTAAATAGTCATAAAATGGTATCATTGTTGTAAAAGAATTACAAAGTAATATATTATGCTTATAATGTGGAATTATTTTAGTAATTTCATCACCTTACTACCCTCCACATCCATTCCATTCTGTAAGATTATTTTATATCATTGCAACAGTAGTAATTACAACACTTATGTAAAACAAGGGAAGTAGTTCTTTGTTCATTGAATTGCTATGGCTGAAGAGGTTTATCATATTTTATTTTCTGCATTTATATTTATAACTTCTTTTGATGGCTTAGGAGGTTGTGTATTATGGTTTAATAACTGAAATCTGTGTTTCAGGACATTATGTTCCTCAACTAAGCCAAGCCATTGTAAGATACAACACAGCATTAAAGGCAAAAGCAATTAATCTGAAAGGTTATATGGTATAGACTCTGTTCTTCTCTATAACTAAAGTTCCTGATTTGTTGTGTATCATGTTGATAATTAAAACATCAAAGTCTATTTGTTATGCAGGTTGGAAATGCTCTAACTGACGATTACCATGACCACTTGGGTGTTTTCCAGTTTATGTGGGCGGCTGGTTTAATTTCTGATAAAACATACGGGCTGCTGAACCTTCTCTGTGATTTTCAGTCATTTATACATACCTCAGATGCATGCGATAATATTTTAGACGTTGCTAATGAAGAACTTGGAAACATTGACCCATATAGCATCTTCACTCCCACCTGCCCTGCTAACGTAAGCCAGTCAAATCGGCTGCTGAAAAGAATGAATGTGAGTTATGCTGAACAATCAATATATATATATATATATATATATAATTTCCTTCTTAGATAAATGTTGCACATATTGGGGCATATGAAAAATCAGTAAGTTAGGTCACTAGTGTCCCCCCCCCCCCCCCCCCTTCTCTTAAACTGGGTAGAAAAAAGGGTAAAAGTGGTGGCCAGTTGTGGAGATCCTACTGAGTAATGACCATGGTAATTCCTACCTACTGAGAAAACAATGCTTGAGGGGTCTAGACAACAAGGGTAGGCTGTTGGCGCCCCGTCAAGTGTTTGGCCACTGGATCCTAATAGATTTCAAAAGGATGAAACCATGTCAACACCCCATCCTTAATTGATTTGTTAATATTGTATCATATTCCCGTAGTTTTTAGTGTTTTGAGTGAGTTTTAAATAGGGAAAACACTTAGCTGGCTCAGTTTTTTGCTCTGTCAATCAAATCCTTTTTAGCTATCTAGATGGTTCTCAATGGAAATTTCAGTTCATGCATTTCCTTCTGTGGATAGAATAGTTTTGTCTAACAAACTACTACTTGATTGTAGTCAGATAATTTTCTCTCTACTTTGGAGATGGTTTTGTTTCCCCTCAAATAATCAGTAGCAAGCTTCATTTTGCCACAGTGATGGAAATGTGGTTTATTGCACGTCATCCCATATTGCTACTCTTTCTGTTGTCAAAATTAAAAATCTACCAAACTAATACAAAAATAGTATATTAGAACTGTACATCTTCCAAAAATAGTGATTGTGGCTGCTCAACTTAAGGACTCTGGAGGAATTTAGTGTAGATTTTACATAGCTTTATTATGCTTGAAGAAAACTGCCATGGATATTGAAAATATTCAAAGGTCAAACTCTTTTTCTCATTCTGGAAGATTCCTTGACTTTGCCTTTTGTTCCTCAACTTATTTAGATGGATTAAATCAAATATGTTTACAACAGTAATCTAAACTTTCTTAGTAGTACTTCAATGCCAGAGAAAGCATTCTTGCAAAACAAAATTATATATATCATATATGGCTATAGATAATAAAAATTGAAAATAATAATATAATATTGTTTTGGTCATCTATTATATATGTCCTTGCATTTCTTTTCTGTGCTAAATTGATGTACATACCCGTCACCGTCAAAGAGTAGTGTATAGATTCTCTGCCATATTCAGAGTTCAGAACTATCAAGTCCTGGATCAAACTTCTCCTATTATAGTTATAGAGCTATGTTATTTTATTTAACCAGCTTTGGGCTCAATGGTCACCAAATCTAATATGAAATTGGATTTTTTTTTTTTTTTTTTTTTTTTTTTTTTTTTTTTTGCATTTTTGAAAAGATTTTTCATGATGCCTCTGAAATAACTAAAACATCTGGTCAGATGACTAATGATATGTAATGTCATCTTATAGATGGTTGGTCACATTGGTGAGAAGTACGATCCTTGCACCGAGGCGCACTCAGTTGTATACTTCAATTTACCTTTGGTACAAAAGGCACTTCATGTTGATCCAGCTTTTGCACCATCTAAATGGTCAACCTGCAGGTATATAGCTCTTTGAAGATAAACATTTATAATTGCATTGCCACCTAAGGTGGGTGAATAATTTGGCCATAAGAAAATGTCAATAGCTCAAGTATTCCTTTTGGTTAATTGGAATTTCCTGGTGAAGGTATGCCACAAATGTGCAGGTAGCAGTCCCAAATGATTAAACCAACATTCTTATATTCACTAATATGAACTTCAAGTTTTGATTGAGTTACAATGATTCAGAACGTGTATAATGCAGTTAAGGGATGGAGAGGGTAAGGGACGTGGTAGAGAATCCCGCCATTAGGGTGGGATTTGGACGAAGTATTTAAGGGAAGGAGCTGCATTTAGGCTTTTTAGCCTGTGCACTGGAATACAGTCTTATTAAATTGATTGAGGAAGTCATGCATCTTTGTTTTAAACTTGTAGTTAATATATCCAGGTGTGGATTAGTATATACCTGAGTAAACACTGCCTAGTGTAATGTGATGTCTTCATATTTTTAACTAATACTTGATGCCATCAGCTCCCCATTCTATATACAAGTCATTCAATTTTAAGTAACTTATCATAGCATCTTAAACGGTGATATGCTGGAAGATTTAATTTTTTATTTGGATGTTACTATTTAAAAGAAATTTAGCTTTTGACATCACTTGTGGAAATTGTAGCTTGCTTCTGCTCTGTGCACCACATATTATGTTTAGTTTATGAGTTTTTTCTCCCTAAAGAACTTGACATAAATCTTCTTCTTGCGATCTTCTATGTACATAAGTTCTGTTTACTTTGATAACCTTGACTGAAGTGATAGAAAGATGGAAGTCCTCATAATTTTTACTTATGTTGTTCTGCAGCGAATTGATAAATGATAACTGGAAGGATTCTCCTCGGACAATGCTGGACGTTTACCATGAGCTGATTCATTCAGGACTGCGTATATGGATGTTCAGGTTCCTGTTGACATCTAGCATATGTTTTGCATACATTTACTGCCTGCAGTATTGCTTTCATGTGTAATGAACATTTGCATTGACCTGTACGTGCCAAAAATCACATGCATGTGCTTCCTTATTAATTGCTGGTATCAAAGCTAGGAAGCACCCTGCAAATGATCACATGCATGTCTAATGGAAAAATTGTAAAAATAAAATTGATTTCTAAAATTAAATTGAACTAAAATTGTTTTCATACTTCCTGCATCATCTGGTTCTGCTGGCAAATGGTTTTTTCTTTCTGATTCAAGTGATTTCAGAAAAACTTCTGGTAATGATCCAAGTTTTATTCATCTTTCCTCTGTGACAGTGGTGATACAGATGCCATAATCCCAGTTACAGCCACCCGGTTGAGTATAGATGCTCTTAAGCTTCCGACTTTGAGACCTTGGCGTGCCTGGTATGATGATGAGCAGGTATATTAAGTTAAAATAGCCATTTTCTTCTCCAAGCTTTGTTGTTGTTGTTGTTGTTGTTATCATATACTTCTCTCTTGATATAAAAACAGTCTGTTTTTCAATTATAGACTACTTGCTTCATCTCTATAATGTATCAATAAGTAAATTTACTACATATGGCAGTAGACACTAGAAATTAAGAAAATTTGTTGAACAGGTGGGTGGATGGACTCAAGACTATGCTGGGCTTACCTTTGTATCAGTCCGGGGAGCAGGACATGAAGTTCCTTTGCATAAGCCCAAACTAGCTTTGGCACTCATTAAAGCCTTCTTGTCAGGAAACTCAATGCCAAGTTTGGAACTAGTCAGTGCGTCTTGAAGTCCCTATTGCTTGTTCCAGGAATCAGAAGGAAAGATTACTTTTCCATGTGTCTACTGTAGAGTGGTGGTTATCTATCCAGTTAATGTTGTTTCAGAATGTACAATAAGTCCAGGGACAACTAATTTTACAACTATTAAGTTGGTACGTTATGATTTGTGTACAACAAAAATAGTGTCAACTATAGAGTTGTTTGTTTACAATAAAAGTGGTGTCAACAAGGGTGTATGTTGTTTGCTGGCATTAGCAAGATCACAAAGTTGGAATTGCCATCATGTCAAAACGTCATTTGCAGATTACATTTTTTTTCCCGTAACTATTCTGCTGTATAAACTCTCCCTTTTCTAGCCTTTTTTCCATTTTTTTTTCTTTTTTTTTTAATTAAAAAAAAAAAAAAAAAAAAAAAAAACTATCTCTTGTGTGTGTGTGTTATTTGCATTGTCTTGTTCCCTCTAACACCAGACTTCATTCCCTCTAAAACTACTACACGATCTAATTTAACAAAAAGATACACAAATACAAAGTGCATTGAATGTAAAGTGTGTACTCTCTAAGCCTATTTATCCCCTCCAACAAATAATTTGAGAAAGAGTGGGAGGATGAAACCTGTAAGTGCAACTCCAAACTCGCCCCAGAAAAGAGCAACCTACTTTAGTCCTAATTGTCTTATGGTGTTTAAGATTTAGTGCAGGAGCACTTGAGAGTAAAAATAGTGAAGTCCTCCAATTGCTTGGGTCTTAGTCTAAATTTTGTTGAAAAGGTCAATGATATTTTGGAATATGGTGGAATTTTTTTTTTCTAAGCCAAATTGCTTCTAATGAATGAAGTCATGCTTGCCAAACTGTTCTGGAGAATGAGGAATAGTTCTGAGAAACAACTTTTGTAAAAATCAATTTATTTCCTCTGTCAATTTAAAGGCTTCTAACTCTTGGGGATGGAAAGGGCATTATGTATGTCTCGTTGAAACACAATCTTGACAAGAGCTAAATGGCGTGTGAGAAATTACAAAAATCACTACATGCCATACTAACTCAACAGTGGAAAAAAAAGGATTGACATGTTCCCCAAGGTGGCCAACTTACAAAATGAATTAATTTGGAACACAAGAAGTTAGTCTTTACTAGCCCAAGAAGTGAATTGATATGCAATCTTTGAATTCAAGAATTGAATCCAAAATTGGCTCAGGTAGTGAGTCACTACGCCATCCCCAAGTTCTTGAAGCAAATCCCTCTAGTAAACAACTTCACACTGTATATATCATAAATTCATAATACCTCACGTTAGCATTGTTTATGTAATGTGTGTGTAGTGACCTAAAAGGGCAATAGGTATAGACCTTGTGGACGAGTGTTTGCGATAAGGTGAGGGCTTGTAATTCATAGAATTCTACATCCTCTACGTGTGATAAAAAAGAAAGGCTTATATGTGAGTTGAATATTCAAAATGTTAACAATGCATTTTCTCTTACTTTGTACTTGAGATAAAATAAGTTGCAAAGAAAATGAATTATCTCAACTCTAAAAACTAGAGTGGAGGTAAATTGGTAATTTATTACTTTTTAATTTTTTTAGAATCTAATTTATGTTAATTTAAATATAAATAATTAGTGAGTTTTTTTTTAGAATGAAATGATTAGTAAGTTAAACACATAATTTAAGAAGAAGCTATAGGATATATTATGTTGAAAATGAACTTAACATAATCTTCTAACAGAATAATTTGTCTATTTCTCTAACCTTTTACTTAAAAAAAAAAAATTTGACTGTTTCCATTTTTAGGCATTTAGCAATCAATCACGATAGCTTGATTTTATATTCGAGGCCCTAGAGAGAGAGAGAGAGAGAGTATTTGAGGTCGACCAGTAATCTAAAATCAGACCCATTTCCCTAGCAGTTCCTATATTGGTAGCATCCTGTCAAAACTGCATAGTATTCCTGACTCTCTCTGATGAAACTCGGTGCTCACAAGCCTGGTCAGAAAATGCCCGGTACGTGTTTGTTAAAATGTCTGACCCAACTTTTCACATGTCTTCATTCAACACTTTTACCTTTACCTTAGTAAAACTAGCGTGGTTCGAACTAGACTTGCACACTTAATAAGCGATCATGAACCAGTGTTTTTCTTTTTGGGTGCAGAAATCTTAGCTTAAATATTTGGGTTTGAGGACCGAACTGCAAAAAAGGTGTTCCTGAAGTGGTATGGGTTTAAAAATCTGCTCTTTTTATCTAAAGTTACTCTTTTTTATTTGTTTTAGTAAAATGCAGTGATGGGTCTTTTGAATACTTGAATTCTGTTGTTTTGTGTTGGAGCAGAACAGAAGGGAAGTGAATTAAAAAAAGTTTGAGGGGTGCAACAAAAATGGTGGTTTCAAGTTCTAATCCACACAGCAAGGAGATTTCTATCAGGAGGAGGATTGCCAGCATGTAATGATATCTCCCTCTGTGTCCATTTGTAAAGAATTGAAAATCTAACTAGTTTCATGTGAATGCAATTCAGCTTTGACAATGTGGAGAACATTAGTGCATATGCATTTAACCTTTGCTTTTACCATGATTTATGTAGAATTATTCCTAAGGTTCCAATTACTGAAGCCCGAGGACAAGGGGAAATTAGTGCATATGTATTTAACACTAGCTTTTACCATGCTTTCGCCGAATTTATTAAGAGTCGAATTACTGAAACTTGGTTGTAGGTTAAAATGTAATTTGGTTGTTAAAAGGGTTGTGAGTTATGTGATAAAATTAATTCGATTTTCAAGGATCGAATTTATATTGTGATACTCATGAGTACGGATATTTGGGTCTTTTTAAGTGTGGTGGCATTTTTAGATTTTGGATATTGTGGATAGTAGGATATTTTGATTCTATATGTCTTTGTGACTGGTTGTTTTGCTTAGAAGAAGCTTATTTAGTGCTTTTTATACGAACTTTGATATGGCAGAAGCATCTATTTAGATTCACAGCAGTTTTTTAATCAAATGAACTGTTAGTGAGGAAGTCAAAAGAGATTAAATATCCGTAGGAGGTCCATAATTTTGGTTGTGTACTTCAGACTCCAATGTCAATTTTTAAATGACTGCTAATTTAGAACCAGTGGATCTATTCTTTTTAGAAAGAGTCTGTTCAAACACATGAATTCTGAAGAGGAAAAGATGCCAATATTGGAGTTTTTACATATCAAGGGTTCAAAGCTTCCTATATGTAGGATAGATGAAAATTTTTTGTTATATCAACTTCTACACATAATGTTTTGATAGCAATCATAGTAAAGGTAACGACTTGGGACACATTTTTAATGTTCGTGCTTTTTGAATCAGGTTCTGGGTTTGATTATCTGATCCCTTTTTTTTTCTTAGCCAGTGTATATGTAGTAGTATTATTAAGTATCTTCTCTAATTATAACTCACTATCGTACAATATTGTAGATTCAATAAACGAGAAGAGGATTTTTCATCCCTAAAAGAATACAATGATTATTTGGAGGAAGTGGAGGACATGAGTAAGTTTATTAATTGTCCTTACTGAATTTCCATACATATGAGTGCATATTTTAACAAAAAGAAAACCAATCCGTTTCAGCATTTAACTTGATTGAAGGAATTGATGTCCCTGCTATTGAAGCAAAAATTGCAGAGTATGAAAAAGAAAATCATGACCAAATAATGATAAACAGAGCTCGGAAGGTACTTGAATAATGTTCTGTTTTCTTGCCCTAACATCTGCCACTTTGTCTCTAACAAGTGGTTGAGATTTGGATTAATAATTTTTAATTAATGCCCTAGAGAAAAGAGAAAAAAAAAAATTTATATGATATGAGTTCCTCATGCTAGCATTGGTGAATTTTGTGATATGTCATTTAATATTTGCTTAAAGGCCTACTAATTCTGGTGATAATAATAAAACAGGCTGAAGAATTGGCTGCAGCTCAGGCTGCAAGCAAGGGTCCTGCACAGAATGATTCTGATGGGGTGAGAAATGAGATTATTTTTTCAACTATCATATTTTTCTTGAACTAGTGATGTGGTGTGATTTTAATTTACCTTCTATTTGTTTATACTTTGTCAAATTTTTGATTTGAGGTTTTTGGGAGCAGATTAATTGATATCTGTCATGCAACCTTTTGCCAATAGTATATAAACTAAGTAGAAGCATGTAAGTGATATTGAATTGACTGTGATGACTGCTTTCAATGCTTGAAATATATGATAATTTGACTGTCCTTAACTCTAACTACAGTGAAACATTTCTCAATTGGCTGGGAAATCAAGAAAAGGGAAAATAGAAAAACTAGAAGGCAGGCAAACTTGGGATCTTTAACTTTTGACAAAATATACATGTTTTTGATATTTTCTATTAATGCTCTGCTTTATTGAGCAGGACAATCCCATTTTAATTTTCTACTTGCAAGTTCTATCTCTAACTTATGAGCATATAAATTCATATGACCACTTTTGGTTTGCTACTTTAATGGTTGCAACTGAATAGCCTTTCTTTTAGAATGAGCCCATAGGTGGTGATATTAATATATCATTGTAACTTGAAATCTTGGGTGCTGCGTATATTAAATATTATACTCCCTTGAATCAGATAACATTATGTGTTCCTTGTATACGTGTTGCTCCTAATTTAAATATTATTTTCGTAAACCAACATTTTAGCTTTATTTATTTATTTTAATGTTAGAATACCTGGAATGTGGCTACACAGCTTGTGTATTGGGATTGCACTTTTCTTTAATGAATTTATATACTAATAAATAAATTAAGAATTACTTATCAAACAAAAAAAAACTAATAAATAAATAAAGAATACCTTGAATGTGGCAATGCAGTTCCTTTTCATTGCGCATAATAGGTGTTTCTACTCAAATTTTGAGTTGATACTTAATGTACACTTGTCATGATAAAGCCAGTATCACATTATTCTTGCTACTGCTACTTGGACTTTCCAATAATTCAGAGAGATGCCCATAAATGTTTGTAAAAGGAGAAAGATTCATACTCTGATGGGAGCATGGGGAATTTGTAAATCTTCTTATATTACATTGCACAGTAGCTTGGGAATTGTGGTCACTATTTTTTTGATTATCTAAAATCCATAGGGTAACATTTGATGGAACAGAGTTACCATTGCCACAGTTAAGTTTCTATTGCTCAGGACCTTATTCGAATGAATGATGCTTCATAGGCCTTTTTCTTCTCTTCACTTAGTAGAATTTCAAGATGACGTGAATACTAGGCGATGATATGTACATAATTTGCAGATGAAACGCTTCATAGGCCTTTTTCTTCTCTTCTCTTGTACATAATTTTCTATTTCTGCCTTTTTTTTCTTTGCCTACTTCATTTTTTTGAAGTAGTCTACTATTTATATAATTCTTCTTACCTATCAATATATATATATATATATATATATGTGTGTGTGTGTGTGTGTGTGTACATTTATAAATTCTCTCTTTCCCCTTTTGGCACTTCCTTTGTATACATCCTGTGTACTATGGTGGGTGCCCCCCCCCCCACCCCCACTCTCTCTCTCTCTCTCTCTCTCTGCGCTTTTTCAATGAACTAGAGTTACTAAAATAAATAGTCTGGTTTTATTCCCAAGCCTTTACCACACTGGGTTGAGAAATGGTTTAGTTGGATGGACCTCCAAGGAGATGCATATGATTCAAAACGGGTGGGCAAGTAAGAGAAGAATGACATATGACCTATATGTCAATTTTTTGGCAATGAAAGGCATCATATATGGGTTAGAGTAAGTGTTGTTTGTCTTAACTGTAACCAGTGTTTAGATTTTACAAAGATCAATTACAAATGAAGTTCTCCAACCAGTGATGGGACCTGAATTTGTAATTATTTCAACACACACAAGTATGTGTTGAGTCTATTATCCTGGTCTCTTAGATGCAGCTTAGACATCTAGTCAATTCACAGTGAAAAAAAGACTACAAAGAGAAAAATACAACAGAAAAACTGTCCACGTTATACATTGCTCTGGTATAGGGAAAGTTATATTTCTGTAAATCATAAAGACTGATTGCTTTTCTTTTTTTTTTTAATATGTTCTGCATGGTCTCTGTTATACTTTGAACCTGCAATAACATTCTACTTGGAATGCCAATGAGCTTTAGCTCAAATGGCACTCCTCCCAGAACAATCTTGGGATCTTGTTATTCCGCTCATCAGCAATCATAGGATGCCAAAGAAGTTCAATATATGTTACATTTGAGACATACACCAGATGATAAGGTCATTCTTGAGAATGTTAATTGTTAATTTTCTTGTTTTCTATTTTAATTGTTGAATCCATTGGCCATTTTCAATCGGATGCTTGCTTCATGATGCTTTGAGTTTATTCTGTTAAAATTTTCCAGCCTAAAAGAGATGAAAACATATTGATACTTTTTATGGAGAAGAAGCGATGATGGCATTTTCTTCTATTTATTGAGACAGGCCCCAAACCAAAGCTCTCAAACAGGATATGGTACTGGTGCACAGGGACAATATGCTCCTACATTTGCCGGAGGGCAGCCACGACCAACCGGCATGGCGCAACAACCAGTTCCTCTTGGAGGGGGACTCGACCTTCATGGTTATGCTGCTGATGATGAGGAAACGATGAAGCTGCGAGCAGAGAGAGGTGGAAGGGCAGGAGGGTGGAGTGCAGAGCTGAGCAAGAGAAGGGCACTTGAAGAAGCATTTGGAAGCATCTGGATCAATTAGGACCTATGTTTGTTTTTCCTTTCTTGTAACTCGGGGTCCTCCATGTGGAGTAATTCAATTTTCTGTCAGATTATGACAAGCAATCTTAGAGATTTTCTTTTTGTTTGTCAACATCGAGTGTAAATTACATATGTTGAGGATAGATCATATATTGAAATGATAGATGAGGTTTGTCACTTAGAGATGGGCGCTCTTGCCCCCATGTACTAGCTTCCCTCCTAAATACCCAAAGCTTGGAACAAGATAATTTGTTGTGATCAATTATCGAATGGATCAGGAGTCATTATGTTCAAAGTTCAGACTACCATACATTCAAACTATTGGATTACCATCACTCCGATTGGTGGTAGTCAATATATCTGGGATGGAAAGATAATTACTATGTTTGGACTGAGACTGCATATATGTGTGACCTAGAATGGGGCCATTTTATACACACGTCCCACTTCTTTTCCGCTCGAATACATCCTCTCTAATCAACCGTTGAATTACATCTTATTCTTATACATTCTATGTTTGTTAAATACCTTCTATGTTTGCAAAATTTAACGATTATAAAATAATAATAATAACCATCTCATCTATGTTTTTATTGGAATAAATATCTAAAAAAAAATGTTTTTATTGGAACAAAAACCACTTTCATGTTTCAAACTTTGTTGAGGATACACAAATAAGATATGTGCGAATTACAAAGAAAGAAAGACAGAAAGGGTACCAACTACCAAGTTACCACCAACATCTACTAGATTTCTGTCTTAGCTTGATAAGTGGGTTTCAATTAACTTAATTGATAAAATTTCTTGTCTCAAAAAAAGAGATCTGGGGTTCGAATTCTGCTAACATGAAAAACCGATTGGTATTTTAGCATGATAATAAAGAGCAATCATATTGTTATACGACCTTAAACGAAACATATTAGTTATCAACAACGTCTACTGGATTGGCGTCTTAGCTTTGATAAGTGGGTTCTACTTAGCTTAATTGAGAAAGTCTCTTATCTCTAAACAAGAGATTTGAAATTCAACTCTCACTGCCATAGAAAAACTAATTGGCATATTAGCCTAATAATAAAGAGAAAACATACCAGAATATGACATCAAACAAAACATATTAGCCATGTAACCTCATTTGTAACACACTAGCACAAAGAAACAAAACAAACAGTATAGTGTAAGACCCAAATGATGGGCTAATTTTTCCAAATAGCATAATTTTAGAAAAAATTTAGGAGAAATGCATACAGCCAAACTTATTTAGTTATATTTATATAACATTTTTTTGGAACTCAAGGCATTATAGGCTCGCGTGGCAATCCAATCACTTGGAACTCGAGTTCCAAAAAAGTACTATATGACTAAATAAGTTTAGCCGGATAGGTTTCTCTTAAATTTTTCCTAAAATTATGCTATTTGGCAAAAAAAGTATGAATGACAATTTAAACCCAAACTTGCGAGTACCCCCCTCACCCGACCTAATGGACAAGTTTTACTAGCCCCGCATATATATGGGGCAGGGATGGAGGTTAACATTTTCCCCGCACCTGCTCTGCTTATATTTAAATAATTAAAAAAATATATTTTTATAGGTTTTTTTTACAAGACATTCATGTGTGTTTTTAGCCATTTACCTTTAAATTTATGATTTTTTTTATATTGTATTATTGAACTTATACTTTTATGTTTTTAATATTTACATTGTTGTATTGCTATGTTTGAATTGTTTTTGAATTTTTTATTACTTAAATTGTTGTATTGTTATGCTGTGAGAATGTTTTGAAATGTGAGAATTTTTTTTATTTTTTATTTTTTTATGAGTTTTAATTTAATGCATTCAAAATAAACTTTTAATAAATTATATATATATATATATATATATATATATAATTTGGGTGTGGCATACACTAGGCGATCCTAGACGGTGATTCGACTATCGTTGTCATAGCCCTTGTTGAGGGAGATTTTGGAGCAGCTACATATGGTTTATTTCTTAAGGAAGCTAATAATTTTTTCTCTTCTCATTCTAAATTGTCACACTCTCATACAAAGAGAGATGGCAACAAAGTCACAAACAATTTAACAAAGTCAGCTTATTAATTTCCCAAATGGTACTGTTTGGATGGATAATGTTTCATCTCAATCTCTTCATTTTGTTTAAGCCGATTTGGCTAACTTATTGGAATAAAACTTGATATCTTCCTTCTAAAAAAAAAAAAACACCCCAAAGTGGAAGTGGAACAGAGGCGAAGGATAGAAAACCCGCTCCATACCCAGTCGTTTTACCGTTCTTAAAAAAAATAATAATAATAAAAAAAAATAAATCCCCCACGAAATATCTCCGTTTCTTATGTCCGTTATTAAAAAAAAAAAAAAATCTTGGGTCTGATTTGGACAACAATTTACACACGTACACACTGGTTCTAATTTCCTCCACTGCTTCAACTTCCGTTATCTCTAAAACCCAAGGTATGCCTAGCATCACACATACACACACTCTTGCTGGGTTTCATTGTTACAAATTCATTCACTGATGCATGGAACTTGTTTGTAAGTAGGTCACTGTGAATCATGGCCTCGCTGAAGCTTTCCATTTCGTTGGAAACCTATGATTCCAAGAAGTTCAATGTAAACCCACCTCAACCCTTGAATTGGAGCTCTGTTTCTTCAATTTTTAGTTACATTCATGTAAGTAAAGCTTGTACAATCAATTCCTTGAATAGGGTCACTCACATTAAGGTCTCTCGGTTTGAGACTGACTTGCCCAACACTTCTGAATCTAATGGTTTTGATAATGAGAGTTTGGTTGAGAAAAGGCTGTTGGGTACGAAGAAGGGGATTAAAAGGGAGGTGGGTTTGAAATATAGGTTCAAAAGGTATGGTAGTGAACGAGAAATAGAGAATTTGTTTGTGGGTGATGGTGAATTGGATGTTAATTACTCTGCTATTGGGCCTGGCTTGAGCTTAGAGCATTGTAATGCTGTTTTGAAACGGCTCGAGAAGTGTAGTGATAGTAAAACTCTAACATTTTTTGAGTGGATGAGAAACAATGGAAAGTTAGAGCAGAATGTGAGTGCTTATAATTTAGTTCTTCGGGTGATGGGTAGAAGACAAGATTGGGATGCAGCGGAGACGATGGTTCAGGAATTAAGTAATAAATTTGGTAGTGAATTAGATTGTCGGGTTTTTAATACAGTTATTTATGCTTGTTGTAAGTTGGGGCGAATGGATTTGGGTGCAAAGTGGTTTCAGTTGATGTTGGAAAAAGGGGTTCAGCCTAATGTTGCTACTTTTGGGATGCTCATGGGACTTTACCAGAAGGGTTGGAATGTTGAGGAGGCAGAGTTTACTTTTTGCCAAATGAGGAATTTTGGAATTGTATGTCCTTCTGCGTACTCAGCGATGATCACAATTTATACCCGATTGAGGTTGTATGACAAGGCAGAAGGGGTTATTGGCTTAATGAGAGAAGATAAAGTAGAAAAAAATCTGGAGAATTGGTTGGTAATGCTGAATACATATAGTCAGAATGGCAAATTAGAGGAAGCTGAGCTGGCATTGGTCTCAATGCAAGAAGCAGGGTTTTCACCAAATATTGTTGCATACAATACATTGATAACTGGGTATGGGAAGATATCCAATATGGATGCTGCTCAACGTGTGTTTCTGAGCATTCAGGAAGTTGGACTAGAGCCTGATGAAACGACTTACCGTTCCATGATTGAAGGTTGGGGTCGTGCAGACAATTATAAGGAGGCAGAACGGTACTACATGGAGCTCAAGCGGTTGGGATACACTCCTAACTCATCTAACCTGTACACACTAATAAACCTGCAAGCCAGACATGAGGATGAAGAAGGTGCTGTCAGAACCCTTGATGACATGCTAAAGATGAAATGCCAACATTCCTCTATCCTTGGAACTCTTTTACAGGCATATGAGAGGACTGCAAGGATTGATAAAGTGCCCCTAATTTTGAAAGGTTCGTTATATCAACACGTTCTTGTTAACCAGACTTCTTGCTCCATTTTGGTCATGGCATATGTGAAATACTGCATGGTGGATGATGCAATGAAAGTGTTGGGGGAAAAACTCTGGAAGGATCCACTTTTTGAGAATAACTTGTATCATTTGTTGATTTGCTCATGCAAGGAGTGGGGTCATTTTGAGAATGCTATTAAGATATACACTCAAATGCCCAGACATGATGACAAGCCAAACTTGCACATTTCATGTACAATGATTGACATTTACAGCATCATGGGTCTTTTCCCTGAAGCCGAGCAACTCTATTTGGAGTTGAAATCTTCAGGAATTTCTTTTGACATGATTGCTTTTAGCATTGTTGTGAGAATGTATATCAAAGCTGGATCTTTAAACAAGGCTTGCTCTGTTTTAGACACGATGGACAAGCAGAGGGACATTGTTCCAGATGTTTATCTGTTCCGTGATATGCTTCGCATATATCAGAGATGTGGTATGTTGGATAAATTAGCTGATCTATACTATAAAATCTTGAAGAGTGAAGTGACTTGGGATCAGGAAATGTACAATTGTGTGATAAACTGCTGTGCTCGTGCTCTGCCAGTTGATGAGCTTTCTAGGCTTTTTGATGAAATGCTTCACCGTGGGTTTTTTCCTAATACCATTACCATCAATGTGATGCTTGATGTTTATGGAAAATCCAAGCTTTTCACGAAAGCTAAAAAGTTGTTCTGGATGGCTCAAAAACGAGGTTTGGTAGATGTGATCTCGTACAATACTATTATAGCTGCATATGGCCAAAATAAATACTTTAAGAACATGTCATCAACAGTTCAAAAGATGCAACTTAATGGCTTTTCGGTTTCACTTGAAGCCTACAATTGTATGTTGGATGCTTATGGGAAAGGCAGGCAAATGGAGATCTTTAAAAGCGTCTTACAGAGAATGAAGGAATCAGATTGTGCTTCTGACCACTACACATATAACATAATGATCAATATATATGGAGAACAGGGATGGATTGATGAAGTAGCTGGTGTGCTCACAGAATTGAAAGAGCGGGGACTTGGACCTAATTTGTGCAGCTATAACACATTGATCAAGGCATATGGAATTGCAGGAATGGTTGAAGATGCTGTGCATTTGGTCAAGGAAATGAGAGAAAATGGGATAGAACCTGATAAGATAACCTACACCAATCTGATCTCTGCACTGCGTAAGAATGATAAGTTTTTAGAGGCCATTAAGTGGTCCTTGTGGATGAAGCAGATGGGTTTGTGACATAGACCATGTATAATATGTTCGGGTGTTTTACTTTTTAAGCCTCTCTACACCTGAAAGAAGCCTGGGCTCTAGGATTCAGATCCTACTCTAACACCTCTCAGAATTTAGTTGTCTGTGGTAAGGGGTGTTTTTTTTTTTTTTTTTTTTTTTCTGCATTTAGTTTTTTATTTATTATTTTAATCAGAATTTCTCTAATTTCATGACCTTATCCCAAGTGCTTTTTTCTGTCATTACCGTAATCATCTTATGATTGCAGCTTCTGCATTTACTAAATCTACATTTAATTTCAACTTGAGAAATGCCAAAAAAATGTGGGATAACTACCCTGGTTTAGTTTAAATTTAGCACTCTTATAAGCATCCACCTCAGTTTATTTTGCTTGTAACTGTTAGATAAGGATCATGAAATAATTTAGGCTGACTTTAAAAACTTGTTCCACTTTCAGATTACATTTATGTTATGATAGCTGAATTACACATGAAGCAATTGTTAAAAATCTTTAGCATTCATTTCAAATGTGGAATGAACTGTTCTCCAGAACCTTCACAAATTTTTTTGTTTTCTTTTCTTTAATGCTTGTACTTTAGAACACATTTTTTTCCAGCACAATTATATTGGTTTGTGACATCTGGTACTGCTGCAGGGACCGGTAGAGAGGACATTAAGTCCATGTGTGTCCCTTCTGTTTTGCTTGCAGAAACTGATGTAAATTTTTCCTCATTGTAAAGTTACATAGTCCATTATGAGCTGCAGCTCAAACAGCTATCGAGAGGCTTTGTTTGTAAAGTTACATAGTCCATTTTTTGCAATAATTAAGAATGAAACATTTGTGGGATGGAATCGGAATTAAACTGCCCTTGTTTGTTGAAAGCATCTTGTTACTTCTTTTATAACAACAACTGCATTCTTCTTTGAGGTCTCTGATCACTGCATATGAATGTTGTTGGCATCAGATTTCTTTTTCAATCTCATGTTGATAATCCTGTTTGATATATATATTTATGTATGCTCTTTTCATTTTGTGCAGGCTGAATGATGTTGCTGATTGTAGCGTAAGACAAATCTTGTGTTTTGACAGTTAAAGTAGCATATCTGCTTATATTAGGGGTTCTCCAACAGAATTGAACTGTTCTTTATATCGAAGCCAACAAGCAGTACAGGAATTTGGCTGGCATAAGCTGCAAAAGAAGATAAAAAATTACAAACAGGCATCTGGGTAAATGCTATGACTAAGAGAGGTACAAAAAAATGAAGGGGAGGTAAAATGCCACTGAAGGACTCAAATGAGGCCGCAGATGTCACACTTCTCTTAAGAGTAGATGCCACTAAGGCAACTTTCTATGGTTGTGCTAAGAGTTTAACTTTTGGGAACACAGCAGTGTTGCTTGTTGATCCTGTCAAAGTATTGCAATTCATTCTAGGATTGGTATTTGTAACTCTAATTTGATTATTTTACCCCATAAATCAATGTGGATTGAAACAGTTATATACAGATATCTTCAGCATTAGGCTTTGTGATTTCATGTACTTATGCAAATGAATCTATAGGAATACTGCGAAGTACTTCTTCATGTCTCCTCCCCCACCCCCACCCCCCCACGCGTGCGCGATGTTCATATTAACAAAAGAAAAAAAAAAAAAAAGACTTCAAGATAACCAAAGCTTAACTGCTAATATTTAGTTCACTTCTATTTGTTTCAAAAGAAATTAGGAAAATTAAGCAATTACTTGGGGCCTTGCATGGCGGATTATAACTACCATTGCTAGAATTCCAAGCCACCAAATTTCTTTGGGACATTTTGTTGAACAGGTACCTTGCAGATTCTTTTAAAAGCAGAGTGTCAACTTGAGGCACCACTTAGGCCTTAAGGAATTTGCACATATGAAGAGCTAATTTATCCACTCATTCCTTAGTCATTACATAAATCGTTACTTGGCAAAAGTACAAAAGATAAATTTGTAGATATTTAACTTTTACACTGATGCCATCTATTGGACCTCATGCTGGCAACATCCACATCTAAGTCTGAAGAACTTAACATCTGGAAGACAGATCAAACTTGTTTTAACACTAGTACACACTATAGTGTATTACAAAATACATTCTCATTGTTACTAAAGAGTGCTAGTTTTAGAAAAATGACTGTTTCATATGAGAGATGTCTAAAACACATGTAAAAAGTAGTATATTGAATATGAAACTGCATAATGAAAGAAGACATTACTAAGCAAAAATCTCAATCATAAACATTAAACGAGATGCAAATAAAATCTAACCAAGAAAGCTGAATTGTTGATTTATTGTCACAGATGGCTTTAAAACAAAGGATGAGATAACAAATCCCATCATTCACTAAGATTTCGAATAACTATCCCAAATTACAATCAAGTTCGCAAATGTAACAAACTAAAATTAATACAGCAGTTAAGCATATGACAAACCAATATTAATCTAATACAGCAGTTAAGCATATGTAACATAGAAAAGGTATTAAGCATGCTTACCCATGAGAAATTTGAATACCTGGAGCAGGAATCTTGTTCCCCATTAGAACACAAAATACGGTCTTTGTCTTTCCATCTTTTATGTGAATAGAGAGTATACAAGGATCACATACTTGTTAGTCATGCCCAAAAGAAAAAGATCAGGTACTGGTACTGAATTTCAAGATGCCAATATTTTAAGCTCTATGCAGAGTGCAGACAGCAAAGTATGTTCAAATTGACAGTCACTGATCTTACTAGTATACCAAGAAGTTCATTTCAATTGTCAATCAAGGAGTACATATTGCGATTACAAGAGAAAATGGTCAAAGAATTAGGAAGAGTAATCTTTTCATTGTCTTTGATAAGAAAGAAAAAAAAATTTTGAAAAATGACATTCCAATTTTCCAAAAGATAAAAATTTGTATCTAAATGCTTGTATTTCAGCTTCCTCTTACTGCACTACCAACTTTTCTTCTTCATCTTCTTAACCTGCATTATTGGAGAACAAACTCTGACCCTCTCCACCCATTTTTGCATCTCCTCCATCCTTAACCCCAAACCCATCAAAACCCCACCAACACAAAACCCAAAAATCCAATCTTTAGCTCCTCTATTTTCACACCACTGAATCAAAACAGCCCCAATTAGCCCAAAACCCAAAACCTTACTAAGCACATTGCTCTGTAATTGTAACTCTTTCCCAAACAACAAAAAACCCAAACCACAAATCACCAAAAACCCAAGAATCAGCAAATTCCTGTTCCTTTTTCTTCTCCTTCTCCACCCGTCAAACCCTCCTCCTCCAAACACTTTCCAGAACCAGAAACCACCCCCATTTCCATCTCCACCGCCGATTTCCGCAATGACCAAATCTAAGGGCTGTGGCAAAATCTTGAGTTTGGAGGCCATGGTTTTTATCAATTGGAGTATAAACCTTGTTGATCTTTGAGACCCATTTCTCCTTTTGCTTCTTCTTGCACATATTACTGGTGTTTGGACCTTTCTTGTGTAGATAATTGAGTTTGGCACCTGGGTTTGGTGAGAAAGCAAAAGGGAAGAGTGAATGAAAGAAGAATTTGGGGCAAATTTGGTGGTGTTGTAAAGAGAAGTATTCATTTTACAAACTGGGTATGACCGAATGATTTTGCGTGAGAGGTGGGAATGGGTTTTGAAGTGAATGAGCTGCTGCATCGTGCTCTGTGTTCCTGAGGAGGAAGAAGAAATAAGATGGTATGAAGTATGAACCGTTAGAAGGAGATGAGTATTATAATAATTTTTTTTTCTTTTTCAAATTAGACTGAGAAATTGGACAAAAGAGTGAAAAGACACTCCATTTTAAATTATTAACCGCCAATTCAAACATTTATGAGATGAGATTTTTGAAATTTTATGGTGAAATATTTCTCTAATGAAATATTTTTTTTGTAAAAAGAAAGTATACCCAAACTATGAATAAAAGACTTTATAAATAAATAAATAAACTATGAATGAAAGGAAGTGCTATGTTTATAATATTTTTACAACAAATTATAGTTAGCAAATTGTTATAGGTTTTTAATTTGAATATAACACTGAATTTACTTTTTTACCTACTAGTAACAGCAAGTAACAACCTGTTATATTTGATTTATTGTGAAAATATTGTAAATATAACATTTTTTATGAATAAAAGAGGCTTAAACTTTGTTATAATTCCTTAAGTAGTTTAGGTATCCAAACTATTTTAACTCTTCCCTTCACTTTTCTTTGTGCATATATCTGGCACAATGTATGCTCCAATATATTTCAACCCATTAATCACCACACTTATAGAAAATAAAAGAATTTCTCACATTTTTAATGTAGGATTAATCATTTGGCTAATTTATTATCTTCCCTATTAACTCCTGTTAATGCTCATTTTGGGAAGCTCAGTAGAAGGAAGAAGCCCAGCAACATGAGTAGAAAAGAGTTAGTAAGTGGATAGAAAAACCATTAAGCTCAAGTAGCAGGAATAATGGATCATGGGCCCATAAAATAAACAAATGGGCCTTGAGGAAGCAAACGGGCCTAAAAAAGCCCGGAGAGAGAGAAGTAACAAACCTATGAGCAGTATGTATGTAGAAAAGTGAGAATGGATTACAACAAGCTTGAAGTAATGCAAGCAAAGAAAGTAAGGGGTTAATGGCAAGCCCATGAGCCCAAGGATGAGAGATAAGGTAATTGGGTCAAGGAAGCCCAAAGGAGTTAGTAAAAGCTCATGAGAATGCTGATTTAGAAAAATGGCCAAGGAAAGCTAGTGGGCCAAGGATGTCCAAGAGGAAATAAATGGGACAAAAGAGTCCACAAGCAATGTAATACAAAGCCCAAATGACCATATTGAGTCATTGAGAGAAGAATAAATAGCAGGCTCAAAGAGACCTAGCAGGTTGGGGTCAAATAACATCACAACAGGAATGACAGAGTGGTACAGCAGGAAATGGGGGTAAGACCGCAGAAGGAGTGAGAGAGTAGGCTGAAGGAAGAAGAGCCCATGATCAAGCAAAGCCCAGCCTTTAAAAGAAGTAGGGCATACAGAATGAGGAACCAGAAAATAGCTCATGCCATAAGAAGTCAAGGATGAGCAGCAAAATGTGCAGATGAGCCTCCAAATCACGACAAACGCAACGAGCAAGTTTTGGACATACACAGAAGTAGAACACGCGTAAGGCCCAGACATCACTAGCCTGTACCCAGCTAATACAGGAAGTGGTAAGTCATGGGTCAGAGGTAAGAGGGTATGGTCTGATGGTAGGGAGAGGGAAAAACCTATTATAGGATTCCTGCTCAGGCTCTTTTGGGGGAAATGTCCTGCTGGGATGACATATCGCTTAAAAGAAGTAATGATGAGTTGGAACCACTAGGTGTATGCCATGAGGGATAGAGAGAGAAGACACTTACACCGTAGTATGTAAAAGTGCCACGACAAACAAACAAACAAAATAGTCTTTTTTGTCTAGTAATGAGGAATGGCACAGCCAACACAAGTAAGTGGTGGTGGTTGAGCGACTGACAAACCAGTGGTGGTTGGTAATGACACCTAGACCAAACAAAGGTAGTTAAAGGCTAAAACAGTAAAAGCCAGTTACGGCAAACATTATATAAAGGACCTTTGCTGTGCACTGTAGGAGGGATGATCACTGTAATAGTAACCTCTAGGAGAGAATCACAACACGGAAACAAGCACTAAGAAAAGAAGAGAAAAAAGAAAGAGAAAAGAAAAAAAATAAAAAATAACGAAAGAAAACAGAGAGATAGAATGCTTTCTATCAAAGACAAATGATTCTTTTGGGTAGAAGCCATTAAGGTCTACTTCCCTCAAAGTGATTAATTTCTACGGCAGGACTTTCCTGGGAGATTATTCACATTGAGGAAGATGGTTCCCTCCTTGGTCTTGGTCCTGTGACATAACTTGGCATGACGGATTGATCTTTTTCTTTCTTTTGATAAACTCATGTCTTACCCATTTATTTCCACAATTTTCTTTACAAGGTGATTCTTATCGTTATGATTATCATTTTAATTGGGGATCGGTTATTCACTTTATCTAATGGCAAGAGTGCTTTCTTTTATTATTATTATTATTATTATTATTATTATTATTATTATTATTATCATGTCTGCTTGTTATGACTCATCCAAAGTAGTTTCACCTGCCATGGGCATATGAACGAAGCACTTGGCAAACGAGACATAGTTTGTGCACAAGCTGGACTAGGGTGGGTTATAACTAGACCAGTCCCAACTCCTTTATCCAGAACATTTGGGCCCAGTACAACAGGAGTTAGCACAGCCCAACATTACAAAAAGGCCCACCACAACTCCTATATTTATTTATTTATATATTTTTCCCCTAAATTATACTTAATTTTACACTTATTTCTATGAACTATAAAAATGCATGATTTGCCTCCTAAAACCAAAACCTTCTAATACTTAGCTCTCCTTTCGTCACTTTCCTAGTTAAATTGGATGAAAAACTTTGTCACGAGAGTTGCACATGACACCAGCTTACATAGTCAGATAGACTATAGCACCGTTCTTCACTAGGTTGGAAAAGAAACGTACCCAAAAAGGCAAAAATCAAAGTTTTTTTTTAGAGAGTTTCAACTTAAGGTGTTATAAGTTGAAAGAATGGTGCTAGAGCCTAAATGGTGCTAGAGTGTTAGGCTTTAGCACCATTTTTTATGGTCAGATTAAGACACTAATCGATTTTTGGTATAAGCGAGGGTTGAAGTCCAGATCTTTTATTCAATCATAAAAAATTTTACTAATTAAGCTAATTGAATTGAATCCTAAAGTTTATATTGAAAAAAAATTATCTATATTTTTAATCCTTAAATCTCCACCAAATGTATCTTTCTGATTAAAATAAAAAATTATCTATATTTTACTTCTAAATTCTAATTTTAAATCACCACATTATCATTTCAAAAATGCAACTGTGGTTCCTAACATTTTGCCCACCAAAAATACCAACTACGGTTTTGTAAATGTTAAAGTGAATCTCTTCAATATAGCACCAATCTTGTCCAATCCGCACCGCAAGAATCTCTTCAAGGTCAAGATCAAGTCGTTTTGGTTCCTTGTCAAAAATATTTGGTCCTCAAGACTTTTTTTTTTTTTTTTTTGATACATGCGGGGACATGTCTAATTCAATTGGGCAAGAAGCTGACTTAGCCACAGAATTGTTGATGTGTCATCTCATAATTTGTCTATACTCTACACATCATCTTTTAAGTTTCTATTTGATAAAAAGCTTTTTATTTTTTACTTTTTTACTTTTTTCTCAATTTATTTATTTAAATTTATACAAACTAACTTTTAAAAAAATAATATAGGCTGCGTTTGAATTGACTTCAAACTATTTCCATAAATGATTTTCCGGAAAATAGGGGTGTTTGGTTGTTACTTCAAATTCGGTTAAACTGAAAAGCATTTCCAGTTGACCGAATTTGAGAGCCAAAACAACGGAAATGATTTTCCGTTTCTATTTTCACTTCAAAGTACTTCCGGCCTTGGAAAATAGAAGAGAGAGAGAGAGAGCGACATCACCGGCTGGCACGGTAGCACCGATCGCAATCGCGATCTCCGCTTCGATCTTCGCGCGAAGCGCCGATCGCGATCGAAGCTTTGCGCGATCGCGATCGACGCATCACGCCTCCGACATAATCGGCTGGCGCAGTAGCGCCGATCGCGATCTCCGCTTCGATCTTCGCACGATCGCGATCAACGCTTCGCGCGATCGCAATCGATGCATTGCGCGAACGCGTCGATCGCGATCGCGCGAAGCGCCGACCGCTCTGATCGCAATCGCGTCGATCGCGATCTCGCCTAGATCGCGATCTCTCCGATCGATTTTTTCTGGGTTTTGTTTGTATTTTGAGGAATAAATGATATTATATAATCGTTTGGTAACCAAGAAAATGTGAGAAAATGTGAGCAACAAGTAGAAAATGTGTTTTCTATGGTATTTTCAAGAATACAACCAAACATCAGAAAATATTTTCCGAAACATTTTTTGAAATACAACTAAACACATGAAAACATTTTCCTTTCCGGAAAATAGCATTTCCGAAAAATATTCTATTTTCCGGAAATACTTTTACACGAACCAAACGCAGCCATAATCTTTAATTTTTTTATCACACATATAACATTTATTAAAAATTATCAAAAATTTATTCATGGTCTCATATTTAATAAATAAATTCTTCTAAAAAAATATTAACAAATAAATTACCAAAAACTACAAAATATTCAAATGGACACAATTCATCTAATCCCCCAATGTGAAATGACAATAAAGACGAAATTGAAATAGACTAAAAAATATCAGGGACTAAATGAAACACAAATAAAACCATACAAAGACAAAAATGAAAACATCTCACAAGTAAAGGGTCAAAACAAAAAAGAGATTTTTTTTTGGATTATCAAAAAAGAAAATTCTAGCATTTATTTATTATAAGAAATATCTTCAAAATGGCCAAGGTTTTAGGGGGGTTTCACTGTCATCCACTTCTTCTTCTTCACACATAGTGAGATTCACACACACACTGAGAGTTTCTCTTCCCACTCTTCATTCAAATCCTCTATGAACTCTTTTTTATTATCATCACCACAATGACATTCGCAGCCTCATTCTCTCCAAGTCCACAACCTCAAATATACACCAACACTTTGAAAAGACCCCTAAAACTCAACCCAAAGTCCCACAAAAACCTCTTCTTCCTCTTCAGCTCAAGCTCCAGTGCCTTCTTCAAACCTTCACTCCCTTCCACCACTACTTTCCCACTCAACCTCAAAACCCCTTCAAACCCAATTCAGTTCCACCCTTTATCAGATTCAATCCATGACAATCTAGTCGAAGACCTTGAGAATTCTGTGAATTCTCACATACCCATTAACGAAATTTGCCAAATTACGCCGCTAGAATCGAGCCCGAGAATCTTCATCCAAGACCCACCTTGGATAGCCTCAATATTCTTGAAGGGTCTGTACAAAAGGGCCAACCAAGAAGTGAAATTGGAGTACAAAGAAATGGAGAAGAGGAAGTATAACTTGTTGAGGAGGAGGCAGATTAAGGCGGAGACCGAGGCGTGGGAGAGAATGGTGGAGGAGTATAGGGAGCTAGAAAGAGAAATGTGTGAGAAGAAGTTGGCTCCATCTTTGCCATATGTAAAGGCATTGTTTTTGGGATGGTTTGAGCCTTTGAGGGATGCAATAGAGAAGGAACAGAAGATGCAGCGGACGAAGAAGCATAAGGCGGCGTTTGCACCTCACATTGATTTGTTGCCCGCGGATAAGATGGCGGTTATTGTTATGCATAAGATGATGGGGTTGTTTATGATGGGAAATCAGGAGGGGTATGTTCAGGTTGTTCAGGCTGCAATTCAAGTTGGTGTGGCTATAGAGCAGGAGGTGAGTGATAAAGTTCTGATTTTCTTCTGTTGCTTTCGGATTTTCAGTGAAAATTTGTAAATAGTATGTTATTGGTTGTTACTTATAAAAAAAAAGAAAGAAGAAGTAATCTTATTGGTTGTTTTCATAGTTTTTAAATTAATGTTACCTATAAAAAAAAAAGTTTTTAAATTAATGTCATAAAGTATGCCGATATCTAGCTATGATTAAAACTATTTTAAGTCTGCAATGTTATTGAACTATGGGGATTTGTTGTTCATGGTGGAGGAACTATTGCTGGAATTTCTCATTGTTTTCGAAGTATAATTAAGTCATCTTAAGAAAACGTGTAAAACATATAGGTTGTGATTACAATCTATTTTCATAATGTTGGCAACTTTTCTCTTCAATTTCCTATGGGGTACTAAATGGATTTTCTAGAAAAATATGGCTACAGCCTATGGGAAATCTTTTAGACTATAAAAGTACGAAACATATAAATGTTTTTTTTTTTAGAAGGAAATAAAATTAGTGAAATTGTTTATGTAGAGCAGATTTATTATTGGCATACTCAAATGATCAGATCCAACTGATCAACAAATCAGATGTCTGTCTTTGAAGTTAAGAAGTAGAAACTGAATTATGGCTTGGTCCAAGAACTAGTTAGCTTTATGCTCGATGGCATTGTCTGAATCTATTGTAATTGTTGCTTGTGTCAGATTCCCACTGCTAGAGTATGAATGGTAATTGTCATGTTCCAAATAGCTCCCTGAAGCTGCCAGGATGTTAAAGGGGTCATTTTGAAAGAAAATCAAACACTCACATACAACAATCTCGGTTGATAAGTAAAAATAGTTAAGAAATATATTTATTTTTAATAATTCGATAGTTGGGGGTGGGGGGATTTGACACTCACATACAACAATCTTATGGTCTTGGTTAATATGTGTATGAATTCCAGACAATAGAAACCATGGTTGCTTTGTATTCTCTTTGTTTATGGTTATGCCTAGATCAGCGGTGGAGGTGTTGGTGTTTGTAGGATGAAATGGGTGCTTTGACAGGCAAAAAATAGTGAGATTTGGTGAGCGATCCCCTCGTGTCATGTGGTGCAACTGGGGATGGAGGAACACTAGGTCATTTGAAGGTTCTGAGAAGTCAGTGGCAATTTTGAGATTGCCTTATGATTGGATAGCTGCAAATAATAGCATGACCTTCCCCACTTCACTTAATTTCTTGGACCTCCTAAATTCTGTTTCTTCTTTGTTCTATTTTACTTGTTCAGGCACTTATTAAAAAAAAAAAAAAAAAAAAAACTTGTTCAGGCGGCTTCTCTTATTTAGCACCCATGTTCTGGGGTTTGCATTTTTCTTGTACTTTTATATAATGCTTTACTTGTAAAAAAAAAAAAAAAAAAATCACATAAATAGGTGGTGTAGTTACTTGATTTTATTATTGTTATTTTTTTCTCAGGTTAGAATTCATAGTTTCTTGGAGAAAACTAAAAATTCCCAGAGCAAGAAGATTGTAGCTGATACTGAAGATGGTCTGCATAAGGAGAAGCAGATACTCAGAAAACGTGTAAATAGTTTAATTAGAAAGAGAAAACTAAAGGAGGCACAGAAGCTATTGAAGAAAGAAGAATTTAAGCCTTGGGGTCGAGATACCCAGGCTAAGGTTTGTGGCTACTTTGAATTTTCTTCCTCACCGGGCTAATATGTCAAAATTTCCTATTCATATTTTATTATTTTCTAAATTTGGAAATTAATTGTCACTAAATGCAAATTTGCAGCTGGGAAGTCGTTTGATAGAATTATTAACTGAAACAGCTTATGTACAACCTCCACTTAACCAGTCAGCAGATGGTCCACCTGACATTCGACCTGCATTCAGGCATAAATTTAAACCTGTAACAAAGAATCCAGGGTGAGAAGTTAATCTTTTTTCCTTTCCACCAGCAAATTATCTTTTAGGACTGGACCCAATGCTTCTAAATTATGATCACCTTCACATGATCAATCATTTGGCCATTTCTCAAGATCGGAATTTGATTAATCTTTGTTAGTATTTGATGCTTAAGTTCCTCATATTTTCTTATACTATGAGCCTGACCAGTGGTGGACTTTTATTCACTCATGTCAATATTGTCATTCTGAATCATTCTTGCTCCTTGTAGACAGAAAATTGTGAAGAATTATGGAATTATAGAATGTGACCCTCTAATCCTTATGGGGCTTGATAAAACTGTAAGTTAAGTCATCTCTTCTTGCTTTGATTTTACCTGTTTGGTGCATTAGAAATTAGTTGGGATTATGAACTCAGTTAAATGCATTGTTGTTTGGTGCAATTCTCTGACTTGAAATAGAAAAAAAAAAAAAAAAAATAATGATACCAATTTGATCTGTGATAATACCCATTTGGTCCACTTAAGACAATCAAAGAACCTAGTGTATGTAAATGTGTCAGCTTAATATTTCTTGATTTTTCTACATATTTGCTAACATGTTGTCCAAGATATTGCATTTGACAGGACTTCATAATTTTTCAATTCTTTTCTTTGGGGTGGTTCCACCAAAAGATGACATGAAGTTTCTAAGTGGGATTATTCATCTTTCACTTAAGTGCATATTAGTCATGATAATATTGTCAAACCTATTTGTAATTGCATGTAGAGATTCTGAGCATGGTGCAGGTATTGTGGACGTGTATTTGCTTTTAACTTCTGCTACTTAATTACCATCGCATTTCTTTGTTTCTGTGCAGGCTAAGCATGCGTTGATTCCTTATGTGCCCATGTTGGTACCTCCCAAAAAATGGAAAGGGTATGATATAGATAGAACTATCTTAATGTTGAAGTTTCTCTTAGGAAGACTTGTTATTGGGTATGCTTATGTGGCTGTAAAGCTAACATACTTGGTTAAGTTCTCCATCCCTTTCAAATATGAAACAACAATTGATCTATGAGTGGAAAATTGAAAATTGTAATGATTGGAACTTAATAATTAACTTGAAATAGAAGAGAATAATTGGCAGTATGCACTCCGCTGCCTGAATATTGTTAATATTTTGCAATTCTTATTTTAAAAATCTTTTGAAACCCCCACCAGGTATGACAAGGGTGGGCATTTATTCCTACCTTCTTATGTCATGCGTACTCACGGATCTAGGAAGCAACAGGATGCAGTAAAGAATGTTCCTGTTAAACAGATGCATAAGGTTTTTGAGGTAAGAGAAATAATTAAAGTTCTCTTATTTGCTTAATTTCATCTCTTTTCTAGTGGTATCAGGCCTAGGCTGAGGCCATAGATGGTGGCCATCTTTGTTGGTTATTTCCTTGTTCCATTTTTTTATTCCATTTTGTTTTTTCCCTTCCTTTGATAGTTGTAACTTCACGTTAAACTTAGCCTTGAAGATGCAAAGCTTGTTTTTTGTTGATGTGAGCATCAAAGGACAGTGGTACATTTACTTTTGGAATTGCATTTAATTAACAGTTTTCCCTTTTTGTGTTAAAAAAAAAAAACATTTTAATAACTATTTTTGTATTTGTTTTACTCTCAACAGTTTCTCTACCAGTAATCTTGTATAAGGACATATAAAATTCTAGGCTGACTCATAATTTAAATGTATCCTAATTTATGGCTTTCTGGATGTTGTTTTCAACACATTGTGTTAGTTTCTAAATGCAGCACACTCTTTCCAGATGCATCATGCATGATCACAGTTTGGATCTGATTGATAATGCTTCTTTAACCTAGGACTTGATTTTAACTTTTTCTTCATCATGAGGTTGTTGACCTATTTCTGTTCTGAATGTACAGGCTCTGGATATGCTTGGTAACACCAAATGGAGAGTAAATAGAAGAGTATTTAGTGTAGTGGAGAGCATTTGGGCCAGAGGAGGCAATATTGCTGGCTTAGTTGATTGTGAAGATGTGAGTACCTAATGAAGTTTAACATCTGAGAAACAACAATGTCTCTCTTTTTTTTTCTTTTCCTTTCTTTTTATTTTTTTGAAACATATGTTTTGTATTCTACTTTTCTTTACTTATTATAAAAAAAAGGTTGTATTCTACTTTTGCATTACTGTCTTGTGAGCATTATTGAAATTAGTGTTTTCAAGGCATGCTGTAAAGGGTGGGGCAACAAATTTGCACTAAGACATAGATTGATTGCCTCTAGGCATAGATATTCCCTGTGGAAACCTGAAAGGTATTCTTTGCATCTGTTGGCATAAGCATGTACATCACATGGTGGGATTTGTTTTTCCCATGTAGCCATACCAGGCAAACCTTTTGTTGATTGCTTCTCTATTATAGATTTTGTCGTTTGAATTTAGCCATGGTCACCTTTAGAGCCAACCATTATTAAACCAAACTATCAATATTCTTTTACCTTTCACAACTGGTGAGGCCAAACAAAGCTTTCTTAAATTGTGTTGAGGGAAAACAGAGTACAGCTGTGTTGGCAACAAATTCCTACTTGCTGTGAGTTTCTCTCTAGAAATTGATATCAGCTAGTGTTTCTGTTTTGTCCTCTTAAAAGAAATCCTTGCCTTAATTCTGCATGTATTCATTGATTTTAGTTTCCTTTATCTTTAGTGCAAATTTTCCTCACAAAACTGGTTCAATCAAAGTTTTTTTCTTCCAGTTTTCAGTTTGCTGGATGTTGGTTGGGCAATATTTGAGGACTTAAGCGTTCCTGCTTTTCAGTTTGCTCAGTAGTGATAGGCATGTGTAGCGGATTGTTAGTTCTGCATTTCTTTATCTTTCAACGTTTACTATATAATTAGTCCTATTATTGCAGTTTTCAGCTGCATATTCTTAACAATATGTCCAAATGTACTCTGTTGTGTTAAGTGTTTACTATATAATTTGGGATGACAACTTCACTTTTTGAATTTTCATCTTTGATAGAATAATTAAATGAGATTTGCTTTTAATAAATTGTCAATTACATCAATCTTTTCAAGGCCTTTGCCTCACCTCAGGGTTAATACATCACAACTTTGCCTTTTTGCTGTTTAATATATGCTTGTGAGGATGCGGTACTTGCAACAATATTATTATGGTTCTTTTGCAGATGGAGGATGCCAGCACCCACCAAGTGATGGCTCCCATTTTGCAAATATTCTCTTTAACACCAAAATTGACTTGGTTGAATGATCCATGATATTAATTTTTGGTGAAAATGCCATTTTGGTTCCTAGATTAGGGTTCAATTTGGTCCTTATATTTTTGGTATTTAGTCAATTTGGTCTTTGTTATTTTCAACTTGTAGTCAATTTGGTCCTTTTTGTCAACTCACTAACGGAAATTGATTGCAAGTTGACTATAAGTTGAAAATAATAGGGACCAAATTGATCGTTACCAAAATGTGGGACCAAATTGACAATGACCCCAAAATGTAGGGACCAAAATGATATTTTCGCCTTTTTTTTTTTTTTGCTGATAGATCCATGATATTAGATAATTATATTATTCCCTTGACACGTTGAGACAACCCATAAGAAATGCTATTGACTAAAGATCACTCAATCAATTGCTTTGTGGTAAAACCATCCTGGCTTGAATTTTGTAGTTTCTTTTGATTGGTAATTTTTATAGCTAATTATAGTAGGATTGTTGTGTTCATCTGTTTCTTAACTGATTCATCTGGCCTGTATTTATTCTTCCATTTTCTTGTAGGTGCCTATACCTGAGAAGCCATCCTCAGAGGATTTAACAGAAATTCAAGAATGGAAATGGAGTTGGAGAAAGGCAAAGAAGATTAATCTAGAGAGGCATTCTCAACGATGTGACACTGAACTTAAGCTTTCTGTAAGATCTTCAGTTCTCACATATGAATTTAATTAATAAACTTGTGTTATGTCTTGTGACATTGAGAAGTCCATCGATCCACTTGCTAAGCTGGTTATCTTATGATCCTGCATATGTCACAACGACAAAAGGGGGAAAAATGTTATGTGTAGTTTATTGTGAATAGGTTATATAAATGCAATTTAACTGTGTAAAACTTTCTAGACTTTGGCAGGAAGAATTGCGTTCACACATGCTTTTCCTTTTGTAAGTATTGATATCGATCAAACTCATTAATATAGGTGGCTCGAACAATGATTGATGAGGAAGGCTTTTATTATCCTCACAATCTTGATTTTCGTGGCCGAGCATACCCAATGCATCCACATTTGAATCATTTGAGTTCTGATCTCTGTCGAGGGATACTTGAGTTTGCTGAAGGACGACGGCTAGGGAAGTCTGGCTTACACTGGCTGAAGATACATTTAGCGAACCTGTATTCAGGTGGTGTTGAGAAGCTTTCACACGATGGACGTCTAGCCTTTGTTGATAATCATCTCGATGATATATTTGATTCAGCAGACAACCCTGTTAATGGAAACCAGTGGTGGTTAACAGCTGAAGATCCTTTTCAATTCTTAGCTGCTTGTATTAATCTTTCAGAAGCCTTAAGAAGCTCATCACCACATAATGTCATCTCCCACCTGCCGATTCATCAGGTAAGCGATTCATCTGAAGCCATAAAGTGGTGAAAATAAAAATATAGCTCATGCCAATTTCTCCAAAATGAAAATATATCATTAATTTTTTTAATAATTATGAACTTGATTTCGGTCATTAAATCATCCCTTATGTTTTTATAAATTCAAAGCAAAATGAAAATATACTGTTCCTCTGCTTCATCTCTAAATTGCCAGGACATGTAAATATCTTTAGGCTCATCCTAAGTGTAGATATCCTCTATATTTGTATGAATATCTGGCACACTCAGAAATTGTTAGTTCAAAGGGAAACTTTTGTTTCTTTTGCAGCATGAAGCAATATTAAAGTTCTTTGTTCTATTTTCCCTTCGACCAACAGGCACCATTTATTTTGTCAATTTTCCCACCAAATATCTAATTGAGGTGTTCTTGGATTTGTAAGGACCTGATGTGGAGAAAAGTCCTTTAACTATTTTAGTTACTCTTTCTGCTAGACTCAGAATGAACTTGATGAATTTGCTTCTTTTGTCGTCAAATATGCTATTATTGTCATAGGCTGGACCTCTGGAGAATGTCATCTTACTATCATAATGTTAACTTTTTAAGCCTGATAATTCACATAATTGTGTAGAAGTAATCAAGTTAACACTTTTGAATTCCATTATAGCCAGATATTATTTGAATATAAAGTTAAGACACTAGTGACAGCATGTCTTTGATAAGAGACAATTCTGTTAAAGTCACAACAGTGATTTCTTTGTGCACAGTTTTATAAAGTAGCATATACTAGGTTATCATTTCGGATTTCAGATCAACTTTTGGTGTTTAAAAAATTCTTAAAGAAGTCATCAGATATTTTCATGAATGTCATATACGGACGTCACTAACTATCGATTTGTGATTTGTAGCCATCTTCTTTCTGTGCTGCAATCTGTGTTGAGTTTTGCCACTTTAAAGAAATGTGTGAGAGTGACCTATTACCTCATCCCCTTTTCACTAAATTTTGTTGATATTTTTTCTTGCTTTTATTTGCATCGATGCCTTTTCCATTGTTTTTTCTAGAACTAAAAGCTATCTATTATCTCATGTTACTTTTTTTATCCCTTTCCTTGGGAGTTCTTGATAATTTTCTTGCATAATTCTTTATTATATACCTTTTCCATCGTTTCTTTACCTTTCTTATATTAATGTTTCTTTTTTTAGTGTTTTTTTGTGGAGTATATTATTAATGCTGAGCTCAAATATTTTTAGGATGGTTCATGCAATGGTTTACAGCACTATGCAGCACTGGGAAGAGATAGTGTAAGTTTGATTTGTCCACATGTACACCTTTTGTTATCTGCGCTAGATGATTTAAACATTGCTCGTCACACTCCAGATGTGTTGCCTTATTAGATTTTTGTGTTTCATGGAAATAAATGGTTCCAGAACTCATAAGGCTGATGATACAGTATAATTTAATATTCATTTATGGCTCTGGTGGGTACTTAGACTAAGTTGATTTGGTAGATCAACATAAATTCCATTTGTTTTCATTTTTGGTTAGAGTATTTTATCTGTTATCTTCTTTGTTGAATGCAATTTTGTGCTGGAAATTTTTGAAATTGTTTCCTTTTCCTTTTTCACTTTGCAATTATTTTGAGATGCCTTTACCAGTATCATTCTTTCATGTTATGCAACTTTTTCTGTAATATAGCTTCATGAGTTTACAATCGTAAACACATTGTTCTTTTATTATCAATAAGACTTTTATTACCTATATAAAAAAAAGCTTCATGAACATATAATGTCAATGATGAGCACCCTTTTCTATTATCAGACTTTATTTTTCTTTTAAAATTTTTGTCGTTGTTTGTACAAATCTAGAAGGTCCTTAATGATTGACTTATTCCTGGCTCTGATGTTCTAGCCATTTTGCTGGAAATCATTTCTTTTAGCAACCTAGGAGGCATGCTTTAAATTTTCACGAAGCTGTTTCCTGGTGTTTTGAGTTCCTAAATATGAAGAGCATTGATATGAAAATCATTTTACTACTTGATTTGAAATCTGGTTATAAACTCTACTTCTGTAGCTTTTACTGCAAAATTGAGTTTTAAATCCTTGCATAGTGCTTGCCAAGTGTAAAATGTTGTAAAAGCTGTGCCTGAAATTCTATTTGTTTCTTTCTTTGATTAGAACATTTTATTTGATTCCTTACATTATACAATCTGATCATTGAGTACTTACGGTATAATATCTTTGTTTTGCTGATTGATTTGAAATGCAATTGTGTCCTAACTTGTCTCCTGTGGTAAATTCATGTTCTCAGATGGAGGCAGCTGCAGTCAACTTAACTGCTGGTGACAAACCTGCTGATGTTTATTCTGAAATTGCTGTGAGGTGTTTTAAGATTTAGTTTTAGCATATTAACTTAATCATTACCTCCCATAGGTCTCAGACACATTTGATGTCTTCTGAACACAAAATAGTTTATGTTCCGTTTAGTGAAAACTCAACGGTCAACATTTCTGTGTATATACTTCCATTGCCTTATCTTCTACATGTTAATGTGGGCAGGGTGCATGATATTATGAAAAGGGACAGCAACAAGGACCCAACTACAAATCCACATGCTTTATTAGCGAAGGTCTTAATTGATCAGGTTGGTCTTCCTCATTTCTTCTGAGTTTTGCATTGTACTACAAAAGAAATTATTTGCATTTCAAAATTTCTAATTTTTAAAATACTTTTTGTCCTTTTCAACTGACCGTTTTAGGTTGTTGAAGCTTTCAGGTCGATCGGAAATTGGTGAAACAAACAGTGATGACTTCGGTATATGGGGTTACTTATGTTGGGGCACGGGAGCAGATAAAAAGAAGACTAGAGGAAAAAGGTCTCATTACTGATGACAGACTACTGTTTACTGCAGCTTGCTATGCTGCTAAAGTAAGCAACCAGCCACTTAAACAGTTGGAATTTGGTTCTAGCTATTAGAGACCATATTTGCCTCGAAATGCATATTCTGCTAAAATGTTAGGGGGTCTGGGGTTACATGCGTTTCTTGGGTTTATTTATAAAGAAAATTCTCCAGGAAGTTGAAGATAGAATGCAAAGTCAGCCAGTTTGGTGTTATATTTCAAGTATCAGGTTTTAGATCTAGATGATGGGCTTGCATAACAGCATAATTATAAGTTATTATATAATGGTTTTTGGGTTATGCTATATCTGAACCCATTTTAGATTGTTCCACACCATCATGTGAGTGATGGTGGGACCCACTGTGGAACACACCATCTCCACATGATGATGCAGAGTAATACAAGACCTGTGTGGAAATATAATTTCCTGTAGTTCTTTGAATCTCATATTTACATGCTTTTGTGATTCTAAACATTAGCATTTTACATCTGAATTTTCCTGTCAACAATTTATTCTCTTATTTATAGGTAACATTGGCTGCCCTTGGAGAGATTTTTGAAGCTGCACGTGGCATTATGGGTTGGCTTGGTGATTGTGCCAAGGTATATGCGTTCTTGTCAAAATCTGGATATTAAATTTCACTGACAGCCCTGTGGTGGATATAGAACATTTTGTTGTAGTTTTTTAATTGTTCGATTTCTAGTGAACTCTAGCTCAAATGGAATTTCCTTTTCCCACAAGATTGGGTGGAGGGTGAGATCATGGACTCAAAATGCATAGGGTGTGTGCAATTACAAATAAGTAAATAAATCTGAACTGTTGGATTATGAACTTCTGCAGGTAATTGCTTCAGAAAATCAACCTGTGCGTTGGACCACTCCTCTTGGTCTCCCAGTTGTACAACCCTACTGCAGAAGTGAAAGGCATCTTGTGAGTGTGACATCTGATTATTACTGATCCAAATAGAGGTCATGTACATTTTGTAATATCCTTAATGGCTGGCACAAGGAAATGGAAATGGTTTATGAGTAAATTATTAGGGATAGGGTTGTTTGGTGAGAGATCATCAATAGACGATCAGTGAGTATCTCATCAGCTGTACTGGGGGAAAAATTGTGTTAAAACCAAAAAAAAAAATGGTTATCTTGTAGCTTAAAGCATGTTGTGTGGATAGATGACTCAATAGTCACTGACTCACTCGCATATGGAGTAACGGTTGTGACCTCAACTTTCTGTTGATGTGAAATGACTTGAGTGGCAACAAAACTTGAGGCTACAGATTTGGTAAACACCGTTGATACAAAAGAAGAAAACACACGTGCACGCACACATTGACCACTTTTGATACTGGCTCATATTGTAGGATGCAAAAACCATATTTGGTTCAAATTTTTACTCGATAGTATCATTCGGGAAAAGTGACTAATTTTTATGCTAGCCAACAATCCATTTTCTGGGCTTGGGACTGCTTATGAGTAAAAAAAATAAAACACTAAGCAATAACACAGGCCGAGTTACTCTCATATAATCTAATCTGCTCCATAAATAATCGAAATATTGTACTAACTTTTCTGACCATGGGGCTGCAGATAAGGACGTCTCTTCAGATTTTGGCTTTGCAGCGGGAGGGTAACATGGTAGGCTTATGTCATGGTCTTATTTTCAGCATTTCTTTCCTTGATATTATATTCAGTCATTGGAGAACTTCATTATTATGTCAATTTCAGGTAGATGTTAGAAAACAGAGAACTGCATTTCCTCCAAATTTTGTACACTCGCTTGATGGTACACACATGATGATGACTGCTGTTGCCTGCAGGGATGCTGGCTTACGTTTTGCAGGTTTGTCATGCTATTCTGTATTTGATTGAGCTTGAACTATTACCAAGAGCTTTGTACAGGGATCAAACTGACCATTAACATTGTGTAAAACCACTATAAATTTGATCGAAATATAGGAATGTCTTTTCAAAATAATTTGAAGTATACTCTTTAAATTGTTTAAAGATTTGGACGTGGATTGAGTGTGAAGATATAACTGAGTTTATCTTGATTAACAAAATGAAATTACTTTGTATGGAGTCATGGAGCATACTGCATGTTCTGCAATTGCAATAAATATCGCATGCATCCACTCTTTTCACAAGCCTATGGGCCCCATGGGTGTGGGACCAAGGACCTGTGAGAGGCATGTTTCCTCCTACATTTGGCAATTCACCATTGGCATTATTTGTTTGTTTTCTTAAATGTGTAGTTCTGTGTTGAATTTTATGATATGTTGCCAAGAATAATGATAACTTGGTAACTTCAGATGACAAGGGAACAAACAAAGACTTTCCCTATTTATTAATTAACATTCTCATTAGTGACTGTTTGTTACTTTTTGCTTCTTTTTACTCTTTGTTCACTATCGTGAACCCTGTGTATTTTTCCTGCTATTCCATTTTCAATAATATTTTTCCTTACTCATAAAAAAAAATAATAATTATATTCTCATTATTTTTCAAAGATTGCATAGTTTTGCTTTAAAATTAATTCATATATTGTCCTAGACAGAGTTAAAAAGTAATACTATGATTCACTGATGCCAATGAGCTTTAGCTCAAGTGTTACTTCCTTCTCCCATAAGAATGGGTCGAGGGTGATGTCATGGGTTCTAAAATTACATCCTTCCTATCCCTTTGAATGTGGCTAGATGTATTGAGAAGTTACAAAGAGATTTTCTTTGGGAGGATTGGGAGATGAATTCAAATATCACTTGGTGAGTTGGAGGAATGTGTGTGAGTCACTCCAAAATGGGGGGCTAGGCATTTGAAATTTGGTTCTATTTAATCAAGCGTTGTTGGGGAAATGGTTATGGTGGTATGTGGAGAGGTAGGCACTGTGGAGAAGGGTTATTGACACAAAGTGTGGAAGTTTATGGGGGGGGTTGGTGTTCCAACAGTGTTCAAGGGCCTTATGGGTTTTGTCTTTGGAAGAGCATAAGGAAAGGGTGGGAGAAGTTCTTGTAGTTGTGTTAGTTTTAAGGTAGGGGACAGTTCTATTAAATTTTGGCATGATCCTTGGTGTGGAGGACCTCCTTTAAAGGAGACGTTCCCTGAACTGTATGGCATTTCTCGTCATAGAGATGCATCAGTAGCAGAGCTAATCTCTCTCTTAGGGGACAGCTACCACTGGAATATTAATTTTCATTCGATCGGTCCAAGATTGGGGGTTAGAGTTTGTGGCCTCCTTAATAGACTTGCTATATTCTGGAGTGTGGAAAGGGGAAGGGGTGGATAAGATATGGTGGAAACCGTCTGCTCGGGGAACTTTAGATGTTAGATCCTTCTATAAAGCTTTACAAATCCCCTTCTCATATTCCTTTTCTGTGGAAGACTGTGTGGAGCTCCTAAGTGCCTTCAAGGATTAATTTCTTTGTAAGGACAATGGTGTTGGGTAGAATTTTGACTAATGATAATTTGAGGAAGCGTCGGCTTGTTGTGGATAGGTGTTGTTTGTGTAAGAGGGCAGGGGAGTCTTCTAACCATTTTCTCTTGCATTGCCTGATAGCTAGTGAGTTGTGGAGTATGATGTTATGCTTTTTGGGGTTTTTTGTGTTTTGCCCAAGGATGTAGTGGATTTACTAGCTTGCTGGCCAGGCAAGTTCAGGAAGCATAGAAATGGGGTGATTTGGAAGTTGGACATGGTTCCCCATTGTTTGATGTGGGGTATTTGGAGGGAGAGAAATGCTCAAACTTTGGAAGGAAACAAAAGTTCCATTCTTTGTTAGCTGTTTTTCTTGATGGGTGTACTTTGTTTTCTTTCCATGCCTTAGTACACGTCCTGTGTGCTCTGGCCCCTTTTGTACTAGTTTTTTCTTTCAATGAAGTATTTTACTTATTGAAAAAAGAAAAAAGGGTTCTAAAGGTGGGTGCATGCAGACTTACCAATAACCAAATAAAAAAAGCTACAATTTACTGAATTTGTCAGATTTTTTGTCTCAACACACTGAATTTCATAATCTTGCTTCAAATTTGACTTGCACTTAGATGTGTAAGGCTTTGATACATTAATATCAAATTTGTCAGTATGATGTGTAATTGTTTCTCTATATTACCACAACTTTCCAAAATTTCATAATCTTGCTTCAAATTTGACTTGCATTTAGATGTGCTGCAAGGCTTTGATACATTAATATCATGACATATGATATGAAAATATGAATATCATGCTAAAAGTGAAAAATTAAAGTTGAATTGTGACTACTCAAGTATAAGAAGCATTGTTTATCATTAAAAAAAATCTAATATATTTGGCTTTTGTTGAATGTTAAAAAAAAAAAAAGAAAAAAAAAAAAAGAAGCCGTTTTCTGTGTGCTACTTGTGAAGATCTGAGAGAGAAACTGTCTGTTAAAAAGCCGTTTTACTTTCTACATCAATTCTTACGATCCTGTCAAATAAATTTGTTTACAGGGGTGCATGACTCCTTCTGGACACATGCGTGTGATGTGGACAAAATGAATCAGATACTTCGAGAAAAGTTTGTGGAGCTTTATAGCAAGCCAATACTTGAAAATGTAAGTATTTCATGACCTAGATTAACTAGAGAAATTGTAAATTGAAAGCTTTCGTGGGCTTGTATTTGCTACGTAATAATTTCAGGGTCTCTCCGCTCCCCTCCCCAAAAAAAGTCCTTTGCTGGGGAAAATAAGTGGATTTACAAGTTTCACTTTTTCAGTAACTTAACTAGAATGCTTCGTGTATTATGACTCATTCCAATGTTGGGAGAAAACTTGCAGCCCTTTCTTCTGTGACTTTATTATTAGAAGGCTTTTTAATATAAAATGGCACTTCAAACAATGCCTTGAATCAGGTAATATGCAGAAACCCATTTTACAAATGACACACACACACACACACACACACACACACACACACACACACACACACACACACACACACTGACATTTATAGCGTGTCAATACTTGAAATGTAAGCGTATCATGACCCGGTTTCTCTTCATTAACAAAAGAGGCCTAAATCGAGAACTGACACGAGTCTGTGTTAACTTTACCTAGGGAAGAATGAATATATATTCCCAAATGAATGATTTCCTGAGACATCAACATAATAATCATCTTCTGAAAAATACCAATAATAATAAAGGAATAAATTAAATATCTCTTGCAAAGGGAAAACAGGAAAATGAAACTAAAAGCTGTGGCACTTCCCTATGTGATGAATAAGTTGATTGTATGGCTGATGTGGACAATATACACCTGCAAAAATGTAACCGGAAGGACACTGGTGTGGTGCTGGCGGCAAGGTCTTTGATGCTAAAGGCATTGAACATTCTCCTTTTTGGAAAATTACTGTGTTTTTTATAATCAGTGCGTACCTAAAAAATAGCATGGAATTTTCATTTATAATGAGGCTTCATGGCAAATATTTGCTTGGACAGTTGGCTGCATCGAAGTGTAGAGATGCATAAATCGATATATACATATGCACATACATAATACACCAGAGACACACCCACACCCTCATTATTGCTTCCAATCTCCAGTTTTGATTTATTCATCAGGATCATTGATTGTAATTAAGTTTCTCAGACTTTTTTTTTTGGTTTTCTGGAGAAAAGAGAAAAAAGAATGAATATCCCATCTTTCTCATTTGACATTATATAGCTTTTAATTCTTCTTGTCTCCAGTTGCTTGAGAGCTTCCAGACATCATATCCAGAACTGATGTTTCCTCCCCTCCCAGAGAGAGGTGACTTTGACTTGCGAAAGGTTCTAGAATCTCCATACTTTTTCAACTGATCCTTCATGCAAGAGCAACAATCATATCCTTATGTAGAAGCATTATTACATCTGATGCAAAAAGTGGCATCGAGTTTTCTGAGAAAATTCATCCACCAAAGTGGACTTGAAATTGGAGTGGGAAAGAGCAGCACGTGGTAGCCTCTGTAGAGGCTGAGAAGTGGACAAAAATTGGATACATGCTGTTTCCTGCAAGTACTGCTGGGACTCTTGTCCAGATATAGTGATTAAAGTCATAGCAGAACAGGCTGGTTTTGGATTGAACGCTATGGAAGGCGGCTTGATCAGGAGGCTGTTGGCTGAAATTCTCCATAATGAAAATTTATACTACTACATTGGTTGATTTTTTGAGGGGAAGATAGACGCAGATGAAATATTTGCAGCAAACGTTTCTTTACAGTTGGAGCTAATTTTAAGAGGTCATCTTAGGGATGCAAAATCAAGAGTTTTCTTTGTGCCTTTTTTTTATTTTATTTATTTATTTTTTTGTGTGGGGAAGAAGGGGGGGAACAATTGTTCCCATGTAATTTGTTGTACACATGTTGTATCAAATAGAAAGGCAGGAAGGGATTTACTGTAATTTCATATGTTGAAAAGGCAAACTCAAGTGCATCTCTGGGCTAGATAATAAACTTGAAAGGATTTTTCCCTCTTTTTTGTGAAATCCTTTTTCATACTGAATATCGAAATAGCAGAAGAAAAATTATGGATGTTTAGTACATGTTTCAGCCTTGTATGCAGCTTTTGACTGGTTGATTTCTAGAGAGCAAAAGTTCTTGTGAAATGAACTCTTGAGACTGGACAGTGGCACATATAAATGATAATTACAATCATAGATACTTGACAGTCCCAAGCCTTCTCTGATTTAGTTTCATCATTCTTATGACACAAAAACAGCTCGATTCCTTAGTACCTAAAATACCTCTCTAATGGACTACAATTCTTTTGTTCTCATTTGTTTTAAATACTTTCTAAATAAATATTTTTCTCGATTTTAATTAAATCATGTTTGCAATTTTCATGGTTATCAGTTATCACACTTGGATTAATAGGATTGAATCAAAATGTTTTAATTTTAGCTCCCAATTAGTTTGGAGCAACATCCTCCAACCCACATGTGTGCCTATGATGATTAAAGTTTGGATCTTTGTTGTGACTACACACTCAACACCCTGATTTCAACCCAAGCTCAATCCCTCCAACTCTTTCCCCTGGGGATTATGATCATATTTGAGAAGCCTAACCTTTATATAATTCGTATTGTAGAAATGTATCACGGTTGGACTGATAATTCCAATTAAACAAATATGACTTAAGTAGAGGAAGCAGATGCCAGCCCAGAGGGTGTTCTTGGGCATCAACCAAATAAACCAAATATACCCCCAAATTGAAACTGACGTTCTTGCATTGGGGTTGGCTTGAAGCATTTGGGGCCTAAAGTGAAAATTAATTATTTTGTTTTAAATGTAAAATTATTACTAGTTAACATGAACCATACATAATTTTTCTATAGACACAAAAATTTTGACAAAATGTTTCACACCTGTTGATGTGGCAGATTAACAGATGGCAAGTAAAAGAGTGATGTTAATAGTAAATTTAAATGACAACTAGTAAAAGTTTGCTAACTCAATTATTGTGGAAAAATGTTGTGAATTTTTGTGTGTATTGCTTTTTTTTTTTTTTTTGAAAAGTGCTATATTTACAATATTTTTCACAACAAACCTTAGGTATTAAATTATTACTGGTTTTAATTTGAACCTACCACTAAAATTATTTTTTGCCAACAATAACAGCTTGTAATAACTTCTTAGGATTTGTTGTAAAAAATATTGTGGAATATAGCAATTCTCTTTTTTTTTTTTTATATAATTTTTTTATTTATTGGCTAATATTTGGGTTTAATTAATACTATTACAATAGAAAAAATAATCCAATTGGTTAAATTTTTGGGGGCATTTTTTTTACTTGGAGACTTAAGTGACTGCATCAATTGCTTATAGTATAGAGCTAGCATTGTCACTTTCACTTATGGTCTGTGTGGTTGGAGGATGAAAAAATGAGTGAATAGGAAATGTAGAGAGGATGAAGTAGTGAAGGGATAGAAGAGATTTTTGTTTCCCTCATTTGCATTTGGTTGAGGAATGGAAAAGTGGAGGGGTAAAAAACTTATTAGTTTGTTTGAAGAGAAAAGTGTGAGGATGGAAAAGGTAGTTTGCATGAAGTTACTCTTATGTACCGATTACATAGTATATAAGAACTGATTGGATACATTATAAAAATGATTCAATACAATTATTGTTATATTCTAACTTATTTCTTTTTATATATAAAAAATGTGATTAATTAAATGAGAAATGCTATATCTATAACATTTTCACAACAAATTATAGGTTATTATTGGTTCTAAATTAAACCTATCATTGAAATTACTTTTTTTGTCTACTAATAACAACTTACCACATATGATTTTTTGTGAAAATATTGTAAAATTGTTGTAAACATAGCATTTCTCTAATTAAATTAGTTTAAAAATTAAAAAAAAAAAATTCCCAACTTAATTGTGGAAGTTAGGTCCTCATTCTCTTGAATTTAGTATTGTTTAATTGTTTTGGCAGGAACTAAAACTATAAAAACACGTTTTAGTTACAAACTTACAATATACCATAACCAAAAAATAAAAATAAAAAAGATTAGTGTTTGGGAGTCTTGCTAAAGAAGAAAGAGAACAATGTCTCTGGCACAAGATGGAGGCCGTGTTTACTGAATGTTTGCGAAGGCTAAAATGACTGGCATTACTAAGCTTCGTCCAAATCTTGATAATGGTTGGCGATCACCATTTCTTGATTTTCCCATTAACGTATTTAACTCTCTTAATTAGTTTCTTAGTTAGGGTTTACTTATTCAGCACTTAATTCATTTTCCATCAAGCTCATTTGTGATTATTGTGGAGATGAATCACCATTCCTGTATGTAAGTCAAAATGATAGAAGATAGAGTCAACAACTTCTTGAATGAGGTAACTATTGCCCTATTCATTTGATGGGCTTCGTTATTTCTTTAGTAGTTGCTTTTCTTGGGTTTTTTTTTTTTTTTTTTTTTTTTTTTTTTTTTTTTCATTTCTTTCGTAATTGCTTTTCAATCCTTTTAATTTTAATTTTATTTTTTTACCAACAGTGTCCAGATTGCAAGTTAAGAACTGCCCTGAGTACTCTATTTATCTTATTCCCCCTCAATCCAAACAGATTACAATGGCTCTATAGGCATATAACTTCAAATTAAAAGAAAGTATAACATGAAACTAATAGAAAATATTCAATGTAGTAGACGTATTTTATAAAAACTTTTTAAAGATTCAATAATTTGGGCGCCTAACATGCAGATGAAGAATTTAAACAGAAACTTTGATCTATTTTCTTGACTTTTTAAACATCTTTTCTTTTTTATTTTTAGCACGTTCAATGTCTTGGATGTAATATATAAGAAGCTACTCGATGAGCTCTCCTTAAGCCTTATAATTTATGGAACCACGTTTAAGAAGTCATACATAATAATATTAAAAACAACAACACAACCTCTTGAATAATTCCAAAAATTTAACCATACATCACTTAATCCAAATTCATGTCTAACATCACTATCTCACTATGTTATTATGGTTACCATAATAATTTAAACCGAATTTCGTCTTCTTTATTCAATTCATCAAATAAGATATCCTGATCTAAAGACATCTCAACTCCATTCCTTCTGGATTTCTCAATTATGACGTTTTTTAAGCAGTGCATCCAGCATTAGATCCTAGTAGAGCAGCAACAATTTGAATCTTCTCCATACAATAGTCTACCACATAAGAACTGTAATTCAAGTAGAGAGTAGTTAATATAAATTCTAAAATTTTATTACCTGGTATTAACTATAACACTTGGTTGAAAGTAGTTCTCGTTAAAATCTAGAACAGGATATGAAATCGTAAAACTTTTCCATCTCTTGGAAAGTAGACTGGTTTTTGCAACAGCTTTTGTGGAAAGGAAAGACAAAATATGATGGATGATGACTTCGAGCAATTCTGAGATTCGATCCATGGCACCAACTCCATCATTCATGTTATTGCCCAAATTTCTTCTTTTGTGCTCCATTATAATTGATGGCTGCTCCTGCTTTGCCAAATATTAGTCATAAAAATAATTCCAAAATCTTGAGATGCAAATGCGTACCATATTTATGATACAAATTTACAAATTTATGATACCATTAAACGTGTTCATGTATGTATGAAGAACAAAAGTAATAGAAAAATTGATAGACGTACATCGCTCACTCATAAAAAAAATCCCTTTTTTTTTTTTCTTGAGAAAAAAAAAAAAAAATCACCTATGAAATCTAGCTGTTCTAGCATGTTCAATGTCATGCATATAAAGATCGTTATTGTGAATATTAACCTGTATGGCTGTATCTATTTTAAGATTTCTATACTATCTATTTGATTGTCTTTATTTTTAATTAGAAAAAAGAAAGACATTTTTACATTTAAGCATATAACAAACGACTAATAAGCTTAAAACAACTATAAACTCTAGCTACAGCTGGCTTTTAAAAAATGTTGGCTTGAAATTGGGTTTCAATCTAGTCTTGTTTCAGTGTGTGAATTAAGAAAATCAAACCTCCAAAGTATTATCACCCAAAGTTTCTATCAACAGTAAATTGATGTGTGTCTTGGAGCAATTATCATACAATAAACACCATAGATTTAAATTTTTAAAAATTCACATCAAATACAGTAATATTATATAATTTACCTGAGATCTTCCCGTCACAGTTTAAAAAAAAAAACTTTCTTTTTTTCTTTTTCACAAGCGTAGTTCTCTCTCTTCTTGGCTTGGCTGTGTTTCGGCTCTCTTTGGAAAACCACACCAAACTGTGTTATATATATATATTATATATAATAACCTTTACCGCCTCAGTATCTCCTAATCCAATTGTAATAAGAAAACCTAACGCGATGACTTTCTTGAACCTCACGTTGTCAAAATTCTTATTGAAATAGGATATGTGTTGATTTAGGAGACTTCACGGATTTAACGTTTAAACTTTAAAATACCACAATCCTTCAAACATATCTAATTAAATATAGGGTTCGGCCCTATATATCATATAAGTGGATTGGACCTTGCACTCAGGGCCGGCCCTAGGCAAAAGGGACCAACAAACCCATGTCAAGTGCTCTGTGCACTATCCAATGGTAGATGAAAACAAAAAGTTTGGGCCTGCCGATATAAACAGTGATTTCTCAAAAGACTTCCAACCGTAGTTTCAGGCAAAGCTTTAAACAGCTTCGGTGGTTGAGTTATTAATTTTGGAGGTTTGCTTAAAAAAAATTTACTTGCTATATCAAACATTTGAAAATTTTTTATCAAAAATTTTTTATAAGTAAAATATTTCATGTATGAAAATATCTTAATTCAAAACAAATGAAACATAATATAATTGTTATTTGAATGTCAAGCTGCAGAGTTCTAGTCCAAGGTCTTTTGGATTTTTTAAGATTTCATCTCCATCTATTCCAATTTAAAAATATAATATAAAATGAAAATATGGATTTCTCTTAAAATGTTCTTTTGAAATTTCTGATTTCTTTACACCAATATTTTAAAGTAAGAGGTGCAAAATTGTTACAACTTGATTGGACAAATTAAAACTTATAACTTGACTAAAACAACAAATATCAAACAAAATTTAATTTAATTATTTCTAATCTTCTCCAAATTGGATCCATGCTGTTTCCTGCAAGTGCTGCTGGGAATCTTGTCCTGATATAGTGATTAAAATCATAGCATAACAGGCTGGTTTTGGATTGAAGGCTATGGCATGCAGCTTGCTCAGGAGGCTGTTGGCTGAAATTTTCCATAATGAAAATTTATACTAGCTACTAAATTGGTTGATTTTTTTGAGGGAAAGATAGACGCAGATGAAATATTTGCAGCAAATGTTTCTTTGCTGTAAGAGCTAATTTTAAGAGGTCATCTTAGGGATGCAAAATCAAGAGTTTTCTTTGCACCTTTTTTATTTTTTGTGTGCGGGGTTGTTTTAGTCAAGTGATAAGTTTTAGGGATGCAAAATCTAGAGTTTACTTTGTACCTTTTTTATTTTTTATGTGTGGCGAAGAAGTGGGGGAACAATTGTTCCCATGTAATTTGTTGTACACATGTTGTATCAAATAGAAAGGCAGGAAGGGATTTATTCATATGTTGAAATACTCTAAAAAGCTTGGTTTCAGGTGATGTTTTTAGGTAGGAGATAGATCAATTTAGTAGAAACATAAAAAGGTGTTTCACCCCTAGGGAAGAGATATGTGAAAAAACCTTGAGAGATGTCTTGTTCATTGTTTAAAATACCAAAATCAGAGCATCAATTTAACCATCAGAGTGTCCTTAGCTGATGATTGATCTCATAAAGAGGGCTTACTCTTTCTTTGCAAGAAAGATCGAGCCACCAACCATCCCTTTTCTTGTGATCTCCTATTAATTAAATCCACCTCCAAAATTATATATATGCACACGCACCATGCATGCAATAAGGGGTCATGGAGGATTATTGTTATCAACTAGCATACAATTATGTAATCACTTAGAGAATATTAACATTCAGGGGAAAAAAAAAAAAAAAAACAAAAACTATGACCTCAGTGTAACTTCACTTTGTGTTTAATTAGTTTTCCTTTTTGTCTTTTGTCCTTACAGTTAGTTTTCTACTTCTAAATTTACCACCACATCAATCTCTTTCAGTAGGTTAGTTGCATGGTTAGCCACATCTTTGTGAGTGCAATGCATGATACCCAAATGAAATGAGGTATGGATCATCTTCTGAACTCATGACAACAACGTAGTGCTAAAACACATCACTCTCAGACGACAAATGTGCCAAAACCAATACCCCCAATTAATGCCAAATCACCGTCCCTAAGCGTGCCTATTATGCTACATTATCTTCCTAAACAGCACATCATCCACTAAATTAGTTCAAACTCACCACTCACAAAGAAACCCATGCTCTTCTATTCTTCAATTAAAAAAGAAAAGAAAAGGAAACCCACATGTTTCACAAAGCACAATATTGTATGATATTAATGTTTGGTTAAATTTAAAGATACAGTCAATTGCACATATTCCTTTTGGGATTATAAACGATTTTCTATATATGTGATAGGTAAAAACATATAGACAAATAATACATACATAAGGCAATCACGTGATACAAGAAATTATTTGGTTTGGCAATTTGCTTATATCCACGCAATGATTTCATTATTTTTAGGATAAAATATAAGATGCAACAGTATAGTTTTTTTTTTTTTCTAAAAAAATACACAACTTTAATTTGAAACAATAGCATTTATATCCCACATAGAGGATTCACAATGGACTAAATTGGCCAAAAATGTTTAGGCTTGGGCCGACCAAGTTTTAAAAAATCTCCTATTAAAAAACCACAACACTTTATATCGAATTAGGTCATAATTTGAATCAAACATAAACTAGGCTCCACATCCCTAACAACTTCATACACACTCCTTTAAATTTTTTTTTTTAAAACATGATTTGAATCTAAATTGTTTTTAAAAAAATTTCATAAGAGTGTGTAGGGAATGTGTACAATAATGGGTGTGTCATGTGTGATAATTGTTACTCTTAATGGGTACGTGGGAAAGTGCTTACATGTACACCACCATTGCATTTGCTACACGAATCTTAACGTTGCTTATATGTCATTACATAGTTCCAAACTTGTTTTGTGGCTATAAATACATCTTCTCCTTCAACGGCAGTTAGGCACAAAATATTAGAGTTCCCAAAGGGTTCAAATTTTTTGTCGCATTACAATTCCTTCTTAACATTGAACACGCATACATCTTTCCCTCTCCTTATAAATCAATACCACAATGGGTTTTTGTAATTTTTCCATGTACAATTTCCTATATTTGGTCATTGTTGTTTTGTTTGGTGTCTTTGGTGAGCAAAATTCTCAGCTTATGAATGACAAAGTAGCATTGCTTTCTTTCATGTCAGAGATTGTTTCAGACCCTGGAAACGTCCTTGAGAATTGGAATTCTTCGGATGTTCACGTTTGCAACTGGGCAAGAGTGAGCTGCAACAATGCAAGTGACAGTGTCACAGAGCTTATTCTCAATGCAACATGGCTAAGTGGCACTATTTCCCCATCACTAGCCAATCTTTCTTCCTTGACTGTTCTTGATTTGTCAATGAACTTCTTTGAAGGTCCTATTCCAAAAGAGTTAGGCTCTCTCACTCAGCTTAAACAACTCAGCTTGTCATGGAACTTTCTTGAAGGGAAAATTCCCTACCACTTGGGATTTCTTCACAAAATGGTATATCTTGATTTGGGAAGTAACAAGCTTCAAGGTGAAATCCCAGAATCACTTTTCTGTAATGGGTCTTTATCTCTGAGGTATATTGACCTTTCTAACAATTCTTTAAGTGGAGAAATCCCCTTTAAGAATGAATGTGGGCTTGAAAATTTGAGTTTTCTTTTGCTTTGGTCGAATAGGCTTGTGGGACATATACCACGAGCCCTTTCAAATTCCACCCGACTTAAATGGCTGGACTTGGAGTCTAATATGTTGACTGGGGAGTTACCGTCAGAGATTGTACGTGAAATGCCAAAGTTACAAATACTCTATTTGTCTTATAATGACTTTGTTAGCCATGGTGGTAACAACAACCTAGAACCTTTCTTTGCTTCCTTAGTAAATTGTTCTGACCTCAAAGAACTCAAATTGGCTGGAAATAACCTTGGGGGGGAAATACCTCCCATTGTTGGTGATCTTTCTACCAATCTTCGAAGGCTTATTCTTAGTGAGAATCTTATCCATGGATTTATTCCACCTCACATTTCAAACCTTGCGAATCTTACCCTCTTAAACTTGTCGAGTAACTTATTGAATGGTTCAATCCCACCTGAACTATGTCGAATGGGAAAGCTAGAGAGGGTTTACTTGTCTAATAATTCACTCTCTGGTGAGATCCCACCGGTTCTTGGCTACGTTCCCCATCTAGGACTTCTAGACTTATCAAGAAACAAGCTATCGGGTCCAATTCCAAATAGCTTTGCAAACCTTCCCCAGTTAAGAAGCCTCATTCTTTATCAAAACCAGCTTACAGGAACAATACCACCAAGTTTAGGCCAATGTGTCAATTTAGAAATTCTAGACCTCTCTCACAATAAGATTTCAGGGGTGATTCCTAGTGAAGTTGCAGGGTTGAGGAGCTTGAAGTTATACTTGAATTTGTCTAGCAATCACTTACATGGGCCTTTACCATTAGAGCTTAGTAAAATGGACATGGTGCTAGCTATAGATTTATCCTATAACAATCTCATTGGCACAATCCCAACACAACTCAAAAGCTGCATTTCACTAGAAAGTCTCAACCTTTCACATAATTTTTTAGAAGGCCCCCTTCCATTTTCAGTAGGGCAATTGCCTTATCTTCAAGCACTTGATGTGTCTTCGAACCAATTGATTGGAGAGATACCACAATCTCTACAGATGTCCTCTACTCTCAAGCATGTGAACTTCTCTTTCAACCAAATCTCTGGAAAAATATCTAACGAGGGAGCGTTTTCATTGCTCACCATAGACTCTTTCCTCGGAAATGATGGCCTTTGTGGCTCAATAGAAGGCATGCCAAAGTGCTCGAATAGACATTCTCATCTTAAGCTTATTTTGTCGGTTCTTCTCTCATTATTTTCAATTCTCATTTTGTGCATATTTGGGTACTGCCTTGTACAAAGGTCAAGAATCCATTCACAATTGGAAATATTCAATGGAGGGGACTTGGACATCAAGCACCCTACAATCTCATATGGGCAACTCAATGAAGCCACTGGCGGGTTTAGTGCTTCAAGCCTAATTGGTTCAGGCCTATTTGGTCATGTCTATAAAGGAGTTCTTCGTGATAATACAAGAATTGCTGTAAAGGTTCTAGATACAAAGACGGCTAGAGAAAGTCCATGGAGCTTTAAGAGAGAATGCCAAGTCCTAAAGAGGACAAGGCACAGGAATTTAATAAGGATAATCACAATTTGCAGTAGGCCAGACTTTAAGGCTCTTGTTCTTCCACTGATGTCGAACGGAAGCTTGGAGAGGCATCTCTACCCAAGCCACGGATTGAAATGTGGGCTGGATTTGATACAGCTAGTGAGCATATGCGGTGATGTTGCTGAAGGAGTGGCCTACTTGCACCATCATTCTCCAGTTAAAGTTGTACACTGTGATCTAAAACCGAGCAATATTCTTCTTGATGATGACTTGACAGCTTTGGTAACTGATTTTGGAATTGCAAGGCTGGTTAAAGGAGGTGATGAGAGTGCTAATGTGAAGGAAACAATATCCATCTACTCAACAAATGGCTTATTATGCGGGTCTGTTGGCTACATAGCTCCTGGTAAGTATTTTTCTGCCTAAGCTAGAAGCCTAGAATTAAATATAATTATATTTTCCACATGTGATTATGTGTTAGTTTTGTAGTTAGAATTCTTCATGGTGTTTATGTTTCAATATGGTTACCCTTACATATTTGCTGTGTAAAAGAGTATGAGCAAGTCACAAATCTTTATTATATCATTCAGTTCAACACTTCTTGGCTGGTTTGTGCAAAAAAATTATATATGTTCAACATTCTGCACACCAAATGATTTGTCAAAATTAATTAGTCAGCTGGTTTTCCTTCTTAAACATTGAATAGCCCCATACTTCTCAGAAAAATCATCAACAGATCGAGTTCTCTGTAAAGTCGAGTAAAATGATAAGAATAATAATTTAATGAGTTAGGACCTTATTGGTTTAAGCATAGTATATTAGAATTCACTATACTACAAGATTATTTGTTCACAATGCTAGCAATAATTACAACGTAATTTAATGAGGAACTTATTGGTTAAAGCATAGTATTCACTTTACTACAAGATTATTTGTTCACAATGCTAGCAATAATTACAACGTATTGCATGTCTTGGTACCCGTTTTCCATTACACCGAAAGTCTCCTAAGGAAATGATGTATCATACTAGGATAAAATAAATTAAGGAAACTACTAATGCAATTACTGTTTTACTAAAAAAATTATTTATAAATTGATATGACAACAATTATGATTGGTGTCATATTTACAACATAATAAATATATTTTTTTATTATCACATTGATTGTGCTCTTTAATCAATTTATCCAAATGCAGAATATGGATTGGGCAAAAGTGCTTCACCAAAGGGAGATGTGTATAGTTTTGGAGTCCTTTTATTAGAAATCGTAATGGGAAGACGCCCTACGGAAGTTCTTATTGATGAAGGCTCAAGCTTGCATGAATGGGTTAAGAGTCACTTCCCCCATAAGCTGGATCCCATAGTTGAACATGCTCTTGATAGGTGCACCCCATCAGTCATGCCAAAGGAATACGCCAAAATATGGAGAGATGTGGTTCTAGAAATGATTGAGCTTGGCCTTATGTGCACACAGTTCACACCTTCAACTAGACCAACCATGCTGGATGTAGCCCATGAAATGGGAAGGTTGAAGGATTATCTCTCTAATCCTTCCTCACTGCTAATTAAAGAAAAACCTCCTAACATTGATGGTGTTTGATTTGTTAGAATTATGTGCCCTAAAAAACCAATTTTATTTGATAATAAATTTATTTTCATATATTATTATTATTATCTGTATTTTTCATTTTTAAAATGTGGAATGTGGTTTCAGCTTTGCAAACAAAAACATGTTGATGGTTAAAGAACCAAAGGCAAAGATTGATGATTTTTCATAGACTATCAAATTGTCCAAGTTGTGGATATTAACTAAATATTGTCACTTAGAGCCTACACTTGTTGTGCTGCTATATGATAGGATGATCTACTCCATTGAAGTAGTGACCATAAGCATAGTGGGTAACAAATACATACACTAAACTACATCCAATCAAGAACATCTTATAAAGTGATCATTGCTAGTTAAAACATTGTTCTATCACAATTATCCTACTATCCTCAAACATGAGAGGTTTGCATATACTTATTTATTTATTACGCACATAACTTTGACGATATTAATTAGTAATGCTCCTTTAAAGGTTATATATGGACATGTTGGGTTTTATATATGTGTGTGTAAAGAGTAAAATATATATGTAGCTCAACAATGAATCCATCAATAAAGGATAAAGTATATTCAATTGATTTTGATATTGGAGTTGCACACAAGAAAAAATTGGTTGGTGACATTTTTCAATTTTCATATATATATATATATATATATATATATATAAAATATTTTTAAAGAGTATTAAAAAAAATATTTTGGAGTCTAACAGAATTATGAAATTAAGAAATTAAGAGTTACATAAGTTAGGGACTTGCCAAGGATATTAATCCAATCCTAGTATCTTTTGGGGAATATAGTGTGGTGGAAGGACAAATATATAAATTGTAATTCTCTAATTTTTAGGAGTCAATTGCAATGTTTTCATGGACATTATTGTAATTTGCAGAAATCCAAAATACACTCTCAATATGATTGAGAAAATTAAGGAATAATATCTGAAAGAGTTTCAAGTTAAGTCAATAGTCTTCTAAAGGCATTAATCAATCATACGGTTGAAGATTAAGATACCTAAGGATCACATGTCAAATCTCTCTTTTGGCTTTACTAAATTCTTATAAATAATGCATGTCACATTAATAGTTGGCCATTAGAACTACTAAGTGGAATTACAACCATATGCAAAACCCTAAAGGGAAAAAAGAGAAAGATGTAAATACTTTGGAAGACAATATACTTGTGTTGCTAAGAGAGGTACACATCCTATTCTACGTACTTAGAATACATGAATCTTAAATCAAATAGAAAATTTTTTATGTGCTATTACTTCCCTAAATCTCACATGATTATAAAAATGGTTACAAGAAAATTAAAGCTTTAATTGAAATATCAGATTTATTTTTATTTGTGAGTGTTATATATTAATTAATTAATTATATTTGTTAAATTAGTTTATGTAAAGGGACCATTTCAAATATTGGTTCCTCAATCACACATGTTATATATATATATATATATATATATATTACTTTGTTTCTCTTTCGACTGAAATTTTCCCTATAGATCAACAAGCTCTTTTCATCTCAATGTTGCATCATTAATATCCCAACCAACTAAAGATTGACTTTTCTATTTTTTAGTGTGCGTTTGGCTTTCAATTAAAAAGCCAGTTTATTTTACTATTCAGTTTATTTTACTATTCAGCTTATTTTAACTACTATTCATAGGCTATACTGTACTTTTTGGTACTATTCATGAGCATCACTATACTATTTTAGCTAATTTTTACATTTATCTACAGTACTTTTAACAAAAAGTTTTCAGTTTCAAAAACAATAAACGGACCCCAAACGGATCTCAAACAGACCTTTAATATTGGAGAGATAACACTATAGAGTTAATATAATCTATAGGAATATCACGTAACTCAACTTAAACTTGTGAGTTTGGATCGAATTATATTATATTAAGGTGTTATTTCCCTCAGCATATAATATCTTAATTAATTTGCGAAATTAGGAAGAAAGGTTGTGAATCATGAATCACAAATCTCTTTTGTTCTACTAGTAAATTTATGTCTTAAAAAATTGCAAGATGTGATTGTAACAACCCCAGAACGATTTTCATTACATTTGCACTCAGTTCTCCTTTTGCATACCAATTCATATGGAATTACTAAATAAATACCTAGTGGAAGGTGATAATAACACAATATTCTCACTTTATATGATGATACAATCCACTTGAGATCATTTTTATCCCTTATGTAGCACTCGGAGGCCGCTACACCACGATGTATGCTGAAGTAGGTCAAATTGTCCTTCACAAACGATAAGATAGAGGGGTTATAAAAATGAAATATGCAAGTGCGCAGCAAATTGATTTTAATAACACACAAAAGTAATGTCAATGTTTATATTTAAACAAACATAAAGATAGAAAACTTAGGCAATTGTGTTTCATGACTAGGTATATAAATATTATGCTATTTCAAATTGTCAATGCTTTTTCGGTTTTTCAACACACAAATAGTAAAAAAAAAAAAAGAAAAAGAAAAAAAAGAGAAAGTTGCCAATTGCTTGCCTGAAGAATCACTTTTCACCAATGCCCGATCTACTCTCTATTTCTTCTCCATTTCTCACCTCCTATGACTATAACCTACTACTTCTCCATCTTTTTCCTTCAGTTTTTCGTGATTTTTAGAATAAATATGGAAGTAATTTTTTATTTAAAAAAAAAAAAAAAAACCGATGAGAAAGGTATCCGTATATGCATGAAACCTTGATTAGGGAGTGGGAGAATCGCTTTCATGGCGATACTACGTTAAAAAAAACATTCTCTAGTTGTAATTACCACTGCCACCATGCATAAAAATACTTGAGGATTATTGCCAAATCTGCTAGCTGTTCTTGCTGCATCCATAAGATATTAAAAATAATTGTAATAATGATGGAAAAAAAAAAAAAAAAAACTTAAGCAAAGGAACTTAATCTTTGACCTTCACATGTCGGCACTAAATTACAACTGGTATGAAGTAATGGGAGATATGCAACAGGTTCAGGTGGCTTCATAGATTGCAACTCAGCTATGTAAGGTGTCAATTAAATCTTTTGGTTAGTGTAGTTTAGTTGCTGAATCAAAACTTACTTTTGCTACGTTAATATAGTATTTAAAATGTCTCTTTACAATTGTGTTTTTTGTATTCGGTGTTCTAAATGTTAAATATTTAACATTTAGAACATCTGATACTAGTACTTTAATACTGGGTTGACTATGATTTTTTAATTTTTTATTTAAAAATTTTGTTTTTGTTAAGTTTTTGAGTTGAGTAGTTACTAATTGAGTTAGACTAATTAAAAATAAGGTGGTTTAAGTTTTTAGAAGAAGGAGGCGCAACTCTACAGATAAAAAAATATAACCAATAAAAACAATATTTTTTTCTTTGGGCCGGGGGCCCAAATTTGTTTTTATTTGGGCCAAAGGGGCCCGGCCCCCTTGGGTCCGTCTCTGGTGCTGATTCTACATATCGGTTAGTGAAATAATCAATAATTGTAAGTTTATTGTAACTGACAAAGGCATTATATTCACACAAAAATTATTGCACTTTCGGTGAAATCGTCCACTGGTTTTTTCTCGAAAGGACCAAACTATCCTCGTGTATCATCCTTAAATGTCAAATAAAAAGGGATATGTTAGTCATTCAAAAATAAGAACCAATGAATGACAATAATGTCAAGAGGGACAGTCCAAAAAACACTCTATCAAATCACGAACCTCATTCTTACATTCTTAAATTATTATAGTTACTCTCCACTCTACTCTTGTTTTACCCACCTTTGATGGTTTTGTTTGGATTTGTTGTTGTTTCCCATGGATGGTTCACGGGTCATTGAGAGCTTAGGTTCTCTATGGTTCTTGACCAACATTTTTTCATCAAAGAATAAGTCTTTGGATTCAACCAGTGATGGAATTGCCACACAAGAACGTATCAATAATGAGTCTTCCATAGAAGAATCAACCGAACCCATTTCTCCAGTCCTTCAAAATCAGCCAAATGAGTTGCCAAATGATGAGAATTTGGACCCAATGCGTCCCAAATGTAGTGAATTTGTTAATGAAATTGAACCCCAGATAGCCAATCCGGTTGAAAATGAAGTGATGGAGCTCAAAATGTCAGCTGAGGAGGAAGAGAGAAGGAAGACAAGAAGAAGTAAGAGAGGCTTGAATCATAGGAGAAATATTCTTGGAGAGTGGCTTGAATCTAATCATACTGCAAGCATTTGGTGTTGAGACACACAAATTCTGAGGCATAACATGATGCATACTCGTGAACTTCCTATGACTAGTTTAGGCTTAGTTCAATGGGGAAATGAAAATGTAGCATAGCCTATTAAGTGTTAGTTGTTCTTTAACACACCATCATCTTGTCTCATAAAGGGTGACGTTAGATTCCAGTGAAATTTGGATATGTAAGAGAGTTAAGTAACTACATAGTCAATTGTAGAGATCTTTAACATGCTTCATATTAGGAAATTGTGAAAAGTGTAAGGTAGGAAAGTTTATGATATACCTCCTCGTTCAGTTAGGAATTAGTTGTTTATTCCTAAAGTGGGAACAATGTACAATTGAAACAATAACAAAAGTTTCAGATACTTGAGTTGGTTGCTTGTAGCTAAAACTTTACTCTCTTTTTCAGTCCTAATCCTTAGAATTAGGGATTATAGGTTCCTATTTTTTTATGGTGACTTTGGCTTTAAATGAGGCATTTTTGGAAAAAATTATTATTATTATTATTTGAAAAAAAGAGAATTTTAACCCATGACGTTCATTTCTGATGATAATTTTTTAATCATTAGATTAAGACACTAATCAATTTTTTTTGTAAGCGGGAATTGAACCGAAATTTTTTTTGAGAGAAAAAGTTTTAACTTATGAAGTCCAATCCTGATGATAGTTTTTTTTATCATTAGACTAAGACACTAATTAGTTTTTGACGTACGCATGGATTGAACTGAAAATCTCTTATATAACCATTAAAGATTTTACCAGTTGAGTTAATTAGAACCTACTTAGAAAACATTAGTTTGGAAAAATAAAAGAGTTGTTTATTGCCACATTTACACTCTCCAATACTAATATGGTTTTTTATTGTCTCTTATTGTTTTTTATTTTTAAGTATTTCTTAATAATAAGATGAGTGCTATGTTCACAACAAATCTTAAGTAATAAGTTGTTATGAATGGGCAAAAAAGTAATTTAAGTTGTGAATTCAAAATTTTGAATCCATAACTTAAATTACTTTTTTGTTCACCCTACCATTTAACATTTGTTGTGAAAGTTTAGTAGGATAACATGTCTCTTATAATAATAACAATAATTTGTTGTCCATCTTATGCATAAACCTGAAGTGACAATAGTAAAAATTTGAGGAAAAAAGGAACAGAGAGAATTTGGAAAAGAAAGAAAGAAAGAATTCCCCGAAAGTGACAAGAAACATGCTACGATCACTAGGAAGAGGGCCTGTCTATGCCATGCAGGCGAAGGTGAACATGCAAGGGATTACAAACCTTCGTCCAGACGTGGAGGGCGGATGGTCAGATTCTTCGTTGGATTTCAAAATCAAGGTACTCATTCTTTATTTCTATGTATATAGTAATCTTGAATCTTGATTTGATTTGATTTATACGTATTTCTTTTACTTTCCAAATGCTTCGGTATCTTTATTTCTTTGTACATTGATTTACATGCATAAAGCTTCTCTGTGAGAATTGCGGAGAAAATTCTTGCTTTGTAACCATCTGCTTTGATGATATTGTGAAATATGGCAAGAAACAATATTGCCAATTTTATAAGGCAAGAATTGCCTTTTCCTTTCAATTTTATGTGATTTTGCTTTTTACATATTATGCATAATTGTCATTTCATTAAGATCCTCTTTTTTATATAATTCAGTGCAAAAATTGTGAAGAACGAACGGCCCTGATTACTTTTATGAGGCAATTAAGCCCACCAGCATTGATTAGCAATAGGAAAATTACTCTACTTAGCCATTGATGGCATGGCCCCAATTGATGGCCCTTTGGAATTTGACTTTCCACTGATTGCTAATACCATGGTAAGATTTATTTTTGTACGTGTATGTGTAGGAAAATTATTAGGTACTCCCGGAGTACAATTAATACATACTCCCTCCTCTCACATGAATGGTACGTCCCACCATGAATTTAATTAGTGGGACCCATCATTCATGTGAGAGGAGAGAGTATGCATTTACGGTACTTCGGGAGTACACAATAATTTCCCGTATGTGTATGTGTATGTTATATATATATATTTCTGTAATATAATAATAATAGTAATAATAATAATAATAATAATAATATACACATATATATATATATATATATATATATATATATTTTTAGGATGGGGCAGCTACAAATAGATTCTTTTTGAAGAAAAAAGATCAAAATATCTTGTGTGGCAATGTGATTGTGAGCAAAGTTGAAGAAGTCGAATGCAAATTCATCCAACAGTTACTTTAAAGGTATGACTGAGTAAAAGGCAGTGCCACTTTGTAGTCATAGAAGGAGCCTTCACATGAATAATGAGAAATTCTTTTCAGTATTTGTTGAGATTTCAGTCCAGAGTGAAAGCACAACAGAAAACAGCTCAGTCAAGGAGAAACAACAAGAAAGGAATTGCAAGATTGAAGAAACAGGGCAGAACGACAGAGTATATGAGAAAAAGAAGAAAGGGAGGCTGAAAGGAAACGATGTCATAGTGATTAAGTGATTGCACGTGTGTTAGTAGTACGTGTGGATGATTGAAGTAATGTACAGTTGTCAATAACTGATTAGGAAAATAGTTTGTTAGAATTAAGTTGGAATTAGTTTTAGATTCTGTTTTACTGTAACCTGTATATAAGGTTCGGCCTTAATGTAAATTACAATTCAATTCATTTTAATCAAATCAGAGTTTCAGTTCTTCTTAATTGCTTTTAGAGTTCTCTCCTTTTACATGGTATCAGAGCTTCAATAGCTCATCAATGGCTTCCGCTTCCAACACTGCTTCAGATTTTGAAACTCTTCCCACCAATATTTCCAACACAGCAAATCACAGATCGTCCGATCATGCACCTTCAATGGATGATGCAAATACAAATCCTTCAAGCCCTTATTTCATTCCACCCTTAGATGTTGTTCTGGTTTCCTAACCATTGATTGGCCCAGAAAATTATCTCAATTGGTCAAGGGTAGTGTTTCTATCTTTGAGTGGTAGGAACAAATTTGGCTTTCTTGATGGTTCGATTCCTACACCTGATCTTTCTCATCCTTTGTACAACGTGTGGCACAGAGCAAACACCACAATTCTTTCATGGATGGTTAACTCTTTGAGCAAGGATCTTGCTACCAGTGTCATGTACATTCACACTGCAAGGGATTTATGGATTGATATGCGTGATAGGTTTTCACAGCCAAATGTTCCAAGATTCTTTGAGATTCAGAAGGAAATTTCGAAGCTTTCACAAGGTTCCTTATCGGTGAATTCCTATTTCACCAGATTTAAGATTTTTTGGGATGAACTTGTGCATTATCAATCTTTCACTGCTTCTACTTGTGCATGCATATGTGGTTCTCAAAGAAATCAATTGAATGCTTAGCAAAAGGATCAAGTTTCTCGCTTTCTTATGGGACTCAATGACAGTTATTCCACTGTTACAAGTCAAATTTTGATCATTGAGCCATTACCTACTTTGAATAAAGCCTATTCTTTAATCTTGCAAGAGGAAAAACGTAGGCAAATTGGTCAAGCTGATTTGGTTATTGAACCAACAGCTCTGTATGCTAATAATGCTAATCAAAAGGGGTTTCAAGGGCATCAAGGGTGGAATCAGGGTGTGAATCATGGAAACCAAGGTGGAAAGAATGGTAATTCAAGGAAAGAAAGGCCTGTTTGTACTTACTGTGGACTAGTGGGTCATGTAGCTGATAAGTGCTACAAATTACATGGGTATCCTCCGGGCTATAAGCACAAAGGGAAGGCATCTGCTAATCAGGTTTCTAGCAATGGCAGTATATTTTGCAACAATGGTGGTTTTGGGAATTTTCCTAATCAGCCTATGCAAGGTTTTGCTAGTCAACCTGATCTGATGCATTGCTCACCACAACATCCAGGAGCACAGTCTCAAGCACAACCTCTATTCAATACGCCCCAATGTCCCATCACCCAGAGTCAGTGTGAACAACTGCTCTCTTTCCTTGCATCCCAGTCCTTCAAGGAAGCTAACTCATCTCAGGCTTCTCACCAAGCTGCTTCAGTTCTTTCACCACTGTCCAATGCTACTGCTACTGCTGGCACCAGCTCTTCCATGCCTTATTTTACCAATTTCTCAGGTAATCCTTTTTGGTTACCTCCTAATCCTTCACATTCCATTTTTTCTGCTCGTATAGTTGATAGACAAGCATACAAATCCAATACCTAGATTATTGACATTGGTGCCACAGACCATATGGTACATTCAGTGTCTTATTTATCTACTATTACATCCACCATTAATACCTCTGTCTATTTGCCAAATGGAGAAAAGGTTTTAGTTACTCACATAGGGACAGTTCATATCTCCTATCATCTTACCCTTTATGGAGTTTTATGTGTTCCATCTTTTACTTTTAATCTCATATCAGTCAGTCAACTCACTAAAACACTTTTTTGTTGTCTTGTGTTCCTTGGTTCTTTTTGCTTTATCTAGGACCTAGCCAATTGGAACATGATTGGACTGGGTAAAGCAACAAATGGCCTTTATCTACTACAACACAGACTACCATCATCATCTGTGCTTGCTGCTTCTTCACAAACACCTGCTTCATTACCTTCTGTTCATTTTAATTCTGTCAATAATAAGTCTGTCAATGCTGATTTGTGGCATTTTCATTTAGGGCATCCTTCTTATGCCAAACTATCTTTACTACATAATCTTGTATCTGGTTTTCAAGCTAATAAAACACCTTGTTGTGACATTTGTCATTTCTCTAAACAAAAGAGATTGTCTTTTCCTGTTAGTACTCATGTCTCTAAATGTGTGTTTGATCTTGTGCATTGTGATCTTTGGGGACCCTTTTCAGTTCTCACCATAGAAGGCTACAAATACTTTCTTACCATTGTGGATGATTACTCTAGGTGCACTTGGGTTTACTTACTTAAATCTAAGTCTGAAACACAAGCTCTTATTCAACAGTTTTCTATAATGGTTGAAACTCAATTTGATGCAAAACTTAAGTGTCTTAGAAGTGATAATGGGGCAGAGTTCATTATGAAGGATTTTTTAAAATCAAAAGGCATTTTGCATCACTTATCTTGTGTTGAAACTCCTCAACAAAATGCAATTGTTGAAAGGAAGTATCAACACCTTTTAAATGTTGCAAGAGCTTTGAGGTTTCATTCTTCTTTACCTCTACAAATGTGGGGTGACTGCATTCTCACTGCAGTCTATCTTATTAACAGATTACCTTCAAAGCATTTGCAAAATAAAACCCCCTATGAAAGGCTTTTTAAAGTACCTCCTTCATATGAACATATTAGGACTTTTGGCTGCTTATGTTTCACTTCTACTCTTTGTCAAAACAGACACAAGTTTGCACCAAGAGCTAAAAAGTGTGTTTTCATAGGATATCCAAGTGGTATTAAAGGGTACAAGGTTTTGGATTTGGAGTCTAACTCTGTTTTTGTCTCTAGAGATGTTATTTTCTATGAAAATAATTTTCCTTTTGCCTCAATTTCTCCCACATCTGAATTTTCTGATCACTCCTTTCTTAAAACTAGTTATGATTCATTTGTTTTTCCTCATTATGTTCCTGACTCTTCCATTTCAGATTCTTCCTTTTCTCATGATAGAGGTACTCTAATCCCTCATTCTGCAGAAACAGTTTCTGCAGACACTGTTTCTGCAGCTCATACTCTTGATTCCCCATTAGATTCTCCTTTAACACATTTTACTCCTAATGTTGATTTTGAGCATGTTCTTCTCCCTGTGTCTGTACCTCGGCCTATTTCTCCATTACCCATAAGAAAATCCACAAGACCACATCACCCCCATCCTACCTACAAGACTATTCTTGCAAGTCAGTTAGTTCTAAACCTCTCTCTGGTCAGCCTTATGACATTTTTGCTTGTCTTACCTATTCCAATCTCAGTAAGAACTATAGGCAATTTGTCATGGTTGTTGATTCCACCTCACCAGATCCTACTTCCTTTCATGAGGCAGTCCAATCTTCTGATTGGAGAGCTGCTATGGATAAGGAAATTGCAGCTCTAGAACTTACAAATACATGGACCTTAACCACTCTTCCTCCTGGTAAGGTTCCTATTGGATGTAAGTGGGTCTATAGAACTAAGTATAAGTCTGATGGCTCCATTGAAAGACATAAAGCTCGCTTGGTTGCTAAAGGTTATACACAGAGGGAAGGCCTTGACTACACTGACACTTTTTCTCTTGTTGCTAAGTCAGTTTCTGTCCGAATGGTCTTGTCTTTGGCTGCTGTAAAAGGGTGGTTCCTTCATCAAATGGATGTGAATAACGCCTTCCTCCATGGTGACTTGGATGAGGAAGTTTATATGAGTCTTCCACCGGGTTTTCACAGCAAGGGGGAGTGTATTTCCAATCTTGGTTGTAGTCCTTTGGTGTGCAAGCTCAATAAGAGTCTTTATGGTTTAAAACAGGCTTCAAGGCAATGGTTTGCCAAGTTTTCTTATACATTGCTGAATTTTGGCTTTGTTCAATCTAAGGTAGACTACTCCTTGTTTACCTACACTAAAGGATCTTCATTTACTGTTTTATTAGTATATGTTGATGATATCTTGCTCACTGGCAATGACCCTAGTTGTATTACTGATTTGAAGCACCTACTTGATACTAAGTTTGGCTTAAAAGAATTGGGTTCTTTAAAGTATTTTTTTGGGTCTTGAAGTTGCTAGAAGTGACAGGGGTATAAGCCTAAATCAAAGGAAGTATTGCTTGGAGATTTTGCAAGACACTGGCTTCTTGGGTTCTAAATCGGTTAGAACTCCAATGGAACAAAATTTGCATCTTTCTAAGGATGCAGGTAGGCTTCTTCCAGATGCAAGCCAGTACAGAAAGTTGATTGGGAGATTGTTGTATCTTACTTTGACTAGACCTGACATCACCTATGCAGTGCATAGGTTGAGTCAGTTTCTTGCTGCACCAAGAGAACCTCATATGTTGGCAGTCAATAGGGTACTGCAATATTTGAAGGGTACACCTGGCAGAGGTTTGTTCTTCTCTAGTAGCTCAAGTATGCAAGTCAAAGCTTACTGTGATGCGGATTGGGCAGGCTGCCCTGATACCAGAAGATCCATCACAGGCTATAGTGTGTTCTTAGGGAATTCCTTAATTTCTTGGAGGTCTAAGAAGCAAAGCACGGTCTCTAGATCTTCAGCAGAGGCAGAGTACAGGTCAATGGCTAATACAACCTGTGAAATTGTTTGGGTCCTCCAATTGTTGAGAGATTTACGGGTTGATCATCCATATAGTGCTTAGCTTTTTTGTGATAACCAGGCTGCATTGCATATTGCAGCTAATCCCGTTTTCCATGAAAGAACAAAACATATAGAAGTTGATTGTCATTTGGTGAGAGACAAAATAACAGAAGGAGTTATTAAGACATTTTATGTTTCAAGCCAATTTCAAACAGCAGACATCTTTACCAAGGCATTAGGACTTCCAGCCTTTGGCAGATTGGTCACTTGCTTGGGATTGATTGATATCTACTCGCCAAGTCTCAAGACCTCTGATAGTCAAGTCACTGATCTTATGGCTCATGACTTGAGGGGGAGTGTTGAGATTTCAGTCCAGAGTGAAAGCACAACAGAAAACAGCTCAGTCAAGGAGAAACAAGAAGAAAGGAATTGCAAGACTGAAGAAACAGGGCAGAACGACAGAGTATATGAGAAAAAGAAGAAAGGGAGGCTGAAAGGAAATGATGTCGTAGTGATTAAGTGATTGCACGTGTGTTAGTAGTACGTGTGAATGATTGAAGTAATGTACAGTTGTCAATAACTGATTAGGAAAATAATTTGTTAGAATTAAGTTGGAATTAGTTTTAGATTCTGTTTTACTGTAACCTGTATATAAGGCTCGGCCTTAATGTAAATTACAATTCAATTCATTTTAATCAAATCAGAGTTTCAGTTCTTCTCAATTGCTTTTAGAGTTCTCTCCTTTTACAGTATTTCCAATTATCTCAACTGTTACAGACATGTTTGTATGCATGTTGGGAGTGAAATCACATCACTATCCTTCACTTATTGCTAGTTTTGAGTATATGGCAAGCATTGCCAGCCCATCATGCGTGATGGGTATTCACTCTTGCTGCATATTATCAGAGTCACTCAGTTGGTGTGCCACATTCTTGATTTCTCTCAATATTTAATCTGCTCTAATTGATTCATCCTTGTTGATCATTCTAACGTGAATACACAAACACAAGAAAAGGTGAGTGAATGTCTGTAACCAATGTATGCTAGAAATTCTAGCATACATTGGTTACAGACATTCACTCATATTGGTTACAGACATTCACTAGCTTAGAATATAAGCTGGCTGCCTAGTTGGTCCCTATCAGCACCAATTTTCTTACAGGCAGTCCTTGGATTTTGCCTTTCCTTGTTATTCCTTTGATTTTGTTTGCAATAGGCAGTGAAATCAAAAGAATACGTGTTTATGTAAAGAAATATAGAATGCTAGTAACTTATGAGTAATGCACCAATTTTCTTACTGATGATGAGGTGTTTGATCTGACTTTCAGGAAGTCATCCACAGTGGGCAGTAAAACAATCTTCTTAATCAGCAATCTTGATAACTTTATGCGGGTGGTGAATGTTGATCCTTGATGACATCTACAGAAAATCAATGTCATACATTTTAAGGTGGCAAGTTTCATATCTAGTATTAGCAGTGACATGATTTACAAAGTTCAGATAACATAGTAATGCTGATTGCTTTTGAAATACCTGATTCATTGTGATTGATGCCGATTAACACCAATTGGTGCTATTAGATAGATTTGATTGCTATTTGAATTTTATTTCCATGTTTGATGCAATCTCATTATGGTTTTATTTTCCTTCCATATTTGATATAATTTGGGGACTCTATCTAAATGGCCCAACATAAGGAAGTAATTAATCATTGACAAATGAAATTTGGTGCTAATTCTTAGCAAGCCTAGGTGCTGATTCCTTGGTTCCTACCATATGCTTGGTGTTGATTCCTAGGTCTATCTATTTGTGTTATTCTTCTTTTGCTTCCCAACAAATACAAGTCTACATCTCAGAGTTTATGATCATGCTTCAAATAGGCTTAATAATATAGGTATCTTTTTCCTTTTGAGTAACTCTGCCTGTGTCTATACTTGGTTGTCATATATTTTTAGTTCACAGCCAATAGATGTCTTCTTGCCATTTGTTTCCCAAAATAAAAAAACTCAACCCCACCAAGCTAAGCTCATCTATAAGTGAAAAAACCAACCCCAACCCCACCGTACCTACACTTGTTACAATCAAGCTATGCTCATCTATAAGTGAAAAGGCTGGAACAAGAGTCCCCCAGAAACCAAGCAGACCAAAGGCCCCCCCCACCCCCCCCAAATTTAGTCTTTTGTAAGTCGTCAAGATTAAAATCCAGTGTAGGCAAGATTATTAATATGAAGTTTGCAAGTTCAATTCTACATAAGATATAATTATTTCAATTTCTTAATTTTTATATTAGTAAATTTGAAAATAATTATTAATGGACAATATGATAATAATCTAGTGATAGAAATTTTAAAAATATAAATTTATATAAATCTCTTGTGCTTTATAAAAATACATAATTGTGAAAGCAATGATCAAAAGAGTGAAATGGAATTATCAAAATATATTTAAAAGGCAAAGACCGAAAAGTACAAGAAGTTAAGAACGGTAAATTATCCTTGTTCGTAGCTTCTGATATATAAACAGAATATTCCTTGTGTAATACACCACCTAAAAATTGTTTGTATGATAAAACATGTCTATGTCATTTCCTTCATGATCAAGCATTTAATTTTAACAATTCACCTTCCTTAGAAGAAAAAAAAAAGGCGGGCTTTGTGCTTCTTCAAAAAGAACTAGAAAAAGAGTGCCTAAGGCACACTTCAATACATGAGCTTTGCTTCAACCAAGCAGAGTGCTTAGAAATTGGGGCTTACAGCTTTAAGCAAGCCTAAGCACAATTTAACAACAACACTGAGCATATTTCTAAAAACAATTCACACAAAGTTGACCTCACAAGGCCAATCAATCAACATATCAGAGAGAGTAGCAATCCAAGGCTCAAGGAAAACAGTTATTTATTGTAAAAATTAGGTGTAGATCCAATTAATCCTCTCCAAACCTTCCTACCCCTCTTTCTCTTTCTTGGAAAACTTGGTCCACAAACTTAAGCACAACCCCAACAAGTCTACAATAACACTAAACAAAGTAACTTGAGAAAACTCTACGAAAGGTGTAAAGTGTAATGATCTACAAATGCGAGTGTCTAACACGATGAGAAACCATAAAGAGTTTTCTTTAGTAGCAAGGTCAAAACACATATCAGCCATAGTAAATAAATTATTACTAGCATTAATATGTCCAACAATGGAAACAGAAATAACCTAGAAAGCACGGACGCGTCACCAGAGGTGCCGCACCTGCGTCCGACACGGGACGCGGTTGCCCGTGCGTCCGACCGCGTCTGCGTTTTTTTTTTTTTTTCTCGGATTCGCGCCGACTCTGCTCGATTCGTGTCGATGTGGCTCGATTTGTGCTGAATCGGCTTTGATTCACGTCGAACCGGGCTGATTCGGCCAAAATCGGGCCGTATTGGCCATAGAGTTACTAATTGCCACATTAGCTAATTTTCCTTAAAAAACCCATCCATTCACGATTCCTAATACTTAAGCATTTTCCTTTTTTTTCTAATAATGAAGGAAAATGATATTTTCGTAATATTGTTCATACTTCCATAACTATCTCTCACATATTGAATTTCTGGTAGATTTTGCTGTTGAGTGAGGTTATTACACAAATAAAATGAAAAAACCTTAATTCAACCTTAGTTGCACTTGTGTCCCTATTTGATTTTGTTGTGTTTCATCCTCTTTGGATACCAAAAATTGTAGCTAATAGTTGTTACTTGGTCAAGACTTTGTTGACGATACGATTCTGTGTTAATTTTGATAAATTTCTTATTTATTGCCTTTATTTCTTTACACAAATTACTACATGGTCATGAGATATTAAATTTGCAAAAGTGCTCTGCCTTAGTAAGGATCCCATGTTACGAATTTTATAGAATGAGATTGACTAACTGGTATTGTTTTGATCAGAGACAGTGGGGGGAGGAATCATTATTAATGGATTACTAAATAATTACCATTTTTATAATTTCTTTATATTATTTGTGTAATATGCTCCCTCAACAGCAAAATCTACGAAAAATTCAATATGTGACAGATAGTTAAGGAAGTATGGACAAGACAATATTATGAAAATATCATTTTCCTTCATTGATTTTTTTAAAAGGAAAGAGATTAAGTGTTAGGTACAGTGAATGTGGGTGGGTTTTTTTAAGGAAAGTTAGCTAATGTGGCAATTGATAACTCAATATTAACGACATATTAAGTATTGTCTTTTTCACCTTTAGATCTTATGAAAATCAATAACTACAGAAATGTGTAACTCTAACTTAAACCTCTCTCTCTCTCTCTCTCTCTCTATATATATATATATATATATATAAAATAAGGCGAACCATCATCACCACAGTAAATTCTATACATCAAATCGATAAGATCTAAGAACATATCTAATGAGAAGAAACAAAAGCAATCCTTTAGCTGAAAAAAGAAGAACAAGTGCTTGAGTATTACAAAAAGAGGAAAAAAAAAAATTAAACAAATCTATCAATTATTCTAGATAAATCTGACCAATCTTAACCTTTTTATTTATTTTTATTTATTTTTTGATAAACTGACCAATCTTAACCTTAACTCTGTACCAAGTACTATCAACCGTTTCTCCAAAAAAAAAGAAAAAGAAAGAAAAAAAAAGAAGTACTATCAACCTAGTTGTAATATGTTTCTCAAAAAAAAAAAAAAAAAAAAAAAAACCTAGTTGTGATATAACGGGTCCGCATTCATCGGAACCTGGCCCGCATGAAAAAGCCCATTCGTGGTAATAGGTAGCCATTGGGTATTAATGTGGGTGGAACTAACTGGGACATGTTCACTACAGCCCAGATTGTTCACCGTAAATGCACAAAAACAAGAAGAGGACCAGATTGTTCCTATACAACGACAACCATAACCCGAAGAAGACAACAAAGTCGACTCTTCTTCCCAAAACGACGACGCACTCCAACAGGTTCTTCCTTAACTTTTTCTGTTGGATCTCGATTCTGCTTTCGGACACCTTTTATGATTTGATTCAGTTAAGGATCTTTGTAAATGTTTTAACGGACCATCTCAAATATTAAGGTTGTGTAAATTTAACGGGATATGTTACTTTACTTCAACCATACCATAGGGGCTTTATATATTATTAAATAAATAAATAAACCTATTTAGAACAATTGCAAAGTTTGTAGTTTTATTCAGGTACTCATCTTATAGATTTTTTTTTTTTTTTTTTTGTTTTTTTTTGTTTTGGTTTTGGTCTGAGTTCTCTGTGAAGAGGTGAGGTGGGTTTGCTTTGTATTGTTGTGCTCTGTGGTTACAGTAGAGAGTCTTAGGGCAAGATTTTGGAGTCTCATGGAAAACATGGTTTGCTGTTTGGCTATGCATAGTACGTGCTTGGATTTAATGGCTCACAGTTCACATGGTCAAACAAAAGGGATGGTCTAGCAAATGTAAAAGAAAGACCTCATAAGGCGATGTGTAGTAATGAGTGGCAATGTCTTTTCCCAAAATCAGGAGTCAAGAACTTTCACGCAAAGGTTGCATTACTTTTTAGTAACTCTATTGTTGCTAGGAAATCTTCAAAAAGCTTGTTCACATTGCTTTATTGCATTGTAGTTTGAGAAATACCTGTTGTATCCCTTATAAACTCAGTTCACTCTCAGTTGTAACAAGCACTCGTATCTTGACTTCTAAATTATGTATTGATTGTAAGCTGCAAGTCTTCAATTTTAAAACTGTTGGATTATAGATTTACCCTAGTTAATTAACCAATTACCCAAGTTGATCAACTTGGGTAATTGGTTAATTAGATTAAATTACATGCATTTACTTGATTGCTAAATATGTTCATGATTTACACTACTAATTACATGTGCTGGAATAGTAAGCAAAAGAACACTCTAGAAGCTTAGTTTAAGATTCAATGTATGAATTGAGAGGTAGAAAGAGATCTTTTTTTGGGTGCTCTAGAAAGTCATGAGAGAGTATTATGATTATCTTTATTCCTATTCAAAAGTGGAGAATCTATTGCTTAGCAAGAGTACACAGTGAAAACCCATGTTCCTAGCCTTTAGAGCTGCCTCCACCAGAGCTTCTTGAGCTGCCCCATAAGCTGAGTTTTCTGCACTCCTAGCTACACCATAGAACATGATCTCCCCCTGCAAATTCTTGGCTTCATAAGCGTAAGCACTCCTAGTCTTCTTGCTCCTAACACCAGCAATGTTGATTATAAGATTCCAAGGCCCTGCAATTGAATGATTGCCTGAAATTGGATCCATAGACTGCCTGTTGGTATCCGAATATTTGGTTAATGTGTCCTGGTACCTGCAAGAGAGATTTTGAGCAGTTAATATCACTTCCATGGGGTTAGGGAGTTTGCCTTCATGGACCACCAGATTTCTGTGATTCCAGATAGTCCATAAGGTAGTAAAGATGGCTTGAAGATATCCCATTGATTCAGCCTCCAATTTTTTGTCTAACCAATAAGTTCCCAATCCGTTGCTGCACTGTGATATTAACTAGATCAGTAGTATGAACAGCTAAGAGAGATCCATGCCAACAAGCTCTTAGGGCCCTTTAAAAAAAAAAAAAATGGAGAATCTATAATGACTACTCACCTCTTCGGCCCTTTAACAGCTGTCTTCTGTTATTGCAACCCAAGGCTGCTTTGTTTCCTTCCCCACTTTCTCTCTAGTTCTTGCACATTGTGTCTCTCCTACTTCCCTCAATTATAGATATGTGTTTGTGTGTGTGGAATAGTCTTCTTGTACTTATAAGTTATCAATAAGTCTAAAGACACAAAATTTTTTGTGATTTTATTCACAATCACTGAGGTGGATACATGTGAAAATATGTTGCTTCAATCACACTTTCCAAGTCAGCATTCAGTACTAGTAGTAAAAAATTATTGTGAAAATTTGTGTCCCGAGCATTACTCATAAGTTACTAGCATTCTATATTTCTTTACATAAACACGTATTCTTTTGACTTCACTGCCTATTGCAAACAAAATCAAAGGTATAACAAGGAAAGGCAAAGTCCAAGGACTGCCTGTGAGAAAATTGGTGCTGATAGGGACCAACTAGGCAGCCAGCTTATATTCTAGGCTAGTGAATGTCTGTAACCAATATGAGTGAATGTCTGTAAGCAATGTATGCTAGAATTTCTAGCATACATTGGTTACAGAATTCTAGCATACATTGGTTACAGACATTCACTCCCCTTTTCTTGTGTTTGTGTATTCACGTTAGAATGATCAACAAGGATGAATCAATTAGAGCAGATTAAATATTGAGAGAAATCAAGAATGTGGCACACCAACTGAGTGACTCTGATGATATGCAGCAAGAGTGAATACCCATCACGCATGATGGGCTGGCAATGCTTGCCATATACTCAAAAGTAGCAATAAGTGAAGGGTAGTGATGTGATTTCACTCCCAACATGCGTACGAACATGTCTGTAACAGTTGAGATAATTGGAAATACTGAAAAGAATTTCTCATTATTCATGTGAAGGCTCCTTCTATGACTACAAAGTGGCACTGCCTTTACTGCCTTTTACTCAGTCATACCTTTAAAGTAACTGTTGGATGAATTTGCATTTGACTTCTTCAACTTTGCCCACAATCTCACTGCCACACAAGATATCTTGATCTTTTTTCTTCAAAAGGAATCCATTTGTAGCTGCCCCATCCTAAAATATATATATATATATATATATATATATATATATATATATATATAACATACATATACGCATACACGTACAAAAATAAATCTTACCATGGTATTAGCAATCAGTGGAAAGTCAAATTCCAAAGGGCCATCAATTGGGGCCATGCCATCAATGGCTAAGTAGAGTAGAGTAATTTTCCTATTGCTAATAAATGCTGGTGGGCTTAATTGCCTCATAAAAGTAATCAGGGCCGTTCGTTCTTCACAATTTTTGCACTGAATTATATAAAAAAGAGGATCTTAATGAAATGACAATTATGCATAATATGTAAAAAGCAAAATCACATAAAATTGAAAGGAAAAGGCAATTCTTACCTTATAAAATTGGCAATATTTTTTCTTGCCATATTTCACAATATCATCAAAGCAGATGGTTACAAAGCAACAATATCATCCAAAATTAATAACTCAACCACCGAAGCTGTTTAAAGCTTTGCCCGAAATTACGGTTGGAAGTCTATTGAGAAATTACTGTTTATATCGGCAGGTCCAAACTTTTTGTTTTCATCTACCATTGGATAGTGCACAGAGCACTTGACGTGGGTTTGTTGGTCCCTTTTGCCTAGGGCCAGCCCTGAGTGCAAAGTCCAATCCACATATATGATATATAGGGCCGAACCCTATATTTAATTAGATATGTTTGAAGGATTATGGTGTTTTAAAGTTTAAACGTTAAACCCATGAAGTCTCCTAAATCAACATGTATCCTATTTCAATTAGAATTTTGACAACGTGAGGTTCAAGAAATAGATAGTCACCACGTCATGATTTCTTATTACAATTGAATTAGGAGATACTGAGGCGGCAAAGGTTATTATATATAATATATATAACACAATTTGGTGTGGTTTTGCAAAGAGAGCCGAAACACAGCCAAGCCAAGGAGAGAGATAACTGCGCTTGTGAAAAAGAAATAAAGAAGGATTTTTTATTTTTGTAGCTGTGACGTGAAGATCTCCGGTAAGCTTTGGGTGATAATATTTTGGAGGTTTTTGGAGGATTGATTAAATTTTTTGATTGGTTTTCTTAATTCACACACTGACACAAGACTAGATTGAAACCCAATTTCAAGCCAACATTTTTTAAAAGCCCTAGAGGTTATAGTTTATTTATTTATTTATAGGAGCTAGAGTTTATAGTTGTATTAAGCTTATTACCTTTTTGTCGATTGTTATATACTTATATATGATATTGTCTTTCTTTTTTCTAATTAAAAATAAAGATAATCAAACAGATAGTATAGAAATCTTAAAAAAGATACAGCCATACAGGTTAATATATATTCACAACAGCGATCTTTATATGCATTTTGAATTGCATATTAATTGGTACAATGGATGATCTCAGTGCAAGTATCACTGATCAGTGGCTTTATGATCTCAATACAAAAATGCCCCATCTTCATTCTTTGACTCTACAGTGTTGTGATATGTTGGAAGAGGTTCATATTTCAAGCCATTCGCTCAAGAGTTTTACATTGATTTATTGTCATAAGCTACGGGAGGCAGAGATTGATACCCCTAATTTACAGGATTTCATAGTTGGTATTAGTATTAAGAAATCTTTTCCTAAATTGTCTTTTAAGAGTGCTCCACTTCAAACAACAGCTACATTTAATCTTCACGGTGGGCTCAACACTGATTGGTTCCTTGAATTGAGGGAATTCCTTGAAAAACCTATCCAGATCAAGACCCTAACTCTGAATGGGCAGGTACGTCTAGATAAGCTAGAGTTTAATTTCCTTTTGTTATTTTGGTGGCTTACAAATCTAAATGTTTTTGCATCTTGTCTTGGTAATGAAGGCTACATGCAACTTGGAAGAATTCGTTCCAACTACACCCTATGATCTTGAGCTTCTGAAGTTACGTGTATCGTCACCACTCACAAGTTATTCAGATTTTGTCGATGGTTTGCTTTTGACTTGTCATCCTAAGACTTTGTTAGTCACCTCAGATTTTGATTCAAATCAAAACTTCGCAAAGGTATATGTACTTCTTTTTTTCTTCTTTATTTTATTATTTTATTATTTATTACTATTTTTATTTCTCTCCCCTCCCAAAATAAATCCTTTTTTTAAAAAAAAAAAAATTTATCCATAGACATGGTTGAGGTTTATCGAGTTGTGCCTCAAAGAACAGTTTATTCACATTGTTTTTCTAATTACTTCTCTGAAATTAATTAGGTTTAAATAGCTTAGATGCACCTAAAATGGTTCACAGTCCATATGCTGAATTCTACTTTGATGATGGTTACTTACATCGTTTGCAAACATCTTAGCTTTGCATTCCAAATGGTACACCATCTTTGGTTACGTTTGGGATATGAATGGGGATGTGTTTGAACTTTTTGCACAAATTCTGAATATTTTTTTTTCTACTATTAAGTATTAACTACTTTAACGCTTAGTCACTTATATTTTATATATATTAGTGTATAACATCGTACATATAGACGGGTATAGTTAAAAATAGTCACAATTATATAGTTCAATTTATACATTTTTTTGAAAAAAATGTTCAAATTATAAATGGTATTAGCTTACACATTTTTTAAACCATACATTTCTAAAATATTTAATAGTTTCTCATTATTTATATATGATTTAGAATTTAATTAGATTTAAACTCTTTGGTTTTTGTATCAAATAATTCACTTGCCTCAAAAATTTAAAAAAATTAGAGGTACACGTGGCACAAATTTGGACTCTAATTGAAATCCGATTTAGAATCTGATTTAATTTAGACTTTCGATTTTTACATAACACATAGCGCAAAATTAAAAATCCTATTGAAATCTAATTGAATTTTCTTTGAGTTTTGGTTTTTAATATATATATATATATGCAAAAAAGTTTTTAAAATTTATATTAACAACTCTCTACTTGAATTACAGTTCTTATGTGGTAGATTATTGCATAGAGAAGATTCAAATTGTTGCTGCTCTACTGGTATCCAATGCTGGTTGCACGGCTTAAAAAATGTCATAATTGAGAAATCCGGAGGAAATGGAGTTGAGATGCCTCTTGACCAGGACACCTTATTTGATGAATTGGATAAAGAGAAGGAAATTCATTTTAAATTATTATGGTAACCATAATAACAATAACATAGTGAGATAGTGATGTTAGACATGAATTTGGATTAAGTGATGTATAGTTAAATTTTTGGTATTATTTATGAGGTTTTATTGTTTTTAATATTATGTATAACTTTTGAAATGTGATTTCATAAATTTTAAGGTTTAAAGAAGCTCACTGAGTAGCTTTTCATACATCATAAGCAAATACATTGAAAGTGCTATAAAAAATAAAAAATAAAAAATAAAAAAATATTTAAAAAGTCAAGGAAATAGATAATAAAAAAATAAAAATAAAAAATAAAAAAAGTGGAAGGTTGTCACTACGGTCTACTAGGTTTGGCCCTGATTTGATTATTTTCTTTCCCTCTGTTAGCCAATTAAGGAAACTAGCATGTAAGTTATGCAAACCCATATATGTATTTTAAAATTAAACACAATTTTTATTATAAAAATATAAATAATTAATCAAATTAAAAAAAAAATAGCATGTAACATATGCATACACATGAATACACTAAAAATTAAACACAATTTATCATAAAAATATAAATAATTTGTTAATTTTTTTAAGTAAACGTAATTATTCATATGTTAAAGTTCTTACCTAAATTTAATACTACTTATGATAACTTTTTTCCTAATTTTTAATAAGATAAAACGTGTAGTGAACTTTGTTATGTGGTGATTTTTATTGAGTATATGTGATTGATTTTTTTTTTCTCCAAATATTATAGTTCATTAATATTAGAGTTTTAGTATTTTGCACTCATTAACTTACTTGGCACAAAGATTAAAATACTTAAGTGGACACATGACACTAACTTAAGTAGATAATTACGGTATGGTTCCTACATAAATCGACACATGGTGCAAAATTGAATTCTAAATTTCAAATTTTAATTAAATTTTACTTAATTGGATTCAAGTTACACATAATATAACTCTAAACAATATTACACTACCTAATATTTTTTCATTAGATGCAAATTTTGATAAATCCACCGTTAGATTACATTATCTTTGTATATTCTCCATGTTTGCAATATTTCAAGTGATTAAATATTAATAGTCATGTTATCAATCAATTATTTAAATTTAAATTTTTGTCGTTTAAAATAATGCATAAAATATAAGTTTATAGATCAAATGGTAAATAACATTCAATTGACAAGAAAACTAGCATGAATGTTAAAAACATATAGAACATGTAATTCAACGGTAGAATTTTCAAAATATAAATTCTATATTAATTTATTGAGTGATGTAACATTGCTTAGAGTTACACATTTTCTACACCATTAGATTTAAGTAAATCTAATGGTCAAAAAATTAAACTCATTAATGTTGATTATCATCCCATTTATTATCCCTTATTTATGAATTTCCATATTTGTCTCTACTACTCCTAAAATGTGCTCACATTCTCTCTTTTCTCTCCTCAGTTTGTATATTTGAATTGGATGGTGAGCTCCCATGTAGAATATAAATTTGTTCAAAACTAAGGACAATGGCAAGATTTTTTTATTTTTTTTAAGAATCAAACAGTTGCAGGACATTATCCAATACTATCAAGCATCTCTGTGGAAATATTTTTTCAATAGTTTGGGACCTTGATATATTATGACCCAATACTATCAATTATCAAGGATATTACCCAATAAAATCATAGTAGTGATTGGCGGCCAAATTTGGGACCTTTGGGTATGATCAACGTCAAAGATGCTCAACGCCAATCAATTGGGGAAATAATCCTCCGTTCCACCTTCACCAAATCACTAGAATCACTACTATGATTTTGTTTATTTCAATAAACACAAAAATTCAAAACATAAAATGAAAATTTATCCATATCTGCATAAAAAGAAAGTAAGATTGAGTCACTTGATTGGCTTCTCCTCTCTCTCTTTTTTGAAGTAAGATTGAGTCATTTAAATGAAAATCTATCCAGATCTACTCATCTGCATAATTTTTTTTTAAAAAAAAATGGTATACATTTTTGCCGAAACAGGAAGTTTGGTTATGGTGGGGTGCTCTTTAGTAGAGATAAATATGATTTGCAAGGTATTGAAAATGGCCATGTAACCTCTAATCAAGCGGAAAGTGGAAACCAAATTAATAAGGAAATAGAGAAAAAAAATGCTAATATTAATTAGGCAAAAAGTAGTAAGTAATAGTAACATTTAATGATATTTTTTTAACCATTAGATTTTTTAGAAATTTACGGTGTAAAAAATGTGTAATTTTGTAAGTATTATATATATATATATATATATATATATATACACACACACACACATAGGTTAAGTTCAAATTACATCAAGTGTAACTCTAAGTAATGTTATACCATCCAATAATTTGTAATAGAATTCATATTTTGAAAATCCCACCGTTGAATTATATATTCTATATGTTCTTAACATTCATGCCAATTTTCATGTCAATTTGATGTTATTTATCATTCGATCCATAAGTATTATATATATACACATAGGTTGAGTTCAAATTACACCCAGTGTAACTCTAAGTAATGTTATACCACCCAATAATTTGTAATAGAATTCATATTTTGAAAATCCCACCATTGAATTATATATTCTATATGTTTTTAACATTTATGCCAATTTTCATGTCAATTGGATGTTATTTACCATTGGATCCATAAACTTATTTTTTATACATTATTTTAAACCACATAAGTTTGAATTTAAAAAATTGATCGATGACTATTAATATTTTATCACCTTGAAATTTTACAAATATGGAGAATATAGGAAGATAATGTAATCTATCGATGAATTTGTCACGATTGAGTGATATAACATTATTTAGAGTTATAACAGTTGTAACTTGAACCCCCCCTCTCTCTCTCTCTCTCTCTCTCCCTCTCTCTCTCTCTAAAAGCTCACATAAATCCTCACTATTCCCAAAATCAATTGTCCATAAAATCAAGATTGAAATTAAATTGGCCCATTCCCCCCCCCCCCCCTCCCCACAAATTTCATAAAAATTATGTAAACGGTAAACCCCTCCCCCACACTCCATATATTTACACTTTGGCTCATGTATTTTTTTTTTAATTACACTTATGCTCCATCACCTCATAAGAATTGCACAGATATCTTCAAACTTCTAATAATTTCACAACTGCTGCCCAAACTTATTGAAAATGTCCAAAAGGCAGTCCAAGTTTTCAAAATCATGCTCAAACCCTTACATTCTGACAGAAATTATAGAATCAACCCAACATTACGCCAAATGACTATACGCATATACGCATACACATACAAAAATAAATCTTACCATGGTATTAGCAATCAGTGGAAAGTCAAATTCCAAAGGGCCATCAATGGCTAAGTAGAGTAGAGTAATTTTACTATTGCTAATAAATGCTAATGGGCTTAATTGCCTCATAAAAGTAATCAGGGCCGTTCGTTCCTCACAATTTTTGCACTGAATTATATAAAAAAGAGGATCTTAATGAAATGACAATTATGCATAATATGTAAAAAGCAAAATCACATAAAATTGAAAGGAAAAGGCAATTCTTACCTTATAAAATTGGCAATATTGTTTCTTGCCATATTTCACAATATCATCAAAGCAGATGGTTACAAAGCAACAATATCATCCAAAATTAATAACTCAACCACCGAAGCTGTTTAAAGCTTTGCCCAAAATTACGGTTGAAAGTCTTTTGAGAAATTACTGTTTATATCGGCAGGCCCAAACTTTTTGTTTTCATCTACCATTGGATAGTGCACAGAGCACTTGACGTGGGTTTGTTGGTCCCTTTTGCCTAGGGCCGGCCCTAAGTGCAAAGTCCAATCCACATATATGATATATAGGGCCGAACCCTATATTTAATTAGATATGTTTGAAGGATTGTGGTGTTTTAAAGTTTAAACGTTAAACCCGTAAGTCTCCTAAATCAACATGTATCCTATTTCAATAAGAATTTTGACAACGTGAGGTTCAAGAAATAGATAGTCACCACGTCATGATTTCTTATTACAATTGAATTAGGAGATACTGAGGCGGCAAAGGTTATTATATATAATATATATAACACAATTTGGTGTAGTTTTGCAAAGAGAGCCGAAACACAGCCAAGCCAAGGAGAGAGATAACTGCGCTTGTGAAAAAGAAATAAAGAAGGATTTTTTATTTTTGTAGCTGTGACGTGAAGATCTCAGGTAAGCTTTGGGTGATAATATTTTGGAGGTTTTTGGAGGATTGATTAAATTTTTTGATTGGTTTTCTTAATTCACACACTGACACAGGACTAGATTGAAACCCAATTTCAAGCCAACATTTTTTAAAAGCCCTAGAGGTTATAGTTTATTTATTTATTTATAGGAGCTAGAGTTTATAGTTGTTTTAAGCTTATTACCTTTTTGTCGATTGTTATCTACTTATATATGATATTGTCTTTCTTTTTTCTAATTAAAAATAAAGATAATCAAACAGATAGTATAGAAATCTTAAAAAAGATACAGCCATACAGGTTAATATATATTCACAACAGCGATCTTTATATGCATTTTGAATTGCATATTAATTGGTACAATGGATGACATGGAACATGCTAGAAGCCTAGAACAGCTAGATTTCATAGGTGATTTTTTTTTTTCTCAAGAAAAAAAAGGATTTTTTATTTTTTTATGAGGGAGCGATGTCTATCAATTTTTCTATTACTTTTGTTCCTCAAACATACATGAACACGTTTAATGGTATCCTAAATTTGTAAATTTGTATCATAAATATGGTACGCATTTGCATCTCGAGATTTTGTAATTATTTTTATGACTAATATTTGGCAAAGCAGGAGCAGCCATCAATTATAATGGAGCACGAAAGAAGAAATTTGAGCAATAACATGAATGAAGGAGTTGGTGCCATGGATCGAATCTCAGAATTGCCCGAAGTCATCATTCATCATATTTTGTCTTTCCTTTCCACAAAAGCTGTTGCAAAAACCAGTACTTTCAAAGAGATGGAAAAGTTTTACGATTTCATATCCTATTCTAGATTTTGACGAGAACTACTTTCAACGCTTAGAAAAAAATGAGATGCACCAACCATATCACACTTGGAGGAAATATTATATGCCATTTAGGCCAAAATATCCAGAATTTTCCACCAGAGAAGATGTCATGCATTTTGTGAATAAATCCTCACTAAAATTCTATGAGCAGAAGATTTGCATAGACACTTTCAAGCTTCAGGTGAGCTTTACTAATACGGAAAAGGCTCTTGTGGACAAATGGATAGAATTGGCGGTAGAGAATTGTGTCAAAGTGCTTGAAGTCAGTGTCAAAATGAAAAATAGAATGAATTATATTTTGCCACAAATAGACTTTTCTGCCAACACAATAACAGTATTGAAATTATCAGGTTGTAATTTGGAGCATCTCTTTAATTTGAAGAATACTATAAATTTCTACTCTTTGAAAGAACTGTCTTTGCGATGTGTTTATGTAGTCGAAGAGATGCTTCATAATCTGATTTCTCGCTGCCCTTCAATTGAGAATCTCACTCTTATTTATTGTTTGGGGTTGAAAAAATTTCAAGCCCTTAAACCCCTGAAATATTTTTGCATTTTCCCGGGAGTTGGACTTAAGTCGGTTTACGTTGAAGGATCAAGCTTTAGATATCTTCGTTATGACCATCCTACTGGGCAGTTGGGTGAGATCAAGGTGAATGCTTGTCAAAATCTTAGAGAGTTATACTTAGTCAGTGCAAGTATCACTGATCAGTGGCTTTATGATCTCAATACAAAAATGCCCCATCTTCATTCTTTGACTCTACAGTGTTGTGATATGTTGGAAGAGGTTCATATTTCAAGCCATTCGCTCAAGAGTTTTACATTGATTTATTGTCATAAGCTACGGGAGGCAGAGATTGATACCCCTAATTTACAGGATTTCATAGTTGGTATTAGTATAAAGAAATCTTTTCCTAAATTGTCTTTTAAGAGTGCTCCACTTCAAACAACAGCTACATTTTATCTTCACGGTGGGCTCAACACTGATTGGTTCCTTGAATTGAGGGAATTCCTTGAAAAACCTATCCAGATCAAGACCCTAACTCTGAATGGGCAGGTACGTCTAGATAAGCTAGAGTTTAATTTCCTTTTGTTATTTTGGTGGCTTACAAATCTAAATGTTTTTGCATCTTGTCTTGGTAATGAAGGCTACATGCAACTTGGAAGAATTCGTTCCAACTACACCCTATGATCTTGAGCTTCTGAAGTTACGTGTATCGTCACCACTCACAAGTTATTCAGATTTTGTCGATGGTTTGCTTTTGACTTGTCATCCTAAGACTTTGTTAGTCACCTCAGATTTTGATTCCAATCAAAACTTCGCAAAGGTATATGTACTTCTTTTTTTCTTCTTTATTTTATTATTTTATTATTTATTACTATTTTTATTTCTCTCCCCTCCCAAAATAAATCCTTTTTAAAAAAAAAAAAAATTTATCCATAGACATGGTTGAGGTTTATCGAGTTGTGCCTCAAAGAACAGTTTATTCACATTGTTTTTCTAATTACTTCTCTGAAATTAATTAGGTTTAAATAGCTTAGATGCACCTAAAATGGTTCACAGTCCATATGCTGAATTCTACTTTGATGATGGTTACTTACATCGTTTGCAAACATCTTAGCTTTGCATTCCAAATGGTACACCATCTTTGGTTACGTTTGGGATATGAATGGGGATGTGTTTGAACTTTTTGCACAAATTCTGAATATTTTTTTTTCTACTATTAAGTATTAACTACTTTAACGCTTAGTCACTTATATTTTATATATATTAATGTATAACATCGTACATATAGACGGGTATAGTTAAAAATAGTCACAATTATATAGTTCAATTTATACATTTTTTTGAAAAAAATGTTCAAATTATAAATGGTATTAGCTTACACATTTTTTAAACCATACATTTCTAAAATATTTAATAGTTTCTCATTATTTATATATGATTTAGAATTTAATTAGATTTAAACTCTTTGGTTTTTGTATCAAATAATTCACTTGCCTCAAAAATTTAAAAAAATTAGAGGTACACGTGGCACAAATTTGGACTCTAATTGAAATCCGATTTAGAATCTGATTTAATTTAGACTTTCGATTTTTACATAACACATAGCGCAAAATTAAAAATCCTATTGAAATCTAATTGAATTTTCTTTGAGTTTTGGTTTTTAATATATATATATATATATGCAAAAAAGTTTTTAAAATTTATATTAACAACTCTCTACTTGAATTACAGTTCTTATGTGGTAGATTATTGCATAGAGAAGATTCAAATTGTTGCTGCTCTACTGGTATCCAATGCTGGTTGCACGGCTTAAAAAATGTCATAATTGAGAAATCCGGAGGAAATGGAGTTGAGATGCCTCTTGACCAGGACACCTTATTTGATGAATTGGATAAAGAGAAGGAAATTCATTTTAAATTATTATGGTAACCATAATAACAATAACATAGTGAGATAGTGATGTTAGACATGAATTTGGATTAAGTGATGTATAGTTAAATTTTTGGTATTATTTATGAGGTTTTATTGTTTTTAATATTATGTATGACTTTTGAAATGTGATTTCATAAATTTTAAGGTTTAAAGAAGCTCACTGAGTAGCTTTTCATACATCATAAGCAAATACATTGAAAGTGCTATAAAAAATAAAAAATAAAAAATAAAAAGATATTTAAAAAGTCAAGGAAATAGATAATAAAAAAATAAAAATAAAAAATAAAAAAAGTGGAAGGTTGTCACTACGGTCTACTAGGTTTGGCCCTGATTTGATTATTTTCTTTCCCTCTGTTAGCCAATTAAGGAAACTAGCATGTAAGTTATGCAAACCCATATATGTATTTTAAAATTAAACACAATTTTTATTATAAAAATATAAATAATTAATCAAATTATAAAAAAAATAGCATGTAACATATGCATACACATGAATACACTAAAAATTAAACACAATTTATCATAAAAATATAAATAATTTGTTAATTTTTTTAAGTAAACGTAATTATTCATATGTTAAAGTTCTTACCTAAATTTAATACTACTTATGATAACTTTTTCCCTAATTTTTAATAAGATAAAACGTGTAGTGAACTTTGTTATGTGGTGATTTTTATTGAGTATATGTGATTGATTTTTTTTTTCTCCAAATATTATAGTTCATTAATATTAGAGTTTTAGTATTTTGCACTCATTAACTTACTTGGCACAAAGATTAAAATACTTAAGTGGACACATGACACTAACTTAAGTAGATAATTACGGTATGGTTCCTACATAAATTGACACATGGTGCAAAATTGAATTCTAAATTTCAAATTTTAATTAAACTTTCTTTGAATTTTACTTATTAATATATGGGTTGGATTCAAGTTACAGATAATATAACTCTAAACAATATTACACTACCTAATATTTTTTCATTAGATGCAAATTTTGATAAATCCACCGTTAGATTACATTATCTTTGTATATTCTCCATGTTTGCAATATTTCAAGTGATTAAATATTAATAGTCATGTTATCAATCAATTATTTAAATTTAAATTTTTGTAGTTTAAAATACTGCATAAAATATAAGTTTATAGATCAAATGGTAAATAACATTCAATTGACAAGAAAACTAGCATGAATGTTAAAAACATATAGAACATGTAACTCAATGGTAGAATTTTCAAAATATAAATTCTATATTAATTTATTGAGTGATATAACATTGCTTAGAGTTACACATTTTCTACACCATTAGATTTAAGTAAATCTAATGGTCAAAAAATTAAACTCATTAATGTTGATTATCATCCCATTTATTATCCCTTATTTATGAATTTCCATATTTGTCTCTACTACTCCTAAAATGTGCTCACATTCTCTCTTTTCTCTCCTCAGTTTGTATATTTGAATTGGATGGTGAGCTCCCATGTAGAATATAAATTTGTTCAAAACTAAGGACAATGGCAAGATTTTTTTATTTTTTTTAAGAATCAAACAGTTGCAGGACATTATCCAATACTATCAAGCATCTCTGTGGAAATATTTTTTCAATAGTTTGGGACCTTGATATATTATGACCCAATACTATCAATTATCAAGGATATTACCCAATAAAATCATAGTAGTGATTGGCGGCCAAATTTGGGACCTTTGGGTATGATCAACGTCAAAGATGCTCAACGCCAATCAATTGGGGAAATAATCCTCCGTTCCACCTTCACCAAATCACTAGAATCACTACTATGATTTTGTTTATTTCAATAAACACAAAAATTCAAAACATAAAATGAAAATTTATCCATATCTGCATAAAAAGAAAGTAAGATTGAGTCACTTGATTGGCTTCTCCTCTCTCTCTTTTTTGAAGTAAGATTGAGTCATTTAAATGAAAATCTATCCAGATCTACTCATCTGCATAATTTTTTTTTTTAAAAAAATGGTATAAATTTTTGCCGAAACAGGAAGTTTGGTTATGGTGGGGTGCTCTTTAGTAGAGATAAATATGATTTGCAAGGTATTGAAAATGGCTATGTAACCTCTAATCAAGCGGAAAGTGGAAACCAAATTAATAAGGAAATAGAGAAAAAAAATGCTAATATTAATTAGGCAAAAAGTAGTAAGTAATAGTAACATTTAATGATATTTTTTTAACCATTGGATTTTTTAGAAATTTACGGTGTAAAAAATGTGTAATTTTGTAAGTATTATATATATATATATATATATATACACACACACACACACACATAGGTTGAGTTCAAATTACATCAAGTGTAACTCTAAGTAATGTTATACCATCCAATAATTTGTAATAGAATTCATATTTTGAAAATCCCACCGTTGAATTATATATTCTATATGTTCTTAACATTCATGCCAATTTTCATGTCAATTTGATGTTATTTATCATTCGATCCATAAGTATTATATATATACACATAGGTTGAGTTCAAATTACACCCAGTGTAACTCTAAGTAATGTTATACCACCCAATAATTTGTAATAGAATTCATATTTTGAAAATCCCACCATTGAATTATATATTCTATATGTTCTTAACATTTATGCCAATTTTCATGTCAATTGGATGTTATTTACCATTCGATCCATAAACTTATTTTTTATACATTATTTTAAACCACATAAGTTTGAATTTAAAAAATTGATCGATGACTATTAATATTTTATCACCTTGAAATTTTACAAATATGGAGAATATAGGAAGATAATGTAATCTATCGATGAATTTGTCACGATTGAGTGATATAACATTATTTAGAGTTATAACAGTTGTAACTTGAACCCCTCTCTCTCTCTCTCTCTCTCTCTAAAAGCTCACATAAATCCTCACTATTCCCAAAATCAATTGTCCATAAAATCAAGATTGAAATTAAATTGGCCCATTCCCCCCCCCCCTCCCCACAAATTTCATAAAAATTATGTAAACGGTAAACCCCTCCCCCACACTCCATATATTTACACTTTGGCTCATGTATTTTTTTTTTAATTACACTTATGCTCCATCACCTCATAAGAATTGCACAGATATCTTCAAACTTCTAATAATTTCACAACTGCTGCCCAAACTTATTGAAAATGTCCAAAAGGCACTCCAAGTTTTCAAAATCATGCTCAAACCCTTACATTCTGACAGAAATTATAGAATCAACCCAACATTACGCCAAATGACTAAAAGACCCTCAAGGCTAATAAAAATTACCATATATTCTCTAAAATGAAGCCAACATAAATTTATGCACAAAACGTTATATTTATATGTGTATTTATGTATGATGCTAGATTTAGTTTTCGAGAGAATATAAATCATTATATTTATGCACAAAACAGTAGATTTTTATTTGGGTGTGTGTATATTAGGGCTGTCCAAGGATCCGTCGGAACCGACCCACCCGCTTCTGCCGCTGACCGAATCGACTGCTCTGGCCGTCGATGATGGATTTCATTCTCCAAAACCCGAGATCAACAGGTCGGAGATCGGATCTCCTCTCAAATCCGAGAAACCCGATCTGACCAATCCATCATTTTCCCGGCAAGTTTTGAGATTTTTTTGGATAGATTTGGCAAGTTTTGAGTTTTCTTTGGGAAGATTTAAGCTGAAATCCGGTGAGATTTCACTAGATGTAGCCAAGATCTTGCTGAAAATGGCCAAGATCTCGCTGGATTTGGCGAGATCTGGCTGGATTTCTACCGTTTTTCAAAATTTTCTCGCTAGTTTCTTGCCGTTTTCCAAATAATCAACCCCAACCGAGACCCGACCACTTTCCAGCAAGAACCGTTCGATCCGATTTGATTTTCTGATTGGTCGGCGGCGGGTCTAAAAATTTGGAACCCGACTTGGTCGGGTCGATCGCAGGTTGGGCACAAACCCGATCCGGACCGACCCATGGTCACCCCTAGTGTATATATATATATATACACACACACACATTACGAGAGGTTATGTACTATATCTAAGCTAAGGAACGGTACATACAGTCATACACACATAATAATAGTTAATTTTATGTTAATATTGTTATGTGAAAATTAAAGGAATGTTATTTGCATATTTGCCCTATGGGCTACTATCAACCATATTTGGAAGCAGAGAAAATGATACCATTCACCAAAGCAAGGTCAACTCAAAGGAAGACATTGTGAAATTGATTAGGTGGGACATCAAGAATAAAGTTTAGTTTAATGGTAAATTCTACAACTCTGTTGACTAGGATTTATATCTATGGGGAATCTTTGATGTTGTCTTAGGAGTGGAACAAATTCTAATTTCAAGTGAAAAAGTGGTGATTCTTTTGTGGTGTTCAGTGTTGTCTTGTTTCAGGCCCTTCAAAGAATTGATATTTTGTATAATTGTAGTTTTGAAAGTGTATCTTGCAATTTTAGAGTTGTGTTTCTGTTGTATAGATCTTTTTTTTTTTTTTTTTTTTTTTTTTTTTTTTTTTAAATTTTTAACTTGGTGTCTAGATTTGCTTCTATCTCTAACATGGTGTGTAGCTTTGTATATGTGCAATTTTGTATTTCTACTCTTCAATGTTTTCTATTGTATTAACTTGATTGTATATGATTCTTGAATGATAAATCAACTTATTCATTGAAAGAGTGAATCAAAGCTTTACGGTATCTAATTTAGCTCAATGTTTGAATGCTTAGAAGGGTAGTTGGGTTGCTATGATTTTACTTTCAAAACTACAAATATACAAAATATCAATTTTTTGAAGGTCCTGAAATAAGAGTTGCTATGACTGACTGTATAGTGCTTTATGCTCCTAGTTGACTCCTTGTTTTTAACTCTATCCCAAGAACTTTACATTTGCTTTGTTTTGATTTTTTTTTTACTTTACTTTTCATTACTTTCTTTTTTATATTTCTTTTAATTTTAATTAAATATACTTTGGTTTATAGCACATATTAAATTATAATATATTGTATATTACTATTTTACATTTCTTCCACACAAGATAAAAATTTATGTGTGGCCTCTCAAAGAAGATAAATTCCTGACTTCGCTGTTGTACCCACGGCCCACCAGATCATTGCACCACAAGACTAAGCCCAAAAGATGGATAAAAAGTACATGCATTAGATCTGCTATATTGACCAAAGTCACCAAACCCATACACACAGGAGGAAGGATCCCAGTCCAACACATTGGATAATCAGGAGAACTGGATTGGAGGGTAAGGTGATCATTGTGCACCAATAATGGGCTCATTCAAGGACCGTCTGATGGGCTTGGAATACAAAAGGGACCAATAAGCCCATGTCAAGTGCACTGTGCAATGGTAAAAAATTACAAAAAGTTTAGGCATTGCCATATACACAGTGATTTCTCAAAAGACTTCCAAGTTCCACCCATGGTTTCAGGCAAAGCTTCAAACAGGCAAGTGACTAATATGATTGTTAGCGTGTCAGCTGCAGAGTTCGGTCCTAGGACTTTTTGGCCTTCATATTTTTTAAGATTTCATCACCATTTATTACAATTTAAAAATATAAAATAAAATGAAAATATGGACTTCTCTTAAAATGTAATTTTGGAATCTCTGATTTGTTTACACCAATATATATATTTATATATATATTTTAAAGTAAGAGGTGCTAAATTTTACAACTTGATTGGACCCATAAAAACTTATCATTTGACTAAACAACCAAATATTAAACAAATATTAATTAAATTATCTCTACTCCTCTCCAAATAATAGAGTTTATTCGCTTGAATGAATTAGTTGATACTAAAAATGTCAGAATGAGGGGCTTCATCCATGTGCTAATGGAGCTGGTTTAGTGAAGAATGAAGATCTGCTCACCACCAAAATTGTGGGATATTTTTTAGCTCTATACAAGTGCGGCTTGATGCATTTTGGAGCATAAAGCGAAAATTGATTATCTTATTTTAGAAGCAAAATTACTACTAATTAACATGAACTACGTTGAATATTTTCTTTTTTTTAGAAATTTTATAGATAGAAAAAATTTGACAAAATTTTTCATACTTGTTGATGTGGCAAATTGATAATGGTAAGTAAAATAGTAGTCTAGTGGTAGATTTAGATGAAAACTACTAAAAGTTTACTAACTAAATTCTTATTATTATTCTTTATTTTTGTTTTCTATTTGAAAATATCGCTATAATTATTATTTTTTTCATCAATAACAAGCTGTAACAACCTGCTATTTAGTATTAGTTGTAAAAGTGTTGTGAAAAATATTGTGGATGTTGCATTTTTCTCTATTTTTTATTTGTTTTTCATTTGGTAAAAAAATATTATTTTATTTATTGATTATAAATAACCCTATTGGTTAAAATTTGAGGGTCTTTTTTTTTTTTTTACTTGGGGTCTTAGGCGACCGCATCTCTTGCTCTACCATCCAGCCGGCCATGGGTCCATAGCATGTAGGATGGCAAATTTTGGAAAGCTGTGTTTTTGTACGCCTAAGTGCCCGTTTGTTTCCACGTTTTGAACCCAAAAAACGCTTTTTGAAAAAAGCCAAACCAAAATATGCGTTTGGTTAAGCCCAAAACGTAACTTTTTGATAAAAGTTGCGTTTTGGGCATAGACCAAAAATAAGGAGAAACGCGGAAATATTTATGGACCCTCAGGGGTCCATAAATGAAAACGCGCAATGCGCGTTTTCAGTGGATTACCGTTGCAAAATTAAAATTATGGAAATACCCATCAAATAGCACAAACCCACGGCCACAATCCAAAAACACATACCAAAAATACACATAGAAAGACAGAAAGAAAGAAGAAGAAGAAGAGGAAGAAGAAGATTAAAATCATTACCCAAAACACAAACCACAATCCAAAAATACAGAAATCAAATAGCACAAACCCACGGCCAAACAACCATAAACACATAGAAAGACAGAAAGAAAGAAGAAGAAGAGGAAGAAGAAGATGAAGACGAAGAAAAACCGAACCCACAGTGTTCAGTTCAGGTCGTGAGGCTTCTCAATTTTCAGTTCAGGTCCGCGAGCAATTTGCTTCATATAAGTCAAGAAGCGGAAGTGGAGATCTTTTGGAAATCAAGTGGAAAAAAAAAAAAAAAAAAGAGAGAGAAGAAATTGAGAGAGCCGGAGAGCTTTGGAATTGAGAGAGCCTTCTGGAAACAAACGGAAAAGGAAAAAGGAAAAAGGAAAGAATGAAAGAATGAGAGAGCCTTCTGGAAGGTGGAGGTGTGGGAAAAAGGAGAGGATGTGGACAAAATAGTGTACACATGTGTGGTGGATAAAATACAAGAGAAAAAAAAAAAAAAAAGGAAAAGGTAACGTATGGAGGAAAAAAAAAAAGGAAAAGTATTAGAAATCACAATTTCAAAATATTACCACAATATTTTCATAGTATTTTCACAATAAATTTTAAGTAATTGGTATGTATTTTATTATCTTTTTTACATTTTTGTGCTGTACAATTTAAACTTGGATTATTGATATGTATTTTATATTTTTTACATATTTATGTAGTACAGTTTAAACTTGGATTATTGGTATATATTTTATCATCTTTTTACATTTTTATTTTGTGCTTCATGATGATAAAAATTATTTAGATTTAATTAATATTAATAAGAAGTCATTAATAGTAATAACAAATAATTATGACATTAAAAAAGAAAAATTTCTCAAAATTCAATTAAAATAATACCAATAATATATATTTATTATTATTATTATTATTGTTTAGTAAGTATATGAAATAGATGATTTAATAAGTATGAAATAAACTCACATCCACAAAAAATAAGAAAAAAGTATAAAATAAATTCCCTTATATATACATTGTCCTTTTTGGTCATTTACCCCTCAAAAAGTCACTTTTATAAGTGCTAACCAAACACTCAGCTTTTTCATTATGCACTTTTTAACAGTTTTTACCAAACACTCAGCTTTTTGAAACTCCACTTTTTTATTATGCACTTTTAACAAAACTCCACTTTTTCATTATGCACTTTTTCAAAAAACTCAACCAAACTCACCCTAAGGCTTTGTGACCAAGGGTAGAGCCAACGGGTTCCCCACACACACCCACCCCCCCCCCCCCCCCCCCCCCCCCCCCGGGCGGCAACTCCTTTGAAACTTTCTTAGCTATACGCATTTGAGAAAAGCTTGCCCCCTGATTCATTAACGTAGGAATAAAACAAAACAACACTCAGTAAAAGGAACCAAAAACTGACACAGTCTTCCTCAATAAAAGCAAAAGAATATGGCACTGTACCAAAGAGAGCAAGGAATTACTTGACATGTCAAAGTCTTTTTATTTTTTTAATTTTGATTTGGACATAACAAAGTTAATAAGTTAAAAAGAACTTTTACCTTTGGCTTGTCCCACCTTTTCACTAATGTACTATCACAAACTCATAACACTTTTGCCTTTTATTTTTTATTTAATTTATTTAAATGTAAGAAAGACAATAATTTTCACAATAGTTGAGTTAGTAAATTTTTACTTACTTACAATTGTATATTTATTTTGTTATAAATATTTATTAATAATTTCAAATTAATTTTGCCCCATAAGCTAAAATTTTGGCTTCGCCACTATTTGTGACTGAGTTCTCATTCACCATTAAACCAAATAAGATATATATGAAGCTTCGTGATCATATTAAAATTGCTACATTCAACACAGATATGTTGTTGTGAGAAGCTTCAATGTGTTTAACCAAAACTAAACGAACAATAAAAAATTTGTTTGTTTGTTTAGACCCCTTAAAATAGATAGTTTAACATAATATTTTAGTCAAGTATATACTTAGATTAATTAGGAGATCTAGGTTAAACAAAAATAAATCATATCATGCACAACAAAAAAGAAAATAACACACAAATATAATCACTCAAGAAAACCAATGAAATGAACCATCTCATGGTAAAAACATGAGAATGATTTGACCTAACTATTCTCAAGGTAAATAAATCCACTAGAAAGAATTTAAGTTTACAAAATATTTAACCTTAAATTTATTGTTACCACTAATAGAACTTACTGACACGATCATGTGCAAGCTCCAACTCTACGGACTTTTTCTTTTGGATTTGCAGCATACAAGCTCCCACACTTATGACTTTGAGATCCTATTCAGAGGTTTCAGATCACCAGTTGTTGATCTTGTAGCAACAACTAGATTCCATTAGCACTTGATTGTAAATCTTGTTCTGGTAGACACTTGTAGAGTTCGAAGGTTATAGAACCTCTCAGATCTCACAGGATTAACACACAAGTCTTTCAAGAGTATTCAAAACGTAGTTATGATTTTTCTTTTACATTTAGAAGTGTTGGACTGAAACCCTAAATGTTTTCGCGGGCTTTGGTCTGATTTAAATTCTGCAGAAACTAATTTACTACTATTTTCAATCGATCAAATCTAATTCTTGATTGGTCGAGTTTCACTGAACTTGAACTCTTCTTTCTGCACCTTGAATGTTCTTGAAACTTGATTTGTACCACATTGAGCAATGTTTAACACCTAATCTAAACATGTTTTTGTTCTCAGTTTGTCAATCTATATATTACTAAAAGCTGAAGCGTGCGTTTAATGCTGCTGCTTTCATGTTGCGCCACATCAGCTACCATGTCATTCTTTTTTTCCTTTTCTTTTTTAAAATATAATTTGTCCTAAAATTTTAAAATGGTTTTTACAATTTTTCAGCCTTATAAATGCAGTCCACTACTTATTTATTTACTTTCACTATCACCCTGTAATAAATCCAGCCCACTACTTATTTATTTACTTCAACTATCATCCTATAATAAATCTGTATAATTAATCCAGTCCACCTCTTATTTATTTAGTTCCACTATCAAGCTCAACCAAAAACCTTTTCAGTTCAGTTTTAGGGTTTTGTGTGAGTCTTTTCAGTTTAAAGGAAGAAAAAAAAAACAAAATTAAAAATTAAAAAAAAAATCAAAACAAAACAAAACGTTGAAGCCTTTCAAGCTTTAGTTTTTTTTTTTTTTTTCAATTTTCTTATAATTTTTTTTAACATTTATTTTTTTTAATATTTACACTTCTCTAATCTTTCTCTTTCTCTTACCATTTCATCTCCCCACTACTTTTTCAATTTTTCTTCCTCCCTTACCTTTTCATCTCCCCACTACCTTCTACATTAATATCATTCTTCCTCTTTCCCTTCATCTTCTTTTATTTTTGTCTCTTCTTATTCACATCTTCTAACTATAAATTTGTCACTATCTCTTCTATTCTATGCATAGTTTTCCCTCACAAAAAAAAAAAAAAAAAAAAAAAGGTTCCCTCTCTCTCTCTCTCTCTAAATTTTTTGGTGGATTTTTTTTTTTAAAATTTTTCTTGCATCTCTACTTTAGGTTGATGATTTTTTATATTTTTTAAAACTCTATTTTGGATTAATGCGATTTAGTTTTGTATTTTAAATTGTGATTTAGTTTTGTTTTTTAAATTGTTGTTGTTGTTGTTTGTTTTTTTTTTTTTTTTTTTTAATTTTCTTTGATTGTTAAATGTTATCCTATTGCGTTCTAAAGAATTAAATATAGCATATGAAAATATAATATTATTCTATTATATAGCATGATTTGGATAATTTCGTATTTATTTTGTTACATAGCATCATTATTTATAGTGCTCAATTTAGATGTTAAACTATGAGACTTTACTAATTTTTGTTTATTTTCTAATCCTTTGTGGTGGACAAAGTACTCTTAATAGTTGTATTAAGAGTATTCTATAATGCTATTTATTTAAAGAAAAGTAAAGATTAGCCAATCATAAAATAATTGGATAGGTGACAAATTTTAACTTTTTGCAATTTTACTTTTATTATTATTATTTTATAACAATGCATGTATAGAAATTTAATTCTTAGATTTTGCTAATAATTTTTTATTTGATAATATGTTTTGGGTGGCCAAAATTATAATTTTTACAAAGAAAATAACCTTAATAGATTATCAAAAACAAAATTTTATCCTAATATTGGTTCAATTAATCATTGTCAAGTTTTATTAATTTTTTTAGTTTATATTTTTTTGGTGTTTTGGATTGTTCCTATATTACATTTATGATTGTTCTTATAATAAATAAAAATATAATTACGAAATACATTACTCATTATTAGATTAGTTTAAATTGTAATTTTTTTTTAATAAAACCATCATAAAAATAATTATCATGCGCAGCGCACGGGTTCGTGGCTAGTATAAATAAAATAGGAATCTAGACATTTAATCTTAATTCTTTAGAACCTAACAAAATTCATTGCTATAAAATTGGTTAAACTTTAACAAAAATGGTCTAAATTTTCCAACAATATGTGAAAAGAAGAAATAATGCAAGAAGTGTATGATATAACAAGTAACCTTAAGGAGTAATGGAAAATCTTTTGATTGATTAATGCAAATAAGAGTGATGCAAACATTGATCAAAGAGTGATGCAAACATTCATGATCGATTTTAATACTTTGCGATAATCAAAACATTGATCAAAATGTGGTTCTTTGTTGTGATATCGAACGCAACACATTGATTCCAACCCAGTCTCGATCCTCTTGCCCTTTTTCATAGGGATCATGGAAATTCTTGATATCAACTAGCTAGCATGCAACAATGTAATTACATACAATATTAACATTCATAGGAACTTTTTCTTAATGTTTAGTTTTTCTTAATTTTGTCTTCTCTCTTAACAGTTAGTTTTCTACTGCTAAATTTATTACAACATCAATCTCTTTCATTAGATTAGTTGCATGGTGTGCCATATATCTATATATATTTGTGAGAGTGAGAGTGAGTGCAATGCATGATACCCAAATGAGGTTAATTATGTATCAACTTCTGAACTGACATTGATATCAACATAGTGCTAAAAAAACACATCACTATCTTAGCCGACAAGTTTGCCAAAACCAATACCCTCCCAGTTCCCACATCACCGTCCCCTAAGCGTGCCTATTATGCTACATTATCTTCCTTAACAGCACACCATCCACTAAATATAGCCCAAACTCGATCTCACTAGGAAAAAAAACCAAACCACACATGTTTCAACAAAACACAACCAAATAGTAAACTATTTTTTTAGTCTGATATTTAATTAGGTCGGTATAGGTGTGCTGACATGTACACCACCATTGCTCCCCAAATCTTAACGTTGCTTACGTGTCATGTCACTGTACCACACTTGTTCCACACCTATTGGTGACTTTCAAAGTCAATTTTCACAGGCGCCAAACGTACGTTCCTTCCTTCAACGGCAGTTAGGCACAAAATAAAAGAGTTCAAATTTTTTGTAGCATTACATAGTACAATTCCTTCTTTGCATTGAACACATCCATCTCTCTCAAAGGCTTAGTTTTTATCTTCTTATTAAGCCCACGTACATGTTTTTGCATTTCTTGTGTGTCATCCACTCTCTCCCTCTACAATACTACAATGGGATTTTGTAAAATTTCCATGTACAATATCCTATGTTTGGTCATTGTTTTGTATGGTGTCTTTGGTGCACAAAATTCTCAGCTTATGAATGACAAAGCAGCATTGCTTTCTTTCATGTCAGGGATTGTTTCAGACCCTGGACATGTCCTTCAGAATTGGAACTCTTCGGGTGTTCATGTTTGCAACTGGGCAAGAGTGAGGTGCAACAATGAAAGCGACAGTGTCACAGAGCTTATTCTCAATGCAACATGGCTTAGTGGCACTATTTCTCCATCGCTAGCCAATCTTTCTTCCTTGACTATTCTTGATTTATCAAGGAATTTCTTTAAAGGTCCTATTCCTAAAGAGTTGGGCTCTCTCTCTCGGCTCAGACAACTCAGCTTGTCAGGGAACTTTCTTGAGGGGAAAATTCCATACCACTTGGGATTTCTTCAAAATATGGAATATCTTGATTTGGGAAGTAACAAGCTTCAAGATGAAATCCCGGAATCTCTTTTCTGTAATGGGTCTTTATCCTTGAAGTATATTGACCTTTCTAACAATTCTTTAAGTGGAGAAATCCCCTTAAAGAATGAATGTGGGCTTAAAGAGTTGCGGTTTCTTTTGCTTTGGTCGAATAGGCTTGTGGGACATGTACCACGAGCCCTTTCAAATTCCACACAACTTAAATGGCTGGACTTGGAGTCTAATATGTTAACTGGGGAGCTACCATCAGAGATTGTACTTGAAATGCCAAGGTTACAAATACTCTATTTGTCCTATAATAGCTTTGTTAGCCATGATGGTAACAACAATCTTGAACCTTTCTTTGCTTCCTTAGGAAATTGTTCTGACCTTCTAGAACTCGAATTGGCTGGAAATAACCTTCGTGGGACAATACCTCCCATTATTGGTGATCTTTCTACCAATCTTGTGCAACTTCATCTTGATGAGAATCTTATCTATGGTTTTATTCCTCCTCACATTTCAAACCTTGTGAATCTTACCCTCTTAAACTTGTCAAGTAACTTATTGAATGGTTCAATCCCATCTGAACTATGTCGTATGGGAAAGCTAGAGAGGGTTTACTTGTCAAATAATTCACTCTCTGGTGAGATTCCGCCAGCTCTTGGCAACATTCCCCATCTAGGTCTTCTAGATTTATCGAGAAACAAGCTATCGGGTTCAATTCCAGATAGCTTTGCAAACCTTCCCCAATTAAGAAGACTCATGCTTTATCAAAACCAGCTCTCAGGAACAATACCACGAAGTTTAGGCCAATGTGTCAATTTAGAAATTCTAGACCTCTCTCACAATAAGATTTTCGGGGTGATTCCTAGTGAAGTTGCAGGGTTGAGAAGCTTGAAGTTATACTTGAACTTGTCTAGCAATCACTTATATGGGCCTTTGCCATTAGAGCTTAGTAAAATGGACATGGTGCTAGCTATAGATTTATCCAATAACAATCTCTCTGGCACAATCCCAACACAACTCAAAAGTTGCATTGCACTAGAGAGTCTCAACCTTTCGTGTAATTTTTTAGAAGGCCCCCTTCCATTTTCAGTAGGGCAATTGCCTTATCTAAAAACACTTGATGTGTCTTTGAACCAATTGATCGGTGCAATACCACAATCTTTGCAGGTATCCTCTACTCTCAAACATGTGAACTTCTCTTTCAACAAATTCTCTGGAAATGTATCTAACGAGGGAGCGTTTTCATTGCTCACCATAGACTCTTTCCTTGGAAATGATGGCCTTTGTGGCGCAATTGAAGGCATGCCAAAGTGCTCAAATAGACATTCTCATCTTATGCTTATTTTGTCAATTCTCCTCTCATTACTTGCCATTCCCATTGTATGCATACTTGGGTACCGTCTTGTACAAAGGTCAAGAATCCAATCACAATTGGAAATTTTCAATGGAGGGGACTTGCAGGAGGAAGAACAAGAAAGGAAAGAGCTCAAGCACCCTAGAATCTCATATGGTCAACTCATTGAAGCCACCGGTGGGTTCAGTGCTTCAAGCCTAATTGGTTCAGGCCAGTTTGGTCACGTCTATAAGGGAGTTCTTCATGATAATACAAGAATTGCTGTAAAGGTTCTGGATACAAAGTCAGCTATAGAAACTCCATGGAGCTTTAAGAGAGAATGCCAAGTCCTAAAGAGGACAAGGCACAGGAATTTAATAAGGATCATCACAATTTGCAGTAGGCCAGACTTTAAGGCTCTTGTTCTTCCACTGATGTCAAACGGAAGCTTAGAGAGGCATCTCTACCCAAGCCATGGATTGAATCGTGGTCTGGATTTGATACAGCTAGTGAACATATGCAGTGATGTTGCTGAAGGAGTGGCCTATTTGCACCATCATTCTCCAGTTAAAGTTGTACACTGTGATCTAAAACCGAGCAATATTCTTCTTGATGATGACTTGACAGCTTTGGTAACTGATTTTGGAATTGCAAGGCTGGTTAAAGGGGGCGATGAGAGTGCTAATGTGAAGGATACAATATCCATCTACTCAACAGATGGCTTATTGTGCGGGTCCGTTGGCTACATAGCTCCTGGTAAGTATTTTTCTACCTAAGCTAGAAGCCTAGAATTAAATATGGTTATATTTTCCTCATGTGATTTCGTTGTTAGAATTTTTCATAGTGTTTATGTTTCATTATGGTTACTATCACTTATTTGCTGAGCAACTCGCAAATCTTTATTATATTGTTCTGTTCAACACTTCTTAGCTGGTTTGTGCAAACAAATTATGTTCAACATTCTGCATACCAAATAATTTGTCAAAATTAATTAGTCGGATGGTTTTCCTTCTTAGACACTGAATAGCTCCATGCTTCTCAGAAATTAAAATCATCAATAGAGTTCTCTGTAAAGTATAGTAAAATGATAATAATAATAATTTAATGAGTTAGGACCTTATTGGTTTAAGCATAGTACTCACTAATCACTATACTAGCTACAAGATTATTTGTTCACAATGCTAGCAATAATTACAACGTATTGCATGTCTTGGTACCAGTTTTCCATTACACCGAAAGTCTCCTAAGGAAAATGATGCTTCAAACTAGGATAAAATATATTAAGGAAACTTCTAATGCTAGTACTGTTTTACTTAAAAAATATATTTAAAAACTGACGTGATAACGATTATGATTGGTGTGATATCAAAACATAATAAATAATTTTTTTTACCATCATATTAATTCTACTCTTTCATCAATTTATCCAAATGCAGAATATGGATTGGGCAGAAGTGCTTCACCTAAGGGGGATGTGTATAGTTTTGGGGTCCTTTTATTGGAAATCGTAACGGGAAGACGCCCTACAGAAGTTCTTATTGATGAAGGCTCAAGCTTGCATGAATGGGTTAAGAGTCACTTCCCCCATAAGCTGGATCCCATAGTTGAACATGCTCTTGATAGGTGCACCCCATCGGTCATGCCAAAGGAATACACCAAAATATGGAGAGATGTGATTCTAGAAATGATTGAGCTTGGTCTTATGTGCACACAGTTCACACCTTCAACTAGACCAACCATGCTGGATGTAGCCCATGAAATGGGACGGTTGAAGGATTATCTCTCTAATACTTCCTCATCACTGCCAATTGAAGAAGTGCCTCCTAAAACTGATGATGTTTGATTATGAAAATGGTTACAAGAAAATTGAAACTTAACTGAAATTTCAGATTTATTTTGATTTGTTGAGTACTAATTACATTTGTTTGATTAGTTTTTAATTTGTAAAGACAATTGATCTAATGGATACTTAGTTTACCATTGGTTCCTCAGCCACAGATGTTATATATTGTTTTACTTTAGTTTATAACCATTGGTTCCTCAGCCACAAATGTTATATATTGTTTTACTTTTGATTCCTTTTCTGTTGAAATTTTCCTTCTTGTATGACTATTGGAGATGTACATGAGGTACAAATGAGATTTTTCTCTTTTCACTGCAGGTCAACAAGCCCTTTTCATTCCAAATTTGCATTATGAATATACCAACCAACCAAAGATGGCCTTTCTGATTTGTTAATATTTTAATTGATTAGTGCAATCAGCAAAGAAGGTTGTGAATTATGAATCATAAATTCCTTTAGTCCCATTAGTCAATTTATCTCTTAAAAAATTGCTAGATATGTGTTTGTAACAACCCAGATCGATTTTTCATGACCAAATTTGCACTCAGATCTCTTTTTGCCTACCATTCATTTGGAATTGCCTTAGATAAGTACCTAGTGGAAGGTGATAAAAACACAATATTCCCACTTTATATAATGATACAATCCACTTAAATCCTTTTTATCCCTTATATATATACTAGCACGAGGAAGCCGCTGCACCACGATGTATGCTTCAGTAGGTCAAATTGTCCTTCTCAAACGATAATATGGGAGGGATTATAAAATGAAAATGCAAATCCTCATACAAATTGAATTTAATAAAAACACAAAAGAAATGTGAATTCTAAATTTAAAAAAACACATAAAGATAGAAAACTTAGGCACAAGTGTTGCACGACTAAGTATATAAATATTATGATATATCAAGTTGTCAATGCTTTTTAATAAAAAAATAAAAAAAGAAAGAGTTGCCAATGCTTTTTTTTCCTGAAGAAAACACTTTCCACCAATCTCCTGCAAGTTATATAACAAAGTTGGGAACAAAAGATTCTTGAGTCCTAGAATAAATCATAGCCTCTACTCTTTATTTCTTCCCCCATTTCTCACCTCCTATGACCATAACCTACCACTTCCACCACTTCGCCATTTATTTACTTTTCTCCTTTTTTTTTTTTTTTTTTTTTGGTTGTGATTTTTTCATATGGAAGTCAAAAACATAAAAATAAAAATTTCAGATGAGAGAGGTATCAATGAAATAACCTTGATTATGGAGTACAAGAATCTCTTCATGGCCTTCAAGGAAAACATGTTTTTTTTCCCTTGTACTTCTGGTACTATGTTAAAAAATATTCTCAAGTTATAATTACCACTGCAACCATAAAAATCCTTGCAGACTGACAATTAAATCTTCTCTTCTAGCTGCATTCATAAGAACTTAAAAATTGTAATTAAATTGAATTGTAATAATAATAAATAAATAAAACTTGAGCAAAGGACCTTAGTCTTTGACCCGGTACTTGAAACTGTATTAATTTATTTACCTGACAAGCTTTACCAGTGGGAGATGCAACTGGGTCAGGTGCAGGTGGCATCATCATCTAGTGCAGCTAATTAAGTTTCAGTTGTAACAATTTCACAGGCTTATTTTCTCTTCTTTACAAGTATCACTGATCTGCATCCTAAATCTTTATTGCTTTTAAAGATTTGGTCCAGTAACACCAAGTTTGAAAGGTTTGGTCCAGTAACACCAAAAATATAAGGTTGAATATCCACCAGTAATTAGGTCCTCATGTTCTCTCTTAGTGATTTGATTGGAAATATAAGCCCCTACTTTACTAATCCATCATTATCATTTGTCTGAACAAAAGTTTGAGGGAAACAATTTTTTTTTTTTTTTAAAGAAATTAATGTGGGCATTTCTTGGGAAATTAATTAAGGAGGGCAATTCGTGTTTGCGTGTCGGGTTTGTATCTGCCAACTTATGAGTATCCAATTATATAGGTCAACACTAACCCGACATATTTATTAAACGGATCAAGATTTCTCAACCCTAACACGACCAATTTATTAAATGGGTTAGTTTTGTTGATCTGTTTATTAGATATTATCAAAATGAAAATCTATAAAATTTATAAAAAAAAACAAACAAAAAATATTTTTAATATAAAATTCAGAACTAACGAGTAATTGTATCACAAATAGTCATTCAAAATTAAACCATACCTCAATATCACAAATAATCAATCACAATATGTCAAAGAAAATAAGTTACAACAACTAATAAGTTTATATATCAAAGGTTTGAAGGGTATATTGGTAAAATGTCATTTAATTAAATAGGTCAAACGAGTTCCATATGTTGAACATTAACCCAACCCATTTTTTAAACGGGCCAGTCGTGTCAACTCGAGTATGACACGAACTCATTAAGACTCAACTCATAACCTACTAATTTCATGTCGTGTCGTGTCGAGTTCGCAGGTCATGTCCAATTTTGTCACCCCTGAAATTAATCATTATTGTACTGCAACTACATTTTATATATATATAGCACCATTAGTACAAATTAGACCTCAGTATTTTAAGGAAGATCAGACATTATTATTGACTATATTAAGGTGCATTACCAATCAACTATTTAGAAGATGATATGATTTTAGAGTCATTTTCTCCAAAACATAGTTAGTAAACACACGTACGTATGCATGTTTTTAAAAAGCTACCGTATATTTGATGAAACAAAAATATTCTAAAAATACATGCTTTTTTATAATTAAATATATTAAACATTAATCCCAAAAAAAAAAAAAAAACCGTATTAAACATGTATTATACATTTTCCCTGCTATATTTGTACAAAAATACTTTAATTTTCTTTTTTTTTGGAGAAAGAAGACTTCAAACTTCATTGAAAAGAGGGGGCCAAATTAGCCTGTACAAAATGATAAATAGATGGTGGAACTTCTTCCGTCCAAATGACACAATTTGCTAAATTAGCAGCTAACTTAGCCAAACCATGTGCAACTTTGTTACCCTCTCTCTTTGTGTGAGAGTAGGACACTTCTGAAAAATTCCTTGCTAAGGTACAAGCATCTCTAATCAACAAGCCGTGAGCAGCCAAGCCCACATCTTCCATTTCCAGTGCTTGTGTCACCACTTTAGAATCCCCTTCCAAGATTACAATATCAAGGCCAATGTCAGCAGCCAACTCAAGAGCACGAGGTGCAACCAGCGCTTCAATCTCCACTGCTTTGAAGGCTTGGTTCAACGGTTGCACCAACGAAGCAATCACTAGGCCGTCACCATTACGAATAACTACTCCAATACCTGATCTATTAGTGTCGGCAAAGATCGCTCCATCATAGTTAATCTTGAAGACATTAGGTGTAGGGGGAGACCAAGTAACATGCCGCTGTCTCAGACTAGGAAGAGCAGAAGGTTGGACTGCTTTGAACTCATTGAACCTATCATTTGCAGTCTGAGCCAGATGAGACATGGAACAACAAAGCTGCTGGGTCCTTAATTGGATCCGTTGAGTCCAAATGGACCAAACAAACATAGCAAACAGCTCAGGAGATTTGTCATTTTTAATAATCCAAGCCATTAGCTCACCAAAGCTCTGAAAGGTAGAATGAGCCCGAAACCTCCATAGGTTCATTGGTTCCCAAACCACATCAAGTTTTGTACAACTCCATACTCCAAGTAGAATATCTTCCCTACCCCCTGAGCATCTATCACAAGAGTGATCAGTAATGATGTGCTGACATACTAAATTCCCTTTGGTTGGGAGAGAATTTTTGCAAGCTCTCCAAATCAAATGTTTTACTTTGTTTGGGGACTCAAGAGACCAAATTGCCTTCCACAAGCCTTTCTCATAATCTGGAGGTTCTTCAAGTCGGTTGAACTCCATCTCATCTTTCAGAAATTGATACCCCAGCTTGCATGAGTACTGTCCATTTGGAGACAAATGCTAGAAAATAGAATCATTCGCTTCAAACTGAGACAGAGGGATCTTTTTAATAAGCTCCGCCTCTTGTGGAATAAAAATACCATCAATCATCTCTTCATTCCAGCTTCTAGTTTCTGCATTAATCAAGCAGTCCACAGTAGCTTCCTCCATAGACTCTAGAACTAGGGAGGAAATTCTAGTTGGATGTTTTATTGGCAGCCAGTGGTGCTGCCAAATCTTTATAGATTTACCATTGCCAACCCTCCAACATGCACCCTCTAATATGACATCCCTACCTCTAAGAATGCTTCTCCAAGCATAGGAACCCGAAGCCGAGTCCTAAGCCCAAGAATGGAGCAATGGGGAAAGAATTTGGCCTTGAAAACCTTTTAGAAAAGTGATTCCCTATTGTTCATTAGTCTCCAAGCTTGCTTCCCCAAAAGTGCATCATTAAAGTGTATTAGATCTCTAAAACCTAAACCACCAACCAGCTTTGATTTGGTAAGATCATCCCATCGCAACCAATGGATTTTCCTTCTATCTCTTCTTTGACCCCACCAAAACTTCTTGACCATAGCTTCAATCTCATGACAAAGGCCCAAAGGGAGCTTGAAACACCCCATAGCAAAGGACGGAATGGCTTGGATTACGGCCTTGATTAGAACTTCCCGCCCGGCTTGAGACAATAACTTTCCTTCCCAACCTTGTAGCTTTCTCCACACTCGCTCCTTAATGTAATTGAAACTAGCCTTCTTACCTCTTCCAACCAAAGAAGGAAGCCTAAGGTATTTCTCATAGAACATGAGCTCTTGAACACCTAAAAGTCCTTTGATAGAGTCTTTAGTTGCTTGTGGGGTAGATTTACTAAAGAAAAGTACTGTTTTTTCCTTGTTGATCTTCTGGCCTGATGATTGCTCATAGACCCCAAGGAGCTTTAGAATATTGCTGCATTCATCCAAGTTGGCTCTACAAAATAACAAACTATCATCTGCAAAAAACAGATGAGTTAGTTTAGGGCCTCTTTTGCAAAGAGAGAAGCCCCTAAGGTCTCCCACTCTAGCCGCATCTTCAATCAAACTGTGCAATCCTTCCGTACATAAGAGGAAAAGGAAGGGGGAAAGGGGATCTCCTTGCCTTATCCCTCTAGTTGGAGTAATAAGACCTTTAGGTTCTCCATTAATCAATATTGAGTAGGTGACAGATCTCACACAAGCCATAATGAGAGAAATCCATTTTGCACAGAACCCCATTTTCATCATGAGATTTTCCAAGTAAGTCCATTCGACCCTATCGTAGGCCTTACTCATGTCTAACTTGAGGGCCATACAGCCTGTTTTACCAGAGGTTTGATTTTTCATGCAATGCAATGTCTCAAAGGCAACTAAAATGTTATCTGTAATAAGCCGATTCTTTGCAAATGCTGACTGGTGCTCAGTAATAAGGTTGGGCAAAAACTTTTTCAGTCTATTTGCTAAGACTTTAGAAAAATTTTTGTACAAAACATTGCACAAACTTATGGGGCGAAATTCAGTTACCAATTTAGGACTATCAACCTTATGAATAAGAGTAATGAAAGTATGGTTAATAGGGGATGGTAAAATACCTGAGTTCATTAATTTTGTTGACAACACAATAAAATTAATCATTTTTTTGTTCCATATTTAAATATTATTGGAATAAACATCAATATTTTCATTTTTTTATTATAATTTTTTATTTACTGAGATTTTTCTATAATCTAAATGCTTAATAATACGTATGTATATTAGATTTTAAATAAAGTGAAAAAAATTATAATACAATAAATACATTTTGTTATAATTATTTTTTTTCTAAGTAAGTGATTGAAGTAATAAATGAAACATCATCTCTCATTAACTTGTTATATGTTTTTCACAAAAACACAACAACAAAAAATTGAAAAAAAAAAAAGATACATATATTAAAATGTTTAATTAACTTTTTTTTTACAACATCTTACAATATTATATTAAGATAATATCGTAAGTATGTCATTAAATTAGGATATAATAAAAAAAACAACTTTTTTCCCTATATACCTAAGTTCTGTGCTTAACTATAGCTCAATTAATCATTTAAAGTCTAGTTTGGGCTATCTAAACTACAACCTCGCTCTTCTTTGCCTTACTTTGCAGTTTGTAAGGCAATGCACAGGCTAGACTTCTCTGTATTTAAAAAAAAATTATATTTATATCTCTATGTGTTAAAAGCTCTAATGCTAATTGAAAAATTCGACTTAGACCCATTTGTGTTCTAAAAGCTCTAGTACTGCGTGAAAAAAGAAAATTCTTATTAATTTGGACCACAACAACTTATAAAGCGAAAGTAGTGACATTATTGCACAAGTTTATTATGATATCCACACAAATATCTCAAGAGATTTATAATAACCACAATTATACTACTAAATCACAAAAGCAATAATAATTAAATAATAAACATGCAACATCAAGATTTGATAGCAAACTAGAAAATCAATGCATAACCTCTTAAATGGAAAAACCATTTCCGGATCCAATCTCATTAGAAAAACCACCATAAAGAAACATTTATAATAGTCTATACTCACAAAACCTTTATAGTAGTTATAGACTCTGTAGGTAACCTTTGCAAGTATTTTATTTGCCTTTCTATCATAGTAATCCCAGAACTTCTGGAATCTTTCTTTAGTTATCTTCCCCATGAATAAACATCGCATAGTTGAACCAAAATTTCTAGCACTCTAAAGAACTCTTCAAAATTTGCAACAATAGTACATTAATTCATTGGAATTAAACTTCGTAGTTTCAAGAAGGGTTAAAAGCTCTAAGGTATGTTAAGATCACAATGCATTTTCTTCTTTTTGAAATTAAAGAAAGTATAAAAATGATTTTAATTTATTTAGGATTAGGAAAAAAGCTTCAAGATTTGAAATTTTGGGATTTGGTATGGCAGCCTTTCTTGTTCTTAAAAGTTGTGTATAATATGATTTATATATGTCCAGAGATTTGGTCAGGCGAAGTACAAGCTAAGTTTTTGTCTTCGTTATTATTTCCGCCTTAGTGATTTACTAGAGTGAGACGTGTTTTGCTGAAGCGAAATTTCTATCTTTAGTTCTTCAATATTTGGTAGCTCTTGACAAATTCATATCCATGTATCCAACCCAATTACATCAATATCAATACCTTTTAACCTAATTTTGTCATGTGGGACTAGTGGAGGATATCATAAGATAATGAGGATATACTATTCTAAATGTAGAATTAAAATCATTTATCGTATTCTAAGTGTTCAACTTTTGGCTATATCAATCACATACAATTTTTTTTTTTTTTTTTTGGTAAAGTAATCATAGTTTTAAATTTAATATTTAAAAAAAAAAATCAAATACACCGCATACTATAGTTGGTAGAACATAAAGTAAAACAATAAGAGAGTGAGACAGAATTTTATTCCATTTTGTAGTTCAAAATTCCAAAGTCACCCAAGATTAACTAGTATAAGCTTAATAATTAATCTTTCATAGAGTTACTAATAGGACAACTTTAATGGTTGATCTCTGCCATTATCCTATTCGGTAATATTCCAATATCCTCACTGGTCACAAGATCTTGTGCTCTCTTTTTCGAATATTTCATTAAACAAATTTGATGAATGGATACAGCTCATTACTGACTGTGTCATCTTCAATTCCATTACGTATCTTTCCTGGGCAATCCACGTAACGTAATTTGATACCTGATGATATTGGAACTTCCTAGAAATTCAAGAATATATGTTTCTCCAATCACGTAAGCATAGTTTAACCGATGATATATACATCAGCAAATAAGGGTTCACAAAGGGAAGCTGATTTGTATGTCCACTTACTATATATATATATATATATATATATATATATTAAGCACAAGCTATATTAGGCAGGAAACTAAAAAGAGTGTGATTGTGTTGGGGTTTCGATTTGTAGCAGACACGTATAGAAGGAAAAAGCTTCCCTATGTACTTTTTTTGTTTCAATGAATCTAAGCTGAATGACAATTTATGTTAGGCAAGAAACTAAAAGAGTGTGATTGTGTTGGGGTTTCGATTTGTAGCAGACAAGTATAGAAGGAAAAAGCTTCCCGATATATATATATATATATATATACAGCAATTTTTAACAATAATTGTCAACTTATGTTTAACAAGAATTGTGAAATTAGTCAAATTCGTCAAACATTTAATTTGAACACATAATTTCTATAATTGTAAGTGTAATGTCCATATTTTTTAAGAATGTTCACATTTAAAACGTATGATATATAAAAACAGATGTGTGAGGATCATTGCTTGGCCACCAAAAACCCTTTCAGTAATAGTATTTGGGTCCCAATTAATTTATATGTGGGCTATATCACGACCCTACAAGTGGGGCCAAAAACTTCGCCTGGTTCCTCTCAGCTAAATCTTACTACCAATACTCCCTCTTTATTTCCCTTTGTTCCCTTGTATTTCCTAGTGTTTCCCTCTCAATCTCTCACTCCCCAGACTTTCCAATCTCCTCCTATGTTAACCTCCTTCCCCTTTTTATAGTCTCTCATTAGTGGAGTTATCATTATTATTTTCCCATCTCACACGTATTCCCACGTCTATCAGAATTCCAAGGAATCCTCACTACTTCAGAGGATTCTCTTGGAACTTGTTCCAAACGTCAAACAGTGTTCGGCAACAAATTCCCCAAAGGCACTATCAATCCTCAATTACCGACCCCACTATGTTCGCACCTTATTTTGATTTCCCTCGTCACTGGTCGATGTTAAGCCGACCACCTAAAGACTTCCTTGGGTGATCGTTCCTCTGACCTGTCATCCTAGCTTCTAGGTTGGGCCTACTGTAATAGGGCCCAAAGCTAACCTCTTCCACACAAACCATGCTTAGCTTCTCTAATGGGCCTTGGGCCTTACTTTGGGCTCTAGTAGGATAGGCTGGCACATGCTTTCTGGGCCCAACCCCTTACAATTGTTTTTTTTTTTTTTTTTTTTTATAAAAATGACTTACCAAATTATGTAACCATGGTGAAAGAACAAGAGCAAACACGTGTCTATGATCATATCTCTACAGATATGAGTACTTATCTTTCGATTTTGACAAAAACCTTTAGATCCACCTGTGTGGAATGGAAGAATGTCTAACCACATCTTTCCACAATTTTTAGCAATAAACACTGATACTGCACAGAATCAGTAGGTTGAACGCTCCGGCTTCGGTGGACTACCAATGGTTGTGGAAGGCCTACAAAATGAACATGCAATCAGAAAGGGGGCCGGAGTGGACCGACCAAACACCCTCTGATGGCTAAGTTAGTCTCACAAGGATGAAGTTCTAACTTATTTTGGGAGTCAAGTGTCCGAGAAGAATGTACTTACCCTCATTCCGTTCAGACCGATCCTTTATATAGAGATCTTGGGGTGGTTATTTCCTCAGTAACTTCCCCAAGATTCACGGAAGCCAATAAGTACAGACATAACTTCCTCAACGGCTATAGAAGTTGCAACCGCTAATGGAAGTTAACTACTCGAGGAATTTAGGGCGACAATCATGGGTTTATTAACCGCTCCAACATGTCGAATTTTCCTAAGTGTTGCACATTCGTCCGTCCATTGTATGGACGATTGAATCATCCACGGATTTTTGATCATCGTCTATGGACAACATCTATGGACGACTTCATTATCGTCCATCCATGGACAACGTCCACGGACGACCTTATTATCGTCCATGGGAGACCTCGTCGATTATAAACCATATTCTTGTTCAAGAACATTTCTTAGTCTCCTTGGGTGGTTCCTGATCCCGTCTGCTCTTTTGGACATGGACGATCCTTATGGACGAATTGGAGATGAACTAATTTCTCACTATCCTATCAGTTGCCCCTTCGTTCAAAGGGTCGTCCAGGATATTGACGTAATTTAAAGCTTATTTACATGGGTCTCTGTGAGCCACGTGTCGCAAAATCATTGGTTGACCCTTTGTGTTCATCTCGTCCTCCAAAGGAAATGCCACGCGTCAACTTCTAAGTGGTGTGTGTCGTTTCACTGACACTGTTGCTTCGATTGCATTTTCCAACAACATCGCCACATGTCATTCGTTGAATGGATGGCGTCGCTTCGTTATCCCAACTTTGCCACGTGTCATTTGCTAAATGGATGGCGTCGCTTCGTTGTCCCCACTTCTGGGACCTATATATATATAGGTGCATTCTTTCTCTTACCCTTCACATCTCTCACAATTTCCTTTCTGCCAACTGTCCAAGAGCCTCGTCTAGCTTCCTTCCTAGTTTCCAGGTATTTCCTCTTCCTTCTTAGGTTTTCGTTTTAAACTTTCTTCATTAGTTATGTCTTCGTTTAATAGTAGTCTAGAGAAGGAGATAGACGAGTATCAAGACGTTTCTTCTGGGAGTGAAGGTAGTTATGAGAGTAGTGAGGGTAGTACAGCTAGTAGTGAGTCTTCAGACGAGCATTATTCGTCTGGGGTTCCTGGCATTCCCTTGGAGGAATTCCAGGAATTACAATGTAGGAAGACCTCTGCATCTAGGGCTTGTTCGTCCAAACAACCACCCAACCCTCAAGACAAGGAGGAGGAAGATATTATTTATAGTTGTGCCCCTGAAGTGGCATCCATTTTAGACGCTGTTAAGTTAAAAACTCTTGTAGATAAATATCAAATCCCTAAAGAATTTAATCCTCTTCTACCCACAGAAGAAGAATGGTGTTGTTCTCTTTCTTCTGGCTTAGGAGTGTACAACTCTTATCTCTTAGCTGGTCTTAGGTTTCCTTTGAATTCTTTTTGTAGAGGTCTCTTCCATAGGTTGGGTATTGGACCTAACCAACTCAACCCCAATGGATGGAGGACAGTAGTTGCCATGCAAGTGCTGTGGCGTGAAGCCTTGAAAGGGAACTTTCCTATTACCGTGGACGAGTTCCTTTACTGTTATAAGCCTTTTGAGATAAAGAGATCAGCTGGTTTTTACCAGTTCTCGTCCAGGGCCACTTACTATAGTTTAATTAAGGGCCGTAGCTCGTCTGACAGGCTCTGGAAAACAGAATTTTTTATTATTTTCATAAATTGGACTGGGGACCCAGTAGACGTGCATAGTGCCCCCTTCCCACCTTTTACTAGTCCTATAGGTCGCCTTCGTCCTGAGGGTATGTTTTCTTTCCAATTTATTTAATTTCTTTTTTACTTCTTTTCAACTTTCAATCGTCTAACCCTTCTTTTTGTTGATGCAGCTGTTATTCATCCACGTTTGGACAAGTTTTATTTAGATCGAATTGACCAAGTACGTGCCTTCCTTGGGAGAACCTTTCACGATCTGGTTACTCTCAGTCATCTAGCAGATTAGGGGCTTGGTCCATTACCTACTGCAAAAAATCTTAGTCATGAGGAAACCACTCGTCGAAATGAGTATCATCCGTTCTTCTTTTCCTTTTTCATCATTGTTTTTGTTGTTGCTTTTTTTTTTTTTTTTTTAACTTAATTTTCCTCATCGCAAGAATAATTACAATGAGAGAAAATAAGGAGAAAAACATAACTAGTGGGGACGAGGATGCCACTGCACCACCAGTCGTTCAGAAAACTTCCGTCCAGGCAGAGAAAAGGAAAGCCAAGCCTATATCCAACGCCGTGAATCTGGACGACCTTCCAAGTCGTTGAGGTCCTAAGAAGCAAAAACCTGATAAGGCAGACAAGGCTTCTCTTCCCAAGGTTCATAAATTCGTACCTCCGACGATAAACTTGGACGAATCTCTAGTTTATGTGGAGCCCGTCCAAACAATTCATCCCATTCAGACTGAACCTACCCCTCAAGCCAAGACTGCTCGTAAGCCTCCTTCGTCAGAGCCATCTGACCATCCTTCTAACCTGGTACTGGACGAAAGTTACGCATGGAAGACGTTCAAAGGGATCGTTACTGACAATGAAGTCAATGAATGCTATAACATGTCAGTAAAGGAGTTTGAACGTTCTGGTATCTATGACCTCTTTAAGGTAAGCTTTATTCGTCTTTGCATGTTTTCAGTAAGTTTTCAAAATAAAGTCTTAACTTCCCTTCGTCCATGTACAGGCTATGTCAAAATTTTACACTGCGACCTGCCAGGCTAAGGAGCTCGCTATAGAGGCTAAGACGGCTAAGGACAAAGCTAAGGAGCTAAACAACGAAGTTTTGCTAAAAAAGGGGGAGGTCCTCAGGTTGACTAAAGATTTTAATCGTCTGCAAGGGAATGAGATGAAGTTGAAGAACGAGGTGGAAAAACTTAAGGCTGACAATATAAAGAAAGACACTCGCATCGTCTATCTCGAAAGACAAGTTTCTGGATTTGTTTCATCCTTGGAGAAAGCACGTGAAGAAGCCATAGCATCCTTCAAGAAGTCTGACGAGTACAAGAGTCGTCTAGACAGTCACTATGTAGTTGGCTATGAGGATTTCTGTGCTGATGCTAAGGAAACATTTCCAGACTTGGACTTTGATTCTTTCAAGCTTCCCCTCGCCACTGAAAGCTCCATGTTGCATACAAGTTCTGAGGACGTCAACGTTATGGACGACGCTAGCAATGAAGTGATCCAGGGCGATCCCAAGTCTGGGGGTGATGCACCCAATGGTTCGTCCAAGTGATTTACCTTTTCCTAAGAACATTAATTTTACCTTTATTAGAGGCGCCCATTGTTTTGGGCTTTGTTTCTGTTCTTTTTTCTTTTTTTTTATTCAAATACATTATCTCGTCTAAGGTTATGGACGAGCCTTTATACAATAGTTACATTGTTTTTACTTTTAAGGGTTTTTGGAACGTTGGTCGTCCACCCTTCTTTAAGTTTTATGAAAAATGTATGCTTTCTATCTTCATCTTCTATTATGTTTGAATATGTTTAAGGCTTTATATATGAACTTTGTTTACACCGTCCATATCACCTCTGTGGGAGTGTGGTTCGTCCACTTAGGAAATCACTTTAACTCGTCTTGAGTATATGGGTGAATTTCTTTTTACATCACCAAAATAGAGTAAAATGAATCCTTCATGCTTGCCTAGTGGAGCTCGTCTATGAATGACGTTCCTTTTAGCTTAGCTTTCTCGTCCATGCACTAGATTGTTGTGCTGGTTTGGTTTGTCCATGGGTTTGTGCTCTACACAATCATTATTTGTCCATGGTCTGGATGAATATTCCTTAGGTTTCATTCTGTCTTATGCTTTAGACGGATCTACCTTAGGTTTATTATTCGTTTATCTTTTCTTTCAAGGAAAGCTTATGAACGATACATTCTTGCGTCCAAGGATTTTATTCGTCCATGCTTGCTTGCCTCTCGTGGACTTTCATACAACTATGCATATACTTGAAAATACATCATATATATATATATATATATATATGAAAATCCAAACTTATGCAAATGTTCGTCCATAGGCATGACACATGCTCAAAAGTTAGTGCCTTTAGGGAATAAAAACACACAAACTCGCCCAAGAATAGCACAAAAGTGAAACACTAATGTACTTTCTAGGGGATTATTAAAACACTTAAACATATAGTAGTAAACAAACACACGAGAATGATAAATTCCACTTGTCCAGGTATCTCGTCCGTGGCCTCCTTCGTCCAGAGTCATCATTTACTGGTAATATCTCCTTAGGTGCTCAACATTCCAAGGGTGTTCTAGCCTCTGTCCATCCAGAGCTTCCAAATAATAGGATCCTTGCCTCTTGTAGTTGATAACCCTATAAGGTCCTTCCTAATTTAGCCATAGTTTCCCATAGGCTGGGTTGCTTGTCGCCAAGGTAACCCTCTTCAGGACGAGATCCCTAATATTGAAGCGCCTAGGCTTCACCATGACATCATACTATCTTGCCGTAAGATTCTTGTACCTTGCTGTTCTTTGTTCCGTGTCCATTCTAACCTCGTCTATAAGGTCAAGGTTAAGACAAAACTGTACTTCATTTTCTTCAGCTTGATATTCCTTCACCCTGTGGCTGGCCATGTGTACTTCCATAGGTATAACTGCTTCACTTCCATAGGCTAGTTTGAAGGGAGTTTTCCCTGTGGAGGTCCTCACAGTCGTCCTATAAGCCTATAGAACACCAGGTAACTCGTCTGGCCATACCCCTTTTGCCCCCTTAAGCCGAGTCTTGATGATTTTCAGCAAGAATCGGTTTGCTACTTCTGCTTGTCCATTGGCCCGTGGGTGGGAGGGTGAGGAGTAATGATTGTTGATACCCAACTGTTCACAAAATCCCTGAAAGGTGAGTTATTAATCTGTCGTCCATTGTCAGACACAAGCACCCTTGGTACCCCAAACTTACACACAATGCTCTTCCAGACGAAGTTCTTAACATTCTGTTGTGTAATTTTTGCCAAGGGTTCAGCTTGTACCCATTTAGTGAAGTAATCAATCCCTACCACCAAAAACTTCATTTTTCTAGTCCCAGTCGGAAAGGGACCCAAAATATCCAACCCTTACTGTGAAAAGGGCCATGGGGCCATCATTGGGGTAAGGTACTCCGACGGCTGTCTAGGGATGTTACTGAATCGCTGACATTGATCACAGACCTTGACATATGCTTTAGCATCAACCTAAATGGTTGGCCAATAATTTCCTGCACGGATGACCTCATGGACGAGTGATCTAGCTCCAGAATGGTTGCCACATGCTCCTTCATGTACTTCTCTCAATACATAATTTGCTTCATTTAGAGCTAAACATCTCAGGTAGGGCTGGGAAAAACCTCTTTTGTATAATACGTCGTCCATCAGGATATACTTAGCTGATTTGATCTTTAGTTTACGGGCTTCGTCTCTTCCTTGTGGAAGCTTTCCTTCTTTTAGGTAGCCAACTATTGGAGTCATCCAATTTTCTTCGCCCCCTATTTGCTGCACTTCTGGAAGATCTATACTTGGCATGTATTGGACTTTATCGAGCTCGTTCGCCAATTCACTTACTGATGCTTCTTTTGCTAAAGTGTCTGCTTCCACATTCTCTTCCCTTGGAATTTGGATGAAATGAGCTTCACTGAACTTCTAGATAAGGCGTCACACCTTATTGAGATATTTCTTCATTCATTCCTCTTTGGCCTCATACATTCCATTCACTTGACCTATAACCAACTGTGAATCTCCTTGGATGAGTTCTGATTCCGCCCCTAGCGACTTAGCCAACTCCAGCCCTTTAAGGAGAGCTTCATACTCCGCTTCATTGTTGGTTGTTTGGTAGTGCAGGCGAACCTTACATTTCAGTGTATCCGCTTCAGGGGACTTCAAAACAACCCCGATTCCACCTGCATGTAATGTAGACGACCCGTCCACATGGACAACCCATGTTCTATTACCTTCCAACTCGTCTAAATCACCATGGCCTGGGGTGAATTCTGCAATGAAATCTACTAGGGATTGAGCTTTTATTGCATTTCTCGGTTGGTACTTGATATTGAACTCACTAAGCTCGATAGCCCATTGGATCAATCATCCTGCGGCTTCCAACTTGTTCATCGACTTCTTGAGTGAATGATCTGTTATAACAACAATTGCATGTGCTTGGAAGTAATGCCTTAACTTTCTGGAAACTGTTATTAATGCAAAAGCCAATTTCTCCATAAGTGGATATCGTCCTTCTGCTCCCCTCAGTGCTCGACTTGTATAATACACAGGCTTCTGTACCTTCCCTACTTCTCTGATTAGTGCTGAACTTACCGCATGCGAGGATACTACTAAGTATAAGTATAACTCCTCACCTGGTATAGATGGACTTAGCAGCGGAGCTGTGGTAAGGTAGACCTTAAGATCTTGGAAGGCCTTTTAGCATTGGTTCGTCCATTCAAACGCCTTCCTAAGAATTTTAAAGAAGGGTAAGCATTTATCTGTAACTTTAGAAACAAACCTGTTTAGTGCTGCAACTCGTCCTGTTAAATACTAGACTTTCTTGATATTTTTTGGAGGTTCCATGTCCAATATTGCTCGGATCTTATCTGAATTTGTTTCAATTCCCCTTTGTGACACCATGAACCCTAGAAATTTCCCTGAGGAGACTCCGAATACACATTTGCTTGGATTCAGCTTCATTTGATGTCATCTAAGAGTATCAAAGGCTTCTGTAGGTTGTCTAGGTGCTTCTCCTCGTCCAAACTCTTGACCAGCATGTCATCAACATACACCTCTACATTCCATCCTATCTGTGGATGGAACATGTGATTAACCAACCTCTGATAAGTTGCTCCTGCATTCTTCAAACCGAAGGGCATCACTTTATAACGGAATAATCCTTGATTGGTAATAAGGGATGTTTTCTCTTGATCTGTCTCGTCCATCTTTATTTGATTATACCTTGAGAAGGCGTCCATGAAGCTGAGCAACTGATGACCTGCTGTTGAGTCTACCAGTTGGTCAATGCGTGGCAAAGGATAACTATCCTTGGGGTAAGCTTTGTTTAAATCAGTGAAGTCTACACACATCCTCCACTTGCCATTTGCCTTCTTAACCATCACCACATTAGCTAACCAATCCGGATAATAGACTTCCCGAATAAATTGCGCTGTGGTTAACTTTTGGACCTCTTCCTTAATAGTATTGTCTCTCTCAGGAGCAAAGACCCTCTTCTTCTGACGAACTGGCTTGGAGGATAGGTACACATTTAGACGATGAGTGATAACAGTTGGATCGATCCCCGGCATGTCTTCATGACTCCATGCAAAAACATCAATGTTCTCTCTTAAGAACTGGACGAGGTCTTGCTTTGTCTTCTCTTTCATACTTGTTCCAATTTTGGTAAACTTTTCGGGATTGCCTTCTTCCAGAGGAATATCTTCCAGTACCTCAGTGGGTTCAGCAACAAACCTTCTTTCTTCTATACTCATTGTCTGCACCTATTCGTCTAAAGCCATCATGGCTAAGTAACATTCTTTTGCTGCCAACTGATCTCCTTGTGCTTGTCTTATCTCATACTCCGTAAGGAATTTGACTGATAAATGGTAGGTAAATGTTACCGCCTTCCAACTATTTAGAGTTGGCCTTCCAATAATAACATTGTACGAGGACGAACAATCCACCACGAGGAAATTGACTGACTTGGTTATCTGCTGTGGGTATGATCCCACCACTACAGGCAACGTAACGGTGCCTACAGGCTGCACCTTCATTCCTCCAAATCCTATCAATGGCGAGCACGCTGGACGAAGTATGTCTTGTTCAAGGCTCATTTGCTGGAAGGCTAGATAGTACAATATATCCGCTAAGCTTCCATTATCCACCAACACCCTTCTAGTTGTGTAATCTGCGATAAGTAAGGTAATGACGATTGCATCGTCATATGAATGATGGATTCTTTCAGCTTCCTCGTCGGTGAATGAAATAGTTGGCTCGTCAATTCCTCTCGTCTTTGGGGATCATCCAAAGAGTTGGACATTTTGTACCACTTTAAGATACGTCTTCTTTGGTTTGGAAGTTTGTCCTGCTGAAGTCCCTCCGATGATGACCCTTATCTCTCCTAACGAGGGCCGTGACAATTCTTCCATCTTTGCCTTTAACTTCTCATCTTTGTGATCCCTTCCAACAAAATGTCCCAACTTTCCTTGTCTGATGAGATTCTCAATCTGCTGTTTCAAGTCATAACATTCGTCCGTGCCATGCCCATGGTCCCTATGGAAGCGACAATATTCTTATTGCACTTATTAGGATCTCCTTTCATCTTCTCTGGCCACTTCAAGGAAGGATCGTCCTTGATCTGCATGAGCACTTGATCAAGTGGGGCATTGAAGGGTGTATAATTCTAATTTCTTGCTGGGGGGCCTGTCTTCCTATTATCTCGGTCCTTCTTATCTTCTATTCGACCCTTCTTTGGACGAGGACCTTGTTTAGAGTGTCGTGTGGGATTGGCTTTCATCCTTTCAGCTCTCTTCCTCTTCTTAGCTATAATTGCTTATTCTGCATTCATAAAGTTTTGGGTTGAATGGACGAGTTCAGCCATGGACTGAGGCTCCTTTTCATAAAACTTATGAATGAATAAATCAGAATTAACCCCGTTATGGAAGGCTGCCAAGAGTAACTTGTCATCAACCTCATCCACAGTGAAGGCTTCCCTGTTAAACCGTGAGATGAAGGAGCGCAGGCTTTCATTCTCCCATTGCTCTATGGTTAACAGGCTGGACGAAGAACGTTTGTGCCTCTGCCTTCCAATGAAATTATTGACAAATAACTTACTTAATTCTTCAAAAGAACTTACTGTTTTAGGGGGTATTTTGCTGAATCACACCCGCGCTGGCCCTTTAAGAGTAATAGGGAAGGCTCTACATATAATCTCATCCGGGACACCTTAAAGGTGCATTGTAGTTTTGAAAGTTGCAATATGATCAAAGGGGTCGCATGCTCCATCGTACGAATCCAGTGAAGGCATCTTGAACTTTGGAGGCAAAGGGTGTCCATTAACGGAAGCCATAAAAGGAGAATCTGTTCGATGGACTAGATCTTCTACTGGGTTCGTCATTCTCATGTTTTTCCTCATCTCAGCCATAACCTTTCTCATCTGATCCATTTCCCTTTCCAGTTGTGGCACCCTTCTAGATGTGGTACCCTTTGACTGGCTTTCTGGTTTAGCATCTCCCCTATCTTCCTGACTTTGGGCTTAACCTTCAGCGTACCCTTCATAGCGTTGCTTCTTCAAATTAATTTCCCTGGTCAATTCTTGATTCTATTGTGTTAACTCCGCCATAGTGGCTGCCATAGAATGCATGTGTTGAACAGAGGATTGTGGCATCACTGGGGCTGACTGACGGTCGCGTTGGGGATGGCTTGAAGCATCCCTACTCTCTTGATGGCCTGGGCTGGTAGCCCTTGACCTAGTTCGAACCATTCAACCTTTTGTCGTAGAAAGACAAATCACAAACGTACTGCCTTCCCACAGACGATGCCAACTAATACTGCACAGAATCAGTAGGTTGAACGCTCCGACTTCGGTGGACTACCAATGATTGTGGAATGCCTACAAAATGAACACGCAATCAGAAAGAGGGCCGAAGTGGACCGACCAAACACCCTCCGATGGCTAAGTTAGTCTCACAAGGATGAAGTTCTAACTTATTTTGGGAGTCAAGTGTCTGAGAAGAATGTACTTAACCTCGTTTCGTTCAGACCGGTCCTTTATATAGAGATCTTGGGGTGGTTATTTCCTCAGTAACTTCCCCAAGACTCACGGAAGCCAATTAGTACGGACATAACTTCCTCAACGGCTATAGAAGTTGCAACCGCTAATGGAAGTTAACTACTCGAGGAATTTAGGGCGACAATCATGGGTTTATTAACCGCTCCAACATGTAATTTTCCTAAGTGTTGCACATTCATCCGTCCATTGTATGGACGATTGAATCATCCGCGGATTTTTGATCATTGTCTATGGACAACGTCCATGGACGACTTCATTATCGTCCATCCATGCACAACGTCCACGGACGACCTTATTATCGTCCATGGGAGACCTCGTCGATTATAAACCATACTCTCGTTCAAGAACATTTCTTAGTCTCCTTGGGTGGTTCCTGATCCCGTCTGCTCTTTTGGACATGGACAATCCTTATGGACGAATTGGAGATGAACTAATTTCTCACTATCCTATCAAACACAATCCCTAAGCATTTCAAGGACTTGCTGGTATGTAGGAACCTTGTGATAAAAGTACCTACATTGATGAAAACACTAAGAGAGAGAGAGAGAGAGAGAGAGAGAGAGAGAGAGAGAGAGAGAGAGAGAGAGAGAGAGAGGAGGGCTAGGGTTTCTTTATGTGGTTGGTTGGTTATAAGGGACGTTGGATTTGGATAAGGTGCAATACATTTTTCCCTACATACAAATGTTTTTATTATTTTTACTTTTTAACTTTAACTTTCAATTTCTACATTTGATAGCTATCGCATCATAAACAAATACCTTAAGTATTACTCTTGATCTCAATCTACGGAAGTCATCAACTTTTTTGAACCACTTTTTATTATTTAGGAAGTGTGCTCAAATAGTTTATTATAGTAAACCATAGTTACCCTACAACTAGGGTTTTCTTTGATACTGGGTTATCCATATGTAAGCCTATTGGGCCTAAGCACATGGTCTAATGCTGCAATACCAACACAAGATCATACCTATCTGCCATCTAGTGTACCAGGGTTGCAATTTCAAAGTCACATTTTTATGAAGGGCTTTATAAGAAATCACTATTCTTAAAAAAAGGGGGAAAAAGAAAAAGAAATTACTAATCACATGCGGAGGGCTTATAAAAAAATATATTGATTTTAGCAACATGCATTTTGCCACACTCCAAAATTTTCTTGTGCTTCCTCACATGGGGAAGGGACCTTTGAGAAGGTTTCTTTATCTGTGTCAAACTTCAAAAAATTGGCTTGACATCGAGTTGTTCAGACTTGTGACAATAAGACACAACAATTATATAACCATTAGATATGACTTCTTTGTACCACTATCATACATCTAATATTATACGCTACGTTCTTAATCCTTTTCATTCTATGACAATCAGGAATGGAGCTAGGATTTTAAATTTGGGGGCTAATAATTTGTGGATTGTGATTGTTTGTACCATTATCATACATCTAATATTGTACACTATGTTCTTAGTTCTTTTCATTATATGTACTTAGTTCTTTTCATTATGACAACCAAGAATGGAGCTAAGATTTCAAATTTGGGGGCTAATAATTTGTGGATTGTGATTGTTTAGGGTGATCTATAGAGGGAAGCCAAGATTTTGGAGGTAGGGAAGGCTGGCCAAGTTTTATTTTCCTTGAGCCCAATTCGAATTAAGCTCTAATATTTCTTTTTATTTATATTTAAAAAAAAAATCTATAACTCAGGGGGTCAGGTCCCCAGTGTGGCTCTGTCCCTAATGACAGCTTTGCGTTCCGATTTGGAATTACAAAGTTGGTGACCAATGTTTGAATAATGTGAATATGCAGCTGCAAGTAATACGAAACCTTTCTCTTGATCGTCTTAAGTTTTAGAAAAGGGAAAAGTACAAAAGGCGTTTTAATTTTCTATTCGTCATGTTTATGTCTTGATTAAGATTCTTAATTTCTTATATATATGATGGTGTTAAGTAAAAGCACCAACTCCTATATTCGTCCATATGGCTCGTCTATTGAAAGACCAATTAGGACGAGCCAAATATATCAGTTGATCATCCCTGGCGTCCTTGATAACCTCGTTCGTCTATGGACGGACAAGTTTCTCATGGACAAGGTTCCATGAGAAACTTTTCCATCCTCATAATTGTTTGGATGGACGAACTCTACAGGAAATATGGAAAAATACAGGGAAAGCCATCCCTAATAGCCTCGTCTGTCCTTAATAAAGGATGGACAGGTTCATTGAGTTGGACTACTATACACCAAGTTCTTCATTAATTGTTGTGGAACAGAAGTACAATTGAGGTAACTTCCATAGCAGTTACAGAAGTTACCTTCAAATCCTCCAGATTCCTCAACAATAGGAACGGTTACTAAACAGATAACCGTTTCACACATGCTATATAAGCATTCTTTGATGAGAAGGTAAGGGCATTCAGACATTTTTACTTCCAAAAATCATTCTCTCATTATTGGGAATCACAAAATTCACTAACTTCATCATTGAAGGACTTTTGGCCGGTCCCCACCGGTCTCCTCTGACTTACTGTTTATTTTCAAGATCAAGCCTTAAGATCATCAGTGTTCGAGACTCACCAACCTACTGATTTCTAAGGAATTATCAATATATATATATATATATATATATATATATATATATATATAGAAGATCATTTAAGGTAATAAATATATATATATATATATATATAGAAGATCATTTAAGGTAATAAATATATATATATATATATATATATATATATATATAGAAGATCATTTAAGGTTTGTTGTAAGATATTTTTGTCTACATGAACAACTTCTGAAAAGGAATGTTATAAATATAAAATTTATACCATTGCAAATGATAGAGTATGATCTTTACAGCTTCAATATATATTATAGTGCAAAAGTATAATTCTTAATTTACAGCTTGATCAATATCATAGTGCTGCTGGCTCATCATCCTCCTAAATTGAGTGGAAAGCCTTTAACATATATATTATAGGGTAGAAGTTAAGAAGATGGGGTATTGTCACCTGAAAATTAATTAAATTGATCAGCAGCACTTTTAGTTTCCACCCAGGGGCCTGCTTAAATATTGGCTGATCATCATGACTTCAATAAATATTTACAAGTTGAAGCCCTTAATGATGACTTACTGCCGTATTAGGAACAGTTTTTCTACTTAATTTTTACTCAACTTCACATATATTTTTTGCGGTTTAGAAGATGATAAATAGTTTTTTATATGTTAGTGTTCGTTTGACAAGGTCAAATTTTTTAATTTCTTTTTGAGCTTATTTAATTTCGTGGTTTCCATACCCCCCCAAAAAAAATACATTTTATTTCATTATTTTAATTTTTTATTATAAATTTCAATACTTTCATTTCAACAAACAAATCATCGATCAGTATAAGTGCAATTACGTTCGGTCACTGTCCTCAGTTGTTGCTATATATATAGCCTTATCCAAAATTATTTAGTAATAATAAATAAAACGATATAGAATGCACACAGGTAGATTACAGGAGCTTTAAAGGTTGATTGCAAATGATAACATTTACACAATGCTCATCCCACTTTGCGGGTTAAAAGAAGAAACGTCACATTTCCTTGCTTGTGCATGGACATGGAAAAGAGGAAAGTAAAGGATGACTTTGGTGATCCATGATAGTGACTTTGGTGATCCATGATAGCTTAATTTATAAAATCTAATATATTATATCAACTATATTTTGTTAAAAAATAATCTCATTATTTTAAGAAATATTTGGGACTAACACTTGTAAATCTTATTTGTTATTTTTATTTTTCACTTAACAAATTAAAAAACAGATTATCAAAACTCAAGTGATCTGGACTAATAATAGTAAAGACAAAATCACAAAATTATGTATATAGGCTTTGTAATTTTTATGGCCCAAGTAATTTGACTAACTTTTAATTGAGAAAGTCTATTCAAGGCTCTTTTTTTTTTTTTAATAAATAAGAGCTCTCATTGGAGAGGTCAATTTATGAGAGTGATGGAGGGCCTTAACCCCCGGTTTCTTTACTAGTAGAAAATACATGGGTCGAAGATTTGGGAAAGGGGATGGGTTGAAGATTTCGTGAAGTGAAGAAAATTTCGTAGATCGTGAGTCAAATTTATGATGAGGTTAGGCTCAATATGCGACATTAAGAAAAAAAATGTAATACTTTAAAAAAAATAAAATACACACACATGACACATGGGAGAGGGGTTAGACTTCTAACACAATACACACTATAAACTCTACTCAAAACAATATTTTAGTCCATTAAATTATGTAAAGAAGATGTGGGCCATGAGTGCATAGACTTTGGGTAGGATGAGCCCAATCCGAAAATATGTGAACTCTTCCCACGTAAGTGCATAGACTTTGGGTTCCCTTGGGCATTAAATGAATTTGATATATCCAAGATCCATTTTAAAGAGAGGGAATCCAAAGGCACCCAAGATCCATTTGTTATTATCCTTCTTGTTAAATATTTGTTGTTGTGTACCAAATGTATTGTTTTAGCCTTTTAGGAAACTCAATGATTTATTAGTATTACTGTTATGTGCTTCAAAACATGTTCCTATTTATCAAAAAAAGTTGCATATATATATATATATATATTTTTTTTTTTCAAGTCCATGAAATTTGCTTTCCAAAATAATTACTATATACTTGTTATAAACTTATATACTTAATTTAGCTAGTTGAAGTTACTGGTTATTTACAAGTTTACAGCTAATAGTTTGAACATTTAATTGGAGCGACGTGTGAGAATAGTTTTAGAGTCGTGTTAATATGTAAGACATTAATTTGTTTTTTATTGAATCATGGAATATTTGTAAAATTGTGGATTTCCTTTTCAATGGTTGTGGATTGTGTCCAAAACTCCAAATATGATTGATTATGGACTCACTTATTTTTAGATATATAATATTGTGGATCATTTCTATTAAGACCTTGCATGTTTGTGGTGGTAAATCTCTGTAGGTCTTGTGCTTTTTGTGGGAGAATCATCATATCCATTTACCATGCTGCTTGGAAGTGACATTTTAGTTGGATATATGGGAGAATCATCATAACCATTTACTCATCATTGCTAGCTGCTGCTTTAATGCTTTGCAGAATAAAGTAGAATTTTGTGTAAATTTTTCTCCATGTACAATTAAATCTTGTATGTTGATCAGGATGACCCCAAGACCTGATAATATTACGTTAATTTCCTTATAAATCTTGATTTTATTGATGATTTATGTTATTGTCACATGATAGAATTCAAAAAAGAGAGCCATACATACTATTTTATGTATCTGAAACAAAAAAAAAATCATTGAGATGGTTGAATGCCAATTTTTTTTTATTAATTTTATTTTTATTTTTATAAAAGTCAATATGAATACCAAAGTTGGGTAAGCATACTTAAGCATATTTAACACCTGACTAAAAGAAAATTCGTAACATTTGAATTATTTGGTCTTGTTGCCTTTGGGTTGCTTGGGATGAAAGCTACCCCTCCCCAAAAAAAAAAAAAAAAAAAGCTTGTGATATGATCAAGAATTTTCAATTTCCCTAATGAAAAGGAATCAAGATACCAAAATAATGAAATTTCATATTTTGTTCATTATCAGAAATTCAATATATCATGTAAGTGCATCAAAAATACAATATTTAAGCACAAATTGAGTTTTAAAAAAAAAAATTTAAAAAGAGAGACCATAGACATTCGAGAAAAAGAATTACATATTTTTATGAGAAGACTGAAAAAAACTAGACTAGAAAAAGCATTCACATTCAAGAAGACCCAAAAAATATATATATAGCAAGAATATCTCATGCAATTACATTAACCTATAGAAACTCTACCAAATTAATAAGACTCCCAAAAAAAATAATAATAATAATAATAAAATAATAGTCCCAAAAATTGAGCAAGACTGTCTCAAGCTTTATACAAGAAACTCAACTAAATTAAAACCCAGCAGTACTCAACACTCTATTGAGACCAAAAGAATGCACCATTGACCCTTTTCTTTGAAACCCAGTGGTACTCAACACTCAATTAGACCTTTTTCTTTGAAGCCCACTTGCCATTGACCCATTCAAAATGAGGCCTCAACCGAGAGGTTGGATAAGGAATCTCAACCCCATATGTGTCAAAGAAAACAAAGTAATCGAAGCCTTGTCTCCCAGAAACCTTGCCAACCCACCAGCCATCATTATCAAACGCATCAACCACGTCAAGTGAAGCAAACCCAGTTGCTGAAACCTTAGGTGGCAAGGGCCTGACCTCGTCTGCGCTGACAATCTCAATGAGCGGTTGAGACTTGTCTTCTGTGACCAAGTTCTTGTACTGCACTGCATAGGACTTGTTGCCATAGTTGTTGATCACAGTGGCTTCGTAGTAAGAACCCACGAAACCAACTTGTTTGCTGCAAACTTCAACCTCTTCACCCCTCAAGAATGCCATTCTTGGTTGCGAAAGATTCACTTCTTGAAAATAACTTTTTAGAGAGAGAGCGAGAATGGGATTTTAGAACTTTGGAAAAGAGAGAAATTCAAAAAATACTAATGTGGAGACCGGGGTGTACTGCACTGGACTGGCTGGGTATATATATATATAACAGGGAAGAATAAAAAGAGTCGGTTCAGAATTCCGACCTTGGGTCGGTTTAGGAAATATTTTGTTTTGGAAATTTCTAAGTCATTGTTTAAAAATTAAAAAAAAAAAAAAAAAAAAAAAAAAAGGGGAAGCTCTCTTTTTCCAAAATTTTGGCCAGAAATAATATGTCACCTTTTCAATTTTTGTTGTACATTAAGTGCCAATCAGATAAAAATACATAATTATACTTAATTTAACGTCCTGGGACCAAAAAAAAAAAAGCATTATTTATGTTTCTTTTTCTTTTTTTTTTTAATTTGCGTCAATTTATGTTTCATTGATCAACCATATTTTCTAATTTTTCCCAAAAAAAAAAAAAAAATTAAATAAAGAGCCTGTGTTTTATTATTATTTTTTTTTTCAGATGTCGATTTTTAGTTAGACCTTGAGCAAGTCTCTATATGTGCAACCATTGTCACTTTCTTGATTCATACTGTTAGATTCAGAGCTTGAACAAAGAGACAGGAGTCCTCCCATTAGGCTATATAAGACTGGTGATCTTTTATTTGAGCCATGGAAAAGTTAAAGGACAAAAAAAGCTGGATCTGTTTAAAGAATGTCATTGAGGCTGGACTATTGGGTATGTTGATATAGCTAACCAGGACAGCATGGAATCTTCTTTCCAGTTTACATGAACAGAGAGATACAGATACTAAACATAAAAATTTGAGAAAAGATTCCCTTAAAGAATGTTGAATACAACCATTTTCCATTAATATGATACAAAAAATACACAAAGCACTCTCAACTCTCAAATCAGATCAAGGTATGTGTGTTACTTACAACCTATATCTCAAGCTCAAAAAAAAAAAAAAAAAGTCATGAAAGCATGCCCTATACAATCCTCTGAAAGCCACTCGTCTTTCTTTATGTTTCAATGTACTGTCAAAATCTTTTAAAATCTATATTTTGTATGGAAGTCATTCAAATTAAATCCAAAAACCTAAAAAAATTTTGGTTCACGCCACTTGTATGAAGGATCAAAGATACTCTTACCGATTCCTTTGGGCCATGCATGTCTGAAATCAATGATCTGTGACATATCAAGGTTCCAATTGATTTCTTAAAGCCAAAAATGTAGCAATGCCTGTCCATAAAAATTTCCCAAATCATCAGACTTTTAATTCAGGATGAACACAAGCAGGAAGAAAACAGAAATTCAGCCGGCACTTGGCAATTGTTATATGAGCAAAAAAAAAAAAAAAAAAGGAAAAACGGAGAACGAGAGCCAAACCTCAGAAAGAAAATGTAGAGGCTGGTCATCTTGTGGAGGGGATTTCTTAGTTCTCAAACTTCTCAACTCAGTCTGTATCACATTAAGTTGATCTTGTATCTCCTTTAACAACTTCAACTGCCCTTCCCCTTCCTCAGTAATTTCTTGCCTGATATAGTTTCTATCTCCCTCGAGCCGCTCAATTCTGTGACACTGTAGTTGAAGCATGGCTTGAGACTCTACAGCACCTATTGTTGGCTGAACAAGAGCTGCATTGCAGTCATCACTTAATCCATCTCTTGCTTTAGATATTTTGTTATCATGGTTTGCAAAAGGCAACATTTTCTTAATCTTATCTGTTGCATCTGTAATATGCAATCTAGAGCTATCCTCAGGGACCAAATCTGGCTTTCCCGGCTTGTTCTCACCTTCCAAAACCAACTTACTTTGTTCTTTCTTCTGAATTTTGTATGCATTATGATTCTCAGTACTTTGTGGGACTTCAAAAATATCCTGGACACTTGAGGTGCAAGAAGAATTACCTATTGCCTCCCTTTCCTGTATATTTTCATGAAGTTTAATTTTCTCAAAATTAGTAAAACTATCTCCTTTATTTCTGCCATGGAATTTTTCAATGCTTACTTGTGGAAGTAATGAACGGGGGCTGTACTTTTCCTTCAAGTTAAATGAATTTTCTCTACCAGAAACTTTATCACCTGATATATCTTTCACTCGGTCATCTAACTTTTTGATCTGCTCCCAGTACGAATCAGAAGTTCCAACAATAGGACTTCCTGAATTTTTCTCTAAATCCAAGTTTTGAACTTTAACATTCTGATCGGTGTTTTGCTTTTCAATGCTTACTTGTGGAAGTAATGAACGGGGGCTGTACTTTCCCTTCAAGTTAAATGAATTTTCTCTACCAGAAACTTTATCACCTGATATATCTTTCACTCGGTCATCTAACTTTTTGATCTGCTCCCAGTACGAATCAGAGGTTCCAACAATAGGACTTCCTGAATTTTTCTCTAAATCCAAGTTTTGAACTTTAACATTCTGGTCAGTGTTTTGCTTCCCTATCCTTGGACTCCAATCTGACATGGGGATCACAGATCTTTCTTTTTCCAAATTACTTTTCTTCTGATAGTATTCTTTTAGTTGAATTGGAGGCAGAGACTGTAATCTTCTTAAATTACTATTAGCACCCGTTTCCACCTTACATGAATCACTTCTTTGCAAAACTAGATTCTCCGGAAATTTACATTCATAGTCACCCAAATCATTGCAACCCATGCCAAGAAGTCTGCACCTGTAAGCCTGAACTTGAAACTCAAGAGATGAAATTTCCATTTCTTTCTGATAGATTAGATCTTCAAAAACATAAAGAGAATTCTCAGCATGAGACATCTTTTCCTCTGCCAATCTCTTATATTGGTTTGCTTCCATCTGCACAACAGCCTTCTCTCCTTGCAACCGCAGTATCATCGATAGAGCTTCACTAGCTGATGTAGCTGAGGCTTCTCTTTCCTCATCCAATTCATTGTACAATTTTTGCAGAAGATTTTGTTGAGATTGAAGAGTTTCCTTTAAACCTATAATATCCGTTTCAGGCATTGCAGAACATAAACCACTTTCGGTCATTCTACAGTTGATTAGTTTTGGTCCTTTCGGAAGTAATTGAAGTTAATTCTGGGCACAAAAGGGTAGTAGTTCTCCATTAGCATCAGTGACATATGAAGAATTAACATTATAACAAAAAAAGGGGGTTCAATTTTCAAGATTATAGCATGATAAGCAGGTAAATATGATGTGTGCAAGTGACACAACAGAGTTTAGGCTCCAAACTACCAAACAGAGTAAGGTTCTATATTAGCATTAATGAGATGGGGAAATTTATAGGTTTCCACAAAAGTTTTTCCAAAGACTATCTTGATCGAATATAATTCAGCAGAAAAATTTTCCTGAGAGGAAAAAACACCAAAAACTATATGGACCTGGTTTTAAAACATGATTCTTGAAAGCAGCCTATCCTTAGATAACATCAATGGCCCTTTCTGCACCTAATTTAATGTTTCTGATTTGGGAAAAGGAAAACTCGAGGTAATTATTTCAAAATTACTTATGGTCCATCAAGAATGGCTACACAAAATTGACCAAAGAGACAAATTCATTACTTAAAAGTTCATGGAGATAAAGATAAATTATGACATCTATGCAAACATCATAAACATGTAAACACAAAAGGAAAAAAGAAAGGAGGAAACCGAGAAAGGGAAGGTGAGTTTTTACCTGGTAGTGATCAAATTCGATCCTTAGAGCAAGACCCAATTGAAAAAGAAAACCTTTTGAGACTCTTTTCTTTCTCAGAAACAACAATAACCACTACAACATGTGTTCAAGAAGTCCAAATTTCATTGCACAAGTCAGAACCCAGAAGAGCTAAGAAAACCCAACTTATAATCAAGAACAATGCAGTAGTTTCCAGGAAGCTACAAACTTTAACTCTTGATGATTCTTATAAGGAAAGATAGTTAATTGAAAACTGAATTATCAACTTCCCAAATTCATACAAATATTGTGATTGTCACATTTTGTGATATGACACTCTTGCCAAGAAGCAAAGTCTCTATATTGTGATTATCACGAAGACATAGAAGCAGGTTTGATCTAAAGAAAAATATCTGGAACAGAAAGAAAGTATCTATATTAAGTAAGCAACAACTTGCTTACCAAAATAAAGAAGAGAAAGTGATGATGTTGCCAAGGCAGTGTGCTGCCTAAGCAATAACACACTTTGTCAAAGAGTCTAAACGATGACGTTGTACCCTGTGCACAGTGGCACCAAAAAAATTCTAAATTTCTTACAGTGTCACTTTCTTTCTTTTAATCCAAGCTTTTTAGATCTAAATCTTACTTATTTTTTATTTATTTATTTTATAATTTCTTTAATCATTGCCTTGTAGCCCCACATTCTTCTTTTCCCGCAATGAGGTTTCAAAAGATCGTTGGTGGCGAATACAACGGCTAGAATAAGGCTCTGTGGGGTCCACATCTTGCCGACCATATGATCTGAAATCTGAATATTACTCATTATGTCTGGTCAACTCCAAATTTTTAGTCTCACATTTTTTTTAATTTTTTTAATTTTTATTTTAAGTATGTTTGAGTTGAGAATCCAACCTTGAATTTTCTATTTTCACTTCTCACCAAAAATAAAAAAAGAAAATAAAAGAATTTGTAGGCCTGTCTGACGGTGCTGATTTGTATTGTATAAATTTATTATTGATCAGATAATCTCAATAATAAAAAGATAAAAAAATTTTATATTCAAAATTTTATTATATTCTAGAATAATTGAGGTTCAAGCTCAATAACCATGTGTGAGGTCGTAGGGAAATTGAGGGTAGGCAAATTGAGAGTGTTGTGAATTATTGTTGTGATCATAGTTTAATTTATTTATATATATATATATATACACACACTAGTTGCAAACCCGTACAATGCACAGAAAAACTTTGCTTAGATGTATAATATAATTATGTTTGTCTTGAATTGAAACAAACATAATATTGGCTATGAAAAATGAAAAAAAAAAAAATTTAAGAATTATCAAGTGCTATTAACAATTATCAAGATAACCGATGCAATTGAATACTTATAGATAGGGGTGTTTATCAAACCGCACAAAAACCGCCCGCAAAATGGCATAACCATATCGCACCGCAAGTAACAGTGTACCGCATCGCACCCTCTCTATATATTAATATATTTATTTATTTTTAATATTAAATATATTATCAATATTTTAATAACCCAAATTTTCAAAAAAAAAAAAGTTTGATAACCCTAACAAGTGTTGACTAGAAAAGCTAACCCAAATAAAGAAAAACTAGTTCAATAATTTAAAACTTACCCAAAAAGGAAAAATTAGTTTTGGACTGGGTAGGAAAAACCCAAAATTTGAAAAATATACTGACTTCAAACTGTATCTTATACATAGCATCGCACATGTGATCGCAAAAATGAAGTGCAGTGCTGTTATGGTTTTGACTAAACTCTAAACTTCACCACACTGCACTGCACATATGACCGCAAAAATAAGGTGCGGTGCAGTTATGGTTTTAGTTAAAGTGCAATGCTAAAAATGACCAAAAACCGCACCGCACCGCGAACATCCCTACTTATAAACATTTATACGGCTACATATGCACTTCATAGATGAAATAAAACTAAAAAGGAAATATTAATGTAGCAGCTCATATGAAAGCCAACCATAATTAGTATTACTATTGCTAAATGCTCTAATTTTTTCCCAATTACTCCTCTTTAATCCAAATTTGATTAAGTTCTTTAAAAAGTTTAGAAATAAAGCCTTCAAGATATGTAACAAAACATCATTGAATTGATTGAACGAAAAACGATTTAAGTATTTGTACATCCAAGACCCCATGGCTGCTTCCACATATTCAGAATGCAAAGGTAGAAGTAGAATAACATCATTGAATAATAATCAATTAGATAATGAAATTGCAGTTAATATGATTGAAGAAAGCAAATCTTCAATATAAGGTGTATCATTAGTCTATCATATATCAAAAGAATGAAAATTAGACAATCTTAAGCTAAACTTTAGTCTTTCAATCCAATGAATGATATAGTCATAATTAGAGAGAGAGAGAGGTAAACCAGAATAATGTAGATCAATAATAGTGTAAAAATAATCTAATTAATGGTTTTATACTGAATATTTATTTATTTTTGTTTAATAGACATAAGTAAAATGTAATTAAATTTAAATTTCTTTATTACTGATTTTTTATTTTTTTTAAGATAATTACAACTTGCTGCTAACTTTGCAACTCAAACTATTTTATTTTAAATGCTGAGAAAAGATTGAGGTAATCCAAACTCAGTAGTAGCCTTTAAACTTACCACAGATCTTTTATTCAACCATTAAAGATTTTACAAGTTGAGATAATTGGAACTCATAGTAAATAATTAAAATTATTTTAATAATAAGAGGTGGTAAAAATAAGTTGGTTCAAAAAAATAAAAAAGAGCGGAGCACAGAGCAAAAAACGATGATATAAATAGCAGGAAGTGTTTTGCTAGTAAACAAAGAAAACCACATCAAGGGCCAAAATTCACTTTTTGGAAACCGGAAAGAAACGAATGAAATGTTTTATTGTCTAAAAAAAACTAATGAAATGGAAAAATTAACAAATAAAATTGTAAATATATTGAAGTGAGTGAAAGCCGGTGGCCAGAACACGTGAGCCACACACGTGGTAGGAGTTGGAGCATTATCCAGCAAATTGTAACGTGAAAAAAAAAAAGAGATTCGTAACTCATAAGTAAAAAACTGTAGAAGGGATAAAGAAGTAAGGACGAAGAAGAAGAAGAAGAAAAAGATGAAGGAAGAAAGAAAAATCATACTAGATGCCGAATACTAAGGAGTCAGAGAGAGAGAGAGCAAGAAATGGGTCTCCTTTCATGGTCAACTCCAGCTCTCCAATGTAAGTTTGTTTTTCTTTTTTTAAATGACAGAGGCAAAACTGAAGCCCCTTTTTTTTAGATAATTGTTCAAAAAAATTTTGTATACATCCTAGTTTTTTTTAACGCCCATTTATTTATTTATTTTTTTTTTGGTGTGGGATATACAAAGTTTATCACTATATAGGATGAGAATTTTATCTTTAAAAAAAAAATTTATAGGGACAGTTTGGGGGGGGGGGGGGGGGTGGCATATTTGTTTATGCGTTGGTTTGGATTTTGTATGGGTATAATTTGACATTTTATTTTATGAGAGAATATATTCTAGAATGATCAGAAGGGTAATTAAAAAGGCGTTATAAAGTGAGAAGTGCAAACCTTTGAACTTGATTTGGCACTTGGCAAGAAGTCCTGGTTCTGAGATTGTTCAACAGCAGACAGAGGAACGCTTATTTGGGAAAACTGATTCAAAAAACGTGTCCACAGGAAATGAATGTTAGAGTGAAGGGGAGGGAGAGAGAGAGAGAGAGAGAGAGAGAAGATAATAGATAATGACAGAGATTAGAAAGAACTGTTTGTTTGATAAGGCAATTGAAAAATCAACTGTATTAAGAATAGCATTGAACAGTTCGCATAAACCACCAAACTGAAAAGGGTTTTTTTTTTTTTTTTGTTTTTTTTTTTTTTTTGTTTTAAAATGTGAGTGTGGCATTAATTTGTGTAGCAATGTGGCGCAATAACGAGTGGTCAACAAAAATTCAAACGTTTTGACTATAAGTTACTTCTTTCGTCTCAATTTGTTTGTCCTATTTGAAAAGTCAAATTTTTTAAGGGAACATTATTTATTATCTTATATATCTTATAAAAATGTATAAGTTTACAAAACTACCCTTAAATAAATTTTTCAATTTTTTTTTAAAAGAATAATTATTCTTAATGAGGCAACTAAAAAGGTGCCCCAATTAGATTAATTTTTTAAATATTTGTTAGTTTTCTATTGAAATAGTTTTGAAAATAAAGTAGGGGTATACTAGGAACATTAGTAAATTAATAACTTTTATTATTAGAAACAAACAATATTTTGAGATATCCCAAAATGGAATAGAGGACAAATAAACTAGGAAGGAGAGAGTATTATATATATATATATATATATATATATATATATATATATATATATAAAAAAATTAAAAGTTAGAATTACATTAATTTAGAAATAAGGTACAACATTTTCACAAATTACTAAAGTGGTTAATTATGAGTGATAAAAAAATATGATGAGTCTATGTAAAAGCGATTGTCCACTATTTACAACCGATCACTTTTATAAGTTATGGAAAAAATTGTGGCAAAAGTTATGTCCCTAAACTTATTAGTTTAAGTTATAATTATTGTTACTTTTGGCAATATTACACTATTTAATAATTATTTATTAGATGTATATGTTGACATCCTATTTTGCAATCTGCATTTAACCTCACATGGAGGGTAAACGGGTAATTTCACATTGGAAATATGAATCTTAATTCTGGTCATTAGATCCTTAATCTCATTTTACCAAAATGATCTTGATGTTGTAACGATCAAATCGACTGGTCATGAGCCCTAATCGAACCACCAGATTAAAAGTTATCATCAAATCAAGTTTTAATGGTTAAAATGCATCATCACAAATTGAGTCAGACTATATGTGATTATGAACAATTGATTTCAATTGGTTATAAGTATAATCAATTTGAGATCAATAAGGTGTCATAATTTGATTGGTTAGGACTACATTTTATGGTGAGGTTGCATACACCTAATTAATTAGATAGTTAAACATTAATTATTCAATGAGTAATTTGTGCAATTATCTTTTAATTAGAGTAAATTTAGAACCAAATAAGTCTGAAATGGGAGTGATTGGTGCCATTTAATGTTAATTGGGAGCTAATTTGGGACATATTAATGTTAATTGTGCTGAAATCATTTTCTAACGAATGACCTCTGCTCACGATTTCATCAATATCTCTCAGAATATTTTGAATCTGTGAATGAGATTAATTTTCCCAGAAACTAGACATCCGGGGCTTCAATTTGAGCACAAGAATGAGGCAATTCCGATCAGAATTGAGTCAGATATGATTTTTTGAAGTTGGCTCTATATGCTGTTACAGCAGCTACGGGAAAACCGAACTTTGCTTGCTCCTCACTCTCACCAATCTTTCCATTTAATGCACCGGATTTCCCCAAAGGCTAAAATGAGGTCTAGGTTCATGATTCTTTGTCAACCCTCATTAAATGGTCTTTCATTCATATTTTCTCCACCACTACTATATAAACCCCCCTCTCCTTCATTCCAAAGCACACAAAAAAAAACCCCATCTCTTCTCCTCTCTTGAGTTCTAGTGAAGTTGAGTAGTCTTGTTATATCTTGGTCTTCTTGAGACTCAAGGTATTGAGTGAGACTCACTCTTCCTCTCCTAACTCTTCTTTTCCTCCACCCTTAGGACCTCTACCAAGAGTCTCCTCCTCCACCGTATGGATATTGCATGAAGGTATAATCTCTTTCCTTTACTTGTTTTTTGTGTTGCCATGATGAGAATTTAGGATTAAAGCATGATAGTAATTATTTAAATTCTTTTGAATATGTTTGAATGTTCTTATATGTTCTTCACATGTTCTTGATTATTCATCACATGTTCATGCATAAATACTAGTTTTGATCCTAAATTCATATCAAAAATAGGAAAAACATGTTTATTTCATAATTCTTTCAAATTCTTGAATCTAAGTTATCACCATCCACACACATTCACTAGAATTTATTTTTCAATCTAAATGCAATGCTAAATAAATTGAATTAGGGTTTATCACATGCACACACATTAAATTCAACATGTAACTTGATTGACATATTGGATGATGTGATATGAATGTTAGTCACCATAGTCTAGAAGACCGGTTTCACCGGGTAAGGTGGGTGCCTAACACCTTCCCACCTTATAACATAGCCTCCGAACTTAGATCAAGGGTTGATAGACCAATGTTTATCCTTATAATTTTCAATTTTTAGATTGTAACTAGGAAATAAAGTTATGTACTTTATCTTAGATTGTATCTAGGACCAAAGCCATGTAATTTTCCTATGATCAAATGTAAATTCAATTTCAAATTAATAAAATGAGGAATTCTTTTTCAATTATGGTTTTCTTATTTTTCCAATAATTAAATAAGTGGCGACTCCATTGTAAAACCCTTAATCTAAAGGGAAAAATATAACTAGTCGAACCTCCATTTTGAGAGGCAATAACACGACTCCACCCATTCACGTGGGTTTAGCCCAATATCATAAAAAAAAGGGGGGCGGGGGCGCGGTCTCTCACAGTGGCGACTCCACTGGGGATATTGAGGGCTAAGCTTCAATTAGGTTATGGTGGCCAACCATGTCATTGTTTGTTTATTACCTTTTGTATATAATATGTCTAATATGTCATTATATTGCATGTCATGCATCATTTGCTTGAATGAAAATTATTTTATTTGTGTGCTAGCCCGGAAGCCCGGTAGTAATAGCCGTGGATTGTGGTCTTCCTGAGACTCACATACCCAGCGGTGAACCTACCACCCACCGCGACAAGGATCATCATGGTTATGCCATGGTGGTTCATAGGGACAAACTGTACTGTTCGGACCAACGCGGCGCTCTTGGCGTCACAAGTTGGGAGGTACGACGTCCTAGCTTGTGGGGACCTTTAGCCTACCTTCTACCCATGTTGTAATGACCCATAGAACCTACCTTTAGGTTGGTCCATGTAAATTGCATTTCATTATGCATTTGTTTAGCCATTGTTTGAACCATGATGACTCAAGTCCAACGCTTGAGCCCATCATGATTGTTTGAACCTTGTATGTTGTAAATGAACTCAAATCCAAGAGCCTATGATTGAACTTTACTTGAAATGGAAACCCAAAATTGTTTCTTGAATGAGTCTAAGCCCAACACTTGAGCCCATCGAAAGTGTATACGCATGATCAACATCAAAGGCCAAAAGCTTACAAGATGCATGCCTTCCAAGTGTATGGTCAAGCCATTTCAAGCAAATACCAAAAGATCATAATCAAGGTTCAAGCCTTCCAAGTGCAAGCCCAAGCCATTTCAAGCAAAGACCATTTCATCATAATCAAGGTTCAAGCACACCAAGCCTCAAATGGACCAAGAAGAAGCAAGTGGCCCAACTTTGCCTCACTCAACATTTGGTTTTCAACATCATGGTTAAACTTAAAGTTTGTTTGTTTATTCCATATTTCTATATTTCTTTGAATTCTAAAAATCCATGTACCATTTGATGTACTTTGTTCATGTATATATATTTTTTTTTAAATTCAAAAAAAAAAAAATTCAAGATTCCCAAATCTTTCCCAAAAAAAGAGAAAAATTTTCAAAAAAAAAAAAAAAAGTCTTTGGACTATGGGAATTGAGCCCTTAAGTCATTTAAAAAAAAATTCTTTGAACTAGGGGCATTGGACTTCCTAGTGACTTTTTTCAAAAAAAAAAAAAAAGATCCATTTTTTTCTTTCAAAGATTTCAAGATTCTTTAAAATCTTCTTTTCAAAATGGTACATGAGGATCCCTTGGACAAAACTTTGTCTAAATTGTGGTGTTTAAAGGCTTGAACAATCAACTTGTACTGAGAAAGGATTAATTTCATTCGATTCGTGTAAACATTTTTGCTAAATTACTTTGAATAAAAGAAGAAATGGTCTTACAAGGCAATCAAAGAAAATCTATCTATCAGAAAATTAAAAAATCTCATGCATTCATTCCAAATTTCTGAAAACTTTTGTGTCTCCAATAGAACATTCATACTTTTTCTTTTAAGAGGAATTTATTAAAAGAGCTCAAGTCACTGTGCCTACAAGCAAGCATTACTAGGGATAGGAGGCCATCTTTGGTTAAACCAAATTATTTCCTATTACCTAGAATGATCATTATCCATTGCTAGCCCATTTGAGCTTTTAAACACTTAGCCTCTTTTTCGCATGAACCCACTAAAATCTAAACCTAGGGTGGGCAAATTCAAAGTATGCATGCTTAAATCTCATGTTGAGGAGGATTTGATCTTGTAGCTTTGAAGCTAATTGATAAAGCTCTCCTAGAAGACATGAAAGACAAGTGGAGAATTTATTAAGCTAAAGATAAGAGATCGTCAAAGAAAGATGAGCTTTCACTCAATCAAGGAAAGAGAAATGAAATTCCATCAATATGAGAGAAAGCAAAATGTGCATCAAGTTTGAAGAATCTAAAATTCATCATTCGAAGAGGAATACAAGGTTCATCCAAAAGAGAGTTCATCAAAAAAGGAAAAGATTCATCAAGCATAGAAATGTGCAAGCACATCGAGGCAAGAAGGAGATCTAGAGAGTGCATCAAAATGACTTAAGCTGAGAAAAAAAGGAAGGCCAAATATCCCCAAAAAAGGTCATTCAATCAAGAGATGAGAGACATTAAAAAAAAAAAAAAAAGGCTCGCTAGGCTGAAAACCCAAAAGGGTAGTCTAGGCAAAAGTTAGGGCCAAAGAAAAAAAAAAAGGCCTGCTAGGTTGAAAACCCAAAAGGGCGGTCTAGGCAAAAGTTAAGACAAAAAAAAAAAAAAAAAAAAAAAAAAAAAAGAAGGAAAATCCCACCATTTTGGAAACTTGAAGATGTAACCTAAAAGAGAAGAATTTTACAAGATGAAAGTCTAGAAGTATGATTTAAGATGAATGAGCTTAAAAACAAATGTTGATACAAGTGAACATTGAAGACTAGTGAGAAGATGACAAAGAAGAAATGGGAAAACTCATCCAATACTTGATTTTTGAGTAATGCATACTTGGGGGAAACATCATAGGGAATTTTGAGCCTTTTATATCTTTCATTTCATAACTCAAACCCGGCCTATATTACAACCTATGAATAAGACCTCCTTGAAGTCTTGCTAATTGTAGGCGCATCTTAAACTCTAATAATATTTTCTCTTGAATTAAAAAGGAAAAATGCCTAAGATTGTCAAACCCCATAGGATGATTTGTCTAAGGACAAAATTTCTCAAATTCTCAAATCCTCAAATGACTCAACAGAAATTTCAAACTTGGAGCACTCTCCTTGTTTTCACCCAACAATGTGTTTCCTAAATATTATCACATTTCATCTCTTGATTGTCTTTGGAGACTTAATCTGACAGTGTTCAAAAGAAAGAAGCAAATTTTGATTACATGAGTTTAATGATCTTGGTTCTTCATAATCAAAGAGATTTGTTTGATTCTTAAACACTATGATTTTCCAAAATAGTTGTTCAAAGGATCACATCTTGTTCAAAAAAAAAAGGGAAATTTGTTTTTTTCCAAAAAAAAAAAAAAAAAAAAAAAAAAATCTCTTTTCAAAAAAAAAAAAAAAAAATCATTTTTTTTTTCCAAAATCCAGTTCTCTTGAACTACGTCTTGACCTGATCCTCTACGAATGAGGTACGTAGGCAGCCTTTCAAAGGCCCGGTCCCATTCACCCAAACAACCTTGGAAAACAAAGTTAAAACAATGTGACAAAATTGTTTGGGTGCATGTTAGGTTAAGCCCATTTGTTTGCATTAAGCATGTTTAAACTTAGAGCATTGGCCTATTTATATTGTGTGCAAGTTTTCACAATAATTGGTTTCTAACAAGTTAGAGAAAGAAAGCTTTTTTGCGGGAACCAATGATGACGAACCATGATCTTCTTTCATGTTCCCCAAAGGCCACAATATCAAATGAATTCAACTTCAATCTAAGTATGGAATATGCCCCAAACTAGGGGCATTGGGTAAGTACTTCCAATTCATTTCAATGAATAAATCCATTGCTAATTGAAATTATCTTTTTGCAGGAATTGAGCAAGGACTTATCCAGCAATCCGCATAAACTTCCAGCCAAAGTTATTCTCATTCGAAGGATAGGTTTTTCAAAAAAAAAAAAAAAAAAATCATTATGAATAAATCTTCATCACTTCTACTCCATCTTCATCTTCATCTTCTTCACTTTTTGATAATGAACAAATCTTCATATTTCAAAAAAAAGAAGGAAATTTTCAAAAAGGGCCTTGAGACTAGGGGCATTGGGCTCAAATTTCTTAGGCCACTTTCAAAAAAAAAAAAAATTCATCAATCAAATTTTTTCAAATTCCTTCAAAAATTCAAGATTTCCAAAATTTTCAAAAAAAAATCAAAATAAAAATTTTCAATTCCTTCTAAAAATTTAAGTTTTCCAAATTAAAAAAAAAAAAAAAAATCTTCATTAAATTCTTCTTCAGGAACAGAAAGCTATGATCCTCTTCCACATTCTCCAATGATGCAACATCAAGTCAACTATCCACCCTCAGCACTCATCGAAGCATGGAGTATGTCCCAAACTAGGGGCATTTGCCAGGTATGCCAAAGTCTTTTCAATGAATAACTCTGTTACTAATTGAAAGTATTTATTTTGCAGGTATTAGGGTAAAAGGCCCACACACATTGGTATGAATAATACCTTCCAAACCATCGGACCTCTGGGAAGCACGTCCAAATTCAATTTCAATGGACCTCTGGGAAGCATGTCCAAACTTCAAACCATCGGACTTCTGGGAAGCACGTCCAAATTCAATTTCAATGGACCTCTGGGAAGCATGTCCAAACTTCCAAACCATCGGACCTCTGGGAAGCACGTCCAAACTTCAATTCATCGGACCTCTGGGAAGCATGTCCAAGATTCCAAACCATTGGACCTCTGGGAAGCATGTCCAAATTCAATCCATCAGACCTCTGGGAAGCACGTCCAAACTTCAATCCATCGGACTTCTAGGAAGCACGTCCAAAATTCAAATCCTTGGACCTCTAGGAAGCACGTCCAAACTTTAATCCATCGGACCTCTGGGAAGCACGTCCAAATTCAATCCATCGGACCTCTGGAAAGCACGTCCAAACTCCAATCCATCGGACCTCTGGGAAGCACGTCCAAACTTCAATCCATCGGACCTCTGGGAAGCACGTCCAAAATTCAAATCCTTGGACCTCTGGGAAGCACGTCCAAGATTCCAAACCATCGGATCTTTAGGAAACACGTCCAAACTTCAATCCATCGGACCTCTGGGAAGCACGTCCAAATTCAAATCCACGGACCTCTGGGAAGCACGTCCAAATCCAATTCCATCGGACCTCTGGGAAGCACGTCCAAATTCCAATCCATCGGACCTCTGGGAAGCACGTCCAAACTTCAATCCATCGGACCTTTAGGAAGCATGTCCAAACTTCAATCAATCGGACCTCTGGGAAGCACGTCCAAAATTTAATCATCGGACCTCTAGGAAGCACGTCCAAGATTCCAATCCATCGGACCTCTGGGAAGCACGTCCAAACTTCAATCCATCGGACCTCTGGGAAGCACGTCCAAAAATTCAAATCCATCAGACCATTGGTAAGCATGTCTTATACCTATTTTTTATTTTTTCAAAAAAAAAAAAAAAAAAGTGCTGCATGCATGAACTACGTTTAAACTTGATCCTCCCACTAAGAGGTACGTAGGCAATCTCCTTCAAGATTCAGTCCACATTTTGATCTAGAACATGACCGTCTGCATTTTTATCTACATGCATCATACATTCACCACGGTTAAATACTGATTGCAAAGTTAGATGTCTCTTTCATACATTGACATTCACTTTTCAAGCTCTGTCAATGAGGGGCATTTTGTTGACACCCTATTTTGCAATCCGTATTTAACCTCACATGGAGGGTAAAAGGGTAATTTCACATTGGAAATATGAATCTTAATTCTGGTCATTAGATCCTTAATCTCATTTTACCAAAATGATCTTGATGTTGTAACGATCAAATCGACTGGTCATGAGCCCTAATCGGACCACCAGATTAAAAGTTATCATCAAATCAAGTTTTAATGGTTGAAATGCATCATCACAAATTGAGTCCGACTATATGTGATTATGAACAATTGATTTCAATTGGTTATAAGTATAATCAATTTGAGATCGATAAGGTGTCATAATTTGATTGGTTAGGACTACATTTTATGGTGAGGTTGCATACACCTAATTAATTAGATAGTTAAACATTAATTATTCAATGAGTAATTTGTGCAATTATCTTTCAATTAGAGTAAATTTAGAACCAATTAAGTCTGAAATGGGAGTGATTGGTGCCATTTAATGTTAATTGGGAGCTAATTTGGGACATATTAATGTTAATTGTGCTGAAATCATTTTCTAACGAATGACCTCTGCTCACGATTTCATCAATATCTCTCAGAATATTTTGAATCTGTGAATGAGATTAATTTTCCCAGAAACTAGACATCCGGGGCTTTAATTTGAGCACAAGAATGAGGCAATTCTGATCAGAATTGAGTCAGATATGATTTTTTGAAGTTGGCTCTATATGCTGTTACAGCAGCTACGGGAAAACCGAACTTTGCTTGCTCCTCACTCTCACCAATCTTTCTATTTAATGCATCAGATTTCCCCAAAGGCTAAAATGAGGTCTAGGTTCATGATTCTTTGTCAACCATCATTAAATGGTCTTCCATTCATATTTTCTCCACCACTACTATATAAACCCCCCCTCTCCTTCATTCCAAAGCACACAAAAAAAACCCCATCTCTTTTCCTCTCTTGAGTTTTAGTAAAGTTGAGTAGTCTTGTCATATCTTGGTCTTCTTGAGACTCAAGGTATTGAGTGAGACTCACTCTTCCTCTCCTAACTCTTCTTTTCCTCCACCCTTAGGACCTCTACCAAGAGTCTCCTCCTCCACTGTATGGATATTGCATGAAGGTATAATCCCTTTCCTTTACTTGTTTTTTGTGTTGCCATGATGAGAATTTAGGATTAAAGCATGATAGTAATTATTTAAATTCTCTTGAATATGTTTGAATGTTCTTATATGTTCTTCACATGTTCTTGATTATTCATCACATGTTCATGCATAAATACTAGTTTTGATCCTAAATCCATATCAAAAATAGGAAAAACATGTTTATTTCATAATTCTTTTAAATTTTTGAATCTAAGTTATCACCATCCACACACATTCACTAGAATTTATTTTTCAATCTAAATGCAATGCTAAATAAATTGAATTAGGGTTTATCACATGCACACACATTAAATTCAACATGTAACTTGATTGACATATTGGATGATGTGATATGAATGTTGGCCACCATAGTCTAGAAGACCGGTTTCACCGGGCAAGGTGAGTGCCTAACACCTTCCCACCTTGTAACATAGCCTCCGAACTTAGATCAAGGGTTGATAGACCAATGTTTATCCTTGTAATTTTCAATTTTTAGATTGTAACTAGGAAATAAAGCTATGTACTTTATCTTAGATTGTATCTAGGACCAAAGCCATGTAATTTTCCTATGATCAAATGTAAATTCAATTTCAAATTAATAAAATGAGGAATTCTTTTTCAATTATGGTTTTCTTATTTTTCCAATAATTAAATAAGTGGCGACTCCATTGTAAAATCCTTAATCTAAAGGGGAAAATATAACTAGTCGAACCTCCATTTTGAGAGGCAATAACATGACTCCACCCATTCACGTGGGTTTAGCCCAACATCATAAAAAAAAAGGGGCCGGGGGCGCGGTCTCTCACAGTATATTTTGACAAATTCATTGTTTGCTTACATTTCCCATTATACCTTTCATTCTTATATTCTTGGAGCATTTAGAAGTATATAGGCGGTTATATATTTAAATTTATATTAATTTGATCACCATAGATCAATAATTATTTACCTATATAATGTTAATTTCAATTTTTTTGTTACTTTAAAATATAAATAAAAGATATATATATATATATATATATATATATATATATATATATATATGAATTGAAAAATAAATAACATTTGATTAACATATCAAGAAAAATAAGAACTTGTAATTCAATGGTTAAATTTTAATATACTAAACTAATAAGAAGTTATTGAGCAATATAATATTAACAAATAATTACACCAGGTGTACTTGATTATATATAATCTATAATATATGTAAAATCAAAGATATTTGAATTTTGGTTGACCTTTTCATATTGTGCTACATAAGCTCGAGAGTCCTTACAATTTTATATTTCATTATTCTGATTTTTTTTACGTACTTTATATATATATATATATATATATATATATATATATATATATATATATATATATATATTGTGAGAACACAAATTTACCCAAAGCCCAACGGATATGAACAATGGGTCAACAAGCCCACAACAATATATTTGTTAGAGAGTAAGTTTAATAGATGAAGACTTAATGAATCAAGTAAGAATCACAATGAATTGGTTTAGTATTATAGTAATTGAAAGGTATAATTTGAAGAGAAAAACACTCCTCAGTCAAATCTGAGAAAGGTATGTTCTTATATATATAAATTTCGAACTTGTACATATACCCAGAGTTCTTAGTTATCTTCAGTTCTTTTTCTCCTCTCTTCTTTTTCTCAGCTCCCTCATGTAAAGGAATTCTTTCCTTCTTATACTCATTCTCCTTCTCCCATCTTAACCTTCCACTTGTTGATCAAATAACTAATCTTCTAGATGCTTGTCCCATCAGAACTTTCTTGAAAGCTCTGTGTGTAGCTATAAGGCTAAAAATCACTGTTCATGCATAATTTCCACATTAATATGACTAGTTGGTTAGGTGCAAAGCATTCAATGTGGTGGTAGCAGCCTTCTTCCCATATAATTCTCAATTCTCTGTTGACTCACCTTTCTAAAACTTATCCTCCCAAGCATGGTGCCCCTTGCCCAGTATTTGTTGGGTGGTCGGGCTTCAGACTTCCGTTCTGTTGTTCGAGAAAGTTTGGCTCCTTGAGCAACATCACTTGTTTGTTGTTATTGGCCCTTGTCCTTGGCCTCTTAACCCTCTTGTGCTTATTAATACTTGGTTGTCCTTGGGCTCCTTGGCGTCCTCAGTCATGGTCCACGGCCCAATACCCCTACCCAGTTCTTTCATCCGCACGCGCGCGTGCACACACACACACACATATATATATATATATATATATATATATAATTTTATATACAAACACAATTATAATAAATAAATACATATTAATAGCTACCATAATTATCAAATTTCAATCCCACCTTTCCTCCATCACTATCTATCTATAAAAAAAATGTTATCAAATTTTATATTTAAATAAAAAATATAATAGAAAAAAAATAATATTATGTTAAACCTCTTTTACTTGGGTTACTGACTAGTATACCATACCATATAATAAAAGTTTGATCCTAGAAGCGGCAATTGCGCCATGTGGCTACCCTTACTTTACAGCAAGTGGCTATCCTTTATTTAAAAAACTAGTAATAAATTACATAATTCCACTTGATGATTTTCAAATTAAACCCTAAATTTTAAAATGTTTATTAACTAAAACCATGAATTTTTAAATTGTTTCTATTCACACCTTGAACGAGTCTCTATTAACCAAAATCAATAGTCAATTTTTTTTTTTTTTTTAAATCATTCCATATGAAACTATAAAATTTCGGTATATCATATGAGACGAGTTACTCAGTTATTATTATCAAAACATTCACAATAAAATTTCATAATATAAGTTCATGTTCAAACCATATCTTATATAATTAAAAAAAAGGGTCTTGTAGTTGTGATTGTGGTAAATGAATGGCCAAAAATATATATATTTTCCAATTTTTTTCTCTTCATGTCATGTAGTTAACATATTTTCTCTATGTGAATTTCCAAAATTAATTCAATTAAAATTTCACTACCAAGAGTTTAAGTTTACGGTTATTAGGTTTTGTCATGAAATTGCCAAATGAATAGATATTGTTAGGTTTAGTGTTGGCAAATCCATGACAATTTATCTTGTTTTGTGCTGTAACTTGGAGTATCAAATATCAAGTATAAGATCATGTCCAAGAAGCAGCTCAAAAGAAAGAAGCTTGTGATCTTAACTGACTCTCAATTGATTGAAAATCAAAATATCAACTTTTTCTTGACATGTTTAGTTGGCTGATGATATGGTTTTTTTTTTTTTTTTTGGTGGTAAATATGATACGGGTTATTGTAACCCTAAAATGTTAGGCACCCAAGACTGCCCAGCTTGTGAACCAGCCTCCATTATGTGTTACTAGGTCACATTTAAATAAAGAATTTATTAAAAGAGCCATAATCCTTAACCTAAACATACATCATGCACTTAATTAAAATAACACACACAACATGTTAAAGATCACATCACAATATAAAAAGGAAACAAATCAAACACAATCAAACAAATATATTAAAAAAGAAAAAGATAACAAATAAACAAACACAAAAGGAAAAATATCACAAATAAACCAAACATGGCAAAAAGACTCAAACAAACATGGAAAATAATTAAACATGATTAATTAACCTAAACAGAGTTAAACAGAATAAAAAAACATGTGGAAAATAATTAAATAAATACTAGCCTCATCACACGCGCTACGCGTGTGGTAAGGCTTTTTTTTTTTGCAAAAATAAAAAAAGTGTTTTTATTTTGAGAATCTAATTTATAAGTGTTTTTTTTTTTTGAAAAATGAATCTAATTTATAAGTGGATAAAGCAATTTGAAAAATTATAGGAGAGTAGTCCTATTTTTTAGGCAATATTTTAGTGGGAGTTAGAGTTGCATTTTTACCGGAATGTCCTTTAGTTTTGTCTCTGCTTAAACATAGAGGTGTAGGGGTATTTTTGAACTAAAAAATGAGGAATCCAAACAGGGGAAGCCGTGTGGTGATGCTTTTTTTTTTTGCAAAATAAAAAAGTGTTTTTATTTTGAGAATCTAATTTATAAGTGTTTTTTTTTTTTTTTAATGAATCTAATTTATAAGTGGATAAAGCAATTTGAAAAATTACAGGAGAGTAGTCCTATTTTTTAGGCAATATTTTAGTGGGAGTTAGAGTTGCATTTTTACCGAAATGTCCTTTAGTTTTGTCTCTGCTTAAACTTAGAGGTGTAGGGGCATTTTTGAACTAAAAAATAAGAAATCTAAACAAAGAAAGTCCCTTAAATAGTAGTATAGAAAAACAAAATTTTTGCCCTAATCTAGGTTCTGGGTGCATGCGCATATAAACACACATTAATCACAACTTTCACAAGGTTGGAGAGTCAGAAAAGCTTATGTTAGAGAAAATCCTAACCTCCACATATCCAATTTGAGTACAAAGAAGATTTTCTACAATGTTACAACTACCGTTGTGCAAATCAAGGCGAAGCCAAGGATACATTTCAAGCTTTGCTGCAGAAATAAAATCTTCAAGAGGTTCTTGAAGTCACAAACATGGTTTGTGAAAGAAATTCATATTAGAAGAGTCTAAAAGGCTTTGACCAATTTGTGGGATCAAAACTGTAAGTTCTGGTGGAGGTAGCAATTAGTGATGGGGTTTGATTATTTGGTAACATGCTTTACCGTGGTAATTAAACAGAAAATTGAATTGATTACGTAATCGTTTTACTTAACAAGTTGATTTAATTCGCTGTAAAATCAACCAACGAGGTCTAAACTGTCCTCCCAAGTTGAAAATTGAAAAGTAATTCACAGTTTACCATATCTTTAAGATCTTCCAAGTTTATTAATTAGGAACATTTACAACCATTGCCTTGCCCATTGTTCCATTAGCAGAATGGTGCAATACAGGTACTATAATGGAACACAATCAAATGAGAAATTATTACTACCCTCACTTTAATCCACTGGAACTTCGACCTCCATCTTCAAACCATTATTGCCAAGAATCTGCAACAAAGGACAAAGTTTCTTTTAAATGAAAACTTGCATAAATGTAAACACATTAATATCTAAATACAAAAGGGGTTGTGGTTCAAATCCCCTCAAACACCAATCCTGTGCACCCTCAATCATGCGAGACACTTGATCAAGGTTCCCTATATGAAGCAAGCTATAAAAAGTATAATAGAAAATGACGAATCAGTGAAACACCAACTTATGAGGAAAAGACGGTTAACATAAGCAAGCTATAAAAAAGAACAACATAAAATGATAATCAGTCAAACCTAACACACCTACTTGGTCAACATAATGAAAAATACCTAACGAGCTCAGCCAAAAATTCATAAGAAATGGGACTCACTATTTAGAGAAACCTGATGGTTGCAATGAGAAGGAATATCTAAGATGATCTTTTAATAGATATAGCTGAGCAAAAGAAAAATATGTGAATGCAGTGAGGCTAAATTATTTGACAACATTCACATATCTTATAAGGGAATCTTAGAACAAGTATATAATATTTAATAGGATTAGAAAAAAAGTACAATTAAAAACTTGCATAAAGCATTAAATTAAATAGGAGACTCAAGTTTGGGAATGCTAACTCTTAAGAGTAAATGCAGTGCTGGTTGATATTTCAAAGAAAGTACATTTGAAGTTTGAGAAGATTTGACCAATATAAAGGAAGAGATACTCCCTCCAAGGGATTTCCCATATAGGCTCAGGAATGTACATTAACCATGTACCCTACTGACTAGATCATTCAAACTAGAAAATGCAACATAATGGGTAAAGGAAAACATATCAGACTCTTATGGTACCTGTAAATCATATTAACCAAATCTGAGTTGTATACTAATATTCTGTAATCATGGTGATCATGGTAGATATAAAATAGTAATGGAATTTCTAACACCTAATTTTTTCTCCTCCCCCCTTACCCCCGGAAAGGGGGGGAAAAAAACCATGTCATGCTTAGTTGGAATAAAGTTTCCAGAGAACAAATTGAAGTTGAGTCTTATATAATACAAGTAAAAATGCAAACCACTAAAATCTGTACATACTAAATCCATGTGAAATCAATATTGTGAAACTCCCCATTTGACATCCCCAATAGACTCTTCAATAACTCCACCTAAAAGACTGTGTGCATGCTATTGGGTTCTTGATTTTGTGAGAGTTGAAATTAACAGCTTCGGAGAATCGCTTTGCAAGGGCTTGATACAATATGTTGGATCACCACCTTAATCCTAAAAGCTTAAGCCAGTAGGTTTGGGCCAAAAATGTTATGCTAGCCACTCACTTTTGTCACTACTATTTGATGTGGGAATTGACTACAACCACAACACTCACAGGTGAATATTTCAACAAATGCCCCTACTTTGATTGAGTTAAATTAGATATGCAGGAAAGAAGTATTAAGCTAAACTTTTTAAGAACATAATCACAGTGTTGCCTTTAAACAAATTATGTAAAGAAATTGGAACAAACTTATAATGAAAGCTCACATAGAAAGGAATTTATTTGAAATAAAACTACATAGTACCTTCATGAAGTCAGACAAACCCAACAAAGAATTCTTTGTGTAGCCTGCTTCCTCAAGGACATGGGTCAGAACTTGCTGTATCAGGCACCAAAAAATCCACACGTGTAAAAAGGATATGTCACCAGCTGATCTAATTATCACACTTTTTTAAGTTCAAGTGCAACCTATATTTGCAGTAACTAATATGATCTCCAAGCTTTTTATAATTCATGATCAGAGATGCTGTTCCAGATCAGCAATATGTATACAATATGACCAATTTGAATGGGATCAAGAATTTCCATAAGAAACTAAAACCTAAATTGCAGACCCTATTGGTTTACAAAAAAGGCATAATTTTTAGTCAAATATAGGGTATTTCTTGCATCATCACCCATCTTATACAAAGAGAAAAATAGTATAAAGTCATCTGTCAAAGTGCATCAGCATTTTTAAGAAGTATATATATACAGAAAATTTTTTAAGAAGTATTAAATTAGACAAATGCTTAGAATTTCAAGAACATAATATTTATAGAATTGACTCAACTTTCAAGAATAGTTTCTTACATCTTTTCCTTGTCCTTTAATGTTCCTTTCTTGCTTTCATTTTCATATTGTGGACAATTTGCAATAACCATATCACTTACCATGCAATTGGAGATCATTGTAAGACATTAGAAGTTTAAAATTTCAAATACCACTATACTTCCAAGTTCTAGATCCATATTTCAAAAGACCACTGGATATAATCAAACTAACTCAGTTTGTATTTGGCATGTTAATAACCTCAGGTGATCAGTAATCCACCACAATTCACTTTACAGAGAGAACAAAACTTTTAAGCCCAAGATTTACCAAAAAGAAAACAATTAAACCCTATCACTATTGGAGACCCGAGCCATTAAAAGAAGTAAGCTTTTCTTTTATAAATTGTATAGCCCCACACCTTTGATGGAAGGAAATTAATTAGATGATACATTCTTCAAGGATTTTCTAACAAGAACTGACCTCCCTCTGTTGTTCAGATATAAATTGTCCTGACAAATCCCGCAAAACTTCCAACATGTCACTGAATGTAACTTTCCCATTGCCATCCGAATCATACACCTTAAAAATAACTAGGAAACAAAAAGAGACACCAAATGGAAATTCAAAAGGAGGAAATAGTCAAACACAACTTCTAGAAATATGACTTCACAAACTATGAGAAAAAGGAGTCATTACATTCAACTTTCTGCTGCAAGGTGGCACGAGGACTAAATGCAGACAAGAATGCTACAAATTCCTTGAAGTTCAATCCATCCAACATCCTCAACAATCTCTGGAAAATGAATAATGAAGCACACTATCAGAGTAACCGAATAGCACACAACAAACATGTACAAATATGTACCTCCAACACACACAAATGCACATGGTCATATAAACACCTACATACAGACAAAACAAGAGGCCTTAGTCCAAATATTTTGAGGTCAGCTATGGATTCCGATACTCAATAAACTAATTAGGTTCAGCCACGTGTTCTTTTTCGCCATTCTATTCCATTTGAAGTCATACACTCCATCACTTCCTTAATTGACATTTTCATTTTTATTACTTCTATTGATTTATTTTTTTGTCTTCCTCTACATTTTCACCTTCCCTTAACTTGAATAAACTCACTTTTTTAAAAAAAAAATTTTAACTGTTGCATTAATCACAACCTTTGACCATACATACATACACACATGATACAAACATACAACTCCTTTCGGATTAATACCCTCAAAAATTTTTAGAGTAACTCCATGTCATCAATAACATAAATAGACATCGCAATCTAGCTAATTAATGTTTGATGATGTAGAATGAAGATTTATGATTTGAAGAACTCTACCATGGAATGAAGCTAGGAACTCTAGAGTACCTTAATCTCATGTGGGTGTTTGAAATCAGATGCCACACCATTAACTTTTATACATATACATGTTTATAGACATAAATTACATAAATTTATACACACAGAGACAGAGAGAGAGAGATTAGGACCTGAGAGAGAGGGTTGACAGCGAATTCAGGAACGGACAAGAACTCCTCAGCAGAGATGAAACCACCGCCATTGCGATCGAGTTGGCAGAACCTCTGGTACAGTGACACTATCTCCTGCTGCGAAACTTTAAAAAAAAAAAAAAAAAAAAAAAAATCAATATGTGTAATAAGATGAAAAATAAAAACTAGGAGAGGTAGTTAGCAAGTGGTACAGGTGTGGTTGCAGTGTTCCTGAACTTCTTCGATGTCGTACTGAGTGAGCATTGATGATGTGTTTCCCATGTATGTGTGTTTTATTAAGGTCGCTGGAGTGATGAAGAGGAGAGGCCAATAACTAAGTACTTGATTGAAGTTGAGAGTGAAGATCCAAAATGGCGAGACAAATAGACAATACAATACTTGTCCACACTCCACATTAAGGATATGCATTTTTTTTCCTCGGTAGGTCGCAGCAGTTAGCTTAGCTGGGATGTCTTTTCAAAACTTAAATACCCATTCCAAGTGTGGATCCCATCTTTTATTTTAGATTCCGGATAATTTAATTTATGTCATTTTAGGATTATCCATATTCTACTCTATTTAATCTTTTGTTTTGGTGGTCACTCCATAAGTATAAGTGCTTGTGAGGTGTAACTAGTAAAAGTTGGAGTTCAAGTTTTCAAGAAAAAGTTTTATACACATTTACACTTAGATTATGCTAGATTAGAATTTTTATCTTGTAAAAAAAAAAAAAAACAAAACTAAAGTACAATTTGGTAAAGATACAACTCTAACTCCCACAAAAACATTTCCTAAAATATATGTTCATTCTCCTTTTGATTTTTTTTTTTTGAAAGTCTTTATCCACTTATAAATTCTAAATACATAATACTTATGAAAAAATGTGTAAACCTTAAATTAGAATGAATGAAAAATTATGACCAAAAAAAGCTTCATCGCATGTGCGATGAGGCTAGTTATTATTATTATTATTTATATTATACAATATTTATAACATAATTCCACTTTTTGGACTGAATTTTAATGTGGTTCAGAAATACTCCTAAATCCTATGTTTAATAAGACAAAATTTGTAGATTCCAGTTAGCTCAACTAGTAAGATTTTTTATGGTTAAATAAGAGATTTGTGGTTCAATCCTCGCCTATACCAAAAAATGATTGATATCTTAGTCTAATGATAAGGAGCTATTATTGATGTGAACACCATAGGTTGAAATTCTATAAAAAAAAAAAAATGACAAAACTTGAGGACAATCCGGTAAAAATATATCTTTAACTCAACTTAAAATGCTCACAAAATAGGACACTCTCCTACTAATTTATACCTTTAAAACAAAATTATCCAAAAAAAATAAAAATAAAATAAAAACTTCTCATTCTACTTGTATATTTCCTTGAAGACCACGTTTCAACCTTTTTTTTTTTTTTTTTTTCAAACTTTATCAAGATTCACGGTTTCTTTTATTAAATTTTTTTTTTTTAATTTCCAGTTTCCTTAATTCCTAATTTCACGTTTTTTTTTTTGAATTTATAGTTTCCTTAATCCCTAATCTCACCTTTTTGTTTTTGTTTTACCTTCTCAAATCTCCTTTTCTTTATTTTGAATTTGAAAAAAAAAAGAAAAAAGGAGAACACTCCTACTATAAAACTATTACTAAAACTTCTTATCTATATTCTTTAAATTTAAGCACTGCCATATATCCTCATTGAAACACCACATGCAAATTTAAACACCCCAAACTTTAATTGAAATTCAAATAAAAACAGTTTTAACAATTTAGAACTATATATCTCTCTAATTCTTTTCTTTTAATATTATTCAATTTTGAAAAGAATTCCACTTGCACGCACCACATTGGTGCTCTCCGACAAAGAAGATAAAGGTTCCATGGTTGGTTCATAATGATTTTTGGTAGGTAAATTTTTTTTGTTACGTTCTCTTTTTTATTTTTTATTTTTGCCTTGTTAACTTGTATATTAGTTTTTGCTGAATCCATGATTTTGCTGAAACACCATTCCTGGCCAAAAGGGCCAAGAGTTTCAAACATCTTGCTCATGATTTTGCTCTAACAAGTAACAAGAAGAATGAAAAAAAGAAAAAGAAAAAAAGATGACATCGTTAAATAACACATTTAATGCTCTCTTTTTTTTATGTCATAATCTAAAAATTGAGATTAAAGGAAAATTATGACACTAGACAAAAAAAAAAAAGAACACATAGCACACGTAAATGACGAGGCTAGTTATTATTATTATTATTTTTTATGTGAAGGCATTAATTGATTTTGTTGTAGGGAAGCTTAAATCCATTATAATAAAAAGCTTTACTAATTAAGCTAATTCAAACCCATTCCAAAATTCTCTCGATTGAAAGAATGGATGTCAACTTTAACAAATACAATGCTTGTTGTTGTTGTTGTTGTTGTTGTTGTTGAGGAACATATTCAAATTTCCGCCCTTTTATTATTATAAATAAAAGACCAATGATACAAGAAACAATTGATAATGACTCATTAGACTAGTTCTTAATATTTTAGGAGTAGGTAAGTCAAATTTTTTAATGGCCAAATTGTCAAAAACTTCAAAAATTACATATGTTATAATTTTTTCCCCAAAACTTTTCCCCCTCCTCAAGCGTGCTCTGCCATTGGCTAAAAAAAAAAAAAAAAAAAAAAAATATATATATATATATATATATATATATATATATAAAAGATGAAGAAAAAGAAAATTCAGGATAAAACAATTTTTTTTAAAAAAAAATCTTTCTCAGTATGTAATGTTCACTGTTGTCACATCATTAAACTTCATTAATTTTTTTTTTTTTTGAGAAACAAGATATCCAATATTATTTAATTGATGATGGAACATCCTTCATCAACACAACACAATCTAAAAATTTAATAGATAATTTAGCCAAATTGTGAGCTAGCTTCGTTAATATTAATAAGTAAAGATTGGTATCAGGAAAAAAAAAAATAGAGCATATAACATAAGGATGGTCAATGTAATTTACCATAATTATATTATACCATCTTATCAACCTCAATTTCTTACAATTTACGGTATTTAAAAAAAAAAAAAAAAGTCAAGTTATTTGAAATTGGGCAAACTTTTTACTTTTTGTTGAGAGAATGACAAATGAAAATTTAGTTATAATTTCTTATGCACCTTTCATTAGTTTTTTAAAAAACATTAAAAATTAAATTCAAAAAGAATTAATTGAAAAAAGAAAAAGAAAAAGAAAAAGTCACTTGCTTTACATGACTCTTGAAAATTCTAAAGTTTATGGGGTTTTCTTTCTTATTTCAATATACGGTGAGCTTTAACTTAACCAAATTGAGTACTGGGTAGTGTGTGAAAGTCTTTTCCTTTCAGCCAAACACTACTTTTCTTCGAGGAATCAGAAAGCTTAATCAGACAGATTTACATCTCTCTCTCTCTCTCTCTCTCTCTCTCTCTCTGTGGAAATCGGAAGAGCACGTAGATTTACAAACCTGAATTGCCCAGAAAAAGAATTTCACCAATTCTCAGGTTTGGAATTTTTCTTCTTAACCTAAACTTACAATTCTTATTTTTCTACTTTGATTCACAATCTACGCTTTACTAAGCATGAAATTAGAGAACAAAAAAAAAATGCAAACCCAAAAATCGATCTTTCTATTTGAACTTGTTTAGTTTTACTCACTCTATGGGTATTGAACAGGTCAGGTCTCTAACGTTGTACCTCGATCATCTTTGGTGTACGGTCAAATATGGTATGTGCATTCTTAATTTGCGTTTTATTTGGATTAAATGTTTGACCTTTAGTACATATGGTACATTTTAGGCTTACTTACTCAAACAACAAAAAAAAAGGGAAAATTTTGTAAATGTGGGTACATACGCTGAGATAAACATTGTTCTTTGTAATATATATATATATATATATATATATATATATATATATATATATATATATATATATATATATAAAAGCTTGTATAGGGTCAAAAGGATGGCATGAGCATCAATTGTTTAGCCCGTACGCGGTGAATGCCCCTGGATTGCCCAGCAACTGGTTATGACAGGCGGGTCAGTTGCCCGTAGGTTTTACTTGCTAGAGGCGAGTCCAAATTGGTCTTCTTTAGTACATATGGTACATTTTAGGCTTACTTACCCAAACAACAACAACAAAATAAAGGGAAATTTTTTTAAATATGGGTTCGTAGGCTGAGATAAAAATTGTTCTTTGTAATATATATAAGCTTGTATAGGGTCAAAAGGATGGCATGAGCATAAACTGTTTAGCTTGTTAGCGGTGAATGCCCTCGATTGCCTAACAAGTGGTTATGACAGGTTGGGTCAGTTGCCTGTAGGTTTTACTTGCTAGAGGCGAGATAAACATTGTTCTTTGTAATATATATAAGCTTGTATAGGGTCAAAAGGATGGCATGAGCATAAACTGTTTGGGCCGTAAGCAGTGAATGCCATTGGATTGCCCGACAACTGGTTATGACAGTTGGGGTTAGTTGCCCGTAGGTTTTACTTGCTAGAGGTGAGTCCAAATGGGTCTTCTTTAGAAAGGTTCCCTACGTTATTAAAAAAAAAAAAAAAATTATGAATGATGAGGGTTAGTTATTGCTATATATGTTGTTGGAAATTGGAGTGTTAGAAGAAAGCGAAAATGTTTGTTGCTGTTGTGATATTGGATACTTACTGAGACTTGTTACACTAGGGGTGTAGATAAATGAATTTTGATACAAAATTGTGGTGTGAGTTTTGTGTACAAATTCTACGTACTTAAACAAGTTTGTGCTTAGATGAAACTATCCCTGAGTGGAGTTGTTATTATGTTTTTACAAATAAACGGGATGTAACCAGTCAATGATGTATGAGTAGTTAATGGTTTAAGAAGCTTTACTTGTTTTTACAACTTCTACATCTATGAATGATGATATGGAAGGTAGCATACCATTCACCTAAATAATTTGGAGGAAAAAATGGTTAGAAGAGCAAGCACAAGACTAACTACCCTAAGACAGGTAACATTGATGGAGATTTTCATACTGAAGGTCCGACAAGGAAGTAATTGCTATACAAAAATGATTGGTATGAAGATTGAAGTTATTCTAGAGGATTAACTGCTAGATTTTAGGTAATTTTAGGCATCAAATAAGTGGAAATTAGAACACTTACTATTACAGGGGTGGAATGATGGGCTAACAAAATTTGGTGTATGCCATCAAGTTTGAATATTAAGAAGCTACATAGTGGACCCTGACTTATATTGAAAGGCAGACAAATGTTAATGAATCATGGAGCAAAAATATAAGGTTTCCTCTTCTACATTACTAAGCTGCATGCATTCTTGTTGTTAGGCCCTCATTACTAAGCTAGCTTGTATTCAAGTTCAAGCTCATTTATTCTTCCAAGACAAAATTAATGGTTTCGTTTAAAAGGAATATTGATGGGAAGTACAAAGGGTTCAAGATCCACAGGGTGTGTATATAACTTACCAATGAAAAGAAGAAATGGCCATCTTGAAATTAATTTTGGCTTATACTAGAAGTAGGAGACCTGTTTTCTACCTAACTAGAGGAAGTCAAGATTTTCTACAGCTTTTACTTGAGTAGTTACAAAATGCAGCATATTGACTTGCTTTATTGGATTGCAAACATAATGATCTAGTATAAACCGGGTTCCAGACAACTAAAAAGATATATTTTCTTATGTTTCAATCTCTACACCATTGATATATGAGTTGGATACTAAATTATGTGCCTATTATATTACAAATAGAAATTAAGTTCTTCCTACTCGTTATAATTTTTTTCCTTACATTGTTATTCAAGAAAGGGATTATCGCTAATCTTTATACTTTTTATGTAAACCATTGATGTCAATTTTACCATCTCAAAAATAAGTTTAGATGTTTTGTCATAACCTTTTTGTTTCATTGAATTTCATTGTTCAAGAAAAGGATTGTTACATTTATGTTGTATTCAAAGCATTACTGTCCGTATTAATCAGAAGATGTTTTTAAATGTGAAAGCATTGAAGGCATTTAGGTCATGTTTTACAGGCAATGTAAAATACAAATCTAATGAAGTATATAATGCTTTAATTGCAGTTTTTGCTATATCTGTTTCTTCTAGCAACTTTAGCTATGTTTAGTGTTCTTCATTTTCCTGCTGAAAAGAATAAAAAGTTATATTCCTATGTGTCCTCGCAACTTAGTCACTGATTTATACTCTAACTGTTGTACAGGCTATGTATATCCGTGTTAAGCGTAGTAAGACAACTTACTTCATACGGTGCGATCCTACTGAAACAGTTCTAGACATAAAGGAGAAATTGCAAGTCCTCATCGATCAACCAGTTAACAATCAGCGTTTGATCCTAGTTGGTACTGGGGAAGTTTTAGAGGATTCAAAGACATTGGCAGATCATAAGGTATAATCCTCTGTGTGTGTGTGCGTGTGTATATATATATATTTTTTTTTTTCAATTTTTTTATCCTTATTTGTATTTAAGAAATTAGTACTCAGAAGTACCTGCAATGCCCTAAAATCTTTATCATACGAGCTTTAAATATGTTATAATTTTGTCAATACATTTGTCATGTCTTTTTCAGGTTGAAAATGATTCAGTTGTGGCACTGACCTTGAGAAAAGGTGGTCTTCTTAATTCTTTCCTCTCTGATTTTTATGCATCACCTATGTACTACTGGGTACCCTTGTGCATTTTTTATGTTGCTGATAGGAGTCTGAACAGCTAAGTTGCAATTGTTTGAATTTCTATAATTTTCACCTTGTACTATACTAAGCTACTCTTTAGCAGTAAATAGTTGAAAGGTTAGATGTTAATATTTTCCAATGAGCTCTAGCTCAAATAGCACTTCCTACCATGACCTCACTACCCTATTGTAATGAGGGGAGGAAATGCAATCTTAGCTAGAGCCATGGTATAACATTTGCCATTTGAAAAGGTAAGAAGTCAGCTGATACACTATAGCTTTATTTTGGTACCCTAACATGGCCCGTTCTTGCACACGTCCACCATGAATCTGTTCATCTATGATGCTTCCACCAGTCCAATCTTTCTATTGTAGTTTTGACCTGTTAACAGTTTTAATCTTAGAAAACCTGACTTTTTCAAGCTGGAGGATAAGCAGTTGGAAGGTATTGTGATTCAGTTAGTTAGGTGGCTCTCATAGCTCATGAACAAGTTTGTGTCTCTTCAAGGACACATGAGGTTTTAATTTTTCATAGGTTCTGTAACATTGGGACAAATTTTGGGGGCTCTGGTGGGTAGTGTTTCTTTATATAATATGGGTCTTATGGTTATCTTAGCCAATGTGGACCATCTTAGATTTGCTGGTCGTGAAATTTTTTTTTTTTTTTGGGTAACTAATGAAAATTTATTGATCAAAAGGAATATATCAATGTACACCGGATGTGTACTTGAGTAGCAGTACATCAATCTATCAAATTACAATGCTTAGACATATCTAATAAATTAGAGCAGCGAATAGAATTAAAAGCAACGCTCCAATCCAGGCTGTTAGAACAGTGAATTGCTTTAATAGGACATCAGTCTAAGTCAGTTAGTTGTTTGGACCCTTAAATTCTGAAAAAGGCTGTTACTAACATCTGCTTGTCTATTTTTCCAGAAGGGTCATCATAGGATTAAGTTATTTAAAAAAGAAAAAAAAAAAGAAGTAAGAAAACCCAAGAAACTTGAGTGAATAGCAATGTGAGATGATCTGTTTGAGTGATAGTGTCATGATAAATGTGCATGCTAAAACTACAAGTTCTATCTATTACTTGTTCTCACTATTGGGAGTGCCATTGTACGTATATATCTTGGGCTAGGCCACATTGTGGCCCTGAAAGGATCTAAAGATGTTACTCATCTTCAATTTGGTTTTCATTGCATGCTTTAAAAGGCAAAGGCCCACTTAGGACAAACAGCTTGTTAACCTAGCAAACTTTGATTTTCAGATTTAGAATTAAACTTGATTAATATAATATTTATATTTGTGAACCTGAAGTATCAATGATGGGCTATTAGACTTGTTTTCAAGATTCTATTTTTGGGAGAACTTAAGTAGAGACCAAACCATCCAAACTGATCATCTGGTCTTGATGTGTTTGCTCATCACATTGCTTCTTATGTCTTTTTTTGATAAGATGTTGCTTGTTATGTCTTATGTTTACTGAGTGGCCAGATTGGACGTAGAAATGTGTAGTTATATTTTCTTTACTCTTCATGAAATCTAATCATATAAGAAGAAAGTATTTGTTAAATTTTAAGACTTGCATTCTAAGAATATTCGTGGGTGTCAGATAATAATGGAAGGTGTTATGCAACTGAAGATATTTATGAAGAGCTTGTCTGATGTAGTAGTTTAGTGGATATTTCTTTGTAGTTCAGGTCCATTTTGGTTAAGATTTCCTCTCTCTCTCTCCCCCTCTCCATACAAATGTATGAGTTTATTTAGAGGAAAGAAAATATCTCTCTATATCCAAAATTAATGGGTGCATTTCAAGAAAATGTTGTATAATCAAGTGGCAGCAATGAATATCAACTGGGAATCATACTTTGCCACTCTGGAAGTAGAATCCATGCCTATAGTTTATGGAAAGTTAGTTCATAATTTTTGGAGATCACCTCAGTTCCATCTGTGATCTAACTCCTGTACTTGTTTAAAACTATCTTTATCATGGGCTTTCTTGTGTTGCTTCCAGATGATAATGAGTTTGAGGAGGTAGACATTGTGCGGCCAAATGATTTTTACCAATCACGGGATGCAGACACTGGCAATTGGTAAAAAGACCCGGAGGGCTCTAACTTTTCCAAGAATTTACTCTTTACTGTATGGCATCTTGAAATGTCAATTGGTTCGAGTCCAATAAATATTCTTGTACTTCTTGATTAAAAAATGTTGTACACCATCTCAAGAAATGCATGCCTAGTTCAGAAAAGATGATTTTGTTGTAGTTTGCTTAATATTACTGAAGGATTAAGTAACTTAGGTTCCGATGGTAGGTTTTATGAAAAGGTGACCCTGTACTTCACAAACAAATATTACCTTATGGTATAGACTTCACTGCATAGTGCATAAAATTAGGAACTGCCTTGTATACAAACTTAATCACCTTTCTGATTTTCAAAAGTATTAAATAATAATAACATTATGATTATTGATATTAATAAGAATGTGTTTGTGTGCTCTAAAAAAAAAAAAAAAGAATGTGTTTGTAGGACATGCAAATGGGTTATTTGAAGAAGAGAATAATGTGTGGATCTTAATTTACGTGTGTAAAAGTAGACGTAATTTCAAAATGGTACATTAGTATTAATTGGTATTGAAATATTTTGTTTCTTTAATCAAACCAAAACAGTCTCGGGTATAGTATTGACTCCATTGGATTAAAATTTTAAATTTCTATGATGATGTCGGATGGTGTAGTGTAATGGCTTAATGGGAAATAACGCTTATTCCCAAAACTAAGTTATGGTTGGACAGAAAAAATAAAATAGTAGTAACCTTAGATGTTAGATCTAGGTGATATAATGAAACTATTGCACGCGTGAAATACGAGAAATGATTAAACCAAATATGAGAAATATGAAATCTTTTTAACAATCAATTGCATTAATGCCTTCAGTATATGATCCTTTATTGTAATATAATTATGCTTTTCAAATATCATTTTCAAACCAAATCATCTAAGATCAAAAAATCTTGATGCAATAGTTTGCTTAATCATTTGTCGACCTTGCTTCTCCACATACCTTAAGCAAGCAGTCATACTTCAAAAACTAAATAATGTCAAGATGAAATCAACTTTTGTGCAAAACATCCTCTGCACTAATTCAAGAAAGAAACACAACAGAAAGAAATTCTGGAAAGCCATGAGTTTGGAGTTGGCAACAGCAACACCTGGTGACATGGAGTTCCTATGAAAGAACATAAAGTAAGGTTGTCTTTGAAGTAAAATGTTCAACTAGGCTCAATCAAACTTCTTCTGTCATGCTGTGTCAAACAAATTGGCCCTTTCTCCAATGCTCAATAATTAACACAAGGTGGAGGCGTTGGTTGAGGAATTTCATCTTTATTGATTAGCATTTTCACAACTACCGACATTGATGGTCTTAGCTCTGCAGCTGCTTGTACACAAAGCAGCCCTATTTGAAGTAATCGGGAAGGGTCCACATCCCGAAAATAATCCTCTGAGACTGCACCAGCAGCTTCACATAGCCTACCCTTCTCATAAAGATTCCAAACCTTATAAAGAACCCCCCCAAAAAAAAAAAAAAAAAAAAATTGTTAAAGATTTCGGTCTTGGTTCATGAGAAAAGAAAAGTATTTCTCTAAAACATGAATCGGTGACACTTCAGGTAAAAAGATAACTAAAAGTCTAATTCCCTTTTCCACATACAATTTGAAGGACAATAATTCTAAAACTGTAAACATCTGCTTTCTCAGATAGTATGCAAGAAATAGCATACTCCAGAGCCACATAACATCTAAAGATGTACATTTGAAATGGAAATGTAATTAGAGATGATAGGTTCAATATTACATAGCAGCAATGAAAATTGTCATTTATGACAGGAAAGAAGAAAGAGTAACAGAATTGCAATTTTTTTCCCCTATGGTGAATGTTTTTAATTTACCATTGCATAACAAAAATTAAAAGTAGATGACAAGAAATTTGCTCCTAGTAAAAGTGATGCTAAGTTACTCATTCCTACATGGTGCCAAAACAGAAAAAGGTGCAAAATGGGAAGATAATAGGTCTAGGCACTTACCCTGTGCACATAGTCATACCGTTCGCGTCTACCTCAAATCTTGGAAATAATCTAAGAAGTCCAAAATCTGCAATCTTTGGCTCAAAATCACCATCAAGTAGAATATTGCTTAATTTCAAATCTTGATGGATAATTCTCAAATTTGATTCCTCATGAAGATAGGCCAAGCCCTCAGCTGTACCCAATATGATCTTATACCTTACATCCCACCTCATCAGCTGAGGATTAATTTTAACTGACTCAAAAGGCGCACAAGTAAATGAACTGAATAAGAAAAGTTAATATTCTTATATGAACAGGAGTTCAAGATTATTTCAATACCAGAAAAGTTATCAAGAAGGCTTTGGTTGGGCACATATTCATAAACAAGAAGGCTTTTAGGGCCTGTAATGCTGCATCCCAACAGCTTTACTAGATTTTTATGATCGATGCCACTGATCAAATTGACTTTATTAAAGAAATCATCTGCAGTTCGTTTACTTTTGAAGAAGAGCCTCTTAACAGCTACAACTTTCCCATCTAGTAAAATTCCCTGATTAACACAAAGAAATGTACCTAGTTGATTTCACATACAAAATTTTTATTCCCTTAAATAATGTAGAAATTGAATCTTGAAGTTACTTTATAAACTGAACCATAACGCCCTTCTCCCAGCTTTTTGGAATTGTGGAAGTAATTTGTGGCCGATTCTAGACTTTCATGTGGAAAATTTAGTTTGGACTTGTATAAGTTGGACAACAGACCTACTAGTTGCATTTTCTCTGAAACAAATGCCAGAAGAATAAGCTATCTATTAACTCAATAAGTCAGACATAATCTTTTTCCTTTTGAATGAGTGAATTTGGCTGATTAACTGAACAACCACTTAAGATTAAAAGTGAATCACAAGTAATCCTTCAGAGTCTAAATGTAAAGCATAGTTACCTTTCCTCTTCTTCAATACATTCTTCCTAACAATACAAACAACAGTTGTGATAATCAACACAAGACCCGAAGCTAAAGTTGTTGCAGCCAAAGTAAGGACTAGCAGAGAGATTTCCTAACAAAGATTAACATACTGATCAGTAAACAATATTCATGAGAAATTAAATTATTTTACCAAAACAAAAAATGAAATGAAATTAAAGCACTTTGTAATACCCACAAACATATATACACACACACACACACAAAGAATTCTAATTTGTTTGACTAGATAATTATAAAAATTGATTGTGGGGTCAGTAGTGGAATTATTTATGTTTAAAGGGGTTTTCTACCATATTAATAATGAAGTGCTTCTGGTTAAAATAAAATAATAAAAAAAAAAAAAAAAAAAAAAAAACAACAACAACAACAAAGTGATTATGCAGTTACCAATTTGATATATGTCCATAGAGAATTCTAGATAAAGAGCTTCTCAAAAATTTTGGAAGAAGATTGAAGGCCAAATTCTCCAAAAAGGAAATGGTAAGACTAATTGCTTTAATGAGCCAAAAAAAACTCACCATGATTATCTCCTCCCACTGGATCCCTCGAATTATAATAAAACTTTTGAATGGAATACCTCATGTAACAACCAACATTCAAGACCCTTTCCTTCTTCCTTTGGAGTACATGAACTACTACTAGAGACCCCCTTGGCCAAACACTTGTCACAAGCAAACCCACTTACTGATTCTCACAACCAGTTCTTCTTCTTATATTATTATTATTTTTTAACTGGGATTGAGTGGGGTTGGACTTGGACATGGATATTCATTAGAAAAATGGATATAGAATAAAAATGGTAGGGAATGTAAACATTAATTCATTGTGTTTGGCTGAAAGAGTTGGGTATTTATAAGAAATTTAAGTGGGCAAACTGAAGCCGAAGAATAATATGTGAAATCTAAGTTGTGGGGGAAAAAGCATTGTTAGATGTAGAAAGTGTGTGGCCAAGTCCTCAAAGAACACTTTAGAAACACGGAAGTAAATTAATCTTTCTCAAAAGCATATTGTTTTTCAAAGCTTGAAATTAAAAAGTTGATTTTTCGTGAAGTTAAATATATTTTCCATTTCAAGAATGTTTTGAACGAGGAAAAGAAAACCCTGAAGTTGATATTTCCATTTCAAGAATATTGATTTTGAACGAGAGGAAAAGACTAAAGAGAACGCGGTAAGCCCTAACGTACACCTCAGGGAAACTTTAGCCCTTGACCAACCAACCACGAAAGTAGTGTAAGAAAGTTGTAGTGAACGAAAGCTTTGCTAATAATTGTCATAATATACCATTTATATACGTAGGAAAGAAAGAGATTAGCACACCACATACTAGTTGTAGATTATCATTTACCAAATACTTCATCTTGTATACGCTTTAATTTGTGATTATTTGGTGTAAGTGAGGTTGAAGTCAAAAGAAAGTTGTTCATTGTGCAAATCTAGGAATTTTGGTTGAGAGAACTGGAGATTGGTCAAGCCAAATTAAGTACATTTGAAAAACTTGTTGGACAAAAATTTTCACTTAACTTGTGCCTAAGGGAAAAAAAAAATTATCTGTTGCTAATAGTGTAATGGCTTACAAAACTCTTGATGTGTCGGTGGATATATAAATAGATTCAAATTATGGTAACAGTAGGGATATTACAATTTTTACTCAATAACTATTATAAATTGATATATCACCAATTAAAATAATAATAATAATTAAGACATTCATTTATATATTGTTGGTATCCTAACAATTATATTCATTGCCACATCATTGATTCATTGTAAAGTTTATATCGCAAAATTTGTAATAGCTTTTGCATTTTCCTCCAACTTATATTGAAAAATACAAAAGCTACAACAAATTTTCTACAAAATATTTATATACTCGTGATGATAATCAATATCATATACTATAAAGTTGAAGTTTCATTTTTTAGCTTTTCTTGTTAAGAGTTTTGTAGTTTAACTAATTTGCACATCCTGATATTTTCAATGGATACATCCAGGATTCAGATCACCTCACACCCAACTATCGATGTATAAGAAATAAAAAATAAAATCTTTTTTGTTGATTAATTTTCTTTGGAAACAAACAAGTCTCAATTCTTAGCTTTTTTGATAATAAAATTTATTTGTCAAATTTAATGTAGAGCCCAAAATATAGAGACCCAAAACTTTAATGTAGAGCCCAAAATTTAACGTCGAATTTAACAAGAATGTGTTTAAAGGACATGAAAATGGGTTATTCGAAGAAGAGAACAATGTGTGGATTTTAATTTGAATGTGTGTGTAAAAGTAGTGGTAATTTCAAAATGGCACACTAGTATTAACCGGTATTGATATAAAAGAAGGGGTTGAAACATAGGAGAGAATGCCAAAGTTAGTAACTATAGGTTGGAAGAAGTAATACAGGAGATGTTTAGAAAGAATTTTTTAATTTTTAAAAAAATTACAAAACATTGTCATGTTAGAGCATTATAAGAAATAATATCGACATTTTTTAATAGCTATGATAAGATTTGAACTATGATATCCACTTCATGTTCTTATCATAAGGTTAAGACTTAAGATACCAATTGGTTCTTCATATAGACGAGATAATTTTTGTACATATTGAATAAAAATATAATAATTAATATATATTGCATCTAGGAGCCTACCTTGGTTATAATGAAAGCTAACATCATAGTAATACAAGAATTAAAAGTTAGGATGAAGATTAGAAAAAAGAGATACAGATCTCATAGAAGAGGAAGTGTGAATGGCATTAAACACTTGAATCCAAGGCGTCATATCCATGAAGTTCTATGGTTTCTTAATATTTCAATACCGTGAGATTTTCTAATTCTCTTGTACATGCATTGTAAAAGAGTAATAAGCAGCTCTTTTTATGTAGGATGTGGCATTTAGCTCTACCCATATTGTTAGAATATCAAGAAAATATACAACAATCTAATTCTATATCAGTATTTTAGCACCAGGTACAGGTCCCTGGATCACTTTGTATCCTATGAATAATGTTGCCTCTTTGAGCAAGGATCTCCTCTGTACTAATTCACGAAGGAACACACTGGAAAGCTAGGAGTTTCAAGGTGGCAACAGCAACACCTGGCGACATGGGTTCCCATGAAAAACATATTAATCATTATAAAGCATATATATATAATAAAAGTTTAAAGCATTTATTAGACGAAACAAAGTACCACGGATATTGTAGGGATTGTTAGCACGATGAACAAAATTTTTAAGGACTTTTATACAAGCACCATCTCTTTATATGTAAATGTCAAATTCTAATGAAAAAAAGAGGTTTTATTTCTCATTTACGAGAATTCAAATTCTTAGTTCTGTTTTCTGTGTAAGCATCATATTATAAATGAATCCACTACAGTTTTTTTGTGTAGTCATACCATTTAGTAAATTATTTATGAATCCCAAAGCCCAAACAATCTAAAATCTAAGCTCTTAAGAAGTCCACCTAAGACAACAAAAGAACCAGAAACAAACTTTAGGAATCATCGTTTTGATTTCATAAAAGATTTAGATTATATAAGGCTTACACTTTAACCTATGGGCTTGGGTTAAGTCAAGCAAGAAGGAAATCCTCAAACTAAATAATTGGTGTAGTCAAAGACTAATTGCTTTGATGAGGTAAAGAAGAAGAAGAAAAAAAAAAAAAAAAAAACTTACCTTGAGTAATATTATTTCCCCCCACTGTATTGCTTGAATTATAATAAAACTTTTGAGTGGAATACCTCATGTAACACCCAGCATTCAAGACTCTTCCTTCTTCCTTTGGAGTACATGAACTGATGTTATAGAAAGCATTGGCCAACTGGCCAAGCACCTCTCACAACCAGTCCTACTCACTAATTCCCAACACTGAGCCAATCCATAAACCGTTATATTTCCTTTATTCACGAACCCCACAAAGAAATTATCATTCTTAGGCACTTCCACACTCAGATTCCTCACCAACTCTTCTACATTAGCTCCAAAAACACTACGGTTCCCCACAAAATCTTGTGTCCCACACACGGTTGTGTCTTGTGAATCCAAAGTATCATTGAAGAAATTGTAGTCATCGTACCTGAGATAACACCCGTCCATGAAAAGCTTGCCTCCACGAATGGCTCTTACAAATGGATAGCAGTATTGTATCCGGGTCTTGCTCTGTGCAAAACAGAGATCACAGTCTGTCTGAGAGAGATCTTTCATGCACTCACCAAAGGTGTAAACTGTGGTATTACCAGTCCCATTCATGACAGCTGCATATCTTTGTGTGGCAACCAATGGGGTCGTAGTGTCCATGGTTGCCAAGAAGTTTGCTATGAAAGTTTGACGCTCAGACAAGGCTGCTGATTTGTTTGTGCATAAGAGCAGCCTCTGTGGCTCTTGGGTCAGAAAGAGAACTATATACAAAGAAAGATAACAAGAAAAGAAGAAGAACAAAGATTGAGCGATACATCAAACCGAAAAAAGAGCAAGAGTTGGATATGTAATCGTTGAGAAGTGAGAACAGACCAACTGTGTGTTCTGATTGATGGAAAGCGATCTGAATTGATACTTGATTGACTTATTGTATAAAGAAACTATGCAAAGAGGTATCAGTTCTCTTCACGCAACATTAAAAAAAGAGCAAAGATCAATCTACGAGAAAATTTGCTTTTAAAAACACACAAGTAGTTCGAGCTATTAGTGTGATTAGTGTGGTTGACATTCAACTCCAATTATTGACTACTACCTTTTTTTTTTTTTTTTTTCAAATAGCTATTAGAAATGTTAGTCAGTATGTTACGCGTCGAAAATGTAAGATCTAACCGAGAGCATGAGCCATGAAGTACTCGAGTATATATGGCAATTTTAAAGACCATGCTATGGATTATTGAAAAAAAAAAAAGGGTTACCTAGAAGAATAAATGGAACATACTTTCAGCCATGATTGTTCAAGTTCCTGAAGAGAAAACCCAAATTTTATTAGAGAAATTTATTCTAGGGTCAAAATCTCAGGTCTAATACAAGATAATTGTGATTAAACCCTTTATGATTCTAACTATGTTATGGAAATAATCTAGCAAGTCACATTTATAATTAGAATCATAAAGCATCACACATGCTTGTGCAATTCGGGATTTATTTTTCCCCAAAGTGGTTGGTTTTGGTTTTTTCACTTATTCTTTTCCAAAATTTTGGATTACGGTTTTGATTTTTTATTTTTTTTCACTGGAACCAACCAAAACCCCTTTCCCTCCCCTTTGTACGTGTGTATGTTTGTTTCTAATAAAAAAAAAAAAAAAAACCAATATATAATATTGGTACTAAAATTGATGCCTAATACTAATAGGCTTTGGGTCGAACCTGCAAGGCTGTAGATGCCTAATAATAACACCGAGCTATAGGCATTTTTGTATATGAGAAACCAATAGTTTTGGCTCGACATAAAATCTACCTTAAATCCAATATTTAAAATAAAAAATAAAAAGTATTTCACTGACCAAATCTTAAATTATAAACTTGAAATTTTTGCTCAAGCCTAATCTAAACGGAAGTGTGTGGAACTTTTTTATGGAGACTTGAATCCCAGTCTTAAGGGGCGATTTCCTTAAATTTTTTTAAGGTCATCATTAAGAAATCTAAATTATACAAAATCTAATATAAAAATAAAAATAAAAATAAAAATAAAAAACTTCATATTTTGACAAAGAATTTTCTTATTTTGAAATCGTTATATGATAATCGTATTATCAATGCCACAAGTTACATCTTTTTAAAAAATTTTAGTTAAATAAATTTTTTTTTTTTTTCTAATAAGAGCGTACTGTACAGCACCCTTGAAAAGTACCCACAAACAGAATACAATAGGCTATTGTAGTGAGTGCATTAGAAAGAAATTATATTTTGTACATCACACACTACAAATTTGTATATCACACCCCAAGAACCTCAGTGTCATTGACCTTTCAAACAACTTCATCTCTCAAGAGTTTCCTAAAGCTCTCTACAACTGTTCAAGCTCGAAGACCTTGACCTCTCACAGAATTACTTCAACGGCACAATCCCGGTGGACATTCACCGCTTGTCTCGCCTGCGCAGCCTCAACCTTGGAGCCAACAGCTTCTCTGGTAACATTCCACCATCTATTGGACAGTCAAACAACTTCATTTCCCAAGAATTTCTTAAAGCTCACTACAATTGTTCCAAGTTCGAAGACCTTGACCTCTCACAGAATAACTCCACCAGCACAATCCCGGTTGACATTCACCAATTTTCTGGTTGGATCCCAGCTGGAGTGTCTTCCTGGAGGATGGTATTTGAGGCTTGTAATAACCTCTCTACTGGCACAATTCCTCGGAAATTAACATCTCTTCCTTATTTAACAACTCTTTTGCTTGATCAAAATCAACTCTCAGGCGTCCTTCCATCAGATATTATATCATGAAAAACGTTAAATACTCTAAATCTTCACTGAAATAAAATCTCTGGACCTATTCCGGATGAATTAGGTAATTTGGCAGGTCTTACAGAGTTGGACTTGTCAGAGAAACTTTCTGGCCAAATACCACCCTAGCTTGGCCTCCTGAAGCTACTTTACTCAATCTCTCTTCCAATCATTTGATTCGGAGGATCCCAGCACAATTTGAAAATGATGCATATGCCAGCAGCTTCTTGAACAATCTTGCTCTCTGTGCTAATAAGCCATCACTAAACATTAACAGCTGCAACAATTCTGACCATCATAAATCAAGCAAAGTTTCATCCATATATCTTGCATTAATTATTAGTTTGGTGGCAGCAGCTCTACTGGGTTTAATAGTTTCAATATCCATGATCAGGAAGAGAAAGCGGGGATTAAAAAACAAACCATTATAGTAGCTGTTACCAAAAACATCACACATTATCATATTTAAAAAACAGGTAAAAATCAAAGTTTTAGTTTTTACCATTTCTAGTAATTAAGAACTGCTTCTCTGGTGGCAAGTATGACTTCCTCTTGTTTGGCTCGCCTGATTCCCTGACATAATCACATTACAAAAAATCTATTGAGATAAATTCAATCTAATTAAAATTTTAAATTTAAAAAAAAAAAAACCTTAAAAGAAAATTTTAACAAGAAATACGAAAACAACGGAAAAAAAAATTCAAAAATTTGACGCTAAATTCTATATTGTGAGACCTAAATTTGAGCGAAAATTGTATAAAAGGTAAAATTGAGCTATTAATTTAGCAAATTTGAAGGTTCTGATAAGGTTTTTGGAAGAGAAAGCGGGGATTAAATCCAATCCATATATTTATAAGTACTCCTAAATAAAAAGCGTGCGTAGAAGTTGGCATTGTGCGAAGGAGAGTTGGAGTAAACTAAACTTCCGGACTGTTTTCACAATCCAATCCATATATTTATATTTAATTGATATATTTGGAATGAAAAAATAAAATAAAGGAAGAAGAAGAAGAAAGCAAGCAGAGTTACCTTTGAATCAAACTGGGGTTCACCATCTCTTTGCACATACACCCAATCCAATTTGATGTTAGAGATGTGAGAAATCTTGAAGTTCTCTCCGGTCCCTCTTTGGAAACGTTCTTTGAGAAGCTGTGAACCAGAAATCTCCAATTCCTTCAATAATGGAGCAGTAAGCAAGTAGTCTGGCAGAGACATTAGGAAGGGGCAGCCATCAATTGTCAAGGACTGAAGACGTGACATTATTCCAATCCATTCTTCCCAGTTTCTTGAATACAAAAATTCGAGAAACTAGATATTTAATCCCCGCTTTCTCTTCCTGATCATGGATATTGAAACTATTAAACCCGGTAGAGCTGCTGCCACCAAACTAATAATTAATGCAAGATATATGGATGGAACTTTGCTTGATTTATGATGGTCAGATTTGTTACAGCTGTTAATGTTTAGTGATGGCTTATTAGCACAGAGAGTAAGATTGTTCAAGAAGCTGCTGGCATATGCATCATTTTCAAATTGTGTTGGGGTCCTCCCAATCAAATGATTGGAAGAGAGATTGAGTAAAGTGAGCTTCAGGAGGCCAAGTTGGGGTGGTATTTGGCCAGAAAGTTGGTTCTCTGACAAGTCCAAATCTGCAAGACCTGCCAAATTACCTAATTCCTCTGGAAGGACGCTTGAGAGTTGATTTTGATCAAGCAAAAGAGTTGTTAAATAAGGAAGAGATGTTAATTCCCGAGGAATTGAGCCAGTAGAGAGGTTATTTCAAGCCTCAAATACCATCCTCCAGGAAGACACTCCAGCTGGGATCCAACCAGAAAATTGGTGAATGTCAACCAGGATTGTGCTGGTGGAGTTATTCTGTGAGAGGTCAAGGTCTTCGAACTTGGAACAATTGTAGTGAGCTTTAAGAAACTTGGGAAATAATGAAGTTGTTTGACTGTCCAATAGATGGTGTAATGCTACCAGAGAAGCTGTTGGCTCCAAGGTTGAGGTTGCGCAGGCGAGACAAGCTGTGAATGTCCACCGGGATTGTGCCGTTGAAGTAATTCTGTGAGAGGTCGAGGTCTTCGAGCTTGGAACAGTTGTAGAGAGCTTTAGGAAACTCTTGAGAGATGAAGTTGTTTGAAAGGCCAATGACCGTGAGGTTCTCGAGGTCACAGATGAAGGGTGGGACTGTTTGGGTAATGTTCTTGTTTTGAAGTAGTAGTTGGGTGACTGTTCCACTGGTGCAAGTGATCTCTGGCCAGTTACAGTGGTGGAAGGAGTTTAGGGGGTTCAAGTGGCATAGAGATGGTGGATTTGCCAGTGGCTTAGAGATGGTGGGTTTTGCCAATGTTGCTTTAGTTTCAGTAGGGCTGTTTGTTCTTTGTCAAGAAGCTGAGACTTACATTGTACAACGTTTGGTTTTTGGGTAGTCATCGTACCTCTGCTTTTCCCTCGACACATATAAATACCATCCCTCAACCAGACTGCAAAAAATCTGAGATTTACAAACAGTTTCTTTTTTCCAACCACACACCTCTGTCTTTGAAAAAAATGGCCGACAATCTCGATGCCAATACAGCAAGTTATCAACATGTTCTTGAAAATCACCAGCGCATCTGAGCCATTACCACTGAGTAATCTATCACAGTCCGAAAAGGAGAAGGAAGGAGAGGAAGATAGTTGTTTTGGTCATTTGGAATTTTGGGGGTTCAGTTCGTTATTCCGGTTTCTCAACTCAAAGATGAGCAATTGGCGAGCAATCACTAAGAATTTGCTCACTTTAAGACGGCGTGAACCGGGGAACTTTTCGTTGGGGTCCAAGTATGAGAAAACTTTGCCCCATTTTGCAAACTAATCCTTACCCATTCTAAAAATAATTGGTGATTAATTCTAAACTAAATTGGTAATAATTTTCTTTTTGATATAAAAAAAAAAATCAAAGAATTAGTTGTAATCTCATCTTATATTTTGTTGTGAACCTAATTTTAATAATATTCATGATTTAAAGTTCTCGTGCCATTGTTGCAATAAAAATTATTAGAACTAGCCGCGAACCCGCGCATTGCACGTGATAATTATTTTTTTAGTGGTTTTATTAAATTTTTTTTTACAATTTAAACTAATCTAATAATGAGTAATGTATTTTGTAATTATATTTTTATTTATTATAGGAACAATCATAAATGTAATATAAGAACAATCCAAAACACCAAAAAAACGTAAACGTAAACGTAAACTAAAAAAATAAAAATAAAACTTAACAATGATTAATTGAACCAATATTAGGATAAAATTTTGTTTTTGATAATCTATTAAGGTTATTCTCTTTGTAGAAATTATAATTTTGGCCGCCCAAAACATATTATCAAATAAACAATTATTAGCAAAATCTAATAATTAAATTTCTATACATGCATTGTTATAAAACAATAATAATAATAAAAATAAAATTGCAAAAGTTAAAATTTGTTATCTATCCAATTATTTTTGTTTGGCTAAGCTTTGATTTTCTTTAAATAAATGACATTATAGAGTACTTCTAATACAACTATTAAGAGTACTTTGTCCACCACAAAGGATTAGAAAATAAAAAAAAAATTTAGTAAAGTCTCATAGTTTAACATCTAAATTGAGCACTATAAAAAATCATGCTATGTAACAGAATAAATACCAAATTATCCAAATCATGCTATGTAATAGAATAATATTATATTTTTATATTTAATTCTTTAGAACGCAATAGGATAACATTTAACAATCAAAGAAAAAAGAAAAAAGAAAACAACAACAACAACAATTTAAAAAACAAAACTAAATCACAATTTTAAAAATAAAACTAAATCGCATTAACCCAAAATATAGTTTTAAAGAATATAAAAAATTATCAACCTAAAGTAGAGATGCAAGAAAAATAAAAAAATCCACCAAAAAATTTAGAGAGAGAGAAAGGAAGAGAGAGAGAGAGAGAGGGGACCTTTTTCTTGTGAGGGAAAACTATGCATAGAATAGCAGAGATAGTGACAAATTTATAGTAAGAGAGTGAGAATAAGAAGAGACAAAAATAAAGAAAGATGAAGAGAAAGAGGAATAATGATATTAATGTAGAGGGTAGTGGGGAGATGAAAAGATAAGGGAGGGAGAAAGATTGAAGTAGTGGGGAAATGAAATGGTAAGGGAGAGAGAAAGGTTGGAGAAGTGTAAATATTAAAAAAATAAATGTTAAAAACAATTATAAGAAAATTGGAAAAAAAAAAAAAAAAACCCTAAAGCTTGAAAGGCTTCAACGTTTTGTTTTTTGTTTTTGCTTTTGTTTTTTTTTTTTTTTTTTTTTTTAAGCTGAAAAGGCTCACACAAAATCCTAAAGCTAAACTGAAAAGGCATTGGGTTGGGCTTGATTGTGGAACTAAATAAATAAAAGGTGAGCTGGATTAATTATACAAATTTATTATAGGGTGATAGTGAAAATAAATAAATAAGTAGTGTGTTGGATTTATTATAGGGTTACAGTGGAAGTAAATAAATAAGTAGTGGGCTACATTTATAGGGTTGAAAATTGTAAAAACCATTTTAAAATTGTAGGACAAATTATATTTTAAAAAAGAAAAGAAAAAAAAGAATGACGTGGTAGCTGATGTGGCGCAACGTGAGAATAGCAGCATTAAACGCTATGCTTCAGCTTTTAGTAATATATATATATTTTTTTTGTTTTTGTTTCTGTTTTTTTTTTTTTTTTTTGGTTTTTTAAGCTGAAAAGGATCACACAAAACCCTAAAGCTGAACTGAAAAGGCTTTGGGTTGGGCTTAATTGTGGAACTAAATAAATAAAATGTGGCATGAATTAATTATACAGATTTATTATAGGGTGATAGTGGAAGTAAATAAATAAGTAGTGGGCTGGATTTATTATAGGGTGATAGTGGAAGTAAATAAATAAGTAGTGGGCTACATTTATAGGGCTGAAAATTGTAAAAACCATTTTAAAATTGTAGGACAAATTATATTTAAAAAAAGAAAAGAAAAAAAAGAATGACGCAGCAGCTGATGTAGCGCAACGTGAGAGCAGCAGCATTGAACGCTACGCTTCAGCTTTTAGTAATATATATATATATATATATGTGTGTGTGTGTGTGTGTGGGCCAATCTTGCCCTGTGGTCAAACTGTGTGTGAGGAAGCCAGGCCCAATATTATCCCCATTCATACAAATGGAGTAAGGAAGGGCCCGGCCCAATATCCCGTGTGAGGGCAAACGAATATCCGAGGACATCCAGCCGAGGAATGGACAAAATTACCATCCGAGGAGAGATGGAGCATGCTTGTCAGGAGTTGGACCGTGTCCGAGGACGATGGTCACCTCGGTACTTTTGTCCGAGGTATCCGGTGTACTCATTAATCACTCAGAACAACGCCTGGGACAAATCTTATAACAGAACAAAGGGGGAAATATTAAACAAAAAGTAATGGTAGGAAATGACAAATATCTAAAGGTGCTGTTACCTCCGCATTAAATGTCTCACAGCTAACCTTCTGGCCGCATTAATGTGGAGGTGATACCTGAACAGTGAAGGAACAGCTTTCCAGCTAAGAATGGAAGATTCAAGAGAGGGCAAGGGGGATGACGAAAAAGGACGTTGGATGCCAGGTCCACACGTGGATGATAAAAAAGGCAAAAAAGCCATGGTATATAAAGCGCCAAAGAAAAAGGAGAGGGGGATTGGAACAGGGGGAGAGAAAAAGAAAAATCAGAACTCTAGGGCATGTCCGAAGAGACCCATTGCTACATTCCTTGCACGTATCTTTAATCTTTTTACACTGAAATCCAATATCTTGGCCCAAGATCAGACTAGTTTCCTTTCCTGCACTCTATAAATTCATTGTTTGGGCTACGTGGGTCTGGATCTATTCCCGTTTCGGATTCAAGTCAAATCTGGTCTCTACAATATATATATATATATATATTTTTTTTTTTGGTTTTTTAAGCTGAAAAGGCTCACACAAAACCCTAAAGCTGAACTGAAAAGGATTTGAGTTGGGCTTAATTGTGGAACTAAATAAATAAAAGGTGGCCTGAATTAATTATACAGATTTATTATAGGGTGATAGTGGAAGTAAATAAATAAGTAGTGAACTACATCTATAGGGCTGAAAATTATATAAACCATTTTAAAATTATAGGACAAATTATATTTAAAAAAAAAAAAAAAAAAAAAGAATGACGTGGCAACTGATGTGGCGCAACGTGAGAGCAGCAGCATTAAACGCTACGCTTCGGCTTTTAGTAATATATAGATAAGTGCAAGTATAACCACTCTATAAACAAATCGATCAATTTTCTAGTTATTATTAGTCATTGGCACAATTCAAAAATATTTAATATTCTTTTAAAACAAATTGAGATATCAAAACCATATTATGCTAGTAATGGTAAAATTTGTCAAAAGTCTTGTACCTAGTAACTGACACATCATGGTATTTTTAGAGTTCAAATCCTCACTCCCCTCATTATTGTAACTATCAAATAATAATAATAATAATAATAATAGTAAAATTTCATTTTGAGTAGTTTTTGTTTTATAATTTGTAAATTCTTTAAAATAAAATTACTTACTAATAAGCAAATATCTTCAACTCTAAAAAGGTTTGTAATGTCTATCAATTAAACCTTGAGCTTTTTTTTTTTTTTTTTGGACAAGAACTCAAACCTTGAGCTAAGCTAAGAATAAGTAGCAATGATTTATTGTAATTGACATTTATAGCAACATAAAAAATATATATTCAATCAATAATGATACTAAATTATAAAGTCATTATGTTAATGATGAAAATTTTAAAATAAAAAATAAAAAATTTTAAAAATAACTCTATTGGTGGAGTTGAACAGTATGATAGCACCGAAATATTAAACTTTTAATTTTTGAATAATCCAACCACCAAAATGTCAAACAAAACATGTAATCATAATATATAATTCATTTAAATATTTTTTTTCTAGGCAGAGATTTTTTTTTAATAAAGGGATTTTTTTTTTAGTCTAATATGATTTTTATTTTTGATTTGGGGTTTTTAAGGGGGCATAACCTAAATTTCCAAAATATTTCAAAATCCCAGTTCCCCCAGTGTGAACGGAATGTGGTAGCTAGAAGAGCGACACTGCCACTGCATTTCCAACCATGGGAGCACTTGACCTTTTTGCTTTTAGGGTCAGTTTTTGGGACATGAGCCAATTCATTTGGTGGGATGGGTGAGCACGATTAAGAATATTTTAAGGGAAGTAAACTTACAGAGATCAAAACGATGCATCGGTGTGTGGGCAGATTAAGAATATTTACCATTAAATTTATAAATTTATTTTTTATGCATTATTTTAAATTATAAAAATTTAAATTTAAATAATTAATTGATACCATGACTATTAATCTTTAATCACTTTAAAATTTTGCAAGTATGAAAAATATATGAATATAATATAATCTTACAGTAAATTTGTTAAAATTTACATCAAATTAAAAAATATTAAGTGGTACAACATTATTTAAATTTACATTAAGTGTAATTTAAACCCAATTATATATATAAATTTGTGAGAGGAACAAATCTTTCCCCAATTAGGTATTATTTGCTTTGGGAATGGGCCGAAGAGCCGATGCCACCCTCACGAATTTCTTCAATTCCACATCGGGAAGAGATGCTTCCCACCCTTGTCTTATAAGCACTTGGCCTAAGGAATGGTGTACTATAGTGTGTGTGATCATGTGAGCAAGTCTTAAAAACTGCACATCGCATCACATGCACTATGCACTCCTTCGGGTCCATCGGCTGACGAAGGGGGAAGGTAGGGGTTTCCCCTTAAGCCCCAAAAGGTACCTTTTTGTGGGAAGAACGAATCTTTCCCTAATTATGTATTGTTCACTTTGGGAATGGGTCGAGAAGCTGATGCCACCCTCACAAATTTATTCCATCCCACATCAGGGAGAGACGCCTCCCACCTTTGCCTTATAAGCACTTGGTCTAAGGAAGGGTATACCATAATGTGTATGATCATGTAAGCAAGTCTTAAAACTGCACATCGCATCGCATGCACTATGCACTCCTTCGGGTCCATCAACTAACGAAGGGGGAAGGTGGGGGTTTCCTCTTAAACCCCAAAAGGTGCCATTTTGTGGGAGGAATGAATTTTTCCCCAATTAGGTATTGTTCGCTTTGGGAATAGGCCAAAGAGTCGATGCCACCCTCACGAATTTGTTTAATCCCACATTAGGGAAAGACACCTCCCACCCTTGCCTTATAAGCATTTGGCCTAAGGAAGGGTGTACCATAGTATATGTGATCTTTGTGAGAGGAACGAATCTTTCCCCAATCAGGTATTGTTCACTTTGAGAATAGGCCGAGGAGCCAATGCCACCCTCACGAATTTGTTCAATCCCACATCGCATCGCACGCACTATGCACTCCTTCAGGTCCATTGACTGACGAAGGGGGAAAGTGGGGGTTTCCTCTTAAACCCTAAAAGGCACCTTTTTGTGGAAGGAATGAATATTTCCCCAATCAAGTATTATTCGCTTCGAGAATAGGCCGAGGAGCTGATGTCACCCTTACGAATTTATTCAATCCCACATCACATCGCATGCACTATGCACTCCTTCGAGTCCATTGACCGACAAAAGCGGAAGGTAGGGGTTTCCCTTTAAACCCCAAAAGGCGCCTTTTTGTGGAATGAACGAATTTTTCCCCAATTAGATATTATTCGCTTTGGGAATGGGCCGAGGAGCCGATGCCACCCTCACGAATTTGTTCAATTCCACATCGGGGAGTAACGCCTCACACCTTTGCCTTATAAGCACTTGGCCTAAATGATGTGCTAGTTTTATTTGTTTGATTTTTTTCCTAGATTAATGCTTCTTTTTATTACTATCTTAAATAATTCTTCTCTCTCTTTTATTGTTTTCTCTTTTTCTTTTTTGTTAAAAGGAAATAGCATTAAAAACTAACAAGCCGAAGAGGCTAAAGTAGCTGCTGAAAGCCTAAAATAGTACATTCCAGAAGCATCAGAATTAACAAAAGAAGAAATTTCAACAATGGGGGAAACATCAAAAACAACAAAATCTTCAAGAAGAGAGCAGACCTCTTTTGCTAGAGCATCCATGCACTTATTTGCTTCTCGAAAGACATGCACCACTTGGACCTAGAGGAATCTACCTAGCAATGACATGCAATCATTAAGCAAAGAGGAGTAGGCTCTGTTAGCAATGGTTGTAGAATTAACCAAATCCACAATAACTTTAGCATCAAGTTCAACTTCAATGTTCTGAATCTCTAGCTGGTTTGCAAACTGCAAACCATCCCTTACGGCCCAAAACTCAGCTATAATACTAGAAGTATGCCCAATGGATCTTGAGAAACCTTTAATCTAGTTATCTCACGAATCTCGAATGAGGCTTCCTGCCCTAGCTTTTCCAGGATTCCCAAACGAAGCCGCATTAGCGTTTAGTTTAAACCAACCTATAGGAGGCTTGTTCCACCTCACAAGGATGGCTATCTTATGCTTTTGTTGCTGACTTTGCTAATGCAAAAGAAATACTCCAAGGCCTGATTAATGCAATTCGCATGAAACTTGGGATTCAAGGTGGTGTTCTCAAAGACCATTATATTTCTGTGTTTCCAAAGAAACCAGATGGCAAAGGGAAATAAGATATTCCAAGGGATGGTAGATTGGTGGACTAGCTTACTTAGACAGTTGGTTCTCAACCAATCACACAAATTGTCTCTAAAGGAGTTGTCTAAAGGGTAAGAAACCCTAATTTTCCTCCAGAAATTGAAGGCCACCCCATACTCTCTTGGCATGTGAATAATGGATTCCCTTTGGCATTTACACAAGGGGGACACTGAATCACAATTGATACCTCTTGAGGCTATAACCTCTTTTACAAGAATGCTATTATGATGACAAAGCCACATAAAATTAGAGATTTTAGGTAAAATATCCTACTTCCAAACCCATTGGTCTTGAAAGGGAGAAGCAGGCTCCGGATCAGGACTAGCTAAGATGTAAGCCGAATTGGTAGTGAAATCCCCATATTTTGAGTATATCCACATAAGAGAGTCCATCCTATTTCCATAGAGTTGAATAGGAATGGCTTTAATTTCTAGGGGGAGGACAAATGAGATACTATCACTGTTTTAGCCGTAATCTTGACTTAAGTTTGAGACAACAAGAGAGCTATCTACCTGAGTTAGAGGTACCTAATACATTTTATTTTTCTTTAGAAAAATATCTTATCTGTTCTCTCCTTCTCTCTTTTGAAATCTCATCCTTTTATTTTACCCTTTGACCGTATCCATAAATATCACTTTTTATTTAATGCTCTCTTTCTTTACTCTCTTTTTGACCGAATAGAGATCCGGTCAAGTGCTTCTATAACCTTCCTCCTGTCTTGCTACTGCTTGACATAGGAAGTAAATATGGTCCAATCGATACAGATAAGTTTTGCTATTGCTCAACAATCCTTTTCCTCTTTCACTACCTAATAGTGCACGGTAAACCTTCTCTTAATTTTTTTTTTTTCCCGAAACTCTCGAAATTAACCGAAATGGCCAGTTTTTATCCAGAATGGTCTAGTATTTAAACCAAGACTGAACAAGGGGTATGGCTGTGCTGAATTGGTTGCTGGCACGGAAAATTTTGGCCATTATAGTCAGAATGGAACAGATTTCAAAACATTGGTTTCAACAATCTCATAAATGAATATTTGAGTTTCCTCTTTAAAATTAGACCTAGAAATCCATAAATACTTTTCTCATTAGTCTCTTCTGGGTGACCCTATTGGACCTTCTCCCATTCTTTCCTTCTTGGGTATTTCCAAGTCACATTTTTATTCTTCAAGGATGGTCATCCTATTATGGCTGGCTCCCATACACTGCCCGAACATTAAAGAGGGCCAATGAGCCTCTAAAGGCTTTATTCTCTATTCTTCCTAGGTATTTTCTCTCTTTGGGCCAAGTTTGCTTAAGCCTTTAGGGTGTGGTCCAATTGCCTTTCTTTCTTTATTTCCACCCCTATTCTTTGGGTTGGTTTGGGCTTTTTCTGTCATTGGACTCTTAGGCCCACTCCAAGGGTGGGGGGACTACCCGCGACCCTAGCCATGAGTGTCTCCCTCTTCTCGATCCATGGTACAACTCGCATATTCATTTCCCGATGGTGGTCGATGGCTATACCCATCCTCCTGTGGATCAGGCTTGGTTGTATTTGGATTGGAGGAATACCACCGTGTCTTGGGTGCCTCTACCTAGTACTATATTGATGTAACGTTAAATGATCTTCTATTGATGTAACGTTAAATGATCTTCTATTGATGTAACTTCACATAAAGAAATGATACAAAGAAAGTAATAGACATGACCACCATTAAGGGTGTGCAGCTAACCCGCCAATCTACTAAAACTGACTCGACCCAACCTAATTTTTAGGGCTTGGTGGGTTGGGTTGGGTTACAAAATTTTTTTTGATAGCGGGTCGAGTTGGATTCGGGTTATAAAATTCCAAACTTGCCAAACCCGACCCGACCCACCTATATATTTAATATATATTTTAAATTTATTATATAATTAATAAATTTTTTTAAATAACTAGCTTTTCCTCCTATCCTATATAAAAGCCAATATTAATGTATAATTGAGTTGAAATATTAGTTCATATATTAATGTATATTTTGTTTATCAACTCAAGTGACAGATGTGATATATTTTTTTCCACTCAATTTAATAATAATAGTAATAAAAAAAATTGTCCAACCCATGAGTTAATCCCGATCCAACCCGATCCAACCCGACCCATGCACACCCCTAACCACCATAAAAATGGATAAGCTCAATTGAAAATGGTAATTAAGCACTTCTTAAGTGATCAATTATTCTGCTAAAAAAATAGAGAAATCCAACTTGAGCATTAGATTATTAGTGGTCAAACACCATACCGATGTTCTAGACCTTCACCTTTTCATAATTTTTACACATATATATCTTAAGTTCAATTGTTAATTTGGCTTGGCAAATAAAAAATTAAAATATCCAATTCCAAACAGTAAATCCAAATTAAAAGCATTTTAGTGCATAAATACCATTATCAAGTTATGATTCAACTAAAGACTAATGACTTGCATCTTTTTATTATTTGTATCATTGTATGTCATCAAAAGAATAAAAAATTTCAATCATGTTTCTGATATATATATATTTGTTCTCATTTTAAACTCTGATTATTTTATATAAAAAAAAAAAACAAACAAAAAGAAACATTTGAACACAGAATCTATATTCAACATAAAGACAGTACACTTTACGAGCAGGCTAAGATAAGATCATATGACTGTCAAGAAATGAAAAAAATAAAAAACAAAAAAAGAGGCGGCAAGTTAACAGCATATAATGTATATTATACATAATGCAATACACTTTACCTCAGAATTCACATGGTTTTCTTTTCTCAACCAACGAGGAGTAACAGCTAGACATCAAAGTTGGTTCCAGAAGATGGCAACAGAGCGTGCGGACCCACCAATGAATCGAAATTAAGGAATGGTTCATGCACCTTTCCCTCTCTGCTCCTTTGGATTCCAGAACAAGACATAATTATTATTTCCACCAATTAACTATATTTTTTTTATTAATTAAAACAAAGATTTCTTTCATATTTTGTCATCATAATGGAGGACAACAAAGATTTCTCCTCTTTTTTCTTCTTCCTCTCCAATGAACAACCAAAAAGAATGGAGGAATACCGCCGTGTGTTGTGCGCCTTTACCTAGTACCATCTTAGAGGACGTCGCTATCCGTCGTGTGAAATTACACCAAATGTTAGTTCTATTCTTAGCCGTGTCTTGTTGGTTTATTTCTTGACTTAGTCAACTGCTAATATATTTGTGTAATGTGAACTCTTTACTTCGTTTTATGTATAATATTCCAGTGTATGTATCCAAAAAAAAAAAGACTTGTCGGCTTTAATTTAGCTTAGCTTCCTTTAAAAGCTTCAATTACATTTTTACAAAACTTTTAATTTTAGTTTAACCTCCTTTAAAAGCTTCAATTATATTTTTACAAAATTTTTTACACTTTCACTTTTCTTGTGTTTTCAACGAAAACATTTAAAGTTTAAATTTCTACTATCCATTGTAACTATCTAATTTATCAAAAATAATTATTCTTTATATTTCTTTTCCATTTAATTTGATTTATTTTACTGATTGATAAGTTTTATGCACTATTTTATCTAGAATTCCATACTAGTTTCTACTTAAACTTTTCTTTGTGTTTGACATTTGGAGAAGCAAATCTATAAATTAATGTACTTTTAAGTGCTAATAAGAATTGGTATATTAAGAATTAGAAAATCTAATGAACTTGATGGATAAAATTGATTATTGAACTTTGTTAGAATTTTGAGCACTAACTTTAAATAGAAGATTCTGAGTCTTTTTTTTTTTTTTTATAATATTTGTTATACATGTTTGTAGCAAACTAGAAACTTTTGCATATAAGATAATTGGTGATTAATTCTAAACTAAATTCATAATAATTTTCATTTTGATATAAAAAATCAAAGAATTAGTTGTAATATCATCTTATATTTTGTTGTGAACCTAATTTTAATAACATTCATGATTAAAAGTTCTCATGTCATTGTTGCAATAAAAATAATTAGAATAAGTACAAGTATAACCACTCTATAAACAAACGACCGATTTTCTAGTTCTTATTAGTCATTGGCACAATTCAAAAATATTTAATATTCTTTTAAAACAAATTGAGATATCAAAACCATATTGTGCTAGTAATGGTAAAATTTGTCAAAAGTCTTGTACCTAGTGACCCATACATCATGGTGTTTTTAGGATATAAATCCTCACTCCCCTCATTATCGTAACTATCAAATAATAATAATAATAGTGATATATATATATATATATATATATATATATATCCAATCAATAATGATACTAAATTATAAAGTCATCTTATTAATGATGAAAATTGTAAATAATTTTTTTTTAAAATAACTCTGTTGGTGGAGTTGAACAGTATGATAGCTCCGAAATATTAAACTTTTAATTTTTGAAGAATCCAACTCCCAAAATGACAAAAAAAAAAAAATATATATATATATATATATAGTCATAATATATAATTCATTTAAAATTTTTTTTTCTAGGCAGAGTTTTTTTTTTTAATAAAGGGAATTTTGTTTTGTTTTGTTTTGTTTTGTTTTGTTTGTTAGTCTAATATGATTTTTATTTTTGATTTGAGGTTTTTAAGGGGGCTTAACCGAAATTTCCAAAATATTTCAAAATTACAGTTCCCCAGTGTGAACGGAATACGGTTGCTAGAACTGACAGTCAGTTTTCTAAAGTCTTTGGCGGGAAAATTCTAAGTGCTGGGTTTAACACTGCCACTGCATTTCCAAGCAAGAGAGCGCTTGTCCTTTTTGGGGTCAGTCTTTGGGGCCCGGACATGAGCCTTTTCAGTTTTTAGTGGTCCATGAACAGTACTCATGGGACCCGCTAAAAAACGCAAAACGCGCATAATGCGCAAACGTCCCTCTCCCAAACGCACGCTAAGACAAAATAGGGAAATAATCTTACAGATATCAAAACGATGCATCGGTGGGTACATTCACTAAAATACAACTACTAAAATATGTAAAACGACAGCATACCAACCGTTACTGCGTAAAAGTCTTCCAGTTTCCACAACGCTTTCATAAATTGATGCCGTGTTTGAAGGGCCTTTTTATTGCACCACCAGTGTCTTTCGTTGGTAGGGACTGGGGGAAGGACAGAAGATAGAAGAATAGGTACGAATAGAAAAATGAGGGGTGGAAAAAAAATCCATTGGTAGGGATCAGGGAACACGGAAAATGAGAGATTGGAAAAATAGAAAAGAGGAAAAAGTGGGTCAAAAGAAGAATGGTGAAGAAACCATTTTGGAGTCACTTTTAATTTGATTCTACTTTTTCTTAGTAATCAATTTAATTTCTATATTTTTAATTTCTTGTTAAGTTAGACTCTACCATCAACTTTTACTAACGAAAAAGGCCTAGATGACAAATGGTGCATATGCTAACACCCTTGAGGCTTATGTGACAACTAAAATAATAATAAATTTTTTTATTGACATTAAAAAATACCATATAAGCATATAAATTGGAAAAAACAATTAATTTCCCAATTTTAGAGAAATAAAAATAAATAAATAACAAAAAAAACATAAACCAATATCTGAATCACACACAGATCTTGAACATAAACCCATAAGTTTAAGCTATTATAAAATGATAGATTTAATCATTTAATCTAACACTTGTTCTCCAACATGTGAGATTTTTTGGAACAAGAGGTAAGATAGAGACAAAGTTTGAACTCAAGATTTACTACATTAATATCATGATGAGTAATTGATTGTTTTAAAAAATTAAACAATTAAGAAATAGTGAATTTAATAATTTGATCCAATACAACTCTAAAACATTCTTTCATTAGATTGCATGCAACCAATTTATAAGATAATTCTCTCATTTCACTAATTATTCTCATCATGTCAAAGGTGTTTGTTTTCCTGTAACCAATTTACATAACGTGAGACCAAAAAAAAAAAAAAAGTTTATTTATATTTTAGAAAAAAACTAAAAATTGAATTATTTGAAATAAAAATGAGACAAAAAGTTGTGGCCAAACTAACATTTGGCTTTTGCTGATTTCCAATAGTTTTTTTGCATAGTGTTTAACAAAAATAAATATAGTTTTTGATAAATTTTATGTTAAAGTGTAATAAAAAGCTAAAAAGTTAATTTATTTTCAACAAAAAAAAAAAAAAGCTAACAGTTAAATTATTTGGAAAAAGAAAAAAACCTTAGACAAATAATAAAAACAATATATTATTATCATGATATATAATAAAAACAATACATGTGATAGTCCCAATAAAAAATGATGTTATAATAATACTAATCCATCGTTTCAACAAGTTAAATTTATTACAAGACAATACAAAATATCAGGTTAGGACTGTATGGTGGAGACTGTTACGTTTTAGAAAGAGTTGGAAAAGAGCCGAACTTTGTTGAATGTACAAACTTGGTTCGACAACAAATGTTTAGGCTCAACTTGAGATTGAACCAAGCCTACAAACTATGTTTGAGCTTGAGCTCATCAAAAAATCCAATAGCTTAAGCTCAGCTTGACTTGATTCATTATTCAAGCTGAGATCAAGCTCAATATCAAGCTTTTGAGCTTGAGATACAATACAAATACATTATTAAGCATATTATCAAGCTTATTTGGTTTGGAGATGTGATCACAACTCCCAATCAATTTAAGACTTAATAAGATATGAGTTTATGTTTCAAGCCCACATCAAACTTATTATCAAACCCACAAACTAGCATATGCTTTGCTTGTTTTTTTATCAAGCCTTATTGTTCACAGTCTATTCATGAACTTTTTTCTTCTTTTTTGGCTTCAACTCGTTTATTAAACAAGCCTAAAATCAAGGCTCAAGCTTGCCATCTTTATAAACAAAAAAACAAATATGAATGAACTTTTTATTGAGTCAAACCTGAGTTGTTTATAAACAACTTGGTAACAACCTTATTTAGGATCACCATTACAATCATTGATAGGGATGGAGAGAGGATGAAAAGGTGGGACCGTGGGAGAGTAGAACATAGAGAAGAATAAAAGAATAGAAAAATGAGAAGAAGGAAAAAAAAAAAAAGATTCATGATATCGATTAAGAAAGATGGAAAAATGAGAGGATTGAAAACACCAATTTTAGAGCCTTAGTCCCATAATTTGGGGTCATTTGACAGATTAGATTAGATTGGACACATGAATTTTTTTTCTCCATTCTATCTTATTTGAAGTAATGGTTTTTTTACTTCCCTAATTAACATGTCTTTTTTTTATTACTTCTACTGATGTTATTTTTGGTATTCCTATACCTTTTTTTTCCTTCAACATAGACCAACTCAGTCTTTCTTTCTAGTTCATTACTCGCTCTTCTCTGAATATGACCAAATTATCTCAAGCGACTCCCCTTCATCTTTTCATCAATATAAGCTACCCCTAATTTTAAACAGATTTCTTCATTTCAAATCCTATATTTTCATGTATTCCCACTTATCTATCTTAACATTCTCATTTATACTACACTCATTTTATGGATATGTTGTTTCTTAACCGCCCAACATTTGGTACCACAAAGCATAGCTAGTCATATAGCAATCTTATATAATTTTCCTTTTAAAAAGGAAAGGGTTGAAAAACTATGAAAAAAAATTAAAGGAATGATAGATAAGTGAGAAAATAAAAAAGAAATTGTTCGTTAGAGATTCTACAAAATATGAAAAGTGCAAAAATAAAAATATCTATTTTCATTATTTGGTAAAGAATTATGGAAGGGAAAGTCATTTAATTAAGAGAATAGAATTGTTTATTCAATTTTAAACCCGAGTGTAACAAATTGTTTATTCTATTATACCCTGTAGTTTATGGAGTGTAACAAATTGAACCCCAGTGTTTCAAACTGTAACAAATTAAATTCTATGATTTCAAAAAATAAAAAATTAAACATCAAACACAATTTTTTGCACTTTAATGGTATGAGGTTTCTTAATAAAAAAAAGTATGAGGTTTAATTTGTTTCTTTATGTAATCTCAGTGTTAAATTTTTTACTTTTGAATTGAGTTTAATTTGTTACTTTTAAAATTTCAAGGCTTAGGGGGTGTTTGGTTTGTGTTTTCAAACAACTATTTTTAGTTTTTAAACAATATTTCACGCATTTTCACGTACTTTTCCATCCACGCGTATTTCCACAAATGTTTTCAAACAACAATTTTTAGTTTTTAAACACATATACTGTGGGAACCTAAGATGTGTAGGCACGCTTTGCAACCCTTTTATTGTGGGTACCTAAGATGTGTAGGCACAGTTTGCAACGTCCTAGACATGCTTGGCAACGTCATCGGCCGACCTCGGCATGCTTTTGCAAGTTACTAGGAGTCCCACATCGAAGAGAAACCCCCTACTTACTGTCTTATAATCTGTGAAGCTAAGTGAGTAGTGTACCACCAAGTTTTTGCAAAAGCATGCCGAGGTCGGCCAAGGACGTTGCCAAGCATGCCTAAGACGTTGCCAAGAATGTCTAGGACGTTGCAAAGCGTGCCTATACATCTTAGGTACCCACATCGAAGAGAAACCCCCCCACTTGTTGCCTTATAAGTTTTGAAGCCAATGAAGTAGTGTACCACCAAACATGCCTTATAGTGTGCCTACACATCTTAGGTACCCATATGTACCAAATGGGCCCTTAATTTGTTACTTTTGACCCCTTAAACTATAGGTTTAAAATGTAGTTTTTCCAAAATTAAAAAACTTCAAATGATACAATCAAATAAGGAAAATAATTATTTCAAACACGTAAGTTTAGGTCAAAGTTAAAATTTAAAGCACAGTAGAAATTAAAACTCCATATTCCCAATTCGTTGCTTTTGCACTGGAAGAATTGTTGATAACTACCTACAAGGCTACATTATTATGATAAAAATAAAATAAAATAAAAACCCTATTATTTAGATATATTTTTCTGAGGATAAATGCTAAGTTGCACCAACATGGACACGGGTATGGATACAGGAGTATGGCAATTTTTGAAAAATAAAAATATGACACGGCGTGGGTATGGCAATTAAATAATTAATTAAATTTTATATTTAGGCATATTTTTAGACATAAATTATGTTAAGTTATGCTTAAGCACATTTGAGTATCCAATAAATTGTTTATGCCAAAGCCCATTTGAATATTCAACTATTTATGAAAATTTTTTAAATAAAAAATAAACAAAAACTAGAGGAGTGGCCGGATAAAGAATTAAAAAATTGATTAAATAAAGACAAAGCCCAATAAAATTTTGAAAAGGGTGGTTAACACTTGACAGCATGTATTTAGTCAAATTTTAAAAATGAAGAATAAACAAAAGCTAGAAGAGTGCACAGACAAACTATGAAAAAATTGATTAAACCCAATGAAATTTAAAAATGAGTGGTTGACAGCATGTATTTAGTGGTTGACAGAGATCTTCAAAGAGACCAGAAGACTCTAGAGTTCAAAGGAGAAAACTGTAGAAACAACAAATGAAAAAAACGTAGAGAAAGAGAAAATGCAGAAACAACAGTAGGCAAAAATGCAGAGAGAGAAGGCGAGCGGGACTTAAAAGAAGAGTTAGAACAAATAGTGATGCGATCTTAGGCCTCGTTTGGTAAAATATCTTAAACACATGTTTTCAGTTTTTAAATAACATTATATGTATTTCCACACACTTTTTCACTCACGTATTTCAAAAAAAATACAAACACCATTACTCAAACTTTTCTACCAAACGGGCCCTTAATGTCTGAGGTTGAAGCTTCATCAATGGCTGAGCATGTAAATACCAAAAAAAAAAAAAAAACCTCTGAATCAAAACTTGCGAGAACTGTGTTCACGCCGTGTCGAAGAAACGAAAAATAAAAATAAAAAGACACCGCTTAGACACCAAAGTCCAGCGAGTCTTACCCGTGAGCCTGTAAGTACCCAAAAAAAAAATACTCTGAATCAACTAAACTTGCGTGAACCGTGTCTGCGTCGTGTTAGAGAAGCGAAAAATAAAAATAAAAAGAAACCGCTCGAACACCAAAGTCTGGCGAGTCTTACCGGTATCAACGCCCAACACATGTTGGACACCGGTACTTTGCCAAAAATGGCATGTCGGTGCAACCTAGGATAAATGTAAAGATGTGTTTATAACTATTCCTAACTCTTTTATTTAAAAAATCTCTCTAAACACACGCACAACAAGTGTGAAGAGACTAATTACATTTTATCCAGATTTAATTTGAGTATTACATTTTAATTAAATCTAGCTATTTTTTAATTGATCTTGTTATCTATTGCTATTAAACACCTCCATTATTTGTATATTGTTAAAATCACACTTAGAGACAACTAGTGATGGCACTGGCACGAGGATATAGCTTAAAAGGTGCACGGGAGATAGCGATGACACAAGCTTCTGACGATTTGAATAGGCATTGTTTCTGGCACTGGATTTTGGAACCAACCCTTGAATTACGTGGAGTCTGACGATACAAAATGACTTTATTATTGGAGAATTGTGTGTGCATATGCAATTTCATTTATCTTTATCTTTTATTCATCTCAAGATAGTTACCATCAACTATTAGATTTATAAGGCGTGATTCATCACCTATATTTAATTAATTCTATCTCCTAATTTAAGCTAAGGAATAAACCTACGGGTCCCTAAGCTAAACTATAGTCTAAATTCATGTCTCAATCTATAAAACATAAAATTAGAAGTTCGGTTACACATAAAAAAAAGTATTAGACACCTCATAACGTCCATTTTTTATGGGATCTTGTTTTGGATATCCGACATTAGATTTTTGGAAAAAATTATTTTTAGAAATCATTTTGGAGGCAAAACATACATGCTTTTATTCAATTATTTGAAAGAAAGGCAAATTACATTTTGAACTAATACAACTAAACTCACTCCTTTAGAAAGGATAGCAAGCTTTATTTGCAATTTTTCTCCCCTTACATTTTCCTCATGCAATTTTTGAGTTAAAACAAATTTTAGGAATTGAAGAGTTTTGGGAACATAAATGTAATTTTGAAAATGTTGGGTTTATCAGTTATGTGATTCCAAATGAGATTATGGGGGTGTTTGGATTTCTAGTTTCCATAACTCATAACTCTGTTTCGATAACTCATAACTAAAAAACGATGAGACCTATGACTCAAAAGCTTGTTTGGATTTCAATAATTCTGTTTTCAGCTTTTGTTTCCATCACTCAATTCTTTGATTTTTGAGTGATGAGTTATGGAAACTGAAAACATATTTTAGCTGTTTTCAGTTTTCATAACTTTGTTTTCAATGGTATTTTTGTAATTAAACACACATGGAAGGACCCACTAGTTAGGTCAGTTGCACATTTTAACCTTTTTTTTTTCTTTCTTCTCCACTGTTCTTCAATTGTTCTTTCTTCTTTTCTTTTTTTTTCTTCCTTTTCACTCTTGTCAGTTCGGTTTTTTTTTTTTTGTTCTTCATCACATAATATTTTTGGTCTCCGTTGGCTGGGATCTTTCTTTCTTTTTTCTTCTTCTTTCACTAGTCTCCGTTGGCTGGGTTTTTCTTTTTATTTTCTTTTTCTTTCACTGGTCTCCGCTGGCTGGGTTTTTTTTTTTTTTTTTTTCACTGGATTCGGTGAGTTTGGGTACTAAAAAAAAAAAAAAAAAACTGCACCGAGGGACAGGTATGGGCCCACAAACAATGTGAAAAATATTGAGTGATGACAAATTAGTGATGGTGCCAAACGGATAAGGTATTTTAAGTGATGAAAAAAAAATCCAAACAAGGCCTATGTTTCTTATCTGATTTGGGATTTTTTTTTTTTTTTTTTTTTTTGGGTCTATTTGGGATACTTAAAATGCTTACCGTGTTTTTCTATTTAAATGGGCTTAGGTCTTTTATTTGTGGGTTGAGTTTAGTTTGGGCTGTCTTCTTATTGACTGACAAATTTAAGAATTTTAATCAAAAGCCCATAAGCGTTGGATTTTTAATGGATCCGTTGGCTGGCTTGGAATTTGGTGTTTTTTTTTTTTTTTTTTCCCCCTCAAACCGTAAGAGCATTTGCGTCCAAGCAAAACAGAAAAAATGTTTCAATTTTACAATTCCAACTCCTAAAATCACCCACTCAATCAAGTTAAAAATAAATAAATTTACAAAGTTATTACAGTCCCATGTAAATTTATATTTGTATATAGTTTTTTTTTTTTTAATGTATTCTAAAACTGAAAAAAGAGGGTGGAGGTAGTTATTGTATATGAAAAAAAAATTTTAATTAAAAAAAAATTAATGTAATATTGCGTGAAAGAAGAAATCTGCCATGAAGTTTTTGAGAAATAAAGTGTATAAAATTAAGATAAATAAATAAATTATTATACTTAAGGTGGGTTTGGATACACTTATTCTAAGTCCATGTTTGCGTTTTACGTTTTTTTCATTTTTTTTTTTACACGGGTTTAAGGAGTTTCATGCACTATTACTGCTCATGAACAATAGCACTAACTTTTGACTATTCTTTCATGTAGAGTGCATCCGTGTATTGTTCACGGACTCACAAACTTCACTTTTCAACTATTTTTTTATTAAAAATGAGTATTACGATACTATTCATATATTTAAAAATTATTTTACTACAATGTTTTCAATTTTCAATTTTAATAAAATAAGTTCTATTTAAACAAATCCTAAAATTAAGAAATTTTTTTAATTCAAAACTTAAAGCCGTTTGGTAACAATATACTGGGAATGTTATTTGTATTTATTTTTTAATACATATGAATGAGGAGTGAGTAAAAATACGTGTAATATTGTTTAAAAAGGGAAAAATATGGCTTCCTCTACCGTTCCAAACGGCCTAAATTTTTTTTTTTTCAACGTATATTATTCGCATAGCATCTCTTCTCTTTAAATTAAAGTTGAGACTTACCCGGATTAGTGGACTTTTCATGCACCCAACCGACCAGGACTCTTCATAACCCGATCCATCTCTTCTCTCTCCTCATCAATCGGACTAACCTGAACTTAACTTATGGCAGAGCCTCCTTGCTCCGCCCTTTCAGAGTTCGCTGCCACCATTATCGGTGGCGGGTCACAGCAAGGGCCTGGCTTCTGGCGAGCATGGATGACCGGAGAAGGGCCTTGCGAGCCGGTGACGGTTGTTGGGAGCTGCTGTCGCTCTAGGCACATGGCGACTGGCGGCATGATGGAGACAAAATTTTGGCTATCATATTCTAGAATTTGAGGGGGCTGAGATTTCTTATTTATTTAAATGGTAATTTTATCCCAACCTCAAATAGGAAATTTAGAGAGCCACGGGGCCATGCCCCTAGCTCCGCCACCGTTTTTGAATCTTCTTTGTCCGTGCTAGTCCCATCTGCACACATATATAAAGCAGAATATTTTTAAGATAACAGATCACTAGAATCAAGCTAATCCTATTGATGCTAGTTTTGAGAAAGATAAAAGATAAGCACCAAGTTTAAATCTCATCACTATAAAACAGAGCTGCTGCATAATATTGAGATAAACAACTGATATTTAATCTTCTCGTATTTGAATTCTTGCTATATCTTTTCAGGTGTAACAGATTTACATGTATATCTATATAAATGTTAATGCAAATACACTGGTTTTGGTCATTGAAGCTAAAACCAATTCCCCAACTTTATTTTCAAATATGAGCAGAGAAAAAAAAATCATAATAAAGATAAGCAGATGGTAGTAGAAAGAGGATCGTCACCCTTTGCAAGGAAAAATTCGGAGATTTTCTGGGGAAAAGAGAAGGATAGACAAATACTCTTAAAGCGTCCACGTTAGTGAAGGCAAATTTTTAGCCTTTGACATCACAAAAAGCCAATTTATCCATTTCAATCTACCATTTTACAACTGGTTCTATTTTTTTAGCTACAACTCTTCGTCTGTCTTTCTCGCTCTTCCTCTTAGTCTGTCTGTCTTCTCAGATACAAAGCAAGCCACCCAAAACTGCCACCACCACACCAAACCCAGATCTGCCACCACCACACGAAATAGCCACCCAAAACTCAAACTATCACCACACCACCACTACTACTTCACATCAAACTTAACCATCACACCACTACCATAGCCAAAATCCAAGAAACCCACACCCAAAATCAATCACCACAGCCAAACCCACCCCCACCAAATCCAAGAAACCCACGCCCAAAATCAATCACCACCACAGTCAAAATCCACCAAGCCCACGGAGATGGAGAGATAGAGAAATAGGAAAGAGAAGTGAGAGAAAGAAAGAAAAAAAGAACCTGTGAAGAAATAAAAGGAAAAGAGAGAAGGGATGAATGGTGAAGAAAGAGAAAATAGAAAGAGAGAAAGAGTGGCGTACAGAAGTAAGAGAAAGAGGGAAAAGTAGGCCACTGCCAATATGTCTGTGGGAAAACTAGAAGACCGCCAAGATTACACTATAAATGCCCCGGCAAAAAATGGCCCACTATAAAGGCCCACTCCCATTTTATATATGGCACTTTAGTAAAATTGCCACGACTCTAAAAAAAGGGTAACGTGGCCACTATATATCACCGCTGACTTAGAATTTATTCAGTTGACTGTAAAAAGGTGACGTGGCACTCGATAATAAAAAATCGAGTACTTATTCAAGTCGATATTTTTTTTCTTTTTTCTTTTTTTTTCCTTTTCCTACTTTTTTTTTTTTGGGTACAAAACTTTTACTTAGAAAATGCTGACCCGTAGTTCACAATACTATCGTGTTGATTCTATTTGTTTGTACGGTCAAACTGGGCAAATGCCCCCTTTCAAAAAAAAATCTAATATTTTGTTCTATTTTTCAAATTAATTAGGAAGATACCCTTATTTTGAAACTCGATTTTTTTAAAATCGAATTTCTTGTTTAAAACTCAATTTTTGGACAATCGAGTTATAACAAACTGAAAATTAAAAAAAAAATTGGAGCTCTATAGTAGCATTTTAAGGAGCCCTATAGTGACGTTTTAAAACTTTATAGCAGCATTTTGGAACTCGAGTTCCATGCATTTTTTTTTTTTTTTTAAAGTTTAATTGCCCCATACCTATAGTGACTTTTTAAGGACCCTATAGTAGCATTTTGAAACTCGATTTTTGGACAATCGAGTTATAACAAGGACATTTTCCTAATTAGTTTAGAAAATTAGGTAAAATGCTAGATTTTTTTTTTTTTGAAAGAGGCATTTGCCCATTTTCTCCTATGTGCAGCTATATATGCTATATGCCTTTCTCATCCTTGATGCATATCTGTTAGAATATGTGCCTGTAAATCCTATTATATCATGCTATGTATGATATTATATATGACTTAATGTTGTGATTAATAAAATTGTTTTATTATTATCTAAAATAATGGTAACATGAATATTTGGACATTATAATTTATTCCATGAGATGTATAGTATGTGACTTAGTTACAAAAGATACAAATCATAAGTTCTTTGTAAACTCAAAATTTTAGTTCATAGTCGATGATGAAATTGGGCATTTCATTTGCGAAGACTATAACATATCAACTAAGATGATTTGTCTTGATCATGCAAGTAGAGACTTCTAGTTAGCATGTTGATATATTTTAAAAGTTAAGACATATTGAACTAAACCGCTATAAGATTTATTATTTTCTTAATGATTGTCAAATGAATGATAAATCTCACGACTTCTATTTACATGAACTCTTAATCCTGAGAGAATAATGGACCTAATCATGCAAATTTTTTTTTTTTTTTAAAGTTTAATCGCTCCATACCTATAGTGACATTTTAAGGACCCTATAGTGGTATTTTGAAACTCAATTTTTGGACAATCGAGTTATATCAGGGGCATTTCCTAATTAGTTTGGAAAATGTGACAAAATGCTAGATTTTTTTTTGAAATAGGCATTTGCCTATTTTCTCCTATATACAGCTATATATATTATATGCCTTTCTCATCCTTGACGCATATCTATTAGGATATGTGCCATTAAATCCTATTATATCATGCTATGTATGACATTATATATGAATTAATGTTGTGATTAATAAAATTGTTTTATTATTATCTAAAATAATGGTAACATGAATATTTAGACATTATAATTTATTCCATGAGATGCATAGTATATAATTTATGTGATTTAGTCATAGAAGATATAAATCACAAGTTCTTTGTAAACTTAGAATTTTAGTTCATAGTCGATGATGAAATTGAGCATGTCATTTGCGAAGACTATAACATATCAACTAAGATGATTTGTCTTAATCATGGAAGTGGAGACTTCTAGTTGGTATGTTGATATGTTTTAAGAATTAAGACGTATTGAACTAGACCACTATAAGATTTATTATTCTCTTAACGACAGTCAAATGAATAATAAATTTCACGACTTCTATTTACATGAACTCTTAATCCTGAGAGAATAATGGACCTAATCATGAAGTATAGGTTATTTTGATATATCAGGAGTGAGATCTAATGTCACAATCAAAACGTCAGTATGTTGGGCAGCCATATTTTGGTGATGGGGGAATATATATTCTCAAGATGGAATTCATAATCTCTTAATGGAGATATAAAATATTCCTTTAAGATAAATTTAATGGGTTTGATTATTCAAAGTGTTATGCCCAACCACTTTAGTAAGGAGTTACTAAAGTATATATTTATGAAATTAGATTTCATATATATATATATATGATAAATAACTTAAAGGATTAAACCGAGTATTCAAGGATTAAGATATAGTAATCTTCAAAGTAACAGTCTACATTCATGATTTTGTATTACTACGAATATTTTATGAAGGGGTTGCATGTATAATAAAGTCTTGGGGTATAATTTATTGATAAGTTCTAGAGTGCAATTATATTTATATGGTGGTATTAAATATAATTAATGATAATTTTGAACTTGTTAAGAGTTGACAGAAAAGCCCAAAGCCCATTAGAGTTAGAGTCTTATTTGTTCCCTTTTGGTCCCACTCCAAGTCACATACTTTAGCCCAATTAGAAAGGCCCAAAAGGTTAGCCCATTTCGATAATCAGTTAAATATAAGGAAGAAATATACAGAATTTTGTAAAAGACACTATTGTGAAATGAAAATGGTGTGTATGTAAGTGTAAGTCACTCTCTAATTCTCCCTTGAATTGATTGAGAAGCCACATTTCTTGGGCGTTAGTGAAATTGGAGTGAAGATTAAAAGTGTTCTCAAGTATTTCTGATATTTGGTTTTGAATTTCACCATACCAAGGTACACTCTCTTGTTCTTAAATTCTGAAATTTACATAGTACATGTTATCAATTGCGATTTGAAATAGATCCGATTATTTTTCCACTGCGTATGTTTTGTATGAGATACAAATCATGTTTTTCCAATAATATCTAACTCAATGGCTTTCTTTGTTTGCTTCGTCCTCTTCTTTCTTATTTCATCTTCAACTACTTGTGATCATTGTGTCCACCAAACTAACGGGTTTGTTTGGATACCACTTATTACTGAAAACTGAAAACTTATTTCTAAAAACACTGTATCAAAATAATTTTTAAACATATGAATAGTGTTGTGGGATCTAATTTTAAAGCAAAATTTATCTTTTTACATACTTGTGGGTCCCATAAACAGTGTCCGGGAACCAGGGAAATGAAACGCAAACGCTCAAAACACTTGCTCTGCCACCATCCATACTCACACTAAGGTTGCCTATTTCTCCAAAGCTTCATCACTTTCATGTAAGCTTCAAATTGTTCCATCCTTGTACTTCTTTTTCTATTTTTTTCCAATTTTTGTTTGGTTGTTTTGATTAATACCCAAATGATTGTTCATCATGAAAAGCAAAATTTGACATTGACCTAGATGATATTTTTGTGAAATAATAAGTGGGTAATTTTTGTTTTGTGGATTTAATGTAGCTGGGGCTTGTGGGTATGGTTCCTTGGCATTAGGCTTCAACAGTAGACGCCTTGTAGCTAGTGTGGCTTCTCTTTACAAAGATGGAGCTAGTTGTGGTGCATGCTTTCAGGTGCCTATACAAACTTTCCCAAGTTTGTATAGATTTCCCCAAGTTTGATAAATCTATAAGTTCCTCTTTTTCTTCTGGTAGAAACTAGTTATTACACTAACACAGTATTGGAGTTCACAGAACTCGAGTTCAGAACACACGCTACTCGACCTTATCTACTCGAGTACCAGGTGGCTGGCAACTCACTAAGAATTCAAGTTTACTGAACTCGAGTACTATTTAGAACTCAATTTTGTGAAACTCAAGTGCTAAAAAAGTAGTGTGCCCCTCCTTATTTTCGAAATAGTGCTGGTTTGCCTCAAACTTTGCCAAAACGTGGTATTTGGCTATTTTCACCGAAAGGAGACACTGCCAAGATGTATGTACACTGTAACTAAGGAAATTTATTATGGATTGAGATCCGTGCACTTCCATTCATCTAGACCGTCTATTTAATCAAATGCTTATAAATTTGACACCTCATATAAGACATCCTGGCGATCCCCGTGATTCACTTTTGCCTTTCCCTTCTCCATTTTTTTGTCTTCAGTTGGTCCAAATTTCAGAAAGAAACACACTCTCTCTTACGGTCTTATCCCTGATCTTTCTCAAGCACCCCATGACCGAATCTCCATTACTACTACTAGCCACCGAGTCTCACATCACCACCACTGGCAATGCTTTGCCTGAGAAAGATCAAGGATAAGACCGTAAAAGGGAGTGTGTTTCTTTCTGAAATTTGGACCAACTAAAGGCAAAAGAATAGAGAATGGAAAGGCAAAAGTGAATCACGCAAATCACCAAGATGTCTTATATAAGGTGTCAAATTTATAAGCATTAGATTAAATAGATGGTCTAGATTAATAGAATTGCACACCTTGCAATACCCTAGGTATTGCACGAAATCTCAATTCATTTATTGCGCTTTGCAGGACTTATTCCTACCAAAGACTTCTTGTCAACCATCTTGTTTCTACCAAAAATCTGGTGAGTAATGCCAAAGTTACCTCTTTTTATAAACATTGCGTGCTACCGAAGATTTCTTGTCAACCATCTTGTTCGTGTCAAACAATCTTGTTCGTGTAAAATGCTTGAGTTAAACTCCGCGAAAATTTCCCTTTCTTCTTCTTCTTCTTCTTCTTTTTATTTATTTATTATTATTTTTTTTTTATGGTGACAATTTCCCTTTCCATTGTTTGGCATTACATGTTTGGCATTATATATATATATATATATGTGTGTGTGTGTGTGTGTGTGTGTGTGTGTGTGTGTGTGTGAAAAATGCTTGAGTTAAACTCAAACGACAATTTCCCTTTCCCCTTGTTGGCATTATGTAAAAAGGTGCAATTTTTGGAACCACCACTTTTGACTTCTGAAATAAAATTTCAATTTTGTCCCTCACAAAACAGACGCTCTTGATTTTATTTGGGGTATTTAAGTAAAAATATATATCTAAATTAAAATTTTTTTTTTCTTCTTTTCTCTTTCTCCACTCTCTTATGAGAGCATTCTTATCAAACCTTTCAAATGCTAAAAGTCTTTTTTTTTTAGCATTTATAACCCAAAAGCTTGTTCCATCAAATGTTTTAAATGGGGCTCACTGAGGAGAAATAGAGGAGAGAGAGATAGGAGAGAGGAGAAATAAAAAATTATTGAAAAATAATAAAGAAACATTATTTAAATGAAATGGTAAAAAAGAAGAAGTTTTGATATAGGTGGTATTGTAAAGTGGTGTGTTATATGTTATAAAATTGGGTTTTGAGATACTAAATGCTATATTTTTTGACACGTTTGATAAGAATGCTCTGACATGTCAAAAGGAAGCATTTTCTTTCTCATTTCTTTTCCTTTTTTTTCTTTTTCTTTTTCTTTTTTCTCTCTCTTGGCTTCTTTTTGCTTTCCCTCATTTTCTCTTTCATTGGAATTTTTTTATTTTTTTTTGAAGGATTCAATAGTTACAGAACCATCAAGGGAAATTAGAAAAAATCAGTTACATTGGCCAACAAGGACGCTAGAAGCAACTAGTAGTAACTGATAAAATTAATATTTATTGTTTTGACTGTTTATAGGCCTCGTGGTCCTAAGAATTAGCAAGGCTTTGAATCAAAGCAGAAGCTATGAAATTTTTGCATATTAATAATTATGAATGTAAGGGCGTAAAACTGACTAATACTTTATGTAATTTTGGGTCTGTTTGGTTATGTTGTTCTAGTAATGTTATTTAAGTTTTTTGAAGATACGTATGCTAAAAAAGCGTCATAAAAATATGTGTTATGTTATTTAAACAATGAAAACTATTGTTTAAATACCCATACCAAACACCCCTTACTCAACTATTGTTTATATACCTTTTTTTATTTTATTTTATAGAAAACCCCTCTAGCTGGGATAAAATTTATTCAACTAGAAAATCATTGGATACAGACAGCAAAACATTTGGTGGAACATATTTCACCCAAATACGCAAAGAAAAAGACATTCTAACCTCCCTAACTAAAGTATGGACCATATTATTGCCCTGCCGCCTTACCTAAGTGGGCAGGGTTGTTCTAAACATGTCAATCATGGTAATGTAGCTTACATTGGGAATCCAGCCCCAAGAGAGAACGAATGAATCAAATTGTCTGCTGCATTTATGATTGTCGACATAGTAATTACCAAAAGATTGTTTATTTGGGATTGTTATTATAAGAGTATTCCCTTCTAAAAAAAATTCCATTTTATATCCTCAAATCCTACTTTATATTTTACTAGTATTATGCCCGTGCAATGCACGGCTTAATAAAAAATATTTTGATAATATAATTAAATTTAATAACAAATAAAATGAAAAAAGAATTAATTCAAAATTTAAGATTAAAAAATAAATTGTACTTGTACACTTAAAAGAAATTTAATTTTTATTTCTTATTTTGATATTTAAATCATTTGTTTTAGTGTTGATTTCATTCAAATGGTTATAAGTTATATAAACTCTAAACCAATATATGTATACATATGTAACATTCTAAATTAATAATAAATAAAAATATAATACTCTAACTTAATGTAACATTCTAACTTACTAATAAATAAATATAACATCCTAACTTAAAGTAATATTCGTAATTGTATTGTGTTTTAGCCTTTAAGAACACATATATTATTTTTTTATCATTAAAAAAAACAAAGATATTAATATTATACATGAAAAAACTAATGAATTCAATAATTGAAACGGTTGAAACAAAATTAAGCCAAAACCTCAATTCATTAATGAAAAAATATCCAAATTTTTTACTTAAAAAAAAAAAAGGGAGTTAAGTAAAAATAGACTTACATAGAAATTTGGACGAATGGATTCTCTCGCATCCAATTTCATGTTTAACAGCGAATTTTGCTTTTAATTAAAGAATATAGATTACATGGAACAAAGCACCAAACAAAAACCATAACAAATTAAATCCATAATAAAATATTGATGTCAACAACAAATAATCATGTAATAAGAAATTAAAAAATACAAATATATTGCTTGCTATATTGACTTCTAAAAAAAACACTAAAAGGTGTGATCAAATATAGAATTTTAACCTATCTATAAAACTTGTTGATAAAAATCATATTATCTATAATAAAAAGGCAACAAATACACAAAATCTATTCAATTTGATGAAAAAAAAAATACCTGCAAGGTTGTAGGTAAGGCAAAGAATAGAAATGAAGAATATAGCAAATAATTTTAAAATATGTAGTAGAAATAATGAAACACCAAAAAACTGTGTATATATAGTGGGAATTTTAGGTTGTGAAGAAGATGATATGAACAAAAAGAAGTAGTTTAGGTGAAACTCAAATACTTTTTTTTTTTTTAATTTATAATATAATATGATATAGATATATGTAGGGTCAGGGTTTAGGTACTTCTACTGTTACACGGCGTAAGCTCAAGCCCAACTGGCCCAATACAATAAATTTGTAGAGAATGGGTTCAAGAATTGGGCTTTGGTGAGGATTGCAACAACTGGACATGATCGTAAGTAGATTGAATAACAAACACGTGGGAGGAAGTGTGAAACTTTATCCTCGGGCTTGATTCGAAGGCTGGTTCTTCTTCTTGGTTCTTCAGTGCTTGGTTACAAAAGCCTTCCAGGATGGTACCAACAACAACCGTCTTCCCTCAATCAATTTTTCATGCCCTATTCCTGGAGGGTTTCTTACGTTATATACCTCTTTCCCGTTGATCTTGGCCCTCCATTTGTTGATCATGCAGGTCGCTACTTGAGTGCTTGTCCCATCTGCCACCTTCTCCAACTTTCTGTGAGTTGCAGCAACCAAGGTGATACTATTCAGGGGTCATTTTCTCATTAATGCGGTCAGATCGTTAGCTGTGAGCATTTAATGCGGAGGTGACAGCTTTTCCTGGAATTGCTCCTCCACCATGCTCTTATGGCTGGCCCACTGTGCTAGTCCTCTTTACTTGGGATGCCTTGGGAGGCTGTCTTTAAGGGTATGCCGCTCTTCCTTCTTATTTTGGTTGGCTGAGGACAGGATTGTCCTCGATGATGTCTCTTGGCAACTTGGACTCTCTTTGTTCATCCTCAGGCGTTTCTTCCTCCTCGGCATGAGCCTTTGGTCCTATATGAAGTGGGCCGAGGCTGCTAAGTTCTTTGACCCCACAATAGCCCCTCAAAATCCTACTATCCGGCTCCTCAGGCAGAGAGGAGGGTTTTGATGTCCTCGGGCCTTCGTCATGACTTGTCAAGTCCTATCCTCCATCAGTGCCAGAGCCTTTTCGCTTGTCTAAGGCATGTTCCTAGCGCTTCGGTATACGAGGCGCATCCTCATTAAATTCTGGCGGCTCTGTGCTCCCCACGTTAGACGGTGTGATTGTAATCCAACGGTGGGGATTTCTTTAGCCTTTATGGGCGGGAAAATCCGTGTGGTTATTTTAATTGGGGGTATAAATACCCATTTGAACCAATATGTCTCTTTACTTTTACACTCAAGAGTTCTTGCGCATATACCCTAAATCCAGTCAAGTATTCGGCCAAACTTACATCTCTTTTCAGCGTAAAAAGCCTGTCCGAGGAGCTTTTCCTTACTTCTGTAAGTTTTCTCCTCTTTCTAACTCATATTTTCTCTCTTCTAAGTTTCTTCTCCTCTTATCCCTTTCTTTCCTTCGCCTCTCCTTGAGTTTTTAGTCGTTCCTAGGGATGGGTAAATTTAAGAGGTTGGTTGAGTCGGAATAGCAATGGAGAAATTCATTGCTGATTACAGAATACCCAGTACTGTAGGTTTGAGGTACTGTAAAGAAGGTGAGTGGCATTTTATAAGGCAAGGGGGTGAGGTAGTAATTCCCATAATCGCCTTCCTAGAATGGGATATGAGGATTCCTATGGGGTCGGTGATGAGGGACTACCTTAGGCATTTCCGACTAGCTTCCATCCAGTGTGTCGTTAATGTGTTCAAGATCTTGGGCTGTATGGACGCCCTGAACGAGAAGATGGGGTTGAGGTTAACCCATCATGACGAAAATTGGTGCTACAACCTCCAACACCTTAAGGGTAAATCCTACTACATAAAAGCAATGGATGACAAGGTTCGGCTCATTCAATGTCTCCCCGAGTCTAGCAAAGGGCTAAATAAGGACTTTCTCATCGTGTCAGGGGCGTGGCACGACGGCTTTCCTTGCCCAACTTAGGAGGGGGCACCATGTGGGGTATTAGGAGTAGGAGAGGGTTGACCTTTGGTGTTGTCGTAATTTGCATTGTTTGGTTGCTAATGGGGGTGTACCTTCTTTTTTGCAGATCCTCACGCCTTTGAACGCCATTTTCACTTGGTCAACCGAGTAGATTTGGAGACCATTCTCAAGGCGGAGGCCTTTGTGAACGAAGGTGACAACCAGGTCAGAGCTGCTCACAAGATCCTTGGGTATGATCCTATTCAGAAGTCATTCTCGGCTCCGAAGTACATGATTAGAGCTAAAGATCCTCGGCTTCACAGAATTATCGTAGTAGAGCATGGTTTCTTACTTCCTGAAGGATCTTCTACTCAAGGAGGTGTTACGTTGGCAGGCTCCTCTTCATCCCATCAAGCTGCTGAGGCTAAGGAAGTAAGAGCAGAGAGCGAATAACAAGTCGCTGAATTGGGCTAGTCCGAGGACGAATTCGGCGTATTCGACCAAGTCGATCTGTCCGAGGATCCCTCCAGTGATTTGGGCGACCCCAGCTTGACTAAGGCCGATCTCCAAGAGACCTCTTCCCAGGCCGAAATAGGCTTCAAGAGAAAACCTTCCACCAGCCTTCTTTACCTGATTAAAGGTCAACCGGGGAAGGATGTGCCGGGGAAGTCACAGCCCAAGCTTCCCCATCCTCCGCCCAAGCCCCAGCCTACCCAGACTAGGTCATCTTCCACCCTATCATAACCGTCATCTCCATGGTCCAAACTCCTTCCTCCTCCTCAGCCCGCTAATCCTAAAAGGAAGAGGGCTTCCAAGGGTAAGAAGCCCATGGATGGAGGGAGATCCCGTTCCTCTCAAGAGGAAGATGAAGCTCGGCGAGCTTCAAAGTAACTGAAGATTGTGTACCAGGGCCACGATAAGGAAGTCACCACATAGCCTGAGCCTCAGGCCTGGCTTCTTGCCCCAATGCTCGATGGGGAGCCCCTGATGGACAGTGCTTCCCTGAAGGACTTTAGGGGGGGTGAAGGCGCTTACATGGCCGATGTGCTAGAGAGATCTCTACTACTCCCTGCCAACATGGCCGAGTTAGGGGGTCTGAGGAGGCAATAAGTCTTCCTCAGCATCAAAAGGTACCTGGGAATGGTAAGACTCCCAACACTTGTGGTTCCGATGATACTTGTTCCTTACTCACCATGTGCTTGTTTCAATTGGCAGGCTGTCCAGGCTACCTATAGGTTGGAGGAGGCAGCTAACGACTAAAGCAAAGCCTTGGAGCAAGAGCGTGACAAGCGCCTGGATGCCACTCGGACCCTTAAGAACTTTAAGGTCGATCTCTTGAAGGCAAGGGAGGACTTAAAGGATATGACTAGGGCTAGGGATAGCATCGAATCAGGCCTGGCTAGAGCCCAAAAGTAGGTTGAGGACCAGACGAGGCGCTTGCTCGAGTTAAATGTCACAGAGTAGGCTAGGAACGAAGCCTTAAGGGCTAAGGAAGAGGCGGTGTTTGCCATGTCAGAGGCTGAGAGCTCCAAGGAGAAGACTGAAGAGGAGGCCTACGACTTGGGAGTGGCCGAGACCCAGGCTACTCTCAAGGTTCAAGTCCTTGGGGTATACAGACTCTACTGTTCCCAAGTTTGGAATGAAGCCCTTAAGCAAGCTGTGGTTGAGGCTTCATCTGACCTGTGGAAGGTGGAGAATGTATACTACCCTCCTGCCATCAAGGAAGCTGCCCCCTCCAGCTCTGAGGTTAGGGATGCTCCTGAGGAGGCTGAGGCTACTGGTCCTGGAGTTGTTTTGGCCATAACTGTCCCTAAGGAGCCAACCAGGGAAAGCGAGCCTTCAGGGGCGGCAGAGACAAGTGAAGGCCTGAACCCTGATGCACCCCAGAAGACTGCAGAGTCCACAAGTAGTGTTCAGGCCCCTCATGTCGGGGAGCCAACTCTTCTTGTTGAGCCCCTCCAGGCTATTCCCCTTGGTGAGGGCTCCGAGGATCTTGAGGTTGCTTCTGCTCAGCTTTCCAAGGAAGGAGCAAAGACTAAGCCAAAGAAATAGGCCACCTAGGCTAGCTTCTATTTTGTTTTTGTCTTGGTTGTGTTGTTGTTGTTTTTTTTTTTTTTTTTTTTTCATTATCAATCATTTCATTTTTTTTGGAACATTGGGGTTTGTTGTAATGAAGTTTTATCGAATGAATGAAGTTTTCCCCTTTTTTTTCTTATATTACATGTTTATTGTTGTTGTTATCACCATTAGTATGGATGCCATGTGTAGAAATGATCATATATTTGTCATGCTTGTGATTAAGCCCTGAAACCCCAACTCTGAGGTACCGAGCGTATATTTAGGCTATGTTCGCAACTTGCCCAAGATTAAGCCTTTGATTTCGTTAATTTCTTCAAAGGTTGTGGTCCGAGGATCCACCCCTACACTATTGATCCTTAATCTTCTAGAAATTTCAAAATAATGGAAAGTATGGAAAGAACGTGTAACCTGGTGATGGACTTGTTAAAATTCATCTCCAAATCCTATCTACTCATCTATGCAAAAAGGATTAATTCATTTACTAATATCTTAATTAGAGGATAAGAACCAAATCATCATAGGGAGGGGAACACCCATTCAGATCCCATCATAATCATAGAAAACAATAATAACGACCACCTAGGCTCTTGCTGGGAGTAGCTAGTTTCTCCATAGGCTTAAGTTCGAGGACCATGCAAGACCTTGGTTCTGTCTAGCACTTAGGATTTTTGGAAGTATCTAGTTTCCCCATAGGTTTGAGTCTAAAGACCATGCAAGACCTTGGTTCTGTCTAGCACTTAGGATTTTTGGAAGTATCTAGTTTCCCCATAGGTTTGAGTCTAAAGACCATGCAAGACCTTGGTTCTGTCTAGCACTTAGGATTTTTGGAAGTATCTAGTTTCCCCATGGTTTGAGTCCGAGGACCATACAAGACCTTGATTCTGTCTAACACTTAGGATTTTTGGAAGTATCTAGTTTCCCCATACGTTCGAGTCCAAGAACCATGCAAGACCTTGGTTCTGTCTAGCACTTAGAATTTTTCCACAATACAAGACAGATAATCATAATGGACCTAAAATTTTGAATTAGAGAAACGCTTTCATTAATAATAATACATTTTCAAGTTATTTACATTCCAGGGGCAAGGTACAGCTTTTTCATCTAAGTTTTCTAAGTAGTATGCACCTATTCCTGCTACTGAAGTAATTTGGTATGGCCCTTCCCAATTGGGTCCCAGCTTTCCTCAGGATGGGTTTTTGGCAGTACCCATAACTTTCCTTAACACTAAGTCCCCTGATGCTAATGGCCTCAACTTCACATTGGCGTCATACCCCTATTTGAGCTTCTGGTGGTAATAGACCAATTGGATCACTGCTTTTTCTCTTCTTTCCTCGATCAGATCTAGGCTTTTCCCTAGTAGTTCATCATTGCCGCTTGGAGTGAAGGAGTTCATTCTCAGCGTTGGGAAGTTTGCCTCTAGAGGGATTACAGCCTCGGCCCCATAGGTCATGGCAAAAGGTGTCTCTCCTGTTGACCATCACGGTGTGGTCTAGTAAGTCCATAAGACGTGTGGCAGCTCCTCTACCCATCTTCCCTTGGCGTCATCCAGTCTTTTCTTAAGCCCATTGACAATGACTTTGTTGACAGCCTTAGCTTACCCATTTCCCTGAGGATAAGCTAAGGTTGAGTACCTATTTGCGATCCTCAATTCGCAACAGTATCTTCTGAAGGCCTTGCTGTCAAATTGGAGTCCATTATCTGAAATAAGGGTTCAAGAGACCCTGAATCGTGTAACAATGTTTCTCCAGATGAACTTCTTAGCATCTGCGTCTCTGATGTTAGCCAGTGGCTCAGCTTCGACCCATTTGGTGAAGTAATCCGTGTCGACCAACAGATATCTCTTATTTCCTGCTGCCTTAGGGAAGGGGCCTACAATATCTAGGCCCCACTGGGCAAACGGCCATGGGCTGGACAAAAGGTTGAGAACTCCTCCTGGCTTATGGATATTCGGGGCAAACCTTTGGCACTCGTCACATTTCTTAACATATTCCAGGGCTTCCTTCTGCATTCCTAGCCACCAATATCCCTGGGTAATGGCTCGGTGTGACAGAGATCTTCCTCCTGTATGACTCCCACAAATCCCTTCATAAAGCTCTTCAAGCAGTAGCTCCGAGCCTCAGGGTGAATACATAGTAAATATGGCCCAGAATAGGAGTGCTTGTACAATTTGTGATCCTTGGACAACCAGAACCGAAGAGCGTTTCTTCGTATTTTTTCAGCCTTTGACCTCTCTTTAGGCAGGATATTGTCTTTGAGGAATTTTACTATGGGGTTCGTCTAGTTAGGACCCACTCTGACCTCATGGATACGGACCATGCCTTTCGCAACCTCACTTGCTCTATCTAGATGCTCAACAAGAATAACTCGAGGCAAGTTCCCTGCCGAGGAGGTAGCAAGCATGGCCAATGAATCTGCATGGGTGTTTCCATTTCTGGAGACATGTGACAAGCTGAAAAGATCAAAGTCCGACTGCAGGCGTTTGACTTGTCTTAAGTACTCTTGCATCCTCGTGTCTCTGGCTTCTAACTCTCCCTTCACCTGGCCCACTACCAATCTTGAGTCCGAGAACATCTCTACTGCTTTTCCTCCCATTTTCCGCACCATGGCCATTCCTTGTAGCAGTGCCTCGTATTCGACTTCGTTATTTGTGGCCGAGAACCCAAGTCTTAGGGATTTCTCTATAATAGTCTTCTCAGGAGACTTTAGGACTAGCCCCACTTCGGACCCCCTTTGATTTGCTGCACCATCAACGTACATCTTTCAACATGGGGGCCTTGGAATAGAGATTGCCCCCACTGGTTTTCCGTACATGCTTATCTCCCCTGCTACTATTTCTACTGGTGGTTTAGCAAATTCGGCCACCAAGTCAGCTAGGACCTGGCCCTTTATGAAGGTCCGAGGCATGTACTTGATGTCAAAAGCTCCCAAACTGGTGTTCCATATGGCAATCCTTCCAATGTAATCAGCAATCCTAAGCACGGACTTCAAAGGCAATTGGGTTAGAACGACCATTGTGTGGCCTTGGAAATAATGGAGAAGCTTTCGCGTAGTGTAGACCACAACCAGTATGGCTTTCTCCAAGGATAAGTATCTGACCTCAGTTTCGTGTAGTGACTTACTCACGTAATAGACTGGCTTTTGAAGGCCGTTGCCATCCCGTATTAGTACCAAGCTCACAGCGTGATGGGCTACAGCAATATATGTGTACAGGACCTTGTCGGATTCAGTGCTGGACATGATGGGCAGCCGTGACAGGTATTCCTTGAGTTGCTGGAAGGCCGCGACATAGTCCTCGGTCCATTCGAATCCTTTCCACTTGTTGATCAAGAGATAGAACGGTTTGCATCTATCCACCAACCTAGAAATAAATCGGTTTAGGGCAGCGATCATTCCAGTAAGTTTCTGGACCTCCTTGGCGTTTTGTGGCGGCTTTAGGTCATTAATGGCCTTAATCTAGTCAGGGTTAACCTCTATTCTCCTATGAGTAACCATGTATCCTAGAAACTTGCCTGATCCCACGCCAAAAAAGCATTTAGAAGCGTTCAGGCGTAGCTTGTGCTTCCTTAAGACGTTAAAGGTGCTGTTAAGGTCTCCTAAGTGTTCGAACACTACCTTACTCTTTACTACCATATCATCAACATAGATTTCGATGTTCTTCCCTAACTGTGGCTCGAACACTCTCGTCATCATCCTTTGATAGGTGGAACCTGCGTTCTTCAGGCCAAACGACATTATTTTGTAGTGGTAGTTCCCAGTAGGCGTCACAAAAGCTGTCTTCTCCTAATCCTCCAAGGCCAACGGTATTTGATGATAGCCCTGAAAGGCATCCAGGAAACTTATCCGAGGATGGTCTGCTGTTGCGTCCACCAGCTGGTCTATCCGAGGCATGGGGAACGAGTCCTTTGGGCAGGCTTTGTTTAGGTCCATGAAGTCTACACAAACTCGCCACTTTCCACTTTTCTTCTTGACTACCACGGTATTAGCCAACCATTTGGGGTAAAAAACCTGTTTGATAGCCCCTACACGCTTCCTGCACGCTTAAGCTTCATCACCTCGTCTCTGATCGCATCAGCATGCTCTCTTAGGGTCCGTTTGGATCGAGCTTATTTTTGCTGAAACTGAAACTGAAACTGAAAACACTGTAGTGAAATAATTTTTAAATGTGTGAATAGTACCGTGGAACCCATTTTTAATGAAAAAGTGACTGAAAAGTGGAATTTGTGGGACCTATGAATAGTGCATTTGTGCACTGTTCACGGTTGACTTGGTCAAATAGTGCAGCTGAACCAAAAAAAAAAAAAAAAAGGAACAAAACGTGATTTGCAAACGTAGATGCACAAAACGCCGAATCCAAATGGCACCTTGATGGGCATCGGGGTGGTTGCTTTTTGGGAGTGATGGACGGGTTGATGTTGAGATGGTGGCAGATGAAGGCTAGGTCAATTCCTGGAGCATCGCAGGCGTCCCATGCAAATACGTCAATATTCCTTTTGAGAAATTCGACCAACTCTTCCTTCTTTTGAAGGGGCAATTGTGTCCCTACTTGAAAGAACTTCTCCGAGGTATCACCAACGACCACCTTCTCCAAGTCCTCGCATTTTGCCTCATTGGCCACTGTATCAGGGGGCGACACTGGGGCCTTTGACTGCTATAAGTCCCTTTCAACAGAGACCGAGGAGTCTGTGTCAAGCCAATGCAAAATGGTGGCCACTACACATTGCCTTGTCGTGGATTGGCAACCACAGATTTCGAGGACCTGGTCCCCTGACGGGAATTTCACTTTCTGGTGCAAAGAGGAGCCAACAGCCCTCAAAGTATGGAGCCAGGGCCTGTCGACGATGGCTGTATATGGAAAGTAGGTGTCCACCACGATAAAGTTCACCTCCATTATCTCTGGGCCAGTCTGGATGGGTAACCTGATCACGCCCTTTAGAATAACTAGTTTTCCGCCGAAGCTCATCAAAGGAGAGCTATAGGGCGTTAAATCTTCCAATTTCAAATTCAACCCCTTATAGAGGTCAGGGTACATAACCTTGGCTACGCTGCCACCATCCACCATCACTCTTTTCACATCGTAGTCTCCTATTTTGAGAGTGATCAACAGCGCGTCGTCATGGGGCTGGGTGGTTCCGATCTTGTCTTCTTCTGAAAAACTCAAGGTTGGATGAAAATTCATTTTGGCCCTCTTCGGCTCTGGCTGGGGCTCCGATCAAATGGGAAATGATACTCTAAATCATAGAACTATAATGAAATATACAATCAACCAACATTTATCAAATTTGAAAAAGAGCCAGAAGAAAGGGTTCGATCCTCGTAGTTTTATTTCTCGAACCGAGAGATCCATGAATCGGGATCCTAATGCATATAGATACAAATGGTCCAATGGAAGCAAGAATTTCCAGGAACATTTGGAACATTTCATTTTTGAACAGAAGAGCTGTTTTCATTTTCAAGTAGTGTTCGATTGATTACGTATTAATCAATATTCGATTGATTGGTTTGAGGTTATCGACAAAAAAGATTTGTCTAAGTCACTTCCTTTAGCAGTTGGGCCACAGATAGCATTCATGAAGGGCACGTGCCCGTTCTTCCTGGTGCAGCCAGGATTACATTGATCATCCCCACAGGTGGCCTCAGGATAGCGTCTCTCTGGGGTTCTTGACGGGCTTGGCTTTGATGATCATTGGAATGATGTAGAAGGTGCTTTAGCTTTCCTTCTCGTACTAGCTGGTCCAGGTAATTCCAGAGGTTCCTGTAGTCCTCCGTGGTATGCCCGTGGTCTTGGTGATATTGGCAATAAAAGTTCTGATTGTGCCTAGTGGATTCCCCCGCCATCTTATTCGGCCACTTAAAGTATGGTTCGTTCTTGATTTTCTCCAACACCCGATGTACCGGTTCTCGGAACACAGCATTAACAGTCTGTGCATTGGTTGCTCCGGGATGTCCTACAAAATCTCTTCTCGGGCAGTTGCTGCTATATTAGTCCGACCTGAAATCCCTCCTCTCCTAAGGGATAACCTTCTCCTTTCCCTTCCCTTGTAGCTGGTCTTCCTCTACCCACTTATACTTGTCAATCTGATCCATCAGTTGGCGCACACTATTGGCAGGCTTGCCAGTCAGAGACTTCCTCAAGTCGTGCTCGGCTGGGAGGTTGTTTTTAAAGGTGTTAATGGTGACATCGTCAAAGTTGCCGTCCATTTCGTTATACATCTCCCAATATCTGCCCGAGTAGGCCTTCAAGGTTTCTCCGTCACACATGGATAATGACAGCAACGCACTCAAGGGCCAAGGGGCTCTGCTGTTTGTAACGAAATGAGAGCCAAAGGCCTGGGTTAGCTGCCTACACAAATCCACAAAATTCGCCTTTAAGCTGTTGAACCACCTCATCGCCACTGGTCCCAAGCTGGATGGGAAAACCTTGCACATTAGCACCTCGTTTTTAAAGTAAACAGCCATCCTTTGGTTGAATTGGCTCACATGCTCCACGAGGTCCGTGTTGCCGTTATAAAGGGTGAAAGCCGATTGCTGGAATCGCCAAAGGAGTGTAGCCCCTTCTATACGGCATGTGAAAGGTGATTTAGAAAGCTGATTCAGCGCCCTACTCATGGCATCGTGTCCCAGGCCCCAAGGAGATGGGCTTCTACATCTGCACCTCTGGTAATGCTCTTCTTCATGAGAAAAGGTCTCGCTTTGAGGGGTTCTCGATCTCTGCCTATAGTCATCATCGCTTTCATCATCGGAGGGCAAGTTAGGGTTAGGATGAGATCGCCTTCGTTGTGCATGGCGCAGTTTTCTCTTCAAGTCGTTTATCTCTCGCTGCATGGTCTGTTCGTCATTCTGTCTTTAGGATACGTGGCTGCCTACACGAGAATGGCTTCTGCTAGTTTGAGTGGTGTTTACACTCCCCTCTCGAAACCTTCCATTCTCTTCATTTCCATCATGCTCAGGGTTGGGAAATTTGCCCTGTTGTTGGGATCTAGCCGACTCAAGCTGATGGAAGCTTGCTCTATGAGGACCTGATCCTACCATGCTCGATTGTTGTCCTTACTAGCACACAAGTTCTTCCCACAGACGGCACCAATTGTAGGGTCAGAGTTTGGGTACTTCTACTGTTACGTGGCGTAAACTCAAGCCCAACTGGCCCAATACAATAAATTTGTAGAGAATGGGTTCAAGAACTGAGCTTTAGTGAGGATTGCAACAACTGGACATGATCGTAAGTAGATTGAATAACAAACACGTGGGAGGAAGTGTGAAACTTTATCCTCAGGCTTGATCCGATGACTGGTTCTTCTTCTTGGTTCTTCAGTGCTTGGTTACAAAAGCCTTCTAGGATGGTACCAACAGCAACCGTTTTCCCTTAATCAATTTTTCATGCCCTATTCCTGGAGGGTTTCTTACATCATATACCTCATTCCCGTTGATCTTGGCCCTCCATTTGTTGATCATGCAGGTCGCTACTTGAGTGCTTGTCCCATCTGCCGCCTTCTCCAACTTTCTGTGAGTTGCAGTAGCCAGGGTGATACTATTCAGGAGCCATTTCCTCATTAATGCGGCCAGATCGTTAGCTGTGGGTACTTAATGCGAAGGTGACAGCTTCTCTTGGAATTGCTCCTCCACCTTCCTCCCGTGGCTGGCCCACTGTGCTAGTCCTTTTTGCTTGGGATGCCCTGAGAGGCTGTCTTTAAGGGCATGCCGCTCTTCCTTCTTACAATTTCAGTTGGCCGAGGACAGGATTGTCCTCAGCGATGTCTCTTGGCAACTTGGACTCTCTTTGTTCATCATTAGGCATTTCTTCCTCCTCGGCATGGGCCTTAGGCCCTATATGAAGTGGGCTGGGGCTGCTAAGTTCTTTGACCCCACAATATATAGATTAAAAATAAATAAATAAATAAAAACCTTTACTAACCGATTTTTTTTTAAAAAAAAAAAAAAAACCCTAACCGGCTCTTTTTTATATTCATTCCGCCGTCAATACCTCCACTCCACAGAATAGGTTAATTGATTTTCGTTTTGTTTTGTTTTGTTCATTGTTTTGTCTCTTTCTAATTTCAATTTTTAATTTCTTAACAGTGCACAATTTTTCTATTTGCTTTTCCTTCTATTCTCATGTTATTATATTATTTTTAGTTTAACAAATCCCTAGCTAGATCTAATTTTTTTCCTTTCACGTTTTTTAAAGAAACGTTTTTTGCATTTTTTTATCTCTCTTTTTTATTTAAATTATATCCTTAGGTAATTCTATTATATTAATTTTAGGGTTTATTGATAACATTTTAGATAAACACAATTGTTATTGATTTGTCATATTTATCTAAAAAATATGTATATATCTATTCTTAAAATCTAAAAATTTATTAAAATTTCCGCAATTTGGTAAAGCCACGTGGAAAATTTCTATAATTTGGTAAAGCCAAGTGGCGCAACTACGGTGTCTAAGCCTAACTTTTATTATATATAATACTAGTTGCTAACCTGTGCGATGCACAAGAAAATTATTAAATGTAAGATTCAAAAAATAATGCCATGCACTTTTATAACATAAGGTATCAAAGAGATGATACAACTAATTTTTTGATAATTTTGGTGGTCATTGCCTACTCGAAATATTAAAATCACTATATTAAAGCAAAAAATTCAAATTTAACAATTATTAATAAAAGTTGCTATAGATGGTAGTTGTAGTAGAATTCATTCAATATGTTATAATCATTTACATCACCCCATAACATTGCTTCATAATCCATGTATGCACACTCATAATAGAATAAGCAACCTTGTATAATCGAAGAATACCAAATATTTTGCAATGAATTCATCATATGGATTTTGGACATGTTTTGATAGCTTTCTTATTAATTTATTTATACTCAATGGTTCAAACCGCCAACACAACACCCTTTTTTATTTTTTGATTAATGTATACATGTGAGGTAAGCTTATCTTTTGTCCTTTTTTTTTTTTTTTTTGGTCAAAAGGATACATAATGGAACTAAGCAATAACAGAAATACCAAGGCAAAGCCTATCTACACTAACTCCCCTGAGGTCAGCCTCAACAATATCTAGAATATCTACAATAACCCCCCCCCGAGGTCACCCTTTTTTTTATTTCTTTTTTCTTCCGTTTTTTCTCAGCCACATGTCATTCACCTTTTATCTTCTTTATTTCTCCATTTTCTCAATTTTCCTCCACAAACTTCTTTCAATACCTAACTCTGTTTCAAATATTGCTTGCCTTAACCCTGTATCCACACTTCTTCAACAAAGTGACTTCAGTGAGTCATAACCAACACAACACCCTTTTTTTATTTCTTTTTTCTTCCGTTTTCTCTCAGTCACATTTCCTTCACCTTTTGTCTTCTCAATTTTCCACCACAAATTTCTTTCAATACCTCTCTCTAACTCTGTTTCAAATATTGCTTGCCTTAACACTGTACCCACACTTCAACAAAGTGACTTCGGTGAGTCATAGTTCATCAAGAATCAAGACCCACTTTAGCACCCCTCTTTGAAACAACTTTTTAACCATTGTGTGTGATCAGTGACTCCATGATTCTCATCAAGAATCAAGACACAGTTCACTTTGGTAGTACCCACGACATGCAGTGGTGATGGGGCTCCATCAGTGACGAAAACGACATGCGACAGTGATAGGGCTTCATCTGTGACAAAAATAGCTGCTGAGAGCAACAAATCTAAAAGTTGCGTACGGTCATGATTGGCCGTGGGTCTATGTTTATACATATATAGATAATGGCAAGTAGAGCATCATGAAAGAGCAGAGCATTGTGAAAGAGTTTTGGTGAAAGAATAGGTACAGCGTCGGGAAAGAGAAGGCAGAGCATGGGATTGGGTTTTAGAAAAGTTTTATTAATATTATTTTTTTAATATTATGCTGACGTGGAAAATTGTAGGAGCTTTAAAAGCTTCGGTTTTATATATTTACATAGATGATATGATATCCTCAAAACCTACTTTATTTACTTTACTGTTTTATTTTACAATTTACTCAACATCACAATTTCTATTTTTATGTACAACTCATTAAAATAATACTAGCCTCATCACACGCGCTTTGTGTGTGCGATGAGGCTTTTTTTTAGTGGTTCTATTTTGTAAAAAAAAAAATTGTGTTTTTATTTTATTTTATATATATATAATTTTTCTTTTAAAAATGTAATTTATAAGTGAATAAATCAATTTGAAAAATAACAGGAGAGTGGACCTATTTTTTAGGCAATGTTTTAGTGGGAGTTAGAGTTGTATTTTAACCGGATTGTCTTTTAATTTTGTCTCTACTTAAACATAGGAGTGTATGGGTATTTTTGAACTAAAAAAAATGAGAAATCCAAACAAAGGAAGCCTCTTAAATAATAGTATAGAATATAAACTACACAGTTATAAAAAATTATATTTCTGTCCAATCCCTCCCATTTCTCTGTTCTACCCAATAAATCTTCTCATTGCTATTGCTAGCCGCCAACATCACCCACAACCCATACATCTGAACCACCACTACAACCCTAGCACCGCTAATTCAAACCCTAACAACTGAAACTTAACAACAATGTCAAACCCAACCCCGACACCATCGATTCAAACCCAACCCTTAGCACCGGTACTACAATCAACCATGAACCATCGAACTTGCCAACCCATCGCCACCCAGCACCACCAAAACGACATAACTCACAACCACCGTGACCCACACCTCAACCAAACCATGATCCACTGTGACCCACACCTCGACCACAACTATGAACCACACTCTGACCCACACCTCGACTACAACCATGAACCACACCGTGACCCATCATGACCTACACCATGAACCATCGAACTTGAAACCAACCCATACCACATACCCAACACCCACCGTGAACATAAACCATGACCACAACCCATTACCGCCACCACCACCACTAAAGAGCATGACTGTGAGCAAAGCCCACCACAAAAAAAAGACCCACAAAGAGCAAAACCTAAACCCATGGCGGCAAACCCACGACGAGCAAATCCCAGATCCATGGCAAGCACACCCACGGTGGCAAACCTAGACCCACGGCGAGCACACCTTGATTTCATTCAACAACCCAAACTCCAACCCAATCTCCACCCAAACGCCAACCTAAACAAATACAAAAAGTCTATAAAGAAACCGATAATAATATTATATTGAAGAAACCACCAACCTTGTTCTTTTTCTTCTACTTGGGATTTTATTCTTTTGCTCATAAATTCACCGTTACTCATTGCCACTCAAAACATACATCTCGCTTTGTGATTCCAAAATCGCCAATATCACACATTGGTTTGTCTTTTTTATCTTTTATCTTTTCTGGGTTTTGTTTGTTTTGCAATTATTATCTATGTGCAATTCTCATATTTTTAATCTCATTTTGATGTTGTGTGTGTTGTTTGAGTCGGTTACTAAGAGTTAGATCCAAATAGGGTATTAAATGGATTGTTCTGTGTTTTGTGTTTTTTGGGTAATGTTAATTTTGTGATATTCTTTTTCTGGGTGATCCTTATTTTATGCTTTTTTTCTATAATGGTGTTTGGATCAAATTTCTTTTCTTTTTTGTTTGTATTATTGTTTTAAGATGAGTGAGAAATGTGTTTCTTTGGATCTTTTAATCTTAGTTTGGTACTTTGTGTTTAATGTAATGCTCAAAAGCATGTCCTGACAAAGTTATGGAACATATATAGTTTGTATTGTTTATTGAAGGTTACTGTTCTACAACAACTTCTTGGATATAATACTGGAATTACCTCAAAATGTATCAGTTTTATACATTAAATTTATGATGTTTATGACATTAGTATTGCTTCTCGTGATGATCAGGGTCTGATGACCATGAATTTCCTTGATTATTTCACCACCCACCCACCCAAAATATAAATATATATAGCATGATTTTTATGTCTCTATGAATTATTCTCAATTTTGATTCCTCATGAAGGTAGGCCAAGCCCTCAGTTGTACCCAATATGATTTTGTACCTCACATCCCACCTTAGCAGCTTAAGATTCTTTTTAACTGAATCAGATCAGAAGCAGGCACAAGTAAATCAGATCAGAAGCAGGCACAAGTAAATGAACTGAATAAGAGAGCAATATTCTAAACTCTAAAGTGAATGAGAGTTCAAGATTAGTATGGAAACAGAAAAGTAATCGTGAAGGCTTTGATTTGGCACATAGTCATAAACAAAGGTTTTCAGGGCCTGTAATGCTGCATCCCAATAGTTTTACTAGATTTTTGTGATGGATATCACTGATCAAATTGACTTCATTAAAGAAATGATCCACCCATTGTACACTATTGAAGAAGAGCCTCTTAAAAGCAACAACTCTCCCATCCGGAAAAACTCCCTGATATGAAACAAAGAAATCTACCTACTTAATTTAATGTGCAAAAATCTCAGTACCTCAAATGACAAATATAGATAATGAAACCTGAATTTACCTTGTAAACTGAACCAGAACCTCCTTGTCCCAGCTTATTGGAACTATGAAAGAAATTTGTGGCCCTTTCTAGAATTTCATATGAAAAATTAAGTTTGGACTTGTATAAGGTGGCCAACAGATCACCTACTAGCTTTCTCTCTGAAACAAAGGCCAAGAAAATAAGCTAACTATTAACTCAATATGTCACATACAATATTTCAAAATCTAAATATAAAACAAAGGTACCTCTCCTCTTCTTCAATATTTTCTTCCTCACAACAAAAACAACAGTTGTTACAACCAAAACAAGAGCCAAAGCAGAAATTGTTGCAGCCAAAGTAATAGCTAAGTGGTATCCTAACCAAGAAAAACATATTAATCATTATAAAGCATATATATAAAGGAAATGTTTAAAGCATTTATTAGACGAAAATTGTGAAGGACTTTTACACAAGCACTCTCTTTATATGTAAATGTCAAATTCTCACGAAAAAAAAGATGTTTTATTTGTCATTTACAAAAATGCAAATTCTTAGTTATGTTTTCTGTGTAAGCATCATATTATAAATGGATCCACTACAGCTTTTTTGCGTAGTCATACCATTTAGTAAATTATTTATGAATCCCAAAGCCCAAACAATCTAAAATCTAAGCTCTTAAGAAGTCCACCTAAGACAACAAAAGAACCAGAAACAAGACTTTAGGAATCATCCTTTTGATGGCATAAAAGTTTTAGATTATGTAAGGCCAATTCAAATTCCACTTTCACCTATGGGCTTTGGCTAAGTCAAGCAAGGAGGAAATCCTAAAACTAAATAATTGTTTTGATGAGGTAAAGAAGAAGAAAAAAAAACTATAAATCTTTACCAAAAAAGAAAAAACTCACCTTGATGAATATTATTTCCTCCCACTGTATTACTTGAATTATAATAAAACTTTTGAGTGGAATACCTCATGTAACACCCAGCATTCAAGACTCTTCCTTCTTCCTTTGGAGTACATGAACTGATGTTATAGAAAGCATTGGCCAAGCACCTCTCACAACCAGTCCTACTCACTAATTCCCAACACTGAGCCAATCCATAAACCGTTATATTTCCTTTATTCACGAACCCCACAAAGAAATTTTCATTCTTAGGCGCTTCCACACTCAGATTCCTCACCAACTCTTCTACATTAGCTCCAAAAACACTACGGTTCCCCACAAAATCTTGTGTCCCACACACGGTTGTGTCTTGTGAATCCAAAGTATCATTGAAGAAATTGTAGTCATCGTACCTGAGATAACACTCGTCCATGAAAAGCCTGCCTCCACGAATGGCTCTTACAAATGGATAGCAGTATTGTATCCGGGTCTTGCTCTGTGCAAAACAGAGATCACAGTCTGTCTGAGAGAGATCTTTCATGCACTCACCAAAGGTGTAAACTGTGGTATTACCAGTCCCATTCATGACAGCTGCGTATCTGTGTGGCAACCAATGGGGTCGTAGTGTCCATGGTTGCCAAGAAGTTTGCTATGAAAGTTTGACGCTCAGACAAGGCTGCTGATTTGTTTGTGCATATAAGAGCAGCCTCTGTGGCTCTTGTGTCAGAAAGAGAACTATATACAAAGAAAGATAACAAGAAAAGAAGAAGAACAAAGATTGAGTGATACATCAAACCGAAAAAAGAGCAAGAGTTGGATATGTAATCGTTGAGAACAGACCAACTCTTTGTTCTGATTGATGGAAAGTGATCTGAATTGATACTTGATTGACTTATTGTATAAAGAAACTATGCAAAGAGATATCAGTTCTCTTCATGCAACATTAAAAAAAATGCAAAGATCAAACTACGAGGAAATTTTCTTTTAAAAACACACAAGTAGTTCGAGCTATTAGTGTGGTTGACATTCAACTCCAATTATTGATTACTACTTTTTTTTTTTTTTTTTCTTTCAAATAGCTATTAGAAATGTTAGTATGTTACGCGTCGAAAATGTAATTAGATCTAACCGAGGTTGCTATGATATTTCCTATTGTGGTGGCTTTGAATGGAAAAGACAAAACGAATTTAGAGCAAACACTGGTCCCACCAAAGACACAACTTGTATAGCCATTCACCAACCAGTAATGCCAGGGACACGTCTATTCCGCAGGTATGTGGACTTCACCCTGATGTAAAAATGAGGACTTATGCAACCAAATACGATATATTCTTCTCATTTTCACATCCAAAAACACATCATGCTTATGTACCAATTCTTGATTGAATTTTAGTACTTTCACATGAGTTAACCAATTTCAGTTTCAGTTTTTTACTTTTAATTTTTATATACAGCTTTTTAAAACTTCAATTTTTTACGTTTTTTCAAAAAATTTCAAAGTATAAGAATACTTTAACACACTTTCAGTAAAAGGTTTTCAGCAAAAAACTAGATAAGCTATTTCCAAACAAACACACATGTACTTAAAAATATTGAAATTCAATCAAGAGTTGACACGTAAACAAGATATGATTTTTTTTTTTTAAGAAGGAGCAACGTGTGAATTTGGGTATGTGAAGGGTGTCTGATTAGCATTATGTTATGTCTAAAGAAAGGGGTGCACTATTAGCTATTGCCGTGGGTGGATAGTATTGCATTTGAAATTCGTATTTGGATCACTTTGGAGTTGCTGCTGCATTCGTTTTTGGATTATGGTTATCTAGATAAAGCTATATTTGAATTGGTACTTGTATTTGAGTTTCTAAGAAGTTGGAGTCCCTTTAGGATTATCTATTAGTATTGGAATAGCCATAGGATTGTCTATTGTTATTTGTTTATCATTTGAATTCCTAGGACTTGTATTTAACGTAGAAGGAATGAATAAAGCAACAGAGAATTATTATCCCAATTTCCTCCTCTATTTTCTTAATTAGGGGACCGGTCATCTCGAATACGACCAAACCACTACCCATTCAATTAGAGATTAAACCCAGTCATAACATTTGGTATTAGAGCCGCCATGACATCCACCCATTCCACATCTGCTGAGGATCGGATGGATGCCTTGGAGGTAAGCAACCATGGCACCAAACGACAATTGGACTCTCATCAAGAGGAATTTGCAGGAATACACAACAGCATAGAGGCACTAGTTGATTCCATTGCTTAGATGGGGAAGGAGCGTATCGATGATGCAGAGGGAAATTCAGTAAGCCAGCCTAGAAGTTCGGGTGTAGGAGGAAGCGTATAAACTTGTTTTTCTCGGATTGATTTTCCACATTTCAGTGGTGAAGATCCAATAGGGTGGATATATAAGGCTGAAAAATTCTTTCGGTATCAACACACAGCTGCAAACGAAAGAGTTGTCCTAGCATCATTCCACTTACAAGATGATGCTTTGCAATGGAATCAGTGGTTTGAGAAAGCTCGACTAAACATCACATGGGAAGAATTTACACAAGCCTTATGTGTACGTTTTGGTCCCACAGATTATGAAGATTTTGATGAGGCATTAGCAAAGCTTCAACAAACAGGTACAGTCCGTGAATACCAAACTCAGTTTGAACGATTGGCAACCCGAGTGCAAGATTGGCCAGAGAAGGCCTTGGTAGGGAGCTATATCGGTGGACTAAAGGAGGAAATTCGATCGGAGGTGAAGCTGTTTAGGCCCACAAGCTTATTGCATTCCGCAAGTCTCACCAAGCTACATGAGGAGAAATTATAAAGACAGCGACACGAGGTACAAAAGCTGGGTTTATTGCCAACGCCTTCCCTAAAACCAACCACAACTCCATTCACGACCCCTAAGCCTACTCCAGGAACAGGATTCAAAAGGCTAACATGGGGAGAGATGCAAGCTAGGCGAGAGAAAGGACTATGTTTTAATTGCGATGAAAAATTTGCACCAGGCCACAAATGCAAGCTGCAGCAAGCTTTCTTGATTGAAGTGTTGGAGGAATCTGAGGATGGCTATGAGTTAATTTCAGATGACAAAGAAGAAGAGTGTGTGGCCATACCCGAAATCTCTTTACATGCTTTATCCGGCATATCGACTCCACAAACAATGCGAGTTGTTGGCACTGTTCATGGGCGACAGTTACATGTTCTCATTGATAGTGGGAGCACTCATCACTTTGTCAATGTTAAGTTTGCAAAGAAGATGGGATGTGACAAAGTTGCAGCTCTAGCGTTCCAAGTCATGGTGGCCAATGGAGACCGATTGCACTGTGCCGAGATTTACAAATCTATTCCCATGGAAATTCAATGCTATAAGTTTCACACTAATATGTACCCCTTGGAATTACAAGGGTCTGATGTGGTTTTGGGAGTATAGTGGCTGCAAAGCTTAGGAAGAGTCATTCATGATTGGAAAAATCTCACTATGGATGGCAAGGAACACGTTATTCGTGGGGATGCTATTAAAACCATTCTCCATGGTACGGTGCACTCACTACAAAAATTAATGGCTAATGGGTTGACAATGTTTATGATGCAGATGGTGAAAGTCACAGATTCATTGCCCCTTAATGCAATTGTTGGAGAGCATACTCAAGAGTTAGACACTTGTTGATGGAGTATCAACAAATTTTCCAAGTTCCCACCACCTTACCACCACCTCTGAGCCACGACCATCAAATCAATTTAGAGCCCGGCACCAAACCTGTCAATGTGCGCCCCTACCGATATCCCCACATTCAAAAAAATGAAATTGAAAGGGCAGTGAAAGAAATGCTTGCAACCGGAATCATTCAACCAAGTACCAGCCCCTTTTCTTCCCCGGTGCTATTGGTGAAGAAGAAAGATGGTTCATGGAGGTTTTGTGTGGACTACCATGCTTTGAATCAAATCACCATTAAAGATCGCTACCCAATTCCGGTCATTGATGAATTGCTAGACAAATTGCATGGAGCTTCTTACTTCACCAAATTGGATTTAAAATCTGGGTACCACCAAATCCAAGTACAACTTGGAGATGTGCACAAGACGGCTTTTCGCACTCGTGATGGTCATTACAAATTTTTGGCAATGCCGTTTGGACTCACCAATGCACCTTCCACGTTTCAATCATTGATGAACGATATTTTCCTCTTTGCATTGCAAAGGTATGTCCTAGTATTTTTTGATGACATTTTGATCTTTAGTAAAACATGGGCTAAACATATGGAACATCTCAAGACAGTATTCCACACTCTGCTGACTAATCAGTTATATGTGAATCATTCTAAGTGTTTAATTGGGCAGCAACAAGTAGAGTACTTAGGCCATATAATCAGCCCTTTAGGCGTCTCAGCAGATCCAGAAAAGATCAAGTGTATGCAAACTTGGCCCACACCAACCATGGTCACTGCATTACGTGGGTTCTTGGGCTTGATCGGGTATTATGGGAAATTTACTCGGCATTATGGCTCCATTGCAGCACCATTAACTCGTCTTCTCCAAAAAGACGCATTTGTTTAGACCAAGGATGCTGAGGAAGCCTTTCAACAATTGAAGCAGGCCATGTTACAGCCACCAGTTTTGGCACTACCCAATTTCTCCAAGTTGTTCATCGTTGAAGCTAATGCTTCTGGCAGCAGAATGGGGGCGGTTCTTATGCAAGAGTCACAACCTGTGGCTTTCTACAGTCGAGCATTCTCTAGGTGGGCACTGGGACGATCCACTTATGAGAAAGAGTTAATGGCCATTGTCAAAGCCGTCAACAAATGGCGTAATTATTTGCTAGGAAGGAAGTTTTGGATCTGAACCGATCACCGCAGCCTCAAATACATATTAGAGCAACGAATCACCACCATGGACCAACAACAGTGGATGGTTAAACTCATGGGATTTCACTATGAAATTGAATACTGCCCTAGCAGAGAAAACAAGGCCGCTGATGCCATCTCATGGCTGCAAGGAGAAGTATCTGCCATTTCTTGTCCAACACCAACTTGGTTGGAAGCAGTTCGCATCGAGGCTAGAACTCATCCCGCCTTAGAATGCATTAAGAAGGCACTTGTTCAAGGGGACATACGCTACAAGGATTACAGGATCATGGGTAAGCTACTTTGGCACAAAGGTCGATTGGTGCTTCCCTCTAGTTCCCAGTACAAAGAAACTATTATTCGGGAGTTCCATGACACACCCGTAGGTGGCCACTCGGGGATACTCCGCACCTTTAAACGCCTTGCTGCCAATTTCTTTTGGTTGGGGATGAAGAAGGATGTGCAGAATTTCGTTCAACAATGTGATATATGTCAACGAAATAAATCTGACTCCATGACTCCAGCGGGTTTGCTATAACCACTGCCACTTCCAGCGCGTGTATGGGAAGACATTTCAATGGATTTCATTGAAGGACTACCGACTTCCTGTGGTTTTTCAGTGAGCATAGTGGTCGTAGATCTCCTTTCCAAATATGGCCACTTTGTTGCTGTTAAGCATCCTTATTCTGCCAAAACCATTTCCAATTTATTTGTCAAAGAAATCGCACGGCTTCCCGGCATGCCTCGTTCCATTGTCTCAGACCGCGACCCCATATTTACCAGTCAGTTTTGGGCTGAGTACTTTCGCCTTCCAAGGTCTGACGGCGAATGAGCTCTTCGTATCACCCATAAACGGATGGACAAACCGAAGTCCTTAACCATTGTTTGGAGACGTATTTACGCTACTATACGAGTTCTCGACAGAAACAGTGGAGTCGCTGGCTTCCTTGGGCTAAATATTGGTACAACACCTCTTATCAATTTGCCATACAAATGGCGCCATTCGAAGTAGTTTATGGCCGGCCACCCCCGACGGTACACAGTTACGAAGTTGGCTCCACATCGGTTGCCCAGGTTGAGACTAGTTTATGCGAGAGAGATGACTTGTTGCAGCTTTTGAAGGAGAATTTGTAGACAGCCCAGAATAGAATGAAGATTAATGCTGACCGTCACCATCGTGAAGTGATATTTAAACCAGGTGATTTTGTCTACCTTCGCCTTCAGCCATTTCGGCAATTATCTATTCGAACCAAGGGCAATATGAAGCTTTCTCCATGCTTCTATGGGCCCTACAAAGTGTTGGAAAGAGTAGGAAAGGTGGCTTATCGTCTCGACTTGCCATCTCATTCACGTTTGCACCCAGTTGTTCATGTGTCTCAGTTGAAGAAACAGCTTGGCCAAGCGGATCGTGCAATCAGTGACTTACCCAATGTGGATGATGAGGGTTTGATCACTTTGGAGCCAGACCGGATTGTTGATTTTTGTTGGACTCGTTGTGGTCGACAATTCTTACAAGAGGCCTTAGTTCACTAGACTGGTGTTAGCAAAGATGACGCTACTTGGGAACCATACAAGGAACAACAAAGATTCTCTCACTTGAATCTTGAGGACAAGATTCGTTTGCAAGGGGAAGGGAATGTTATATCTGAAGAAAGGGGTGCACTATCAACTATTGCCGTGGATGGATAGTATTGCATTTGAAATTTGTATTTGGATCACTATGGAGTTGCTGCAGCATTTGTATTTGGATTATGGTTATCTAGATAAAGTTATATTTGAATTGGTATTTGTATTTGAGTTTCTAAGAAGTTGGAGTCCCTTTAGGATTATCTATTAGTATTGGAATAGCCATAGGATTGTCTATTGTTATCTGTTTATCATTTGAATTCCTAGGACTAGTATTTAACGTAGAATGAATGAATAAAGTAGAGAATTATTATCCCAATTTCCTCCTCTATTTTCTTAATTAGGAGACTGGTCATCTCGAATATGACCAAACCACTACCTATTCAATTAGAGATTAAACCCAGTCATAACACATTACTAATTGACTGACCCCTCAACTGCCCAATAGAGACCACTTAAAGAGAAGTTAAGATGAAGTCTTACTTTTACAACCAATAATGAGTGTATATACGGAACTTGAAATTAATATCTATGTTAAAGTGGTCGGTGTCTAACATCTTATCAAAGATTAATAAGAACCCAGGCTAGGAGAAGGTCTGACATTTTGAGCCAAGTTATTTGTGAAAAGAGAGAGGCAAAATGAGCATGAGCCATGAAGGCCCACACGAGTATATATGGCAATTTTAAAGACCACGCTATGGATTATGAAAAAAAAAAAAAAAAGCTACCCAGAAGAATAAATGGAACATACTTTCAGCCATGATTGTTCAAGTTCTTGAAGAGAAAACCCAAATCTTATTGGAGAAATTTATTCTAGGGTCAAAATCTCAGGTCTAATACAAGATATTTGTGATTAAACCCTTTATGATTCTAATTATGTTCTGGAAATAATTTAGCAAGTCACATCCATAATTAGAATCATAAAGCATCACACATCCTTGTGCAATTCGGGGTTTATTTTTCCCCAAAGTGGTTGGTTTTGGTTTTTTCACTTATTCTTTTCCAAAATTTTGGATTACAGTTTTGATTTTTTTTACACTGGAACCAACCAAACCAATATATAATATTGGTACTTTATCAACAAAATATAATATATATATATATATATATATATATATATATATATATATATTATTGGTACGAAAGTTGACTCCTTTGAGATGAATGAACTAATAGGCTTTTGGTTGAACCTGCAAGGCTGTAGATGCCTAATAATAACACTGAGATATAGGCATCTGTGTATATGAAAAACCAATAGCTTTGGTCCACATAAAATCTACCTCAAATCCAATATTAAAAATAAACAAACAAACAAACACCCTAGCCTCATTTGTGGAGAAAAAACTGACATCAGAGGTTCCATCCACCAAGGAGCTCCACAAGCAAGCCACAAGGCCCATTTAGTATAAAGAAAGCCCAAAACTGCTTCTCATCCTTTACTTTCAGGTACTTCCTTAACTACTTATCAAAATAAAAAATATGGTTAATTACAACTTATTTACCGGTATTTTAGCCAAAATTTAAGTTATCTATTCGTTGTTTGAAATTTGGTATTTTATCCCTTTGAGGTTAGATTAGTTAGTGTTTCATTACCCACCTCTGTTAAAAATGAAATTAAATATATGTTTTTACTCTCTTTTACTTCTATCTCCTCTCAAAACATAAAAACAACATAAAAGAATAAGATAATAAAAGATTAAAAAAAAGTGAAGGTTTTGTAAAAATTATGGACAGAGAAGCTTCTGTCAAAACATATCACACACAAAATCATTCAGTTTCTGACATCTACAAAGATATGAACATGAGATAGAATTTCAAAGAGAATGTAGAGCAACATCCAACTTTCTTCACAGCTGATACATCATCCTTTGTTCCAACATTGATTGTTTCTCCTTTGGGTACGACTGCTGGGTCATCCACAACCTCAAGTGCCTTCTTGTTTACAGAAAAAGATTTGGAAAATCTCGTTACATTATTTAATGTTAATGAGAATTTTTTTGATCTCGAATTGGCATTGTTAACAAAGATGAAAGATATAAATGTAGTACAGACAAAAGAGCCAAGCGTTTTATCGAAGATGAAAATGCCAAAGTTGTTTGTCTGGGAAGCTGGCCTGGAGCAATTGAATATCACATTGAAGTGGAGAGCACTGAATTCTTAAAATGGATTGACGAGTTCAAAAGAATGAAGCCTTCAAGGGATCTCTCTAATTACTGAGCTTCCAAATTCCATAGGTATGCACAACAATTTGTTGATCTTGGATCTCCGGGAGAGTCACAATCTAAAGGTGCTTCCAAAGGAGATAGCCCAACTCATGAACCTCAGGTATTTGGATCTTTCTGACTGTTATCTGCTAGCTCGTATGCCCAAGGGGCAATGGAAGCTCGCAGAACTTCAAGTCCTTAAGGGGTATGTCATTAGTAATCCACAAAAGAAAGACTCGGGTACATGATAAATTTGGGTTTGTGAAGGCAAACCCAAAAAATACCCAATTTTTTATGATCACTTCTGTGGTGGTGGTAATATTTGTTCTTAATTTTTACAAAATTCTTACTTTTTATCTTGCTTTTTTGTTATACTTTTATGTTTTTTATGTTTTAAGAAGAGAGAGACGGACAAAAAAACAAAAATACATATTTAGCCTCATTTTTAACATAGGTGAATAACGGATTTTTAACTGAGCTAATGTCAAGTAGGTAAAGTGCTAAATTTCAAACCACGGATAGATAACTTAAATTTCGATTAAACAACAGATGGGTAAGTTGTAATTAGCCCTAAAAAATAAAAAGCATTTCGCTAACCAAATCTTAAATTATAAACTTCAAATCTTTGCTCAAGCCTAATTTAAACTAAAGTTTGTGAAACTCTTTTCTGGATACTTAAACCTCAGTCTTGTGACGGCTCCATAAATTTTTTTAGGGTGGTCATTAACAAACTTAATTATACAAAATCTAACATTAAAAAAAAAAATCATATATTTGACAAAAAAAACTGTGGAGACCATTTTTGCGCAAGGCCAAGAGGTGCAGTTGTAACCAAGGCTTAGAGTTCCACATCGAAGGAAAACCCCCAACTTGCTGCCTTATAAGCTGTGAAGTTAAGGGAGTAGTGTACCACTAGAACACTCAATTGTGTTTTATTATTAAATAAAATTTAACAATAAAACACATACATAAAGTTTTATAATTTTCTTCTACGAATTTTCTTATTTTGAAATCATTACATGATAGTCTCATTATTAATGCCACAAGCTACATTTTTTAAAAAAAATTTAGTTAAATAAAATTTTTCTTGGGTTTTTTTTTTTTTTTTTTTTTTTTTTCTAATGACCTAATACATTGTTAAGGGAAACCAAAATTTAAGGTAAAAATTTGGTTACAAACTAAGTTGTAGCCTTAGGCTACAACTTTCATTAAAAAAATCAACATGGCTACATATTTTGAATTTCTAACTATTGAATTGCATGTTTTTTATATTCTTAAAACAAATGTCAAATTCTATGCCAATTGGATATTATTTACTATTCAATTCATAAACCTATTTTGTATCTATAATTTTAGAGTAAAAAAACTCAAAATTTAAATATTTAATTGATGAGCTATTGATCTTTGACCTTCTTAAAATTTTGCAAGCATAAAAGATATAAGAAAAAACAATTAATCCAATTATAGATTTGTCAAAATTTACATTCAATAAAAAATTATTGAGTGGAATTATAGTCTTTGTCTACAACTAAGTTTGTTGCCAAAATTTGTCCAAATTTTAATTATGTTGATCCTAAAGAAATTTAGGGTGGTCACAAATTTTTTTTTAAGGATTAAAAATCATAAAATTTTTAAATTTTATATGTAATAAGTTTTTTTTTTCTAGATCAGGCTGACCACCCTAACTTCAATCTGGAGCTACCTTAACCCTTGCCTCCAACCCCCATAAGCTTGTTGTGGTGGTGATTATAAACTTTCAATTGCCTTCTAAATGGCTTCTATTTCTTCTTGTTTTTATTGATCCAATTTTCAGTTTAGTCATACTGAGATTAAAAGATTCTCAAAGCATCTTTTAAGTTTATTGGTATTGTTAACATATAGAGGAAAGTGACAACAATATATATTTCTAAAACATCAGCAAGGACTGTTACAAACAGCTGACTCAATCACTCGAACCAAATAAGGTCAGGATAATTTCATCTTTTGAGCAAATCATCCTCTGCACTAATTCAAGAAGCAAAACACAACGGAATGAAATTCTGGAAAGCCATGAGTTTGGAGTTTGGCAACAACAACACCTGGTGACATGAATTCCAATTAAAGAGCATAAAGGTTGACATTGAAGAAAAATGTTCATCTAGGCTCAATCAATCATGTGTCAAACAAATTGACTACTTTCTCCAATGCAAGAACTAACAAACCATGGCTATGTTGGTTGAGGAATTTCATGTTGATCAGTTGGCATTTTCACAACTACTGATATTGATGGCCTTAGCATTAAAGATTGTGCAAAAACCAACCCTATTTGAAGTAATCAGGAAGCCTCCACTTCTTGAAAATTAGCCTCGAAGACTGGATCAACAGCTTCACATAGCCTACCCTTCTTATAAAGATTCCAAACCTTGTAAAGAACCCAAAAAAGAAAAAGAGGTTTTGTTAAAGATTTCAGTCTTGATTCTTCAAATAAGAAAATAATTTCTCTAAAACATGAATTGATGATACTTCAGGTAAAAAGATTTACCATTGTTAGCATATGATGAGAATTTTGAAAACACAAATTCCTATGTGCACATACAACTTGAAGGACAATAATTCCAAAACTGAAAACATCTTCCTTCTCAATTACCCTGCCAAAACATGCATACTCTAGAGACATGTAACCTCTAAAGATGCACATTTAAAAATGGAAATGAATTAGAGATAATAGGTATTGTAGGGACAATTTTTTGCTTCAAAGGCCAAGGGCTAGACCATGTTGGAACCTTAGGCAATTTTGTTGTCCAATATTGGAAGGAAAGTCTTCCTCTTTCTACTTTATAAGGCATGAACCAATGGTTGAAGAGTACCACTAGTTTGGTTTCAAAGGCCAAGGGCTAGACCATGTTGAAACCTTAGGCAATTTTGTTGTCTCACATTAGAAGGAAAGCCTTCCTCTTTCTACCAAAAAATTATCCCTAAAGGTATATTGCATAGCAGTGAGTAAAATTGTCAATCTATGACAGAAAGGAAGAAAAAGTCACAAAATTGCTACTATTTTTTCCCCTAAGGTGGTTGGTATTTACCTTTGCATGACAAAAATTAACAGTAGACGACAGGACATTTGCTCCCTGTAAAAGTGATGCTAAGTTACACATACCTACATAATGCCAAAACAGAGGAAAAAAAAAAAATAGGTGCAAAATGGGAAGGTGATATCCCTAGGCACTTTAACCACCCCCACTTGAGAAGGTATTTGTGGAACTCACATGTGTGGGACTCATATGTTGTGAGAAAGATGTTTTTATAAAACCATCTCATTAGATAATTTTTCCAAATAATGACATCACACAAATAAATATCAACACCCATCTCCTTTGCCTTTCTCATCATTGTTTTTGGTTCTTGATTTGCACGTTCTTTGTGGTTATGATTTTGATATGAAACGATCAATGTTTTCTTAGGGATTTTGGTAAAGGAAAGTTACGTGTTTAATAATTAAAAAAATCACAACTTATGTTTTATCTTGATTAAATTTTTGGTTTAAATAATACTTCTAAATTGAAATATCATTGTTTAATTTTTCTTGTCAAGAGCTTTGTACTTCAATTGGTTGACATATCAGGGTATTTTCAATGGATTTATCCAAGGTTTAGATCCCCCACCCCCAACTATCGATGTATATATATATAAATTAAGAAAAGAAAAGAAAAAAAAGAAACACTCTTCTTTGTAACTTTGTAGTTCAGCAGAGTGTGCATATGAAAAGGCAGAAAAGCCGACAGGCTGGGCTCAATGTAAAAGCTACCCACAATCCAACCGGTCCGGATCAATGAATAGAAATCCTATGATATCAACCCTAGCCTCGATTGTGGAGAAAAAACTTCTAAATTGCTTCTATTTCTTTTTCTTTTTTTGCTGATCCAATTTTGAGTGTAGTCATCCTGAATTCAATGATTCTCGAAAAAAAAAAATAAGTGTAAAATTATGGACATTGTATATATGGAGTGTAAAACAACGAATGTGAAAGAATATTTTGACATTGTATGTATGGACATTGTTAAAATATAAAGTGAACAATCTAATTCTTTTTTACAACAATCTAATTCTAATTAGCATTTAAATCACTTTGTATCGAAAGATATTCACTAGGATCACCAAGGACTATTACAAACAGAAACAGCGGACCTAATCACCTAAACCATATAAGGTCAGGATAATGTCATCTTTAGAGCAAAGCATCCTCTGCACTAATCCAAGAAGGAAACACAACAGAATGAAGCTCTGAAAAGCCATTAGTTTGGAGTCGGCAACAGCAACACCTGGTGACATGGGGTTCCTATGAAAGAGCATAAAATAAGGTTGTTTTTGAAGTAACACGTTCTCCTAGGCTTTATCAAACATCTTCTATCATGTTGTGTCAAACAAATTAGCCACTTTCTCCAATGCTAGAATTAATAAACGGTGGAGGTGTTGGTTGAGGAATTTCATGATTATCAGTTAGCATTTTCACAACTACTGACATTGATGGCCTTAGCTCTGCCGATGCTTGTGCACAAAGCAGCCCTACTTGAAGTAATCGGGAAGCCTCCACTTCTTCAAAATTAGCCTCTAAGATTGGATCAACAGCTTCACATAGCTTACCCGTTCCAAAAAGATTCCAAACCTTATAAAGAAATACAAAAGTTTTGTTAATGATTTCAGTCTTGATTCTTGAAAAAAGAAAATTATTTCTCTAAAAATGAATTGGTGGTATGCCAGGTAAAAAGATTTACCATTTGTAGGATAGAATGAGAATTCTGAGAAAATGAATTATTTCTCTTTCCACATACAACTTCAAGGACAAGAATTCCAAAACTATAAACATCTGCTTTCTCAGTTAACTTGCCATGAACTATATACTCTGGAGCCAGGTAACCTCTAAAGATGTACATTGAGAAATGGATATTAATTAGAGATAATAGCTTCAATATTGCATAGCAGTGAGGAAAATTGCCAATCTATGACAGAAAAGAAGAAAGAGTACTACACTCTTTTTGTTCCCAAGGTGAATGGTATGCATAACAAAGATTTAAAGTAGACGACAAGGCATATGCTCCTAGTAATAGTGATGCAAATTTACACATTCCTACATAGTGCCAAAACTGAAAATAAGTGCAAGATGGGAAGAAAATAGGTCTAGGCACTTACAGTGTGCCAGCAATCTCAGTGCTTATGTGAGTCTTATCTCCTGGAAATAATCTAGCAAGTCCAAAATCTGCAATCTTTGGCTCGAAATCGCCATCAAGCAGAATATTGCTTAATTTTATGTCTCTATGGATAATTCTCAAATTTAAGTCCTCATGAAGATAAGCCAAGCCCTCAGCTGTTCCCAATATGATCTTAAACCTTACATCCCACCTTAGCAGCCGAAGATTCTCTTTAACTAACTCAAAAGTCAAATCAAAAGGAGGGCAAGTAAATGAACTGAATAAGAAAGAGCAATATTCTTACACGAATAGGAGTTTAAAATTAGATTACTACCAGAAAAGTGATCATGAAGGCTTTGATTTGGGACATATTCATAAACAAGAAGGCTTTCAGGACCTGTAATGCTGCATCCTAACTGCTTCACTAGATTTTTATGATTGATGCCACTGATCAAATTGACTTCATTAAAGAAATCATCCACCCATTGTGGATTTTTGAAGAAGAGCCTCTTAATAGCAACAACCTTTCCATCTGGTAAAATTCCCTGAATAACACAAAGAAATCTACCTAGTCAATTTTAAGTACAAAATTCTTATTCCTTCAAAAACGGTAGAAAATAAAACTTGAAGTTACTTTGTAAACTGAACCAGAACCTCCTTGTCCGAGCTTATTGGAATTGTGGAAGTAATTTGTCGCCTTTTCCAGACTTTCATATGAAAAATTGAGTTTGGACTTGTATAAGCTGGACAACAGACCTCCTAATTGCTTTCTCACTGAAACAAATGCCAGAAAATTAGGCTATATATTAACTCAATAATTAAGACATAATCCTTTTCCTTTTGAATGAGTGAATATGGTTGCAAAGGGAGTGGGAAATTTAGACCAGTAACCTCCATTTCATAAGGCTGATCAACCGAACAACCACTTAAGATTAAAAGCGAATCACAAATAGTCCTTCAAAATCTAAATATAAAACATATGTACCTTTCCTCTTCCTCAGTACATTCTTCCTCGCAATAATAACAACAGTTGTGATAATCAACACGAGAGCCAAAGCTGAAGTCGTTGCAGCCAAAGTAATAGCAGAGAGGTTTTCTAACAAAGATTAACCATATTACTTTGTAAACAATATTAATGAGAAATGAAATTAAAGCACTTTTTAAATGTATATAAGTAAGCAAAAAGAATTCTAATTTCTGTGACAGGATAATTATACAAATTGATTGTGGGATCATTAGTAGAATTTTTCTTATGTTTGAAGTGGTTTTCTATCATATTAATAACAAAGTGCTTATGCAGTTACCAATTTGGTTTATGTTCATAGAGAATTCTAGATAGAGATTGAAGACCAAACTCTCAACTCTAGAGTTCAAACACAGTTCCAACACAAATCATTGATGAACCTAATAAGAAAAAGTAAGACTAATTGCTTTGATGAGCTAAAAAAGGAAATTACAAATCCAGACAGAATCAATTGAAGTAAGAAAAAAGAAACAAAACTCACCATGATTATGTCCTCCAACCAGATCACTCGAATTATAATAAAACTTTTGAGTGGAATACCTCATGTAACAACCAGCATTCAAGACCCTCCCTTCTTCCTTTGGAGTACATGACCCAATGTTAGAGACAGCCTTGGCCAAGCAATCCTCACAAGCATTCCCACTTACTGATTCCCAACACTGAGCCAACCCATAAACTGTAATATATCCTTTATTCACAAACCCCACGAAGAAATTATCATTCTTAGGTGCTTCCACGCTCAAATTCCTCACCAACACTTTTACATTAGCGGCAAAAACAGTATGGTTCCCCACAAAATCTTGTGTCTCACACACGGTTGTGTCTTGCACATCCAAAGTCTCATTGAAGAAAGAGTAATCATCGTACCTAACATAACACCCGTCCAAGAAAAGCCTGCCACCACGTCTGCTTCTTGAAAATGGACCGCACATTTGGACCAAATTCTTGCACCGTGCAAAGCAGAGATTACAGTCAGTTTGAGAGAGATCTTTCATGCACTCACCAAACGTATAAACTGTGGTATTACCTGTCCCATTCACCACTGCTGCATATCTTTGTGTGGCAACTAGATGAGTAGCTGTAACCATGGTTGCCAAGAAGTTTGCTATGAAGCTTTCGCGCTCAGGAATTGAGGCAGTTCTGTTGCTGCATATGGCAGTAGTGTGTGTGATTCTTGGGTCAGAAAGAGAAGGATTTACAAAGAAACATAAGAAGATAAGAAGAACAAAGATTGAGCAAGTGTAAGACATTGAAGTTGGACATAGAATATAGGTTTTTCTATGATTTCTCTTTAAGGTGGAATTTTGCTTTTAGAAACACCAGAAGTAACTCGATCTTTTCGTTTTTGGGAGACTGCCTGTTTTGGTTGACTTCAGTTCAACCAACGAACGGTTCACAGCATTGATTTTTAAAGCATCCAAAGGGTATGTTATACGTGGAAAGAATAGTTGACAAGAAATTCTGAGAAAAAATGAGGCAGGTGAAGTTTGAAAAAGTATTAAGAATTCTCTTACGTCAAATATTCTAATCGGTTGTTTGTTACTTTCGTATGAATTCACATATAGAAAATTGTGACAAAAATTATCCATTTTTTTGTATTACTAGAGTTAACGAAAAGGAATATTAACGTAGTACTCCTCCCCTATCACACGTAACAAAAGACTCACATTGGGAGAGGGGTCCGCCGGCGTACAATAATTTCTTGTGAAGTTGATATTTCATTTGAAGAATGATTTTGAACCGGTAGCCATTGATGATTGACCCACCTACCCCGAAAGTCAAAGAGAAGGTAGGAAGGTGATAGTGAACGAAGAGCAGGGTTTTGCCAATAATTGCCATAAACATTTTATGTAGCTAGGAAAGGAAGAGATGAACACACCACATAATGATTGTAGATTATCATCTACCAAATATTTCATCTTGTATGATGATAACCTTTGTTAGGATTTTTTTTAGTGTTTGTTAACTTCCATGACAGAAGTTTTTTTGTAAATGTTATTCAAGTTTATTTGTCATTTGTTATTATTTGGTGCAAGTGAGGCTGAATTCAAAAGAAAGTTCTATTCATTGTGCACGTTTGGAATTTCAATTGAAAGAATTAAAGATCGGTCGAGTGAAATCAAGTAGACTTTTTTTTTTTTTTACAAGATAGAAATTCTACTCTAGTCTAATCTAAATATATATGTAAATAAAACTCTCTCCTAGAAACTTGAACCCCGGCTATTGCCCCCCACATCCCACAAACACTTATATTTGTAGAGTGACTATCTCACCAAGGGTGTATGATAGTAAAATCAAGTAGATTTGAAAAGCTATTGGACAGAAAACTCCGCCTAACATTTGTTCAACACTCAGTTAATCGAACCTATTGAGGAAAGTTGCTGACTAAGGCGTTCACTTGCCTTTTGTAGCATTTAAACCCTCAAACCCTACACCATTTAAGATCAAAACGTAACCCTAATATTGAGTGGAGAAAGTCGGCAAAAGAATTCCTTGAGAAAACCTTGCCAAAGCAACAAAGTCTTTCCATTTCTCCAGTTGCTATATTACTGAGAGGAAATTTACCACCCAAACACAAAGATCACCAATTGTGTGTTGAAGTGCTGATTTGAAACCACAAAGATAAAGCAAAATCTTTAAGAAATCTTGAAGTAACTAAGAGATTGGATTGGTGGTCAACACATCAACTTGCGCCATTAAAGTAGATGTGTAGACCCAAGGTTGGAGTTAGAAGTAGTGAGCAGGAGCGAAGAGCTCAACTGTGGTGTCTCTTCTCATGCATGTACGGGACATCTTGTGAGTTTATATTGCAACAATCTTTATAGTGGATTTGATGAGTTGGGCTTGTCCCCAGAGTGTGTAAGTGGCCAATTCTTTGTCTCAATATGCGTGAGTTGTCCTATAATTGTTGCTTATTTGCTTTATCCATATTGCACTTAAAATAGGCTAATTAATTATCCAAATATATTAATTGCAAAATTTATAAATAAGCAAACTTAGGGATCTAAACAACAATTTTCAAGCTTTTTTATGGGTGTTCCTGTCTAAACTTTGAATCAAATTCAAACTCAATTGACATGTATCTCTACATGCAATTCTATTTGTTAAACAAAAATAACTCTTTGTAAGTTTATGTTTCCATTAAAGATGCCATAGAAGGATAAAAAGGATAATTCTATGATAAGAAAAAATTTCTTCTAAATCAATCAAAAGAAAAATTCCTCTAACCGAACCACATATCAATTAAATCAAGAATCCACATATATTGTTAATTGTATTAATAATTATGTGATTTGTTTAAAATGATATATCAAATAAACTGATTTTTTTTTATAATAATTATCCGAGTTTCTAGACGGGCGAGCTATATCGACAATAAGCACATATTTTAAAGACAAATAACAATAAGAAAACTTAAGGAACCAAAATGGCAATCACTAACCTAGGTATAATTTGTATTTAACCTATTTTATACACGACCATCTAAATAATTAAATTTTGGCTAAAATGCAAAACTCACCTTCTAAGTTTCACTAAAATTCATTTCAGTACTCTAAGTTTCAAGTTAATTCAATTAAGGCCTCCTTGTCAACTTTTATTAATTTTTTTTAAATAATCCTTGAAAAATATTTTTCAATTATTAATTGGATTTTTTTAATTCAAAACATTTGAAGAAAAATATTAAAAATTTGAAAAATTAATAGCAATATTTAACAAAATTTGATGAAAATATCTTAATGGAATAAACTTGAAACTTAGAAGACTAAAATGAATTCTAGTAAAATATTGAGTTTTGTATTTTGGCCTTAAATTTTATATATTACTTAATCTTTATATTTCTTTTGTTTTGTCTTTGCATATATTTATTTTTGTTTTTAAATTTTCCAACATGTCATTAAACTTAAAATATTTTTTTTTTTAAAATCATGTCATAGTGATTTTTGAACAGCCCATTTTTCATAGTCGTTTAGCTTTGTCAAATTGTCGAGGCCTAGAGCCCGTCTGGTAATATTGTTCTAGTAAAATTGTTTATATTTTTTAGAAATACGTGTGGATAAAAAAATGTGTAAAAATACATGTAATATTGTTTAAACATTAAAAACTAAAGACCCGTTTGATAATGTTGTTATAGTAACGTTGTTTGTATTTTTTGAAAATACGTGTGGGTAAAAAAGTATATGAAAATACGTATAATAATATTTAAACATCGAAAACTGTTGTTTAAAATACACTACCAAAACAACCTCTTACGTTTACAAACAAACGGCCTCTAGTTTTTTACCGTTGCAACTGTGACGATCGTTATGTTTACGACATGAAGGCTTTGTTTAATATACCTACTCAAATACATATTTTTAATTTTTAAACAATATCATACATAATTTTACACATTTTTTACCTATTCGAATTTCTATGCATATTTTCTGTTTTTAGTTTCTAAGTGCACGTTCTTTCCCTCGTTTTATTCATTTTTTTGCGTGTGGAGTTTTCCTTATCCCAAACCCAAAGTGGAAGCTCTCAGTCTCACTCACTACACTTCTTCAATGTCTCTTCTTCCTTCCAACCTCGTTCCTCTCCGTCTGCAAACTCTCCACCACCCTCCAAACCCTAACCGTGGACTCCCCTATCCAATCCCAAGACTCCCTTACTCTCGTTCCCAAACACCGTCAATCATCTGCGCCAAGAGAACCGGTAAGCAACGCTACCCCTCGGAGAAGAAGAAGCTGAAACAAAAGCAAAAGCAAACCCTAACCTTAACTCCGGTCGACAACAAATTCGAAGGCGTTTGGAGGCTCTCCAAGCTCGGAGTTCCGATTCACAGTGACCCCGGCAAGGACTTTCTCGGCGTATCCCCGGGTTTGCTCCAAGAGATTGCCAAAGTGATCGAATTCCCGGTAATGTTTCTGTTTGGATGCTGAGAAAGTGTAGGTAAATAATAAAAAAACAAACTTTGAGAATTGGGGAGTTTTGGTGGGTTGGAGTATGGGAAATGAATGAATGACCTCAACTATGAGAATTATTAGGCCGGTTTATAAGTAATATATAGTTTTCTGTTTGGTTGTCGAGAAAGTTTGTGATATAGAAGAAAGGAAAATGTTTGAACTGTACTTTTTTCTTAAAAAAAAAAAAAAAAAAAAAGGTTTATATATGTAATTTTGACCTTGTTGCTTGTGGTACATTTTATTGGCTGCCATAGAGGATTTATAAACCTTACCGTTTGGATGCTGAGAAAGTGTTGGAAAATAAAAAAGTTTGAGAATTGGGGGCTTTTGGTGGGTTGGGGTATGAGAAATGAAAGACTGTCCTCAATTATGATAATTATTAGGTCCGGTTTTAAAAAGTAATATGTAATTTTCTGATTGGTTGTGGAGAAAGTTAATGCTATGAAAAAAAGAAAAAAAGAATATTTTGAACTATACTCTGTTTTTTAGGCTCATAATATTAGTATTTAATTTTGACCTTTTTGCTTGTGAGTCATTTTCTCGGAAGCCAAATGGGATTAATTAATGTTTTCTGCCACTTGTTTACTAATTGGTCTGTTTGAATGCTGAGAAAGTTGAGGAAAGGACAAATTTTGAGAATTGGGGATTTTGTTGGGTTGGATTATAGAAAATGAAAGACTGACCTCAATTACAATAATTATTAGGACCGGTTCTATAAGCAAATATAATTTTTGTTTGGTTGTTGAGAAAATTTATAATATGAAAGAAAGAAGAAAGGAAAATTTTGAGCTATACTCATAATATATAATTTTGACCTTTTTGCTTGTGGTAGATTTTATTGGCTGCCAAAAAGGATTAATTGATAATCTTCGAAATTAGTTTTGCCCAAATGTATGTTATAGTTGATTATGTTTCTCATATGTAAATATTATATTTTTCTAGCCAATAGGCTCTAGGTCAAATGGCATCTCTTCCCCTTGTAAGAGCAAGGTAGACAGTGAGGTTGTGGGCGCAAGACACACCAAGTGTGTGTAACTTATTAATATAAAAAAGGAATTGCATTTTTCTTTTTTTGTGACCCGGGAATCAGCATGTCCAAAAAAGGAAGTGTAGGGTAGGTCTGCCTATCAATCACCTCTCCTAGAACCCACAAAAGTGCAAGTTTTGTGCATTGGGCACACCCTTTATCGTATTTGAGATGAGCTGATGAGTGAACAAATATAGAGGAAAGGAAGTTATGGGAGTTTCATGCTTATACATTTAAGGTGGGAGGGAATTCTAGTTTTCTTGGATCCCAAATGATGAAAATTTGGAAATCTAAGTTTTGCATATCTTTATAGTTCCCACATTTTCCCAGTGACTAGTCTTTCCAATATACACTTGTTTATTTGAGTAATGGATGGTAGAACTTTTTATGGTGAGGTATTTCATCAGCATTCTTTTCTTAATTGTGCCAGGTTGCTTCTATGCTGCCACAGGATGCTTTCTCCGTTGTTCGGAAATCTTTTGACGCAAGGAAGGTCTGTTCAACGAGAGAATTATATGTACAATTAAAGAAAGAAGTTGGATTATAATTATTGTTGTTAACTTCAAAAGGTTTTTGCCTTATTCTTTGTATTCTAGTATCCTTATTGAATTTAATGAATATATTGAAAGAACAATAAGTTTAGTAGAAAACCAGTTGTATGGACATGGTTCATCAGACTTTACATATATATATATATATAGGGAAAAGTTAACAGATGTCCTAAAAGCATTGGTTTAAGAAATATTTTTAGAAACTTTTTTATAGGAAAAGAAAAGAGAAATTAATTTTTTTGACAGCTTTTTATATTTCTCATGAAAGTGGTGTCAAAACTTTCCTAAAATAGTTTATTAACAATTGCCTTAAGAGCACCCGTTAACAGGATCCGTATATATATATATATATATATATATATATATATATATATATATTCAAAGTTTATTGAGCAGACCTTGATGATTCTATGTCATTGCTCAAACTAATAGGTTTAACCATGTAGACTATATTCATTTGGGATAATTCATGGATATCCCTTAGTCTTATGTTCCCTGCAGTCATCACTCTAGATGTAAATATGTGAAGGCGCAACATATAATAAATCTTTGGGCAAGTTACTATACAGGACAATAAAATTTTCCTTATATTGCTTCCATGAAACTTGAAACAATTAGTTAAGGATTTCTCATTTTCATTGCATGAATGCGTATATATATGACATTATGACTTGAGATTAAGTCAATGAAAAAATTGAAGACAGGTACTATAATAACCTTTGATCACTTATCCTAACAAGATGATTTTGAGGTAAACTCATAAATATATTCTAATTAGAGGAGAGAAAAACACAATTTAAGTGATTTGACTTCTTAGATGATATCAAATGACCTGTCAATAATTTAGATACACCACCTGCAACAAAGAATCCATTAAACTTTATAGTAATCTACAGTTATGAATCATGTTCCACCAACACAATAAAAAAAAAAAAAAAATGAAGTTCTCTACTAACCTAATGCCTCACCTAATATCCAACAGATATTGTTTGTTCTGAAATATGTTTTCATTACCTTCACCTCCGCAACCATTTTTTTTTTTTTTATGTTTTATTTATTTTATTTTATTTTTTAATTATGCATGTACTTACTGCAGCCTTTTGGTAGTGTTTTAATGCCACTTCGTTGGAATCATGTCCTGAAATTTTTATGGGGTTTTTAAGTTAGCATGACCACTTTATGATGTGTACTTACATTTATGCTTATTCAGCCAAAGCCTGCAGTTTTCTTACACACTAGGTGATTTGATATCTTTTGTCATTTATCCTTCTCTGTATCCTATTAATTTTGTTTCCTTTGTTATATGTTATTCATCGCTATTAGTAAAGGAGGACATTGATAAGTAATTCAGACTTGCAATTACGTGTGTATGAAATTAATCGACTTTACTGATGTTTTCTAGATGTTGAAGGAACCAAAATTTGTATATACTGTGGACATGGATGTCAGTAAACTCCTGAGTCTTGAGCCTCGTACCTGGGATTTCATTTCTCGGTTGGAACCTAAACTTGGGCTCATAGAACATATGCCTAATGAAAGAGCTTCTGGTGATTTGATTAGTATAATACATGATTCCAAAAAGAACCCCAAAGATATACTGACAACAGAAAATGGACATAACATTTATTCTGGGTCAGAACAATCATACAAGTGCCCAACAATCAAAAAGACAAAAATAGCAGTCGTCGGTAGTGGACCATCTGGCTTGTTTGCTTCTCTTGTTCTTGCGGAACTTGGTGCTGATGTTACCTTAATAGAAAGAGGTCAAGCCGTTGAACAAAGGGGGCGTGACATTGGTGCCTTGGTAGTTCGCCGTATTCTACAATTGGAAAGCAATTTTTGCTTTGGGGAGGTTATATCTCGATTCACTTAGTGCTTTTATTAAGGTTGTATAGTATCTCTAATTCTATCTTGTGCTTTCCTTGAATGGTTAAAAGTCCCACATGTTGGTCTCCACTTATCAAGGGGGAGTATGGGCTTATATGTAAGGGGAGAGTATTAGAAATAATGATTAAATTCACAATTTCCTAATTGCTTGAGCTTTCGGGGCAAGTGGTGCTTTATTGAAATACTCAAAAACCCCAAAGTGGGACCCCCTACATGTTAAAAAAAACGACTCACTTTAAGAGGGATTGATTTATGGTCTAAAATTTTAATGTATTCCCTAGTCATTGCTTTAGTGGACATGGCTTGTGAATGGCCTTTATCAATTTGTGAGAAGTGATGATAGTATCCTTTTTAGTCACCTAGAGATAAGATCATCTGCTCCTGATTTTCATAGTTTCATTTGAAGTTACTAAAATTTAGCCCTTAGGGATGCTGCTACTCATATAATTTGAAAAGAAGGTATCTGGGCTGTTCATCTATTGAAACCAATTATGCAGCCTTGGTTTTGTGGAGTCTGAACTTGTACTGAAGCTAGGGTCAAAGTTTATGATATATGATGTAGTTAGCTTGACTTTTCATAGTTTTTATTTTATGTCAAACTACAATTTATAGTGTGTTACTGTTATTCTACAAAGGGGTATATCTTGTGTTACATCTGAATTTTATATTCATGTGCAAGACTAGCAATTTGTTACTGTAAATACATTCACATGGATCATTTTTGTATTTGTTTCATTATTCTTATTCTTTTTCCTTGGTCATTCCAACTTTCATGTTGATGATTTTTCATTATTTGTTTACTTTGAATCATTTATATAAGGACTTATGCATGGCAGGGTGGTGCAGGTACCTGGAGTGATGGAAAGCTAGTAACTAGAATTGGAAGAAATAGTGGCAGTGTTCAGGCGGTTAGAACTACTTCATCTTTGTGATTTTATTTTCCTTCTTGTAATTAGATTTAACTTTGTACTACATAATTATTTTCCTGTTGTGACTTTGTGTTGGAGCCATAGCTCCTGCTAATTGCAATTTGTGAATATGTTGTTCTCATCTGTGAATTGATATAAAAAATTTTGGAATTTCAGTAAGACATGCAAGTGGACAATGAATAAATGTTTCCTATTTTTTTATAAGAATCTAAACTTCAGCTGCCAACATGGTTTATTCAGTGACGATGCTTAGCGAGATTGAGCATAACATATAAATTTAGAGATGAACTCAGATTAAGGCTCTGTTGAAACACTTATTTCAATTGTTGGATATTCTTTTTATTTAAAAAATAATAATAGAAATGAGTAACATCAATTTTTCGAACTCTTTTCTTCTTCCAGGACATGACAAAAGCCATTTTCTATGTAGAATCATTGCATAAGCAATTAACCCTTGAACCTACTATGCCAATTTGCCAAATCACATGATCAAATCTTTGAGTAATTTTAACTAAGAAAAAATAAAACTCAGCCAAATATGGACTTGCCCATAGGTTTTACTGGCTAGAGGCAAGTCCAAAGGGCTTTTCTTTATAAAGGTTCCCCACGTTATCCAAAAAAAAAAAGGCAGGTGAAACTACTAGAAAAATAATAAAAAAGAGAGACTTGGAGGTCAAAATTGTTAGATTATATTGCCCCAAAAAGAATGGTTTTGGCTGTCATACCAACGAGATAGTTTTTCAATTTGGTTAAGTAAATGTCTTCATATCAGGACAATTGGATATAAATATTCCTTCAATTTTTTGGTTTTCATATTCTTAGTTGATATATCATTGTCTCAAAATTAACAATATCAATACATTGACAAGTATATTAGAGAACCAATCTTTAATCTCCACTTTTGACAGTTTGTTCTGCCACCGGGAAACTGCAGGTTTTCATGGTTTTTTCTATGAGTTGACTCAGTTCTCTTGTCTCAGGTTATGAAAACTTTAGTTCACTTTGGAGCTCCAAAAAATATCTTGATAGATGGCAAGCCTCACTTGGGAACGGATAGGTTGATTCCATTGCTTCGCAACTTTCGGCAACATCTGCAAGGGCTGGGTGTGAGTAACATATCTAACTTCTTCATATCAGAAATATATGAACATTGTTGCCAATCGGGATTAATAGCACATATTATCAGATTTTACTATATTTCTTTTTGTTAATGTGCTTAGGTCACTATCAAGTTTGGGACAAGGGTAGATGATCTGCTTGTAGAGGATGGACATGTTGTAGGGGTTAGAGTCTCTGATTCGAGAGACAAATTACAGTTCAATAGCCAGAAGTTGGGATATGATGGGGTTGTTCTGGCTGTTGGGCATTCTGCACGTGATATATACCAGATGCTTCTTTCTCATAATATGGTCTTGGTCCCAAAAGATTTTGCCGTAAGTTTCTGCTTCTGGATAATTACATGGTAATTTCAATATTTACACATGGGTCATGTATGCATGCCCATTTGTAAGTGTTTGCTCCTGTGCATTTCACATGCATTCCCACTTTGTTTACATTTCAACTTCTGTTAGTTGGTTGTGCAAAATTGTTTCTGGAACTTCCTTTATTAATTATTTTTAGAGTGATACAACTTCCTTGGAGAGGGAAAGAAATTAATGGATGCTGTTTTGATCACGATGTGATGTCTTTGGATGAGTATCTTGTTAGCCAAAAGAGTCTTCCTTATATAGTTCACTTCTCTGGATATGTTATGAATAATTATGTTGTTCTTGTAGCAATCTCAATCCTGCATGTTCATCTGATGTGTGTCCAAATTAGTTTTGGCAGCTATAGATAACGTGTTGGTTGGCACTGCAACTGGCATTTATTGAGGGGTGGCAGTACTGGGATATGTAGGGATAACACACTTAAATACATACAATATCTGTTAGAGGCACAGAAAATATATGTGCATGACACTCATAGTCTTAATTGGATTATTAGGATGTATGAATTGACAGTACAAAGTTGGTCATGATGTTGTAGCAATAGATGAATGGTTGGAAATATTGTGAGTGATGGTGTTGGTGGGGGCCAATGAATACATATTATGGCCATACCATTTTAGATGCGGTTCACATGATAGTGTGGCTGTGGTTGGTTCATTGTGGGATGAACAGGTTAAGTTGTGTTGTCCTGATGATTGGAAGGACCTGTTCTCAACCCCATAGGCGCAGGTTGAGGATAGTTATCTAGGCTGTTCAAATTCAGTACCAGCTGTAAATTAATGCTTGCTGTTTATTGCAAGTATAAATTCGATCATTATATTATTTTAGATTAAAAATGATTGTATAATTTAATAATTGCAAGTTCTACATATAGCCTTGAGGCTGGATTTTGACTCGTTGTATTATATATATATATATATATATATAAGTAGAACAGAGGTCTGTCATAGTCCACTACATTTGAGGCCTGGGTTGGGTATTGTGAAATCCAGCTGTATACTACTAACATATCAATATTCAGCATGGCCTGTTTTAAACCTAGTTGGTAGCATGGCTGTGCAATGGTGGTTCCCTTGGTTTTATTTAATTACCATGACAACAATATTTATTGAATATTAAAAATAAAAAAAAATAAAAAACTGAATATATGGGTTTTGTAGATTGTACTAGTTTCGTGAATTATATTTACCATTGTGAAGCATGGGATGATTTTGTAAATGAGTAGTGAGTAGGTGCGCTATATTTAGGATCTCAAAGTCTTCACGTACATATGCCATATCAGCCTTCCTGTTCTCTTAATTGGTGCCTTCCTGTTCTCTTAATTGGTGTAGGTGAAGCATGAATAGTTGTGAACATGATATGGCTCTTGTAGGTTAAGACTGTATGACAACTATGTTGCTGACCACAAGTGTTGGAAACATGATGCTAAATGGAGAATGAAGACACTACATTCCCTTTGTTTTAAAATTTTGTATTTTGAAATTTGAATTCATAATTGTTTGAATTTGGTATACATTTAATGGTCAAAATAATATGTTATTGTGTTTGATTCTTGAGCTTGTGATATTTTCGTAATTTTATTGCATCTAACATGACTGTACAGGTTGGTTTGCGGATTGAGCATCCTCAAGAACTAATAAATAGAATACAGGTTGGTTGTATTCTCCTATTCTTTTCCGAAAATTGATCAACTACTGGTTCAACTCATTCTCAAATAAGAAGTCACTTAGTTAATATTTTCTGCTTATCTGCTATAATAGTGAACTTTTGTTCCTTAACTTATTGACTTGCACTAACTGACCAATAAAAATTTCATGGTTTGAATCGTAGAATAGCATGATTCCACAGAAGATTTCATACTTTTTCCTATTTTAACATACCATGAACTTCTAGCCAATTAGCTCTAGTTTAAATGACGCCTCCTCCCTTTGTAAGAGCACAGTGAGGATAAGGTCTTGGGCTCAAAACCCATTGGGTTTGTATGTAACTTACTAATTGAAAATAAATAAAATAGGAACTTCTAGCATATGCATTGAAGATTAGTTGACATAATCTTCCACAATAGGGACATCACCACTATGGGATTACAGTTATTCATTTCCACCTTTAGAAATTTCGATCCCATGGATCTCTTGCACCAATGTCTTCTTCTTCTTCTGCTTCTCTCTCTCTCTCTCTCTCTCTCTCTCTCTCTCTTCTGTAGCATCATCAGAGATCCTTAGTGCAAATAGGCATCTAAATGGGCTGAAGAGTCAAATTATAGAAAAATTAAATCAAAGCAGTAATTTGAAAGAAACAAATCAAACAATTGAGGAAGCTCAGAACTTAAATTGGGTAGGGTTGTACACAGAGTGATTGCACTGAAAAATATTTGTTATATATGGGACAGGCTAAAGTGTCAAATTCTAGTGCAAATCTTTCTTTAAAGAATTTCAAAAGAGAGAATTTCTGATTCTAAATAATTTTAAAAAAGAAAAATAAATAAAAGGGGGTTTATTTCCCGAAGCATTAAAAACATACTTTAGCATATATGAATCATATGATCTAATTATTGGATATCTTGGTTTCAGTAGGCTAAGTTATTTCCTTTTAATCTTTCTTTTCTTCATTAATAGCTGGTAGACTAGGTCGGTTCAACCTGTCTTTGATTTATAATCACTAAATTTTTCTTCAAGGGCTTGTCCAAGTCCTAACTTGTTGATTTCTACTGCTTGATTATGTCATATAAATTGTTTTTTTGGCTATCTGATTTTTATTGTGATCAAAAATGTAAACAAACTCATTTGTACAAATGTGTAGTATTCTGCATTGGCCACTGAGGTTTATAAGGGACGTGGAAAAGTACCTGTGGCTGATTACAAGGTGGTCAATTATATTAACGGAGAGGATGGGGGCCCATCCTCCAATTCAGGAGCAACAGGTCGCAATTGCTATTCCTTCTGCATGTGTCCTGGTGGGCAGGTATGTTCTTCCTTTTAATTCCTTTTGCAATGCTTCTGCTTCTTGATGCACTTTTGATGCATAGTCACAAAGATATGTAGTCACCTAATGGTTGCCTTAAGTTTTGGCCGGCCATTTGCTTCAATGGCTTAAATGAGAAAATGTTTTTTTTTTTTTTTTTTTTCATTGCTGTTAGTTGAATTATTTGTAGTACCTGTAGGGGATTTTCAAGCATTTGGTAAGGTGAGCTGCAGTTCAGAACTGCTCTACAACTGCTCTTGCATAGGAAGAAAATTTTACTTTGGTTAAGTTATTGGCAAGTTGATTTAGGTAGAGGCAAAGTGTCATCATTATTGTGGTAGTAAATGAGTCTGTAATAAATTACACTAAATGAGTTCATGTATATATCTGCAGGTTGTTCTCACAAGTACAAATCCATCAGAACTCTGTGTCAACGGCATGTCCTTCTCTCGACGTGCATCTAAGTGGGCAAATGCTGCACTTGTTGCGACCGTCTCTACAAAGGATTTTGAAACACTAGGTTGCCGTGGACCTCTTGCAGGGGTTGAATTTCAGGCATCTTTTTAGTCCTGACTATAGTATTTTACTTTCCTATTTATATTTCTTTTCTTTGGTCAGTTCTAGTTGATGCAGCACAGGGTTGCAAGAGTAAGAAAAACAAAAAAAGCGGGGGGGGGGGGGGGGGGGGGGGGTGGTGATGTGTGGAGGGGATGACAACCCTAGGCTTCACTATGTAAGGCTGTTGGAATCACCATCAAGCTAGACAAAATATCACTTAATTTTTCATATATCAAATTCAATATGACATCAACATTATTGGGGCCTGTTTCAAATAGGGCTTCTAGGATGACTTTATAAAAGGAAAGAAAGTAATCCATAATCAATTACAGGAAATGATTATGCTTGTAATCAATCACATTAAATACAAAATCAGGATCTAATAAATTAATCGAACTCAGACTCAATGGGATATAACAGGCTTTATCATACAACCTTGTGATTGGTGACCTGTATGTGGTGTCTGCATCACTAATATAACTCTCTTTCCCCCACCAACTTTTATAGGAATAGCAAACTTTTGGATTAACAGTACATCTTTTCAATCCATGCCTAACCATTTTTGTGGGTAGTTTTTCCATAGATGCATTAAATTACACCATGCTCAAGTGAATTATCATTTTTGTTAGAACGTGCATAATTTTACATAAACTTCAGAAAATAACTCTAAACCACCACACATTAGCTCAATTGTCATTTTACAATGTCTCATCGTTCAGATGGAATTTGAGCGCAAAGCAGCTATAATGGGCGGGGGAAATTTTGTGGTGCCTGTCCAGACGGTTACTGATTTTATGGAAAACAGGTTATCAGGTAGATTTGTAATTTCATTGACCCAAATTGTTTTATACTTTCAAGCATTTATCTAAGCTTTTTTTGACTTCTTTTTTCAGTAACATCTGTGCCACCATCAAGTTATCGGTTAGGAGTGAAGGCAGCAAATCTCCATGAGCTATTCCCAATTCATATAACAGAGGCTTTGCAACACTCAATCTCAACATTTGACAAAGAGGTTTAGTCTTTATTTTCTTTCACTTAGTATTCTTCACTTGCCTTTTCCTTTATGGTTGACTAGTGGAACTATAACTAAATAATTTTTTTTAATTCACAATTTGGAACTTTCAGTTGCCAGGATTCATAACCAGTGAGGCCCTTCTTCATGGAGTGGAGGTAAGTCCATTTATTTTCATATTACTATATTTTCCCTTTTTGTACCACTGGGATTCCTTAGTAAATGTTTTCTTGCTCAAGGGTGTTGGCACATTGTCTCTTCTGCACTTATATTTTTTGCCACTTGTATATTATGGCTCCCAGACCAGGACCAGCTCTCCCATCCAGATTCCCCGCAACACTGACACCTATGAGAGCACATCGTTGAAAGGATTATATCCAGTTGGTGAAGGGGCAGGGTATGCTGGTGGGATTGTAAGTGCAGCAGTTGATGGCATGTTTGCAGGTTTTGCAGTGGCAAGAAATTTTAATTTGTTAGACAGTTGCATAGAATCTTCTTTGGGCAAGGCTCAGAGTGCTGGAGTTGTGAAGTACTAGAAGCCAATTTGGTTGTTTCTTCTGTAACTGATGCAAGCCACAAGAGAAAAGGTTGGTAATCTACATATTGATCCCAAATAGCCAAGATAGGTAGTGGTTGGGGTTTCAACTTCAGGTTCCTATATTGTTAACCTGTAAGTATACTTCCATTATCTTCTTCATTGAAAGTCATGGAAGAATTCATTTTTGTATTATTAGCAATATTACCTCTTATGCTAATGCATCTGATAAATTCTTTTACAGCTTGGAAGAGTCTGAACTGTTTCAATTTGGACCTGACAGTCAAGGAATCATGTCTTTTGGCGTCCATTAGACATCACTATGTCCATTGCTCCGGTGATCATGAAACAGTTGAGTTTAGTAATTTTCTTGGAGTCTACTACTGAAGAGGATCCTAGGGTCAGTTATGGAAGAGCATATTAGAAGTCATGTTGATTGCTAATCTAACACAATAGTTGTTCTCTAACCACATGGAAGTTGCATAGCAAAGACTTCTCAAGCAAGCTGGACTAGTGAAAGAATTTTGTAAAATTTGACTTTGTTGCAGCTTACAACTTATATCAAAATATTGATCACTTGTAAATTAGGAAGTAGCATTTTGATCGTATGGCAACATTTATTAGATGCTATGAAGGTAGAGGTTTGCATTTAGCAAAAGTGAAGGGTGGAAGAAGAAGAAGAAGAAGAAGAAGAAATGTAAAGTTTTGCAGATCAAGGTTTTTTTTTTTTTTTTAATATTTTTTCTCCCATTAAGTGAACAAGCAGTAGCATTGACACTCGTTCTCATCAACCATATTCATCTTCTATTTCAACCATACTATTCAACCACATATGGCATATAAGACTGGTTTTTATTACCTTTACCATTCATTCCCCATGAAGCACTATTAATCTGTAATCAGACTTCGATGTCTCTCAAAAAAATAATTGCCTCGGGTATGATTCTATGCCATTCCATGGATTAACCTTGGACATGATTGTGTCGCCTTCATTAGCAATTATTAGGGTGTAAAACACTAGGATTGATAGAGGCCCACGTTTTGAGAGGGAGTTTGGATGTTATGCACCTAATGAAAATTGAAGGGTGGTGCTCCTATGATGATCATGTCTATGAGAATAAAAATATTTTGTCCAACTTTTAGTATTTCACTGGTTGTAATCCAGCGCAATGCAAAAAAATTTGACAATTTATTTTTCTATTAAATGAAAATAAATATAGAATATGAGAGTGAGACTTATAAGTGTTAATCTCAAACCCTTCTTAAAATTATGTTATTATTTTCAAACAAAGTATAGTCAATCCAATATATTAAATTTTCTAAATTAAGCTATTTATATATGTTATTTGAAAGTGTTTTAAATTTTGTAAGTTTTTTTAAGGAAACATAGATTTTTTTTTTTTTTTTGAAAGAAAAGAAACATAGATTCAATTATTATATAAGGCTAGATATTTTCTAAATAATATAACTTGTGCTCGGAATTTGTTTCTAGTGTTTCTTACAAACAGTTTATCTTCTATACGTCTTTAATGGCCTAAAGAGGAAACATATAGAAGTAAATTCATCACTTATATTAGTGGTGATATAAGAAATCGGTGAGCTAATTGCCCAAACTAAGAAGCTCTAGAATACCTGTAAGGAAGAAAACATTCTCGGAGTGCACCATTGTTGTGCCAACCAAGGACCCTTTGATGATTAAGTTAGAATCTCATAAAAGATCTTCAAGAACTCTAAATATGCAAGAGTTGGGATTTAACACGTACCTTGAAATGAGAGGTCTGGTGTTTATATAGGGGTCATGAGTGGACTACATTCCCTTGATTTTTGCCACAATCCTCATAGGAGGCGTGATTGCATTATGGAATTAGTGGGAGCGAGATACTCAGAGATTGTTTCCATGTTCAAAAGTCTTGGACTGGAGGAACAATCTCCATTTGTGATACCCAAGGATAACTTGTCCTGCGTGATTGTAGAGTGACTATCATTGTGGCATATTTTGGTAGAGTTCATTGTGGACGAATGCACTTCGGGCGAGTCGTGTGGTATGGACAGCTAGTTCTTGTCTATGGTAGATAAGTTGGTATAATTGTCAAGCCTGGACAAACCGTATGTCTCTCAGACGAGTGCAATAGATGAGGATGGCTTTTATTACTCATCAATTAGAAAAAGGAACACAAGACTCTAATAATATAAGAAAAATGTTATTTTATCAAAAACCTACCAATATTATGTTGAAATTGTGACATAATTGTCAATAAATCAGCTCCTCTCTCTACTCAATCCTCTCCTTTTAAAGCATCACCAAAGTGGACTGGAGTGGACTAAAGGATTGAATGGATTGAACTGTACTAAAGCATACCAAATTGGACCCAAATGAACCAAAATGTCTCACTGAAATGGCTCAATAGGAGTATAGTAACCATTAATGCTACATTTTAGCTTTTAAATTTTGTATATGGATTTTATACTCCAAATAAGGATACCATATGTCTGATTCTTTTTTCTTCCCCTTTTTAAACTTTAGTTATTTTTAAAAATTTTACTAAATTGCAATTGATGAAGTATGAAAAGAGCACTAAGTTTAGGACAAAATATTTTTATTTTTGTCCAATACTTGGTTGCATCACTTCTTTTTTTAAGGTATATATACTTGCGTAGCAACAGTTGGCAGTTTATATATTTATATTTACTTCTCGTTTTCTTGGATGTTTCCCTGCAACATAACTAACACGGGACAAAAAAAAAGACAAAAAGAACAGCAGAAGTATCTCTATAAGGAAATTATACGAATTCCCCAACTATCATGTTGGGCTTTATGGAGCCTAGTTTTGTTTGATCCGGTTTGATGACTCAACCCGACCCGAATAATGTTGCCTGATTTTTAATGGGAGATTTACTAAGGCTTAGTCCATGAAGTGGAGGCTTGGGCTGATAGGCGTTATTAGGGTTTTTTTTTTTTTTTTTTTTTTTTTGGTCGTGTCTTTCTTGAGAGAGAGAAAATACTGTAGTCACACTTTGTATTCTTCCCTGATAATAGTGAAATCCCTGCAACTCCGTGGACGTAGGCAAATTGCCGAACCACGTAAATATTGTCTTGTGCATGTGATTGTTTTCTTTGGCGTGTGTTTTCTCTATTTTTTTGTTTCTCACAGGTTGCGAATTCGGGTTAATTCCCTACAACTGGTATCAAAGCCTAGGGTTAGGTTTGAGTAGGAGCAATGGCAGAGGAAGCAGGAAAGGCGTTTGGAATAGAAAAGTTTAATGGCACAGACTTTGCATATTGGAGGATGCAAATTGAAGATTATCTCTATGGGAGGAAATTGCATCTTCCTCTTTTGGGGACAAAACCTGAGGCTGTGAAGGATAAGGAATGGGCTCTTCTTGACAGACAGGTACTGAGAGTTATCAGGTTAATTCTGTCTAGGTCTGTTGCACATAATGTTGTAAAGGAAAAGACCACAGCAGATCTAATGAAGGCTTTGTCCGGCATGTATGAAAAGCCGTCAGCAAACAATAAGGTACATCTAATGAAGAAACTAATCGATTTAAAGATGGCAGAGAATGCATCAATAGCACAACATCTGAACGAACTTAACACTATCACAAATCAATTATCGTCTGTAGAAATTGATTTTGATGATGAGATCTGTGCATTGATCGTTTTGGCTTCTTTGCCAAATAGTTGGGAGGCAATAAGAATGGCAGTAAGCAATTCTACAGGAAAAGAAAAGCTGAAGTACAATGACATACGAGATTTAATTTTGGCTGAGAAGATTCGCAGATGCAGGTGAAACCTCAAGATCTGGTTCTGTCCTAAACCTTGAGACAAGAGGCAAAGGTAATGATAGAAATTCAAATCGGGGCAGATCAAAATCTAGAAATTTTAACTGAAATAGAAGTAAATCTAGATCAGGCCAACAAGTACAATGCTGGAACTGTGAGAAAACAAGTCATTTTAGGAGGCAATGCAAAAGTCCTAAAAAGAAGAATGAAGATGATTCTGCTAATGTTGTAATAGAAGAGGTACATGATGCATTACTTCTTGTAGTAGACAGTCCACTTGGTGATTGGGTTTTGGACTCAGGAGCTTCATTTCATACCACTTCACACCGAGAAATCATACAAAATTATGTTGCAGGTGATTTCGATAAGGTGTATTTGGCTGATGGTTCAGTCTTGGATGTTGTGGGTATAGGAGACGTCCGGATATTGTTACCCAATAAATCTGTTTGGTTACTGGAGTGTTGATGTTGGGCCCAGTGTGGCTTGAATTACCAAGCCCAGTTCATTCTTATAAACCAAATACAAGCAGTATTGGGAAACTGAATACAAGTAGGATTGTAACTCCTTGTAATAGCCGACCTATGACATATATATATATATTAGGTTTGTGATATAGGGCAAGTTGAGAGAATAATTCCTAAAAATCTAGCTGCAGCCGCATAAGAAGAAATATAGTATTTTCTTGTTTTGTGGGTGAGAGAGTGCTAGGGTGTAATTGGGATTTGGGTTTCTTGAGAGTGTTCTAGTGCACTATTGTATCTCCTTATTTTATAGTGAAATCTCTGCAACTCCGTGGACATAGGTAAATTGCCGAACCACGTAAATATTTTCTTGTGCGTGTGATTGTTTTCTTTGGCGTGTGTTTTCTCTATTTGTTTTATTTCTCAGAGGTTGGGATTTTGGTTAAATTCCCTACAACTGGTATCAGAGCCTAGGGTTAGGTTTGAGTGGGAGCAATGGCACAGGAAGCAGAAAAGTCGTCTGGAATAGAAAAGTTTGATAACACAGACTTTGCGTATTGGAGGATGCAGATTGAAGATTATCTCTATGGGAGGAAATTGCATCTGCCTCTTTTGGGGACAAAACCTGAGGCTATGAAGGCTGAAGAATGGGCTCTTTTTGATAGACAGGTATTAGGAGTTATCAGGTTAACTCTGTCTAGGTCTGTTGCACATAATGTTGTAAAGGAGAATACCACAGCAGATCTGATGAAGGCTTTGTCCGGCATGTATGAAAAGCCGTCTGCAAACAACAAGGTACATCTAATGAAGAAATTGTTCAATTTGAAGATGGTAGAGAATGCTTCAGTAGCACAACATCTGAATGAATTTAATACTATCACAAATAAATTATCGTCTGTAGAAATTGATTTTGATGATGAGATTCGTGCTTTAATCATTTTGACTTCTTTGCCAAACAGTTAGGAGGCAATGAGGATGACAATAAGCAATTCTACAGGAAAAGAAAAGCTGAAGTACAATGACATACGAGACTTAATTCTAACTGAGGAAATTCGCAGAAAAGATGCAGGCGAATCCTCAGGATTTGGTTTTGCCTTAAACCTTGAGACAAGAGGCAGAGGTAATGACAGAAATTCAAACCGGGGCAGATCAAAATCCAGAAATTCTAATCGGAACAGAAGCAAATCTAGATCAGGCTAACAAGTACAATGCTGGAACTGTGGGAAAACAGGTCACTTTAGGAATCAATGCAAAAGTCCTAAGAAAAAGAATGGAGATGATTCTGCTAATGTTATAACAGAAGAGATACAGGATGCATTACTTCTTGCAGTAGACAGTCCACTTGATGATTGGGTTTTGGATTCAGAAGCTTCGTTTCATACCACTCCACACCGAGAAATCATACAGAATTATGTTGCAAGTGATTTTGGTAAGGTGTATTTTGGCTGATGGTTCAGCCTTTGATGTTGTAGGAATGGGAGACGTTCGGATATTGTTGCCCAATGGATCTGTTTGGTTATTGGAGAAGGTTCGACATATTCTTGAACTGAGGAGTAATCTGATTTCTGTTGGACAACTTGATGATGAAGGGGGCATGTAATACTATTTGTTGGTGGTACATGGAAGGTTACAAAGGGAGCTAGGGTATTGGCTCATGGAAAAAAAACCGGTACTCTGTATATGACCTTAAGTCCAAAAGACACAATTGCAGTTGCTGATGCAAGTACTGATACAAGCCTATGGCACCATAGACTTGGTCACATGAGTGAGAAAGGGATGAAGATGTTGCTGTCAAAAGGAAAACTACCATAATTGAAGTCCATTGATTTTGACATGTGTGAAAACTGCATCTTAGGAAAGCAAAAAAAGGGAGCTTCTTGAAAACTGGCAAGACACCAAAAGCTGAAAAATTGGAGTTTGTACACACTGATTTGTGGGGGCCTTCTTCGGTTGCATCCCTTAGAGGTTCAAGGTACTACATCACTTTCATTGATGACTCAAGTAGAAAGGTATGTGTTTATTTTCTGAAAAATAAATTTGATGTATTTGAAACTTTTAAGAAGTGGAAGGCTATAGTTGAGACAGAAACAGGTTTGAAAGTAAAATGTTTGAGATCAGATAATGGAGGAGAGTACATAGATGGAGGGTTCAGTGAGTATTGTGCTACACAGGGAATTAGGATGGAGAAGACCATTCCTGGGACACCATAGCAGAATGGTATGGCTGAGCGCATGAACAAAACTCTCAATGAGCATGCTAGGAGTATGATGTTGCATGCTGAACTACCAAAAACTTTCTGGGTTGATGCTGTTAGCACTGCAGCTTACCTGATAAACCGAGGACCATCAGTTCCTATGGAGTTCAAACTTCCTAAGGAGGTTTGAAGTGGTAAAGAGGTAAAGTTTTCACATTTAAAAGTTTTTGGTTGTGTTTGTTATGTTCATATTGATTCTGATGCTCATAGTAAACTTGATGCAAAGTCAAAAATATGTTTTTTCATTGGCTATGGTGATGAGAAATTTGGCTATAGGTTTTGGGATGAACAAAACAGGAAAATCATCAGAAGTAGAAATGTAATATTTAATGAACAGGTTATATATAAGGACAGGTCAACTGTAGTATCAGATGTTGCAGAGATAGATCAAAAGAAATCTGAGTTTGTCAACTTAGATGAATTAACTGAAAGTACTGTCCAGAAAAAGGGTGAAGAAAATAAGGGGTGAAGAAGATAAGGAAAATGTAAATTCACAGGTAGATCAGAGTACACCTGTAGCTGAAGTCCGGAGATCTTCCAGGAACATTAGACCTCCACATCGTTATTCACTCACTCTAAATTATCTCCTGTTGATTGATGGTGGTGAGGCTGAGTGTTATGATGAAGCCTTGTAAGATGAGAATTCAAGCAAGTGGGAGTTAGCCATGAAGGATGAGATGGATTCCTTGTTAGGGAATCAGACATAGGAACTGACTGAATTGCCAGTAGGAAAGAAGGCTTTGCACAACAAGTGGGTATACAGAATAAAGAATAAGCATGATGGTAGCAAACGTTACAAGGCTAGATTAGTTGTTAAGGGGTTCCAGCAGAAGGAAGACATTGACTACACAGAGATATTTTCTCCAGTTGTGAAGATGTCAACAATCAGACTAGTACTGGGAATGGTGGCTGCAGAAAACTTACATCTTGAGCAGTTAGATGTGAAGACAACGTTCCTTCATGGTGACTTGGAGGAAGACCTTTACATGATTCAGCCAGAAGGGTTCATTGTTCAAGGACAAGAGGATCTAGTCTACAAACTGAGAAAGAGCTTGTATGGCCTAAAACAAGCTCCTAGATAGTGGTACAAGAAATTTGACAGTTTTATGCATAGAATTTGGTTCAAGAGATGTGAAGCTGATCATTGTTGCTATGTTAAGTCTTTTGACAATTCTTACATTATATTAATGTTGTATGTGGATGATATGCTTATTGCAAGGTTTAGCATTGAGGAGATTAATGATCTGAAGAAGCAGTTGTCTAAACAGTTTGCAATGAAGGATTTAGGAGCTGCAAAGCAAATCATTGGCATGAGAATCATTAGAGACAAGGCTAATGGTACATTGAAGCTTTCACGGTCAGAGTATGTGAAAAAAGTCCTCAGCAAATTCAACATGAATAAAGCTAAACCAGTGAGCACACCCTTGGGTAGTCATTTCAAACTAAGCAAAGAACAATCATCGAAGACAGAAGAAGAAAGGGACCATATGAGCAAGGTGCCCTATGCCTCAGCTATTGGTAGCTTGATGTATGCTATGGTGTGTACAAGGCCAGACATTGCACATGCAGTGGGAGTTGTGAGCAGATTCATGAGTAGGCCTAGAAAGCAGCATTAGGAGGCAGTCAAGTGGATTCTGAGATACCTAAAGGGTTCTTCAGATACAAGTCTTTACTTCACAGGTGCAAGTTTGAAACTGCAGGGTTATGTAGATGCTGATTTTGGTGGTGATATTAATAGTAGAAAGAATACTACTGGGTTTGTTTTTACTCTGGGTGGTACAGCTATATCATGGGCTTCAAATTTACAGAAGATTGTTACTTTGTCTACTATAGAAGCTGAGTATGTTGCTGCAACTGAAACTGGAAACGAGATGATTTGGCTACACGGTTTCTTAGATGAATTGGGTAAGAAGCAGGAGATGGGCATTCTACACAGTGACAATCAGAGTGCAATCTTTCTTGCCAAAAATTCGGCTTTTCATTCAAAATCGAAGCACATACAGACAAAATACCACTTTATCTATTATCTTATTAAAGATAAGCTGGTAATACCTGAGAAGATTTGTGGATCTAAAAACCCGGTAGACATGTTGACTAAAGGTGTCACTATTGAAAAGCTGAAGCTGTGTGCAGCTTCAGTTGGCCTTCTAGCTTAAGGACAGGAGGATGAGTTGCAGGGATGAGGGATTGTGTTACGGAGGATTGTGGTTGATGTTTGTAGCTTGTGAGCCCTTAAGGGCTAAGGTGAAGGCGATGGAGGAGTTTGCTAGTGTAGCTTGATCAATTCAAGCCAAGGTGGAGATTTGTTGATGTTGGACCCAGTGTGGCTTGAATTACAAAGCCCAATTCGTTCTTATAAACCAAATACAAGCAGTATTGGGAAACTGAATACAAGTAGGATTCTAACTCCTTGTAATAGCTGACCTATGACATATATATATATATATATATATATATTAGGTTTGTGATATAGGGCAAGTTGAGAAAGTAATTCCTAAAAATCTAGCTACAGCCGCATAAAAAGAAATATAGTATTTTCTTATTTTGTGGGTGAGAGAGTGCTAGGGTTTAATTGGGATTTGGGTTTCTTGAGAGTGTTCTAGTGCACTATTGTATCTCCTTATTTTATAATGAAATCCCTGCAACTTCGTGGACTTAGGCAAATTGCCGAACCACGTAAATATTATCTTGTGCGTGTGATTGTTTTCTTTGGCATGTGTTTTCTCTATTTGTTTTGTTTCTCACAGGTTGGGATTTTGGTTAAATTCCCTACATGGAGAAGGTTTGACATATTCCTGACCTGAGAAGGAATCTGATTTCTGTTGAACAACTTGATGATGAAGGGCATGCAACACTATTTGTTGGTGGTACTTGGAAGATTACAAAGGGAGCTAGGGTAATGGCTCGTGGAAAGAAAACAAGTACTCTATATATGACCTCAAGTCCAAGAAACATAATTGCAATTGCTGATGTAAGTATTGATACAAGCCTATGGCATTGCAGACTTGGTCACATGAGTGAGAAAGGGATGAAGATGCTGCTATCAAAAGGAAAACTACCAGTATTAAAATCCATTGATTTTGACATAAGTGAAAGCTGCATCTTAGGAAAGCAGAAAAATGTGAGCTTCTTGAAAACTAGCAGGACACCGAAGGTTGAAAAATTGGAATTAGTGCACACTGATTTGTGGGGACCTTCTTCAGTTGCATCCCTTGGAGGTTCAAGGTACTACATCACTTTCTTTGATGACTTAAGCAGAAAGGTATGGGTTTATTTTCTGAAAAATAAATCTAATGTATTTGAAACTTTTAAGAAGTGGAAGGTCATGGTTGAGACAGAAACAGGTTTAAAAGTAAAATGTTTGAGGTCAGATAATGGAGAATAGTACATAGATGGAAGGCTCAGTGAGTATTGTGCTGCACAAGGAATTAGGATGGAGAAGACTATTCCTAGGACACCACAATAGAATGGTGTGGCTAAGCGCATAAACAGAACTCTCAATGAGCGTGCTAGGAGTATGAGGTTGCATACTGCACTACCAAAAACTTTCTGGGCTAAGCACTGTAGCTTACCTGATAAATCGAGGACCATCAGTTCCCATGGAGTTCAGACTTCCTAAGAAGGTTTGGAGCGGTAAAGAGGTAAAGTTTTCAAATTTAAAAGTTTTTGGTTGTGTTTCTTACGTTCATATTGATTCTGATGCTCGTAGTAAACTTGATGCAAAGTCAAAAATATCTTTTTTCATTGGCTATGGTGATGAGAAATTTGGCTATAGGTTTTGGGATGAACAAAACAGGAAAATCATCAGAAGTAGAAATGTGATATTTAATTAACAAGTTATGTACAAAGACAGGTCAACTGTAGTATCAGATGTTGCAGAGATAGATTAAAAGAAATCTGAGTTTGTCAACTAAGATGAATTGATTGAAAGTACCGTCCAGAAAAAAGGTGAAGAAGATAAGGAGAATGTAAATTCACAGGTAGATCGGAGTACACCTGTAGCTGAAGTTCGCAGATCTTCTAGAAACATTAAACCTCCACAACGTTATTCACCCATTCTAAATTATCTCCTATTGACTGATGGTAATAAGCCAGAGTGTTATGATGAAGCCTTGCAAGATGAGAATTCAAGCAAGTGGGAGTTAGCCATGAAGGATGAGATGGATTCCTTGTTGGGGAATCAAACATGGGGACTAACTGAATTGCCAGAAGGAAAGAAGGCTTTGCACAACAAGTGGGTATACAAAATAAAAAATGAGCATGATGGTAGCAAACGTTACAAGGCCAGATTAGTTGTTAAAGGGTTCCAGCAGAAGGAAGGCATTGACTACACAGAGATATTTTCTCCAGTTGTGAAGATGTCAATAATTAGACTAGTATTGGGAATGGTGGCTGTAGAAAATTTACATCTTGAGCAGTTAAATGTGAAGACGGCATTCCTTCATGGTGACTTGAAGGAAGACCTTTATATGATTCAGCCAGAAGGGTTCACTATTCAGGGACAAGAGAATCTAATCTGCAAACTGAGAAATAGCTTGTATGGCCTAAAACAAGCTCCTAGGCAATGGTACAAGAAATTTGACAGTTTTATGCATAGAATTAGGTTCAAGAGATGTGAAGTTGATCACTGTTGCTATGTTAAGTCTTTTGACAATTCTTACATTATATTACTGTTGTATGTGGATGATATGCTTATTGCAAGGTCTAGCATTAAAGAGATTAATAATCTGAAGAAGCAATTGTCCAAACAGTTTGCAATGAAGGATTTGGGAGCGGCAAAGCAAATCCTTGGTATAAGAATCATTAGAGATAAGGCTAATGGTACATTGAAGCTCTCACTGTTAGAGTATATGAAGAAAGTTCTCAGCAGATTAAACATGAATGAAGCTAAACCAGAGAGCACAACCTTGGATAGTCATTTCAAACTAAGCAAAGAATAGTCACCGAAAACAGAAGAAGAAAGGGACCATATGAGCAATGTGCCATATGCCTCAGCTATAGGCAGCTTGATGTATGCTATGGTGTGTACAAGACCAGACATTGCACATGCAGTGGGAGTTGTGAGCAAATTCATGAGTAGGCTTGGAAAGCAGTATTGGGAGGCAGTTAAGTGGATTCTGAGATATTTGAAGGGTTCATCAGATACATGTCTTTGCTTCACAGGTGCAAGTTTGAAACTACAAGGTTATATAGATGTTGATTTTGCTGGTGATATTGATAGTAGAAAGAGTACTACTGGGTTTGTTTTTACTCTAGGTGATACAGCTATATCATGAGCTTCAAATCTACAAAAGATTGTTACTTTGTCTACTATAGAAGCTGAGTATATTGCAGCAACTAAAGCTGGAAATGAGATGATTTGGCTACATGGTTTCTTAGATGAATTGGGTAAGAAACAGGAGATAAGCATTCTACACAGTGACAGTTAGAGTGCAATCTTTCTTGCAAAAAATTCAACTTTTCATTCAAAGTCAAAGCATATAAAGACAAAATACCACTTTATTCATTACTTTGTTGAAGATAAGCTGGTAATACTTGAGAAGATTTGTGGATCTAAGAACCCAGCAGACATGTTGACTAAGGGTGTCACGATTGAGAAGTTGAAGCTGTGTGCAGCTTCAATTGACCTTCTAGCTTGAGGACAAGAGGATGAGTTACAGGGATGAGGGATTGTGTTTTGGAGGATTGCGGTTGATGTTGGTGATTGAACTAGTCTCCAATTGGGAGATTTGTTGGGCTTTGTGGAGCATAGTTTTGTTTGATCCGGTTTAATGACTCGACCTGACCCGAATAATATTGCGTGGTTTTTAATGGGAGATTTACTGAGGCTTAGTCCATGGAGCGGAGGCTTAGGCTGATAGGTGTTATTAGGGTTTTTTTTTTTTTTTTTTTTTGTCTTGTCTTTCTTGAGAGAGAGAAAATACTGTAGCCGCACTTTGTATTCTTCCCTGATAATAGTGAAATCCCTGCAACTCCGTTGACGTAGGCAAATTGCCGAACCACATAAATATTGTCTTGTGCGTGTAATTGTTTTCTTTGGTGTATGTTTTCTCTATTTTTTTGTTTCTCACAAGTTGGGAATTTGGGTTAATTCCCTACATATCAGAGGCTTTGATGCTACATATTAGAGGCTTTAATGCATACTTTTTTTGAAGGGTGTTAGTGCAGCAAGATAGTTGTTTTTTGTCTCTCTCTCTCTCTCAATGAGTGGAGGTAAGATTTGAACCCAAGTTATTTACATAAGAAGAATTGAGTAATATCATTATGGCATTATCTCCTGGTCATATGACAGCAAAATATGTTTAGTAAACGATTTTGAGACTTAGAGCCTTGCTCTTCTCCCATACTTGATTAAGTTGATTTGTTCATTTCTTTATGAAGATTTCCAAATATCCAATGTCAACTAGTACAATAATCCTACAGAACAAACAAAACTACAATCGGTGAGAATCATACAGGGGCAAAAACATCATTCTGAACCACTCTGTACCAAATATTTCTTGTCTCAATAAACTATTCCACAGAATTAATAATACCCACATGAAATTTGCAAACTTACACAACTTGACATGTGTTGAGAGCCAAGATATAGCTGACTAGTTGGGACCCATTGGAGATTTTTTTTTTTTTTTTTTTTGAGAAATCCTGTAAAAAACTAATAAAAAGAACTTGTTGGAGCAGCAATGGGGCATGCACAGGGTATGGCATATTCATGGGCTTTGATCACCATGATTGTGTTGCTTTTCACCTTCCAGCACATGAGTGCCCATCATTTGGCCTAGAATAGTTTAAATATTTAATTAACGCAGAAGATTTCCTCTTATGAGTATCAGAATCTATGAGTGGCATGACATCTTTTTCAAATGTTTATACGTAATTGATAATCCCAAGCTGATCAAACCATTTAGCACGTAAAGTTCAATTTCAAAGCAAATGATTTGGTATTATTGAAAGGCAAGGATAACTATAATTTGGTTGCTTTAGGATAACCATGCTAACCTGAATTCTTTTGAATTTTTTTTTAGCTAATTACAATGTGGCAAAACATTTTTCATACATCAAACATAGAAAGATGTCATATCGAAATCTAGGAAAAAGTTTTACAAATTAGCTTTTAGACTTTTATAGCAATTCCAGTGGAGTTTTCCTAGCCTTATCCTCAATAATTTATATTTCCATGAATGAGCTATACCATGTCCATTGCATCTTAAAGTTCCTTTCGTAAGAGAATGGAAAGAAAAATTGAGAACACAGTGATAATGAGATGGGACAAAGGCCCACAATGTTTGTGCTGAGAGCTACATGATATACCATACGTCGGATTCATCGCATGTGGCAGCAATCAAGAGAAATTCATCAAACAACTCCTTCGAACTTGACAATTATTTTGGTCAAAATATGGAAACATGTCCTTTCCCTCAAGATATTGCCCCTTTAACAAGTCTAAGCACACAACCTTTTTTTACAGGTTTTTTTTTTTTAACAAATATTGACATAATTCGCTGTGAATAGTGCATAAGAAAATGATATGAGTGATAGATTCAAGTGAAAATGATATTACTTCAATTAATCATAATAAACTATATCAGAGTATCAGTAATGGTGAAAAATGTTATGCTTTTACATAGAGCACAACAAAAAATTATGACACTACAGGTTTTACACCAAGGGAGAGACTAACTTGTTTGATTGGTTCTGTACTTTTTCATGTTGGAAGGGAAAAATGGTTGTGTGGGGCACAGACAAAGAGCATACTGATTGGAAATTAGCCAATCCAGTTTCCTGTATAGTTACAAATCAAGAAGACAGGAGTTCTAGTCCATAAAAAAAATTGACTAGCTGATGTTCATGCCAGCTTTACAGCAAGAGCACAAAAATTCTAAAGAGAATTACCATTATAGTACCTTTCTCTGGTCCTCATTGTGACACAGCATTCATTTAAATTACAAATTACTTTCCTATATATTTTCTTAAAGCTATCACTGAATCTCCCAATAGTTTGGAGTAAAATGAAACCATTAGAGCTTTATGGAGGAGGCAACATAACAAATTTATTCTTGGATTCTGAGATAGAATAGCTCTTGTCCATTTCATGGTCAATTGGGAACTAAATTCTGCGTTTCATGCAACATGTGCATATCACGTGGAAGACAAGTATATTTATCGAACTATTGTACAGTTTGTTTTTCAGTTTTATGAAAATATGTTGTTTGAAAAAATATATCTAGAAAAAAGTAAAAAAGTAAAAAATAAATAAAATAAAGAACTACAATTTCAAATAATCGAGTAATTTGTAAGTTGTAACTAATCCTTTTATATTATACCTATCCCGTGAAATTTTTGCGCAATGACATAGTCTAAACGACTAAATTATTGTGTTTTCCAAAAAAAAAAAAAAAAAATCTAAATTTTTGGATCATAATTTCACTTTTGGATGGCTCTTAAATCCTTAATAGATGCTAATTACATTGGGCTCCTAAAATAGGGTAAGACCCCAATTTAGAAAGAGAAATCCAAAAAAATAAAGAAAAAAAAAATCTCACGTTGAGCTCCTTAAGGAATATACTAAAATAGGAATATACTAAGTTAGGGAAATTTCCTAAACTCTTATTTTATTGTTTTTTTTTTTAAATGATCTATTCACAACATTTTCATAACATTTTTAAAACAAATGATTCAAGTCTTATCAAAAAATTTTAGTTCAACGACCTTGTCTGGGATTTTCCATCAAGAAAACCTCACTTTGAATTCTTGTGTTTGTTGTAAAATAAAAAGGACAAAAAAAAAAAAAAACTTTTCTTAGACATTGGGACCCTGCTTAATGGCAAACTGACAAGTTCTAGAACCAAAGATCCTCGTGTGTTTATGGGCTGAGTTTGAACCAATTATATAACTTTGTGAAATTGAATCACAGAAAACCGGCCTACTTACTGTTCATCATAGGATTAGAAACTTTAATTTATAATCATTTTTTGTGGACCCAAACTTCACTGAGAATGTGCACAGTAGCTGTAAAATAAAAATGGTACTTACACCTTTCGGCTAAAGTGGTGGCTCATGACAACTACTCAAAACTTTCTTTTCATTTTCAAACCTCAAACCTCGCTTCTCCTTTTGAATTGCTAGTTGTACAAAGATTAATTAGAGCTTATTGAATTGCCTCTATTGATTACTATTATAACCAAAAGTTTACTCAAAAAGTTTATCCTAATAACAAATATTCACTTTTATAATCAGAAAGGAGGTAGTCACACCAGCTCAACCATTGAATTGAGAGAATTATATTTTATCAACTTGTGACTTGGGTTGAATATGACTTGTTAATATGTAATTTACAATATTGTACTTTATCACTTGAAATTCAACCGTATTTGTTGAGAAAAGTTTACTAGTTGTATAAAGATTAATAAGAGCCTATTGTATTTCCTCTTTTGATACTATAATATCCAAAAGTTTACTCAAAAAGTTTAACCTAATAACAAATATTTACTTTTATAATCAGAATGGAGGTAGTCACACCTGCTCAACCATTGAATTGAGAGAATTATATTTTATCAACTTGTGACTCGGGTTGAATATGACTTGTATTAATATGTAATGTACAAAAATATTCTTTATTCACAAGAAATTCCATTGTACTTGTTGAGAAAATTATATTTTATCAACTTGTGGGTTGAATTCGACTTGTTCATATGTAACTTATAAAATTATACTTTATTCACTTGAAATTCAACTGTAATAAATTTAATATATTCAAAATGTTAAGTATTTCTAGTTTTTATAATTTAAGACTAATTGAAAAATATTAAATAAAGTAGACAAGTTAACATATCAAAGTTGACCTAAACAACAATGAACATAGTGTGTTTAATCCTTATCATTTGAGGAATTTATATGGTGTAGTTATCCTAAAAATTATAAAATATATTATAATTAATCCATCATTTGATTGAAAGTCTAAATAGCAGCAATATTTTAGTCAATTGAAAAATGAAAATATATACTTATTACATATATAAAATGAACTAGCAGTTAAAGCTTGTTGGGTTTGCTTGCATGCATGTCTGCACAGATTTCCACAAAACTGAGTCTTAATTAACCAGCAGCCATTTGACAATTTAAAGTGCAATACAGGGACAACCCTCTTAAATACCCTAAATATTACTAGCTTGTACTCTTACTTGTCTTTGGTCAACCCAGAAAACCTTGAGTAAGCAAACCAATGAGAAAATTCCAATGTCAAATCTAGAAAAACGTCCAACCTTGACTTTTGGTTCCTATGAATTGTTCATGCTCCAATATCTCTACCTACGTATCTAGCTAATCGGAGGCATGGCTGAGCCTGTAATAATTGGATACGGATACATACATTATTGTACTTAGCCACACTTCACTTTGTTGAACTTCATATTGTTCACACTATTAATTCTCTTGACTTCCTTGATGTGGTCAATAATTATTATTGGGTCACCTACATCCAACAAGAAGTCTCAGTCAAGTCCAAAATCTCTTTTTTCTTTTTTCTTTTTTCTTTTTTTCCTTTTTTTTCTTTTTAATTGTGTTCTATTTATGTGTTTTTTAATTTATTTTATCGAAAAATGGTCATATGTGAATATAAGTAGGAACCTTTGCAAGCACACCGGATGGAGTTAGGTTTGCTTTATTTTGGTTTAAATATTTAGACAATTGCACTAATCGCTAGATTTTTTTTTATCAAATTAATTAATTTAATTAAATTATAATTAATTATGATTTCATTACTATCTACTTCAAATCATATCCACAATTCTACTTAATTAAATTAATATACTATTACATAGTGTAGCAAATAATGTGATAAGTGCAAAACAAGAAATTGATACAAATTATAATTTCTTTCTATCCACTCTTCTTCTTAATTAAATAAAAATAATAATTTGTACTTTTTCTATCATCGCACTTTTTCATACCTTCTACCAAGGCCATATGAAGCGAAACTAATATCTTCTTCATCCTCTAATTTTTCTATTCTAATATTCTCTACTTTTCTATCATATCAATCAAATAGGTTAAGATTTAAAAGTGTAATTTAGTCTAAAATCTAATTTGGATGATTTATTGAAATTTCATTTTTAATATATTATATAGATAATACTCAATAGTTGTCGAATTTTACCAAAAATAAAAAGGTCAAAGTAGTACTAATAGTGAACGCAACATGGGCAATGGGTCTGTTTACTTCTTCTTTTTTATAGCGTAGGAACGAGGCAATGATCTTCACTCATGACATACCTCAACTCATTTCTTTACCGTGGATTCCAGTTAACTCAACTGATAAAGTCTCTAATAGTTAAATAAGAAATTTTGGGTTAAATCTCTATCTACACAAAAAACTTATTAGTTTCTTGGTCTAATGGTAGCTCTGGTTCAATAAAAAACTATCATTAGGAGTGAACACTATAAGTTATTAAAATTATCTCCAAAAAAAAAATGTCTTACTCTGATGATAAAGAACTATCATTAAGAATAAACGTCCTAAATTAAAATTCTCTCAAAAAAAAAACTCCTTTCTTTACCTTGTATTATATGATTTGTTTTTATGATTTTCTTTTCCTTTATAGCTATACTTCGTTGAAAGTCTAGATGGTTAAAGTCTTTCAGAGTGTAAAAAAGACTAGACTAGACAAGACAAAAAGAATTGCTTCCAGCAAGAGAGAAGAGAATTTTCGTCTGATGATGTTGACAGATGGTAAATGCAAAATTTACTGGGTTTCTTCAAGAATGACAAAACCAAGGCCATAATTACCTTTTGCACTGTCAAACCACCATAGCCGTAGCGCCAAATTGGCACTATCATGGCCATGGTGGATTGATAGTGCAGCTGAGAAACAGAGATGATGGTGATGGAAAGCTTGAGAAGGTTTGGTGGACGGTTATGGCAATGAGAAGCTTCGATCGGTGGACAACAAATCGACCATAGCTTCGGTGAGTATTTTCCTTCTAACAAATCGACTATAGCATAAACAACTTGAGTGTTCGAGTTTACCTCAAAAGAAATTTTTTTTATTAGGAATTTTCCTTCCCACAAATCCACAAATGGCAGATGAGAGAGAGGTTTGTGATTTCAAGAATGCTATATCTATAATAACATTTTTTTTTCATGTGTATATGGTCCAAACTCTAATTCACCTTCTTTCACTATCTACCTATCTAAAAAAAAGAATTATTCAGCAATATATTTTTTTTAACCCGGTTTTATTGGCAATTCATATAAATATTTAGATATACATATAGTTACATTAATTATCATATGACTCATTTTATTTATATTTTATAGTTAAAACAATAGGGGATGTTGGGGAATTTAAAATCTGACCCATCTCATAAAGAAAAGCAAACAATGTCACTATGATGTGAATTGTTTAAATTAGTTAAATGCATTATCTAAAAAAAATGCATGTGGATGATCATTTGAATCACCAAATGATGAGTGGAAAGATATTCCTTAAACCCTAGTGGTTAGGCTTAGATTTTCTTTAGTTGTTACAAATGTTAGACTATAGACCAACTCAATGAGTATGCCCACAAAGACTAGGCCTAATCTTATATCCATGACCAAGAGTTGTATCCATTGGTTTCCTACAACCGCCAATGACAATGAAAATCTACAATTCGGGGGTAGTACGCCCATTAATTAGGAGGAGGGCGTTCCAACTTGCAAACCTTGAAAATAAAGATACAACCTTCCAAAGAATTGAAAGGTTACAAACTTTGAAAAATGTTTTGACATTTACTAGGGTGTGGCCTTTCATGAAAGGGTAGATATGTGCCTATAATTAAATAAGACACTACAAAGGTAATTCTAACATATCTCAAACAATATTATTGTATGTGATCACCACCTTCACAGGATCACTATCTTTATCTTGTTTAGCAAAAAAAATAAATAAATAGAAGGATTACTATCTTTATCTTGGACCAACAGAATACCTAAGAAAGGTTTTTAGGCACTGAATTCGTGCCACCATGAGCAAAGACATGGATTCATTTTCTATAATGTTGTATAATAATCAAATCAATATCTACATGTTTTCTAAAGCTAAAACTTTAATTAAATATAATAAAAAGTAAATACTTTGATTTGATATTGTTGTATACAATCCAAGAGACTTATTATGATTCGGTGCAATTGTCCATTCTCTTTTGGTGCCTTGTAAATAGTGGCATTTAAATTCCCATCTTAATACTAGTTGTGGGTTCAAATCTCCATTCCACTATTTATTTATTTTTTTAATGAACATTCCACTACTTAATAATAATAATAATAACAATAAAGAAGAAGAAGAAGATGCAGCAGCAGCAGCATATTGATGATGGTGAGTGTGGCAGTAGAGATGGAGGCTAAAAACGAGAAGACAAAAGCACCACTCAACAGAACTATTTTTCATCATTGGGCAAACATTCCACTACTTGTTTATAAGCAAAAATGATTGCTTTTATCATAATAAAGTTTACAAGCAATACACCATACCCAATATTGGTGTTTCAATTGAAAACACAAACATACTGTAATAGTTGACTGTAATAGTTGAGTTACAATGCTTTTAACCATTTTTTTTCAACAACTTAAAATGAAATTTGATAGTTTCATTTATTTGGCATCCTCCCTATTCCACCTTCAAGCAAACACACCATAAATGTTTCAATTGAAGACACAACAAACACTGTGCTAGTTGAACTACATAAAAGAAATTAATTTTAAAAAAAAAAGTAAAAGTAAAAAAGAACAAAACACAATTTGAAGATGGGTATAAGATGTGGGGGGAGGGGGGGGGGTAATTTATTGGCAAAAGTAAGGTTAGGAACTTTTGGCATGGCCAGGGCCAATTTAATCTAATAAAGTAAGGTTAGGAACTTTTGGCATGGCCAGGGCCAATTTAATCTAATTTATTGGCAAAAGTAAGGTTAGGAACTTTTGGCATGGCCAGGAAATTTTTTCATACCATATGGATTAGCTACATAAATAAACACTTATTGAGACACTTAAACAGTTAGACTTCATGGACTAACTATTTCCACGTACGAATTCCTCACATGTCAGTTAATGCAACTGCCAATGCTACCTATACATATGACACTTCAGAATTCTAAAGTAATTAGTCTTAATTGTAGTTTCATTGAACTCCCACCAAATTGTCATAGTTTTGAGGACCCTTTATAATAAAACACCACCACCATCATAATTATAATTATATTAGAAATTATAAATAATGGTGTTGGTGATAAGTTCATAAAATAGTGACATCTAATCTATCTCCTTAAGGTTTCTAAATTTTAATCTTGACTTCCACTCAATTCATGTACTATCAACTAACTTTACTCTCACCTCCTTAATTATTAACTATCACCTGAAAATGAACTGCTTATTAATGACATATAAGCTGTTTTGTCTCCTTTCCCGGCATTAATCTGTAATTATACCTTTTTTTTTGCTTAATTACATGCCAAAGACCAAGACAACCAAGATTAACTAAATTTAATAAAGATAATTTTGGAATTGGAAATGCCAAAGAAGATTTTAAAATTGAGTTGAATTTGGCAATGAGTTTTTCTTTTCTTTTTGCCTTTTTGTAAAACTATGATTTAGGTAAGATTAACCTATTCATTTCACTTTCTTTTGGTTTTTTTGAACAAAGAAGACAAGATCGAGTTCAAACTGCAAATCAATCCCCATCCTAGTAGCATAATAACTTATTATGACCTAAACCTACAACGGTCTTACAAGATCCAATCGCAATTTGATCCAGAGTGTATTATTTATTAGTTGTAGTGTAGACGTCACTTTTTTCTACAATCTACATCCAAAATTAATTATTAGTCCAAACACCAAACCCTGAATAAATAATAAATAAAAAAAGAGTAACAACTAAATCAATAGCAGACACTTAACCACAAGATAACTAAGGAAAAAAATAAAAAAAATTATAAATCGATGCAAATTACTAGCAATACAATATAAATAAAAGAGTAACAACTAGTCAACTACGATTAATTAAACCACTTACTTGAATTTAATGCCTTACTTTGAATCTTAAACTAAAGCTTGACAAGTGAAATTACAAATAGATTGTGTCTCAAATGTGTGTCATGCTTTGAGAAGTAATGAGTCTCGATAGTTATTGACAGTTATTGTTACAACATGGAGCTTCGCAACACTTGTCATTAAATCTCAAACATTACCTTATTATGAAGATTAAAGAGCCTTTTTTTTATGAGAATTTAGGAAGATTCAAGAATGGAAAGTAAAAAGTAATCTAATACCGTCTACAAACTAAACAAACATACAATATTTTCCAAGAATTAAACCTTAATTAGTTGATAATTAAGAGGCCTATGACTTAATTGACACCTCATTATATTTTTAATAAAGACCTTCAAGGTTCAAATCCACTATTCCCTAGTATAACTATCAAATTATCAACATCAACATCAACAACAACAAAATAACCTTGATTAGTTAAAAATTATAACACTAGTGAGAAGTTGGAATCAAAGAGAGTAAAAGAAATAAAGAAAATATTCTCTTACACCCACTTTACACCAACTATTTTACACAATATTAATTGATGCCTTGATTTATCATGTACACAATATAAAAGAGGAAAAATTATAATATCCTAGCTTAAAACATGAATATAAATGTGAAAAAATAGATAAGAAATGCTAGTATCACAAAATAATTCACAAAAATAAATGAAAAATACTGGTGTTACATGAAAAACTCTACCTCACAAATTGCGGTAAAAATTATAAATTATTTTGTGACACTAACATTTCTTAAAATGGATGCATGAAAAATGTCCCAAGAATTTTTTTTTTTCAGAAGAATATAAATAGTAAATAATAATGAGTGCTTTTTTTGTTTTTGTTTTTTTTTTTTTTTTTTGTTTTTAATTAAAATGAGTGCATAAGTTTGCGTTAACAAAAGTAGGTGGCGCGAAAATAACAGGCATGGTCCCTTTTGACTCACTTCCCTCCCAATGTCCCAACTGAATCAAACCGTTTTTTTTTTTTTTTTTTTATTAATATCTATTTCTTATTAACTACTTTTATTTATTTATATTTATATATAAATTTCTCTTTCTAAATTCAATTGCCTAAAAACCCTTCCCCTCGCTCTCTGCTTCCCAAACAAATTTACAATTACATATTTCTCCGCCGGAAATTTGACTCTCCCATCGCCGCCCAGCCGATTCTTACGCCGCCGCCGCCGCCGCCTCCGGTGATCCCTTTGATTTCTCAGCGCGTCGTTTCGATCCGAAATTGCCAAGAGATCGAAGTAATTCTCGGTAAATTAAATTTTGTTTTTTTTTTAGGGTTTTTAAGGTTTTCGTTTCTATTTTTGGATGAGTAAAAGCTTTTCCAAGTTTCAGTTTCCGAGGTTCTTTTTCTTTTTCTGATTGGAAGAAAATTTGTTAAAGACGAGTAATAGTTTTTTTTTCTTTAATGGAATTTGAATTGTTGTTTTTATTTTTTTTTGTTCTTCGATTTTGGAGTTTGCTATGCTTTCGATGAAGATTGTGAATTTAAACGATGATCAATGAACCTAAAATCAAAGATTTGAATTTGTCGGTGTTATTTCAAAATTTCAATTTTTTTTTTTTTTTGGAACTTATTCTGTATTAAATTAAGAAAAACTGCTATTTTCATTGACAAAATTGAAAATTTTGATTCGATTTATTAATATGAATTTATTAAATTAATTCTGTTTGCCTATTTTAGGAAAATATCTGAAACTCATCAAAGAGATATCAATGAACTCTTTCTCTCTCTCTCTGAGAGAAAGAGAGATTACATAATAAGCAGTAGAACACTGAGCATGTCTTCAATAGCAGAGACAAAAGAGTCTGTCAACAAAGCAGACACTGCTGCTGAAAAAAACCCTTTTACTTTGGGTTTCATCGATTTCTGTTCCTCATTAATCTCATATGGTCAAAATGCTAACTTTTGTTTTTAATGATGTCTCTTAGTAATATTATATTTTTTTTAATGTTGTTAGTCTTTTGTTGGTTTAATTTTTTTTCTCTTTTGGTAGAAGGTTTAATTTTTGTTGGTTTAATTTTTTTTCTTAATTTGCAAAGCAATTCTGGGTCTTTATTTATTGTTTCCAATGTAGTAAATTACTAAATTTTCGTGGGGATTAGACAATGATCTCCCATCCCACGTGGGCCTCCATTTCCTTAAGAATATTAGCACCTGCAAGTTCTTTAATTTGTACTATTAATCAAAGAAACATTAATATTCATTTCATATACAAACAAAATACATTATTCACGGATTTTTCTTTCATTATTTTATTACTTGTGAAAAAAGGCAGTTTTTTTTAAGGACCCCATTAACAGTTTTATAGTAAAGTAATTGTGTAATGTTATAATTCATCTATGAGAGTTACAGTTGATCCCCAGATTGTTGTTGTGTTTGATGTTTCTTTTCAGAAAGTTTTGTATTTAATTTTTTTTTTTTTTTTTTGGTGGGTGGAAATCATTTTCCTTGAATTCATTTTCATGAAAAGGAGTTGGGTTGAGAGAGAACAAAGGAACAGGTCAGTAGAGTGGGGTTGTGTTGTGTTGTAACTATTGTTTGGAAGTGAAAAAAACCCATTTCCAGCCCAGCCGACCATGGCACTCTCGTGAGAGAGACAAAAGGGAAAAACTACAATAAATTTTGAGTCTTCACACACACATACAAATGCACATTACACTCACCCATTTCCTTATCCTGCGCACCACTCTCTTCTCTTATCCTACACCCTTCTTCACCACCCCAGTCCCACTCTCCTAGTCTCCTCAATTTCCAAGGGGGACCCCTCCCCCATTGCTAATGATAACCGTTTAGTTCACGTTGTGGGCACTGTCCGCAAATTTCTGTGACACCCCATTTGTGCCTGATGTTGTTTTCTTACTCTCTAACCGCTTTTTCATGCCCTGATCTGCTTGGAATTGGGTTTATATTGATGAAAAAACAAGACCCAATTGCGTCTATTAGTATTGATTCCATAATTCATTCTCAGTCAGATCTGGGTCGTTGTAAAGATGTATTCTTTTCAAGCTTCTTTATCTTTTGATGGGTTGTTATTCTTTGCTTTAGTGTCTGGCTTACTTTTGGTTGTGCATTTGTGGCAGATTTATTACAGAGAAAAGGATCTTTCTTTTTGAGCAGTAGCTGTTATTCCTGGGGTACATGAATGCACCACGGCTGTCAAATGTGGTTTAGTTATGTGAAAAATTGTGTCAATGTGGTCTAATTTGGATAGTTTGGATGGATGTATATGAATCAGAGCAAGTATTGCGGAAGCATAAGTCAGTGGAGACCCCAAGACCACCGTTGGTTCCGGCTGAAAAGAATAATGCAGTCACCAGCCGCCGTCCTCGGACAAGGGAAGTTAGTTCTAGGTACAAGTCACCTTCCCCGGCAGCGAGTCCCCGCCGTTGCCCTTCTCCAAGCCTCACAAGATCATTGTCTGCATCCCCTACAACCCCCAAATTGGTACCAAAGAGATCCCAATCTGTAGATGGGAAGCGGCCCTCAACACCCCCGTCCCCACCATCTACATCAAGGCCGTCCACACCAGTCCATGATTCAGCTGTAGATATACAATTGTCATCCAGAAAGATAGGAAATGCTCGATCTCTGGAGAGTTTATGGCCTTCCACAATGCGTAGTTTGAGTGTTTCATTTCAATCTGATACCATATCAATTCCTATTAGTAAGAAGGAAAAACCGGTTCCTAATGCTCCTTCAGACCGCACTTTGCGGCCATCATCAAATGTGGCGCATAAGCAGGTTGAAACACCTACCCTTCCACGAAAGCCTACTCCAGAGAGGAAGAGGAGTCCTCTTAAAGGAAAGAATGCACCTGATCAGTCAGAGAACTCTAGACCAGTTGATGGTTTAAATACTCGACTGATAGATCAGCATCGATGGCCAAGTAGACCGGCTGGGAATGCATTGACTAAAAGTATTGATCTCAGTGACAGGGTGGTCAGGGCTTTTAGTAGTCCAGTTCCTTCCTTGAGGAGAATGCCTGTATCTGATGCAATGGGTAAACCATTACAGAAGTCTTCTAGTGATGCTGAAAGGCAATTATCACTTGATGTGAGTGGTAGAGTAGGAAATGTGGATAATTCAATTGACGATAATCCGGTACAGGTACTTGGTACTCGCAAGTTTGTTTCTACAAGTAGAACACCGTTAATAATAGCTCCATCTAGATCTCAGTCTTTACCTTCTCCTGGGTCACGGCTATCATCACCTAGTAAGACCTCAGCATTGTCATCCATTGCTAGCAGAGGTGTCAGTCCTTCTCGGATGAGACCTTCAACGCCTCCTCCTCGAGGGGTTAGTCCATCTCGGGTTCGGCCATCCTATTCCTCCGCTCAATCCAACAGTACAACTTCTGTACTTAGTTTCATTGCAGATGTTAAGAAAGGGAAAAAGGGTGCAAGCTACATAGAAGATGCTCATCATCTGCGGCTGCTATACAATAGATTTTTGCAATGGCGCTTTGCAAATGCCCGGGCAGAGGCTGTACTTTACATTCAGAAAGTAACAGCAGAGGTACAACTTTGATCTCAGTGGAATTAGCAATCTTTTTGATAATGTTGGCATTCTAATTTTGCCATATGTTTATCCCTATATTAATTTCTTATCCAGTTTTATAATATCATATTTATGTTCAGTGAAGCTAATTCAACACAGGTGCACTTGTGCATAATCGCAATTGCACATGCCCATTTACTTTAGATTGTCTAGTCATTGACTTGCAGTCCATAATCATTAATTTTCTTGAGTATAGTTGTATGTTGTGCACAGTAGTGGTATTGAAGTTTGGATAATAAAAGACAAACTGAATTATTGTTATAAGTTAAGTGGATGAGTCTTGTAAGGAAGACTAAAATGCTTTTTGGTTGTTTTATCAAATATGTTCTACTTATCAGGAAGTGAAGTTAATATTTCGTGTTCTGTGGTTTAAATATTCAGTGTGTATTACCATACTTGTCTTCACTTGTTAAGCAGTGATGTTAGTGTTAGACTAGAAATTTTCTTTTACATTGTATTTTAAATTTTATCTAATATCTTTTTGTTGGTGCAGAGAACATTATTTAACGTTTGGAATGCTACACTGGATCTGTGGGATTCGGTAATCAGGAAGAGGATCAATCTTCAACAGCTGACACTAGAGCTTAAGCTGAACTCAATTTTGAATAATCAAGTAATGCCTCACTGCCTCTTGCTCTGTACAATTTTATTATTTTGTTTTCAATTTGTTTTTTGATAAGTATTTTATATGTTTTAGTTAAAAGTTAAAACTAATGTTGCCTAGATCCTTGTTTCTTAGTGGCATAGCCTGCTCTCTTTTATATAAGGAGACCTGAGCTCAAACCCAAGTTCCAGCCATCTTTTTGAGATTGGATATATTAAGATGCTACGCAGATGTCATGATCATGGTGAAAAAAGGAGAGTCAGATCCAATAGACTATCTAAATGAATTTATGTGTCAAGGCTCATATCATATCAAATAAAAAGTCCTAAGATTCATCCTGTAAGTACAGATCTCATGGAATTGGAGCTAGACCAAAATTTGGTTCAATCAGAAGAAAAGAAGGCTTAACCTTCTGCTGACCACACAGTCAACCTTTTCCAGGTTCCTTCCTAATTCTGGTTGGGTTGGTTTAAATCTTGCTTGCCACTTGTTTGAACATACAAGATTAAATACCTGATCTGCTTGGGGTCTGATTCCAATTCAGCTTTAGGCCCAGGCTACTGTCACATATCAATGAACATGGAAACACTTACCACATTCAAGACATTCAGGAAGATTAAGACTGGACTAAGTGGCAGTTTTTCTAGGGACACCGCTATCTACCACCATCGTGTGGAAAGCCTTACTACATTTAAAACACTTAGGAAGATTAAGATTGGACTAGTGGCAGTTTGTTAAGGGATGCTGCTTATAATCTACCTCGCTATTATGCTTGAAGGCCTTACTACATTCAGGACATTTCAGTCGCATCAAGTGTAAGTGGATGAGTGGCTATTTGTCAAAGGACACTAGTTTTTCAAACCCTTTTTTTTAATAAAGATTCTATAAGGACAGCTGAATTAATTGGAATAATTCTATCACCATTACTAGTGAGTAGCCTTTTTAGTGCTAGCTGAACGTAAAGTAATGGCTTTTGGGCAACATTGAAAGCGCCCTAATGTAGTGGGATTGTTCGGATTGTTACAACCTCTAGCAAATGGTTTGAAATTGATTCTAAAAGAACCTTTTTCACCAAATGATGCTAATTTCTCTCATAAAGAATTCAGGATGTAAGATTAAACCAGATACCATAATGATATTGTGTTTAGTGTATCAAATCTATTTTATGCCGCCCAAAAAAATTTATTTTATGCTGGTATCAGAACAGGCCCAAAAGTACTGAGGAGTTAGGATCTATTCTTATTAAGTATATGGAAGTAAATGTTTCTTTTAATTCATCAGTCCTTGAATTAGGACTATGCCTATGAGAGTTCTTGAATAAATAAAAGAGTTTAGTAGTTACTATTAGGATATGGAATGTTTTCTCTGGGGTTGATATGGAATGCCAAATTGTGTTGGAATCTTTCATCTGTGTCAAAATACAGCTTTGAATATGACGTTTTTAAAGTGCATTGTGCTCTCTTGGAGAAATATGTTTTTTTTTTTTGGTTTACAAAAAATCTTTTCCTAAAAATTCTTCTTAAATTATCATCTAGTTAGTACACAATGCATGTGGGATGCCTTTGATGAAACTAGGTTTTTCTTTGCAAATGTGAAAGATTTAGAGAGTCCCGAGCTGGGCTTTCTTATCCAGAAACACTGAACTAGTACAGCAACCCAGTTGTTCAAGAAGCGGAGGAAGTTGGGATGATGCCAAATCCCAACTGACTAGGATAAACCAGAACTTTACAACAAGAATTAAACAACAGGAAAATAAAAGATAGAACCTATGAGCCAGCACCTAGACTTGCTTGGAGTTAGCATCAAGTGACGAAAAACCCACTAGGAGTTCACACCTAGGGTTGGCTGGTATCAGCATTAGATCATAAAACCAATTTTAATTTTTATTCATCAAAATCTTCTCCCTCTGTTTGGAGTATAACACTTAGCTTATATAGGAATACTAACAAAAATACCATATACTTTAAATATATATATAAAAAAATACTAATTAACCCAATTTAATACTAGGACCTAAAATAAAAATACAATTTTTGTTCAAAAAGAAATAAAACTAAATTAAATTAAACCGTTTCTTGTGCTTCACCAACACAATTATATCAGTACTGTATCTTAGTCATGTTTAGCCCAGCTACAGATATCTCACCATTGTCCTAAGAAAGTTTTTCATGTAAAATAAAAATGATTTCCAGGCATACATTTCTTAGTTTGGAAGCTTTTTAGTTCTTTGAACTTGTGGCTTTATGTTCATATCCTATATATGTCTGAATGCAGTTTTTTACTTATCTATTTGTGTTAGTTTCAGTCATTAAGTGATGCCCTTTATATGTGCTTATGTGTACAATGATTGATTCAGATGGTCTATTTTGATGATTGGGCTTTACTTGAAAGAGATCATATTGAGTCTTTATCTGGGGCTGTGGAAGATTTAGAGGCAAGCACTATCCGTCTTCCGGTAACTGCAGGAGCCCGGGTATGTTAGGTTGTAAATGGTCATTGGATTTGATTTCTGGAAAGAGAATTTTTTGCCTCATTTTTGAATTTTTACTTTTGCAGGCAGATATTGAATCTTTAAAGGCTGCTATTTGCTCGGCTGTTGATGTGATGCAGGCTATGGGATCCTCTATATGCTCTTTGCTCTCAGGGGTGAGATTTGTCTTGATGAGGCTTTATTTCACATATACTGTAATGCATGATGTAAATTTTGCTTTTCTCTGCTTGTATTCATCACTCAATATCTTTTCAATCAAGTACTTGTTGGTCCTATATGGTGTCGGACATGCAGTTCTCACTCCATAATTCAGCACTTTGAAGTTTTTTTGTAAATTATCACTATGGAAGCACATTCATCCACTTCCATTTAAGCTTTTTTTATTAACAGTGCGTTTTGGGACTCTGCTATTCCAGATTCTTTTTTCCCTCCCTTTTTAAGTAAGATTTAAACAGGAGACTTATGCCAACAGCACCCCATCCTTTGACCACTGAACCAAATCTAATTGGCAAGGCTTATGATGCTCCAGTGTTTACACAAAAGTCCTGACTATAAGTCTATAACATTAAGACGTGTTTGCTGATAACTATTTGCTCATCTATTGCTTAATTCTTGATGCTGAACACTACTTGTATATTCTTGTGCCTTAGGTGGAGGGTATGACTAGTCTGGTTTCCGAACTTGCAGTCGTAGCAGCACAGGAGAAAGCCATGCTTGACGAATGTGAAGCGCTCTTGGCTTCCACAACGGCTATGCAGGTGAGACAGTAATACACAATTGCAGAACTTGAATTTACTAACAAAAATGCAAGCTTTCTTCTTTAAGGACATAGGATCTTGTTAGTGAACCAAATGTAAGTAGGAAATTATTGCAACTACTGTTTAGTTGCATTAGTAATTTTGTGCGTCAAGGTTGTTTAAAATTGAAACCTCATATTGAATTATTAAAAAAATATATATTTGAAACCTCATATCACATTAAAATTTCAATAAAAATAAAAAAAATAAAAATATGTGGTATTGTAAGATCTCATTTTGAAGTCACACCTGAGTCAGTTTTACATTAAAAAAAATTATTTAAAAACCAAACTTTTAATTTCTTTGGGGATTATGGGAATGATATCTTGCTTATGACATATTTTTCCTTCTCGCAAGTGAGTAGAGTTTTGTTCTCATTAATCCCTTATTTCATTTTACCTCCCTTTTTGTTTTTGGTTGCTTTTCACTTGTGAAAGTCAAAATCTTTACATCTTTGGGGTGGTCGGGGGGAGGGGAGGGATGTACAGCCCTTTCCTCCACTTCAAAGAAGAACAATATTCTAATCTGAAGACCAAAATCAATTCCACCTGACCTCTGTACCACCTTAACCTAGGCCAAGGATTGTATGTCAAATTGTCAACTAATTGCATCGTGGTGCTGGACTGTGCACACATTTGAAAGTAATCTTGACGTAATGAATTCATGTTTTAAGTAACATGCAACTTTTTTTCTACTTATCAAAAAAAAGTCATTAAGTTACTTGATTGATATGTAAACCCCCTGGGCAAATTCCTCTCTCTATTCAATTTTTGTTTTTAATAAATAAAGGAAAAGAGACTAACAACAGGCAAGTACAGGCATAGAATAGAGTTTTATCCATATCATGTCTAATGAGGTGATTCAAAATGTTTGAACATGCCTCTTGGAAGTGTTGGGTCAGGTCTGTGTGATCCAAAGTCTGTTTGACACTGATTTTATAAAGTGCATAACACATATCTTAGTTTATTAGTTGTCTTGAGGAATCCCAGCAATGAGCTTTAGCTCAAATTGCCATTCCTTCAATAAAAATGGATGGAGGTTAAGGTTGTGGGTTCCAAACTTATTGGATGCCTGTGTTATAACCAATAAAAAAATGGTATAAGAAATTCCTGCAAATCTGTTATGTATTATGGTAGTTGACAAGGTAGACTCACTATCATCTCCTTATGATGTGCCCAGTAAAATATTGTCATGTCTCAATTGAAGTCTCATACATGTGAACAAGTTTGAGTGTATTCTTTTAAATTGACTGGCATAGATGGTCTTCTTTGATTTCTTGGCGTAACACTCTGGAAATATCTTTCTGCATGCCCTCTGGATAGTAATATAATTTGTAGCTTGAAATATTACTGTTTGTTTAAATACATGTACTCGTTTTTCAATAATGCTTGTACTGGACAATTTCTGAATACTTTTAGCTTGAAGCAGGTAGAGGAACACAGCCTTAGGACACATCTCATACAAAGGAAACAAGCTTTGGAGAAGGGTGAATAGTCAATCTTGGCAATCAGGACACCTCCATGAACCTGACCAGCTGCAAGCTAACACAACTCACCGCATTGTCACTTCAGCAGATACAAATTGTCTGCTCGGTTTATTGTGAATGTAAATTGATTTTTTAGGTTTTTTTTTTTTTTTCTCTTATATTAATCTTTGGTGAGAATTTTATCATGTTTTGTCTCTTTTATTTCTCTTCTTTCCTCGACAAAAGAGCTATTGGTTCCATCCTTCCACTTGTAATTTTTGTATCATGAAAATGAAAGAGAATGCAAAGGAAGCAAAAGAAAGGGAAATTCACTGTTAGAAGTTATAGGGGGAAAAGTAGAAAAGAATTTGTTGTAGAAGCACATATTTTCTTGTGTATTCATTTATACCGGTTTACATATTTCAGATATAGATTAGTGTTCTCTACCATCATGTACAACATTAACAACAGATAGTTGCATATCTCACTATCTCTGTATTCATGAACTGCAAAATGGGTATCATGACGGAATAGAAAAGAAATGTGGTTTCTGGTTCTTAAGCTTTTGTAATTGGGGGTTTTCCAGGATATCTCTTAAGAATAATGAAGTAGATAATAGTTGAATCAGTCCTAACCTTGTATGATTTTCATAAGCAGAGCTCAAGTATCATCTCAGACCTCCATGGGCTACAACTGGAAATTTCAAATTCACCCTTGCTAATTACCTAATCTTTTTAAGCTAAGAAGTGGTAATTCTTAGGATCTCCCCATGAAAAATAGAGGAAATTATATATATAAAATTCAATTATTACAAATAGGGAGGAGAGATTTGAACTATCATATGGGGATATATATATATATAACACCCAACTCACTTAAAGGTGGATCTCACATTTATAAGATTTACCCCTTCTTGAGTGGGATGGTGTATGTCTGTGTAATATAAAATAAAAATTTCCCCATACTAGGATATCACTATCCTAGCCAAGCCATATTATATTGAAGTCATAAATGAATCATGGCCTCTTTCTTCTATTTTCTAGATATCTTTAGATGATCATGCCCTATTTCTTTATTTTCCGGTTATCTTTAGATGGGACTCGTTCCCACACCATTACACAAAATGGTCCATCTTGCAATATTTTGGACAGCAAAACTAGCCTCTTTGGTATAAATAAATGGATATATATATATATATATATATATATATATATATATATATATATTTTTTTTTTTTTTTTTTTTTTTGCCACCTTTATCATAACCAAATTACTAATTATTGTTGCACACGCTAAATTATATACTATCTTACACACTCCATTTGTGAAACGAATCTCACGATTATAATTGAAGTCTGAAATCGAGTTTTCAAGACACAATTTCAGTTGCTTCTTATATAAACTATGTATAACTATCACCAAAAAAAAAAAAAAAAAGACCTACTAACAGAGCAGGTGAAATGAATAATGCCTTGAACCTCATGTTTATTGTAACCTTATTCTGGGTTTAATAAATGTTAGTTTCTTTCTTTGAAGAAAAGAAAAAGAACAAACAAATACAAGAGAAAGGGTGAGTTTCCCGCCCAATTTTGTATGACACACTTCCATTAATATATGAAGAAACAAAAAAGACCAAAACCATCACAACTCAAAAACTATCAAACGCTTAGCAGAGCCCACAAGTAGATAATGATTTGTACAAACATAGGCACAGCTTGTTACACACCACGAGGCCGCAACTTCTTCCTAGACCTCTTGAACAAGGCCACAACTCTCTCCCAACTCTACCAAACCCACGCCCAAATCATCCTCCATGGCCTTCACCACGACCTCTCCACCCTCACAAAACTCACTCACAAACTATCTGACTTCAAAGCCATTCACCATGCACGTCTACTCTTCCTCTCCACGCCAAAACCCGACCTTTTCCTCTTCAATGTCATCATCAAAGGGTTCTCCACCAATCACTCACCTTCCTCTGCTGTTTCACTCTACACCCATTTGAGAACAAGGACTAATCTTAAGCCTGATAACTTTACTTACGCATTTGCTATATCGGCAGCCTCGGGTTTTGAGTCGGAAAAGTTTGGTCTTTTGTTGCACGCTAATGCGGTTGTTGATGGGTTTGGATTCAGTTTGTTTGTTGGGTCTGCGGCGGTTGATTTTTACTTCAAGTTTTCACGTATTGAGATGGCGAGGAAGGTGTTTGATTTAATGCCTGAGAGAGACACGGTTTTGTGGAATACTATGGTTTCTGGGTTGGTGAGGAACTGTTGTTTTGGTGATTCTATAGAGGTTTTTCAGGATATGGTTAAAGGTGGGGTGAAGTTTGATTCTACAACTTTGGCAACTGTGCTTCCGGCTGCAGCAGAGTTGCAGGATTTGGGAGTGGGAATGGGGATTCAGTGCTTGGCTTTGAAACTTGGATATGATTATGATGAGTATGTGACAACGGGTTTGGTTTCTTTGTATTCAAAATGTGGGGAGATTGACACGGCAAGACGGTTGTTTAGGCAGATTGATCAGCCGGATTTGATATCTTGTAATGCAATGATTTCTGGGTATACTTGCAATGGTGAGACCGAGTCTTCGGTGAGGCTATTTGGTGAACTGCTTGCTTCTGGGCAGAAAGTCAATTCAAGCACATTGGTAGGGTTGATTCCTGTCTCTTCGCCATTTGGGCATCTGCAGCTCTCTTGCTGTATTCATGGTTTCTGTGTGAAATGTGGTGGTGTTTCACATGCTTCTGTTTCAACTGCATTAACTACAGTTTATAGTAGACTGAATGAAATTGAATCAGCACGGCTGCTTTTTGATGAAACTCCAGAGAAAAGTTTGGCATCTTGGAATGCTATGATATCTGGTTATACTCAAAATGGGTTTACAGAGATGGCAATTTCTCTTTTCCGGGAAATGATGTTTGAAGTCCATCCAAATCCTGTCACAATTACAAGTATTCTTTCGGCTTGTGCTCAGCTTGGGGCTTTAAGTCTTGGAAAATGGGTTCATGGCTTGATTAAGAGTGAGAATCTTGAGTCTAATATATATGTCTCAACTGCTCTAATTGACATGTATGCAAAGTGTGGGAGTATTGTGGAGGCTCGGCAATTATTTGACTTGATGACGGATAAAAATGTAGTCACTTGGAATGCCATGATTTCGGCTTATGGCCTCCACGGACATGGGAATGAAGCACTAAAGCTTTTTAATGAGATGTTGCATTCTGGGCTTCCACCATCCAACGTTACTTTTCTTTCTGTCTTGTATGCTTGTAGTCATGCTGGTTTGGTGAGGAAAGGAAATGAAATTTTCCATTCTATGGTCCATGATTATGGGTTTCAGCCATTACCTGAGCATTATGCCTGCATGGTTGACATCCTTGGCCGAGCAGGAAAACTAAATGAGGCCTTGAAATTTATAGAGAAAATGCCGGGTGAGCCAGGTCCTGCTGTATGGGGTGCATTACTTGGTGCTTGCATGATTCACAAAGACACAAACCTGGCCCGCGTGGCTTCTGAAAGGCTATTTGAACTGGACCCAGAAAATGTTGGATACCATGTCTTACTCTCAAATATTTACTCAGCTGATAGGAATTTTCTTAAGGCTGCTTCAGTACGACAAGTTGTCAAGAAAAGAAAGCTGTCAAAGACTCCTGGGTGCACTCTAATTGAGGTTGGTGAGACACCACATGTCTTTACATCTGGTGATTGGTCCCATCCTCAAGCAATAGCAATCTACAAAATGCTAGAGAAGTTGACTGGAAAGATGAGGGAGGCTGGATTTCAATCAGAGACTGTCACTGCTTTGCATGACGTAGAGGAGGAAGAGAAGGAGCTAATGGTCAAGGTTCACAGTGAGAAGTTGGCCATTTGTTTTGGCCTCATTGCTACTGAACCTGGAACTGAAATCCGAATCATTAAGAATCTCAGGGTTTGTTTAGATTGCCATAATGCAACTAAATTTATATCCAAGATTACAGAGAGAGTTATTGTGGTTAGAGATGCTAATAGATTTCATCATTTTAAGGATGGTGTCTGTTCTTGTGGAGACTATTGGTGAATTTTTTGTTTTCTACACCAGCCAAGGTATGTAGGTGTGGAACAAGCATCTAACTGTCCAGTTTCATAATCTTTTGTGTGTGTGTGTGTGTGGAAGAGTTTCATACTCTTTCAAAAAATGTAACAGGACCCACTGTACTAAGCTGCATCACGCATGGCATTTCACACCCATTTGTTATCTAGGATACTCAAAAGCATTTAAGTTATACATCTGTGTAATTGTCTTACACCAAAACATAATGAAGTCCAATGTTACTCTGGCCAACTCTTTGACTTAATTATACTCTGTTAGAAAGCGTCATTCACTTCTCACGTCTTGAAGAAGAAATCAAGGAATTGATTGCTTGGAGTAAATCACGGGATTGGAGCAATCAATCAAAGTAATAAATTGATAGTTGACTTATTTTCAAATTCTATAAATCTCATTAGAAATATGAGGTTCCATTGTAATGTATTATCAATCAAGTGAATGAAAGATGCACCCCTTTGGCTTTTGATGTTGTGGACATAGGTCTCAGTGACCAAAACTTGTTAATCTCTTTAATTTTTCCTTTCTCATCTTCTCTTTATGTTCAATTATCTTTCAAATTTTGACATACTTGGCAAGGTCTTTTCAGCCTTTTTTTTTTTTAATCCTTATATTTGGATTCTGCTGACTGTTCAATATGAATCTTATTCTTTTTTAACCTTTCAAATTGAAATAGGTTAAATCCTCTTAATATCTTGCACAAAGGCATTGGCCAGATTAGATAGTAAAACACATGTCAAACCATTGTGCAAAGTATTCTTTAGATTTGCATGTTGTATTTTCTCAAGGACATAGGAACATTGTCTGTTGCCCTTAATCTTCTTCACTTTTCCCTTAGATGGTGACCTAGTAAATCTTCTATCGTTCTTTTCCTTTCTAACCAGTTTTTTTTTTTTTTTTTTTTTTTTTTTTAATAAATAGATTTAGAACAAGAGTCATCAGAAATCATTGGGCAGATGATGATATCCTTTTTGGACATTTTTGTTGATAATAGTGAAGGAGGTTAGCATTGCATCTAAGGGCAATGAAGATGGAACAGTTTGTTCTTTGGGAAGCAAAGAAAGCAAATTATAGGAGGTACATGTCACTTTAAACTTCACTCAATTTGACATGATGAATTTCTAAAAACTTTTTCTTTGAAAATGAGCTGGGAAGGTTTTTTTTTTTTTTTTTTTTGACAAATGTGGTAGAAGAGCTGGGAAGGTTTTAGCATGTTACTCTTTCTATCCTTTTTTCTATTCTTCGCCATATTTATCCGCTCTTTCTTTTCTTTTCTTTTCTTTTTTTGTTCTTTCTCTTAGCCTTATTGACTGTAACTATTATAATTTTCCTGTTTCTGTACTTGTGTTTGGTTTCATGAGATAAGTTTCAGGTGCATAAACTGTGTATTGATGTGCAAATGTTTCAGCAGGTAGATCAAAAGAATCATAAGCAACATTTGTTTCAATTCAATTACAAAACTGTTTACATTGCATTTGCTACACACAAAATTTCACTCTTTCTTTATTCATTCTTGTGCATTTCCCCTTTGTTGGTTCTTACACCTCATGATAACAAGAATGTATATGTATCTTCCATAGATGCGGAGAGCAAAGAGGACAAGAGGGAAAACACATACTCTAGCAATTAATTCCACAATTCTTAGTGTCAGGTCCCTTGGTTTTTAACACAAATGGATCAATTCGGACCCAAAGCAAGGAGAAGATAGAAGCCAAAAGGATTGACCATATGACAACAATTGTTGGTGTCCGGTTCTGCCTCCCCATCAGACCTTTAAGGAATGGGTAGAGATGGACAATCACCCAGAAGGCAAAGAAGAGCTTCCCAAATAGAGGTCCCCATGATTGGTATCCATTGTTTATGGCATCTGAGATCCCAGCAACAACTCCAACAAGGTTGATGATTAAGACTGTGGTTGGAGGGATTAAAAGGGTTGTCCATTTAAAGGCATATAACTCTCCAAAGTCTTCATCATCTGCTGACTTGGATGTGACTGTGAAGTTGGTGTCAATTCCAGCCAAAACCTTCAGGAGACCTTGCACAACAGCAAAGAGATGTGCTGATATACCACCAATGACCCAGAATTGCTCATTTCTCCACCATTCTTCAATGCTAACTCCACTCCATCTGAGCTCAAGAATACCCGTGGCATAGATCGAAATGAACAGGGCAATGAAGTAGAGACTTGCAAAAGTGCTTATCTGGATCATGATGAAATCAAGAATAGTTCTATTAGTAGACAAACGAAAACAGTTGGAAGGCATTCTGGGTGATGCATGAACTCAGATTTTCCATGCTTCAAAATTTTCCATCTAGTTAGGAATGAATTAGTTTCTTTGTATGTATTGCATGCTTAGGGTGTATGGAACTCAACTCTTATAAGATATTATTGCAATTCATGTAATGTTCTGTGACTTTAAATGCCATTAAATAGAATGATTTGATTTCCTTATCGTCGTGTCAAATATGTTTTAATTAATCATCTCCTATATTTCCATATAAAGGTTATTGATTATATTATTACCGGTGGCATGATGAATTTGTCGGTGAGCAAGCAGATGGCAGGAAGGGTACAATAGGCGAGGAGAGGTAACGAGGTGAAGGGATAGATAGTTGTGTTGGCATAGGCAAATCTCTCTAGCCACTTGAGCTTCTTATCCTTGTAGCCATACCAACAAGGACAGTGGCGACTGAAAAAGATCTCAATGGAACCAAGGGCCCACCGAAGCACCTGGTTAAGCCTATCTGACAGGTTGATGGGAGCTGTACCCTTAAATGCTGGTCTACGTGGCATACAGTATATGGACCTCCAACCACGGCAATGCATTTTGAAACCTGTGAGGATATCCTCTGTGATAGATCCGTAGATCCAACCAAGCTGCACATGAAAAGGTGACAAATTTTCAGTTGAAAATTTCCATATTGGAAGGTCATTTGTAAAATGCAGTGTGAATGTATAATCATTGATTTCATATAAGAAAATAAAAAGTTCATGTTATCACGTATTCTGAGGCAAGCAAATGTTTGTATGATTAGGTAATGAAATTCTTTTCAGGAAAAGTTCAAAAGATGGGTTGCATTCCATTGTGAATTAAGAAATGATACTTGAGATATTTGAGAAAATCTGATCATATCTTTAGGCACAAAGAATAGAGTTGCTGACATTATACCTCAAGGCCCCATTCAGTTTTGTCTTCATATCCACAACTAATAACATGGATGGCTTCTTTGAGCAGGGCAGCTGGACTTGAGGAAGGAGGCACACCACCCTGTTCCATCAAGGTTGAAGTCACAAAAATTGCGGACTGCCCAAACTTCTTTTCAAAATTCATTTGGGACATCATTAGCTCCTTGTCATCATCCATTCCTGCTTGAATATGATTAGAAGTTAGTTGAATAAAAGGTGTGTATATGTACTAAAGGACAGAATTCATGTTATAAGTATAATTAACAAGGTAAAGATCTCTAAAACCTTGTAGGTTTACACCCTCTTCAGTTGCTCCAAGCTTCGCTAGTTTTTGCTTCTTGCGGCGTCCAAAACATGGGCAGCAGTCACAGCTTACCATCTTTGGGCGCTTAGGACCTTTTGGAGGGTTATAGCCATATAAAGCTTGCCTTCTGAAAACACATCCTGTACCGACATATACAGGACCTTGAAGTCCATCTAGACCTTTCATGTTAATCTGCATTAGCAAAGGAGAAGGAACATTATACTTTATCTCTTATTTAAGAAATAAATATCATTTTAACAGTGAGCTTTTTTCAGTGACTTACATCAAAGAAGACCGTGTTTCTGTTGGCATAACGATCATTCCTATCAATGCCATCGAATCTTTGAGGGAATTGGACATAGCAAACCTTCTTTCCTACCTGGGGGTCCATCAAGAAACACATGGCCTCCCGCGCAGCTTTGCTGTTGTTAATGTAGTGATCACAATCCAAGTTCAGCATGAAAGGAGCATTGGTAAGCACCGCAGAGACACGAACCTGAAAATTCTCAAAAGTATTAATAGAAGGTATGAAAAAAATATGAAGTTTATAAAGGTGAAGTTTTGATTAAATAGAAGGCAGTAAGTGCTTGGAAATCTTTACCAGGGCATTCATGGCACCAGCTTTCTTGTGATGTTGAAAACCAGGTCTTTTCTCACGGGAAACATAGACAAGACGAGGAAGCTCATTTCCTTCAGTATCATGGCCTCCACTGTGACCAAGGAAGACCTGAATCATACCAGGGTGATCCTTAGTATTGTTTCCTGGCCATGGCGTCCCATCTTGCATAATCCACCCTTCTGGAGGAACCTTCAAGGCTTTGGCCACAAGTGCATTTACTCTAACTTTGAATTCTTCATATTCTCTCTGTCAAAACACCAAAAACATTGATAAAACATGTTTATTAAACATATTTTAAGTACTACAGAATGAATGGCATTAATGGTTTTAGCAAAAACCTTCATAGCTCGACGTTCCTTAACAAAAGTAGGTTGGACTTTGTCCTTGAGATAATCAATCTTCTCACTGAAGTACATCTCAGGGGCTCGAGGCTCTATTGCAAATTTCTTACAGAAAGGTACCCATTTCCTTGCAAACTCTGCAGTTTCAGACAATGCTTCAAATGTGAGCATGGAAGCACCATCATCAGAAATGTAGCATGAGATCTTATCAACTGGGTAGTCCATGGCCAAGATCGAAAGAATTGTATTTGCTGTAACAAGAGGAGGTTCCTTCATGGGATCCACAGTACTGACAAAGATATCTACTGGAGATAGCTGATTCGGTTCGCCCTCCCGCTCATACCTGCATTACAAATTTATAATTGTCATCATTGAATCTTGGAATAAAAATTCTCAGAGACATTTGGCTGCCGAATTTTTGTCTTGAAGCTCTTGGAAGTTGTAAAATTTAATTCCTAAGCCCAAAAGAATGATATGCTTTTGTTAGGTATGATTTTCAACTTTGAGTACATGTTTTGATATTATGGTAAATTATTACTTATCCTAAAATCAGAAATCAAAAACTAATAAGAATAGTGAATTTAATCGTTTAAGTATTTAACAATTGTTCCAACACTTCAATAGTTCTTAGTCAAATTCCACAATCTTTTGCGTTTTTTATCTTTTTCTGCCCTTAACCCTTTTTAATAAATCCCATAGAAGCTATCAGCAACTCTTTCTTCAATAACAGGGCTTACCAGTTTATAGAATACTTGGGACACTGATATGAGAAATGCACAGACGCAACAACTTGTTACCTTGACAGTAGTGAAATTTTTTATCCCTAGAGAATACTCAAAACATGTTTAACTACAAATTCATTGTTTCTAATTCTACTATTTCCAAAACACAATACCTAAATGTGAAAAACGGTGCTCAAGTTGCAAGTATATTGATGTACCTGAGTGAAAGACGATCAAGGTAGGTCTCACGATCAATTGGGAACCATTTAGGGAACTGATCAAGGATCCATGAAATTGCAAACCAAATTTCACATGTAACAGATGTTAACCAGAGCCCAAACGCATCATGCACTGGGTTCATGACTCTATATCGGAGGAAGAAGCACAAAATAACAAGCCGAGCAACAATCACCATCCGATAAGGATTGATTTTGCTAGATGCAATTGGTACTTTTCTCGAAAGTGGTTGCCTAGCTTCATCTAACCTGCATAGATTATCAACAACAATTGAGTCTCAATCCCAAATTTTGAAGTCGGCTATAGACCCTTAACAGATCAACATATTATTAAATGTTAAGTTGGGATACACTATAGTGAAAAATGATCTTTCAAACTTTGGCAATGAATTTTACGAGCAATTAATTAAGTCCTAAATGAAGTTGAAAGATTTTACTACACACATGGCCATGTCAGCGTCTTGGTCATCCTGTTCAGGCCCCAGGTTGCCTTGCTGCAATTTCCAATCATCCATCCTCTCCTTCCAACCTTCCTCTTTCTTTTCATCCCACCTTGCACTTCCTGCGTTGTGCAAGCAAGATAGGTATCACAAGGAACCATATTTCATCAATTGTGTTACATGAATTAGTATAAAAAAATTGAAAATATTTGCTTTTTCTAGATAGTAAAACTCAGAAACTGAAATGGAGGATAATTATTAGTATAAAGTTTTCTGAAGCCTAGACTTCAGAAACTTGAATAGAAAACTGTGGTCCAAGTCAAACCAATTGGTTTTGCTAAAAGAAAGTATATACAAAAATCTCTATACTATATTTTGTAAATATATACTAAATAGAGGGAATTGTATGAAAAATTATCTCTTCATTTGAAATGGATAGTTTCATAATTCATATTAATTATTAAAAATGTATTTTCATTTAAAATTATGTATAATTATACAAACCTGGTTCAGAAACTGGATAGGGATGCACCCTTTTATGCAATGAAGAAGATAGCATCTGGTCTCCATGAGCATGAGACGATATTGGAAATTCACCACTCACCTGCATGCACACATGCAAATATATTGTTTTACTTGAGGAACTGTTTGAATGCAAAAGCGCTAGCAACAATCTAAAATTTATATATATGAAGTGGTTTATATAAAGTAGTTTAACTATAAACATGAGCCTTTTCAATTCCCTTACCGGTCGAGATCTACCAGAGATAACTGGTGGGAATTGGGAGTTTTCTTCGTCTTCAGGGCCTCTTCCATAGCTCATCTTACCATGAAGCATCGCTTCTGCCTGATATTTATGTTTGTTCCTCTCATCATCCATGTTGAATTCATGCTCAATATCATCCACATCCTCTTCATCATCATCTCCCTCCACCCTTGGGCTCCCTTCACAATATTTACCAAAGAAAATCGGTGTACTTCTTTGCTATTCATTTTAAATCATGAATAATAATAGAGTTTTCAAAACTATGTCCTAATAAAAAGTAATAAAATGATGTAATATCATAAAGGGTTATACTAGGTGTAACTCCTAATCTATCCCGTCAAAGATATGCATGTTTTTTGTGTTTTATTGATTACCTTTGAGACGCTTGTATCTGGTTTTGCACTGAGGGCAAAGTTGGCTTCCTTCTCTTCTCTCATACTCATAGCAAGGTCGGCAAACAGGAAAACCACACTCATTACAGGCCACAAACAAATCTCCATCCACTGTTAGTCCCACTTGGTCGCCACAAATCTCACAGAACTGGCCATCCAAGTTCCTCAAAGGCTTGTGCTGCACCAAAACCAAAAACACAAACGTATATATTAGCCTAACACATACATACGTAAATTCAAATACACAAACTATAACTTGGTTTTAGTTTCTTGTTTGGCTATTCTTGTATCATGGTGTACCTCTTCATGGCCATGAATGACAACAAGCTCATTACGGTTGTGAGACCCGGCGACTAGACCGGCACTGGCTTCCATGGCGGGGTGTGCAGAACTGTGAGAAAAGTGAGAATGAGAGAGAGGTGAGGGTGAGATGGTGAGGGTGCTCCTTTCTATATTATGTATGAAGAAGGTAGGTCATAAGAGCTTATGTTCCTTCTCACCTAATGTGTTGTTGGTTGCAGGGTCTCCATTGCCTTGAAGTTAAGCTTCCTCTATTTTTCAACTACCATCCAAGCCTTCCCTCCAGGCTTTTCTTTTTTTTCCTTTTTTTTATTTTCTCCAACGACCGCTTTAGCTGTTCATTTTGTTTATTTTAAATTTTCTTTTAAAAAAAAAATAACAAATAACAAATTTCTACTTTGAAATAAAGCTCTCATTAATTTCTTTTCTTTTTACTGTTAATTTTTTTTTTTTTTTAATGTTTCTTAATTAAGAGTATTTTCTGGATAGTTTTCGAATAATCAACTCTGTTATCAAATATTTCTAAAACAATCCTTAATCAACAATTATCTCTTCAAATCAATAAATGAACTTTAGAATGTTATTACTTATTAGTATAATACTTTCATAATCTAAAGCGAAAATAATTTTTTTAATTAGCTTTCTCCTTCTTTTTTTTTTTTTTCTCTCCTCACTTTCATCTCTTCCTTTAAAGTTTAAAAATAACTATTATTTTTGCTTATGACCAAAAACTAGTTCATATGAATAAATTCTAGGTACACTTCCTTAAATACTGTACGGTAGGTTTTTCAATTGAATTCAATTATATGATTGTATTGACCAATATAATAAAAAATTTTAAAAAAAATTATATTATATTTTTAAGATAATTAAATTCAATCATGTGGCTTATTAATTAATACAATATCACATGATTGAAATTTAATCGAGGAGTCTATGATACAAGGGTGGATAACTCCACTGAACGAGGGTGCATGAGTAGTTTGACGACTTTAATTATTTAAAATAACAATGTAATATATATTATCAAAGAAATAGAAAGTGTGGCATCTCCATCCTTGTTGTAACTCAATGTCATCAGACATCTAACAGAAAATAAAAATAAAAATAAAGAAAAGAGGAGAATTTGGATGGCCAAAATTGCAATTTTTGTTATGAATGCTAAATTTGTTGTACAAATAATATAATTAATTAGGATGTCAACATTCAACAATTCAATGATAAAGTATTTTGTAGTCAAGAATAAAATAAAAGCTATATCTGTTCTGAGTATACCTAAGAAGGAAGGTAAAAAAAAAAAGGAACAAAATTATCACAAGTTACTTGGCCCAAATAGACCTCCAAAGAAACATAAAGAAAATTTTGTTTTCCAAATCTTTCAAGTAAACATTCCATGAAATCCTACACTATAGTATTTTAAATATCAACTTCAAATGCCAACAGGCAAGGGTTGGGTTTTAAATAACAACTTCAAATGCTATCAACCAAGATTGGGTTAAGTACTTATGTGCACTAGATCCATTAAGATATGAACACATGATAATTATTTGATACATGTCCAAATCTCAACGGATCCAATACACAAGAGCACTAGACCCAAGCTGGTTTCAATGCGAAGAAATATATAGCTCAACTTACACTTTTTATTATATATTTACAACCAAGATGGCTCAAATTCAAATTCCCCCTCCCAACTATTGAATTACCAACACACACACACACACACACACACACACACACATATATATGTATATATCAGCCCCAAAAAAAATTAAGAAAGAAAAAAAAAATCTCTCTTCTGATGAGTAATTAATTGAAACTGCAAACAAATATGAATCTGAGTTACCACAAGCTGATTCGTTTAATTATCTTTTACAGCCAGTTATTTTAATTTAAAGACTATACAGTCTATATATACACTATACTCCCAGAAGCTAGTTGACCACAACACGGGGAGAGGCTAAGTGCTGCATAAAATCCAAATAATTGAAACTAATAAATTTTAAATTTCTCATCATTACTGTAATTCTTCATGTTCTGAGGACAAATTATTAAATTTCTTTCAAAAAATTTCTCTAGTTATTTTCAAGATAACGAGATTTTTGTTGGTTTCACATCAATTGAAAACAGTGTGTAACCACAATTTCAATCGCTCAAACTGCAATGACTCTTCCTTGGACCGAGGTTAATTCTGCTGAGGTCACATCCCACACCTTATGATATATATCACTGTATCTTATGCTCTACACTCTAACAGGTGACAGATTTTTATTACAATCATTTACATATTGCATTCTCGCAAAAATTTATTAAATTTTTATTTTTGGGATGGTTGACAAGAAGATCATTGGGTTTTGAATGGTCGTTTTCTTACCTTAATTATGACACCTTAGACTGTCAACCAAATTTTAATTGTTTTAGGATAACGTAATTGGATATAAATATTTGGAAATTAAAACGTTTTCCAGGAATTACAATTCCAATGTTTGTTCCACCTAGCATAGGTCCCATCGGATTGCACCGTTTTAATAGTTGACACTTTACCATCTGCCAGCGAAAATACTTAAAAAATAGTATAGGTTCCTTGCTTTCAAAACTTCATGAGCGTACTGTGTATACGCGAGAAGAATGTGAGATACTACCATGCTTGGGATGTAAGAACTTAGAAATGAAGCCAAGTCACATCGTTAGGTATGCGAGTTAAAGTCTCTCTATCTAAGAAAGACAAGCCTCTCCTACTCGTACATATGTACGTGCACTGCTTCATATATAACCTTAAAGCTTAGAGCCTAGGACATGCACAAGCAAACAGAGTTGGCCTTGCATTTTCTAGGGAATTGGAATGGACGAATTCAACGGCACATACCTGTTGAAAAAAATGTCTTTCCTGGAATAAGGTAAAGAAGCTAGTTCAGTCCAATCAAGAGAGGATGCCATATCCCATAGGCACTATAGAGAATGGGAGTGATTGCTGCGTTTACTCAAAAGAATGATCATCCATTTAACACACAAGTCAGGTCTGATATTCTACCATTCATGTCAAAACAAGTTGATGATTAATTGATGCTACCATATGACTTGGGATATGAAATAGTCCCACTAGTGCCCACAATAAACGCTGGGTAGCCAAGTGCAGAACTGATAACTGTTCATAGCGTCTTATATGCAGTAATGCCATCAGAGTCAAACAAGGCATCTAAAGAAGAAAATAGGCTAGACTATATCCGTTAACAAATGTTCCTCTCTTCTTCCATTTTCCCCAGAGGGAAAACAAAACAAAAAAATCAGGAAGGATGAGAGAGCGAAGCGGGGGAAGAGGTGCAACTCAATACCCAATAAGATCATAACCAAAACTATAGCAACTCATTGATATGAAAAACCTATAACCTTCAAAGAACTATAAAAGCAATAAGCAGAGACAGAAGAATACAAGACCAAAATACTATTAACACAAAGTAACACGTTGATGGACTTATGCTTTGTAGTAGAGGATAATATTAGAAGACGTGTCCGATTCACTCCTCATCAATCTACACTTACACTTCTGGAGGAGAAAGCCGAACTGAATGCCACAATGATTATCAAAATATAACATCACTGCAGATTGTTTATATCTTAAAATCGAAAGAAGTGCCATAATAGGAAAATATCAGGTATTTTACTTGTGTCCAAATTCTTGCCTTAACTTTCTTACTTAATTTGCGGTTAGACTTGGACCCTTGGATCATTCTCTACGGTCCATATCCTTGGATGATGTACAACTTGTGTACTTGGCCTACTCTTGACTTTGAAAGACTCATCACAAAAAAGACTACTTTAGATTAGTTGTCCGTGTGAATAGACAAAGTGCTGGTACAGACATGAAAATAATAGGTGGATAACTAGCCTCCATTAGAATTTTGAGTCAAAATTAGTCATTAACCTCACATAGCCAGACATCCAAATATTAAAACTTAAAAAGTATCATTAAAAATTAGTTCCCCTCCACAACTCTACATTTATTATAACTGAAAAGGTAGCTTCTAATATCATTAAAAACCTAGTAAACATATTCTCATGCATATGTTACACTAAATGCTATACATGACTTCCAAGTTCCCAAACCTAGCTGAAGAATAAAAATGAAGACACCCTGTAACTGTTCTATCTTCAAAACCAACATGAAATTTTCAAGCACACTCAGACACTACTAGCTGAGACTTCATTTACAGCTGACTTATCTTTTTTCTTTGGTGGTTCTTGAGCTTTTTGTTGAAGAGCCTTATTTGGAACCAAAATTATAAATATGTTCCGGTCACGGAAGTTTTTGGCCTCCTCGGTTGCAAGCTGCATGTCAAGAGGGGGTTAAAGACAAGTTAAAGACACAGAATAAAGAAATTACAAGTTTACAGCTATAACAAAAATTTAAATACATAGACTGTGAAGAGGAAAATAGATAAATAAAATGGATTAAAGATGTCTGAACCTAGAAGAGAATCACAAAAGAGAAGTGAACCACAAATGTCCAAACCAAATAAGACTGCTCAAGGCCATTGATTGATTTCTTTAATACATTCCTTTTCGCAAAATTAGTTGAATATATTTTTAATTGGTCCAAAGGTGAAAACCTATTGCTACCCATGATTCCCCCAACCCTAATGTAAGCTAGCATTAATACTAGGTCTCCAGCACAATGCCACAGGAATTTTACAAACAGGCTAGCTGGAACCTTTCTATAGTCAAATTTTAATTTCAGAGAATATCCCAAGGCAAAGTACCCAACCAATCAGACCAAGCAAAGCCTAATTGACCATCACTTCACCATTTGAACATTCTTTGGAAACTGAACAAGCCTATTCAGTTTGACACATTGGAAAATGAGTGCATCAAGGGTTTCCTGCAAACACTTTAATGAGTTCACTTCAAACTAAAATTTGTATAATACCTGGTGGGTAAGCATTTTTATTAAACAATCACATTTTAAGATTTCATTGAAAAGAATCATTACAAAGTCTTCCAATGTTTTGTGACAACTGCACCACATCAGCTTTTGCAATGGTTCAATTATAAAGATGAGTATTCTTAAATTTTAAGCAAAAGGGAGGAGGAACTAATGGAATGATTTGACTTCCATGGGATGCCCAAACATTCCAATATATGAACTTTGCTGATGCCAATCTACAATAAGTCAAGAATCAGGAGCAGAACCATTGCATAAAGGGCAAAATTGCTTCAGTATAAAGCAATGAAAAACAAAACAAAACAAAACCAAAAAAACTGACTGATCACCAACTGTTAAGTATTAAATATTGACATCATTGATTCTATTTCAGATTTTTTTTTTTTTTTGGATAATTACAGTAAACCCACCTGTGGTTAGGCCCGTTTTCACTTTGCCTACCCGTGGTTCAAAACTTAACACTTTGCCTACCTGAGGTGCCTTCCGTTAGGGATCTGTTACCCACCTCTCCGTTTACCATTAGAAAAACACATTTTTAGAAAAAAAAAACATAACAAAGATCAAAAAGTTAGGACTTTTTATTGCTTAAGAACTTCTTTGAGAACAAAACGCAGGAATAGCACAGATCAAATGCTATTCCTGATTAAAAGTGATTTCATTGAGCATTTGTTTTTTTATTTTTGTTTTTTTTTTATAGATCTCTCCACCTTTTATTCAAACCAAACCAAACCCAAAAAAAAAAAATTCCAAATCCCAGAAAACAAATTACCAGAAATATATTTTCCTGTAGATCCTTGTCTTTCATTCTCTGCAACCAATCACAAAAAAAGCTCACACCCACCACAATTTTTTATTTTTTATTTTAATAAATAATAATAGGATTTTACTAATGTGTGCCCTTAGGGCACACATTAATTTCCATTTTTGGGAAAAATTTTCTCGAGAATTGAAAAAGTAATGACAGCTTTTTCAATTCCCGAGAAAATGTTTCTAAAAATAGAAAGCTTAATGTGTGCCCTTAGGGCACACATTAACCGGACCCATAATAATAATATAAAAAATTTCATACATATAAATATAGTTGTTGGAGCTTGTGGATTCTTGCAAGTTCGGTATGTGCTAGTAATGGGGTCTCACAAAAATCAGATCCTCGTCCTTCTTCTTCTTCATCTTCTCCCTCTTCCTCTCAACCTGCTGACGTGGCGATCTCAGGCAAGTGTTTTTTTTTTTTCCTTTGTTTTTTGTTATTATTCATATGTGGGTTTTCGTAAAGTTTCAGCCTTTAATCTGAAACATTGGTTTTTTGTTTTAGTTTCTTGAGGGTTCGGAGTAAAAACCTAGGATTCTTGTTTTTGGATCTGTATGTTTGTTTCTTTTTTTTTTTTTTAATTTTTTTTAATTTTGTATTTATTTAATTTTAAATTTAAATTTGAACAAACCCAGAAGTTTAAGCTGATTGTTGAATCAAAAAGTGTGAAATTGGACTAATATCGTTTGCTTACTTGAAATGTTTTAGAATTTATAAACCCTTTTCTGAATTCTTTTTTGGGTTCTGTAATTGCTTCCTAATCCACGTTTCAATGGGTTTTCCAAGTGTGGAGCATGTAATTGGATTGTTAGGAACTATTTGATGAAGTCTTTATTGAAGCAATTGTCCTATACTCATCTCTGCGTCATCCTCCTGATTAAAAGTGATTTCATTGAGCATTTGATTTATGCTATTCCTGTGTTTTGTTCTCATAGAAGTTCTTAAGAAATAAAAAACCCTAACTTTTTGATCTTTGTTATGTTTGTTTTTCTCTAAAAATGTGTTTTTCTAACGGCAAACGGAGAGGTGGGTAACAGATCTCTAACGGAAGGTACCTCAGGTGAGCAAAGTGATAAGTTTTGAACCACGGGTAGGCAAAGTGAAAACGGGCCTAACCACAGGTGGGTTTACTGTAATTATCCCTTTTTTTTTTTTTTATAACTTCTTTTATGATAAGTTTTTTGAGTTGAACTCCATCACACCATCTACAAGACCAAAAACCTTTAATTGGTGAGAACTTAATTTTATCGACAATTTAGTCAATTTAGAAGTTCACAGCCAAAAGGCACTCTAGTCAAAAGAAGCCTTGCCTTGGTTTCCACATGAATTAGGTAGCCAAAATGGGTAGACCAGGTCTTGCCTATATTTCAGGAATTGACACTAAATATCTTCAAACTAAACATGGTAAACATTTGACTTAGATCTCAGGTAACAACAAGGTGTACCCAACATGCTTGTTCATGGCAGAATACAAGCCTACTTAAAGAGCGCCAAAAGAAAAGGAGGAAGGGGGGGGGGGGGGGGGTGCAGAATATAAACCCATATCAAGAGTACCTCCCCAACATCATTCTGAAAACGTCTAATAAGCTCGATTGCGATATTCCTGAACTCATTTTCACGACCTTTGAGGTTCACTATAATCTTAACCTGCATGATTTGAGATCTCAAAATGGTCACAATAAACTCTCTTAATTTAAGTTGCCACAAGATGTAACCATAAGAAAATCTCAACAACCTTGTCACCATCGTTCAAAAACTTCCTAGCAGCTTTCAAACGCACAGAATAGTCATGTTGATCAATATTGTAACTGCAGAGAGAATCAATAAGATCATTTACCCCAAAAATAAAAAATTACAACACACATACTTACTAGCACAAAAGCTTCAGTTTTTGGATCAAATCCTTGAATTAAATGATAGAATTTGAAACATATAAGTACAAAAGAGTGCACACACACCCCTCAAACTCAATACCTCCATCAATGAATTCATCACTAACATTGTCAACACTACAGCATATAGCCAAAACCCAACTAACCACACATTAAGGTTCCAAATCAAGTGTTCAATGTCTTGTAATTTCATTTTTAAGCCCTTAACATTTTGTAAGCTAGTCCTCGCACAAGATAGAGAGAGAGAGAGAGAGAGAGAGAGAGAGAGAAGCAATAGCAATTAAAAAAACGTAAAAAGGCTATACGCAATTAGAAGGTCCAATCATTTCCAATCTTATAATGTCACGCTCATTATAAGTCCACCTTCGATTGGAAGGTCATAAGGGAGGGAACCAAAAACTCTACCCCAAAGTTATAAGGGAGGGAACTAAAACTCTACCCCAAAGTGATATGTCCAATTCAGTCAAATTTATAGTGGTATATTGCAAGTGTTGTGAGCAAGTTGCTACCTAACCACTTCAAATTAAAGACATTTCTACTGCCAAAAATAATCAAGCCCTATCCAAGCTGCATGACCAGTGTTGTTAAAAGCGCGCTTAAGCTCGAAGCTCGAAGCCCCAAGGCTCCAACGCTTTTTACCTCAAAAGCTAAGCTCATTCAAAGAAGCCCGCTTTTTGGAGCTTTTTTATATTTTTCAAAAAAAAAAAAAACCAAAACTGAATTAAAGCTATAGGATCTTGACATTATTGATATAAACCATTGATTTTGTATATTTTTAGTGTAAATTACTTATCAAAAAAAAATATTTTGAATATAACTTGTCCTAAAACCCAACCCACAACCTCCTAAATCTTCTCTATTTTTTATTTTTTCTCCTTGAAACAGTAACCCAACTTGCTTCTTGGTACCAATTACCATGTTGCAATGTCCTCATATTCTTAGCTCATTCATGGAAAAAAAAAGAAAAAAAAACGTATGATATAATATATGTGGTAATTGTTTAGTTACTTTAGTGGTTGATTTTGAACATAGCAAACTAATTCTTCCAAAGTTAGTCATTAAGTGATTAAATTGTTAACTAATATTACTAATTAGTCATAGAGCATTATAGATATAGGAGATTTAAGAAAGAATATTACATGGAAGTATTGATATCTAGCTTATCCAAAAAAATAAAATGACTTGACTTGCAATTTTTGTGTTAAAATTGCAAAAGTAGGGCATATCTAAATGTTATATGAATTATATAAAAAGTTTTATTTCAATTTATATGATAATTTGATCATTTGATTGTTGCATTTCTCATTAATAATAATTTTTAAAATTTTTAAATTATTTTTTAAAAATGTGCGCTTCACTTCAATCAAGCGCGCTTGCGCTTTGCGCCTAGGTTCCAAGAGGCCTTTGCGCTTAAGTGCGCCCCTCGCTTTTACCAACACTGTGCATGACATTATTCAAACATTACATTTTCGTTCTCCAATAAAAATTAAACAACCAGATAATCATGCTGAAATATGCTTTTAGAATTTTACATGAAACAGACTGGTCTATATAAATCAATAATACTATTGACCAAAGTCAGACCTTAGTGAGTAACTACCAAAAAAGAAATCAAAGACCCATATAATTGAAGAATTGTAAATGAATTTTGACCAAGTATGTTACCCCATTTTGAGCTCCTTCATATCCATGCGATTGGCTAACATTTAAGAGCACACGTTGGTCAATAACTTTTCTGAAATCTGAGAAACATAAATCAGAGAAAATAAGCAAACGCTAATTAGGGAAGACATTCACCAGCACTTTTCTTCTGCTGTTCTCTTTTCTTCTTTTGCTGTTCATATCTATATTTACTGAAAAGAGAGAGAAGATACATATTAAGAGACATTAAGGTCAAATAACACTTAAGGTAAACATTTTTAAAAAATAAATAAAAAACAAAGGGAAAAGTCAAATTAAGAAACATATTGATTTGAACAGTCATTTTTTCATGGGTGATAACCAAGACATGCCATCAAGCGCAGTGACAATACTCTTCCATTTTTAACTTTGTACCATTCTTGTATTGATGTATTTTTTTGGCCTTGCAATTCCTAAATCTCAAATGGCACCTCCTGCCCCATAAGAATGGGGCAGAGCCAGAGACACCACCTAAAAGAGTTAAATTTTAAAGGGGAAAGGGCAAAAAGAGCATTGATTATGCTTGATAGAGAAGACAAAAATGTCCTACAAACTAAACAAACATATAAGCCTTTCATATGTGAAAGTATTTGCATTCTAAAATCAACAACCTAAATAATATTAAGAGACAACATAGGGAAGTGCTTATTTTGGGTCACCCATAGGTAACATAGCATATGCGTCCTTTGGAATATTATACTTCAACAGATAAGAGCACAACTGAGGGAAATGTTTCAATATCTACACTAATGGAGGCTCCCTTGGGTTTTTTAAGGGACCCATCACATGGATAGCAAGCTTCCAATTTTCCATTTACTGCTTGACACTGTTCATATTGGCCAATGACTTTCTGAACCATAGACATGCCAATCATAAACACGCATAACTTACAGCTACTTAATTTTCATTGTTCCGATTTAATACAATCATAACCTGAAAATTCTTTGTAATAGATATATAACAGCATAATTAAGTTTTTATTTACTAATAGTAAAAAATAAATGAGGAAAAAGATGAAAATGTAATTCTTCTTCTGGGGGGAAAATATCATACTTGTAATCCATTATTTTGACAACAGGAGGATCTGCATCTGGGGATAATATAACCTGCAAAATAAGTGAGTAGGAACAAGTTCATGAATAAATTAATAGAATTATCCAAGTGTCATCAAGAGGCTCAAAAAGAAAACATTTATTCGTTTATAGAGACAACAACACATTGAATATAACTTGAAACCATATTCCTCAACTGCCATGTTCAGTATATTGACCACACATAAGCAGAAACATGAGTTGCTTGAGAAAATTATATACTTGAGGATGACACTGGACTCTGAATTTCATCAGGAATACAAGAATACATACTTCATAATTCCTAGACCAACTTAAAAATTTCCATTCCACAAAGTTGGTAAAATTCACTACATTTTTACCACTTCTTTTAACTTTTAACTTTTAAATATTTTACAAAATAAAATTTAGACTTAAATACAATGTTGGTCCCTAAAGTTCATCCCGTGAACGCTTTTAGTTTTAAAGTTTAAAATTATCACTTTTACTCCCTTAGATGACATGTACAAATTAAGAAATGACACATAATATCACTTTATTAGACACATTAGGGACTAAAAGCGTAGAGATTAAAATCAATCACTCTAAGACTGTTAGAGACTAAAAGCGATCACTTTTAATTTTTTTAGTAACTAAAAGAGATCACTGTAAACTTCAGAGACTAAAATCGTGCACAGCTAAATATTAGGAGACAGGACCAACATTGTAATTTGACCCAAAATTCAAATTTTGGCATTAGTCCCACCACGTCTATTTGAATTTGTACTTGGGCATTCCCCGTAAATTCTTGTGCACAGTTGTGAGCTAGTAAAATTAGTAAATTTCTACTTCCAAAAACAAAAAATGTGACTAAAAGAAGTGCATACCAGATCAAGCTCAGCACTCTCAGCCATTTGAATAGCCTCATTTGTGGAAACCACTCCTACCTACAATAACAAACACAACAAGCTCAATCTCCCAAACTACAGCTCTACCATACACTATATCATTACATTACACTTAACAACTCATAAAAGATCAAATTTTCTTTTCCCACCATTTTCTCAGCCACCAAACACGAACACTAACATATACACAAAAACACAAAAAGCTACTCACCATATTCTGCTTCGCATCAATTAACCTCACCGTAGCTGACCTATTGTCAAAACCAAGCACTTGAATTTAACTTTCACAAAATATCAATATGCAAGTAAATGTGAGAATTTTTAGGGGCGAGAGTACCTAATGGAGGAGATGTCTAGTGCTTGTTCGTCATCGGAGTCGCTCTTCTGAAACCGCCTCGAACCTCCGGGACCGGAGGGGCGGGACCCGCCGCCGTATCGGGCGGTGATCGCGGAAACATTCGAGGAGAGAGAGACTGAGTTCGAGTTTACGGAATTAGGGTTTGAAAAGCGGAGCCCGAAGAGCTTGGATTCGAGTGTGGAAAACGGTGTCGTTTTGGTTAGGAAAGGTTTGAAGCAAAAGCTGCTGCTGCTAGTGCTGGTGATCCCAGCCATTGCGAGTGTGGTACTGAATTCAAATGGAGTTGGTTCTTATTTCTTATCCACAAATTTTTTGTGGGTGGTGGGCCATATATGGGCTCTTATGGGCCGGGCCTAATTGGGCCGGGTTGGATATTTACAGGCTAGAATGGGCTTTTGGGCTGGCTGAACCTTTGGATGAAAATTTAATCGAAAGCTTAACTAAACAGTATAAAATCGCAGTAGCTGATTAGAATTTTGACCAAATGTACAACATTTGCTAGTTTTCTAAAGAAAGCATCATCATCTTTCAATTGTTTGCGTGAAGCAATTAAAGATGTTCCCATGTTATTATCAGGTCACCTCAAGCATGAAAGTCATGTCATTGATATTCAATCAAAGAACTTAAATTTCTAACCGAGGTTATCCAAAAGATTTGAGACATCAAAATCTATCAAGTGTGTGTTTGACCTTTTATTTTTTGGTGAAAAATAATATATATATATATATATATATATATAACTTTAAACAAATAGGTTAGGTTCAGGGATGCTAACAGTCAGTGTTTAGTGTCTTTGTTTTGAGGTTGGATAGGGTAATTAGGTAGATAACACACTGTAGCTCACAACAGTGAGTAATTTTTTTGGTGCCAAACTGCCATTAGAGTATTAGACTATTAGTTATATAATGAGCCCTTAGATGTGCAACACACATTTTATGGTGCCAAACTGCTATTGGTATTGGTAAACTAATGGACCCTCAAGATGAAACTCCAGCGATTTTATCTATGAACTCAAGTCAGAAGAAAATCACATAATACTGGAAAGGATTCACAGGGAAAATATATAAAACATTCATCACAAAATTCTGATACCAAAACTGAAAACTGAAAATTATTTTTATTTATAACATAAAAACCTCTGGTTACATGCTTTACATATTCATATTAATAAACAAAAAGTAGGAAAAACATATTAACTAATCACCACTTCAAAAGACTACAAGTTAACCCAAACAAAAGTGACCAATACAAAGTAACCCAATACTCGAACTACAGCAACCTCAATCAACTTCTTCAATCTTAGGCCCAGTTCCAGAATTTCCAGTGGACCCACCACCATAGCCACGAGAACCACCAGGCATATCACCCCCCATGGGCATATCTCCAGCCCCACCACCTTGATACATCTTTGCAATAATAGGGCCACACAGTCCCTCCAATTCCTTCATCTTGTCCTCAAGCTCATCAATCTCAGCCAACTGGTTTTTCTCCAACCAATCTATAGCATCAGTCACTGCCTTCTCAATCTTCTCCTTGTCAGCTGGGTCCAATTTCCCTGCAATCTTCTCGTCCCTCACAGTATTCCTCATGTTATAAGCGTAGTTCTCCAGAGCATTCTTTGCCTCCACTTTCTTCTTCACTTCCTCATCCTCTGCCTTGTACTTCTCTGCTTCTTTCACCATTTTCTCAATCTCTTCCTTGGTCAACCTTCCCTTGTCGTTAGTAATAGTAATCTTGTTCTTCACCCCAGCTGTTTTATCCTCCGCTGACACATTCAAAATCCCATTCGCGTCTATGTCGAAACAAACATTGATTTGAGGAACCCCTCTTGGCGCTGGAGGAATACCAGTAAGCTCGAATTTCCCGAGAAGATTGTTGTCCTTAGTTCTAGCTCTTTCTCCTTCATAAACTTGGATCAAAACCCCAGGTTGATTATCCGAATAGGTCGAGAAAATTTGCTCTTTCTTCGTTGGAATTGTAGTGTTTCTCGGAATTAGCACAGTCATAACACCCCCAGCAGTCTCGAGCCCAAGACTAAGAGGCGTTACATCGAGCAACAACAAGTCTTGTACTTTCTTGTCCCCTTCACCACTCAAAATCGCAGCTTGAACCGCAGCACCGTAAGCCACAGCTTCATCAGGGTTAATACTCTTGCAAAGCTCTTTCCCATTGAAAAAGTCTTGCAAAAGAGACTGAACTTTTGGAATCCTCGTCGACCCACCTACTAAAACCACTTCGTCAACCTTACTTTTGTCAATCTTCGCATCACGCAAGCACTTCTCCACTGGATCCATGCACTTCCTGAATAAATCCATGTTCAATTCCTCGAACCTCGCCCTCGTAATCGTCGCATAAAAATCAATTCCTTCATACAAGGAATCAATCTCGATTGTTGTCTGAGTAGTCGAAGACAGAGTCCTCTTCGCTCTCTCACACGCAGTCCTCAACCTTCTCAAAGCCCTTGCATTGCCACTAATATCCTTCTTATTCTTCCTCTTAAACTCAGCCACAAAGTGATTCACCAATCGATTATCAAAATCTTCACCACCAAGATGAGTATCACCCGCGGTGGCCTTAACTTCGAAAATACCCTCCTCGATTGTCAACAAAGACACATCGAAAGTACCACCACCAAGATCGAAAATCAGCACATTCTGCTCACCTCTCTTCGAGGCCTTCTTGTCGAGCCCATAAGCAATAGCAGCCGCAGTGGGCTCATTGATAATTCTCATAACATTGAGAGCCGCAATAGTTCCAGCATCCTTAGTAGCCTGTCTCTGCGAGTCATTGAAATAAGCCGGAACAGTAATCACAGCATTCTTAATGGGCTGACCCAGAAAAGCCTCAGCTGTCTCCCTCATCTTCGTCAACACCATTGACGATATTTCTTCAGGCGAGAATTGTTTCCCTTCGCCTTTGTACGTAACAACAATCATTGGCTTGTCACCGGGACCAGGAATAACCTTAAAAGGCCAAAGCTTCATGTCGCTCTGAACCGTAGGGTCAGAGAATCGACGACCAATGAGCCGCTTCGCGTCGAACACGGTGTTTTGTGGGTTCATAGCGACTTGGTTCTTCGCTGCATCGCCTATGAGCCTCTCTGTGTCAGTGAAGGCCACATAGGATGGGGTGGTTCGGTTGCCTTGGTCGTTTGGGATGATCTCAACTCGATCGTTTAGCCACGCGCCTACGCAACTGTAGGTCGTGCCCAAGTCGATCCCAATAGCTTTGCCGCTAGTTTCTGCCATGTTAAAGACTCAGAATTCAGATAGAGAGAGAGAGAGAGAAAAAAAGTTGGTCTTTTTTTTGGTTTGGTAAGAGTGTTTGGTAATTGTTTAGTTTGCTTTGTGTATGATGAGACTCTATGATGGGTTTAGAGTAGGAGGTGAGAATAAATTTATAGCGGTTTCAGAGAGAAAGAGAGAGTTTGAGAAAATTCGAGGGGAACTGTATAAGGAAAATGTGAGAGAATTTGAGAGAGTTCGAGTGAAAAGTAGAAGGGGGAAAGATGAGGATTTGAAGTAAATTGAGAGAGTTCGAGAGAAAACTAGAAGGAAAAGGTGAGAAACAGAGGAATATGAGAGTGGAGTGTGGAGTGTTCTGGAGAATGTTGGATTTTGGAAAGTCCAGAGCGAAGGGGAAGGTTGATTTATAAAAGTGGGCCCGAATTTGATGTAATTTTACTTGTGTGCCATCGTGTTTAGTAGGGGTGAGCTGAGTTTAGGGTCAGTTGGGGTGGGTAGTGGAGGGCATTTTGGGAATATGGGGTTAGTTTCATGGCGGTAGTTTAAGAATTTTGGAAGGAACTGGGATTTTGACGTGGGGGGAAAAGTGAGTCGTGTGAGTGAAGAGGTGGGAGCTTGGCAAGTGGTTTGATTACACGTGGTTCTTCTTTGGCTTACACGTTCATACCTCTCTCGAGTTTATACTTTCATACCATCACTCACGTTCATGGTACTTCACTTTATTTACCCTCTCTCTCTCTCTCTCTCTCTCTCTCTCTCTCTCTCTCTCTCTCTCTCTCTCTCTCTCTCTCTCTCTCTCTCTCTAAACATGTTCTAAATAAGGGTGTGCATAGATTGGGTCAAGTCGGGTTGGGTTAAGAGGATTTTTCAACTCAACTCACTATGGTGGGTTAAAAAAAATACAACTCAACCCACATGGATTGGATTGGGTCGAGTTGAACTCATAAGTTTGACTTACTATTATTATTAAACTAATTAGAAAAAAAATATCTTACCTGCCACCTAAGTTGATAAATAAAATGTACATAAACTAGTATTCTAATTCTGTTATAAACAAAATATACATAAACTAGTATCTTAACTCAGTATAAACAAATAGGAGTGGAGTAGGAAAGCGAGAGCAAGAGCAGGAGGCGGTATAGAGAGAAATAAGATTGTTAGAGCATTCTCATCAAGTATGCCAAATGTCAAATATTTGGCATTTGGCACACCAAACATAAAAAACAGACCCTCATGAGGTGTGTTAAATGCCAACAATTTTGGCACACCGCTACAATACCGTCTCAAATATAAGCTAGTACGGACATCAATGCTATAATTTCTTTTGCTTATTTTATTTACTTTTCTCTCTCCTCCCAACACATATCTTTCTCTTCGTCTATAATACAACTCTCTTATCTCCTCTTTGGTCTCCATCTCTCTGTTGCTCCCTATTTCTTTCTCACTTTCATTTTTTTTATCTCACTCTCTTCCTCTCTCCTATCTATCCGTCTGCAACAGCCGTCACTACCACACTCTGCAACTTTCACACACAGTACAGTACAGTAGTAGAGAGAGTCTCGCATTTCGGTATTATCGCTAGAGATCCAACCCGATTCATATCGACAAAGCCGAGATCAAGCAAAAACTTTGGTTTGCTCTCACTAATCCATAGAAAATGGCTTCGGAGGACGTGAAGACGGGCAAAACCTGGAGCTACTGATCTCTCTCTCTCTCTCTCTCTCTCTCTCTCTCTCTTGGTGTTTGTGGCAGTGTTTCTAATGGTGGTTGGTTGTTTTGATTGTTGGTGGTTGGCTGATTTTGGTTGAAGGTGGTGGGTGTGAGATTTTGGATGGTCTCAAATCGGGTTGTGGGTGTGAGATCAGGTTGTAGGTGTGAGATTTGTGGCTGTGGATGGGTCTTACCAGCGTCGCCACCAATATTGGTTGTGGTGGTTGATGTTGTGGTGTTTTTTTTTTTTTTTTTTTTTTTTTTTGTGTTTTGTTTTGTAGGGGCTGATATTAGTTTTAGTGTTTGTTTGAGGAAGGAGATTTCGGAGCTAGGTTGTGGGTTTGTTTGATTTGGGATGGGTTTTGAGGATTGTGAATGTGGTGGGTTGTTGTGGATTTTTTTTTTTCTAGTTGTTTTTTTTTTTTTTTTAAGGCGGCATTGGTGAATATGGGTTTGTGCCAATGGTGGCTGTCAGTGTTGTTGCGACAGTGGTTGTTGGTGGCCGTTATTGCGGCAATGGTGGTGGTTGTGCTGTTGTTGGTGTTGTTGTTCATGTTGATGATGATAATGGTGGGAGGAGTTAATATATTATTTTAATATGTTGTAAATATTATTTTAATGTATAGAATTGAAGGATAAAATATGTGATGAACGAGATATTGTAAAATGATGTGGTAAAATAATAAAGTAGACTTTTGATGTGTCAAAATGACATTTTTTATAAGAGAGCTAATGAGAATGCTCTTAGGATTTGTAAAGTAATTGGGTTTTATATAGGAAGAGCCGAATAGGGTAAAAAAAATTTAAAAAAAATTATTAATTATAAAATATATTTGAAAAATTATATTAAATATATATAATTTAAATTTTAAATATATAGGTAGGTCAGGTTGGGTTAGGTTGGTTGTGATTGTTATGACCAGAACCCAACTCGACCTACTATTAAAAAAAAATTCATAACCCAACCCAACCCACCAACCTCTAAAAACTGACCCAACTCAACAAGATGGATTGGTGGGTTGGCTGCACACCTCTAGTTCTAGAACAACTTTTTTTGCTACAGATTGGGAAAGATTGTCTGTTACTTTTATATAGATCTAACGTTTTTTCTTCATCACTAATAATTTATCACATTTTTTATCTACCACTCATAATCTATCATATTACCGTGGTGATAAAAGATATAATCCTAAATTTTCTCTATTTTTCTCACATGACATGACAAAATAAATTGGGAAAATTTTCCTACCCTTGCTTATATTCACTATTTTACATTATTAATCACAATTGATGGAAAAATGTTCACATTGTAAAATATGAAAGTGAATGCGAAAAAAATGAGCCAAAAAAAAATTGCCTGGATATAAGTTACAAATTAAATCATGACAATTTAAATCCAATTCAATTCAAATCTTGTCTTCTCTCTTAGCATCAAGATTTGAGTTAAACTAGATTTGGAAGTTTATAGGCTAATGTGTAACTTATAAAAGTATAAACTAATGCATAACTTACAAAATTATAAGGCTTTTTTTTTTTTTAAAGAAAATGTTAGAGATACAAACTTTTTTACAAAAAACTTTACAAACTATTGATGTGACAAGTAATTATTAGTAAATGTTAAAGTGATGTTAGGGGTTGACCCAAATGGAAACCAATAAGAAGTTAGCCACAATAACAATTTATAAAAATATTGTAAAATAGTTTTTGCTTGTAGCATTACTTTTTTTATTTTTTTTATTTTTTAGAAACACAAAATTATAAGGTTTTATTTGTAACCTCCTAAACTATAAAGTTTATTCTATCTATACGATATATAACAGGATTCCCCCCTTTGATTTTGACTATTCTAAAGGTCAAAAATACCTCATCCAATATCCAATGACTTCTCCTACAAATGTTTATGATCAATAACGTCACAGGATTTTCCATAAAATTCTCTTTCTTGAATTGAACTTTTATGTGGTTTGAAAATACCTTTATCAATAAACACAATGAGTACACTTAAAAATAGGGTTAACAACATTAAATACAAATCTATACTATATATAATAGGATTCCCCTCTTTGATCTGGACTTTTCTGAATGTTAAAAATACCTCATCTAGTAACCAATGACTTCTCCTACAAATGTTTTAGGAATATGGTCAATAATGTCACAGGATTCCTTTCTTTGATCTAAACTTTTCTAGAAGTCAAAAATACCACATCAAGTAATCAATCACTTCTACTACAAATGTTTTAGGGATAAGATCAATATATAAGTTCACAAGATTCTCCATAAAATTTTATTTCTCGAACTAGACTTTTATGTGATTCAAAAATACTCTTATCAATAAACACAGTGAGTACACTTAAATATAGGGTCAACAACGTCAAATACCAAATTTTAAAACAAACGTTTCTAGCTCAACTCCCCCCTAAAAATATGAACCCATTCAGGCACTTTCCTATGGATAAATACACAAAATTTATTATTATTATGGGTGAGTTGGGCCTAGACGACCATGTCTGCCCACTTGATCAAAACCTAGCATAAAGCCCGAGGCCCATCAGATGAATGGAACTTGGTACGCAATGAGAGAATTAGACTTGGGCCTTATCACAATGGGCCCAACCTCAAGATTAGGACCCTAGCCGAGGGTTCGACAACCTGAGAGGTTCTTGAGTGGTCGGCAAAACTCTAACTGATAACAAAGGTAGTCGAGGTGAAACACAAACCTAGTAGGTTTAGTAGCTGAAGACCGGTAGTGCCATTGGGGAACCACTCCCGAACACTATTCGGCATCTGGAACAAGTTCCAAGGGAATCCTCTAAAGTTGTAAGGATCCCTTAGGATTCTGATGAACGTAGGAATGTGTGTGAAGTGAGGAAATAATGATGATCATGCCACTAACAAGAGACTATAAAAGGGGGAAGAAGGTAAAGGCTTAGGGGTTGGAAAAACTGGGGAGGGAAGGAACAATAGAGAGAAAAACACAAGGAAACATTGGGGATTTGAGAGGGACCAAGGGAAGTTTGAGGCCTCATCTATAGGATTGAGCATTGTCCCACATATAAATAGATTGTGACCGAAATACTATCGCTAACATCAGTATTTGGTAACCACAATTATTATTAATTATTTTCAATAAAATATTTGTTCTTATCAACTTTTTCTTTATAGACACCAAAGCTACTTAATTATTATTGTCAATTTTTTTTCTATGAAAAAATCAATACTTAAAACAAAAACAAAAATTTTTCAATAACTGTTTTTACATTAAAGTATGACAATTTTACACTATGTTAAGACCTATGTTTTTGCATTTGAAGTTTCTGTGGGATGCGAAACACATGTGGAAAGCAAACTTTATTTTTTGTCACTAAATATTTAGGTTTTGAAAAGAATTCTAAGTTGTTAATGCGTGTGTGTGTATATATTGATAAATAAGGGTGTCGAGACTTTTTCAAGTATTTAACTATTCCCCATAACAAATGTAGCCCCCTATTCCATACACATCAGATTATTACAGGAATGAATCCTTCAAGGATAGCCCCAAAATGCTAACTCGGGATCTCATAAATATTATGAGACCTTAAGAACTTATTAATAACTCATGTATTATCTATTCTTAAATTAAAAATAAATAAATAAATAAGAAAAATAGTAGTTTACATTTCAAATTCATTAAACACTGGCTTTTGCCCACGTAATTATTATTATTTTTTAATTTGAATTCTAACTTCTCACTTACTCTTAGTCTCTTATCAATGTCTTAAACACATATCCAATTAAAGTGTAGCCATCTCTCTACTCATAATTTTTTTCACTTACCCATGTCTTAGGTTGCATTTGGAATTGACTTAAAAAACTATATTTTTTTACTATTTAGCTTATTTTTGCTACTATTCAACTTATTTTTCTATTATTCATGAGTCTCATTGTACTTTTGGTACTATTCATGAGTCTCATTGTACTATTTTAACTACTTTTAGCTTTATCTACAGTATTTTCAGTAAAGAGTTTTCAGTTTCAACTAAATAAGTTGTTCCCAAACAAACTCTTAAATACATATCCGATCAAAGTGCAACTATCTCTCTACTCATAATTTTTTGTCACCTTTAAATTAGGACTCAAATTTTTAGCTTCAAAATCCTTGATTTTAGATCAGCTTCTACTCTCCCACTCCTACAAATTCAAATTGAATGGTTTTAGTTTCAAAGGGACAAGCTAGAGTTTGACCTACCCCCAAATATGTAGATGCATGGATACTAATTTTAGCAATTTAATCTGTAAAATTACACTTTGCCCCTTAACATTATCATTGATTCTTTTAAGAATAATAATATATGACCACAAACTTTTCTACAAGCTATTGAGATAGCAAATTTTATTGGTTCTCATTTGACCCACTACTTACACAACTTTTTTACTTACCAGTAACTACTCACCACATCAATAATTTGTAAAAAAAAAAAATTGTAACTCTAACATTTTCCTCATTTTAAAGACCATAAAAAAAAATTACTAGATCTAAAATATAAAACAAAATATACAAGCTCAAAAAAATTAGTCCAACAACAAAAATGACTAATAGTAAAACTAAAAATAAATTAAATCCAATCAACCAAAACAAACTATTTGACCCTTTAAAATAATTTAAATAAAATAATTTTTCCATTACCCAGGCATGCATTAACCACACCCAAAAAAAAAAAAAACCCTCAAGCGACTAAGCAATAGCAGATCCGCCCCCCTAACTCCAAGTTCTAGCTTTGTCCTTGGTTTCCAACAGTTCCCACATCCCACTTTCACCACTTCCAAATCTCACTTCTTCTTTTTTCAAATATCTTCTTCTTTATCATACTCTCACCATATAAGTACAAATTATCTCTATTTATTATATATCTCACACCTCTTTTTTTAGTTCCTTTGCATAAGCTTTTTAATTTCCTCAATTTTTTGCTCACTTCATTATTATCTCCGATTTAAGAAATGTTTGTTTCCTTTGACATTGTTGACATTATTAATTTGTGTATTTTTGTTTTCGTAATTTTTTACTAATCTCATATTTTTTTAATCTCTTTTTCTTTATCTCTTTCTCAAGTCTCTTTTTCAGTTTATTTCTACAGTTGCTTTAGTTTCCACAATTCTTTTCTTATTTTATCACGATTTTTCTTTTCAAAGAGGAATGTCTCATTCAACATTGTTAAAATTATTATCTTTTTTTTTTTTTTTTTGAGAAACAAACACACACACAAGGGAGAGGGAAGGGGGTTATAACACAAAGGCACACCACAACTCTACTCAAAAGCCATGGTAACTTTTAAGGGAGGGTGAAGCAAGTTATACTAAACACAACACTCTCTTAAGCAATGTGAGACAATTACCCTCTTTTTTTTTTAGAAACAAACACACACACACAAGGGAGAGGGAAAGGGGTTCTAATATAAAAGAACACCACAACTCAACTCAAAAGCCATGGTAACTTTTAAGGGAGGGTGGGGCAAGTTTAAAATTATTATCTGTTGGTTATGTATTTTTCTTTTCATAATTGCTTTTCTAATATTATGTTTTTTTTTTTAATCACTTCTTCTCTATCTTTTCAAAACAATTTTCTATTTCCCATTTTCTCTTTTACTAACAAATCAATTTATTATTTTTTAAATGGGAAATATTAATGGCATTGGTTTATAAACTATTTTTAAAAACATTTTATGAAAAAATGATAAAACAGTTAATTTTATAAATAATTTTTTATATTTTCTATGAAAATAATGTCAAAACTTTCTTATCACCGCGCACTCTTGGTGCAGTGGTCACTCCACAAGTATAAATGTTTGTGGGGGACAGGGGGCAAAAGTCGGGATTTAAGTCTCTAAGAGAAAGTTTTATACACATATACATTTTTTTTTATAAGCACATATACACTTAGATTAGATTAAAGTATAATTTATATTTTGTATAAAAAAATTATTAAAAAAAAATTCAAAACTTTCTTATTATGATTTATTAACAATTACAGGATTTTTCCTAAATAAACGTCTACGTTATTGCGGTTGGAATTGAATGACATCTAGCTTAGATTTCGTGCTTACTCCGCTTGGTACTCAGTACATGACTCAAAACAACACAAAAATTTCATGAGTGAATCTACGAATGTGTGAAGCTATTAATTACGGAATTGACCCTGGAATGCTTGCTATTAACGTTTGGGAATTGCTAGTTTCTCAAAAAAAAAAAACGTTTGGAAATTGCAAGTGATCAAATACATTATGCCCCATGGTAATTTTGTTCTACTTTTCTTTTTATTTTTTTCCCAACAAACGGAATATCTTGCTTGAGGAATTGCACTGAGAAGTTCTTGCTATTTGTGCTAAATATATTCTTGCTATATTTTAATAACTGGATTTATAATTTTTATATGACCATAGTCAAAGACATAGAGAAGTGAGAAGATTACCATTTGAGTATATTTAGACTGGCCTCTGCATGCGCAAAAGGCTTTTCAAATTTTTTTTCAAGAGTATAAAATTTTCTATTCATCATAATTCGGAGTTTTGTATTTTGAAAAAAAATATATATATATATTGTAGGGTCACAAATTGTAGCCCACACCTTAATAGAAACAGGAAATGGGCCCAACAAGCCCAATACAATAAATTTGTGAGAGAGTGGGTTAAAGAATTGGGCTAGCAGCGATTTTTACAACAGTTATTGGGATCTGGGTACTTGGCCGAGGAGGCTAAAACACATAAGTGAATTAGGATTTTACGTCCGAGGAGTATGGTTTGGGTAGTTTTCATGGGTTATAATCAAATCCGAGGGGTATGATCTTGGATTAGATGCTTTCTTTTAGGTTGTATTTTTCCCGGTGCTACAGTAGTTGTTTCTTGATGTTCTTCTTTTTCCTTGTTCCTCTCCCCCTCTTATGAAGGGTTTATTCCATTATATAGTCCTTCATTGCCCGATTTCATCGTCCACTTGTCTGTCATCTAGCACGGTACTTGAGTTTCCATTTCCTTTCTTACAGCTTTTTGACTTCCTGGGGATAAAGATCACTTTCAACACTGTTCAGGGGTCTTCTCCACATAAATGCGGCCAGGAAAGCAGCTGTGATGCATTTAATGCGGTGGTAGCAGCTTTTTCTCAAGATATTTCTGCATCCTTATCCCTTCCATATGCATTGGTAATCTATCTTTACCTCTGGAACTTCCTGGAGGGTGGACTAAGGGAAAGCCGAGGTTCCTCTCACCATCAGACGTCATGTCCGAGGAGGGTATTCCTCTCGGACAAGCCTCTTGGGATCCTTACGCGCTCTACTGTTAGTTACAACGGTCCTCTGTGATTTCTTCTCCTCGGGCGTATTGTTGATGAAAAGTCGTTCCTGGGCCTAGATCATGGGCCCATATTTTACTCCCCCACATATATGTATAAATATATATATATAAAAGAGTTTTTAAGCACACGCAATGACCTGTGTAAATGTTAGTTTATCAATTATATAAGTACAGTTTCAATTTGAAACTGCCATATTGGGTTTAAAATATAATTTTCTTTAACTTGCTTTATTGTTTTGATTAGCCTATTGTGAGTTTGATTTTCATTAACTAAAATTAAATTTAAATTTTTAAAAATTAATATTAACAAAATTAAACAATAAAATAATCAACAAAAATTTCAAGTTAAATGACTATAAATCTGTTTTTTTTTTTATCAAAACTAAAAATTATGGTAATTCATTAAAATAAATAAAAGCATTATTATAAATTTCTTTAAACTTTTGATCGTAAAATTTTTAATAGTATTTTTTGATTATTAGTTATTATTATAAAATTTTATGTCATGTGTGAAGCTTTTTCCAAAAATCTTTTTCCAAGTTATCTCACCATAAGCAGTTAAGTAAACCTCCATAACTTTCCATACTGTACTTCTATGCGTGAGTTTGGATTAGGCGTTCTGCACAATCAATGCGTTTTGTGTTTTTTTTAGTAGGTCCTACAGGTATTATTTACGGACCACCAAACTTAGTAAAATACAAATTTTTAGGTAAATTTAGGTCGTACAACACTATTCATACTTTTAAAAATTATTTTGTTACAATGTTTTTAACAATAAGTTTTCAGTATTTCAACAAAAAAAAAAACAGTATCCAAATACACCATATATCTTTCACATGTTATCTTTCAACCATCTATCCAAAGACAAGCCATGCACTTGATTCCAAAAATATGGATGACGTAGTGTGTGTTTGGATCCAAATTAAAAAACCAACTTATTTTACAATTCAAGTTATTTTTGTTATTATTTATAGACCCCATTACATTTTTTAGTACTATTTATGGAGCCCATTGTACTATTTTAATTAACTTTTACTTTTATCTATAGTATTTTCAGAAAAAAAATTTCAGTTTTAGCAAAATAAATGGACCCCAACAGACCTGTAATATTAATTTATTTTGTGAGTTCCAGTTAACTCAATTGATAAAGTTTCTAATATTTGAATAAGAGATCTAAAGTTTAATTTTTGTCTACATCAAAAACTTATTAATATATTAGTTTGATGATAAAAAACTATTATCAAAAGTGGACATCACGGGTTGAAATTTTGTCAAAAAGAAATTATTTCATATGTGATACTTTTATTTGGCCACCACTGTTTCTCAAATGCTTTCATCTTATTGACTTCTTGCTTATTAGTTTAGGTAATATAAGGCACATGTTTGATTGAAGAATTACTGTATTTGACAGTGACATAATTCATGACATTAGGAGGCTATTTGGTAAGGTAGTTTAAGCAACACTTTTAGTTTTTAAATAACATTATACGTATTTTTATACACTTTTTCGTCCACATGTATTTTCAAAAAATACAAACAACATTACTAGAACAACATTATCAAACGGCCCCTATAACACTGATTGAAAGCATTGCATTTACTAAAAGTTATTCCTACTAATTCTACAGCCACAAATTATTTTACAACATTTTTACAAACTGTTGATGTGTCCAACTCCTTATTAATTTTCATCTAAGTTCACCATTAACATCATTTTTTTATTTACCAATAAGGCAATAATCACTTATCACATTAGCAGTTTGAAATTTTTTTTGTAAAAAAATTTATATCTCTAGCATTATTGTAGCTCTTGTAAATGCAACAATTGTTGTCAAGTATGAAATATTTTTATTAAAATTAACCTAGTGCTTAGTTACCTAATTGAGATTTTTAAAAAAAAAAAAATTGAACATAACTATGGGTTTAAATCAAACTTACCATGTCCTTTTAATTGAAATTGTAAACATTAGTCAATCTGTTATCATTTTGTTGGTGTATTTGGATGAAAAATGCTATCGTATACACTTGCACGTCATGCATTTTACTAACATATATTTTTAAATCAAATTTAATAAATATTCCTTTTTTTAATATTTATTGGTGAGGGTAGGGTCCCGTTAGTTGGTATTTGTTTTTATCTGTGAGCCTTGTTAGATTTTGGTAAGGGTGTGAGCAGCTTTCTTAGATTCCTTGAGACGGACCTCCTAAAAGGTACTGTTATCAAATCGTCAATCATATTGTGAGTTGATTTTTTTTTTTTAATCGTGTATCGTATCAAATTGTATATCGTAAGATATATAAATATTTAATAAAATTATAAAATAATTACATATATATATAAAATATATATTTACTATAAATTCGAAATATATTCAACTAATTACTAATATAATCATTACTTATACAATAAAATTTAACAAAACTAACAATGTAAATCTAATGAACTTATGTGTATAACATGCACGTTCAAATTAATTAAACTCATAAGTGATAATACATGATATATGAACCAAAATAATAATATCTTTTCATCATCTTGTCTAATCAACTCTATCTAAGTCAATGTTATCATCGTGTTTAGTATCTTGCCAAATTAATTTTTCATAGACATTTTCTTCATTATTATCAACATTTGCTATTTCTTTTATTCTAATAATTTATTCTTTGCATTTTTTTTCTTGGCATTCTAGCTTTTTAGACTCATAACAATAATAATAAAATAAAAAATAATTATATTTTCATTTAATACATTATTAATAGCATAGATAATAAATTTGTCAATATGAAAGTGAGTGTCATGAGTATAGTCTAAATTTTGTAAGAAAAAGAGAAGGGAGGAAAAAGAACTCATGGACTTGCGTCTTGCTATTTTTTTAGACTCAATTAAGTTTCCCAATAATTTTGTGTTAAAAAAGTCCAACAACTTGTTTAAATCAAATAAAACCACAAAATTTAACAAAAAAAAAACTCATTTTAAACCCACGTGTCTATGTATCATACGATATGTATGATTCACTAATACGATACGCACCTATATATCGGACGATTCATGAGCACTTATGATACGTCCTTACGATACGAAACTTTTTATATATGATACGATATGTATCATGTATCGTTCAATATTGACAACTATGCTAACAAGAGCATGAGAGTTGGTATTTGTTTAGTCATTCAGATAGTTCTCTCTCTCTCTCTCTCTCTCTCTCTCTCTCTCTCTCTCTCTCTCCCCTTTAAACATTACTCAATTACCATTGACCACCTAAGATCCACATCTATCAAACAACGATTAGCCACAGAGAAGTACTATGTCCACAACATTCTTCACTATACTTTTACAACAAATCTTAGTTGACAGACTGTTACAAGTTTTTAATTTGAATCTACAACTGAAATAATTTTATTGCCCATTAGTAACAATCCGTAACAACCTACCACCTAAAATTTATTGTGAAAGTATTGTAAAATGTTGTGCACATAGCATTTCTCATTAACTACAATAAAAAAAAACGATTAAAAGAAAAACCACAAACCTCAAACCGACAAAAATCCACACAATTTCAAATTGAACCCCACCTCAAACCAAACAAAGCCGCCATAACCCAATTACCAATACAAATCCTAAAAATTCAAAAATGACCATTTCAAATTAAACTATCAAAACCTACATTTCAAAATACCCATTTTAAATTAAATCTTAGAGTGCTTTTGTGATTAGATTAAGAACAATGTTAGGAGCCTAGGACTACAAAGTTAAACAATTTTTGCCATAACTTATCACGTGACGAGTTGTAAGTGGTGAAAAAAATATTATAGCAAAGATTGTATAATTTTTGGTGGTCCTAACATTTTTCTTAATTATGCCTGCTTTTTAACTCTCTTTTTTTTAACTGTATGCAATTCCCACATGGGTCTCGCAATAAATGACCTTTCTTTTTTCTTGGATAGCTTTTATTGTGGGTTTCACTATTATGTTTTTGATAAAAAAGTCAATACAAGTAACTGAATGTGGGTTCCACGCTATAGTTTTTCTCAAAATGTCAACTTCTTTAGGGAAATTATTGTGTACTCCCGGACTACCATAAATGCGTGCTCCCTTCTCTCACATGAATGGTGGGTCCCACCATGAATTTAGTTTGTGGGACCCACTATTCATGTGAGAGGAGGGAGCACGCATTTATGGTACTCCAGGAGTACCTAATAATTTTCCACTTCTTTATGCTAATTGTGGGCCCCACACTACTTTTTATGCTAGAGAACTTTGAGCAAAAAAACTATATAGGTAATTCAGAAATGAACATCTCTAAAATCTCAAAATACTCATCATAATATATATATATATATATATATTAAAGTTAAGTTGGGAGAAAATCCTATTAGATCTTAATACAATTTTATTTTCTTAATTTTTGTTCTAAATGAGTTATTAATCTAGAAAAACTATAGAAACAAAATTAATAAACCTTAATAAAAAAATACTATCATTGGTTCATTATTATCATACAAGGAGTTGTTGGACAAACTAAAATTGATAATTTCAGGGATAAAAATTTAAATGATTTTTTTTCATTTGTTTCAAATAAAATTATATTTATTTTATTAGTAGCTATTTTGTACTTTCAATTATACAAACATTATATATATTATATATAAATTTGGTAAATTTTAATATGTACTTAGTTATGTTTATTTGTAAATATATTTCATGCATAAACCTGGGGTTAGAAGCTCAATTCAATTTAAACCCCAAAACCAACGAGAGAAATCCTCAAAAATTCCTTAATACCCATCTCAAAATACACCACAAAACTCAAAGATGAAGAGAAATCCCAAGGAATCCAGGTCAAAATCTTATGAATTAACAACAATAAGCAAGAACTCTCAAACCTAAGTTAACGTGAGTCTGAACTAGCCTATATAACTATCCACAATTTAGTCCTCGGTGCCGCAAACGCTTCATGTACTACCAGCAAAAAAAAAAAAAAAAACCTAACTAATAGAGAGAGCCACCAACACATTTAGGCTTTCGGCCCACATTGGCAAAGTTAAAATGTTATTCGCTTAGCAGCCTTAGTTATTCCTAGATTTCTTAGTTAAATCTTTTGGTAATCTTCTTGAATTTGCTTTGGATTTGAGATGTTCACCTGCTTCATATGCTTAGATCTGAGTAATGATCATAGACTATATATATGTGGTTGTAAATGAATTTTTGTGGTTAATCAGCGGCTATTGATATGTATTTTGGTTGGTAGATGATAATTGGTTTTGGTTGTGGGGTACTGGGGTTTTAACTTTTAGAGAGAGAGAGAGAGGTGTTTCCAATAAAGACATCTAAGGATCAAATTCCTCCACCTTCAACTAAAAAAAAAAAAGTGTAATGAAAAATAAGGATATAGGAGAGAGAATAAAATTAAGAGCCCAACATATTACCTGTGGTTTTTAACACTAGGGTTATAAATGAGCCAAGTTGAACTGAGTATTTAATTTTATTTCAAATACTAGTTAAGTTTGAGCTCATCGCCAAACAAATTATATATTTAAGTTTGGTTTTTTTTTTTTTTTGTCAAACAAGTTTGAGTTTTTTCACGAATTACTTAATTAACTTATTTTTTTTTTTATATATATAGTAAAACCTTAACAACATACTTTTTACTTTTTTCACAAATCTATGAATTTCAACTATGAATGAATTGTTTATATTACCAATAAACTACAAATAATAGCTTGATATCATATGAAACCTATTTACAAACTTTTACAATCCAATTTTAAGTCTATATAAGTATAATTTAAACAAGTATACATATACAAATAAATTAAATACGTTTTTTTCATATCAATTTAACCATATATAATAAGTATATATCCATGATTATTTACGAAGACATTATTATGTTTGAATTTGACTAATTTAATAGTCAAGCTTAAACCTGGGTTTGATATTGACTTGTTTGCTAAACAAATGAACATGAAAAAGTATTTTCTTGAGTTGAACTCAAGCTGTTTATAAACAACTTGATTCATATACAACCATATTCAACATTGGAACAACAAATTTCGTTACCACATAAACATATTTTTGTTAATTTATAATATATAAAAAACAATATAAAATTTGTTGGGGATTTTACCAAATTAAGGAGTAACAATGAGAGAACAAATGAACACATCAAGTATATAGAAATTAGTGATTGACTTGGACACAATTGAATGTTATCCTTAAATAATATTTGTCCCTATACACAAATTGCTAAAGGGTTTCTACAAACTCGTCCCCAAGATACAACCAAGTTTATTGGGTTCTACAAATAGCAATTTTGGAGAATACCAACAAGATTTCTTGTGTTTCATTTTAACTTACTATTTTGGGGAGGTAGTCATATTTTTAAGTGAACATTAACCTCTATTTATACCCATAGGGTTATAACCCTTCAAAAGGTATGTATGGAGAGTTAAAATGTTTCATATAATCGTTCACAAGGCTTGAAACTTCTTCAATCTTTTTGAACAGTCATCATAAATTCTGCAGAAAATTCAGTTTTTCGAATTTCGATCGGTCAAGAGGTCCTTTCGATCAATCGAACAAGAATCGAATAGCGATCGAACCATCCAAAAACTCCAGGATTATTTTCTTACTATTTCGATCGATCGAACCAAAGTTTTGACTGATAGAAAATGCCTAACTTCGAATTTTCACTTAGAAAATTCTAGAACTTGAATTTTCACTTTTTATGAAACAATATTCTCCAAACTCAAACATCATTATTACAACTTATCCATATATATACCTATATATATGGCAAAAAACAATAGAGTTTAAATATAAATTAAAATGATCATTCACATATACTTTTAGTCACGTGACATTTTTTAATAATTATGTGATTTATGTAAACAACATTCGTCTGTGGTTTTATGAATTATCATGTATAGGGTTGAAAGAAGATTCTCCATACTAAATTTTGTGGAAAACTTCGTCCTATGAACAATAAAGTGAAGGATAGTACATTTGAATAATAGTAGCACAAATTGACCCATGGTGCTAAATGTTTTTTTTTTTTTTCTTTGAGGAAAACTTTATGATTTAAGTTTTTTTGTAAGTAAGTAATTAGAGCTTGCATCGTTGCAATTTAAGTTTTCTTTTATTTTTATTTTTTGGGTATCGTTGCAATTCAAGATTATGACCAGTTGATATCATGCCAAACATATATATCAATGACTGGTCTGTTTCTTGTGAACAAAAATAAAGATTGAAAAATTCAGGTATTGACTAGTACGGTTAAAAATAATAACCCAAAGGAAGAATGCACATAAGCTTAGACATACTATACCAAAAATAATAATAAAAAATGTTCTATGTGTCGGTCTTATGAGTCCATTGTCTCACTGACACGTGGGCCTTACCTGTGTGGGACTCACATGTGAATGAGACAATGGTCTCACGAGACTAGTGCAAGATATACTATCCCCTTGAAAACTTTGTTGTTAGCTGGCTTCCTATTTTAAGTCACTCTTTTTTTTGCGTTGCGGTGAGGGAAGAGGATGCCTAAAAGCTTGTTGTATTTCCCATCTATTTGTGGGTTCTATGTTGTTAATGAAAATATTTCTATTCATGAAATATAAAAAAGACCCCTTTTATCTTATACAAAATACTTAGATACAAATTGTAGGTATTGCAAATACATACGGGTCTCACTTTTTGGTCTTTGCCCTATTTAGCCAATGCGTTTTGCACTTCTATTAGCCTTACGGTATATATGTGTGATGTGGAAGCACTATCTATCATCAGCCCAATAACTCTCTGTAATCAATGGCAAGAGTAGAAAGACCTACAAATGTAGAATTTGAGATGGTTAGTAATGAAATAACCAATTTAGAATCAAATTATATAATAACATTCTTGTATCTCATATTCTATATCATGGATAGTCATTGATGTATTGCCCATTATTCAGCTGAGTACGTAATTATAAATTAATACATTGGTTTAGACCCTAGAATCTAGATCGTAATAGAATTTTAAACTAAAATGATAAAGTTTAGGCTAAAATTCAATTTAGTTCTTTAATTTTTATTCTTAAATTACTCCTTAAGATTTATTTTTTGTCAATTCAACCATTCTTAAGAGATGTTAAAAAATAAAAAATGAAAATGTTGGTGTTTAATATAAATAGTAAAATATGGAACTACAAATATCAAATTTGATATTTTCATCATCGTAGATAATTACACATTTAATAGAATATATAATTATTCCATCTATAAAATTATTGAAATTAGTCAAATTGAACTATTTTTTTTTAGAGAGTTTCAATTTATAGTGTCTGCTTTTGATAATAGCTATTTATTATTAGACCAAGACATTAATCGGTTTTTGGTTTAGGCGGGGGATTGAACCTCAAATTTGTTATTCAAACATTAAAGATTTTACTAATTGAGTTAACTGGAACCCACTCAAATTGAAATATTTTGTTACAAAGTATAAAAGAAGAAAGTTTAATTCTATCTATAGAAAATGCTTAATTGTTAGAATAATTTTCTTTCATATGATAAATATTGGTTTTTTATACATTATAAAAATATTTATATTTTGTTTACCATGCATGACATCATGTTAATGCATGTAACTAAATAAAACAAAAAAGGTAGTATCTTCTTTTTTTTTTTTTTTTGCTGACAAAAAAACAATAATAAAATTGGTATCTGCTTGTTGTAAATAACACCTCCAATCCAATGAAATGAAAAAAAGGAAAAAAAGAAAAAATAATATTCAGCTCATATCCTAGTGAAGAATAGAAAGAATCAAACTTTCCTGATGAGGGTAAAGACTAAAAAAAGGCAGAGAATGATTTGTCATAATTTTATTTTCTGAGTTCTGACTTACAAGTAAGAAAAAAAAGGTCACTTGAATAGGTGAACCCAAAAATCTACAAGAAATCACACCTAATACAAGCTAGATAGAGAACCCAAATGTGGCAAAATCTAAAAAGGGTGACGTGAGTGTATACGTGGCAGTGGCACGCCCATTGTAATCGAACCTGTACCGCACACCATACCGAGAAGAAGTGGACTCAGAATTGAAAGTGAATTGGAGCTGAAGCTGAGCTGATGACGGTCATCAACTGGCACGTGTGGGTTAAGGGAATTGCTGTCGAGTTTAGATTCGGCCAGCTGATAAGCACTTGTGCAGTTGAGCGCACACCGTCACAGAGACAGGGTGGGACCCAGAGCCGGTAACCGGTAAGTGTGTATGGTTATCTTCACAGGGCAAAAAGCAGTGAGAATGGGCTCGTGTTTGTTTTGTTTGGAAACGTTGGTGTTTTTCAAGAAGGAACAGACAGTTTTATGGAAACTGATATAAAGGAATTTAGGGTAGATTTTTTATTGTCTTAGAAATACCATTCTTGTCCTTGTATGATTTTTGGGCACAGTACCAGATCCAGAAGTGCAGAGTTGGTGGGAATTCACTCTTTGCCCTTGTTGATCCTTGTCTAATATAATATTTCCTTCTCTTTTTTAGAATTGCACTTTTTTTTTTTTTTGTGGAGAAATTTGATAATGGGGGAAAGTGGAATTAAACATTTGATGTTTTTGTTGGAAATACCGAGAATTGTTAACTAATTGACCTATGAGGATCGCAAAACCAAACTTTAAACATTATGAATAACTTTTTTTTTTTTTTTGGTTTTTCCTTTTTTAAAAGAGAAATATAAAATCATAATATTATATCTTTTTTTTAAAAGATAAAAGTGAATAAAAATATAAATTATAATGATGCAATCTAGTTTGCATATGCATGAAAAAGAAGAAGCAAAAATATAGAGAATCGTTTTGGTTGTGTGGACATGGACTTTCTGGTGCCAAAGTCAATAGGCAACTTTGCAAAATAATGAAAGACATATAATTCTAGGTTTGCATTCTCGTATCTTTCTTTGAAACTGTTGCCCTTTTTAATGCTAGGAGTTGATCTCTTCGTGATACCAACGAGGTTATCCCATTCTTGATATCAATGAGGTTATCCATATCAAGGCTCTTAGTGGTTCCTGGGTTAAAGGAGCTTGGGAAGAGCATGTGAGCATGAATTTATTTTCATATCGAGTATAGGTTGACCTAGTGACTCCCGAGTCACAGGAGCTTAATGCTTGGAGCCTTTAATACCTCTTGCCCACATGCCACGTCATTAAGCCAAGCTGGCATTCAGCGTAGTTGGGCTTATAACTTGCTGAGGTGATACGTCATGATTTATCCTCACCAAAACTAAGCCATAAAGTGTTCCCTACTAAAAACAAAAATAAAAGCAAAAAATACATTTTATTGGATTTGTTTTCTAGAACATTATCTTTAAAATTGAAATAGAAAAATTTGTTGGACAGATGTTGCTAACAATATGGCACTTCTAGACCCTTAGCCTATATCAAGGTCATGAAAAAAAATGTTGTAATTTCATAAGACACTTATCAACCTAGGGCTAGTTTTTATTTATTTATTTAATTTATTTATAGAAACCTAGGGCTAGTTTGGCAGTACATTAAGGCTCTTAATGCTTTTTTAGCAAAAATTGCCACACATTTGACAATTTTGTTTAAGAGTATTGAGATATTTTTTAAGTTAAAAACAATTTCAAGACTAAACTTTAAATTTCAAGCTTTGCTACATGACATCGTTGTTCTAGCTATAATATTTGGTGAGTTTGCCTTTTCAATATTGTCCAAGTAGGTGTAATAATTTTGTTGTAGAGGTATTGGGACACATTGTATTTATTTATTTAATTTTTATGAGAAAACTGCCAAAACTTCATTAAGAACTCAAGCTAACAATAACATCATAGAGAAAAGCTTGTTCTAGAAAACAAGGAGTCTTTTCAATCCTTATAGAAAAATCAACAATGCGAAGTGCATGTTTAGCTAACAAGTGAGCAGGCCTATTGCCTTGTCTCCTTATATGTGAGAAAACAACCTTCCTAAACTCATATGATGCAAACAAAGAGCCATAAACCAAAGCAGCCACAACAGTGGGGGGAGGAGCCTCATCCTTCAGCGCATTAATTAGGATTTGAGAGTCAGACTCAAGCACAAAGTCCTGAATGAGCATATCCTTTGCAAATTCTAGCCCAACCTCAATTGCCTTTGCCTCAACTTCAATAGCACCAAAAGGGAGTTGTTATTTCTTACTACATGCTCCAATCAGCCTTCCCCCTTCATCCTGAATCAAAATGCCCACTCTTGCCGATTTTTCTGCAGCACAAACAGCCCCATCCACATTAATTTTATAAGTATTTGGAGGTGGAGGGAACCATGAAGCAGGGCATTTCGTTTTCTGCATAAACTCCCCTGCTTGGCTGGCCTGGTACTCCCCTAAATAATCTAATGCACCATGGATTACTGCCTGACCGGACTTCTTTGCCCCGTCATTCCTCACTTCATTCCTATTAGTCCATAACTTCCATGAAATCATGATAACATTCTCCACCTTTTCTTGTTCCTATTTGTCAATCATGACAACAAACCACAATAAGTCCAGAAAGGAGTTCAACGGGACAAACTGGTTCAGTGGGATCAGATTTGATATTTCCCAAATTTCTCAAGCCCTTTGGCAAGTCCAAAACGAGTGGCCCCAAGATTCCAACTCTAATTTGCACTCATCACAGCAACCATTAGATAAAACCATCCTTATCACTAAGTTGTCCTTTGTGGGAAGGATATTCTTACATGCTCTCCAAGTAAAGTGGCATATTTTATGATGAACATTTAGCTTCCAAATGTACTTCCAAAATTTCCTGAAATTGCTGTCATCAGATGCCTCCCCATAAGCAAACCCCTTACTCATCTCCACAACCAAATTGTATGCACTTTTCACACCGAAATAACCATTTGCTATTGATGCCCAAACCTGTCTATCCTCTGGCATCCTTGAACTCAATGCTATGCCTTGTATCATTTTCAACTTCATGAGGAAGAAAAAGACTTTGGACAACTTCCTTTTTCCATACCCCTTCATCCACATCAATCAAAGAGTCAACTGTAGCATCGAGTGGCCAATCGGATGGAGGGGAAACCACTCTGTGAGATGGCGGAGTAGGTAGCCACTTATCTCTCCAAATTTGAATGCTGCTACCATTACCCACTTGCCATCTTATACCTCTCCTCACTATATCTCGAGTAGCCATAATACTCCTCCAAGCGTAGGAGGGGTTAGACCCTATTCCAGCCTACACAAAATTACAACGAGGGAAATATCTGGCCTTGAAAACTTTATACACCAAAGATTCATGACCTAGCTGTAACCTCCACCCTTGTTTAGCCAGTAGCGCTAGGTTAAATTGTTTTAGTTGCTTAAACCCCATACCCCCACATGATTTAGGGGCACATAGCTTGTCCTAGCTAATCCAAGCCCTTTTACGCTCCTTACCGCATTGGCCCCATAAAAAATTCCTGATTAAACTAGTCATCTCATCACATAAAGAGTCCGGGATCTTGAAACAACTCATGGAGTATGTAGGAATATCTTGGACTACTACTTTTATCAACACTTCCTTTCCAGCCTTTGACAAGAGTTTTTCCTTCCATCCCGCTAGCTTTTTTGCCAACCTTTCCTTTATATCTCGAAATGTATTCTTTTTATTCTTTCCCACCAACAATGGGAGACCCAAATACTTTTCATGTTGTTTAATCACCTGAACCCCAAATTTGAATTTGATCTCTTCTTGTATGTTTTTAGTAGTGTTGGGGCTGAAAAAAAGTGATGTTTTTGCCCGATTAAGTTGCTAACCTGATGAAAGTTCATAAGTGTTCAGGACTTGTTGTAAGGCATCACACTCCTTTGAGGTACCTTTACAAAAGATAAACTATCGTCTGCAAAGAATAAGTGAGAGTTGCTTGAACCACCCCGATAGATAGAAACACATTGTATTGGTTAGAGGATGCTCCCTATTATCAAACATAGAGTTTCTTATATACAACATGGTTTTATTTTTATTTTTTTAGAATAATATAATCAGTAAATATCAACTATTGTATTTACCAACAAAGGTCAATCTTTGTTGTAGGAAAGTTCTTGAGGATCCAATTTGTGAAGCGTGTTAGGAGGAAGTAGAGAGTAGTGAGCATATAGTCTAGGATTGTGTGAAGGCATGTGAGGTCTGGCGCCTTATTGGTATTCCCTTTGCTTCACATGGGTTGGTCTTTCCAAGTTTTGCCAATTTCCTATGGCAGCTAAAGTTTGGCCATTGCTTGGGTGATGAATCGCTGAAACTAGTGGCTATGGTGGCGTGACGTATGTGGTTTAATCGAAATGAGGTCAGAGTGGGCAAGGCATGGCAACAAGCTTTAGCGATTGTGCAGAAAGCTAGGCTCCTGCTGGACAAATTTCACATGACTAATTTTAAGTTGACTCAAATTGAGCCCAAGGATGAAGTTCACTGGGTTCCTCCCGATGCACCTTATTAGTTATTACAAGCTTAACGTGGATGGAGCAACTTTTGCTAATCTTCAAGCTATTGGTGTTGGAGTGCTGATTTGCGATAGTGCTGGCAAAGTAGAGGTGGCATTGAGTAAGAAGCGTCTAATCCCATTAGGTCCTCTAGAGATTAAAGCCAAGGCCTTGGAGGAGGGATTTCATTTTGCATGGGATGTTGGAATCTGCGAAGTTATTTTGGAATGTGATTTCAAGATTGTTTTAGAGATTGTGAATGGTTCAAGTGATCCACTTATGTCAATTGCAAACATCATTAAAGGAATTCGCCTCAAATTGGGGGATTTTAGGACAGTACAAGTGTCGCATGTAAACGACAAGACAATCGTCCTGCTTATCTCTTAGGACACAGAAAAAAATCCTACCATGATTAAGTTAGCTTTGATTCATAATAAAGTTACAATCTCTTTATCTAAAAAATTAAGAATAAAAATAAAAATTTGAGATTTAACCTTAAATCTCGTTAGGGCATTATTCCAGTTTTTAATAAAAACAATGAAATGACATTGATGCCTATATTTATTTTTCAAGATGACACCTAATAACTGCCCATTTTGGAGAGAGAAATATAACAATGATGATTATTATTATTCTAACCGATAATAATTAAATAAAAATTTGCTATTACTTGAATTAATTGGTTTCAAGCATGAAAATACAATTTTTGTTATTTTTTTCATCTAAAAGCTCTTTAACAATTGATTACTAAAATTTTTTAATAGTTTTAAACCACTTTAACATTGTAATTTTCTTTTTTCGGATTCTATGATATCATTTTTTTTATTATAAATTCTATGGTATCATCGTGTCAAAACATTAATGAGTTTATATTATTTTTGGTGCAAGAGGATCAGATTACATGTCTCTTATGAATAATAAAAAAATTATACTTGAGTGAATAAGAAAAAACTTTTATTTTGCATACTTGGTAATTAAAATTACAAAGTTTAAAAGATGATGAATATATTTTTTTTAATAAGGGAATATCTAATTTGGGAAAAACAAAAGGGTGTATTTGTCAACCCAAAAAGCTGTATCCTAAACAAACAAGGACACTGATGTAATTCCACCGACTCCCTCAGCCATTACCTAAAAAGTCAAAATAAAAAAAAAGAAAAAAAACCAAAACCAAATCGAAATCGAAAAAGAAAAAAGAAAAAAGAAAAATAGTAATAATAATAATAATAATAATAAAAAAATTAATAAAACAAAAACACAGCAACACACTCAAAAAACTCTCTCACACACTCACACACCCCTAAAAGGGTTTGTTTTCCTCACCACACCGGCCTCTCTTTCTCTCATTCTCTTCTCTTCTTTGCTCTCCTGCGGAAGAGAGAGAACACCCAAAACCTCTCTCTCTATCTCTCTCTATATATATTCTCTCTCTCAAACAAAACAAGAATAAAAGCCTCTCTTTCATATTCAGCGTATAATACAGCTGAATCTTTTCTTTTTTTTACCTCTGCAAGTTTTTAGTTCTGAATCGAACGGCTTTGATTGTCTGTTTTTTGCTATACTTTTCATTAGCGAAAGATCCGAGGTATGCAGCAAGGTGATCAGACGGTGCTGAGCTTGAGACCTGGTGGTGGTCGCGGTAGCAGACTCCTTGGTCCTCGCTTTGATACTTCTTCTACCAATTCTGCCCCTACTTTTGGTTCTTTTACCTCCGATCTCCCACTCCTTCGTCCTCATGGTGGTGCTCCTTCTGCTTTCTCTATCAAGGTTGTACCTTTAATCCCAAATCTTTGATTTTTGGATCTGGGTTTTTTTGATTCAATTCTGTTCATTATATAAAATATGGGTTTTGATTCTTGTTGTGAAGAGTTATTGGTTTTGGTTGTTTCGAATTGGGTTCTGTGTAAAGATTTGATTTTTGGTGTTTGTGACTTTATATGTGATGTGGGTTTTGTCTTTTGGATCTTTTTTTTTAATGTTTTGATCTTGTCATGTATTGATATTGTTATATTTGTTTTGTGGTTGAAAGGGGTCAGTTGGGTATGTTCAATTCTGAAACTTTATTGGGTTGGTGGGTGGTGGTAGCTTCCTTAGATTTATTTATGCCTGCCTTTGTGTGTGTGATTGTGGGGAATATAATGTGGCTGCTTTTAGGCACTGTTTCGTTAGCGTTTTGGAAGTCTCTTTTTTTTTTTTTTTGCTTTTAGGATCCCAACATGGATATGGTTTTGCAGTCAAAAGTGAGAAAAAGGCACTTTGAAAGCTCTGGACGGGCAGACCTGAGGGCCGTGTTTACTAGTGTTATCAGTTAAGGGACTTATAAAAAATAAGGGTTATTAGTTAAGGGGAAGATTTTCTTTAAATAAATTTTGATGTTAATGAGTTCATTTGAGGGTTTAATGTATTGAAGTTGTTGAGGTAAATGTCCTAATTCTTGGTGGGCCACTTAGTATGTGTACCTGCTGTAAATATGGACAGACAGTAATATGTAGGCTTTAGGTGGGCATGTAGTGAGTTTCATATTGCCCATAAAGGACCTACAAACATGGAGACTTATATATGTGGGACTTTGATGAAAGGGCAAGTTCATTGTAGCGTAAGAGAATCAGGTGCAACTTCAGCGGTGCACACTACTATATATTAGACTCGTTGAGTGAGTCGTTAATTCATGCAGGTTTGTAATTGTCTCTTTCTTAAGTGGTGTAGCCTGTGAAACCAGATTTTTCTCTGTTTGTTCTACAGGTTAGATTCATTGAAGATGTGATTGGGACCATTATCAGTGGAGCAGTTTAGTTTTATAGTGAAATTTTAGTAGGAATATTGACATCTTTAATTAATACACACACACACACACATATATTCATGTGTGGAATCATCAAAATGCTAAACAAGATTCTTCTAAGCTTTTGTTTTTTATTGTCATTTATGTCATTAAATATAAGGTTGGACTTAGTAGTTTCACGAATGTTTTATCATATATTTGGTATATTAGCAAGACATTTCGAAAGCTTGTAGCAGTGACGTATTTGCATTAGAGTTGGTGTTATTAAATTGGATTATAGTTTGACTCAGCTATTTACGCATATATCCCGTTTCTCTTTCCTTGCAGTTTTATAGTTTATTTATGTTTGTATGTGAGTACTGAGCTAAAATGTTGTTGAAGCTTCTTGACTCTTTGGTTGTTTTGTTGTAATAGACTGGAGACTCGCGGTTTGAGGGTCGTGAGCGTGTGCGGTACACCCGTGACCAGCTGTTACAGCTTAGAGAGGTAATCATTTAATTCTAGGCTTTGATGCTTGGCTGTGTTATTGTGTCTGGTTACAGTATCAGAGGAAAAATTATCATATTAAGCTGTTTTGGGAACAATACAGCAAATGCCTTTACTTATATTAAAAATTTCTTGGACTATGTCCTGATGGTGTTGCACAAAATATGTTTCTTTTCCTCATTCTCTTCCTCTTTTTCTGTGCATTATTTTCCTCCTGCCTCCCATGTTCTGTATTTATGATTTCAGTTAATTAGTATGATTGTGTGTACACACACACACCTTTATGAGTTTTTTTTTATCACATATTCTGCTGTATATATAAATCATATTAGTAAAGAGTTGAATCTTCATGTCCTTGTTGGAAGCAGGATTTGGTCTTCACATCTAATATATATATATATATATGCGCTTACTGAATGTCTGATTGCTGTACTTTTTTTTAAAATATTTATTTTGCAGGCTGTTGAAGTCCCCGATGACATTCTAAAACTCAAACGAGAAATTGATGCAGAAATTAATGGGGAAGATCAAAATTGGAGTCGTGCAGAAAGCAATGTAATTTTCTTGCCAGCTTTGAATGCTTACCCCATCCCTCTTTTTTTAACTGGGATGACTGACTGATAGAATTGATGGAAGGCTAAAAATTTAATTTTTCCAGATAGCTCTGATTGTGTGAGACGTTTTTTAGTGATCTCATTTATAATAGTAGAGATCATTTTATTCATCTCCTATTTAGCTTTGAAGTTTTCATATGATCACCTGTTAATGGCCATAATATGAAAAACTTTTTTATTTTTAAATTCCTTCCTCCAGCCACCACTTCAGCCACAGGGTCGTTATTCTGAGCCAGATAATCGTGACTGGCGTGGCCGATCTGCACAGTTTCCTAACTCTGGAGAGAGTAAGGAAGTTGGTGGTCGATTTGACTCCAGACAGCAGGAGGACAATCAATTTAACCGCCAAGACCAACTCAACTCGCAATTTGCAAGGGCCCAGATCTCTTCTAACCAAGGGGTAATTAGTTTATTAACGAATAATATCATTATGATTCTATATGTTTCTCAATATTTATGTAAGAGTGGTTGTTTATGTTTGGTTATTTTGAAATGCTATTGATGTGAGCATCAAAATATAATATTAGCGATTGAACTTGATATCTACTTGTGCATTCTGTTGTTCTAGAAAATGAGACCTCACCTTCCACATTGCCCTCACATGGGGAGGAGGTGAAAGTTGAGCGCTCATTGGCTTGTATAATGATTACTGACATACTGGACACTTAATATGCTGCGTACTAGATTTTGGCTTTTCCCTATTTGTAATGTAAATTTTTAGGTGAATTTTTCACATTGTCCACTTGTGGCCATTTACTTGGGCCTTAGTTTTCGTTGGTGCAGTGCATTCATGTAATGGTGTGAACTCTCTGATTTTAGCGGCCTTTCCAGGTAGTGTCAAGAAGTGTTTACTCTCTGTTGGTCATTCTTAAAATCTCAATGAGGTGTTGAGAGTATGTGTGTATTGTGTATATTAATTGAATAATATGTTAGGTGAGTTTAAAACTTCGGATTATTATTAAGTCTTTCTGGCTTTTAGTTTTCCTTTTTATGTAAAATTTTGCCTTGATGTATGCATGGTTCTCTCTTGGCTATGCTTCTATCAGGTGGTTTAGTTATTTTGTTGTGTTTTTATCATCAGGGAGGTCCTGCTGCTCTAGTCAAGGCTGAGGTGCCATGGTCAGTTAGAAGGGGAACTCTCTCTGAAAAAGATCGTGTTTTGAAGACTGTAAAGGGGTATTGTATTGTGAAGATCTTTAGTTTGATATTTTAAAATCTGCATGTGCATGGTTCCTCTTTACTAGTAACTTATTTGGTGTGATAATCTCTTTGTCCATTTATGCTATCTAGCTGTCCCCTAGAAACATGGTCACTTTTAAAAGTTGACAGAATTCTATTTTCTGTTCTTATGCAGGATATTGAACAAGCTTACCCCTGAGAAGTTTGATCTGCTTAAGGGTCAACTAATTGACTCTGGCATTACATCAGCTGATATCTTAAAGGTTACTCCTTTTTAGATGTGATAATTTACATATCTTTATGCCTCGATTAACTATTGTGTGTTTAGTTTAATGTGTATTCAATTCAACTGACTTTTTACCTGCAATACAGGATGTTATTTCACTGATATTTGATAAGGCTGTGCTGGAACCCACATTTTGTCCCATGTATGCTCTTCTGTGTTCTGATCTTAATGAAAAGCTCCCACCTTTCCCATCTGACGAACCTGATGGTAAAGAAATTACTTTCAAGCGAGTCCTCTTGAATATCTGCCAGGAGGCTTTTGAAGGTGCTGACCAACTGAGACAAGAAATGAGGCAGATGACTTCACCTGAGCAAGAGATGGAGCGGCGGGACAAAGAAAGAATGATTAAGCTTCGAACTCTTGGAAACATCCGTTTAATTGGAGAGCTCCTGAAGCAGAAGATGGTACCTGAAAAGATTGTTCATCACATTGTTCAGGTTCCATTTGAACTCCCTCTCTCTGTGGCTGGGGCCATACACTGTTCATACATACTGTAGTATTGCCTTTTCATTTATGCTTTAGAATATCTTGATTATTATTTAATTGCTTATGTTACTGTTTTCTTTTTGGGGCTAAAAAATTTCTTTTGTTACTTGTATACATGAAACAGGAGCTTCTAGGGCCACCTGATAGCAAGCTTTGTCCTGCCGAGGAAAATGTAGAAGCTATTTGTCAGTTCTTTAACACTATTGGTAAGCAGCTTGAAGAGAACCAAAAATCACGGCGCATAAATGATATGTACTTTAGTCGATTGAAGGAATTGAGCACTAACCCTCAATTGGCCCCTCGACTGAGGTTCATGGTTCGTGACATTCTTGATTTGAGATCAAACAACTGGGTTCCTAGGCGTGAAGAGGTAGGGATTCGAATGTAATCTTTCTTTTTCAAATATATTTTTATGTGAGATAACTGTGGTGTTGGCTTGGAATTTCTAATCATCTCTTCACTATCTTGTTTTTGCAGGTAAAAGCCAAAACCATCACTGAAATACACTCAGAAGCAGAGAAAAATCTTGGATTGCGTCCAGGTGCTACTGCAAGCATGAGAAATAATCGTGGTATTATTTCTGGTGCTCAAGGTAATACTGGCCCAGGGGGTTTCCCTATGGCCCGTCCTGGCTCTGGCGGTTTGATGCCTGGAATGCCAGGAACAAGGAAGATGCCTGGGATGCCTGGATTTGATAATGACAATTGGGAGGTATATCGCAATCGTTCAATGTCAAGGGGTGATGGATCAGGTATGCAGCCTGCTGGACGTGGCCAATCACCATTAGTTGGAAAGACTGCACCACTGAACTCAAGGCTCTTACCTCAGGGTAGTGGTGGCTTTATAAGTGGGAAGACTAGTGCCTTATTGCAGGGCAGTGCGGCCCCACCTGCTCGCCCTTCCAACTATGTTTTGGGTGCAGAGCCTTCACCCCAAGTCCCTGTATCTGCTAAACCTATTCCTACTTTATCTGCACTTCCACGTGTTGAGAAGCCACAGGCTTCGGCTGCAACATTGAATCTAGTTGATCTTCAGAGAAAAACAGTCTCTCTACTGGAAGAGTATTTTGCTGTCCGCCTTTTGGATGAAGCGCTACAGTGTGTGGAGGAGCTAAAGTCTCCAGCTTACTACCCTGAGTTTGTCAAGGAAGCAATTTCCCTTGGATTAGAGAAAAGTCCACCTTGTGCTGAACCAGTTGCGAAGCTTTTGGAGTATTTATTTGCTAAGAAGGTTATTTCCGCTAGAGATATAGGGACCGGATGTTTGCTTTATGCCTCAATGTTGGATGATGTTGGCATAGATGTACCCAAAGCACCAAATAATTTTGGAGAAATAATTGGGAATCTAGTTTTGGCTGGGGGATTGGATTTTAAGGTGGTGAAAGAGGCCCTCAAGAAGGTGGAAGATGACCGGTTCCAGAGAGCTGTATTTGATGCAGCACTCCTGGTTATTAAATCCAGTACATCTGGACAAGGTGTGTTGGATTCACAAGCAGCTGATATTGAGGCTTGCCAGTTCTCTGCATGAGTACATCATATTCCTTAACAAGATGTACCTGCTTTCTTTTGCTTCAGAATGCCCCTTCCCATAATTACCCCCTTTTGAGAAAAGAGCAATTTGTACTACAGTATGTGATAAGGTGGAACTGCGAAAAAAACAGGTAATTTTTATCTGAGTTGTATATTTTTCCGAGGTCATAGCGGTGTGTTATTGAGGAAATGATCAAACCATAAATGCCATGGATTTTGTTCTTGAGTTTGGCTAATCTTATGGCACAAAGCTCGAGAAGAGTGATCCATTAAGGGATCCAGTTGTTTTGTATTTGATTAGTTTTTCAATCATTTTTTATTGTCTTGACTGGGAAATTTAGTTTATTGTTAAAACTTACTAGTTCATAAATGTTATGTTTTTTTACCTTCCACTAATTTGGATGAAACCAACCTTTTTTTTTTGTTTTGTTTTTTCTTACGTGCATATTCGGTCTTTTTTCACTTCTTCTGGGTTCTGTAACTCTGTTAGCCTTTTTTTTTTTTTTTTGGTTTTGTTTTCTGTTTAATGAGCTAGGTGTGTATCAACTATGCGAACTGTGGGTTCTTAGTGTGGCCAGGTTTTCAGGACCATTGTCTAGTCCTACTATCAACTGAGTGATGCCAGGGAGAACAATTTTCACAATATGGTCTCTTGTAATTGGAATAACACTGCTTTCACTTGGGTTTATCACTAAAACTGACAATGTCGTGTTGTTAGAATATTGATCTGCTGCTGGACTGATGCGCTTTTTAGGCTTTGTTAACTTGTCCTGGAGAGAGACATCCTCAAAAAAAAAAAAAGTACCGAGAATTTGTATGAATGCTGAAATTTAAGATAACGTTAGCTTAAATTCTTAATAGGAAAAATGCCATTGGATGCCGCTGCTTTTAGCTTCTCTCTCTAAAGGGTTGAAGCATTGGTAGTTTGTTACTGGTAAGCTACTACACTTCATATTTGTCTTCTTGATAGAATACTATCAAACAGCCTTGTCATTGCACATCCTTAATAGGAAATCAAGTCAATTTGTTCCAAGCACGAAATTTGCAGTCCACCTTAGGAGCTTGATATTGAGCACAACATTTTTTTTTGGTTGATAATTTGATAATTGGGGGGATGGATTTGGACGAACTCCACACATTTTCATTAGAAAAAAAAAAGAAAAACCCAAGATTAAAAAGCTCTTAGCTGAGCACAACATTGTTTTGTTATGTAATATATATATATATATTTTTGATAAGAAACTCTCTTTTTTTTTCATTGATTGAAATAAAAATCAAATACTAACAATGTTAAGTAATATTGGTTGAAATTTCTACTTAAAAAAAAGAGAGTAATATTGATTGAAATAAAAACCTAATACTGAACACGAGGTAGGAGCTATGCTTTTTTGCGGCAAATATCATTCTAAACAATTTTGTTTTCAATCAATTTATTTGTCTTTTATCAATCTATTTGTTGTCTACTTTTTTATTTTTTTGATAGGTATTTGTTGTCTACTTGAGTTGAAGTGTGATAATGAAAAACAGTAACTCTAATTTTTTTTTTTTTGGATGGAATAACTCTAAAAATTTTGTTCCTGTACAGCCTGTGGAAAGAAAATGAGAGGAACAATATGGTGGATGAAAAATGAACCACGAAATTATCAGTTCTAACTTCTAACGTAAAATAGTCGAGATGATTATAATGGTAAACCATAAACCCGGAAACCATTTGTTCTGTTAAATATAAAAAATAAAAACCAAAGAATAACCTATTTTATATATATATATATATATATTTATATTATTTTCTCATAACTAACAAAAATAATTACGTAAGTATTTCTTTTCATTCAGTTTGAAAATTTCAACTTATATTAATCACAATTGTTATTCCTTAAATATTTTAGATCCAGTTTTATTTATTTATTTTTAATAATTATTATAAATGATTAAGAGGTTGCACGATTATAGTATACTAATATTATGAAACATTTAAAAGTTTTTATCAAAATTTAAATAATTTAAATAATTAACAAACAATTTTTTACATGCCTAAATATATAGTATAATTCAATATAATAAAATATGAAAATAATAAAAATTAAAGAAAAACATATTTTTTTCATAGATGATAAATGATTTTAGAATTTTTGATTCCTAACCACGAAATTTAAAATTGATTTTTCTTATAAAAATTTATATATATATTTGTCTACATCTCTAATTTTCTAAATGAAAAAAAAAAATTACTAATGACAAATAAAGAATGTTTTATTAATACTAAAATTTACTTATTATCTAATAATCATTTATTTAAACTTATCAATTCATGTAGGGTCACAAATTGTAGCCCAAACCCAAAAGAATTGGGGAATAAGCCCAATAAACCCAATACAATAAATTTGTAAGAGAGTGGGTGAAAGAACTAGGCTGTTAATGGGTTTTCTAACGGTTAATTAAGGTTTGAAGCCTATCCGAGGAGTAAGTTTTTAGATGAATTGGCTAATCCTGAAAGTTAGTTCTTCACTGTGCTAAAGTAATTCTCTTTCACTATTTCTTTGCTTGTATTTTTTCCGATCCCCCTCTTATGGAGTGTCTCCTCCATTATATAGTCCTCACCAATTCATTCCCATCGTCCACTTGTTTATCATCCAACCCTGCACTCAAGTATTTGTCCTACTGAGCAGCTTTTTTGGTTTTCTGTGGGCGGTAGTAGTTGAAAACACTGTTCAGAGGTCTTCTCCACATTAATGCGGTCAGGAAAACTGCTGTAATGCATTTAATGCGGTGGTAGCAGCTTTTTCCCAAGATATTTCTGTGTTCTTATCCCTTCTTTACACCTCTGAAGTCTATCCTCGTTGCTGGAATGTCCTGGAAGCTTACTCAAGTTAAGCAAAAGCTCACCTGACTGACATTCGTCAGGTCCGAGGAGGATAACTATCTCAGACCAATGTCTTTGAACATTTCCCTGCACGGCTACGCCCTATGGGGCCTTTCCAAACGTTTACTCCTTCTCGGACGTATTCTTATCAGTAAATGGGGTTTAAGGCCCAATATAAGAGTTCAAGCTTTCGCCCCCCATAATAGCCCCTCAAAATTTTAATTTTTCCCTCTTGCTCGAGGAGAAAAAATATAATTTTGACTTGCAAAATTAAAAACCACAAAGACATTCAAACTTTCGCACGTGGAAGGGTCAATTTCGTCATTTTACTGTTGTTTCTGACGCTTTGGAACTCGCGAAACGTCATTAAGTATTTTGGGTGGTGTTATATTCCAGGCATCCAACGGTGGAGCTCTAATCCAACGGTCCAGATTTCTCTTTAAGATTTGGGCGGGATAAAATCCCCCCTGGTTTTCAGTTCCTTATATAAAGGCTCTTGAATATCATTTCCTTCTTTCTTCACCGCAATTCGTAATCTTCAGAGCATTCAAACCTCCAAACTCATTATCCATTAGATCGTTCATCATACTTTCAAAAAGAGACTTCAAAGATCCTCAAGAACTACGAAGATCAGTTTGCGTTCTAGTCTACGTAAGTTTTGTTTTCACAACTCCCTTTATCTCCTCAGATAACCTCCTCGGCTCTCCATTCTCTCTTCCACAAACTCATAATTGGTAGATTTGAACGCTTAGTGAAGACTCCACCCTTGATAGAACTGTTCAAAGAGAAATACCACATACCCCAGGAAGTATCGATACGATACTGTTCCACAGAGGGATTGACATTTGACCGAGAAGTGGGAGAAGTCATAATCCCAATGATTGCCTTCATAGAAGAAGGCATGACTATTCTCATGGGTAGGATTACGAGGGACTACTTACGTGCCCATAGGCTCTGCCCCCAACAATGTGCACCTAAATTCTTTAGATTTCTAGGAGCGATTGACGCTTTGGACCGACATTTAGGATTGGGACTGACCTGGTATGATGTAGCTCATCTATACGAAGGCCACATAGAAGCTTGAGCAGGGTTTTACCTTAAGTCCCGATCCGATGTTGTCAAGCTAATCTCATGTCTCCCCAAGTCTAACAAAGGGATGAAATATGACTTCCTCATCGTATCAGGCCCTTGGAGTGACGGCCTTCCTTGCCCAACCAAGCTAGGAGAGCCAGGTGGAGTAACTTAGATCTAGGTTTTCTAACATTAGATTTAAGGAATTTGTCCTTGGCCCTGTTTTGTTGTACCTAAGTCTCATTTTCATTCATCATTTTTTTTTTTTACATTGAAGTTGAAGTTTCTAACTGTTTGACTCTTTTATCTGACAGATAAGACGTATACCAACCCCAAGCTCAGCTTAATCAACGTACCAGCACTTAACTATTTGCTGAGGTCTCAGATTTTTGTGAACGTCGACGGACAGCTTCGTGCCGTTCACTTGATTCTAGACTATGAACCAATTTCAAGGACTTTCCTAGATGTCGGCAACTCTATTAGAGCAAACGACTATCGTTTGGTTCGCATAGACGTCTCTCGGCCAGGTTTCCTAGCTCCACACGATCTTCCACCCGTTGATCATCTTATTCCACAAGGAATACCTTTTACCGCCCAGCCATTTCAACAAGTACCACTCGGACAAGCTATTGTCGAGGAAGAAGCTGCCTCTTCTTCTTCTCTTGAGAAGGAAATTGACAGGTTCCGATTTGAAGAGGAATCCATCGTTATATCAGAGGCTGAAGAAGAAGCGGACGAGTATTCGTGCGTTCAGACTGCTGCCCAGATAGTAACCTACGTTGGTGACTCCTCGGACGAGGAAGAAGAAATGGCTCCTAAGACTGGTCTAAGTTTAAGGGACGTTATGGAAAACAAGAACAAGGCGCCTTCACCTAAAGATAAAAACAAGTCCAAACCGCCAGTGAATCCTCCTCCTCCTCCTCCTCTTCAGCTTCCTGCTGACCTCGGGCTAAAGCCCAACCTTGATTTAAGGAGGAAGAGGTACATTGAGGCTCCTGAGGAAGGTGAGATGGCCCCTTCCAAAGGAAGCAAGTAGCCCAGGCAATCACAAGACCAAAGGGGCAGGAGTTCCACCTCCGTTGATAGCCGAGAGGAGCCTCCTGTGGCTCAAGTGTGTCGACCAACCCACACTTGGTCACCAAAGCTAGAGGTAGATGGTGTGCCAATCACATATGATGCCTCCCTTAGGCATTACCGCGGGGGGCACGCTGGTCATGTGGTTGAGGCTCTAGAGCAGCCCCTCCTCCTTCCAAAGGACATGGAGACTTATAGGAACTTCAACCATCCCGAGCTCTTTCTATCCCTTAAAAGGGACCTGGCTATGGTAAGCGACTAGATTCATTGTTCTATCTTCATACTTCTACATTTCCTTACATTTTATAGTAAAGGTGAAATACCTCTTGTTTTTGTTTGTGTTTTTTTTATATTTTATTTCTAGATCACACAGTAAGTTTTCGTGGCCGAGGAGTGGGTAAAGAATGCACGTGGCAAGACCAGGGTTGCCTTGGATGCTCGGGCCAAAGTGGAGGTGGAGCTAGGCACCCTAAAGGAAAACCACGCTAAGATGGCCGAGCAGCTGAAAGAAGCTGTTAGGGCGAGAGATAGTGCCAAGGCAGACCTAAAGATGACGGAGAGACAGTTTGAAGAAGTGCGCAAGAACCTGCATTATACTGAAGTAAATCTGGCAACGGAGAAACAGATGGTGACAGAGCTTTGCGAAGAACTTCGCAAGGCCAGGGAGGCTGCCCAACTATTCAAAGAGGCAGCCAAGGCCGAGAAGCAAGCTGCATACGCCCTGGGGTACAGGAGACTCAAGGCAGGCTCACAGAGGAGTTCTCCGCTGTAGCTAGGGATTACTGCGATATCCCTTGGGGTAAAGCCCTTGATGTCGCTGGGATTCCTGTTGATTCTAGCCTGAGGCGACCTGAGAGCATCTACTATGACCCAGATATCCGCAAGCTCTCAGGTCCTAGCTCCTCTCTCCCAGAGCAACCTGCGAGCATCTACTGCCCAAGTGTCTGAGGTGCCCATAGCAGATCAAGTCCCTCCTGCCCCTGTGGAAGTTTCAATGGATTCTCGCCAAAATGCTGGCAAAGGGAAAGAAGCTGAAGCTCTCCAAGGCAAGGATAAGGGCAAGGACAAGGATAAGGGCAAGGGGAAGGCCTCAGACACCACTATCTCTCAGCTCGAGCAAGCTGCTGATCCAGGGGCTCCCAAGGCACAAGCTTAGGATTTTAGTTTTTGTAGTGTATTTGTTTTTTTTTTTTTATGTTTATTGTTTTTGTATCATCTTTTTGTAAAGGAAATGTACCACACTTTTGCTATCAATGAAGATATGTTTCTTTTACTTCATAAGTCATGATAAATAGTGGAAAACTGATCTGATGCCATCTTCATTTAATTTGAATAGTATGTATTGCTATATTAGGCAAACATAACATATTATAAGTTAAGTTCAACTAAAAGGTTCAGGACTTTGGTCACAACGCATAAATTGAATAAGCATCTTCAAAAGTAACAGGTAACAATAAGTATAATTAACCCAAATTGGAATTTTAAGTAATACCCTTAGGTTTGAATTTAAATACTTAAAGAAACTTAGAGTGAGTGTTAACTAACCCAAATCACCTGGTCCGAAGACTTCTGTCATGATTGAATTTAAGTTTAAACACTTGAAAGAATTGAGAACAAGTGTTAACTAACCACAATCATCTGGTTCGAGGACTCCAGTCATGATTGAATTTAAGTTTAAACACTTAAAAGAATTGAGAACGAGTGTTAACTAACTCAAATCATTTGGTCCGAGGACTCCAGTCATGATTGAATTTAAGTTTAAACATTTAAAAGAACTGAGAATGAGTGTTAACTAACCCAAATCATCTGGTCCGAGGACTCCAGTCATGATTGAATTTAAGTTTAAATACTTAAAAGAACTAAGAACGAGTGTTAACTAACCCAAATCATCCAGTCCAAGGACTCCAGGCATGATTTGAATTTAAGTTTAAACACTTAAAAGAACTAAAAGATGAACAGCATAAACACTTTATATAAAGAACACATATTGATCAAATAAACACTTATTAATAGTAATACCTCTTTAGGTTATTTACATTCCAAGGACATGGTACTACATGTTCGTCCAGATCTTTTAAAAAATATGCTCCAATACCGGCTTTGAAGGTGATACGATAAGGTCCCTCCCAATTTGGCCCTAACTTTCCCCAAGATTGATTCTTTGCAGTGCCCACAACTTTACGTAATATCAAGTCACCAGGAGCTAAAGGTCTTAACTTTACATTGACATCATAACTTTGCTTCAGTTTCTGCTGGTAATAAGCCAACTGGACCATCGCATTTTCTCTCTTTTCTTCAATCAAGTCCAAACTTCTTGTTAGTTGCTCATCGTTATTTTTTGGATTGAATGAACTGGTTCTTGTCGTCAGGAAACCAGTCTTTAAAGGGATGACAGCCTCAGCTCCATAAGTCATTGAGAAAGGGGTCTCTCCAATAGATCTGCGAGGCGTGGTTCTGTATGTCTAGAGTACATGTGGTAATTCCTCCACCCATTTACCTTTCGCATCATCTAATCTTTTCTTCAGCCCTCTTACTATGACCTTATTTACAGCTTCAACCTGCCCATCCCCTTGGGGATAAGCAGGAGTAGAGTACCTATTAGTAATCCCCAACTCGCCACAGTATTTTTTGAACATCTTACTGTTGAACTGAAGGCCATTGTCCGAGATGAGTGCGTGAGGAACTCCAAACCGAGTAACGATGTTCTTCCAAACGAATTTTTTCGCATCCACATCTCTGATGTTGGCTAGAGGCTCCGCTTCGACCCACTTCGTAAAATAGTCTGTGCCGACTAGGAGATATTTCTTGTTTCCCACTGCTTTGGGAAATGGTCCCACAATATCTAAGCCCCACTGAGCAAATGGCCATGGGCTAGATAGTGGATTAAGGATTCCACCTGGTTGGTGTAAGCTCGGCGCAAACCGCTGGTATTGGTCACACTTTCTGACGTATTCCAGAGCATCTCTCTGCATATTTGGCCACCAGTAACCTTGGGTAATGACTCTGTGTGCTAAGGATCTGCCTCCAGTGTGGCTTCCACAGATTCCTTCATGCAACTCTTCTAGAAGTGACTTGCTTAGCTCGGGGTGGACACATAACAAATAAGGTCCTGAAAATGAACGCTTATATAGTTTATGGTCCTCCGATAACCGATAACTAGTAGCTTTTCTTCGTATCTTGTCAGCTTCTATTTTTTCCTCAGGCAAAATGTCCTCCTTCAGGAATCGTATGATAGAATCCATCCAACTGGGCACCACCCTAATCTGATGGATTTGAGCCACCTCTCTTGCCTTTGTGGGTCTATGCAAGTCCTCTATGAGAATTATTCGAGGCAAATGCTGTGCCGAGGACGTTGCAAACATAACTAAGGAGTCAGCGTGCGCATTGCCACTTCTAGGGACATGTAACAAGTCAAAGGAGTCAAACTTTAACTGTAAACATTTAACTTGGCTAAGGTACCCCTGCATCCTCTCGTCTTTTGCCTCGAATTCCCCTCTCACTTGGTCGACAACAAGCCTCGAGTCCGAGAAGAGTCTTATGGACTTTCCACCCATTCTTTGGACCATAGCCATTCCCTTCACCAGAACTTCATACTCGGCTTCATTATTGGTGGCTGAAAAATCTAACCTCAAAGACTTTGCAATGACAACCTTTTCAGGGGACACCAATACTAACCCAACCCTTGAGCCTTTTTGATTCGATGCTCCATCTACATATACTTCCCACGTCGGAAGGCAATATTGGGAGATCGTACCAACCAATTTTTCATCCATATTTCCACCCGATGGTAGTTCTTCTATCTCAGTCGGGTTCAGTGAATTCGGCCACCAAATCCGCGAGGACTTGTCCTTTTATGGAGGTACGAGATATGTATTTGATGTCGAAAGCCCCTAGAATTGTACCCCACTTGGCTATCCTCCTTGTGTAATCGGCACTTCGGAATATGGTTTTAAGCGGGAGCTGTGTAAGAAGTAATAAGGTAGCTTACGTGTGCCAAGTACTACTGCCAGGATAGCTTTCTCTAATGGTAGATAACGCATTTCGACTTCATGCAATGACTTACTCACGTAATAAACTGGCCGTTGTACACCATTATCAACTCGTATTTGTACCAAACTTACAGCATATGGGGCTACAGCAATGTAGGCGAAAAGGACTTCATCTGGCTTAGGACTAGACATGATCGGTGGTCGAGCTAGATAATCCTTGAGTTGTTGGAATGCTGTGGCGCATTCTTCTGTCCACTCAAAACATTTCCATTTGTTGATTAACAAGAAGAAAGGTCTGCATCTATCTGCTGATCGGGATATGAATCTGTTCAAAGCAGCAGCAATCCCAGTTAATTTTTGCACCTCTTTAGGATTCCGAGGAGATCGCAAGTTGTTAATAGCTTTAATCTGGTCTGGATTGACTTCGATTCCCCTGTGAGTGGCCATGTAACCGAAGAATTTGCTTGACCCTACACCGAATGAGCACTTGGAAGCATTCAAACGCAATTTGTAATTTCTCAGGACTTCAAAGATAGCTCGAAGGTCTCCCAGGTGCTCTGAAACCATTTTGCTTTTCACCACCATGTCATCTATATAAATCTCCCAGGTGCCTTGGACAATATTTTTCACCACCATGTCATCTATATAAATCTCGATATTTTGCTTTTCACCACCATGTCATCTATATTTTTTCTAGGGTCATCATTCTTTGATAGGTGGATCCTGCGTTCTTCAAACCAAATGGCATTATTTTATAATGATAATTCCCAATAGGAGTAACAAAGGCTGTCTTCTCTTGATCGTCCAAGGCCAAAGGTATCTGGTAATAACCCTAGAAAGCATCCAAGAAACTCATTCGAGGATGGCCGGCAGTAGCGTCTACTAGCTGATCTATCTTGGGCATAGGGAATGGATCTTTCGGGCAAGTCTTGTTTAAATCCGTGAAATCAACGCACACTCGCCATTTCCCACTCTTTTTCTTTACCACCACCGTGTTCACTAACCACTCAGGATAGAAGACTTCCTTAATAGCCCCAGCCTGCTTGAGTTTCGCTACCTCCTCTCGGACTGCTTCTGCATGCTCTTTGGATGGACGCCGAGGGAGCTGCTTTTTGGGGGCTATTAATGGATTAACATTTAAATGGTGGTAAATGAATTCTGGATCCACCCCCGGGGCCTTGTCAGTATTCCAGGCAAAGACGTCAATGTTATGTTTAAGGAACTTTATCAGCTCCTCTCTCTCTTGTTGAGGTAGTTGGGATCCGATTTGAAAAAACTTCTTTGGATCATCTCCTATTGTAATCTTCACAAGATCTTCGCACTTTGCCTCCTCGGTTGGCCTACCGATGGATTCCACCGGGGGTTTTAACTGCTATAACTCTTTCTCTTTGTGAGTCATAAATTCAGCTTCAGGCCTGTGTCGGATGGCCGTAACCATGCACTGCCACGCCACGGCTTGATCACCTAATATTTCCTCAATTTGTCCTTCGGATGGGTACTTAACCTTCTAATGCAGAGTGGAAGAAACTGCTCCCAAAGTGTGAAGCCAAGGTCTGGCGACAATTGCTGTATAAGGAGAAAATGCATCCACCACGATAAAATCAACCTCCACCGTCACCGAGCCAGTTTGCACAGGCAATTTGATCTAACCTTTTGGGATAATAACCTTCCCTTCAAAACTCACCAGGGGAGAACTGTAAGGCGTCAGATCCTCAGCTTTTAAACCCAGCCCCTTGTAAAGATCATGATACATTATCTCAGCCGCACTGCCTTGATCAACCATTACCCTCCTCACGTCATAACCCCAAATTCGGATGGTGATTACTAAGGCATCATCATGAGGCTGAATAGTTCCAATCTTATCATCGTCCGAGAACCCCATAACCAGTGGCCGGTCTAATCTGGCTCTCTTCGGTTTGTGATTAGTGTCCTCGGAAGACAGGTAAGCCATAGACATTACTCTAGACGGGCATGATCCTGTTCTGCTAGGTGCAGCAAAGATAACGTTGATAGTTCCCAGAGGGGGTCTTGAAGGTGTTTCTCTCTCGGATCGAGAATTGGCCTGTTCACCTAGCCCACTAGAATGATGCAACATCTACTTCAATTTGCCCTTTCGGACAAGTTGGTCCAAGTGGTCCCACAAACTCCTGCAATCCTTGGTTGTATGGCCATGATCCCGATGATATTAGCAATAAAGGTTACGGTTTCGTTTTTCAGGGTTTCCCACCATCTTGTTGGGCCATTTGAAGAAGGATTCATTTTTGACTTTTTCCAATACTTGATGCACTGGCTCTCGGAATACAGCTCTGACCACTTGATGGTTATTTGACCCTGTATGCTCTGCATAATCCCTTTTCGGCCGGTTGTTGTTGTATCTGTCCAACCTAAAATCTCTTCTTTCTTGAGGGACAACCTTAGCTTTCCCTTTTCCCTGTTATTGATCGTCTTCTATCCTCTTATACTTGTCAACTCAATCCATTAACTGTCGCAAACTGGTGATAGGCTTATCTATTAGAGATCTTCTCAAACCATGCTCGGGTGGGAGGCTGACCTTGAAAGTTCTAATAGTGACTTCATCAAAATCGCCATCAATTTCATTGAACATCTCTCAATACCTTTCAGCATATGCCTTCACAGACTCCCCTTCCCTCATTGTCATAGACAGCAGAGAATCTAAGGGCTGAGGAACCCTACTGCATGTAATGAACCGGGAACAAAATGATTGGGTAAGCTTCTTGAAAGAACTGATAGAGTTCGTTCTTAGCTCATTAAACCATCTCATCGGCATCGGTCCTAAACTGGAGGGAAATACTCTGCACAACAAGGCTTCGTCTTGAGAATGGACAGCCATCTTTTGTTTGAACTAGCTCACATGCTCCATAGGATCCGTGCGTCCGTTATACATGGTAAACGTGGGCTAACGGAAACGCCTGGGGTGTTTTGCCTTTTCTATTCCCCGAGTGAAGGGTGATTTAGAAATCTGGCTTAGAGCTTTCTTCATGACATTAGTTCCTACTCCCCTCCCAGATGGACTTCTTCGCCTCCTCTTGCGAGAATGTTCCTCTTCACAGGAATAAGACTCACTTGGTGGAGTTTCTGAGCGTTTTTTGTAACTGGCATCTTCGTCGTCATTGGAAGAAACGTCAGAGCTGGAAGGGATTTGTTTTCATTGTGCTCGACGAAGTCTCTTTTTTAGATCATCAATTTCTCGTTGCAAATCCTTTTCATCAGCTTGCTCATGTACTAAATGACTTCTTCGTCGATAACCACTTCCACCTGTGTGGAGCGTCTGCAAGCTACCTTCCTGCTGGTTATCCATATCATTTCCGTGCTCGAGGTCATGGAGCTCACCCTATTGATGAACGTTAGCTGATTCTGCATGGTGTGGACTAGTCTGGTGTGGTCCTGAACCTGCCATAACCGTTATAATCCTCACAAGCACTAGTTCTTCCCACAGACGACACCAATTGTAGGGTTACAAATTGTAACCCAAACCCAAAAGAATTGGGGAATAAGCCCAATAAGCCCAATACAATAAATTTGTAAGAGAGTGAGTGAAAGAACTGGGCTGTTAATGAGTTTTCTAACGGTTAATTGAGGTTTGAAGCCTGTTTGAGGAGGAAAAGACACGTACTTTAGGATCAAATATATGTCCGAGGAGTAAGTTTTTAGATGAATTGGCTATTCCTGAAAGTTAGTTCTTCACTGTGCTACAATAATTCTCTTTCACTATTTCTCTGCTTGTATTTTTTCCGTTCCTTTTCTTATGGAGTGTCTCCTCCATTATATAGTCCTCACCAATTCATTCCCATCGTCCACTTGTTTATCATCCAACCCTGCACTCAAGTATCTGTCCTATTGAGTAGTTTTTCTGGTTTTCTGTGGGCGGTAGTAGTTGAAAACACTGTTCAGAGGTCTTCTCCACATTAATGCGGCCAGGAAAACTGTTGTAGTGCATTTAATGCGGTGGTAGCAGATTTTTCCCAAGATATTTCCGTGTTCTTATCCCTTCTTTACACCTCTGAAGTCTATCCTCGTTACTGGAATGTCCTGGAAGCTTACTCAAGTCAAGCAAATGCTCACCTGACTGACATTCGTCAGGTTCGAGGATGATAACTATCTCGGATCAGTGTCTTTGAACATTTCCCTGCATGGCTACTCTCTATGGGGCATTTCCAAACGTTTACTCCTCCTCGGACGTATTCTTATCAGTTAAAGGGGTTTAAGGCCCAATATAAGAGTTCAAGCTTTCGCCCCCCACAATTCATAAGAATTTTGTGGATACTCCTTTTTTTTTACGCTCCATGCTAGAATGTCGAACTAACATTTTACAAATTAATGAGAATCATCCACACAAATAATTCCTCAATACCATATTTCAACCTTGTTGAAGATGCTGCGCAAGTAAAAAAAGACTTCTAGAGTCGATGTTTGCATTGGGGTCGCAACTTTGAGGCTTGGTTTTTTTTTTTATCATTTGTATTTACTTATTAAAAAAATTTTGCATTTTTTATTTATGGTTCCAATTAACTATAAAAAAAAAAAAGAAATAATAATTTGTATTTAACCCCTACTCTATTTTCTAAGATTATTTATTACTTTTCAAGATCTCCCGCGCTTTTTCATAGAGAAATGTCAGGGAGCGAAGAAGCACAAGCATCGAAAACGAACACAGATCCAAAAGACGAGTCGCTGAAGTTTGCCTTAGCTCTCTCTCTTCTCCGATCCAAGCTCCATCAAAACCAGCCTCCTCCGCCGTCGAATCTCTCCGACTCCGACGCTCTCCGATGGAAGCGAAAGGTCCCGCTCTTACTTTCTCACCTCTCTCTTTGCTACAAAAAATTTCTAATCCTTTTTGTGTGATCGAGTTTTTTTTTTTCGATGAAGTTTTAGGCCAAGGAGCGAAAGCAAGAGCTTCTTAGACTCAGAGAAGATCTCAAGGAAGCTGAAGGTTTAAACATTCATATCTATCTCTCTTTGAAATTGAATTTTTAGGTTTTTTTGTGTGTGTGTTTTAATGTTGTGTTAGTTTCAGATGCATCGCAGTGCGATCTGTTCCCGCAAAGTGCTTCGTGCAAGTGCTATTTCTTTGATAATTTGGGGAAATTGAGCCCTAAGCGACTCGAAGTCGAAGATGGCTCTGATCGCAGATTCAACGACGTTCTTCGCAGGAGATTTTTCAGACAAGGTTTTTCTCATCATCATCATCGTCATAGTGATGGTATTATTCCCCATCCGTGTTCAATTAATGTTAGAAAATTTGTTTGTGTAGTTCGCTTCAAGGAAAGGAGAAGACGAACAAATGGATCAATTCAGCGACGCCAATTTTCAGGTTCGCTTTGTGTTTTCGGCGAATTCAAATTTTTTATACGCATTTTCGAATTGATAGTGATTTGATATATGCTCACTTTTAGAAATGCGAGTATATATGAATTTTGTAACTTTTGGTGAATTGATAATTTCATTTGAACTTTTAGGAGTAAAAATTCACAAGAACATTGTATTCCATTTTTTAATTCAGTTTTTGAATGTATTTTTCTGGTTACAACTGCAGATTTGAACGCTGACGATGAAATTGAGCAGCTCAGGGCCTCAGTTGATTTTCTTGTGGAGCTTTGCGATACCGTTTCTAATGTCAGATTATTTCACTCACTCTTTCTAAGTGCATTCTTTTAATAAGTGAATGTAATTAATTTTTGTTTTGTTTTTAATTGTATTTTGCAGGTGGAGAAATCTAGTTTTACTAACTGGGCACATCAAGCTGTGGACTTTATTTTAGGTATTGGTTGTCATTCTATTAATCATTGTTTCAAGAAATCTGTGCTTCTTTAGTTTATTGTAATTCATTATCCATGAAAATATGAACTTCTGCTTTTAAAAGTAACTCTACTGTAATTTGTGATAATTTGATTGTGTCCATACGGTTTAGGTGGCACCCAGATTGGAGCCTCTTGTGATCATCATTTAATTATGGTTATTCTTGCCTTACTGTTCTTGGTCAATGGAGATGTATATGCTGTGTTTGGCATGATGAAAGATTAGTCTTTGAAAGAAGAAAGAATTAGATGATGCCAAGGATATCTTTGGAAATTACTATAGGCTACGTTCAACATCTTTGCACATATGAAAAAAAAGGTTATTAAAATTGATCATACGTTTGCTTGGTGCCACAGATGTGAGCTACATTATTAATGTAGGTGAACATGGGTCGAGATCGATAGAGTAAAGAAGTAAGTTATGGGAATTAATTTTGTTATTAAAATAAAGAAATTTTAAGTAGAACAATCTAAACTAGTATCGGTTGTGCATTGGGTACAACCTTTATCAGTTGTCCAGAATGTTTTACGTACTTTATTGTTGGCATCTTACGGTGTAAGGACTATTATGGATAGATTACTAAGGGAGGGATTTGCAATTGCAGGCTGATGGTACTTTTATCTTTTTTGGCTTGTTAGTAACAAGTGACTTTAACTACATTACATTAATGCTACCAGAACATCTGTTGTTTGAGAGTATCTGTCAAAACATTAAAGTTAACATCTTTTAATTATTGTCTTGCCATCTTAGTATGTTGAATGTTGATTAGTTTAACAATGCTTGAAGAGTTGTTGAAAGACTGCTGATTTAATAGAGAACATTGCCTGGATTAACAGAGCGATGAAATAATTTTTTGTTATCTGCTGTAATAGGTCTTACATTTCCAAAGAAATAAATGCACAATACTATATTGCTTTTGACTCTCTTTAACATCCTTAATGAGAATGTTTTGAGTCTCCTAATGTCATGCTTGGATTCATTGATACATTGAAAGAAGTTGCTGGAAAAAGAAGTGGATCACAAGTGGCCAGAAAGGGTAAGGACTAGGGACTAGGGACACAGAGAGTATCTGTTGAAACTGTGAGAAGTGATGTCCTATATTTTAATAGAAAATTTGACCTGTAGTTGAATGGAAATGAGTAATAGATTAGTTATACTTTTTCAAGGGACTTAAGAAGGTAATATCTGGCTAACTTAAATGAGAAACCACAACAATCATTGTATGAATTGCAAAAACTGCAACAGCATGCAGTTATTTTCCTCTTTTCATTATCTACTGGGCTGTGGGGAAGTAAGGTCAACTATGGTTAGGTTCACTGCTTCCCGTTAAAGCTCAAATTGTAATGACTTACTAATAAGTTTCTTATTATCTGTTTAATATGAGTTTCTCTTCACTTATATAATGTTGCAATATGTTCTTCATTCTTACTCTCTAAATCATATTTTTTATCTGCTTCTTATAGCTTCATTGAAGAATCTATTATCTACTGGAAAGAACATGGAAGTCATTGAAGGAATTGTGAGCAGCTTAATAATGCGTTTGGTTAGAAGGATGTGTTCCCCGTTGAAATTAGATGGTAAATAGTTATTTGTGTTTGGTCTTTGGCTTAATGGTTTGTTAATTCTATAATTCTTAGAACGTTTAGAAATATGACATTGTTACATGTTCTCTATTCTTTTCCTCGATGATATTGCTAATATGTTATTTGTTGCTTTCTCTTAATTATTATAATTATAGTTTTTTTAAAAAAAAAAAAAAATTGGTTTCAACATTCTGTTACAGAGTCTCTACACACTGACTCTGATGCCCGATTCTATGTTCAACACCTGATCCGTAAACTTGGAAGTGAAGCCTACATTGGACAACGTACAATACTTTCAGTTTCTCAAAGAATTTCTGTACAAGCTGAAAGTTTGCTTTTCTTAGATCCATTTGATGATGCTTTTCCCAACATGCATGAATGTATGTTTACACTGTAAGTATTCTGCAAAAACTCGTTTACTGTTAGTCTGTTATGATGAATCTTCCTGATCGTTTTTGAAATATTATCTATTGGAGACTCAAGCTCATTGATTTTATCTTAGTGATAGTATTTTTCATTAGATAGTTATTTCTCAATTGAATAGTCATGTTTTGAGCATCTGTTATCCCACTTTTTGAATGGAAATGTCGCCTCTTTTACATAGCCTAAATGCTTCAGATGTAGATGACTCAGTTCCTAGTAGTATCAAATTGGCCTTCTATCCCTTTGTTTAGACTTCCTAAAGGGTTACTCCTTGCTCTCATAACTTTGAAATGCATAAGAAATAGAGTAGGTTTTCCTTCTGGTCAACTACTTCTTTCCAAGGCTTGGAAAGCCCTCTTATTGCCAAATGGCCTTTTAACTAAAAGACTTGCTCTCCTTTGCTTAAAATCACAATACGTATCCAATCCAGGGGGAAATGATTCGTCAGCACAACACAAATTTAGTTTTTAATACACTTTTTTTTTTCCTTTGGTGGTAAGGGTTTTAAATATGCTCACACAATTTGATAATTTTTGGCTTTGTCTAATTTGCGGATGACAGGATCCAGCTTATTGAGTTTCTGATATCGGACTACTTATTAATGTGGTCAAGGGATGAAGGTTTTGACCAGAGTATGTATTGCTTAAGTTTATGAACTTGGCGCAATCTATTCTACGACTTCTAGATTCCATTTCAACATTTATTGGATTTTCCAGGCTTGACATATAAGTCTAAATAACATGGTACCTTAATTCAATAATAAAATAAAAAGGTATTACAGTAATACTAATACTTCATTGACATCTTGCAACTTAAGAAACTGAGTCCTTGATTTTCTCCGTAATTTAAATAAAGCAATCTTGGAAGCCTACACAACTGCTAAATGATGTAACACATTGATATTGCAGTGCTGTTTGAGGAGTGGGTGGCATCGGTTCTCCACGCACGGAAAGCATTAGAACTTTTGGAAAACAGAAATGGGCTATATGTGCTTTACATTGATCGAGTCACTGGTGAATTGTCTAAACAAGTGAGCCAGTCTTCATCACTCCAGAAGCTCAAACCAGAAATTCTTGATAAACTGTTCCAATGACTACAGCATATTACTTAAAAAAATGTAAGCCCATTCCTATCCTATATTTTTTAAAAAAATATAAGCGTTGGATTGGCCAATATGACAAGAGATAAAACTAAGGGAGATCTCTCTCTCTCTCTCTCTCACTGTCTCTCATGAATGCATGCATGAACGCATATGTATCGTCCTTACTATGAATAAGGAAACTGATTATCTACTAGTTTACTAACAAGATTCGCATTCGCATGTGTCTTTTTAAGCTAGATATGCATAGAGGACATTTTTTAAAATTGTGCACATGAGGTGGGGTACAGGTCCCATCTCAGAAATGGAGGTGTCGCCTGGCAAAGGTGTATTATTTGCAAGCATGAGCTAATTTAAAATCATTTCTTGTTGAATTCTTACCCGGCGGCTTGACTTTTGTCATTTTCTCTACAGTAGAGTTGTAATTTTCTCAATTTATTGTCTTCTCTTGCCAAAATGGGCATGTTGGTCTTTTTCTTTTTTGATAGGTTTTATAACCTATCAAAAAAACTAAAAAAAAAAGTCTTATAGGTTTAATAAATGAATGAATAAGTTTAGGGACTTCTTCTACAAATGGTTGGGTGGCAGATTGTGAGCGGTGAAAAAAAAATGATGTCAACGGTAGGTTTTTGTGAAATTATTGTATACCAATCATAACTTGTTATCTTAAAAAGGTTTAGAAGAAGTTAGATAATTCAAAAGTTGGAGTAGGAGATTTGACACTTAGATGTTTTTGTTGGAAATACAAAAAAAAAAAAAAAAATGCTAATTTTTGAAATATAAGACGGTTGACAAGTCGAAGAAATTGTGTCCATAGCCAAGCAACTTTTTTCCCTCTCACGGTGCACTTTGGGTAATCTCATCAATGGATTTTTATTTTTATTATTTTTAAGTACCAGTATTGTTTAATTGCACATAATAGTTGAAGGGTGAAATATTCGCATATTTGGCGTAAATGTTCAATGTGGGAAATTTGCATTGCATAATGGTGAGAATAATCCGCCTTCAACTTATGGAAACACTTTTGTATATTTTGGTAATATTTGAATACAATGTTAAAAACTTTTGTGGGACATTCAAGGGTTTAATACCCTTCACACTTTGAGTTTCTCTCTTATCTTAACCAAACTTATCCTTTACTACCTAAATAAAAATTAAAAAATCCGTCTTGTATCTACAAAGTATATTCTTGCTAGAGGGGTTATATATATATATCTTGCCAAATGTCACTTAAGTGTATGGTAGTTGAGTTTTTATGTTTGGTTTTTGGCGTATTTTGTTTATGTATAACCTTTTAAAACTTTAATTTTGAAAAGTATAAGTATACTTTGACCCACTTTTATCAATAAAAATATAAATAAGTTGTTCTCAAATGAACATTTAATCTAATGGAGTCTCTTATTCTCCATCAAAAGAATGAGTTCAAGTTTTCCTCAAAATAACTAAGAATCTTGTAATTCAATGGTATTAACCTAATATCTTTTAGGAGAATCATGATTTGAATTTTCCATTTCTCAATTGTTGTAACAAATAAATTAAAAAAAAAAAAATTGTGCCTAAAAGGGCAGTGCTTGGTTTTTCTCAAGAAAAAAGTGAATTCAAATCTCCTAACACATTTTTCCTTTATAACTCAATAGCTGTAATAACGCAGTATGAAATTTATTTATTTTTAAGAGAGGAGAATGAGAGATTTCACTTTTGAACATATCCGTTTAGAAAAATCATGGGTCTTTCACACTTATCATGTCAACCACAACCGCTGCCAACCCCAACTTCTAGTGTCTTGTTTTCATCGCATTAAAGGCCATGTCCTCATTGGAGTTAGAACGTTTATGTATCCCCTCCCCTGTCCACCAAATCTAGAAAGCTTAATTGCTTTGCAGACATGGCTGAGATGAGATGGATATTGTCTTATTTCACAGTCATAGCTCTCCTCTTATTAATGTCTCAATCTTTTCCTGGTTCAGCTCATGAGAGCGTTTTGAATCCACTGAATAGAGTTCTTGTTGGCCAACATGAACATCTGCAACAGCAGGAGAAACAATTGGCAGTGGAAGATAATTCAATATACAATTGGAAGACGTGCTCGTGGCAGAGTATCTTCAGCCACTCCAAATCGATTATCTTCCTTCCATGTGGCTTCTTTTCTTTGCATCTCTCTTTTCCTTGGTTTCTTTATGATGTAGTACAACGTAATGGTGTATTTTATTTCGTCTTCAAAAATCTCAAAGCTCTTAAATGCATGATATTGTTTTTATTTTTTTATTTTTTAAAATATGATTGCATCAAAGCGTTCCTTGTTTCATTTTTTTTTTGCTCAAGGTGTGAGCCTTTATTCACATAACTTTATAAAGTGATAGAGTGATACTAGTTGCTAGTTGATTATTCTTTTTAGATAAATATGATTGATTTTGAAATAAATTTATGGAGTCCTTTCTTGCTTCTTGGTGATTACATTCTTTTACATCATGCCAAGATACTTTAAAAAAAATAAAAATTTGAATGCCAATCTATATCTCTATCATATCATATTATAAAATGCAATTGAGTTTTAATTATGCAAACTCTCTTTATATTTTTCAAGCATCTCCTTTTTTATTAGTTGCATAGTTATCTACCATATTCCATTCAATTAATTTTGGACTTATATATGATTTTTTTTAAATAAAAACTTAATCCTACACAATATGCATTCATTTGGATATACACCTCTCCCCTCTCCCCTTGTGTGTGTATTAAAATACAAAGTATTCTAAAAAAGAAGAAATAAAAGGTTACTTCATTAAAAAAAAAAAAGAGAGTAAAAGATTAGTTTATTTTTATTATCTATTTAATTTTAATTAATATAAAATCATTATTTTTTATTTTCAATAATTTACACATGACTCTTGATTAAGCCGTGCATCGCACGGGCATAATGCTAGTATATCTAAAAGTTGAAGCGTAGCATTTATTGTTGCTACGCTCTAGTTAAGCCACATCAATAGCAATGTAATTATTTTTTTCCAATTTTTTATATGATTTTTTATCATTTAAAGTGAATTAAAAACTCTATTATATTACAATCAAAATATCATATTTATCTTATTTTTAACTATTCTTATTTATTATTAAATTTTCAATTCTATTTTAACTTTTCATATCCCCACTACTATCTACCTTAACTTTCTTTAACAGTTTAACTTTTCTCATTTCATTTTAACTTTTCATATCCCCTCTACTCTCTAACTTAATATCATTATTTTTCTATCCCTTTATCTTCCTTTATTTTTTACTCTTCTTATTCTTATCCTCATACTATAAATTTGTCATTCCCTCTCTCATTACATGCATAATTTTCTATTTTTTCATACACAAAAGGTTCTCTCTCCCTCTCTCTCTCTCTCTCTCTCTCTCTCTCTCTCTCTCTCTCTCTCTCTCTCTATATATATATATATATATATTCAGTTTTTTTTTTCTTGCATCTCTACTTTAGGTTGATGAACTTTTGTATTCTTTAGAATTCTCCTTTGAGTTGATAGGATTTAGTTTTGTGTTTTATGTTGTTATCTTTTTTATTCTCATTGATTGTTAAATGTTATCCTATTGTATTATAAAAATAGTATATAAAATAATGTTATTTTATGACATAGCATAACTAAAATACTTTTTTGTTTATCACTATACATTTCATTTTTACTATTTTTTCTTCTCATCCTATTTTAATCAACATTTAAATTTAGCAACATCCTCCATATCATTAAATTATTTATATTTTGTCTCATTTTTTTAAAATTAAACATATAATATTTTATTTAAATTCAACAAATAAAAATTGTTCTTATTTGTGTTGAATCCAATACATTGAAACATTGGACCTAAATCCAAACCCAATTTAACAAATAAAAAATGCAACAAATAAGCCTATTCAAACCGACATTATATATGCATCTTTGGTTCAATATGTCAAAGAAAATGATAAGATGAGGCATTAACATCCAATGATCCAACCCAATCAAACACCAAATCAGTGTTTATTGTTACAACAAATCGTTGGATAATATGTAGTTCTGCAAAGGCACTAAAAGAAAGTTTACAACAAATCAACAATTCTAACTACCATGAATTCTGTAGTTTAAGATTTGACAAACCACAGGGACTAGGGTGAGTACCACGATATTTATAGGTTGCAAATAAAAGTGTCGAATTCATGAATTATTATAAATTTATAATTTTGTTTGTCTATCATTTATTGGAGGGCTATTCTAGCCTGCAGGGCCATGCAAGGTATCATTGCAATGTAATGGGCCAACTGGCGAAATTTAAGGGCCCAAAAGTTATTACAAAAAAAAAAATGTTATAGAACTACTAATTTTATTAACAAAATAAAAGTAATTTAATGCGACAGTAAATAAAATTTGTGTTACATCAACAATAGGAATAGGGTGGACCAAATAAGACCAAATTAGAACGAATAGAACCAAAATGGATAGAATGGATCGAATGGGACCAAATTGGACCGAATAGGACCAAGGTAGACATACTGGATCGTAGTGGACCGAATAGAAGTAATGTGGACTGAATAGGACTAAAGTGAACCAAAGTAGACCAAATGGACCGATCAGGCCAAAGTGAACCGAATGGCCCGAATTGGATTGAAGTGGATTAAAGTGCACAGAATGGACTGAATAGGACCAATGTGGACTGAATAGAGTCAATGTGGACTAAGTGGACCGAAATAGACCGGTGTGAACAATTAGGACCAACGTGGACTGAATAGACCGAATTAGACCGAAGTGGACTGAATAAGATCAAATGGGCCGAATTGGACCGAATAGAACTTTAGTGGATAGAATGGACTAAATAAGATCGAATGGAACGAATTAGACCAAAGTAGACAGAATAGACTGAACAGGACCAAATTAGACCGAATAGGAGTAATATGGACTGAATAGGACCGAAGTGGAGAGAATGGACCGAATAGAACCAAAGTGAACAACATGGACTGAATCGGACCAAAGTGGACCAAATGGCCCGAATAGGACTAACGTGGATCAAAGTGGACATTATGGACCGAATAGGACCAATGTGGACCGAATAGAGCCAATGTACGTGGACTGAGTGGACCGAATTAGGCAGTGGACAATATAGGACCAATGTGGACCGAATAGGGCCAATATGGAAAGAATTGACCGAATTAGACCGATGTGGACTAAATAAGACCGAATGGGCCAAATAGAAGTTTAGAGGACAGAATGGACTAAATAGGACCGAATTAGAATGAATGGACTGAATAGGACCAAAGTAGACAGAATGGACCGAACGGGACCAATGTGGACTGAATAGAACTGAGGTGGACATACTGGACCGAAGTGGACTGAATAGGAGTGATGTGGATTGAATAGAATGAAAGTGAAAAGAATGGATTGAATCGAACCAAAGTGGACAAAATGGACCAAATTAGACCAAAGTGGATTGAATGGCTCGAATAGAATTGAAGTGGATTAAAATTTTGTGTTCACTTAGGGTCTGTTTCGTTGGAGGGGTGGAAAAGTAGGAGGATAAAAAATTGTGAGAGGATGGAAAAGTAGGAGATATAAAATATTTTAATTTCTCTCATTTTTGTTTGGTTGGAAGTGCAAAAATGGAGGGATGGAAAAAGTGAGTTTGTATAAATTTATGCATATACCCTTATTAAAAAATGAAGCCCAATTAAAACCAAAAAAGTGATAAACAACCAAAAAAATCAATCACCTAAATTTATTATAAAAAAAAAATCATGTCCATAAAAAAAAATCACATCTAAACCAAAAAAAAAAAAAAACACAAAAGAAAGCAAAAGAAAAAAAAAAAAGGACTGGACAACCATGCCCAAAAAAAAAAAAAAAAAAATGAAGAGAGAAAAGAAGAAGAAGAAGAAGAAGAAGAAGAAAAGGGAAGGCAAGGGAAAGCCCAGGAGAAAAAAAAAAAAAAAAGTTGTGAAGAAAATGAATGTGAATGAAGCCTAGGTGCAATTGCACATGGGCATTTTTGTCAAAAAATGATGTCTAATTTTTCTATTCAGTTTTCTCTTCATTTTGGAAATAAAACTTTTTGGTGGGCCTAAAGAGAAAATACCTGAGTCCCACAATTTATTTTCTTTCTTTCCCATCTAACCAAATGCACTTAAAAAAGTGATTCTTTTTTAGTGAAGAGAAAAAAGAATTATAGTGATTCTTTTTGTCTCCATGAATTCATAAATGGCGGTGGTTATATAACAAATTATCCGGAGTAGTAATAGAGTGATAGAGTGATACTAGTTGCTAGTTGATTATTCTTTTTAGATAAATATGATTGATTTTGAAATAAATTTATGGAGTCTTTTCTTGGTTCTTGGTGATTACATTCTTTTACATCATGCCTAGATACTTTTTTTTTTTTTTTTTACGTGAATGCCAAGATACTATTACTAATGAGCATCTTAGTTATGAAAAGGAGATACCCCAAAGGCTAGGACTCGATTTACACGTAATTCCAAATGTAGAGAAGGAAAAATTCCCGACCTATCACAAGCTGACACATCATACTATCAAGTCCACAAAATACAGCCAATTACAAAGCACCACGTATTGTTGCTAGGTTTTGCTGTCACTACTCAGAAACCAACAGAAATTTGCCAAGTGTCATGCAAGAACCAATCACACCTCAGCGCGTGTAAGCAATGACACAGGCAGTCCAGCGCGTGTAAGCGATGACACAGGCGATCTAGCACGTGTAAGCGATGACATAGGCAGACCAATCAGGCCGTGACATGTGTCACCAATCGGACTTCGCCACGTGTCGCTCACCCACCCCCAAACTCCTATAAATAGAAGCCTTCCTAAGGCATTTGGAGAGGAGAGAATTCAGAAATACAAAAGCTCTGCAGAAATCAAGCCTCAAAACCCTCAAGAACTTCAATCCCAAAATTGAAGAACACTCGAAGCAGAATCATCCAAATTATCTGCCTAGATCCTAAAGTTTACGGGAATCAAGCTCAAAGGTCCGAAAAACATCAACAAACTACAAATTGGTGAAACTCTACGAATTCAAGCCTCTAAAGCCTCGAAGAACTTCCACCATAAACCTTCGAAGACGAAGAACACACGAAGAACACGAAGAACGCGAAGAACAAAGGATTTCTAACAAGCTCATAGCCAGAAATTCATTGCAATTCCGTTTCAACAATCTTCGATCCATCCCTCAACCAAATTGAAGGATATTTTGTGTTCAAATCAAAATCACATTACCACAAATCCAATCAACAAGTCTTTTAAGGAGATTGAATCAGAGGATCACTCTTTTGTAATCACAGAGAATTGTACCACAATCATCAATACAAATTCGCATTTGTGAAACTATTTTACTTGTTTGATTTATTTCGAACTAAGAATTTAGTCGCTCTACAAATTCTGGCACGCCCAGTGGGACATCTCTGCCTTTCATCTCATTCTCCTTCAAAGAAAGAAATCTTCATCATCTTGCTATCAACTTCAATGGCCTCTAGCAAGAACATTCAAGCTTCAGCAATAGCTACTTCAACTAAACTTGGTACGGCTACCACCAACAATTGCATTGGTGCAATCAATCGTAGCCAGCCTAAAACTCATAATCAACTTCAAGCTCAATCAACCAAGGAAGCCAAGATCCAAACAATCATCTCCTTAGACCCTCTTACAAGAAATAAGGTCATCAACAAGGACATCTCCACCTTGGAACACCTCAAGTATGGGGGCAAATCCCATTCTTCCTTCATAAGAAGTTGGTCGCATGATTTCTCTCCCATCAAAGGGAACCCAAAAGATGAGATTTCACATGCTCACTTCAAATCACTTTCTTTTCCATCATCTTGGGAAGTTGTGTCAGTCATGATGACTAACACCTCTACCATGGAAGAAAAGATGGCTGAAATGCAGCAAAGGGTCGTCCTTCTCACAAAAGCACTTGAAGATAAGGACCTCCAAATTGCAACTTTAATGAACAAACTCGAAGTTCAAGATCTTGGTGAATCAAGCCATGGTCATAAATTCACATCTGCAAAGGATGACGAAGGGAGAGAAATTGAAAACACTCCCCAACAAGAACAATCTGCTTCGATGGCTTCGTTGTCAGTCCAACAATTACAAGACATGATAACGAATACCATCCGAGCACAATATGGAGGTTCTTCTACGAGTTCTCTCACATATTCAAAACCCTACACAAAGCGCATCGACAACATGAGAATGCCAAATGGGTATCAACCCCCCAAGTTCTTGCAGTTTGATGGCAAAGGAAATCCTAAGCAACACATTGCTCACTTTGTAGAAACTTGTGAGAACGCAGGGACTCAAGGAGGCCTCCTTGTAAAGCAATTTGTTCGTTCGCTTAAGGGAAATGCCTTTGATTGGTATACAGACTTAGAATCTGAGTCAATCAATAGTTGGGAACAACTTGAAAGGGACTTTCTCAACCGATTCTACAGCACACGGCGCACAGTAGGCATGATGGAGCTTACCAGTACTAAACAATGGAAGGATGAGCCTGTCGTTGATTATATCAATCGGTGGCGTTCTTTGAGTTTAGATTGCAAAGATAGACTTTCTGAAATATCTGCTGTAGAGATGTGCATCCAAGGCATGCATTGGGGACTTCTTTACATCCTTCAAGGGATAAAGCCTCGAACATTTGAAGAATTAGCAACTCGTGCGCATGACATGGAATTGAGTATCTCTAGCCATGGAAGTACAAACCCTTCCATACTTGAGGAAAGCAGAAAGGAAGTAAGGAGGAATGACAAGAATGCAAAAGTCAACCTCAAAGACCCAATGATTGTTAACACTACCGAAGTCAAGGTTCCAAGAAGAGGAGCAAATGCAAATGAAAAACAGCTTGAAGGATGGCAAAAGAACGAGGTGCGTCGTTTGACCTTTAAGGAACGTGAGCAAAAAGTATATCCGTTCCCCAATGAAGATGTGCCAAATATCTTTGAACAACTATTGCAAATGAAGTTAATTGAATTGCCAGAATGCAGGCGACCAGAAGACATGGGGAAAGTTGATGACCCTAACTACTGCAAATATCATCGCATCATTGGCCACCCAATCCAAAAATGCTTCATCTTCAAAGAACAAATCATGAAGCTTGCCAAAGAAAATAAGATTGATCTAAACTTCAATGAAGTTGTCGGGTCAAACCATGTGACCGTTGCTTGTGATGTACTTCCAACTCTCAAGCAGGGGGCAAACACCAACCAAGCTTACAAATTGATTGACAATGACGGCATAAGGATCGGCCCCATCAATGGGAAGTTCCTTAAACACTTCTACACTTGAAAATCGAGGATTGCTCCTCGGTAAGAGCTTAAACTACCCACTATAACGCTGCAAGAGTACATGATGTCTTCCCATTACCCTTGAAAGCGTACCAATAAGGAGAAATTAATCCCACTCTATGTCACCAATTGCTAGTGTGGCGTAGTGGTTGGATGCCTATGTCACCCTTGAGGCCATCTCGGGTTCGATCAATGGTGATACCCATTATTACACACTGAGCCCTCCTTTTTGCAAAAATACATAAGAAAAAAAAAAGGTTATCAAAAAATAAATAAATAAAAAAAAAATAAAAAAATAAAAAACTTTTGAACTACGTGATGACTTGATCCCTTTCGAGGGTACGTAGGCAACTTAGTATCTTTTTGCTGAGTTCAGTCACGCACTAAAAAAAAAATCATCAAAAAAAAAAAATCATTAAAAAAAAAAAAAAAAAAAATCTGTTGAACCACATCATCTCCCTTCTGAGTGGTGTCGTTTCACATCATGTCTCTGAAATCTGAACGATGTCAACTTCCTCCAGAATGATGATAGATTATATATCCGAAGTCAATGTTGCATCATCTCTCCTCTATGGGCATGTTTGTGCGATGTCAAGATTCTTGATGGCATGTTTCGACATCTTCAAAGTCTTCGCAGCATACTCTGGCGTCTTCAAAGTACTATACACTCTCGATGTCTGAGCTATGTTGCCTCTGAAAATTTGTGCTAATGTGGAGTGTTGTCATGACTTTATGGCAAAGATGGATGTCAGCATGGCTTTGGTGCAGATAAAGTATTGATGTCGCTTCATGAATGTTGGCACGGCTTCGGTATGAATGAAATGCTGACGTAGCTTCATGACAAAGACGAGTATTGGCATAACTCCAGTGCTAATGTGAAGTGTTGACGTGACTTCGTGGCTTCATGAATGTTGGCACGGTGTTGGTGCAAATAGAGTTTTGACATGTCTTCATGAATGTTGGCATGGCTTCAATACAAATGAAGTGTTGTCGTGGCTTCATGGAAAAGATGGATGTTGGCATGACTTCAATACAAATGAAGTGTTGTCGTGGCTTCATGGAAAAGATGGATGTTGGCATGACTTCAATATAAATGAAGTGTTGTCGTGGCTTCATGGCAAAGATGGATGTTGGCATAGCGTCGGTGCAAATGAAGTTTTGACGTGGCTCAGTGCAAATATTGATGCAACTTCAATGCGAGTGCAAGTGCTAATGGGGAGTGTTGTCATGACTTTATGGCAAAGATGGATGTCAGCATGGCTTTGGTGCAGATAAAGTATTGATGTCGCTTCATGAATGTTGGCACGGCTTCGGTATGAATGAAATGTTGACGTAGCTTCATGACAAAGACGAGTATTGGCATAACTCCAGTGCTAATGTGAAGTGTTGACGTGACTTCGTGGCTTCATGAATGTTGGCACGGTGTTGGTGCAAATAGAGTTTTGACATGGCTTCATGAATGTTGGCATGACTTCAATACAAATGAAGTGTTGTCGTGGCTTCATGGAAAAGATGGATGTTGGCATGACTTCAATATAAATGAAGTGTTGTCGTGGCTTCATGGCAAAGATGGATGTTGGCATAGCGTCGGTGCAAATGAAGTTTTGACGTGGCTCAGTGCAAATATTGATGCAACTTCAATGCGAGTGCAAGTGCTAATGTGGAGTGTTATCATGACTTCATGGCAAAAATGAATTGTTGACATAGCTTCATGGCTTCGATGCAAATGAAGTGTTGTCGTGGCTTCATGGCAAAGATGGACGTTGGCATAGCTTCGGTGCAAATGAAATTTTGACGTGGCTTCATGAATGTCGACACGGCATTGGTGCAAATGGAGCTTTGACATGGCTTCATGAATGTTGGCATGGCTTCAATACAAATGAAGTGTTGTCGTGGCTTCATGGAAAAAATGAATTGTTGACATAGCTTCATGGCTTTGATGCAAATGAAGTTTTGATGTGGCTCGATGCAAATATTGGTGCAACTTCAATGCGAGTGCAAGTGCTAATGTGGAATGTTGTCGTGGCTTCATAGCAAAAATGAATTGTTGACATAGCTTCATGGCTTCAGTGCGAATGAAGTGTTGACGTAGCTTCATGGCAAAAAAGAATTGTTGACATAGCTTCATGGCTTCGATGCAAATAGAATGTTGTTGTGGCTTCATGGAAAAAATGGATGTTGGCACAGCTTCGGTATGAATGAAGTGTAGATGTGGCCTCGATACAAATAGAATGTCGAGGCAGCTTTATGGCAAAAGAAAAGTGCTAGTGCAGCTTCATTACAAAGGCAAATGATGGTGCGACTTCATAGCGGATGCAAATACAAATATTACTTTATGGCAAAGATGAATGTTGGCATGGCTTCAGTACAAGGACAAAGGCTAGCACGGCTTCATGGTAAAGGCTCACGATATGACTACGTTGCAAAAACTCTTGAAACGGCTGCGTTGAAAAGATAAGTGTTGGTGTAGTTTAATTGCCAAGAGAAACATGCTGCATAACAAGAACAAGCAACAACAAAAAGCTTGTCAGAAGAAAATCTCATGGCACGTCTAAAAAAAAAAAAAAAAAAAAAAAATCTACAAAGAGAGAAAGCTTCAATTTTAATCTCTAACCTGTCAAAAAAAAAAAAAAAAAAAAAAAAAAAAAAGAGAAAGAAGGTCAGTACAAAAAAAAAAAAAAAAAAAAAAAAAAAAAAAAAAAGCGTAATTTCTCTACACTTATTATTTCACCCACTGAGGCTAAGCTTGTGTAACTCAATGCATGCCCCGGATGGCCTTATATAGAGGTTTATGGAGCTCAAAGTCAGATTTTGCAAATTCAAATGCACTCAAAGTCAGGAAAGTCTGCACCAAAGTTTGAAAATAAAAGATAGAGAAACAAAAAATGGTGGCTCACCATCTCCCTTTTGACCCTCAAGTCTAAACGCAGTCACCCTCCTGTCAGAGCAGCCAGCATCAGAACCACAATGTAGACTAAAATGGCAACAAGTTCAACGAAGCCTGCGGATTCCCATCCCAGATTTCTAAAACTTCTGACAAGATTTCACAAAAAAATCAACCCACAGAAATCTTCTAAGGACTTTGATGTACAAAACCCAGAAAAAATCATCAACAACGGAGCCACCACGCACGGCCACGCACGGCCACAAATTCCCGACGAACTCGCGAGTTTCTCATTCAAGTCTGCGTAAATCTAAGAGGAATTTTACAAAACCAATGCCACCACTAGATCCGTTGACCTCCGATCTACAAAACCCAGGAAAATCAACCCCAAAAGAGCTTCCACGCGCCGCCACGCGCCACAGGCGAAGCCACGATCTTTCAAAACGACCCGCGGCATACTCCCTCAAATCTGTGCAAATCTGCCCATGATTTCACAAAAATGACAAAACTATGGTCTTCTACGGCCTTAGATCGACGAAACCTGAAAATTTCAGGTCCAAAATCACTGTCACGCGCCGCCACGCGCCACCAGAAGATCCGGCAATCATCAGCGTCTTTTCACGCGCCGTCACGCGCCGGCGCAGACCCTCACGCGCTTCACGCGCTCAACGCGCCAAGCGCAAGGCGCCCAGAGCACGCACGTGCCACACGTGCCACACGCGTCCAAAGCAGTGACGTCATCCATGACGTCACCCCCACTAACCGGTTTGACCGACCTGGAAACCTGACCCGGTCCGAACCGCCTGCAAAAAAAATAAAAATAAAAATAAAAATAAAAAAAAAAGAAAAAGGTGAGAGAAAAAAAAAATGCTTTGACCAAGTGGACCCTTGACCTTGACCAAAAAGTCAAAATTTTCAAAATGGACTTGTCCCACTCAATTTTTCGAGTACATTCCGATTTTGGGACCCGTTTCTTCATTTGAAGCTCAGAAATTGTGCAAATGTCCAGTTTCCAAAAGTTGACTTTTGCACAAATATTGACCAAAAAGTCAAAATTTTCAAGAAGTACCTGTCTTGCCCAATTTTTCGCGTAGATTCCATTTTTGGGGTTTATTTCTTCATTTGAGAATTCGAAATTGCTCAAATAGTGTGATCCTACAACTGTTGGTTTTAATGTGAACTTTGACCAAGAATCAAGATGTTCGTGTAAAGCTTGTCCTATTCAAATTTTCACATGGGTTCTGATTTTTGAAATCCACTTATTTGTTTTGGACTTGGAAACCACCTATGTGACCCACTTCCCCGAAGTACCAACAGTATCCAAAAGTTAAGCTCCCAAGATCAAGATTTGAGATTCATTCACTTAATTTGGATTCCCTCAAGGTTATTCTCCAGACTTTATCAAAGGCTTCCCTTCCAAAGTACAAATAAACTCTCACAAATGTGTCTTGAACTTGAAATTACACTGGGTCACTAATTCAACTTACCATTCTCGTTCGGTGCCTACCAGTCTCCAACCTACCATTCTCGTTCGGTGCCTACCGTTCTCATCTACCATTCCCAGCCACCAATCTCACCAAATATTCTCAACCGCCATTCTCGATTGCACAACCACCATTCTTCGTCTCTCCACTATAAATAGAGGAGCCGGGTTCATCAAGAACTCATCCAAAAAAAAAGAAGAAGGAAGAAAAAAAAAAAAAAAAAAAAAAACACATTGAATCATGAAATGAAGATTTGCTTCTTTCAAATTTTCAAGTCCTCTTTCTCACAGCCATTTCTCACTATGGCCTTATCATTTTCAACACTTAGCAACCAAAATTGCTTCATAATCAGTTTGAAATCAACCCTCTCATGGTTCAATAGAAACCCTCTTCACAGTGTCATTGTAGTTTTGAGATCCACACAAATTTTGTTTCTCCACTTAACGACTACCTTTGTCCATAAAATTACTCATAACAAGGTCTGCATCGACCTCCCATGCTTCCGTGGATTTGGTTGGCCAGGAAATCCAAGTCCAGCAGAGTCACCTGTTCCTAACCTAAGGTCTCCAGTAGTCTCTTTCCAATTGCTTGGTCTTCCAGCGGAAGCAGTGGTTCGGAACAAACACCAACTTGGCTGGTTTCTAAGACCAGAATCACAAGTTAGCTCCATCTTTCTTTTTTCTGTGCTTTTCCAACAAGTGGCAGTAGGAGAAGATGGTAAAAAGTGTTGGGGTATCCTACAAATTGTCTTTCATCCAACACTTATAATGATATCCAAGGGACCAGCTCATCAGAATTCAACCTTTGGTGTCGGTAAATGGTCGCCAAAGTTTCATTCTATGTTCCCACAAGCAGGGGACCCAAAGGTCATCGTTGCTGGTACCTCAAAACACATTTTCTGGAATTACTCCAACTTAAATTCAGCTTGAGGTATTTCAGAAAGTACTCTTCTGAAATTACTTCAACTTAACGTCCGTCAGCATGGTCTCATTACGCAAGCACATTCTACAACTCGCTGTCGGACCTCACTCAGCATGCAGTCAGTCCCAGATCCAAAGGTGTACTTCCCAGGAACATTTACACCAGAGGGTCCCCAACATACAGGGCCAGCACCATGGAGGCGTATGTTTCACCCATTCGCTTTGCTTCATCCCCCTCATCTTCATCACCAACACCAGCACCCCCAGAATCCGTAAGCTTCTGAAACTACCTCAACTTAACTTGAATGATGCGACGACACAAGCACATTCAATCACATTCCCACATGGCCTCGCCGTAATCTGAAGTATACTCTTCTGAGATGACTTCACCAGCAGTTCTTAAAAACACGAGGCTAGCCCCATGACCCTGCATGCTGTACCCAACCAACATCTTCACATCTTCACCATCTTCTACACCCTGTGATCGCCACCAACGATCCAGAATACTCTTCCGAAATTACTTCAACTTAACCTATACTGAGAAGGTCCAGTCATGTAAATACATTCAAATACAGGCAGACCCCTTTTCGGTCTCATCAAAGCCTTTCATATGGGTGGGTCTACTCTTCGAAAATTATCTCATCATGCTGAAAGCTCCACCACCTTCAACTACTTCACTTAAAGAGTCAAGTGTGTAAAAAAAAAAAAAAAAAAAAAAAACAGTTTTCGAAACTCATTCCCACACTACACTCCAAAACTGTGTGCGTGAACGAGTCTCGAAGGGGCATTTGTAGAGAAGGAAAAATTCCCGACCTATCACAAGCTGACACATCATACTATCAAGTCCACAAAATACAGCCAATTACAAAGCACCACGTATTGTTGCTAGGTTTTGCTGTCACTACTCAAAAACCAACAGAAATTTGCCAAGTGTCATGCAAGAACCAATCACACCTCAGCGCGTGTAAGCAATGACACAGGCAGTCCAGCGCGTGTAAGCGATGACACAGGCGATCTAGCACGTGTAAGCGATGACATAGGCAGACCAATCAGGCCGTGACATGTGTCACCAATCGGACTTCGCCACGTGTCGCTCACCCACCCCCAAACTCCTATAAATAGAAGCCTTCCTAAGGCATTTGGAGAGGAGAGAATTCAGAAATACAAAAGCTCTGCAGAAATCAAGCCTCAAAACCCTCAAGAACTTCAATCCCAAAATTGAAGAACACTCGAAGCAGAATCATCCAAATTATCTGCCTAGATCCTAAAGTTTACGGGAATCAAGCTCAAAGGTCCGAAAAACATCAACAAACTACAAATTGGTGAAACTCTACGAATTCAAGCCTCTAAAGCCTCGAAGAACTTCCACCATAAACCTTCGAAGACGAAGAACACACGAAGAACACGAAGAACGCGAAGAACAAAGGATTTCTAACAAGCTCATAGCCAGAAATTCATTGCAATTCCGTTTCAACAATCTTCGATCCATCCCTCAACCAAATTGAAGGATATTTTGTGTTCAAATCAAAATCACATTACCACAAATCCAATCAACAAGTCTTTTAAGGAGATTGAATCAGAGGATCACTCTTTTGTAATCACAGAGAATTGTACCACAATCATCAATACAAATTCGCATTTGTGAAACTATTTTACTTGTTTGATTTATTTCGAACTAAGAATTTAGTCGCTCTACACCAAACATTGTGAAATTGCAGCAAAATTCTGTCCACATGTTTTAAATGTGTATAGAAGTATATCACAAATGAAGAGAATTAATGTCTTTATCTCTAAGATTCTTTCCTCTCCTGAATAATTCATGTAATATTTCATGCTAGGCCAAGCATATTTAAACTAAAGAAAAATTAAAAATATATGAATTTAGTTAGCGCACATATTTCCAGAAAGCAAACGCATTTAAAAAAAAAAAAAAATACAAAACCAAATATAATCTTATGAATTCAGTTACAAATATCCATTCAAAATTATTGAGAAATAGAAACACTCCTATGTATAGATCACCCAATAACATTTACTTGTTCAAATTGAGAAAATTTGAGGAATTTAATCGACGTGGATATAAGTGGTGATTATAAACTTTCTAAAGTATTGTGACTTGTCTATGGCTTTCTGATGAGAGGAGGAGAAGCAGCAAGGTATCAGTGGCTGTGCGAGCTCAATGACACACTAATGGCTGAAAAGGACACGTTGCTTGGAGGGAGGAGGCCACCGTCACTTGCAGAGGAAGGCGGCGTTGCAGCATCTACAGCTAGGGTCCTTTCAATCATTCTCTCCCCTTCTCTCTCTTGTGCATTTCAGATTCAGATAGTGAGTTTCAGAGTAATTTTAGATTTGATTTGAAACCGGGTCAGTTTGCTTTTAACATGTAAAATACTTCTTGTAATTTTTCATTAAAAAAATGCTAGATCATTAAAAAATATATCAGGTCATTATTCTCTTTTTATTTTTTAGAAACAAACACACACTTCCCTCTCCCTTGTGTTTAAGCAACACCATTAACGATATTAAACAGAAAAACTAATACCGCTAATTTTTAAAATTTAAGAGAACAATTGCACATTTGCACTCATAAGATAAATTTAAGGGAACAACCATGTAGATTCACCAATATTTCATGGTTTTCAATATATATATATATATATATATATATATTATGACAACAAAAATTTCATCACATTGGCCATTTGAAGGCGCCATCAGATATGAGATTAAGTAACATGATTATTTGCATATCTTTCTTTCTTCTTCTTATTCTTGTTCTTCTTCTTTTTTCTTTTTTTTTGGAGAGAGTTTTAACCTATGGCGTCCGCTTATGATAATAACTTTTTAGCATCAGACCAAGACACCAATCGATTTTTTATGTAGGCAGGAACTGAACCTCAAATTTTTTATTCAACCATTAGAGGCTTTATCTAAGCTAATTGGAACTCACTTTTTTTTTTTAAATACTTTTTTTTAGAGAGTATCAACCTATGGCGTCCACTCTTGAGGATAGTTCTTTATCATCAGACTAAGACATCAATCAGTTTTTGGTGTAGGCGAAGATTGAACCTCATATCTCTTATACAACTACCAAAGATTTTACTAGTTGAGTTAACTGGAACCTATTACCTTAGCAGAGGTTTAACCATGAATACCAATAGCTAAATTAAGAGATTTATAATAGAGTTGTCATTTAATTTTCAGTTCACAAGGCAAAAATAAGAAGAATCTCAACTATTATTAAATTAAAGATAAATGACAAATCCATGGTATTTAGTTTCCAAAATAGTAAGCTATTTAGTTTCTGTAGGAGAACATTTAAAGTTAAAACAAATGTATCCTTAGTTGATATTAAAAAAAAAAAAAAATCAGAGCAACCATACAATCTTAGTTTAAAGAAAAAACCTACCTCAGATATGTATCATATTTGTCATAATACTTAAGGCTTACACACTCTCAAGTCGGAAAGAAAAGATATGGCGTAGCATCTACTTGATCTTCTTTCAGGAAAAAAAAACACATATAACAATCCATGGAATATCAGCCTCTTTATTCTTTCCCTTTTTTCTTTTTCCTACTAGCAATTTCAAAAAGAAGTGGCGTTCACCGGCCGACAAGGAGAACAACGGTGAAAAGATAGAATCAAAAGAATACTCACTTGTTGATCACTGAACAATGGCTTTAATTTGGCAAATGGATTCCCATGTGTTTTGGCACAATTTTATTCTTACTATTACCAGCTTTAATCACCACACAAACCTTTAAACAAAACTCCCTTATAAAATCCCTTTCCTCATCCCTCTACTCCCATCACCATCCAAGAGTAGCTCAAGTAAAAAAAAAAAAAATTCAAAAGCATGAAGAGAGAGTTACTAATATGGCTCTTCCTCATTGTGTCCCTCAAAGTTCTTTCTTCTTCTTCAGCATGCACTGCAGATAACTCGTCTTGCAAGCCCCAAAACCAGCTTAAGCGTAAGCAAGCATTTCCGGTTGTCTTTTTATGTCTAAATCATTCATTTAATTATGAATGGTTAGGATTATAAAAAATATCCATGGCGAAGTTATTCTAAGAGTTTTAAAGGATCTCAATCCATGTCTTATTATATTTCTTTTGTATGCAGATTTATATGACATACAAAGCAGAGAAGATGATCAAAGAACATATGAGGCAAACCGTGGAGGTCATCATTTAAGGATTTCACAGAAGGCAAAAACAGTTTATGGGGGTACCGCTAACCTTCGCCCTCGTAATTCACGTAACAACCGGAATGCGGCAAACTCCCTTTTACTAAAATCCTCTTCCCTGTTTTCGGTGGCACTTAGGCATGTTGTGTTGGGATTGGTCATTTCTGTTTTCTTCTTTTGACTGTCTTGGTGAATATGTAAGACATCAATTTAAGGTTTAAACTTGGGGAAAGCATATTTAGATCAATTTAAGGACTAGAGTGTTTGAATCTTGCTAGATCCCCATCCTTTCTCTGTTATCTCTTTAAATTACAAGTCAAGAAAATAACAAACAGTTACAAACGATATACCTTTCATCCTTGTTTCTCTTTAATTATTACAGGCTCCTAATCACAAATCTGCACACATGTGAGATGAGTGGATAAAGAGCTTGTTGTCAATAATCTCTAAACCCACCCTATTCTAAAAGGAAAATTCTACATCTTATGCGCTTCATAAAGAGCTTGTTGTCAACAAATGAAAAAACACTAATTTTTTCTTGATACAGTCCAATCCTGCTTTGTCAAGCAAGCCACAAGTTAACCGTGTTTTTCTCACATTAACCAAACATTCCAATTGCATCGACACCCCAACCCTGCTTTGCACACAAGCAGCACACCCACTACAACCCATAGCTAAGCCCATGTGAGCTACCATGGCACATCGCTGCACATGCTACCAAAGCACACACATTAGCCTGCAATCTGTTAGGTCATGCCGTCATGACCATGTGTCCAACACAAGCACAAAACAACCGCCAAGCCACAAATTCAGCCAAGCTGAATAGAAATGCACCACAAAGGGGTAGCATAACCTGCTGTTGCCCACAACATCTCAAAGTCATTGCTCAGCCCAGCCCATGATATGCCTCCTTCATGCACATGGATTTGTGCGGTTGGCATTGGTACAAGGCCACCACATAAAGCCATGTCTATTGTATCTCAAAAGGGTAACACAGTAACACCTACCAAAATGGTCACGTGTTGTTTTCTCCCCATTAAACTCCCAAGATTTCTAAAACTCATTTCTCAAGAATTCAATAGTCAAGACTCAAGAGTTAAAACTCACAGGAATATTAATGTGGTGCGAAGATTTGTGGGTCGAACTTCGAACCTACTTCCTCTTCCCCCCACTATTTGCCTATCAAAAAAAAAAAGGAAAAAAAAAACTCATCAACCCTTAAACATGAAATTCCATGTTTCCAAATCAATTCTTAGATATTGAAGAAATTTTCAAAACAAAAAGTTGTGCTCACTAAATATTAAGAACTTTAAATAACAATCTTAGACTCAACTCCGAAGGTACAAGCTGCTATGACCCAGTTAATTGATAAGGTTTTAACTAGTCATATTCGAGACGACAGCCCTCCAAGAACAAATAGAAAGGAAATGAATTTTGGAAATAATATTTTCTTGCCTCTTATTCCATGGTTCATAGTTTGAATACATCAACACGACTAATTCAAATAAAGAGATTACAAATAACCTTATCACTCCCAAGATAATAGAATGAATCCATGTCCAGGGAGTTCTAAAGATAACAACCACCTAACAACATCCTAATCCAAATAATTCAAATACGAAACTATCACTTAATTCAAATACAAAACACTTGAGGCATATATCTTCTGCTGCCTTATCTTCGGCTGCTTCTAGAGGTTAACTTCAGTTGCATCACTTGTTTCCTTGGCTTCCACGTATGCGGCAGACATAGCACAAGCTACCTAAACAACTTCCACAATTTGATTCTGCCATGCCTAATTGCGTGTGATAAATCAAAACTCCATAAATGATGACAAAAGATCAAAGTCCTTGATGTTGTATCAATGTTAGTGAAGAGTTAACACATGTAGAAGATTCATCCCTACACTGTGGGGTGATCAGCAACGAAAGTAAAACGGGCAGAATAAAGTGGACTTTAGTTTCTTGATTGGTTTACAAAAAAAAATTAGATGTAGAAGAAATAGCCTACTGAAATTTAATAGGTATACATTTGGTAAATCCAAATCACCATACAAGTGTACATCAAAGGATGATTCTTGATTAAAAAAAAAAAATGCATTACAAATCACACAGTAGAAAACAAACATAATAGAAATCAAACTACATGTGGCACCGACGCACCGTACATGGATTTATTAAACATATAAGGCAACTTGGCTACACAACCCTTGTCAAGAGCTCCTTAGACCAGAGTACAAAAGATATTTTCCCAAATATGATCAAATTACCAAAGATTTTATTATCCAGCTAGCCAGATCAAATCCGGAAAACATCTGTTTGAAACCTCTCATCATACAATCTCCAATGGCCATACCTATCTGAGTGAAAGACTGACCTTGGAATATAGAAATTTGGCTTCTTAATCTCCAGAACCTTCAGATTCGATGATGCATTGGCAATATCCCGACCAGTCAAGTTTGTACAACCAGATAAATCCAAGTACTTGAGGTTCACACAGCCTGCACATATCAAAGTAAGGCCCTTAGCAGACAACTTGGAGAACTGAATTTCAAGGTGCTCCAAATAAGGCATATATTTTCCAATAGCAGCAGCTTCAGAGTCCCCATCTTGTGGACAAGCATTTAGATACTCATTAGGGACAACTCCAAAATGTTGGGAAGGATCCAACCAATTCATTAGATTTCGCTTCAGAACTTTAAGGTTTGGGCAATTCCTTCCAATTAACACCAACGACTCATGAGATATCTCATAGCAGTAGCTGATATCTAGTTCCCTAAGCTTGGTGCACCGAAAAGCTATCTTAGCCATAGATGCATCAGTAACATTCTGACAGCTCTTGATTGACAGGACCTCAAGGTTTGGGCACCTGAAAATGCAAATACATGACCAACATGGCAACATCAAATTCATTTTGATCATAATGAACAACAACAAAGCTTTAGTCCCAAAAGAATGAGATTGGCTATGGATCATCAACAGACTAATCACAATATTAAACCAGAAACAATCTAACCAAAAAATAAGTTGAATTGCATATTTGGTCCTCAACCTTCAATCATTGTTTCAAAATTATCCTTATACTTTAGAATGTTTTGCTTTAGTCCCCTATAATCCCAACATGTTATTAAAAAAAACCCCTTATCATCTGATGGAAAAAACTGATGTGACAAACAGAATTCATGCCACTTCATAGGCTCCATCATCATCAAAGTAACCTCAGTTTCTTGAATTCCGTTTTCAACGTCAACATTTTCCATCCATCATATGAAGATAGGACCTTTCTGAAGCATTTTTTAAAAGTAAGGATGTTTTTGAAACAAATGTTGATCATTCAATCATTAAACTGTTCATGGAAAAGCTTTGTTTTGTTTTGTTTTTGTTTTGTTAAAAGATAAAATACTGAAACTTGGAAAAGAACAAACTTGGATTAATCTGAGTTCTATCCTTCAAACAATTGATCCAACAATACATACAAAAATAAGGTGCAAGTGTAACATGAAAATAAAAAACCAAACTTTATAATTAAAACTAAAAAAAACAAAAACCCAATTAAAAAAAAAAAAAAAAAACTCTTAATATTGAAAGTTTTATTAAAAAAAAGGGACCTTTCAGCGGCGAAAGAGAGAGCGAGATCGGAGCAGTGACGGGTGCGAATGGCAGTGAGAGAGTGATCGCTCCAAAAGACGACGGATCGAAGCATGGAATCAATCTTCCTCTCGAAATCTGGGGTCCACCATCGAGGCGAGTCGGTGCCGAAGTGGGGCTCGACGTCGAAGGTGGAGTGGAGAGAAGAGTCCGTACAGACTTGGAGCCATGACTTGCAGACGAGCATGGGTCCAAGCCATCGCTGCTCCAGGGTTAGCCGGGAGAGTATGTTTGTGAGGCACTCGCGGGTCAAATCTGCCCAATCGGATCCGGGTTCGGTGCATCCTGATCCTTCTCCTTCTTCTTCTTCCTTCTTCTTGTTGTTATCCATTTTGATTTGGGTTCAACTTTGTCTTTCTGGTTTTGTACTTGTAGTTTATACTTTATACTAGATAGGTTGTATTTTAGGCGTGGATAGAGCTTCCATAGTTAGCCACCTGTCAACACACGTGTGGCTTCTTCATTTTATCTGTTTTTCTTTTTTCTTTTTTTTTGTGGATAAATATTGTTATCCTTTGCAAGAAAACTAGTTATCCCTAAATTATTTAGCTGAGAAAAATGAGTAATTGTTATGAGTAATAGTTTATGATAAAGTCAATTAGTTTTGAAATGTTTTGAATTTAACTGGCATTGGTCCAAATTAGAAGTGTTAACATTGTTTTACGAAAAACTATTAGATCTATAGGGAGGACAGTTGAAGTGGTCTTCCCAACCAATGAAATGATATCATATATGTAAATGCGTGAGTCAGTTTCTTAATCAACATAAGAAAAAAAAATCATCAAGTGATATCACATTTGCATAAATAATATTGTATTATTAGTTGGAAGGATTAAGAAGCACCATTTCAGCCATTCTTTGATAAACCTAATAATTTCTCATATTTTATCCATATTCTTATTTAGTTATTTTGACCCTCCTTTTTGTATCACATGAATTGTTTTCATTCAATAATGCTAGAATGTTACCATAGTTCTTATTTGAGTTGATGGATTTTTATTAATTCTTATTTTATCTTATTATTGACACCACTTTATCATCTATTATTCATAACTTATTCTCTTAACTAATGTTAAATATTTTGAAAAATTACGGTAACTTTAGATTTATTGATTTTGATTTGGTTATTAAAGAGACCATCAAAGTAAATTCAAAACTTCAATGTAACTTTAAGAAAATGGCCTACTTGTTCAACCTGACCGAAAAGGCCATGGGTTGGTTGATCAAATGGGTTAAAGTGGGTGGCAGATTAATGAAATTTCACTTGACCCACCCGACTTAACTGATAAATAAAATTAAGTTAAGTATGACATTTGGCATGTTTTAATGGTTATTAAGATTTATTTTTCTTCATTTGTTGACGCGTATTCTAAACGTTATCTTTTTTCTCTCATTATAATCACTTATCATTATCAAATGGTGGTCTTCTTAATCTCCATTGTAGGTGATCTTAATACTGTTAGAAAGTTATTAAAATTTAATTTTCAATGATACCAATTTCATATTATTTGGATCATGAGACAAAAAGTTTTATAATCTATAATTGTCTATTTAGTTTATAACTCAGTAATATTTTTCAGATGTTGTTTAATGTTTTTATTTTTTTTTAGGTTTGTCATAAAAAATTCCAAGTGTCTTAAGATTGTTGAACACTCTTAAATTTACATTCAATCAAAGCTTTGTTATCAGTTTAAAAGTAAAAGTTTTGCAGTACCATGTGTTCAATTTAGACAAGAAATAGTGACTCAATTTTGTCTCTTTGTCATTGTCATTGCAAGTGACTCATTGTCGTGGACCCCTCAATTTATGATTCAATATATGAAGTTTCTGTGCTTGTGCAGTGCTCTATCTATGCCCTTAATACCTTAAGGGTTGACCCATAAGTTTTTAACACTTTCCAGGTATTTGTATTTTCTTTTTCTTTTTTTAATTTTTTAATTTTTCTTTTCATTGCTTTCTTTTTAAATTCCTTATAATATATTATTTATTATTATAATAATCAATATATTATAAACAATATATACACATGTATTTAGTTGTATTTTATTATATATATATATATATATATATATATTCTATAATATTCTTTTTGTTGGTCATTGCTTTCTTATTATCTACCTTGCCTTCATATTCTATTGATCTTTATTGGGTTTTAGAAGTCATGTTTCTACTTTCTACTATTCCTTATCCAATTATCACTTGTAGAATGGCTTCTATTCAATTTATATTCATTATTTCTCAGTAAAATTCTACTATAATTCATCATTTCATGGCCAGAATCGTTCAATGCATGGCTTTCAATCAGTTAAAGTTATCCTTCATAATTTCAAATAATTTTGAAAATCGAACAATGTTAAAAATTGCCTCCCTTGGGCCAGTTTGTACGTACAATCCCTGATTAAGACCCAATCCAGCCTAAATTCACGTCAGGCTCAACAATAATTGGTACAAGACTCTCAATCCAAATCCTACCCTCTACACCTAACCGAAAACAAACATACTAGTTGGGTTAAAAAATAATTTATAAGACATGATAATTTTTTGGGCTTATGAATCTTCTTGTGTTCAGTTCAACCCAAAATTTTGGAACTGGATTCTCTGTTTATAGGCCACGCATTAAATCCATCACTTCCCAACTTTGATGAACTTGTATTGTATTTTATTTTATGTCCACCACCCAAATTTGGCATTTGGTAAGGACTTTGTTTGTACGACATAATTAAGGAAAATCTAAAGGTACAAACTATTTTACAAATTGTTGATGTAGTTGTTGGTTATTGATAAGTAAAAATATGATATTAGTAGTGGGCTCAAATAAGAAACAGTAAAAATTTGTCACATTAACTATTTGTAAAAATGATGTAAAATAGTTTATACATATAATAACATTACTCCATCATCCCAAAGAGTAATAATGATAAGTAGATTTCAAATGGACAAGGCAAACATAACCAAAAGACAACCCATCATCCCAAGGAGCCTATCAAAAAAAAAAAAAAAATCATCCCAAAGAGCAATTTTTCTTTTTTCTCTCTAATAATTATCCAAAAGAGCAATTGGATATGCATAAATCATAATCGCTGATTGGAAATTAGGGAAACAATTGAGAACCATGCCAAAAACGAAAAAAAAAAAAAAAAAGTGACCTCTCCTTTCCTTTTTTTTTTTTTAAAATTTTTGATTTGGACTCTCCTTTCCATGTTGATTTGGGGTTTTTACATAGATCCATCCAAATCCATATCTTTATTTTGATTTTTTGAGAGCCCAAAATGGAAGTTAAGGATTTGGAGGCCCAAATCAATTTCCGGCATGAACACTTCCCAAACGGTCAACAGAAAGAAAAAGCCCAAATCCACATTTTTTTTTTAAGAAAAAAAAATCTAATTAATAAAAAATGAATTAAGAAGGAATTCAATATCATAAACCTCAGCACGTTTTTCTGCACCAAAAAACCAAAAGAAGCAAGTTTTGGAGTAAACCCAGATCCAGTGCATGACTTGTACAAAAAAAAAACAATGAGAAATATACACAACCAGGAAGCTTTGGAGTAAAATCACCTTTTCGTTATTCAATCAAATGGAGCATATTACAAAGCATAGCAGATTTAATCCAAAAAAAGAAAAGAGAGAAAAGGAAATGAACAAAATATATATGAAAATAATACAGAACAAGCAGCAAACTGCAAGCCTCGTACAGAGTTTATTTCACGTAATTCAAACTAATTAACTAACCAACTTAACGCATGAAGGTGATTTTCTCCAAAACAAGCTGTAACGATGAAGCCTACATGGCAATATAGTATATTGCAGTGCTCATCAGGCAGGAGAGACGTTCAGAGTTGCGAGTTGGATATTGTCTTGGCCGCTGCTGATGGTAACGCTGTCGCCGCCAGGAAGCGTTTGGGTACCACTACCAGTGTTGGTAGCTGTAAACTTACGTAGTGCAAGAATGAGAGAGCGATGATGAGGATGATCAAGCTCAGCACTTGAGCAGCAAGTTTAGCGTCCAAAAGCAACGGCATTTCTTCCCTGCAGTAACAAGAGGAAACTTATTATTAATTATATCAATACTGGAAGCAACAAAAACAAAATTTGAAAAGAAATGTTAATAAAAGATATATTCAGCTATTGTTACCCGTTCGGGGGAGAGGACAAAGAGGACGGTAGAGTGGAAGGGAGAGGAACCATGTTATGCTAGCTTAGGGTGCTCAAAAGGAGTCAGGATGGAGCTATTTTGGGTTATGTTGTGTGTATCGGTGTAGGCATGTGTGCTTTATTGGTTATTATATAGTCCTTTGAGATGGATGATTTACGTTTATGATGTGACCTCTAAGGGTCAGGTTAGAGTTCTTGACTTTTTTAATAAGATTTTGAAGGATTTCTTTTATAACATTATCGGTGTTAGATTTCTCGACTTTTTTTTATAAAAGAAATGTGATAAAAAAAGGATTTTATTAATGTGTGTCCTTAGGATACATATTAATTTTTATTTTTGGGAAAAATTTTCTTGAGAATTGAAAAAGTAATGACAGCTTTTTCAATTCCCGAGAAAAAATTTCTAAAAATAGAAAGTTTAAGGGCACACATTAATCGGACCCATAAAAAAAAGTCAAGAAATCTAACACTGATAATGTTATAAAAGAAATCCTTCAAAATGTTTTAAAATTAAGAACTGTTATAAAAAAAAGTCAAGAAATCTAACACCGATAATGATATAAAAAAAATCCTTCAAAATGTTTTAAAATTAAGAACTCTAACCTAAGGGTCACATCATAAACGAAAATCATCCATCTCAAAGGAGGATGATTTTTCTCTCCCACGGATTATGAGACCTATCAACCGTGAGGTGACCCTAAAAAGTCACATCATCAACCCTCAAAGAAAAATCATCCACCTCAAAGGAGGATGATTTTCCTCTCCCACGGATTATGGGACCTATCAACCGTGGGAGAATAAAATATCGTTGGTTCTCAATTTGGGTGGCAATGAATTTATGCCATCTGGGTTGTATAAATTCTTGTAAACAGGATTTGATGGCACGGTAAAAAGAGCTGACAAGTATACTTGGTCAAGTGAACAAACCCTTCTGCTCCAAATAAATTTATTTGACCAATGGTGGAAGAGGCCTTGCAGGATGATTCCTCAAAGGAAAATACCTCTTCCGCTAGTGGTAGGCCCCACAAACTGTGCGAAGAAAGTCATGTTTCTACAACACTTTGTCTAATTACCACGTGTATGGCTTCTATTCTTCTATTCAATTTATATTCATTATTTCTCAATAAAATTATATATTTTATCATTTCATGGCCAAAATTGAGCAATGCATAGGTCTTCAACTAGCTAAAGTTGTCCTCCATAATTTCACCTCATTTGAAAGTCGAAACAATTTTAAAAAATGCACCCCAAGTTCAGTTTGTACAATCACTGATTAAGACTAGGGGTGGCAAATTTTATCCATATCCATGAACCCATCCATTACCCACCTTATTTGGGTAAGTCTTAACCCAACCCATTTGAATATTTGGATTAAATGGGTAAAAACCCATTTGGTTATTTAATTAGATGGGTCTAAATGGATAAATCCACTAATACCCATTAAACCCATCTAAAATTTAAATAAACAACATAAAATCTAAATTTCTAGAAAATGACTAAAATACCCCTCAAGCTTAAAAAATGACCAAAATACTACCAAAACCCATAAAATTACCAAAATACCCCTAAAACCAAAAAATGACCAAAATACCCCCAAAACCTAAAAATTACCAAAATACCCCCAAAATCCAAAAAAGACCAAAATATCTTTGAAACCCAAAAAATGACCAAAATACCCCTAAAACCTAAAAATTACTAAAATACCACCAAAATCCAAAAAAATGACCAAAACCTAAAAATGACCAAAATACCTCCAAAACCCAAAAAATGACCAAAATACCCCTGAAACCCAAAAAATGACCAAAATATCCCCAAAATCCAAAAAATGACCAAAATACCTCTGAAACCCAAAAAATGACCAAAATACCCCCAAAACTTAAAAATGACCAAAATACCTCCAAAACCCAAAAAAATGACCAAAATATCCCCAAAACCCAAAAAATGACCAAAATACCTCTGAAACCCAAAAAATGACCAAAATACCCCTAAAACCTTAAAAATTAATAAAATACCACCAAAACCCAAAAAATGACCAAAATACCCCCGAAACCTAAAAATGACCAAAATACCTCCAATACCCAAAAAATGACAAAAATACCCCCAAAACCCAAAAAATGACCAAAATTCCCCCAAAACCCAAAAAATGACCAAAATACCCCCAAAACCCACAAAATAACCAAAATACCTCCAAAATCTCTACAATGAGCAAAACCCCCCCCCCCAAAACCTCTCAAATGTCCAAAATATCTCCGAAACCTAAAAATAACCAAAATACCCCCGAAACCTAAAAATGACCAAAATACTCTCAAAACCCAAAAAATGAAAAAAAAAAAAAAAACCTCCAAAACCTCTAAAATGAGCAAAATACCCCCCCCCCAAACCTCTAAAATGTCCAAAATATCCCCAAAACTCAAAAATTACCAAAATACTCCATAAACCTAAAAAATGACTGAAATACCTCTAAAACCTATAAAAAAACTAAAATACCCCCGAAACCTAAGAAAATTACCAAAATACCCTGAAACCTAAAAAATGATTGAAATACCCCAAAAACCTAAAAAAAAAAAAAATGATCAAAACAACCCCAAAACCTTAAAAAAAATGATCGATAAAAACCCCTGAAACCCAAATTATGACCAAAATGCCCCTAAACATGTAAGATGACCAAAATACACCTGAAACATCTAAAATTACTGAAATAGAGGTTTAGGGTATTTTGGATGTTTCAAGGATATTTTTGACAAATTAAAGGTTCTAAGAGTCTTTCATTCATTTTATAGGTTACGAGGGAATTTCGGTAATTTTTTACGTTTCGGGGTTATTTTGATCATCTTTTAGATTCTAAGGGTATTTTAACCATTTTTTAGGTTACGAGGGCATTTCTGTCATCTTTTAGTTTTAGGGTTATTTCGATAAATTTCTAGGGTTCAGAAGTATTTTGGTAATTTTTAGGTTTTGAGGTATTTCGGTAATTTTTTAGGTTTTGATGTCATTTTGGTCATTTTTAGGTTTCGAGGGTATTTAGGTCATTTTTTGGGTTTTAGGGGTATTTGGTATTTTTTAAGTTTCGGGGGTATTTTGGTCTTTTTTGGGGTTTGGGGGCTATTTTTGTCATTTTTAGGTTTTGAGGGTATTTTGGTAATTTTTTGGGTTTCGGGGGTATTTTGGTTATTTTTTGGGTTCCGATGGTATTTTGGTAATTTTTTAGGTTTCAGGGGTATTTTGGTCATTTTTTGAGTTTTGGGGGTATTTTGGTAATTTTTTGAGGTTTTAGAGGTATTTTGGTCATTTTAGAGATTTTTGAGGTATTTTGGTCATTTTAGTGGTTTTTAAGCATATTTGGTGATTTTAGAGATATCATGGGTATTTTGGTTATTTTAGAGGTTTCATGGGTATTTTGCTAATTTTAGAGATTTTTGGGATAATTTTGGATGTCCAAGGGTATATTGGTAATTTTGGAAGATTAGAGGTATTTGCATCATTTTAGGTATTTAAGGGTATTTTGGAGTTCAAGAGGGTATTCAAGTAGTTTTAGAGGTATTTTGGTCATATTGGGTTAAATGGGTGGGTTACTAATTAAATGGGTTGGGTTGGTAATGGATAATTAATTTATATATAAACGGGTCATAAATGGATAAATGGGTAATTATACACCCAACCCATTTATGACCCAACCCGCCCATTTGCCACCCCTATTTAAGACCCAATGCGGCCTAAATTCACGACAGGCTCAACAATAATGGGCACAAGACTCTCAATCCAAATCCCACCCTCTATAACCTCTAAATCCAACCGAAAACAAATATATTAGTTGGGTTAAAAAACATTTATAAGACATGATAATCTTTTGAGCTTACTAATTTGCTTGTGTTCGGTTCAACCCAAAATTTTTGGAAGTGAATGCTTTGTTTATAGGCCATGCATATTGTATTTTATGTCCACGACTCCATGAATTCCAAAATCTGGCATTTTGAAATGATTCCATTTGTACAATAGTAATAAGATGCTGCACTCATCTTTGTGCATATTATCAAAGACAAGATGTCTTATGCTAACTCTTTACTGAACTTCTCTTTTTCCTATACTTTTCAACAAGACAATACTTTAGCTTATGCCTTAGCTCAAAGAGCGAGAATTTCTCTTTCCTTTGTTGGTTTGGATGAAGTCTATTCCTCCTATCCTCTTTTGATTTTTTTGTAAAAGTTATTAATATTTTGAAATAATGTCAGTGATAAGGTTTTCTTCTCAAAAAAGAAAAAAGAAAAGAAAAGAAAAGAAGAGGCTGTCAAAATCTCTCTTTTTCCATGTGGGTGACTTGCCGACGATCCAAGTTGTCCCTTGGTAAAGAAAATATTTCTTGCTCTTATGCAGTTATGCCTAATTGTGGGAGAAGGAGCGAGCAGGTGGGCCGCATAAAAAGAAAAAAAAAATTGTGGGAGAAGGAAGGAAAGTATAGACAAATCGATGCAATGCCAGTTTGGATTGAGGGGGCAGAGTGGGGGAGTAAAGGGAAGTAAAGTAGAGTTGGCTGAAAATTGACTAATTTTATATCTTTTAAGTGTAACTTTCACTTACATATGTATACCTAACAAGTATGTTATGATTGATACTAATAAAAGTTGTGTGAGTGGCATGATATTTAAAAATGATGCTATTCGAATCATAATATCACATTAATAGTTGTGAAAAATATTGTAATTTTTTGTGTGTGTTTGTAGACATCATATTTTCTTTCTTCAATTATGATGCATATCCTCTAACATGTATATGAGCAAATTAAGGGTCCATTTGATTGGAGAAGTGGAAAAGTGGGAGGATAGAAATGGGGAGTGGATGAAAAAGTGGGAGAATAAAAAAAATTTTAATTTTCCTCATTTGTGTTTGGTTGGAATGGTGGAAAAGTGGAAAGATGGAAATTTTTTTTGTTTGATTGAGAAGGAAAATGGAAAGATAGAAAATATAATTTATATAAATTTACTATCATATCCTTATTTGATAAAAAAATAACACATTATATTTTTATTTAAAAAAATTGTGTATGAATGGACACTTTATTTTTTATTTAAAAAAAATAGTACAAAAAATTCAAGAGCCCAAAACTAATAAAAAAACCAAAACTTGCGAGAATAGACACCCAAAAAAAAAAAAAGAGAGAGAAAAAGAAAAGAAAAGAAAAAGTGAGACTCAAAGTCTCAAATAGCATTGAAAAAGACTCAAAAAGGGGAAAATAGAAGAAGAGAAACTACTAATACAACAAGGCAAAAGACCAAAAATGAAAGAAAAAATAAAACCAAAAATTGAGACAACATTGAATGTGGTTATGGCTATGGTGTGGTGTTAGGGGTAGTTTTGTCTTAAACATAAAAAGAGCAATGCTCTTAGTTTTCCATTCTATTTTTTCCCCAATTTAGGGAGGTTAAAATCTACTGGTCCTGAGGAGAAAACACCTGGATCCCACTAGTTTTTCTTCTTAAAAATCCTTCCAACCAAACACCCTCAAAATTCATTTTCTCTCTACTTTTTTTTCCCTCCATATTCCATCCTCCCTAAAATGAGAAAATTCCTCCAACAAGCGGACCCTAAATGATGCATATAAACTCTCCGATCTCTCTCATTTGTCAAGTGAATTTCATTTAACTTGCTTTTATTTGAGGTATTAATCATATACTTACTTTAATCTTATCTTTATATGAATCTATAATTTAAAGAGATTTTTATCATGGTTTATCTTTTAATTTATCCAATAGTGTTTTGCTCTTAAGTGAATTTTAAATTTAATTTTTACTAGTTTTGATTTACTCTATCCAATTTTTATTTTTGGGATTTACGATTAGAAAATATAAAATAAACAAATGCATAAAAGATTTTTTATAACAATTTTAAATTTATATTTGTGTGTGTTTGTGGAGAAAGATGCATAAGAGAACTTAAAAAAGTAAAGATGACTAGATGAGGGAGATAATGAGTTGTGGGGCGTGCGCTGTAGCATCTACACTATACTTACTAAGACATGCAGCATTAGACCGAAGCACAAATACAAAGAAACAACTAAAAAAATGAGAGAAATTAAAAGAGAGGGAGAGCACAATCTAAATAAAGTTTCTCTCTAAACTTGTTTGGAGAGAAACCCTTTAAATTCTTCTTATATCATATTGAGTGTAAATTTTGAAAATTTAACCATTGGATTATATGCTCTTATTATATTATGCAAAATTTCAAGAAAATCAAAGATTAATTGCTATGTCATCAATCAAATGTTAAAATGTTAAGTTTTTGTGATATAGAATTTTGTAGAAAAAATAAGTTTGTTGATCGAATAGTAAATAACATCTGATTTGAATGAAATTTGATATGCATATCAAGAACATAAGTAATATGAAATTCAACAATTAGATTTTCAAAATTCACAAATATATATATATATATATATATATATATATATATATATATATATATATGTGAGAAGTTTGAAGAATTTCTCCTCAAACTAGTTTGGAAAGAAATTTTGTTTGCACAATCTTATCTTAGAAGGGAGGCTCTCTAGTTTTGGAAAGGAGAATCTTAGGGAGAGAGTCTCATCTAAAGTTGGATTAAAAAAATAAAAAATGGAGTGAGACCCTAGATTTATAGTGTTCAAAAAAGCCTAACTCTTTTATTAGTCCATTTGTTCTTTCCGTCCTTAGTTTATTTTTCTTTGAGCTTCAAAACTGTTATTGAGAGAGTAATTGATGAAATGTCTAGAGTAAAAAAGCTTAGACTTGAGAGGAGAAGTCTTAACAATCATAATCATAAACAATACTATCACAAGACTCCATCTACCAAATCTAAAATCCTCACTTAGAACTTTTTATTGTTATAAAGGAATGAGACTTCAATTTCATTTCAGGAAATACAGAAAAACAAAAGAAAAAACACAGAGGAAACAATGAGTTACATCATATCTCGGAGAACTAACAACAAATACGTGCCTAATGTTATGGTCTCCTTGCTACGCGAACGGATGCAGTTGGCAAATTTTTTTTTTTTTTTTATAGGAAATAGTAATACTTATTAGAACACATAAACACTAAAGTAGTTGTAAGGACTAGTTTTGACTCGAACCCAAAACAGGAATGGGCTCAGGCCCAAAAAGCCTGAACAATGAATTTGTAGAGAGTAGGAGAAAAAGCTAGTTTGAATATAGGGAAAGGATATTGGTTGATAGTGTTCAAGGGAAAGGGTTACACATGCACAAATACAAAAAACATCCTTGGTTATGCCCTAATAGTATGATCAATAATATAGAACTCTTTCTTTTTACTGTTGTATTTCTTCAACCTTTTTCTCTTTTTTGTGTTTTTCTTTCTTCTCCCTCTCTTTGAATCTCTTTTCGTGTTATATACTATGGTCTTTGCACCACTTTCTCCATCCACGTGTGAATCAGGTGTTGGGAGTTTCTCTGTCTCCTTTCGCCTCTCCTTGAACCTTCTACTCTTAGCTGTAAGGCTGCTTGTTTACTGTTCAGGCATCACCTCCACATTAATGCGGCCAGAGTGTTAGCTGGGCAGCATTTAATGCGGAAGTAGCAATACTTCCAGATATTTGTTATCCCTCATCCTTATTCTTTATCTGGTATTTTCCTATCCCTTTGTCGCAAAGTTCTTCTAATATGCTGCATTAAGGGATTTAGAAGGTTCTTGGCCACCTCGGACAGAGGTTCCGAGATGGTCATTATCCTCGAACACGGTTAAGTCCTCCATAAATATTCTTTACCTCTTCCTATAAAACAGTTTTCATTTCTTCATTTGTTGATCGTCCTCGGATACACTCTTATCCTTGGACTGGATATTGGGCCATAGGCCCAACCCTTTCCCATGCGAATAGTACCTATGGGATCAATTGGCCCCCACAGTAGTATATAGAGCTTTTTAAACAGGTTTATAATATATTACATAACCAAAGTACCACTATAAAAATGTCTAACCTTTACAGTAGTAGTCTGGGGTTATAAAGACTAAAACTCTAACACACACAATTAATGTAGGATAAATATCCTTATATATTTTTATTTTTTTGAGAAAACAGTAATACTTATTAGAACACACAAACACGAAAGTAGTATATAGAACTTTTTAAACAAGCTTATAATATATTACATAACCAGAGTACCACTTCAAAAAGGCTTAACCTTTACAGTAGTAACCTGTCAATTATTATAAATTCACAAAGTATTGAAACTAGGACCGAATGGTATTTATTTGAACATGAAATTTCATATCCTCTTCCTCTTACTTGACATATTATACATTAATCTTAAATAAATTGTTCTATCGATGGTATTATAGATTAATAGGGTTGTAAATGAACCAAATTATTTATGAATGGCTTGGACTCGGTTCGAAAAAAACTTATTAATGTTTAATTATTTAGTAAATGAGTCAAACTTAGGTCTAAGTTTAGGCTCAATTGTTAAATAAGCTAAGCTCAAACATAACAATGTGCTCATTAACAAGCTTGCATGTATGTAACTCGATTAACGTATAAATGATAATAGATGTTTATACGAATAAATGTTCAAAATATACTTATATAGACTTGAGATTGGATTGTGTAAATTTATAAAAATAAATTCATAAAATATCAAATTATTATTTGTAATTTATTGATAGTATAAATAATCCATTTTTATAGTAAACCTATATATAATTTTCAACAATACAAGGTTGGTGACCCTAATTTTTATAAGTTCATAGATGAAAATTATTCTATCTAATTAACTCAAATAATATAATTTCAACTATAATTTAATTATAAGTATGATCATATAATTATGAAGGGATTAAAAATATTTGGTGTAGGGTTTACAATATGTAAGAAATGAATAAATTAATCAAGAAACAAACTTGAGTTTATTCGACAAGAAAATGAACCAAGTTGAACATGTAATCTAGATTGGTAATAAACTCTAGTTTGACTCATATTTGAACAAAAATTAAATGAACAAACCAAAACTCTTAATACTTGTCTCAACCAGGGATGGACCCAAAGGGGGGGGGGGGGGGGGGGGAAGTGGACCCCCCTAGCCCAAATTTGTGGGTCAAACTTCGAACCTACTTCCTCTTCCCCCCACTATTTGCCTATAAAAAAAAAAAAAAAAACACTCATCAACCAAAACAGGCTCTTAAACATGAAAATCCCTGTTTCCAAATTAATTCTTAGATATTGAAGAAATTTTCAAAACAAAAAGTTGTGCTCACTAAATATTAAGAACTTTAAATAACAATCTTAGACTCAACTCCGAAGGTACAAGCTGCTATGACCCAGTTAACTGATAAGGTTTTAACTAGTCATATTCGAGGCGACAACCCTCCAAGAACAAATAGAAAGGAAATGAATTTTGGAAAAAATATTTTCTTGCCTCTTATTCCATGGTTCATAGTTTAAATACATCAACAGGACTAATTCAAATAAATAGATTACAAATAATCTTATCACTCCCAAGATAATAGAATGAATCCATGTCCAGGGAGTTCTAAAGATAACAACCACCTAACAACATCCTAATCCAAATAATTCAAATACGAAACTATCACTTAATTCAAATACAAACACTTGAGGCATATATCTTCTGCTGCCTTATCTTTGGCTGCTTCTAGAGGTTAACTTCAGTTGCATTGCTTGTTTCCTTGGCTTCCACGTATGCGGCAGACATAGCACAAGCTACGTAAACAACTTCCACAATTTGATTCTGCCATGCCTAATTGCGTGTGATAAATCAAAACTCCACAAATGATGACAAAAGATCAAAGTCCTTGATGTTGTATCAATGTTAGTGAAGAGTTAACACATGTAGAAGATTCATCCCTACACTGTGGGGTGATCAGCAATGAAAGTAAAACGGGCAGAATAAAGTGGACTTTAGTTTCTTGATTGGTTTACAAAAAAAAATTAGATGTAGAAGAAATAGCCTACTGAAATTTAATAGTTATACATTTGGTAAATCCAAATCAAGATACAAGTGTACATCATAGGATGATTCTTGATTAAAAAAAAATGAATTACAAATCACACTGTAGAAAACAAACATAATAGAAATCAAACTACATGCGGCACCGTACATGGATTTATTAAACATATAAGGCAACTTGGCTACAGAACCCTGGTCAAGAGCTCCTTAGACCAGAGTACAAAAGATGTTTTCCCAAATATGATCAAATTACCAAAGATTTTATTATCCAGCTAGCCAGATCAAATCCGGAAAACATCTGTTTGAAACCTCTCATCATACAATCTCCAATGGCCATACCTATCTGAGTGAAAGACTGACCTTGGAAGATAGAAATTTGGCTTCTTAATCTCCAGAACCTTCAGATTCGATGATGCATTGGCAATATCCCGACCAGTCAAGTTTGTACAACCAGATAAATCCAAGTACTTGAGGTTCACACAGCCTGCACATATCAAAGTAAGGCCCTTAGCAGACAACTTGGAGAACTGAATTTCAAGGTGCTCCAAATAAGGCATATATTTTCCAAAGGCAGCAGCTTCAGAGTCCCCATCTTGTGGACAAGCATTTAGATACTCATTAGGGACAACTCCAAAATGTTGGGAAGGATCCAACCAATTCATTAGATTTCGCTTCAGAACTTTAAGGTTTGGGCAATTCCTTCCAATTAACACCAACGACTCATGAGATATCTCATAGCAGTAGCTGATATCTAGTTCCCTAAGCTTGGTGCACCGAAAAGCTATCTTAGCCATAGATGCATCAGTAACATTCTGACAGCTCTTGATTGACAGGACCTCAAGGTTTGGGCACCTGAAAATGCAAATACATGACCAACATGGCAACATCAAATTCATCTTGATCATAATGAACAACAACAAAACTTTAGTCCCAAAAGAATGAGATTGGCTATGGATCATCAACAGACTAATCACAATATTAAACCAGAAACAATCTAACCAAAAAATAAGTTGAATTGCATATTTGGTCCTCAACCTTCAATCATTGTTTCAAAATTATCCTTATACTTTAGAATGTTTTGCTTTAGTCCCTAAAAATCTCAACATTTTATAAAAAAACCCCCTTATCATCTGATGGAAAAAACTGATGTGACAAATGGAATTCATGTCACTTCATAGGCTCCAACATCATCAAAGTAACCTCAGTTTCTTGAATTTCGTTTTCTACCTCAATATTTTCCATCCATCATATGACAGTAGAGTCCTTTCTGAAGCATTTTTTTAAAAGTAAGGATGTTTTTTAAACAAATGTTGATCATTCAATCATTAAACTGTTCATGGAAAAGCTTTGCTTGTTTGTTTGTTTGTCTGTCTGTGTATTTTTGTTTTGTTTTTTGTTTTTAAAGATAAAATACTGAAACTTGGAAAAGAACAAATTAGGATTAATCAGAGTTCTATCCTTCAAACAATTGATCCAACAAATACAAACAAAAATATGGTGCAAGTGTAACATGAAAAAGAAAAGAAAATAAAAAACCAAACTTTATAATTAAAACTTAAAAAAAAAACAAAAACCCAATTAAAAAAAAAAGTCTTAATATTGAAAGTTTTATTAAAAAAAGGACCTTTCAGCGGCGAAAGAGAGAGCGAGATCGGAGCAGTGACGGGTGCGAATGGAAGTGAGAGAGTGATCGCTCCAAACGACGACGGATCGAAGCATGGAATCGATCTTCCTCTCGAAATCTGGGGTCCACCATCGAGGCGAGTCGGGGTTGGTGCCGAAGTGTGGCTCGACGTCGAAGCTGGAGTGGAGAGAAGAGTCCGTACAGGCTTGGAGCCATGACTTGCAGGCGAGCATGGGTCCAAGCCATCGCTGTTCCAGGGTTAGGCGGGAGAGTATGTTTGTGAGGAACTCGCGGGTCAAATCTGCCCAATCGGATCCGGGTTCGGTGCATCCTGATCCTCTCCTTCTTCCTTCTTGTGGTTGTTATCCATTTTGATTTCGGTTCTACTGCGTCTTTCTGGTTTTGTACTTGTAGTTTTTTTTTTTTTGGTAAAGTGGATAATATATTAAAACTTAAGTGGGAGAGTCCACTTCATTACAAACACGTTCCTAGGTGAAACCCAATTTATCCAAAATTAACAGGGGAACAATAACAGAGGGAGGGGCAACAAAAACAACAAAATTTTCCTCCAAGTCCGTTCCTAGTCTTGCAAGTCTATCTGCACACTTATTCCCTTCCTTGTAGCAATGCTTAATTTGAGCTTGAGGAAATCTTTTCAGCAGGTCCCTGCAATCATCAACAAGAGAAGCAAACTCACTATTAGTATCAGCTGCATTCGCCATTTAATGAGACAATGGATGAGGCATCCACTTCAACTTCAACTGCATTGATCCCAAGACTTAGGCAGAGCCTTAGGCCGTCCCTCAAAGCCCAGAATTCTGCAGCAAAACTGGTGGTAAATCCGATTGATCTTGCAAAACCACTAATCCATTCTCCATGACAATCTCTGATAATACCTCCACCGCCTGCAAGCCTCGGACTGCCAAGTGCAGCCCCATCAGTGTTCAGCTTTGTCCACAAAGGTTACGACTTAGTCCATCCCACAGAAATCCGCCTAGTTCTTGTGACAGTAGCATGATCCAAAACACAGTAAAAGAATTCAGCAACTTGATTCTCTACTGCCTTACGAAGGCAAATGGGGAACGGCCTAGCAAAAATTCTTTTATTTCTGAATAACCACAGATTCCAAATGCCAAAGAGAAAAAAAGTGGCCCATTGTTGGTCCTTCCCAGGCACGTTGGAGGAATAGCAAGCATTCAACTTCAACCATTCAGAAATCTCCCCATCAAAGGAACATTGGAGTTGAGGAGGGCAATCCGCCTCTGCCCAAAAACTGTTTGCAATCGGGCAATCTCTAAGGACATGAGCAATGGTCTCTTGATCCTCATGGCACCAGTCACAGGAAGTGCCACCACCAAATCCATGCAGAGCTAGAATGGACTTTGTAGGAATGCTTTTTAGGAGACATTTCCAAACAAACAATTGGATTTTTGGCAGGATTTTTAGTTTCCAAACCCAGTTTCCTGCAAACTTGGGATCATTTGGATTCATTCCAGCAGCTAACATATAAGCATTTTTGGAATCAAAATCTCCTTTAGAACTGGAAATCCAACAAACGTGATCTTCCCTTCTCGAAGCAGCCCGGATGGGGATGGCTCGGATAGAATGAGCTATAAGGGGTGTTAGCTCAAAGGAAATACATTGAAGGTCCCACATTCCATCCTTTTGGACATCCAAGACCCTAAGTTCCTCCTCCCCCTTATTCAGGGGTCCTTCAATGCAACTCCTCAAAGACCCAAAGTCTAGCCACTTATCTGCCCAGAAGGATAGTTGACTATTACTATCGAGAACCCATTTCGTTCCTTTCTCACACAAGGTGACCCCCTTTTTGATAGCAGCCCAGGTTCTCGACTTTGGCGCTTTGCTAGAATCTGCTCTCCTGCAATATTTATGCCTAAGAACCTTTGCCCAAGGTTTCTCCCCCTCATTTTTCATTCTCCAGCATAACTTTGCGGCTAAGGTGAGATTCATTTCCTAAGCTGCATGGAGGCCGAGACCCCCTTGATCCTTAGGCTTCGTTACTTTTGTCCACCCCACTAAGTGAATCTTCCTTTTTTCTTCAGTGGAGCCCCATAGGAAATTCCTACTGATTCTGTCAAGATTATTGTGTATCCTCTCAGGCAGATAACACCCCTGCATAGCATAAGAGGGGATTGCTGAGATGACAGCTTTGGTTAAAGTAAGCCTCCCTGCCATGGAAAACAGGTTGGCTTTCCAACCTTGAAGCTTAGCCTGGACTTTGTCAATAATGTAATCAAAATCATGAGTGGAGGAGTTTCCAAACTTAATGGGGAATCCTAGGTATTTCCCTAAATTGTTAGTAGCCGAGATTCCCAAGAGATTGCTGAAAGTTTCACTGGACTCCGGATCGACATTGGCTGAAAAGAGAACTTTAGACTTGCTTAAATTAACTTTCTGCCCCGAAAGATCGCAAAAAGTTTCCAACACATCCCTCACACTTTGGCAATTCTTTCTATCCGCCTTCGCAAATAGGACTAGGTCATCTGCGAAAAAGAGGTGGGAGAAAGCAGGACCAGAATTGGAAGCCTTGAGGGGGTTCCAAAGGTTATTGGCACACTTGTCCTCAATCAAAAAGCCCAACAATTCCATGCAAAGAATAAAAAAGTACGGGGAGAGAGGGTCTCCCTGTCTGATGCCCCGAGTAGGGAGAAATGGCTCAAGGCAACCTCCATTGAACAGAACGGAGATGGAGGAGCCAGAGATGCAGCTCACGATGAGGCTAATCATATTAGGGGGAAAGTTATACATGTTTAGCATATCACGGATGAAATTCCATTCCAATCTATCATAAGCCTTTTCAAGGTCCACCTTAATTGCCATGTAACCTTGCTTGCCTTTTTTCTACTTCATGGTGTGGATGAGCTCTTGGACAATAATCATGTTATCCATACCTTTCCTACCCGGAACAAAAGTAGTCTGAAGAGGAGAGACCAACTTGTCCAACATGGGTCTAATCCTATTAACAAGCACCTTAGTGACGAGTTTGTATATCGTATTGCAAAGGCTAATAGGCCTAAACAAGTTCAAGCAGTCGGCCCCAGGGCATTTGGGAATAAGAGTGATGAGAGTCTTATTCAAGTGGAGTGGCATTGCCCCACTTTCAAAGACTCCAGTCACAAGCTTAACCACCGAATTTTTAATGATGTGCCAATTTCTCTGATAGAAACCAGCATGATACCCGTCGGGACTAGGGGCTTTGCAAGGCTTCATGCTCCACAGGCTGGTCTCGACCTCCTGCCAAGACACAACTTTCTCCAGCACATATTTTTCTTCCTCCAATAATTGACAAGACCAACTGGGGATGTCCCACGGAACCCTTTGAGCAAAGCACTGGCTAGTTTCAAAGATAGCAGAGAAATCATCCCTCAACAGAACAGCAATATCCTCCTTCTTATGAATAAGATTCCCGACCCTATCTTTAAGGCATGAAATTTTATTCCTTTTCCTTCTAATCATGGTGGACGTATGGAAAAACGCCGTATTCCTATCGCCTTGTATTAGCTAGTTGTACCGAGATTTGACAGACCAGAACTCCTCTTCCTGCTGGTTAACTTCCCAATACTCCTCACTGAGTTGTTTATCAAGCCTAATGAGGAAACTACTGGGACCATTTGCTAAAGCATTTTGAATACCTTTCAGTCTAGCTTCAATTCTAGCCTTTCTTTGAAAAATGTTCCCAAAGATCTCCTTATTCCAAATCTTTACTGCTTCAGTAACCTGCTGTAAGTTACCTTCCAAATCAAAATGATCCTTCCAATTATCCGATAAAAACTTCCCAAAAAGAGGGTGGGACATCCACACCGGTTGAAACCTGAAAGTTCTGGGGAGTTGTATCTCAGGGGAGTTCTCAAAGGAAAGAAGGATAGGGCAATGGTCAGAATGTATCCTGGTTAAATGCCTCACATTGGCTTCCGGATACAGATTAGACCATCCACAATTAGCAAAAGCTCTATCCAAACGTTCTTGAATATAATAACCTTCATTCTGTTTATTAACCCACGTGTATCTAGCTCCATGAAACCCCAAGTCTATCATGCCACAAGAGTCCAAACAATCTTTGAATAGGAGAGCTCTACTCATATTCACAGGATTACCACCACTCTTATCATCATTAGAGAGAAGTTCATTAAAATCCCCCAACATCACCCAAGGTAGATTATGCAGAGAAGCAACATTAGCAAGATTGCCCCATAATAATTTACGCTCTACAAATCTAGGACTAGCATAAATGCAAGTTAAAATCCAAGAGAGATCAGAAGCAATTACCTTAATAACAACATGGATTTCCTGCTCCGTTTTTGCTAGCTGAGTGACTTCCACCTCCTCAGACTTCCATAGGAGCCATAGCCCACCAGCGTAGCCAATGGTGTCTGTGTGGATTGCACCATCGAACGGCAGAGTATCAGTGATTTCCTTAGCTCGGTTACCACCAACCCGAGTTTCAATAATAATGACCATAGGCGGGTTATGCTTACTAATAAGGTTGTTCAATGTCGGTTTAAAACGAGGGTTCAACGCCCCCCTACAATTCCAGCAGATGATATTCATCAAAACTGGAGGGAAAGGGAGAGAATCCTTAGCAACTTGAAGTTGATTCCTTGCATGGTTCAGCAATTTCCAACTCAGATTCCTCATAATGTTCTTGACCAGCCCCTCAGTCTTCAACAAACATACTGCATGCTCCAATATTCCCATCGGTACTTCCCTGGACATTATGAGAAGACCGGAGTGAATGCTCTCCCCGCACAGCTGGACAAGAGTGATGGCCTCCAAACACCCCATCAAACTTATTGCTGAGGTCGGAGTGCCTACCATTTTCTTCAATTGTACTTCCTCCAGAAGGTTTGATTTTGGCAAAATTCGCTCCAGCGAATTTAGAGACAGTGCTCTCCACCCCAGGATTCTTCCTTCCTCCCTTGAAAGAATGTCCGTTGGGAATCGCCCCCAGGGGTTTTCCCATTCCAGCCAAGCCGGGTCTGCCAAGTGCAGAAACCCCTTCTTCTTGCTCTTGTGGGTTAATGGAAAGATGTGACTCCACGCCTCCATAATGTTTGGATCGAACCAACCCCAAATCATAGTGGGACTTGACCGGATCTGCTCCAGCGTTGACGGGGCTAAGCTCATGATTTTCCCGTTGATTTTTATTGCCCATTACTGCCGACTTGTGCTCTCCCTGGGCTTGCTGCTGCTGCTTCCCTTTCCCTTTCCCTTTAGTCCCATTTTTTGCTTTGTAACTAAACTGGTTATGTTTGGTACTGGGCGAGGACAAGACAACCCCACTAGCAGAAGTAGTGTGGAGCACGTTTCGGTCCATCTTCAGAGGTGAGGGTAGACTGACAGAGCTTGAAGTGTCCAATCCCACTGACTTGCGCTTACCCTCTGGGAGTAGCTGGGAGGGTTAGAGGGAGGGATAATAACTGGGCGGGATCTAATTTGGTGGCCCAAATCCTGCGCTTTAAAAGCACTAGCATGGGCTACACTAGGCTTAACATGATTTGGTTGGTTGGAACCCTGCCTTGGGCCTTGTTTTCTCCTATCCACAAGCATCCAAGGCCCATATTCATCCTTAACGTTACCTGCCTCCATTGACTGAACAACAATCGGATTCGCCACATCATCCAGTCTAACACCGGGCTCCCCTGACTCTGGCTGTGTCTCTGTTACCTTAGAAATAAGGTATGGGCATGCTTCTCTCTGATGCCCCAACCTTCCGCAGGCAAAACAGAGGGAGCTAATGCCCTCATACAAAACCTCTTGGCCAAAACGTCCGATGAAGACTCTCCTCACCAAAGGTTTCGCAAGATCCACTTGGACACAAATCCTCGCGTAACGCCCACGGGTACCAGAAGCTGTGGTAGCATCAATCCTTAAGACTGGACCAATTGCATTCCCTATCTCTTTCAGCACACCCATATCATAAAACTCAATAGGGAGACGAGGGAGACGAGCCCACACAACCACTTTGGAGCAAGCAGTGGCGTTGGGCTTGAAATACGGTTCCCATGCTCGTATAGTGAGATAATGCTCGCCTATAAACCACGGCCCCCCTTTCAAAACTGTATCATAATCTTCGATCAACCCAAACTTTATTAAGAAGAAGTCTTCCCCTAAATCGATACAATCAAGTCTCCCCGCGGGTTTCCATAACTGCATGATCCTGGAATGCAAGAAATGGAAGCCCACCGTCCTTCCATGAACCTTTACTATGAGTGAATGAACCCATCTCTCCCTGATGTTATGCTTCGTCTGTCTAGAGAGCTTGATGGCAACCTCTCCTTCCGACAGGTCCCCAACCTCATCATTGGAATCGTCATCTAACAGAATATCAGAGTTAACCTCAAAAGCTTGGGCGTACGCCCCAGGAAGTTCTCCCACGAGCCTAGCCTTGTAGGACACTGTCTCCCTAACAAGCCCACCTACAAAGGCCGTTGTGGAGCCAGGAGGGTGATTCTCTTTGACCTTCTTAGTGGTTCTCTGAAGTTCCTCAACTTCTTCCCTTGTCTTCTCTGGCGCCGAAAATTCACACTCCATTACAAACGTTGGGTATAGTTTTGTACTTGTAGTTTATACTTTATACTAGATGGGTTGTATTTTAGGCGTTGATAGAGCTTCTATAGTTAGCCACCTGTCAACACACGTGTGGCTTTTTCATTTTATCTTTTTTTTATCTTTTTTTTTTGTGGATAAATATTGTTATCCTTTGCAAGAAAACTAGTTATTCCTAAATTATTTAGCGGAGAAAAATGAGTAACTGTTATGAGTAATAGTTTATGATTAAGTTGATTAGTTTTGAAATGTCTTGAATTTAACTGGCATTGGTCCAAATTAGAAGTGTTAACATTATTTTACGAAAAATTATTAGGTCTATCGAGAGGACAGTTAAAGTGGTCTTCCCAACCAATGAAATGATATTATATATGCAAATATATGAGTCAGTTTCTTAATCAACATAAGGAAAAAAAATCATCAAGTGATGTCACATTTGCATAAATAGTATTGTATTATTAGTTGGAAGGATTAAGAAGCACCACTTCAGCCATTCTTTGATAAACACAATAATTTCCCATATTTTACCCATATTCTTATTTAGTATTTTGACCCTCCTTTTTGTATCACATGAATTGTTTTGATTCAATAATGCTAGAATGTTACAATAGTTCTTATTTGAGTTGATGGATTTTTATTAATTCTTATTTTATCTTATTAGTGACCCCACTTTATCATCTATTATTCATAACTTATCGTCTTAACTATTGTTAAATATTTTGAAAAATTACGGTAACTTTAGATTTATTGATTTTGATTTGGTTATTAAAGAGACCATCAAAGTAAATTCAAAACTTCAATGTAACTTTAAGAAAATGGCCTACTTGTTTGACCTGACCGAAAAGGCCATGGGTTGGTTGATCAAATGGGTTAAAGTGGGTGGCAGATTAATGAAATTTCACTTGACCCACCCGACTTAACTGATAAATAAAATTAAGTAAAGTATGACATTTGGCATGTTTTAATGATTATTCAGATTTATTTTTCTTCGTTTGTTAACGCGTATTCTAAACGTTATCTTTTTTCTCTCAATATAATCACTTATCATTATCAAATGGTGGTCTTCTTAATCTCCATTGTAGGTGATCTTAATACTGTTAGAAAGTTATTAAAATTTGATTTTCAATGACACCAATTTCATATTATTTGGATCATGAGACAAAAAATTTTGTAATCTATAATTGTCTACTTAGCTTATAACTCAGTAATATTTTTCTGGTGTTGTTTAATGTTTTTATTTTTTTTTTCAAGTTTGTCATAAAAAATTCCAAGTGTCTTAAGATTGTTGAACACTCTTAAATTGACATTCAATCAAAGCTTTACTATCAGTTTAAAAGTAAAAGTTTTGCAATATCATGTGTTCAATTTAGACAAGAAATAGTGACTCAATTTTGTCTCTTTGTCATTGTCATTGCAAGTGACTCATTGCCGTGGACCCCTCAATTTATGATTCAATATATGAAGCTTCCGTGCTTATGTAGTATGTAGTGCTCTATCTACGCCCTTAAGACCGGTTGACCCATAAATTTTTAACACTTCTAGGTATTTTTATTTTCTTTTTCTTTTTTTAATTTTTTAATTTTTCTTTTCATTACTTTCTTTTTAAATTCCTTATAATATATTATTTATTATTATAATAATCAATATATTATAAACAATATATACACATGTATTTAGTTGTTATTTATTTTATATATATATATATATATTCTATAATATTCTTTTTGTTGGTCATTGCTTTCTTATTATCTACCTTGCCTTCATATTCTATTGATCTTTATTGGGTTTTAGAAGTCATGTTTCTACTTTCTACTATTCCTTATCCAATTATCACTTGTTGAATGGCTTCTATTCAATTTATATTCATTATTTCTCAGTAAAATTCTACTATAATTCATCATTTCATGGCCAAAATCGTTCAATGCATGGCTTTCAATCAGTTAAAGTTATCTTTCATAATTTCATATAATTTTGAAAATCGAACAATGTTAAAAATTGCCTCCCTTGGGCCAGTTTGTACAATCCCTGATTAAGACCCAATCCAGCCTAAATTCACGTCAGGCTCAACAATAATTGGTACAAGACTCTCAATCCAAATCCTACCCTCTACACCTAACCGAAAACAAACATACTAGTTGGGTTAAAAAATAATTTATAAGACATGATAATTTTTTGGGCTTATGAATCTTCTTGTGTTCAGTTCAACCCAAAATTTTGGAACTGGATTCTCTGTTTATAGGCCACGCATTAAATCCATCACTTCCCAACTTTGATGAACTTGTATTGTATTTTATTTTATGTCCACCACCCAAATCTGGCATTTGGTAAGGACTTCGTTTGTACAACATAATTAAGGAAAATCTAAAGTTACAGACTATTTTACAAATTGTTGATGTAGTTGTTAGTTATTGATAAGTAAAAATATGTTGTTAGTACTAAGCTCAAATAAAAAACAGTAAAAATTTGTCACATTAACTATTTGTAAAAATGATGTAAAATAGTTTATACATATAATAACATTATTCCATCATCCCAAAGAGTAATAAAGATGAGTAGATTTCAAATGGACAAGGCAAACATAACCAACAGACAACCCATCATCCCAAAGAGCAAATTTTTTTTTTCTCTCTAATAATTATCCAAAAGAGCAATTGGATATGCATAAATCATAATCGCTGATTGGCAATTAGGAAAACAACTGAGAACCATGCCAAAAATGAAAATTAAAAAAAAATGTGACCTCTCTTTTCCATTTTTTTTTTTGTTTGATTTGGACTCTCCTTTCCATGTTGATTTGGGGCTTTTATATAGATCCATCCAAGTCCATATCTTTATTTTGATTTTTTGAGAGCCCAAAATGGAAGTTAAGGATTTGGAGGCCCAAATCAATTTCCGGCATGAACACTTCCCAAACGGTCAACAGATAGAAAAAGCCCAAATCCACACTTAAAAAAAAAAAAAAAAATCTAATTAATAAAAAATGAATTAAGAAGGAATTCAGTTATCATAAACCTCTGCACGTTTTCTGCACCAGAAAACCAAAAGAAGCAAGTTTTGGAGTAAACCCAGACCTAGTGCATGACTTGTACAAAAAAAACAACGAGAAATATACACAACGAGGAAGGTTTGGAGTAAAATCACCTTTTCATTATTCAATCAAACGTGTTAAGAGTGTACAACACTTAGCGCAGAATACAGAGCAATCCTAGAGTACCAAGGAGTAACGGCTGCTTCTCATCCAATGGCTACAAGCTCATCCAACGGCTACAAGAGTGTATTTAAGTCACTTAAGCAAACGGTGCCGTTTCTATTTAAAACAAATGCTGCGCTGCGTTTTGTACTTGTGACAAAACGCTGCCGTATTTTTGTAAGCAAAAGTTCAGTTTAGATTAGCCGTTAATTCTGTTATTTCTGCTCCACTATTCACGGACAAATTCCGGATTTTACGGAATGATTAGTTTTGGTAGTTACCATAATCATGGACTGTATATATAGAGGTCTAAGTGTATAATGAAAAGTCAGTGAGTATATTTCTCAAGAAATTCTTTTTCTCTCTTCATCTCTCTCTCAATCTTTTCTCTCTAAATTCATCTTCTTCCTTTAAGTGTTCTTTACTGTAAAACTTCCATTGTTGAAGCAATCACAAGCTTGTTCAAAGTTTTTCATGGTATCAGAGCCTCTCCGATCCAAAGTTCTATAGATCTAACAATGGAAAATTCTACTTCAGCACCAATCTCCACAACTGTGCCGCCAATCTCCACAACTGTGCGTTCAACACCTACACACACTCCAATCAATCTTACTAATCAGCCTCTATTGCTACTCTCAAACATGTCAAACATGATGACAGTCAAACTTGATTCTTCCAATTACATTGTTTGGAAGTATCAGATTTCAATGGTGTTGGAAACCTACTCTATGCTTGAGCTTCTTGATGAAGCATCATTCATTCCTGAGAAATTTCTCAAGGATCTCAATGGTACTGTCACTTCAGTACTCAATCCAGATTATCACATATGGAAATCAAAGGAAAGAGCTTTAATTACCTTTATCAGTTCCACCCTCACTCCTTCAGTATTAGCTATAACTGTTGGTTGTTCTTCTGCTCGTGAGGTTTGGAAGGTTCTTGAAAGTAGGTTCTCATCAATTTCAAGGTCACATGTGATGAACCTCAAGGGAGAATTACACAATGTGAAGAAAGGGTCTGATTCTGTAGATGTATATCTGCAGAAACTTAAAGTGATAAGGGATAAGCTCATGGCAGTAGGCATTCTCTTGGATGATGAAGAGCTACTTCATGTAGCAATTAAAGGCCTTCCCAAAGAATTCAGTGCCTTTAGGTCTGCAATCAGAACCAGAAGTGCAAAGTTAAGCTTTGATGAGTTGATTACTCTGTTGAATGCAGAGGAGGAGTCATTGAATGAAGGTATGGAGATCAAAGACTCTACCTTTGCAATGTCAGTAAATACTACACCACGATTCAACAACTCTGGTGGCTACAATATCTTCAATCCATTTAACAATAGAGGAAGAGGGAGAGGTAACAATGCAAGGGGCAGAGGTAGAGGTCCAGGTTCATCATTCAACCAATACAATCAGTTTTCACAACCACATTCTCAGGGGTCTAATGGAAGATCAGAAAGGCCAATTTGCCAGATTTGTGGTAAAGCAGGTCACCTTGCTATTGACTGCTACCACAGAATGGACTATGCCTACCAAGGCAAACATCCACCCACAAAATTGGCTGCTATGGTTACATCTTCCAACTCCTTGATGACTCAAGAGCAACCTTGGCTTGCAGATAGTGCAGCCACAGACCATGTCACCTCTAGCTTCAACCACTTGAGCTTTCCCAAACCATACACTGGTCCAGACCATCTTACAGTAGGCAATGGCCAAAACTTACCTATCACTCACATAGGTAACTCTCTAATCCCTTCTACTACTTCCACTCTTCAACTTAGAAATGTGTTAAGAGTCCCTTCCATTGCATCTAATCTAGCATCTGTTCACAAAATCTGTCATGATAATAATTGTTGTTGTTATTTCGATGAACACACCTTGTCAATCCAGGCCTTGGCCACGGGGAAAACACTTTACCAGGGCAGGAGTGAAGGTGGTGTTTATCCCATCTATCCTCACAAGGCAACTGCTCTTCTTTCTAATAAAGTGTGCAATTCTGCCAAGTCCTTTTCTTCCTCTTCTTCCACTTGGTCTGTCTGGCACAGCAGGCTTGGTCACCCAAATGATCAAATTCTTAAACTTTTGTTGCAAAATAATGGTTTGCCTTGTAATAGTTCTGCTGTTGTCAATTCTTGTATTCACTGTCTTCATGGTAAAATGCATAGGTTACCATTTCCTAGTTCTAGATTTGTAGCCAATTCTCCTTTTGAACTTGTTCACACAGATTTGTGGGGTCCTGCACCTCTTGATTCAATAAATGGCTACAAGTATTATGTACTTTTTGTAGATCATTACACCCGTTTTACATGGCTTTACTTGCTTACTACCAAATCTGAAGTTTACTCCAAATTTGTACTTTTTCATGCTATGGTTAAAACACAATTCTCAACCACTATTAAAACCCTTAGATCAGATGGTGGGGGTGAGTACACTTCCAAATCCTTTGAATCCTTCCTCACTTCAAATGGAATTCATCATCAAATCTCTTGCCCCTATACCCCTCAACAAAATGGGCTGGTAGAGAGGAAACACAGACACCTAATAGAAACTGTGATTACCCTTCTCTCTCAAGCATCTTTACCTTCCACCTACTGGTCATTTGCTATTCAATCTGCCTTGTCTTTAATCAATCTTCTTCCTACTTCAACCTTAGGATTCCTATCACCTTGGTTCAAATTGTTTGGAAAACACCCTGACATCACTTCCCTCAAAATTTTTGGCTGTGCTTGTTATCCTTTCCTCAGACCATACAATAAACACAAGCTAGAGCCCAGGACCACAGAATGTATCTTCTTAGGCTACCCTACAATGTCAAAAGGATACTTGTGTCTTGACTTAATCACTCACAAATTATATACCTGCAGGCATGTCTTGTTTAATGAAGCCAAGTTCCCATTTTCTTCTGCTATACCTTCTGCTTCCATTCCTAATCCACCTGCTTCTGCAACTTGGCTGTCCAATCTTCTATACTTGCATTCTTCAAATCAACCTTCTATTCTAGGTCCTTTTTCTCATCCATCTTCACCCTCCCAGTCTTACATTCCTCCCATTGTTTCTTCCACTCCTCTCCCTAGTCTACCACTCTCTTCACCTGCTCCTATTCCTGCCTCAGTATCACCATCCAACCCCATTCCTCCTCCTTCTTTAGACCCTTCTTCACATCCTACTGTCTCACCTCCTCCTGCCTCATCTTCCACAGCCATGGTTCCTATCACTACATCTTCCCCTGATATGGTTTCTGTCAATGCCTCTTCCACTGATATGGTTCCTGTCAATGCTCATCCCATGACCACCAGATCTAAGAATGGGATTTCTAAGCCTAAACTATGTTACAAGGCAGTGCTTGACTATTCTTCCACTGAACCTCCCTCTTACAAAATTGCCTCTAAGTTTCCTCAGTGGGTTAAGGCTATGGATGAGGAATTTTCAGCTTTGCAAAGACAACAGACCTGGTCCCTTGTGCCTGCTGCACCTACTATTAATTTGGTGGGGTGTAAATGGGTCTACAAGCTGAAATTACATAGTGATGGTTCCATTGCTCGTTATAAAGCACGGCTGGTTGCTAAAGGGTTTCACCAACAAGCTGGTATAGACTATACTGAGACTTTTAGTCCAGTTGTCAAGCCAGCCACAGTGAGGCTTGTTCTGGCTATTGCAGTGAGCTTTCGTTGGTCTCTCAGGCAGCTTGATGTCTCCAATGCCTTCCTCCATGGCCTTCTAAAGGAGGAGGTTTATATGCAGCAGCCTCCAGGGTATGTTGATGCTCGGTTTCCTCATCATGTCTGCCGGTTACACAAGTCTCTATATGGTTTGAAGCAAGCCCCAAGGGCATGGTTTGACAGATTCACATCTCAGCTCCTACATCTTGGTTTTGTGGCTTCAGTGGCAGACTCTTCGTTGTTTATTTTTCACTCTCATCAAACCATCATCTACCTACTCTTGTATGTTGATGATATCATCATCACTGGGAATTCCCATTCCCAAGTTGATCACCTTGTCAATGCACTTAGCTCTGCCTTTGAACTTAAAGATTTAGGAGTTCTCTCTTATTTCTTGGGCATTCAAATCTTGCCTACTCGGTTTGGCCTCACTTTGTGCCAATCTAAATATGCATCTGATGTTCTTCACAAATTCCACATGGAGAATTCCAAGCCCACTAAAACTCCCAGCTGTTCCAACACACGCCTCACTCCCTTTGATGGGTCTCCTTTACCTGATCCTTCTGAGTATCGGAGTATGGTGGGTGCCCTTCAATATTTGACTTTCACACGCCCAGATTTGTCTTTCAGTGTGAACCAATTATGCCAGTTTATGCAACATCCTACAACTTCTCATTTGGAAGCTGCTAAGCGTGTTCTGCGCTATGTGAGAGGAACTTTAAATTTTGGTATCCACTTTGCTCCAGGTCCCCTTACGTTCTCTGCTTTCTCTGACGCGGACTGGGCTGGTGACCCAACTGATCGCAAATCTACTACTGGACAGCTGGTCTTTCTTGGTTCAAGTCCCATATCTTGGTCCTCAAAGAAGCAGCCCACAGTCTCTCGGTCTTCTACAGAAGCTGAGTACCGTGCCTTGGCTTCCACTGCTGCAGAGTTGGCTTGGCTTCGCACCTTATTCCGCGAGCTCCGGATCTTCCTCCCACACATTCCTATTCTCTGGTGTGATAATGTTTCTGCCATTGCCTTAGCTTCCAATCCTGTCTTTCATTCCCGGACCAAGCATATTGAAGTTGACTATCATTATGTCAGGGGCTGTGTTCTCCGTCGTGATTTGGGGGTGAAGTTCATCTCTGGCTGTGATAACTTCGCTGATATCTTCACTAAGCCGTTACCTGGTCCTTCCTTCTTGCTTCTTCGTGGCAAACTCTTGGCTAATTCCACCTCGTGTTTGAAGGGGGATGTTAAGAGTGTACAACAACACTCAGCGCAGAATACAGAGCAATCCCAGAGTACCAAGGAGTAACGGCTACTTCTCATCCAACGGCTACAAGCTCATCCAACGGCTACAAGAGTGTATTTAAGTCACTTAAGCAAACGGTGCCGTTTCTATTTAAAACAAATGCTGCGCTGCGTTTTGTACTTGTGACAAAACGCTGCCATATTTTTGTGAGCAAAAGTTCAGTTTAGATTAGCCGTTAATTCTGTTATTTCTGCTCCACTATTCACGGACAAATTCCGGATTTTACGGAATGATTAGTTTTGGTAGTTACCATAATCATGGACTGTATATATAGAGGTCTAAGTGTATAATGAAAAGTCAGTGAGTATATTTCTCAAGAAATTCTTTTTCTCTCTTCATCTCTCTCTCAATCTTTTCTCTCTAAATTCATCTTCTTCCTTTAAGTGTTCTTTACTGTAAAACTTCCATTGTTGAAGCAATCACAAGCTTGTTCAAAGTTTTTCAAAACGGAGCATATTACAAAGCATAGCAGAATTAATCCAAAAAAAGAAAAGAAAGAAAAGGAAATGAACAAAATATATATGAAAATAATACAGAACAAGCAGCAAACTGCAAGCCTCGTACAGAGTTTATTTCACGCAATTCAAACTAAGTAACTAACCAACTTAAAGCATGAAGGCAGGGGAGACGTTCAGTTCTGCGAGTTGGATATTGTCTTGGCCGCTGCTGATGGTAACGCTGTCGCTGCCAGGAAGCGTTTGGGTACCACTACCAGTGTTGGTAGTTGTAAACTTACGTAGTGCAAAGATGAGAGCGCTAATGAGGATGATCAAGCTAAGTACTTGAGCAGCAAGTTTAGCGTCCAAAAGCAACCGCATTTCTTCCCTGCAGTAACAAGAGGAAACTAATTAATTACTATCAATACTGGAAGCAACAAAAACAAAATTTGAAAAGAAATGTTAATAAAAGATATATTCAGCTATTGTTACCCGTTCGGGTGAGAAGACAAAGAGGACGATAGAGTGGAAGGGAGAGGAGCCATGTTATATGCTAGCTTAGGGTGCTCAAAAGGATTCAGGAGGGAGCTATTTTCATAACTGAAGGTCTTGAAGAAGCACCAATAGTTGGGTCTGGAAGTTGGTATCTTGTTATCATTCTCTTACCATGGCAGAATCCCTTAATAAGGATATTTTCTCTGAAATAATTTCAACTGGCCCGGATGTTTATAAGCAACAATGGTCACATGAAGATCATTGGGAAATGCCAAATCCCCTTATTGGATGTGATGATCCGCAATATCATAATCATGATCTTGATGAAGATGTTGATGAAGAATGGTTCCAAGGAAGAGATGAATGAGACTAGATATCTTTAACCAAAAAAAAAAAAAAGGCGGTCAAAAGTCCTAGAAACATCTTCAGACGTAATGCTCCCAACAGCTCCCAACAGTACCGTATCTTCTCCCTGTCAGAATGATGCTTGAATAAAATCACCAATGCAGATATGCCCCCACCTCACTTGACACATGTTGCTAGCCTAGCACTCAAGGACTCTATTATTACTCTTATCCCATGGCAAGCTTATCCGGAGGAAGATTGCAATCCAACAATTCCACTATGCCCCTGACACTTGTTAATCCATAAGGACAGCCTCTACTTGTCCTGATATGAATATTGTACATTATCAGCAACTTTTAAGGTCTATAAATAGAACTCTTGTAAGTCTGAAGAAGGCAAGAGAGAGTTAAGGAAAACAAAAGCAAGTTCTTGTTGTAAAATGTATTCTAGTGTTTCTTATGTCTGATGTAAAAAAGTTGTTTAATCTAATAATATCCCTCAGTTTGTTGTATCTTGTGCTGTGCTCTATTCCACATTTCCGTGTTGTCTTTTATATGTTGTTAGTAATCTACTTAATTAACCAGTTTCCATAATCTTCTTACACCCTTTATCTCAGTCATTCCTCTGTGTAGTGTTCCTCTCCTAATAGTTGGTATCAGAGCCATGTCATTGGTTTCCCCCTCCTTTGATTAGTACACTTTGATTATTGTCCTGATTAGTATGCTCTGTGGTTTGCAGTTGCCACACTAAGTGGATCCTCTGTATTAATCACATCAAAACACTGGACTTGATAATCAAAGTAGAGCATTGACGAGTTTGTTCTTAGAGTCTTTAGAGAATCCTATTTGCCATAGTCTCTTGGTGGACATTTAAGCCTGGAGTAGGTGTTTTAGTCCTATTAGGTCTTTGGTAAATAGTTCTTGTCATAGAAAACTATCATGGCAAGCTCATTTTCGGAAGTAATTGATACCACTAAATCTACCTTTGACCTTTCTCTTTGTAAGTCTATTGCTAATAGGTTAGACTATTTGTATGAAATTTCTCACGTACCTGAAGATAGTAAAATCCCTATTACTAACTTTCCTATTGTAAATCCTTATACTGTGTTTGATAAACCTCAGATCTCTTTCAAAAAATCCATAAAAAAATTGTTAGGCCCTTCTCAGTCTTCCACTGTTAAAGAATATGTCCAAGCCTCTAAGTTTGACTAGTATAATATTCCAGCTAGTGAAACAGAAAATTTCATTACCCTTACACTTCCTAGAGAGTTTATAATTCCATGGCAGAAACAGGGATACACACACCTCCACTTTGGAGCGGTAAGATTAGCATTAACTTTCCATGGAAGAAAGGGACTCCCTGTAGTCTCTAGAATTTCACTTCTTGGCTCCAGATTTTTGGAATATCAAAATGCTGTCATAGGGACGGTCCAAACCACCCTAAATGCTGAAACAATTTTTGTTACCCTTTTTCCTAACTTCAACATGTCTCTAAAGGACCCCCATCTTTGTGATGCTCTTAAAGTACAAGTCCAGATTACAGGAGCTTCTCAGGTGCAAGATACATTTGCTGCCACACTTCACTATCAGCTAGCTTATAGACTTCAGAATCATGCTTTTGACATGGTGGTTCCAGACATAGCCCAATCTAATGATGCGTTGCTGATTCAAGTCGATCCGGGAATGACACCCATGTGTACCTTTGTTCCAAGGCAACTCGACAAGGATCGGATGATGTCTCTTTTCCCTAAATCATGGATTACGAAATATGAGATGCTTCATCAAGCAACTAAACCAATCCAGTCAAAAGATCCTCTCTTTATCAGGAAAGAAAATGGTGAAGTAGAAACAAAATTCTTGATGGCACCATCAGAGAAGAAGGATGTCACAGTTTTCCCAACTCAAATAGCTATGCTCCAACCAGTATCCTATGTTGGTGAAGATGGACTTCAAATCAAAGCATTTCGAGAAGATGAAAAGCCTTGTTATGAAGGGAAATCACCTTCTGGTCACATATGGTGGGACGTTTGTGATTGTGTTGACTACCAGAAAGAAGAAGGTTTTGAAGAAGATTATTCCAAGAGAAAGGAAAAATCCTCTTAGCAAAAGCTCAAAGAAAGATATGAAGCAGGATATCCAAAAGTTGACCTTTTAGGAGAGCCCTCTGGAAGGTTTGATTATTGTGTTCTTTATTCCAGATCCAAGAAACAAATTTCTCCCTCTCCATCCAAAGAAGATCATAACCAAAACCAGAAACCTCCATTAATCCCGTACTATCAGAAAGTCCTTCCCCAAACCCTAAAATGTCAACCTCTTCCCATTAAACCAACCCAGATATCAGAATCTTCCCCCTGTTACATGTTTGACCAAGCCTCCCTTTCCTATTCCCAGAACTTTCCTCCATTAGAAAATTTTGACCACCCTCAAACCAATACCAAACACATCTGGAAAATAAAGAATCCTGTTGGAACTAATTCAGATGGTACCAAGAAGCAGGTCTCTTCGGCAGAAGCAGCTTTAAATTGGCAAGCAGAGAATGTTGTAGCACAAAATAAAGTCCTTTAAAAAATCTTGGATAATCAGCAAAGGATGGCTGAAGCAGTCAATCATACATTTTCATCTTCCAATTCTCTTATTGAAGATTTGAAGAAGAAAATCAAGGCAGTTGAACAAGAGTTGGCAATCATTGCTTCTACAGTCAAGGACTTGTCTGTTTCCTTTCCTCTTATTGGACAAAAAGAAAAGGAGAAAAAGCAGTTACTGCTACAACTCCAATCTATGCAAGGATCACAGAAAGAAGCTGCTCAGGCCCTTCCAATGCATGTCCAGATGCCCTACCAGCCTCGACAATTATTGTATAAAGACCTAGCCATACCCCTGACCTCACCATTTTCACCAACTTCTCAAAACCTACAACCATTAGTCATGACACATCCTAGTCATAATCCCTTTAGGCCAAGTGGAATTCTCCCCAGCATTATACATCCAGTTCCACCTCAACCAGAATCACAAGTTAAACCCCAAAATGACTCTCCTTCCATGAAAAAAGATAAAGAACCAGTATACCAATTTCCAGACCCAACTATTGGTGCTTTTTCAAGACCTCAAGATATGAACATGTTGACTGTAGACCTTGACCCCCCAAACCCAATTTCGTCATTCCTTAAAACCCTTACTCTTAATGACTCTAGAGAGCCTTTTGTGCTTCCAGTAATTGAGGATTCTGACCTAGACTTTTCTGATCTTGGTCTAGAAGAGGTATTCATGACAAATAATGAACTAAAAGTAGAAGAGGAAGATGATGTTCTTCGCCCTAAAAATCCTCCATCCCCGCCACGACTAATTTTTCCCCCACCACCATTCTTCCCAGATTACCAGACAAGGCTGGCTTACTTGCCAACTACAGACTCAAAGCATTTGTTTACTCTCGACAATACTTTTCCTACTAGATGGCACGATGAGATCTTTAACATGTACATGTATTCCTGGTGTATTGCTGAACTCCAAGCCCTAAATGCCACTGTGTCTCAAATAATTGCTAAATTTGTGGCAAGAATAACAGGAAGGCTAAGAGAATGATGGATCAATCTAGGAGAATACAGACAAAGACAGGCAGCCAAGAGCAACACATTGGAAGATTTTTTCACAATTGTCCATAACGAATTTCTTGGCTCAATAACTCATTATACGGAGGTAGCACGAGAAGAATTCCTTTCGATGAAATGTTGCTCATTTGAAAGGAAAGATTTAGAAAAGCATTTTGACAGAATGTCAAGGAGATATTATTCTTTTAATGGTATGGATGATGTTAATGCCAAGCATACTTTTCTCAACTCCCTTCCAAAACCATTGGGAGATGAAACTCTTCGCATGGTGAATCTCCAAAGAATAACTCTACAACAAGCCTCATTGGGAGAAATTTATCAACACGTGCTTATTGCCTCGGAAAAGCTCTGCAACCAGAGGAAATTTCTTTCTGAAATTGATAAGGTCCATAGCAAACTCAAAGACAATTGCAGGAGAAAAGATTTGCAGATAAAGTGCTATGAGAAAAATTGTGCCTATCCACAGAAAAAAAGATATCATTTCAAAAAATATTTTGGAAAGAAAAGACACTATGTGGGAAAAAAGAAAAACACTTTCAAAAGGAAAAAATGGAAGTTTCTTAGGAGGAAGTAGTCTAAAGGAAAAACTTCGAAAGCTTGCTTTATATGCAGGAGACCAGGCCATTTTGCAAAAAATTGCCCGAAAAAGGAGAAAGCAGCAAAGCTCCTTGAACAAGCCCAGATTCATGCAAAGGATATAGAGTCATTCTTTTCCTTGGATGATGAATACTCTCCTCAAGCCTTGGCAGTTGTGGCTTATTCTACCTTGGAAGAAGACTCAGAACCAGACAGTGAATATAATTTAGACCCAGAAATCCAAACCATCTACACATCCCAACCAATAATAAGCCCCTTAACCAACCCAACTCCGATAGCCCAAGTTCACCTTCTCCTTGATACATACTTTAGACCTATTCCGGTGATAGCTTTATTTGATACAGGAGCAGCAGCAACAATCCTTCACCCCATAATTTTACCTCAGGAATTTTGGCCACCCCATCACCAGATGTTTAGAGCAGCTAATGGAGAAACATTCCTTATAACCCTAAAAAGTAAGCCTATCCTCATCAGAATCTTCCCAACCTTAACCATTAAACACCAAGTCCTTGGATCCCCTCTTACAGGTAGGGACCTTCTCATTGGATTTGATCTCCTTCATCAAATACCAAGCCTTAGATGGTCCTCAAAAGGGCTCATGCACAAACAACACTTTCTTAATTGGACCCAGGTACCCCACTTGTTTACTGTGGACCCTTTTGACTCTTTAAAACTCCAGATTATCAGTGACTATTGTGCTAACAGCCATTCTGAATTCCTCCTTAAAAATCCAAATCCTTTGTGGAAAAACCCGAAATTTTTCATATACCTTCCATTCAAGAAAAATGAAGATGTCAACCCCACAAGAGTTAGTCACAGAGGGATGAATCCAGAACACTTAGCCTTGGCCACCCAAGAACTATCTACTCTCCTATCTGAAGGCCTTATTGAACCCACAACTTCTCCCTGGGCGTGTGAAGCTTTCTATGTCAATAAACATGCTGAGCAAATTCGAGGCAAACTCAGACTGGTAATCAATTACCAGGATCTTAATCACTTTCTTGCAGATGACAAATTTCCCTTGCCAAACAAGAGTGCCCTTTTCCAGCATCTTTCAAATGCAAAAGTATTTTCAAAGTTTGATCTTAAAGTAGGATTTTGGCAGCTAGGCATCCATCCAAGAGAAAGATACAAGACGACTTTTTGCATCCCAGATCACCATTACCAATGGACTGTTATGCCTTTTGATCTTAAAAATGCCCCATCCCAATTCCAGAAAGCAATGGTAATGTTGTTCCAGCCACTTTTAGCCAATGCATTAATCTATGTGAATGATATCCTTTTGTTCTCAAAAGATGAAGAATCCCATGCCAAGTTGCTCACTGTATTTTATAATTTAGTGAAATCTCAAGGAATAATGCTTTCAGAGAAGAAAATGGTCATAGGACAGTCTTCCATATGCTTTTTGGGAGTAAACATTTCAGATGGAAAGTATACCTTGTAGCCTCATATAGCGTCCTTTTTGGGTGAATTTCCATACAAGCTCACAAACACTAAGCAAATACAACAGTTCCTTGGAATTGTAAATTACATGTTGGATTTTATTCCAAAAGTCTCCAGATATAGGAATTGTTTGGCTCAGTTGTTGAAAAAATCCCCCCCAGAATGGAACTCTACTCATACAAAAGCGGTCCAACAATTGAAAAGGTTATGAGAAAAACTTCCTCCCTTACAGATTCCAGGACCAGGCAAACGGATTTTACAGACAGATGCAAGTGATGAATATTTGGCAACAGCTCTTTTTGAGGAAATTGTTGGCAAAAGGAATATTTGCGGCTACAAAAGTGGTGCATTCAAGCCCTCAGAACTTCATTATCATTCTACTTTCAAAGAAATTCTTGTAGTCAAGCATGGAATTGAAAAATTCCAATTCCATCTTCTTGGACATAATTTCTTAGTAGAAATGGACATGTCTTCCTTCCCCAAGATGCTCCAGTTTAAAAGGAAAATGCTCCCACATCCTCAGCTACTCAGATGGTCAAATTGGTTCTCACAATGGTCCTTTCAATTCAAGCACATTAAAGGTAAGGATAACCTTATCACTGATTACCTTTCCAGGAAACCTCCAGCCCTTAGTACCACAATTATCCCTCCACCTTTATGTGTATATCCTATTATAGACCCATCCTTATCCTCGGGTCTTTCCTCTGTAGACCCTAATGATATCCTTAATATGATAGAAAACCTCCCATTAGAAATAAAAGACCAAATCAAGACCTTGCCCCTTGAAGCCAGAGCCAAAAGAATTATTAAAACCCTCCATGATTACCTTAAAAAGCACCAATGCCACTTCCTTGCTATTTTCCCTGATATAGATCAACCATGAAAAACTCCTTTTACATTTTGGATAACCAATTGGACTGTTGCACATTACCTTTATATGTGGTACTTACTCAATGAATATTACTTGTGTCTTCATTTCGAACTAGAGTTTTACAGTTATATTTTCCCTCAAAGAAATAAATATTTTCATAAATTTTGGTCTGAAATTTTGAAAAATGATGCTCATAGTGGTGAATGGGTAAAGTATCATAAAATAGAGCATCCCAGATTTGACCACAAAGTCATTTCAGCATGTTTGGTTGCCAAACTTCATTCTAAAAATAATATTCAAGCACAAGGAATTTTTCATCTTGCTGAGATGTATTGGGTCACCAATTCAGATGGAACTCTCCACACACATTTGGATGTCTCTTGGGTATCTTGTTATCATTCTCTTACCATGGCAGAATCCCTTAATAAGGGTATTTTCCCTGAAATAATTTCAACTGGTCTGGATGTTTGTAAGTAACAATGGCCACATGAAGATCATTGGGAAATGCCAAATCCCCTTATTGGATATGATGATCCGTAATATTATAATCATGATCCTGATGAAGATGTTGATGAAGAATGGTTCCAAGGAAGAGAAGGATGAGACTAGATATATATTTAACAAAAAAAAAAAAAAAAAGCCAGTCAAAAGTCCTAGAAACGTCTTCAGACGTAATGCTCCAAACAACTCCCAACAGTACCGTATCTTCTCCTTGTCGGAATGATGCTTGAATAAAATCACCAATGCAGATATGCCCCCACCTCACTTGACACCTGTTGCTAGCCTAGCACTCAAGGACTCTATTATTACTCTTATCCCATGGCAAGCTTATCCGGAGGAAGATGGCAATCCAACAATTCCACTATGCCCCTGGCACTTGTTAATCCATAAGGACAACCCCTATTTGTCCTGATATGAATATTGTACATTATCAACAACTTTTAAGGTCTATAAATAGGACTCTTGTAAGTCTGAAGAAGGCAAGAGAGAGTTAAGGAAAACAAAAGCAAGCTCTTGTTGTAAAATGTATTCCAGTGTTTTTTATGTCTGATGTAAAAAAGTTGTTTAATCTAATAATATCCCTCAGTTTGTTGTATCTTGTGTTGTGCTCTATTCCACATTTTCGTGTTGTCTTTTATATGTTGTTAGTAATCTACTTAATCAACCAGTTTCCATAATCTTCTTATATCCTTTATCTCAGTCATTCCTCTATGTAGTGTTCCTCTCCCACTCTCATGGATGTGACCCTTGGACGGAGTTGTTATTGAACTAGGGAGGCAATGGCTCTGCCCTAAATTTTTTTTTTAAAAATATTACTATATTAATAGGTAATAATTTTAGTAATTTTGTTGAATAAAATTACACTTTGTTCCCTTAATAATGTCATTAATTCTTTTGAGAGTAATATTATAATCACAAAGGTTTTTACAATGTTTATTTAAATTATTGAGGTAGTAAATTCTTATTAATTTGTATACTTGTATCACTCTTTACTTATCAATAACCACTCACCATATTAGCAATTTGTAAAAAAATTTGTAGTTTTAGCATTTTTCACCTTTTAAAGGACATAAAAATTTAATATTAAATCTAAAACAAAATATACAAATCCAAAAAAATTAAGTCTAATCAATTTATTTTATCCAGAACAAACAACTTGACTATTTAAAAAACTTTAAACAAAATTCCTTAGTAATTTTGGCTCCGTCACTTATGGGACCTATCAACCGTGGGAGTAAAAAATACCATTAGTTCTCAATTTGGGAAGCAATGAATTTATGCCATCTGGGTTGTATAAATTCTTGTAAACAAGATTTGATGGCACAATAAAAAGAGCTGACAAGTATACTTGGTCAAAGTATCCTTGGCCATGTGAACAAACCCTTCTACTCCAAATAAATTTATTTAACCAATGGTGGAAGAGGCCTTGCATCATTGGTAGGACCCACAAACTGTGCCAAGAGAGTCATGTTTCTACGTTACTTTGTCTAATTAGCACGTGTATGGCTTCTCTTCAATTTATATTCATTATTTCTCAATAAAATTTTATAATTTATCATTTCACGGACAAAATTGTGCAATGCATAGGCCTTCAACTAGTTAAAGTTGTCTTTCATAATTTCACCTCATTTGAAAATCGAAACAACGTTAAAAAATGCACCCCAAGGCCAGTTTGTATCATTCTTGATTAAGAATAACCGTATCAGTCAGTGTAAAATTTTTGTTTATTTTGTAAAAAAAACTTACTTTTTCTATTTTACCCACTCATTTTTACAAAACATCCATATCAGTTTGTCATTTCATTTATTTTATTTAAATAATCATTTTCCTCACTTTTTATTATTATTTTATCTCAAATTCTCTCTCTCTCTCTCTCTCTCTCTCTCTCTCTCTCTCCACTCACGAGACTCTCTCCATTCTCATTTGAAACCCTTCTCTCCATCATGGTCACTCACCGATCCATGCACCAATTCTCGCCAATCCACAAGCGTCGATTCGCCACAAGCGCCAATCCATAAGTGCAGATCCATCACAAGCGCCAGTCCACTCTCTCTGTCTCTGTTGGTTTGTCCGTGTGTGAGTGTGTTTGATTTTGTGGTGTTTCTGGTTGATTTTGTTGTTAATTTTGTGGTTGATTTTTGATTTTGTGTCTGTGAGAGTGTGTGTATCAGAGAAAGAAGAAGATGATGAGGTAGAGAAGATGCATTGGTTTTGCAGATGGAGAAGAGACAAAAAAAAATGAGCGAAATTAGAAATTATTAAAATATTAGTATGCAAACAGTTACTGTAGCTTTTTTGCATTTATGCACAATTTTACACCCACTTATATGAGTTTTTTGTGATTAAAATGTGTAAAATGGACTACTTTTTGTGTTTTGCAAGATTTTGCAACCACTAATGTGGTTGCTCTAAGACCCATTGTAATCTAAATTCATGTCAGGCTTAACAATAATGGGCACAAGACTCTAAACCCAAATCCTATTCTCCATAACCTCTAAACCCAACCGAAAACAAATATACTAGTTGGATTTTTTTTTTTTTTTTGAGCAAATACTAGTTGGGTTAAAAAACATTTATAAGACATGATAATCTTTTTTGAGCTTACTAATTTATTTTTGTTCGGCTTAACCCAAAATTTTTGGAACCGGATGCTATGTTTATAGGCCATGCATTAAATCCATCACTCCCAACTTTTATGAGTTTGTATTTTATTGTATTTTATGTCCACGACACCATGAATTCCAAAATCTAGCATTTTGAAATGACTCCGTTTGTACAAGAGTAATAAGATGCTGCACTCATCCTTTGTATGTATTATCAAAGACACGTTGTCTTATGTTATCTCTTTACCTAACTTTTCTTTTTCTCATACTCCTCGACAAGGTAATACTCTAGCTCATGTTTTAGTACAAAGAGCAAGAATTTCTTTTTCTTTATTGGTTTAGATGGAGTCTGTTCTTTCTAACAATTTTGATTGCTTTGTAAAAGATATTAATGTTTTGAAATAATATCAGTAATAAGGTTTTCTTCTCAAAAAAAGAAAAAAGAAAAAAAAAGAGACTCTATCAAAATCTCTCTTTCTTTTTTCATGTGGGTGACTTATCAGTGATCCAAGTTGTTCCTTTTTTTTTATATATTAATATTATTATATCCAAGTTGTCCCTTGGTAAAGAAAATATTTCTTGCTCTTATGTGGTTATGCCCGATTGTGGGTGAAGGAGCGAGCAGGTGGGGCCGCATAAAAGGAAAAAAAATTGTGGGAGGAGGGAAAGTATAGTCGAATCGATGCAATGCCAGTTTGGATTGAGGGGGGGGGGGAGTGGGGGAGTAGAGGAAAGTAGAATAGAGTTGGATGAAAATATGCTAATTTTGTGTCAATTATACTCTACTCTATTCTACTCCGTCTCCGTCTTTGTCTCCGTCTCCCTCAATCTAAACGGATCATAATTGCAAGCTATCTGTCATTTTTTTTTCTCTCTATAAAACAAATAAAAAGGAGAAATATTGAGAGAGAGAGAGAGAGAGCAAGAAAAGATATGCACTCAATATTAGAAATAGTATGATGTGGTGAATCATGAATGACCACTAGAGAGAAGAAGTAATTTAGATATAATTTTGCGCTATAATATTTCTTTTTATTGTTTTTATATTAACTTTATTTTACAACAAACTTTAATATATGGTATATATATGCCACTTAATTCAAAATTTTAAGGTTACAAGACTATGCCAAATTATTTCATATTAAATACTCAATTTTTTATCTTTTAAGTGTAACTTTTACTTACATATGTATATCTAACAAGTATGTTATGATTGATACTAATAAAAGTTGTATAAGTGGCATGATATGTAAAAATGATGCTATTCAAATCACAATATCACATTAATAGTTGTGAAAAATATTGTAATTTTTTTGTGTGTGTTTGTAGACATCATATTTTCATTCTTCAATTATGATGCATATCCTCTAACGTGTAGATGAGCAAATTAATGATGCATTCAGTTGGAGGAGTAGAAAATTGGGAGGATAGAAATGGGGAGATGATGGAAAAGTGGGAGAATTAAAAAGATTTTAATTCTCCTCATTTATGTTTGGTTGGGAAGGTGGAAAAGTGGAAGAATGAAAAACTTTTTTATTTAGTTGAGAAGGAAAATGGAAGGATAGAAAATAGAATTTATATAAATTTACCATCATATCCTTATTTGATAAAAAAAAAATAACACATTATATTTTTATTTCAAAAAATTGTGTTTGAATGGACACTTTATTTTTTATTTAAAAAAAAAGTAGCACAAAAAATTCAAGAACCCAAAACTGATATAAAAAAAAAAAAAAAAAAAAAAAACAAAATACAAAAACTTGTGAGAATAGAAACAGATATACACCCAAAACAAACAAAAGAGAAAAAAGAAAAGAAAAGAAAAAGTGAGACTCGAAGTCTCAAACAGTGTTGAAAAAAACAAAAAAGGGAAAAAAGAAAGAAAGAGAAACTACTAAGACAAAAAGGCAAAAGACCAAAAATGAAAGAAAAAATAAAACCAAAAATTGAGACAACATTGAATGTGATGATGGCTATGGTGTGGTGTTATGGGTAGTTTTGTTTGAAACAAAAAAAAGAAAAAGAGCAAAACTTTTTGTTTTCCATCATATTTTCTCTTCAATTTAGGAAGATTAAAATCTAGTAGTCTTGGGGAGAAAACAACTGGACCCTACCAATTTTCTTTCCTAAAAATCCTTCCAACCAAACATCCTCAAAATTCATTTTCTCTCTGCTTTTCTTTTCTCCATTTTCCATCCTCCCTAAAATTCCTCCAACAAGCGTACCCTAAATGATGCATCTAATCTCTCCGATCTCTCTCATTTGTCATGTGAATTTCATTTAACTTACTTTTATTTGAGGTATTAATCATATATTTACTTTAATCTTATCTTTATACAAATCTATAATTTAAAGAGATTTTTATCATGGTTTATCTTTTAATTTATCCAATAGTGTTTTGCTCTTAAGTGAATTTTAAATTTAATTTTTATGAGTTTTTATATAGATCTAACCAATTTTTATTTTTGGGATTTACTATTAGAAAATATAAAGTAAACAAATGCATAAAAGATTTTTTATAAAACTTTTAAATTTATATCTGTGTGTGTTTGTGGAGAAAGATGCCCGAGAGAACTTTAAAAAGTAAATATGACTAGATGAGGGAGATAGTAAGTTGTGGGGCGTGCGCTGTAGTGTCTACACTATACTTACTGAGACATGCAGCATCAGACCAAAGCACAAATACAAAGAAACGACTAAAAAATGAGGGAAATAAAGAGAGAGAGCACAATCTAAATAAAGTTTCTCTCCAACTAGTTTGGAGAGAAACTCATCAAATTCTTTATATATCTTTATATTGAGTATAAATTTTGAAAATTCAACTGTTGGATTGCATGTTTTCTTATATCCTTTATGCGAGCAAAATTTAATTCAAAATCAAAGATCAATTGTTATGTTATCAATCAAATGTTAAAATGTCAAGTTTTTGTGATATAAAATTGTGTACAAACAATAGGTTTATTGATCAAATAGTAAATAACATCTGATTTAAACGAAATTTGATATGCACATTAAGAACATAAATAATATGAAATTCAACAATTAGATTTTCAAAATTCACACACAGAAAAAGAAATATATGAGAAGTTTGGAGAATTTCTCCTTAAACTAGTTTGGAAAGAAATTTTGTTTGCACAATCTTATCTTAGAAGGGAGGCTCTCTAGTTTTGGAAAGGAAAATCTTAGGGAGAGAGTCTTATCTAAATTTGGAAAAAAGAAAAGAAAAGAAGGAGTGAGACCGTAGATTTACACAAATTTTCAAAAAAGCCTAACTCTTTTCTTAGTCCATTTGTTCTTTCCGTCCTTGATTTATTTTTCTTTGAGCTTCAAAACTGTAATTGTGAGAATAATTGATGAAATGTCTGGAGTAAAAAAGCTTAGACTTGAGAGGAGAAGTCTGAACAATCATAATCATAAACAATACCATCACAAGACTCCATCTACCAAATCTGAAATCCTCACTTAGAACTTTTTATTATTATAAAGGAATCGAGACTTCAATTTCATTTTAGGAAATACAGAAAAACAAAAGAAAAAACACAGAGGAAACAATGAGTTACATCATATCTCGGAGAACTAACAACAAATACCTGCCTAATGTTATAGTCTCCTTGCTACGCGAACGGACACACCTGGCAATTATTATAAATTCACAAAGTACTGAAACTAGGATCGAATGGTATTTATTTGAACATGAAATTTTATATCCTCTTCCTCTTACTTGACATATTATACATTAATCTTAAATTAATTGTTCTATCAATGGTATTATAGATAAATAGGGTTGTAAATGAACTAAATTGTTTATGAACAGTTCAGACTCAGTTCGAAAAAAAAAGCTTATTTATGTTTAATTATTTAGTAAATGAGTCAAGCTCAAGTCTAAGTTTAGGCTCAATTGTTAGATAAGTTAAGCTTAAACATAACAATGTGCTCATTAACAAGCTTACAAGTATGAGACTCGATTAATGTATATATGATAATATATGTTTATATGAATAAATGTTCAAAATATACTTATATAGACTTGAGATTGGATTATGTAAATTTGTAAAATAAATTCATAAAATATCAAATTATTATTTGTAATTTATTGATAATATAAATAATCCATTTTGTAGTAAACCTATATATAATTTTTAACAATACAAGGTTGGTGACCCTAATTTTTATAAGTTCAAAGACGAAAATTATTATCTATTTAACTCAATTAATATAATTTCAACTATAATTTAATTATAAGTATGATCATATATTTATGAAGGGATTAAAAAAAAATTGGCGTAGGGTTTACAATATATAAGAAAAGAATAAATTAATCAATGAACAAACTTGAGTTTATTCGACAAGAAAATGAACTAAGTTTAACATGTGATCTAGATTGGTAATGACCTCTAGTATGACTAATATTCGAACTAAAATTAAATGAACAAACCAAAACTTTTAATACTCAGCTCAACTAGGGACAGGCCCGCAAGGGGGGGGGGGGGGGGAGGGGGAAAGGGGCCCAGGACCCCTTGCCCTTTTTTTTTTTTACTTATTATAGTTTTCATTTTTGTAGTTGGACCCCCCACTTCCAATAACTTAGGCCCCCCTTCTCTCCAATCAACCTAGCTAGCCTAGCTCAACTAACAACTATCCAACTTAAAAACTTAACAAAAACAATAAAAAAATTCACAATGGTGATTGTATTTTAGCAACAAAAAAAAAAAAAAAAACTATTTTACTACCAAAAAACTGTGTTATTGGAGAAGTTAAAACTAAATTTTTGCAATTACAGTTGTGGGGGAGCAAAACCTGGGCCCATGTGGTGGGCTTAGGTACAACGTTTCATCAACAATACGTCCGAGGAGAGGAAATCATAAGGAACCCTTGTAACTAACAGTAGAACGCGTAAGTGTCCAGAGAGGTTGATCCGAGAGTAGTACCCTCCTCGGATATGGCATATGTCGGTAAGAGGAGCCTCAGCTTCCCCTTAGTCCACCTTCCAGGAAGTTCCGGAGGTGAAGATAGATTACCGATGCACATGGAAGGGATAAGGATGCAGAAATATCTTGGGAAAAAGCTGCTACCACCGCATTAAATGCATTACAGCAGCTTTCTTGGCCGCATTTATGTGGAGAAGACCCCTGAACAGTGTTTTAAATCACCTTTACCCCCAGAAAATCAAAAAGCTGTAATAGAAGAAGTGGAAACTCAAGTACCAGGCTAGATGGCAGACAAGTGGACGATAAGATCGAACAATGAAGGACTATATAATGGAGTAAAACCTCCAGAAGAAGGGATCACGAGAGAAAAAGAAGAAACATCAAGAAATAACTACTGTAGCACCTGGAAAAATGCAACCTAAAGGAAAGCATTTTATCTAAGATCATACCCCTCGGACCTTGCTCGAATCTATCAATTAGCCCAAAACTTACTCCTCGGACATAAGATCTTAACCTGTTTATGTGTTTTAGTCTCATCGGCCAAATACCTAACCTTCAGTAACTGTTATAAGACTCGCTATTAGCCCAATTCTTTGACCCACTCTCTCACAAATTTATTGTATTGGGCTTATTGGGCCCATCTCCTGTTTCCATCTAGGTGTGGGCTACAATTCGTGACCCTACAATTGGCGCCGTCTGTGGGAAGAATTAGCGCTAGTAGAAATTTACGACAGTTATGGCAGGTTTAGGACCACAACAGGCCAGTCCGCCTCATGCAGAGTCAGTAAACGTCAGTCAACAAGATGAACTCCATAATCTTGAATGGGAAAACCATGTAGATAACCAACGTGAGGGTAGCTCGCGAACGATCCATGTTGGGAAAAGCGACTATCGACGAAAGAGCCATCTGGTGCAAGGGCACGCTGATTAAAAAGACTTGCAACGTGAAATAGAAGGTTTGAAAAAGAAGCTTCGTCGAGCACAACGAAATCACACCCCTTCAAGTTCTGATGTCTCCTCCAACGATGAAGGGGAGGACAGTTACAGGGATTCTTCAGAAACTCCCCCCAGTGAATCCTATTCCTATGAAGAGGAACATTCTCACAAAAGAAGGAGAAAAAGTTCGTCTAGAAGGGGAGTGGGAACTAAAGACATGAAGAAGGCTCTGACCCAAATTTCTAAGTCTCCCTTTACTCAGGGAATAGAAAAGGCAAAGCTTCCCAGACATTTTCATCAGCCTACATTCTCTATGTACAACGGACGTACCGATCCTGTAGAACACGTGAGCCAATTCAGACAAAAGATGGCGGTTCACTCTCAGGACGAAGCTTTGTTGTGTAGAGTATTTCCCTCTAGCCTAGGACCGATGCCGATGAGATGGTTTGATGGGTTGAAGACTGACTCCATCGGTTCCTTTAAGAAGCTCACTCAATCATTCTGCTCCCGGTTTATCACATGCAGCAGAGTTCCTTAACCCCTTGATTCTCTGCTGTCAATGACAATGAGGGAAGGGGAGTCTGTGAGGTCATATGCCAAGAGGTATTGGGAGATGTTTAACGAGATTGACGGAGATTTTGATGAGGTTGCTGTCAGAACCTTCAAGGTCGGTCTTCCCTCCGAACATGGTCTGAGGAAGTCCCTGACAGGGAAACCGGTCACCAGCTTGCAACAATTAATGGATAGAGTGGATAAATATAAAAGGATAGAAGATGATCAACAACAGCAGCAACAAGGAAAAGGGAAAGCTAAGCTTATCCCTCAAGAAAGGAGAGAGTTTAGGCCGGACAGGTACAATAATAACCGGCTGAAAAGGGATTATGCCGAGCAGCAGATATCCAGTAACAGCCAAATAGTCGGAGCTGTATTCCGAGAGCCTGTGCACCAAGTCCTAGAAAAGATAAAAAACGAGCCCTTCTTCAAGTGGCCCAATAAGATGATGGGAAACCCTGAAAAGAGAAACCGAAATCTTTATTGTCAATATCATAGAGACCACGGTCATACTACCGAGGACTGTAGAAGCTTATGGGATCACCTTGACCAGCTTGTCCAAGAGGGTAGATTGAAACAGCTGTTGCATCATTCCAACAATTTGGGTAGCCAAACGGATACTCGACCAGAAAGGGAGAATCCTCCAAGACCTCCTCTTGGAACCATTAATGTTATCTTTGCGGCACCTGGCAGGACAGGGTCATGCCCCTCCAGAGTAATGTCGGTGGCTCGGCTGTACCCTGAGGATGACTCCCACGAGTCAAAGAGAGCTAAATCAAACAGGTCCCTGGTCATGGGATTCTCGGACGAAGACAAGATCGGAACTGTTCAACCTCATGACGATGCTCTAGTGATTACCCTCCGAATCGGAGGCTATGATGTAAAGAGAGTAATGGTGGATCAAGGCAGTGCAGCCAAAATCATGTATCCTGACCTCTTCAAGGGGCTGAACCTAAAAGCTGAAGACCTGACGCCTTATAATTCCCCTTTAGTAAGTTTTGAAGGGAAGATTATTATCCCGAAGGGGCAGGTCAGACTGCCAGTGCAGGCCGGAGCGGAGATAGTGGAGGTTGATTTTATAGTGGTGGATGCCTACTCCCCTTATACGGCAATTGTTGCTAGGCCTTGGCTTCATACTTTAGGAGCAGTCTCTTCCACCCTGCATCAGAAGATTAAATACCCCTCTGGAGGCAAGATAGAAGAGATACTGGGTGATCAAACCATGGCGCGGCAATGCATGATAGCAGCTATCCGACATAAGCCTGAAGCAGAATCTGAGGCTCAAAAAGAGGAGTTATAGCAATCAAAACCCCCAATATTGTCTAAAGATGGGTTATCCGAGGAAGCGAAGTGCGAAGATCTTGTAAAAGTCACAATAGGAGATGACCCTGAGAAATTCTTTCAAGTCGGATCTCAGCTACCCCAGTCAGAGAAGGAGGAATTAGTAGAGTTCCTTAAACGAAACATAGACGTCTTTGCATGGAGCGCTTATGAGGCCCCGGGGGTAGACCCAGACTTCATTTGTCACCATTTGAATGTTAATCCAGTAATGACCCCCAGAAAGCAACTCCCTTGTCGGCCATCTAAAGAGCATGCAGAAGCAGTCCGTCAGGAAGTGACGAAGCTAAAAGAGGCAGGGGCTATCAAAGAGATCTTCTACCCCGAGTGGCTGGCGAACACGGTTGTGGTCAAGAAAAAGACTGGGAAGTGGCGAGTATGTGTTGATTTCACAGATCTAAATAAAGCCTGCCCTAAAGATCCATTCCCCATGCCCAAAATTGATCAGCTGGTAGACGCCACAGTCGGCCATCCTCGGATGAGTTTCTTGGACGCTTTCCAGGGTTATCATCAGATACCTCTAGCATTGGACGATCAAGAAAAAACTGCTTTTGTCACGCCAATAGGGAACTACCACTATAAGGTGATGCCTTTTGGTTTGAAGAATGCGGGTTCCACTTACCAGAGGATGATGACGAGGATGTTTGAATCGTTATTGGGGAAAAATATGGAGATTTACATAGATGACATGGTGGTGAAAAGCAAAAAGGCATCTGAACACCTAGAAGATCTTCGAGTTGTCTTCGAAATTCTCAGAAGTCATAAACTACGTTTGAACGCCTCCAAATGTTCGTTTGGTGTTGGGTCGGGAAAATTCTTGGGTTACATGGTTACTCATAGGGGAATTGAAGTCAATCCCAACCAAATTAAGGCCATCACCAGTATGCGAACTCCTCGGAACCCAAAAGAAGTGCAAAAACTAACCGGAATGACCGCTGCTCTGAATAGATTCATATCTCGATCGGCGGACAGGTGCCGACCTTTTTTCCTGCTGATCAATAAATGGAAAAGTTTTGAATGGTCGACGGAATGTGACGCAGCCTTTCAACAACTTAAAGACTATCTTGCTCGGCCGCCGGTCATGTCAAGTCCTGAGCCGGACGAGGTTCTTTTTGCTTACATTGCAGTGGCCTCCTATGCAGTAAGTTTAGTGTTGGTAAGGGTTGACAACGGCGTACAACGGCCAGTGTACTACGTGAGTAAATCACTACACGAGGCAGAGGTGCGCTACCTTCCACTGGAAAAGGCCATCTTGGCGGTGGTGCTTGGCACACGCAAGCTGCCTCACTATTTCCAAGCGCACACGGTGATTGTTCTTACGCAACTCCCATTAAAGGCCGTACTTAAAGGTGCAGATTACACGGGAAGGATAGCCAAGTGGGGTACAATTCTGGGATCTTTCGACATCAAGTACATGCCTCGCACCTCAGTGAAGGGCCAGGTACTGGCCGACCTGGTGGCAGAGTTCACCGAACCAGAAGCGGACAGTCTACTAGCATCAGAGGAAAGGGATGTAAAACTAGCCTGTAGTATCTCTAGGCGTTTCCCTCCGACGTGGGAAGTGCATGTAGATGGAGCATTAAACCAAAAAGGAGCAGGAGTTGGGTTAGTGTTGACATCTTCAGAGATGATCACCATTGAAAAGTCATTGAGGTTAAGCTTTCCTGCCACGAATAACGAAGCAGAGTACGAAGCACTACTAGAAGGAATGGCTATGGTCCTAAGGATGGGAGGAAAGTCCATTGAACTCTTCTCGGATTCAAGGCTAGTTGTTGGTCAAGTCAAAGGTGAATTTGAAGCCAAGGACGAGAGAATGCGAGGTTATCTTAGCTGAGTGAAAATCATGCAGATGGAGTTCGAATCCTTTAGCTTGCTACATATCCCAAGAAGTGGCAACACGCATGCGGACTCTTTGGCCACTCTCGCAACTTCCTCGGCACAGAACTTGCCTCGCATAATCCTCGTTGAGGACCTGCATCGACCCTCGACAATAGCGAACGTAGTTCAGATCAATCAAGTTAGAATGGGGCCAAGTTGGATGGATCCTGTCATGCAATTCTTAAAGGACGATATTCTACCTGAAGAGAAAATTGAAGCCGACAAAATAAGAAAGAAGGCTCCTAGTTATTGGCTGTCGCAGGATAGCAAGCTATACAGGCGTTCCTTCTCTAGGCCTTATCTGCTATGTGTTCATCCCGATCAAACGGAATTGCTCTTGGAAGAGATGCATGAGGGAATCTGTGGAAGCCATACTGGAGGCAGGTCCTTAGCGCATAGGGCCATTACTCAGGGCTATTGGTGGCCGAATATGCAGAGAGAAGCTTTGGAATATGTCAAAAAGTGCGATCAATGCCAACGGTATTCACCGAGTGTACACCAGCCAGGAGGAGTCCTCAATCCAATATCTAGTCCATGGCCATTCGCTCAATGGGGCTTGGACATCGTCGGACCATTTCCTAAGGCTGTGGGAAACAAGAAATATCTCATAGTCGGCATTGACTATTTTACAAAGTGGGTTGAAGCAGAGCCACTAGCCAATATCCGAGATGTGGATGCGAAAAGATTCGTCTGGAAAAACATTGTTACTCGGTTCGATATCCCTCATGTACTCATTTCAGATAATGGACTCCAGTTTGACAGTAAGATGTTCAGAAATTACTGTAGCGAGTTGGGGATCACTAACAGATATTCTACTCCGGCTTACCCTCAAGGGAATGGACAAGCTGAAGCTGTGAATAAAGTCATATTAAGCGGATTGAAGAAAAGATTGGATGATGCGAAAGGCAGATGGGTGGAAGAACTCCCACATGTACTCTGGACATACAGGACCACACCTCGTAGGTCCACAGGAGAAACCCCTTTTTCAATGACATATGGAGCTGAAGCAGTCATCCCTTTGGAATCCGGGTTCCCAACGACGAGAACAAGCTCATTCAATCCGAAAGACAACGATGAAAACTTGGCAAGAAGTTTGGACTTGATTGACGAAAAAAGGGAAAACGCAATGGTTCAATTAGCTCATTACCAACAGAAGCTGAAGCGAGGTTATGACGCCCATGTAAAGACAAGACCTTTGGCCCCAGGAGACCTGGTGCTGCGCAAAGTTGTGGGCTCAGCAAAGAACTCTGCGTGGGGAAAACTAGGGCCAAATTGGGAAGGACCATATCGTATCACCTCCAACGCTGGTGTTGGAGCATATTTCTTGGAAGACTTGGACGGACTTGTAGTACCCCGCCCTTGGAATGTCAATAATTTGAAAAGGTACTATTATTAATAAATCTGTATTTAATCAATATTCGTTCTTTATGTTAAATATGTATGCCTCTTTCCATATCCCTCACCGTTCTATGAAGTGTTTAAACTTAAATCCAATCCAATCATGCATGAGTCCTCGGACCAGATGATCTGGGTTAGTTAACACCCTCACCGTTCTATAAAGTGTTTAAACTTAAATCCAATCATGCATGAGTCCTCGGACCAGATGATCTGGGTTAGTTAACACCCTCACCGTTCTATGAAGTGTTTAAACTTAAATCCAATCATGCATGAGTCCTCGGACCAGATGATCTGGGTTAGTTAACACCCTCACCGTTCTATGAAGTGTTTAAACTTAAATCCAATCATGCATGAGTCCTCGGACCAGATGATCTGGGTTAGTTAACACCCTCACCGTTCTATGAAGTGTTTAAACTTAAATCCAATCATGCATGAGTCCTCGGACCAGATGATCTGGGTTAGTTAACACCCTCACCGTTCTATGAAGTGTTTAAACTTAAATCCAATCATGCATGAGTCCTCGGACCAGATGATCTGGGTTAGTTAACACTCTCGCCGTTCTATCAGGTGTTTAAACTTAAATCCAATCATGACTGGAGACTTCTGACCAGATGATTTGGGTTAGTTAACACTTGTTCTGTTTTCCTGTTAAGCATTCAAATATAGATATAAATGCATGACTCAAATTTCTTGTTAAATTTAGTTATATTTATCTAGCTCATATGTTAACCCAATTCCCAGAACTTCTTAATCAAATTAGTCATTCATATAACACAAGTAAAAAAAAAACGAAATGACAACAGAAGGATTTACTGTTACTTGCCATAATACGTAAAACAAGAGGAGTATATCTTCATTAATGATCAGAACACAGTACAAATCTTTAAAATGCTAAACCTAGAAAACAAAAAGAAAACAACACTAAAACAAATATCCTAGGCCTTGGTCTTGGGAGCTGGGTGGTCAGCTACTTGTTCAGACTGCGAAGGGGCAGCATCTGGAGCCTTACCCTGGGAGGCTTCAACTCTTTCCCCTTGACCAGCGTCTTGATGGGAGGTTGTTGGGACTTCCACAGGAGCTGGAAGAACTTGACTTGTCGAAGGAGGTTCGGATACTGGGGCTGGTTGCTCTGAAGGGGGAGGATCAGAACCTGGGAGCGATTGAATGTCAGATTCATAGTACACGCTCTCAGGCCTCCTAAGGATGGAGTCAGCAGGGACCCCAGCTGCGTCAAGGACTTTTTCCCAAGTAACGTCGCAGTATTCCCTGGCGACAGAAGCAAATTCTTCAGTTAATCTACTCTGAGTCTCTTCCACCCCCAGAGCATAAGAGGCTTGCTTTTCGGCCTCGGCTGCCTCCTTCTGTAGCTGTGCAGCTTCCTTAGCCTTATAAAGATCTTCGCGCAGATCTTTCACCATCTGCCTCTCCGTTGCTAAGTTGATTTCGCAGAGGTGTAGTTCGCTGCGAAGAGTCTCAGCCTGCTTCTCAGTCGTTTTTAGTCCAGCCTCAGCATTGGCCTTATCCTGGACAGCCTTCTTCACCTGCTCGGCCATCTGCTTTTGTTGGGTTCTTAGCACGCTCAGATGGTCCTCCGCAGTCTCTCGGGCCTCGTGAGTAGCCTTTGTCTCATCACGAAAGCGCTTCGCCCACTCCTCAGCCACGTACACTTGTTGCGCGACCTGTTATGCAAAGTGAAAAAGTGGCTTAGATTTAAGAAATAATATGCAAATAAAAAGAAATCAAATTGAAGTTACTCACCATAGCCAAGTCCCTTTTCATGGAAAGGAGTAGGTCAGGATAATCGAAACTCCTGTAAGCCGCCAGGTCCGAAGGTAGGAGGAGGGGCTGTAGCAAAGCATCAGCCATACGGCCTGCATGGCCACCACGAAAGTGCCTAAGTGAGGCATCCATCGAGATGGGGGCACCATCAACCTCCAGCACTGGCGACCAAGTTCGTGGTGGCTGACGAACCTGGGCCGCTGGTTGCTCCTCGCGGCTCTCCACAGAGTGGGCCCTCCTACTCCGACGTTCTTGTGCAGGCCTGGCCTGCTTATTGCCCCTTGATGGGCCTAACTCCCCCTCCTCGGTAGGCTCCACTGGCCTCTTCCTCCTCAGATCTGGGTTTGGTTTGAGCCCGAGGTCGGCAGGCACCTGGGGCGGAGGAGGGGGAGGGTGCGCAGTTTGTTTGGATTTGCCCTTATCTTGAGGAGATGGCCCTTTGTTCCTGCCCTTCATCAACTCTTTCAAAGAAGGGCCAGTCCGGGGAGCCATGTCTTCCTCATCGTCAGTTGTATCGGCAATATAGGTTATCACCTGAGCTGGAGATTGCACGCACGACTGCTCGTCCGCTCCTTCCTCGGCCTCTGATATAAAGACTGTTTCTTCTTCAAACCTGAACTTGTCAATCTCTAGTTCGAGGGAGGAAGAAGAAGCTGTACCTTCTCGGAGGATAGCTTCCCCAAGTGGTACTTCACGCAGCGATTCGGCAGCAAGGGGAATCCCCTGTGGAATGGGATGGTCAACTGGAGGAAGATCGTTGTTGGTGAGGAAGTTCGGCCGAGACACGTTTATGCGCGCCAAACGATAGTCTCCTGCTCGGATGGAGTTGCCGACGTCTAAATATGACCTCGAAATGGGCTCGAAATCCAAAATGAGGTGAACTGCTCGTAGTTGCCCGTCGTCGTTCACAAAAATTTCTGATCTCAGCAAGTAGTTCAAGGCTGGAACGTTGATCAGGCTGAGCTTCGGATTGGTAAAAAATTTATCTGTCAAGCAAGTAAAACACATTGTTAAGCCTCGGCTACAAAAAATATAATAACAGTAACACTAACGTAAAACAACTAAGCAAATAAGCGTAAAGGCATCAGAATACTCCTCAATGTTAAAGTTAGAAATCCTAAGTCTAGGTTGCTCCACCTGGTGTCCCGACCTTGGTTGGGCAGGCTAAGCCATCGCTCCAAGGCCCCGACAGGATTAGGTAGTCGTCTTTCATCCCCTTATTAGACTTGGGGAGGCAGGATATCAGTTTGACCACATTGCTACGGGACTTAAGGTAAAAGCTTGCCCGAGTCTCTATATGGCCTTCATATAAGTGGGCGACGTCGTGCCACGTCAATCCTAGCCCCAGATGCCGGTCCAAAGCGTCGATTGACCCTAGGACTCTAAAAAAGTTGGGGGCACACTGATGGGGACAGAGCCTATGGGCACGAAGATAGTCCCGTGTAATCCTACCCATGGGGATGGTCATCCCCCCTTCTATGAAGGCAATCATAGGGATGACCACCTCTCCTACTTTCCGGTCAAACTCCACTCCCTCTGCGGTGCAATGACGTACCACCACCTCTGGGGGAATGTGGTACTTTTCTTTGAACAACTCTATCAGGGCCGGAGTGTTTACTAAGCGTTCGAATCTACCCATTGTTAGTCTCTATAAGGTGGAGTGGTTAGCCGAGGAGGTTAGCCGAGAATACAGCGGAGGTCGGAGTGCGAAACTTACGTGAGAATGAACACGGATTGTTCCTTTGGTCGCTGGAAGATCGTTAAGCTCTCTTTCTTGTGAAAAAAGGGTGGATGCCTGAATATGAACACTCTGAAGTTGCAAGCTCTGATAGGAAACAAAAAGTAACGTTTGAAGGTTTTTATATTGGGGACGGAAAATGGAAAGGACAGAATCCCGCCCAAATATTGAAGTTGAGATCTGGACCGTTGGATTCGTATTTCACCGTAGGATGTCTGGGTTGAAACGCAGTTCTAAGCGTTTAATGATGATTGTGCGAGTTCCCAAGCGTCAGAAGCCCTCGCGAAATGGCAGAAATGACCCTTACACGCGCCTAAATTTAAATACTGTTAAGGGCTACATCGTAATTACTTATGTGCATCAAAATCCTAATTTTCCTCCTCGGATAAGAAAGAAAAATTAGAATTTTGAGGGGCTATTGTGGGGGAGCAAAACCTGGGCCCATGTGGTGGGCTTAGGTACAACGTTTCATCAACAATACGTCCGAGGAGAGGAAATCATAAGGAACCCTCGTAACTAACAGTAGAACACGTAAGTATCCAGAGAGGTTGATCCGAGAGTAGTACCCTCCTCGGATATGGCATATGTCGGTAAGAGGAGCCTCGGCTTCCCCTTAGTCCACCTTCCAGGAAGTTCCGGAGGGGAAGATAGATTATCGATGCACATGGAAGGGATAAGGATGCAGAAATATCTTGGGAAAAAGCTGCTACCACCGCATTAAATGCATTACAGCAGCTTTCCTGGCCGCATTTATGTGGAGAAGACCTCTGAACAGTGTTTTAAATCACCTTTACCCTCAGAAAATCAAAAAGTTGTAATAGAAGAAGTGGAAACTCAAGTACCAGGCTAGATGGCAGACAAGTGGACGATAAGATCGAACAATGAAGGACTATATAATGGAGTAAAACCTCCAGAAGAAGGGATCACGAGAGAAAAAGAAGAAACATCAAGAAATAACTACTGTAGCACCTGGAAAAATGCAACCTAAAGGAAAGCATTTTATCTAAGATCATACCCCTCGGACCTTGCTCGAATCTATCAATTAGCCTAAAACTTACTCCTCGGACATAAGATCTTAACCTGTTTATGTGTTTTAGTCTCCTCGGCCAAATACCTAACCTTCAGTAACTGTTATAAGACTCGCTATTAGCCCAATTCTTTGACCCACTCTCTCACAAATTTATTGTATTGGGCTTATTGGGCCCATCTCCTGTTTCCATCTAGGTGTGGGCTACAATTCGTGACCCTACAACAGTAAACTAGTATAAATACCAATTGACTATAGCAAGTTGTTGAAAATAAAATACAATATTTTATTAAGATTAACTCTCTTCCTTTAATTAAAAAACTCAAATTCTGTCTCTTCCTTTGTTATTTTAATGAGTTGTTTATATTATTTTAAATAAAGTGGTAAAAAAATAGAACATCTGATATTTGGTGTATTGTAAAGTGAAGTGATAAAATAGATAAATTAGCTTTTTACGGTGCTAAAAGTTAAATATTTTAGCACCACTACTATGAATGCTTTAACTTAAAAAAATAAAAAATAAATCCTAGCCAATCTACTATTAAAATACAATATTATTTTGTGTTTTTTTTTTTAATCTTTGTTAATAGATGATTGCATGATAATTTATTAATAAACAATGATTTTATGTATTTATAATTTGTTAATACTATATGGATGCCTATTTGGAGTAATTGTTTTTCTCTTATACTCCAGCCATTTTTAGCTTGAAATCCTAGATCTGTCCTTGAGTTCAACCCGTTTACAACCCTAAAGATAAATACTAGAATTTTAAACAAGCAAACCTAGCAACACGGAACTAGTTAGACAATCAAATTTCTTTTTACTTCAAAAGTGTATTAAAAATATGTAGTTAGTCAATACAATACATTCATACGCTCATTTTTTTTTTTTTTGAAAGAGTTTCAACCTATAGCGTCCACTCCTAATGATAGCTCTTCATACGCTTATTTTTAATCGGTTACCAATATTCTTAAATTCTTTATAAACTAATTTTATATCCGGCTCAATTTAAGTTGCAATTTACCAGCTAAAGAGAGGTCTTGGTATGCACATATATAAGAGCGCATATTCCCTAATTCTAATGAAAAACAAGCCACAAAGCTCCAAATGCTTCGTGTGCGCATGGAAAATGCACGGTTCCATGACACTACCCTTCATGCCAGCACCCTCCGTGAATGGGGGATATCAACTTTGTAAAATTGCTCTTTGACAATGGCATATTTTTTGTTTGGCCAGTACCAAATTCATGATATCGATCTTGTATTCTTGTGAAGAAGATAAAATGCACCAGCCTAAGCAACATACTCGAGTGATACTGAGTAATTAAAAAGGAAATAACACCACGTTATCAACTGGTCAAAAAAACAAGCTGATCGATCAAAGAGCTCGAGGAAGAAAAAGCCTAACCTAGAGTAGCTATGGCTGACCAGGTATAGCCTGAACTCAAAACAGGCCGTTCAACTCGATATTATAACCAAGAACCAAGGCCCGAGCTTCGAGGCCCAAATATCAAATCTGGAAAGACAGTGATGGAAATCAATACTATCCACGAAGGATTATGGCCATAATGGAAGCAATGATGCTCCTCGTTTAAAATATGAAAAATGATAGAGTTATAAATTATTTTATAATATTTTTTACAAATTATTGAGTTAATTTTCTTTTTTTTTATTATAAGAGCACCATATTAGACGTGGGATATGTGTCAAATACTAAATATTTGGCACATATTTCACACCAAACACAAAAAATAACTCCCTAGCAGATGATGTAAATGTTGCATATATTTGGCACATATACCATTTTGTGTCCATACATCAAATATTTACTTTATTATTTTACCACATTATTTTATAACATCTCATTTATCAAATGTTTTATAATTCAATTCTATATATTAAAATAATATTTACTACACATTAAAATATATTATTTTGGTTTATCACATCTGTCCATACCGTTGTAATAACTCCCTAGCAGATGATGTATATGTTGCACATATTTGGCACATATACCATTTTGTGTCCATACATCAAATATTTACTTTATTATTTTACCACATTATTTTATAACATCTCATTTATCAAATGTTTTATAATTCAATTCTATATATTAAAATAATATTTACTACACATTAAAATATATTATTTTGGTTTACCACATCTGTCCATACCGTTGTATGGCACATATACCATTTTGTGTCCATACATCAAATATTTACTTTATTATTTTACCACATTATTTTATAACATCTCATTTATCAAATGTTTTATAATTCAATTCTATATATTAAAATAATATTTACTACACATTAAAATATATTATTTTGGTTTACCACATCTGTCCATACCGTTGTAAATTTACAACGGTATGGACAGATGTGGTAAACCAAATAATATATTTTAATGTGTAGTAAATATTATTTTAATATATAGAATTGAATTATAAAACATTTGATAAATGAGATGTTATAAAATAATGTGGTAAAATAATAAAGTAAATATTTGATGTGATAAAATAGCATAATTTTTATACCAGCGAGTACGGATGTTCTTACGTTAACATTCCTTTCCGAAGGATTTTAAAGTAAAGATGTTTTTGAAACAAATGTTGATCATTCAATCATTGACCTATAATTAAACTGTTCATGGAAAAATGTTTGTATGTTTGTTTGTTTTTATTTTATTTTATTTATTTTAATTTTTTATAAATAAAATACTGAAACTTGGAAAAGAACAAATTAGGATTAATTTGAGTTATATCCTTCAAACAACTGATCCAACAATACATACAAAAATATTGTGTAAGTGTAACATAAAAAAATAGGTTTTTATTAAAAAATAACAATAAAAACCAATTTATATTATTAGTTAGGCAACGTTTTAAACATATTTGGTTTCTAACCATTCGAGTTTTCTGCACTCGATTTTACCCAGTGAATTTGCACTTGGCTCACACTCGATTTCCATACTCACTTGGGAATTGAGTGTCTCACACTTGATTTTCTTAGAGCAAAATTGAGTTATCTATACTTGATTTGTTAGAAATGAAATTTATTTCAAACCTTCCTTAATTAATAATATAATTTGGGTTTTATAGTCTCTTTTTATAAAATCCAAAAAAAAAAAAAAAAAAAAAAACCAAACTTTATAATTAAAACTAAAAAAACAAAAACCCAATTAAAAAAAAATCTTAATATTGAAAGTTTTATTAAAAAAAGGGACCTTTGAGCTGCGAAAGAGAGAGCGAGATCGGAGCAGTGACATGTGTGAATGGCAGTGAGAGAGTGATCGCTCCAAACGACGAATCGAAGCATGCAATCAATCTTCCTCTCGAATTCTGGGGTCCACCATCGAGGTGAGTCGGTGTTGGTGCCAGAGTGGGGCTCGATGTCGAAGCTGGAGTGGAGAGAAGAGTCTGTACAGGCTTGGAGCCATGACTTGCAGACGAGCATGGTTCCAAGCCATCGCTGCTCCAGGGTTAGTTGGGAGAGTATGTTGGTGAGGCACTCACGTGTCAAATCTGCCCAATCGGATCTGGGTTCAGTGCATCTTGATCCTGTCTTTCTGGTTTTGTACTTGTGGTATATACTATGTGACAGATAGTTAGCCACCTGTCAACACACGTGTGGCTTCTTTTTTTTTTGGGATAAATATTGTCATTCTTCCCCAGAAAACTAGTTATCCCCAAAATATCAAGAGGAGAAAAATGAGTAACGGTTATGAGTAATAGTTTATGATCAAGTTTGTCTATTTTGAAATGTCTTGAACTTAGCTGACATTGGCTCAAATTAGAAGTGTTAACATTATTTTATGAAAAATTATTAGATTTACCTGGAGAATAGCTGAAGTAGTCATCCCAACCAATGAAACGATATTATATATGCAGATGTGTGAGTCAGCTTTTTAATCAATATAAAAAAAATAAAAAAAAAATCACCAGGTGATATCATATTTGCATAAGTAATAGCATGTTATTGGTTGGAATGATTAATAAGGACCACTTCAGCCGTCCTCTGATGGCCTAATAATTTCTCATATTTTACTCATATTCTTATTTAGTTATTTTGACCCTTCTTTTGTGTCACATGTATTGTTTTGATTCAATAATGCTAGAATGTTACAATAGTTATTATTTGAGTTTATAGATTTTTATTGATTCTTATTTGATCTTACTATGTGGGGCGTGGATTGTGCAAAGGCCCAGGGTCGAGGGGCCTGGGCTTTGGGAGCAAGCCTATTACAATTAATTGTTTAGAGATGGGTATAGCGGACTAACATGTGGGATCTTTGATTAGTGGGTCAAGTCGAGAGAACAGATTTAGACAAAAGATAAAGAGAATTGAATGAAAATAAAATCAGGTGTGTATTAACGTTTTCCTTGATCTGTTAAGGAGGCCTTGATACTTCTTTAAATAGTACAAGTTTAAATAATTTCTCTCCCTCCTTCTACCTCCCCCTTTCAGTGGGGTTTCCCTTTCTTTTATAGCAGCTTGCCTTGCATCCTAGCCCTCCAGCTGGAGGGTGGTGAATTTCCTCCAGATACTTGTCTCATTGCCCTTTTAAGGGAAGTGCAAGGTGAGCTATAGGCTTTCTAGGATTGTTCAGACGTCACTTCCCCCATATATGCGATTATACTAATTGGTGTGGTGCATTTAATGCAAAGGTGATGGGTGCTTCCAATACACGCCTCCCTTTCTCTTTCCTCCAGTGTCTGCCTTGATTACCCACCTTAGTCCGACCCAAATAGGGACGCGACTCATCTCCCCTCCTCTAGTCGCAAGAGGCCTTCGCTCAATCCCTTCCCTTTGGTCAGGCCAACATTCCCATATGTCCATTGGGCCCATACAATCCTCAGACATGGCCTAATAGTGGTGCTGTCCTTGGACCCCCCACAATACTTAAAATCATTCAAATGTTTGAAGACTATTGAAAAATATAGAAACCTGTCTATGTTATTTATAGATCCATTGGAAACAAATCTTAAGAACAAATATACATAAAGATCCTTCAAGATTAGCCATCGACAGAGATCTGTGGTGATTGGCGAAGGACATAGAGATGTTTTATGCTACTGATGTGGTGGCAACGACGATAGTTTGTAAATCACCAGTGGCAAATGGTGGTAGGAGTGGCTGAAGTAGTAGCAACGATAGCAACAGTGATAGCATCACTCGTTATGAGAGGAGGAAGATAAAGCATAGGGGAAAGTCACAAGAAAATATATGGAATTTTTTAAAGAAAAAAAAAATGACTCACATGCTAATAAGTTGCTAGCCAGACAAATTCACCAATGTGGCTATTGCCATATAGACTTACATGAAAGCTTAAAAAATGCCACATTATTTTCCCGTTAGCCACATAGGCACTAACGCTAACAACAATCAACCAAAAGGCTAATAGTTCTTATTTTTTAAATTTGAGGGACCAATAGCACTCATTTGAAACTTAAAAGGCCAATAATATTCAGAAGGTAAACTTTAAGGACCGATAATATAGTTTCACGTAATTGTTTCTCAATAAAATTATATAATTTATCATTTCATGGCCAAAATCGTGCAATGCACGGCCTTTAACTAGTCAAAGTTGTCTTTCATAATTTCAACACTTTTTTTTTTTTTTTTTACTGGGATAATTTCAACACATTTGAAAATCAAACAATGTTAAAAAAAATTGCCCCCTTTGGACCAGTTTGGGCAATCGCTGATTAAGACCCAATCCAGCCTAAATTCATGTCAGGCTCAACAATAAGTGGTACGAGTCTCAATCCAAACCCTACCCTAACCGAAACATATATGCTAGTCGGGTTAAAAAATAATTTATCAGACATGAAAATTTTTTGGGCTTATGAATCTTCTTGTGTTCGGTTCAATCCTAAATTTTGGAATTGGATGCTCCACGCATTAAATCCATCACTTCCCAACTTTTATGAACTTGTAGTCTTGTATTGTATTTTATTTTATATCCAGTTATCCACCACCAAAATCTGGCATTTGGGAAGGAGGTCTCACATGGTGATTTTATTAGAAAGTTACAAACTATTTTACAAATTAGTGATGTAGTGATTTTATTAGAAAGTAAAAATGTGATGTTAGTGGTAGAACTAAATAAAAACTAGTAAGAATTTGCCACATTAAGAATTTATAGAATTGTTGTAAAATAATTTTTGCCTTTAGCATTACTCCATAATTAAAAATAAAAATAATAGTAGATGCCAAATGGACATGGCAACATAACCAAAAGACAACCCATCATCCGAAAGAGCATTTTTTGCTTTCTAATAATTATCCGAAAGAGCAATTAGATATGTATAAGTCATAATCGTTGATTGGCAATTAAGGAAACAACTTAGAACCATGCAAAAAACGAAGATGAAAAAAAGTGACCTCTCCTTTCCATGTTGATTTGGGGCTTTTATATAGATCCATCCAAATCCATATCTTCATTTGGATTTTTGAGAGCCCAAAATGGAAGTTAAGGATTTGGAGGCCTAAGTCAATTTCCAGTACGAAAACTTCCCAAATGGGCAACAGAAAGAAAAAGCCCAAATCCACACCTTTTTTTTTTTTAACAAAAAACAATCTAATAAAAAAAAAAAAGAATAGGAACTGAAAATTGAAAACACTATAGCAAAATAATTTTTAAATATATAAATAGTGTCGTGTGACCAATTTTTAATGAAAATTTTGATTAAAAAAATTTATGGGTCCCGCACTGGACCCATTGAAAAGCACTAAAACGCAATTCTCAATGAAAAAAAAGTCTAAAATGCTAGACATGGACCATACTATAGCCATGGATCCCACCTATGAAAGCGCCAAACGCCAAAACGCAGGAATAGAATTGCTATCCAAACGCAGTATGGATAGCAAATTTTGGAGTAAACTCAGTGCATGACTTGTACAAAAATAATGAGAAACTAGCCTCATCACACGCGCTTCGCGTGTGCAATGATGCTTTTTTTTTTTTAATTTAAAAAAAAATTGTGTTTTTATTTTTTATATATATATATATATATAATTTTTTTTATTTTGAGAATTTAATTTATAAGTGGATAAAGTAATTTGAAAATCAACCGTAGAGTGTGCGACAAAGTTTTTTTTTTTTTAAATTTAAAAAAAATCATGTTTTTATTTTGAAAATCTAATTTATAAAGTAGAGTGATCCTATTTTTTAGCCAAAAAAAAAAAAAACCCTGTGTTTTTATTTTGAGAATCTAATTTATAAGTGTTTTTTTTTTTTTTAAATGAATCTAATTTATAAGTGGATAAAGCAGTTTGAAAAATTACAGGAAAGTAGTCCTGTTTTTTAGGCAATATTTTAGTGGGAGTTAGAGTTACATTTTTATTAAAATATCCTTTAGTTTTGTTTCTACTTAAACATAGAGGTGTAGGGACATTTTTGAACTAAAAAAATGAGGAATCCAAATAGGGGAAACCCCTTAAATAGTAGTATAGATATACGCAACTAGGAAGCTTTGGAGTAAAATCACCTTTTCATTATTCAATCAAACGGAGCATATTACAAAGCATAACAGAATTAATCAGCACAATATAGATGCAGCTATTTTAAAAAAAAAAAAAACAAAGTAATACAGAACAAGCCTCAAACTGTAAACCTCATAGTTCAGACGGTTTATTTCACGTAATTCAAACTAACCAACCAACTTAATGCATGAACGTGATTTTCTCCAAAACAAGCAGTAACGTTGAAGCCTACATGGTAACACTATATTACAGTCTCATCAAGCAGGGGAGACGGTCAGAGCTACAAGTTGGATATTGTCTTGGCCGCTGCTGATGGTAGCGCTGTCGCCGCCAGGAAGCGTTCGGGTACCACTACCAGTGTTGTTAGTTGTAAACTTGCGTAGTGCAAGGATGAGAGCGATGATGAGAATGATCAAGCTCAGTACTTCAGCAGCAAGTTTAGCGTCCAAAAGCAACGGCAATTTTTCCCTGCAGTAACAAGAGGAAACTAATTAATTATATCAATACTGGAAGCAACAAAAAAAAAATTTGAAAAGAAATGTTAATAAAAGATATATTCAGCTATTGTTACCCGTTCGGGGGAGAAGACAAAGAGGACGATAGAGTGGAAGGGAGAGGAGCCATGTTATGCTAGCTTAGGGTGCTCAAAAGGAGTCAGGAGGGAGCTCTTTTGGGTTGTGTTGTGTTTGTTGTAGTAGGCTTGTGTGCTTATTAGTTATTTTATAGGGCCCGTTTGGATTGAGTTTATTTTTGCTGAAATTGAAAACTGAAACTAAAAATACTGTAGTGAAATAATTTTTAAACGTATAAATAGTACTGTGGGACCCATTTTTAAGGAAAAAGTTGTTGAAAAATGTAATTTATGAGTCCGTAAATAGTACACAAAAATACTGTTCATGAAAGACTTAATCAACAACTGCAGCGTAGAAAAAAAAAAAAAAAGGAAAACACAGAAAGAAAAAACATAGACGTGCAAACGCGCAATCCAAATACATACATAATATTCATTTGAGGTGGAAAAATCATCCACGCAAGGATGACTTTCCTTTTTGAGGTCGTCAAAAGGAAAATCATCCATAGGTGTATCCCGGATACACCTATGGATCACTTTCCTTTTGAGGTCAGGAAAATCATACATACGTGGAGGATTTTCCTCTTTTGAGGTTCTTGGGAACCTCATTTTCAAAACAGGAACCTTAAAAGAGGAAAATCCTCCAAGAACCTCAAAACAAGAACCTCTCACCTCAAATGATTTTCCTCCCGCCCGGTTTGTGGGACCTATCAACTGGGGGAGTATAAAGTACCGTTGGTTCTCAACCTGGGAGGCAACGAATTTATGCCATTAGGGCTTTATTCTAGTAAAATAAAGTTGTTTGTATTTTTTTGAAATATGTGTAAATAAAAAAATGTATAAAAATATATATAATATTATTTAAATACTAAAAATTGATGTTCAAAATACTAAACCAAATAGCCCCATAAATTCCTATAAACAGGATTTGATGGCACAGTAAAAAGGGCTGACAAGTATACTTTGTCAAATTATCCTTGGTCATGTAAACAAACCCTTCTACTCCAAATAAATTTATTTAACCAATGGTGGAAGAGGCCCTGGAGGATGATTCCTCAAAGGAAAATACCTCTTCCACCACCACTGCTAGGACCCCACAAACTGTGCGAGGAAAGTCATGTTTCTACAATACTGTCTAATTACCACGTGTATGGCTTCTATTCAATTTATATTCATTATTTCTCAATAAAATTATATAATTTATCATTTCATGGCCAAAATTGTGCAATGCATAGGCCTTCAACTAGCTAAAGTTGTCTTTCATAATTTCACCTCATTTGAAAATCGAAACAATGTTAAAAAATGCACCCCAAGGCCAGTTTGTACAAATCCTTGATTAAAACCCAATGCAGCCTAAATTCACGTCAAGCTCAACAATAATGGGCACAAGACTCTCAATCCAAATCCTACCATCTGTAATCTCTAAACCTAGGAACGGAACCAGAACTCAAACTTAGGAGGGACTAAAGTTCTTTGTTCAAGAATTTTAAAAACTTGGAATATTTATACCAGAGGTTGACAACGATGTATTATTAGCATTATTTTTTTTTTGTATTTTTTCTTTTTTTTAAAATCAATGATAAATATTTATAATCAAGAGTTCTATAAGTCAATTGGCACATCTTGTTATTTTCAAAGTCTAAGTGAGGTTAGACCAATTCTTTATTCTATCCACATTATAATTTTTTTTTTAAATCTATTTATTCTATTCACATAATTATATACCTAATAACTTCATAATGCTATATATAAAAGATTCTAAAAAAAAAAAAAACAAAAAATATAGTTAAAAGTTCAAATCCATGTCTAGTATTACATTAATAAAACAACTAAAATAATGGTTAATCAAAATCATTGACTAATATTCAGTGAAAAAAATGGTGAGACAATTATTGGTGTCTTGGTTAAGGATTTTTTTATTTATTTTTATTTATAATAACTTGGTTAAGGTTGAGGCAGCATAAAGATGTGAGATCTTTTCCTTTAAAAAATTGCCAAGTGTGTCCCAAAGTTAAAAAACATTAAAAATTAATAAAATTTTATCATTAAAAAAAAATAAAAAATTTTCACGAGTTGTGTTAAAGAGTTGCAGCAACAACTCTTTAAGAAAATAAATTTTTTTCATGGGTTGAGTTAAAGACACCAACTGATCCAAGTTGCTGGTGACACTAATTGGTGTATGGATGGAGTGATTAGCAGCATAGGAGTTGTCTTTGTGACTATGAGATGGAGTCATTTAAGAGGGACAAAGAGCTCTCAAATGAGAGGTAGAAATTGGGTAAAGATTATTGGATTTTTGTGATTTGTTTTGTTAGGATTTATAATTGATTTGTTATAATATTTTTTTTACTTAGACCTTGTCCAAAGATTTTTTATTTTTTATTTTTATTTTTATTTTAGCTAAATGTTTTTCTTGATATTCTTGGGACAACTAGACAAAGGATGATTTGATAATTTTTTTCATTTTTGGTTTCATGAGTCAATTTGTAAATTGTTTGGGAGAGGGGGGCCAAGTATATTAATTTTAGAGTCAAAAGTAAATTTTTTATGCTAATATATACTAGGAATTTTTTTTTCAAAGGCTTGGGGGGGGGGGGGGGGGGGCGCATGGCCCCCCTCAGCCCCAAGGTAGTTCTGTCCCTATCTAAACCCAACCAAAAACAAATACAGTATACTAGTTGGATTTTTTTTTTTTTTTTTTTTTTTGAGCAGATACTAATACTAGTTGGGTTAAAAAACATTTATAAGACATGATAATCTTTTGAGCTTACTAATTTGCTTGTGTTCGGTTCAACCCAAAATTTTTGGAATTGGATGCTATGTTTATAGGCCATGTATTAAATCCATCCCTCCCAACTTTTATGAGCTCGTATTGTATTGTATTTTATGTCCACGACTCCACGAACTCCAAAATCTGGCATTATGAAATGACTCCAATATTTGTACAAGAGTAATAAGATGCTGCACTCATCCTTTGTACATGTTATCAAAGACACGTTGTCTTATGCTAGCTCTTTACAGAACTTTTCTTTTTCTCATACTTTTTGACAAGGCAATACTCTAGCTCATGCCTTAGCTCAGAGAGCGAGAATTTCTTTTCCTTTATTGGTTTTGATGGAGTCTATTCCTCCTGGCCTCTTTGATTGCTTTGTAAAAGATATTAATGTTTTGAAATAATATCAGTGATAAGGTTTTCTTCTTAAAAAAAAAAGAGAGAGAGACTTTGTCAAAATCTCTCTTTTTCCATGTGGGTAACTTGTCCAGTGGCAGATTGAGGACTTTTTTTTAGAGTGGTCACTAAGAAATTGAAATGATACAAATTCTAATAAAGTGATAACTTGAATATTTGCTACAACTATGAGTCGAGTCACTAAGAAGAGCAAAATTGTTACGACTGCAAAGCCAAAAAGAATATAACTGTCGTCATGATTAAAGAGAACTGACAACTACAATATTTTTCTTGGTACCATTTTTTAGGGAAAAATGAAATTAAAAATTATTTTTATTGAATCGGTTGACCGAGCTACAAATTTGAATATTTAGCAAATTTTATCCTTTTGTTTTATAATAGGCTTTTTGTTGAATAATTTGATCACTTGATGTTGTTTGGTCTTGTCTTTTTTTTGTTTGGTTTATGTTTGTTGTTATTTGGGCTAATATTTTTTGTTGTTATTTATGCTTTTTCTTTTTAATTTTATAAAATGGATTAAAGATTTTTTTTGGGGGGCAGAATTAATTTTGGAGTAATGTTACGTCCACAACTTTTTTACAATAAATCTTATGCAAAAAGCTATTATTAGTGAGTAAAAAAATAATTTCATTATTAGGCCTAAATTAGAATTAGTAATAGTTTAACCTAACTTTTATAATTCTCAAGTTAGGGTGTTCAAAATTTTTATTAGGGTGGTCATAATAGTTTAGTTTAACATATAATAATTTTTTGACAAGTGTATATATGCATTTTTTTGCAAGTTAGGGTGATCCTGTGACCACCCTAGCTTGCATGTAGAGCCACCAGTGGACTTGCTGATGATCCAAGTTGTCCCTTTTTTATTATTGTTATTATTATTTTATCCAAGTTGTCCCTTGGTAAAGAAAATATTTCTTGCTCTTATGCGGTTATGCCTAATTGTGGGAGAAGAAGCAAGCAGGTGGGGCCACATAAATATATATATATATATATATATATTATGGGAGAAGGAGGGAAAGTATAGTCGAATCGATGCAATGCCAATTTGGATTGAGGGGGGAGAGTGGGGGAGTAGAGGGAAGTAGAATAAAGTTAGTTGAAAATAGGCTAATTTTGGGTCAATTCTACTATACTCTACTCTACTCCCCCCTCTCTCTCTCAATCCAAACGGACCATAATTGCAAGCCATCTGTCCCATTTTTTTCTCTATTTATAAAACAAATAAAAAGGAAAAATATTGCAAGGGAGCAAGAATAAATATGCACTCAATATTAGAAATAGTATGATGTGGTGAATCATGAATGACACTAAAGAGAAGAAGTATTTTTTATTTATTTATTTTTTTTGGTTGAAATGGAAACCAAACTTCATTAATGAATATAAGCAAGATCAAAATACAAAGCCTCTAAAGCAAGGGGGAGGAGAATCCTTAATCCAAAAAACATCCTCCTGAATATGCCTCTTTTAGCGAGCTAACAAGTTAGCCACAAAATTAGCTTCTCGTTTAACACTACTAATAGAAAACCATGTTAACTCTACCAACAAAGCTTGAATATCATTAAAAATATTAACCAGCCGAGCCCCACAAATTTCCTTCTTAGCAATGGCCCCCATGATCATAGCATTGTCCCCTTCTATGACAACATCAGTAATGCCCACCTCAATAGCAAACTGTATAGCCCTCAGACATGCAAGTAACTCTGCTTCACTGCTATCAACAGCCATCAGACCACGGGCAGAGAACGAGGCCATCACTTCAGCATTCTCATTGCGGATGACAGCCCCATAACCTGTGGACGGCGGGTTCGAAAACACGGCAGCATCAAAATGGAGTTTAAAATGCCCAGTAGGAGGAGGGAGCCACGTACTTGGATGTGCCCTGCGATGCTGCACCGAGAGTCTAGTTTGAGAGCGTTGGAAATCCTCCAAAAAATCCTTAGCTCGCCTGATAATAACAGAGGGATCCTGCACTTGTCCACCGTGCACCACCAAATTCCCTTGATTCCAGATAAACCAAGCCTGCACCAAAAACAATTCACATACCTCCATGGGCTTCTCATCCAACAATTTTTCTACCAAATGTAAAAAGGAGACCTGCTGCGTCGCTACCTTCTGCATTCCCACCAAACTTCCAGCCCATACGTCCTGAGCTACACCGCACTCCCAAAGAGCATGAATACAATCTTCAGCGGTCAAAGTACACATCTCGCAAGTTGCCACATCTAATACTCTACGCTTCAGCAAATTCTGACCGGTAGGCAGCGCATTATGGCAGGCCCTCCACCCAAAAATCTTCACTTTGTTCGGAACCTTTAGCTTCCAGAATTTCCTCCAAACACTCTGTCCCACTATCCCAGAAGACGATTCAGCCCAATTATCTTCCCGAAGCATCTGGCGAGCTATATGATACCCACTCTCACCGAGTAGCAACCATTTTTCGAAAGAAGCCAATACAGGTCATCCGGCTATCCCAGAAGACATTCAGCCCAGTTATCTTCCCGAAGCATCTGGTGAGCTATATGATACCCACTCTTCACCGAGTAGCAACCATTTTTCGAATGAAGCCAATACAGGTCATCCAGCGGCTATGACATGAACATCCATGAACATCAGCATTACTGAAAAGTTGAAAAATGGCCAAGGCATCAGCATTACTGAAAAGTTGAAAAAGAAGTGGTCAGTTCCATCCATGAACATCAAAATCAATTGTTATGACATATATATTTCACATGTTGGGATCATATGTCACTATTTTATGTAATTGACTAATCCTTGACAAAACGCACTTTAGTTCTAGGATGTTTTTAATACTTCAAGAAACAAAGTTTCAAAATCAAGTGTTGAAGTCATCAAGTCTGTCTAAGAAAACAAACTGAAAGTGCAAATTCATTAAAGTTCGACAGCGGCTCGATAGCTGTTCGACAACTTATCTATTGAGATTTAAGAAATTCAGATTTTTAATTTGATTTCTTGGAATCTGTGATTATGTGCTTAAATCTTCTTTTCTCCTAATCTTAAACATATAAAATGATTATTTTAAGGGTCGTCAAAATGTTCACAAGTTGCACAAGCACTAAGAAAACTCAGTTCAAGCAAATTGTGATCAGAGACGAAGTTCTTGCCCTAGTTCATCATTCTTGTGAAAAAGTTGCTGTGTATGTACACCACAGGGTTTTGTGACCAAACATCTTCTTGATCTTTATCGTATGAATGAACTGAAAAACTTTGCAGCCAACAACCTTCTTAGTTGGTGATTGAAGTCGCGTACTGGGATCCGCACAATCACTACAAAAAAGATCGCTATTTGCGACGAAACTTTTTCGACGATTACAAAAAGCCATCGTAAAAACTAGCTTTTTCGACGACAAGTCTCTTCCATCGACAATGACTCGTCAAATATCAACACATTTGTGATGGCAAAATGAGTCTGTTGAAAATACCTATTATTTTTGTCGAAAATGTGATTTTTTTTGGAGGGAAATGTTCCCGCCTTACCTTTTACGACGGCATAAAAATGTTTGTCGCTAGTAAGGTATTATTTATGATGACTAAACAAAAAACCGTCGAAACTATTAACACTTGTGATAGCTTTGGTACATCAAAAATACAAAATATTTTTTTTTTATGGTATTAGTATTTGCGACAAACCATCTTCCATTGTAAATATAAAAGAGGGTATTATTTACGATGACAGAAGAAACAGCGTCGACACTATTAACACTTGTGATGGCCTTTGTGCGTCGAAAATAAAAAAATTTATATTTTTTATGGTGTTATTATTTGCGACAAACATGATTCCATCGTAAATATTAAAAAGGGAATTAGTGACAAACATGAAGCCATCGAAAATGGTAAAATATTTTGGAGGGAAAGTTGATCTCTTACTTTTCACATTTGTGATAACATTTATCCATCACAATTAAATTTTTTTTTTCTAATTGAGTTTGTATTTACGACAAACATGCTAATTGTCGTAGATGGTTAATTTGCTTTAAAAGAAAGAATGTATACTTTATAATTTGGCAACAACATTTTTTTTTCTTTACCGCCACCTCCTCCCTCCTACCCCCACCCCCTCTCAAAATTTAGAATTTGGCAGAAACAAATTTAAAATTTAGATCATCCAAAAAATATTTAATTTATACTTTAAAATTTTATAATTGACCCTTATAAATTTGTCGAAAAAAATTCAAAAAATAAAATAAAGTTGGTACAACAATGGGATCAAACCCATCTTCTCAAAAAAAAAAAAAGGGTTAAAAAACCCAAAAATATAGGAAATTCCTTTCAAGTAAACATATCCCTACTTACAAAACAAAAAAAGCCCAAATCTATCTTCCTCAACAAATCCCTAATTCTCAGTACAAAAACCAAAGAATAGAAAAATAAAAAAAATAAAAAACACAACGTTGTCTTATAGTTACACTCTTGTGCCGTCAGTATCTTTGCCTATCTCTACACCATCGTTCTCCATACTTGCCAGAATCCAATTGCCTTGCTGAGCCACTGGTATCACTTAGAGCCTGTTTGGATTGAGTTTTTTGATAACTCAATTCTCTGTTTCCATAACTCATAACTCAAAAATGGTGGGACCCATAGCAAAAAGGTTGTTTGGTCAAACGATAACTCTGTTTCCATAACTCTCTTTCCATTACTCAATTCTCTGATTTTTGAGTTATGAATTATGGAAACTAAAAACAACCAAAGGCTGTTTTCAGTTTCCATAACTTATAACTCAATGGCATTTTCGTAAATAAACACATGGAAGGACCCACAGTCGCAACTTTTGACCACCTTTTGACTTTTTTTTTTCTTTTTTTTTTTCCTGGGTTGGTGTTGGCTGTTTTTGTTTTTTTGTTTTTTTTCTTTTCTTTTCTTTTCCTGGGTTGGCCGTTCAGTTTTTTTTTTTTTTTTTCTTCTTCTGGGTTGGCGTTGGTTGTTGGGTTTTTTTTCTTTTTCTTTTTCTTTTTCTTTTCCTAGGTTGGCGTTGGCTGTTTGTGTTTTTTTTTTTTTCTTTTCTTTTCTTTTCCTGGGTTGGCCGTTCAGTGTTTTTTTTTTTTTTTTTTTTTTTTTAATATTAGCTTCGGTGAGTTGGGTACTGAAAAAAAAAAAAAAAAAAAAAAAAAAAAAAACACTGTACCGACTGACAGGTGTGGGACCCATGAATAGTGTGAAAAAATTGAGTGATGAAAATAAAAGTGATGTTGCCAAATGAGTGTAAAAAAATGAGTGATGAGTGATGAGTTATGAGTTATGAGTGATGAGTGATGAGTGATGGAAATTGAGTGACGGAAATTGAGTGATGAAAAATGTTTACCCAAAGAGGCTCTTTCTCTCTCTCACTCTCTTTGTCTGCACTTTAGTTTTTCTGTACAGTTTCAAGCTATACTACACGTTCTGGTTAAATGATATATATATATAGTGATAGATGAGTGCTGAGCCAAAAAGCTAATGAATGAATGGCTGAAATTTTTTTTATTAAAAAAATATATTTGAATGAATGGTTGGTGCTTTTGTAATTGTGTGGTGGATATATAATAATAATATAATATAATATTGATTAGTACATCGTTTGAATCATTTTTTGTCTGTGAAACTACAGGGAGGCTTGATGAATGGTACTATTGACTACTTTTCAATAATATAAGTATTTGTTGAAGTTTTAATAATAGTATTATAATAATAGTATTTGTGTTGTGAATATATAATAATACGTGTACTAGTAAATTTGGGGCTTCTCTCTACGCGTAACGGACAAAGGTATAGAAAAAGATTAAGGTCTTATTTGATAGATGAGTTTGAGTAACGTTGTTTATTTTTTTTAAATATATATGAATAAAAAAATGTGTAAAAAAGTATGTAATATTATTTAAAAATTTAAAATATATGTTTAAAATGCGACCAAAGAGCCTAAGTTACTTGGCAGAGAAAAATCTGTAATAATAATGCCGAAGTAGGGGACTTGATGAAAAAGAAAAACCTCTTGCGCCTAGACTTTAAGTTCTGACAAGCCATCATGAAAAAGAAATGGAGTTATCATCTCAAAAGATGACATGGTGGTAGGTGGTATGGAAATTTATATATATATATATATATATATATATATATATATATATATGTGTGTAAAATGGTATCCATAGAAGCCTAAGTGATTTGATTTAGATGATTATCCAGTTTTGTCTTTATCTCAAAAGTGAACTAAGGGTGGTAGGTGACAAAAATCAAAGTGTGTGTATATATATATATATATATATATATATATATATGTTTTGAATATGTGGATTTTTTGTGTGAGTTAATAATGAAGAAATTATTAGTTTTTTTTAGCAGTCTCTCTCTTGGTTGAGTACTGTTATTCGTGCATGTTATTTGTATATAATTATTTAATTAAATTAGTGAACCTCTAAAATTTAATTAAGTTTTTCATGTTAGTTAGTTTACAATATATTCAGAGGTGGTGTTGTTAATTTAGTACTTTTATTTTTAACTTTTATAATAAGTTTATCTATCACAATTTAGACAAGAATAATTGTTAATATTTATGTCATTTTTGAAGGGTGTAGATATAATGCCGGTTGATAAATCTTGGATCAGTCTTTCTAGTAGGTCATGTGAGGAATATATAAATGGAGTGATAGAGTTTGTTGATTATGCATTTCAACGTATCAAAGATGAAGATATGAAGATAAAATGTCCTTGTAATGATTGTAACAATAGATATAGAAGAACACGAGTTGAGGTTACAAGAGACCTCTTATGGAAAGGGATGAGGCGTGATTATACTAGATGGCATCTCCATGGAGAGGGAAATAGTGATGAGGACGAGGAAGGTAGTGATGAGGATGAGGATAATAGTAGTGATGATGAACAAAATATTGATGATATCCATAATATGATACGGGATGCTTATCCTCATATGAGAGATGTTGAGGAAACAAATGGGAGTGAATCACAAGATCCAAATGAAGAAGCAAAGGAGTTTTATAGATTGGTTAAAGAGGCAGACCAACCACTTTATTTGGGATGTAAAAAGTATTCCAATTTGTCTTTTATTGTCAAATTAATGCACATAAAGTGCAAGAATTCATGGAGCAACAACTCATTCACAATTTTGCTGAAGCTACTGAAGGATGCATTTCCAATGTGCGAAAAATTGCCCATATCCCACTATGGGGCAAAGAAGATTGTGAGTGATCTTGGTCTAAACTATGAAAAGATCGATGCATGCAAAAATGATTGTATGCTATATTACAAGGAGCATTCAAAAGCAGATAAGTGCTCAGTTTGTCAGATCTCAAGATGGAAGTTGAATAGCAAGGGAGGTAAAAGGGATGCTAAAAAAGTTCCATGGAAGGTATTGCGATATTTTCCTCTTAAGCCGAGCCTACAAAGATTATTTATGTCATCAAAAACAGCTCCAGACATGAGATGGCACCATGAGAATCATTCTAATGATGAAGTACTAAGGCATCCCGCAGACGCTGAGGCTTGGAAATCATTTGATCGAACTCATGAGTCATTTTCCTCAGACCCTCGCAATGTAAGGCTTGGGTTAGCTACCGATGGCTTTAATCCTTTTGGAAACATGAGTGTTAGCTATAGTTGTTGGCCTGTTGTCGTATTCCCTTACAACATTCCCCCTTGGATGTGTATGAAAGAGCCTTACCTATTCATGTCTCTACTTATTCCAAGCCAAAAGGGTCCTGGCAATGATATTGATGTATTTTTAAGGCCATTAATTGATGAGTTAAAAGAATTATGGGAAAAGGGTGCTGAAACCTACGATGCTTCAACGCAGGAAAACTTTCAAATGAGAGTTGCATTAATGTGGACTATCAATGACTTTCCTGCATACGCTTATACCTCGGGTTGGAGTACACAAGGGAATCTTGCATGCCCTTGCTGTGGTAGTGAGACTTCTCATCGTAGGTTAAAGCATGGTAGCAAAATGTGTTATATGGGTCATCATCGATTTCTTCCTCCTAACCATAAATGGCGATCACAGAAAGCACAATTTGATGGTAAGAGAGAGAGAAAAGGAGCACCAAAACGATTATCTGGTGATGATGTGCTGAATCAACTTGGTACTCTACCACCAATAACACTAGGCAAGGCCGTTAAAAGGAAAAGGTTACCTGGGCGTGGAAAGTGCCACAATTGGAAGAAGCATAGTATTTTCTTTGATTTGCCGTATTGGAGAACATTGTTATTGCGTCATAATTTAGATGTGATGCACATTGAGAAAAATATATGTGATAGTGTGATGGGGACAGTATTAGATATTGATAAGAAAAGTAAAGATTCCTTAAATGCTAGGCTCGATCTAAAAATGATGGGTATACGAAAGGAACTTCATCCTGAAGATGGGAAGACTACTTTTCCTCGTGCTTGTTATACACTCTCAAAAGATGAGAAAAAGGCTGTGTTTCAGTGGTTGCAAAATGTGAAGGTTCCAGATGGTTACTCCGCAAATTTGTCTCGGTGTGTGAATGTAGGAGAACAGAAGATTTTTGGTATGAAAACTCATGACTGTCATGTCTTCATGGAGAGATTACTCCCTCTTGTAGTGCGTGAATTATTACCTAAAAAGGTATCTGATGCTTTAATCGAGCTTAGCAATTTTTTAAAAGAATTATGCTCTAAAGTTTTACAGTTGGAGGACTTAGAGCATATGGAGCACACAATTCCTATAATTCTTTGTAAGTTAGAAAGAATTTTTCCACCTGCTTTCTTTGATGTAATGGTACACTTGCCAATTCATCTACCTTGGGAAGCTAAAGTTGCCGGTCCAATGCAATATCGATGGATGTATCCAATTGAAAGGTAAAATGAGTTTTTTTTTTTTGATAAGTGAAAGCTAAAATGAGATATTATTTACAATATAGATTTTTTTTTTTTAATTACTCTTATTAATTTGATGCATCAGTAGGTATTTGTGTAAGCTCAAGGGTTATGTTCGTAACAAGGCACACCCAGAAGGGTCGATTGCAGAAGGGTATGTGGCGGATGAATGTCTAACATTTTGCTCACGGTATCTAATTGGGATCGAAACAATATTTAATCGACCTGAGCGAAATGATGATCGATGTACAGCAACATGTGATGATACCCCTCGATTACCCATATTCTCTAGGAGAGGCCGCCCTTCTGGGAAGAGTGTAGTACGAGAGTTAAACAACACTGATTACTATGCAGCATCACTTTATGTCCTACAAAATTGTGATGAGATTGAGCCCCTTGTTCAGTAAGACTTACTTCTTGTACATCAACTCTTTAATATTCTTGTGTAAACTTTGAAGATTGACTATTATGATATCTTATATGTAGAGAACATAGGAACATCCTTGTAGACTTGGGTGTCAATGTTGACGAGATGCATAGACATGAGTTCATTTGTTCGTTCAAAGAAAGGGTACAATCACATTGGTTCATCCATTTTAAAAAAAAAAATTTACTTAAGTATGAATCTTACATTTTTTTATATATCTTTGTAGATCACAAAACTTTATAATGATGGAAACGAGCAAGTTGATGAGCATGTGCGATCATTGGCTTGGGGTCCAGATAAACGAGCTACACACTACCATTGTTACAATGTCAATGGGTTTAGGTTCCGTACTAAACAACGTGATGATGGTAAAAAAACACAAAATAGTGGTGTTATGGTGAGAGGGGAATATCAAAATATGTCTTATTATGGATTGATAACAGACATCATCGAACTCCGTTACACAAAGGGGAATTCTGTTGTTTTGTTTAAATGTGATTGGTATGATGTAGCTCGAGAAGGAATCGGTTATAAGCTAGATCGTCATGGGATCACTAGTATTAATAGAACACGTAAGCTAAACACACAAGAGCCATTTGTGTTAGCGTGTCAAGCAATACAAGTTTACTATGTAAATTGTATAAAAGATCTAGCATGGAGCGTTGTGACTGAGACCAAGCCAAGAAATCTTTATGACATGCCCGCAAATGAAGAAGAGCCTTATCAAGAAGAAGAGGTTCAAAGATTCAATACACATGTGGCCGAAGCAAATGAAGAAGATGATGAGATGGACTAGAGTAGATGGGCTTTAATTCTATGCAAGAATCTACTACGCAGGTATATTTATATATTTTTTTAGTATAATCAACATTAATATTTTTTGCTATTTTCTTGAGGTTGTTGAAATAAGTTGTAAAGTTGCTCATTATAGATTTCAATTATAAGGATCGCTAAATTTAGATTAAAAATATGTTATTTAAATTAGTATGTCTTATGCATTGTAAATATAATTTGCATAGTAATATTTTTTTTGTATACTTATTTAGTTTAATCAAAATATTGCAAACCAATGCTGGAGGAGGAAATCAAAACATGGACGAAAACATAGAAGATGACTTTAAGGAGGAAGATGACTCAGATGGCTCTCAGAAGGAGAATACTGACTCAGATGATGATTGATCTTTCAATATTTAAGTTTTCAAGTTTGATGAAGGATATTATAGGTTTCAAGGAGACGTTTTAATATTTTTTATTATATTTTGTAGGCGTTTTAATATTTTTTATTGCATTATGCACTTTTAGATTTTGACAATTATAGATTTGCTTTAAAAGAAAGAATATATTAGTAATGGAATTGGATCCCTTCCAATAAATAATATTTGCGATGGACTTATGCTGTGGACTAATCTACGACGGCTTTTTGTGTTGTTGCGACAAACTCTGGCCATCGTTAATAGCAATCTTTTTTGTAGTGAATTGGTTAGTCACGTACTTGGGAGCCGTACATCAAAAGGGGGAACTATCATTACAGAACAAGTCCAATTGGATATTGAGGTAAAGGTTTAACTGTAGGTTGGTAAGATACTTGAGATTCCTTTACTTGTAACCACTTGTTGTGATAATAGTGGAGTTTCGAGAGTGGTGACCTGAAAATCACCTGGTGGGGTTTTTGCTGTCAGGTTTTTTCCATTCGTAAACAAATCATCGTGTCATTTATTTTCCGCTGCATACTTTAGTTGTTTAGTAATTTGTTTGTGCTACCACGCGCTTTGCATGTTAATTTGATTAATTAATAAACTTGGTTAATTAATAAATTAATTTGTCAGAAGTGGTCAATTCGTTTTTGGCCTGTCAAGTGGTATTAGAGCCCGGTCATAGGTTCGAGTCGTTGGAGCCGCATTGTGAGGGATTTCACAATTTGCTCCAATACCAATAGGCTTGGTCTATGATCGAATGCTATAAAAGATTTGTGCCCCCTCATCCTTCACCCTGTCAAGTGGTATTAGAGTAGGCACACTCTAATTAGGATTTAATCTTTGCTGTGTTTGATCCATTGACCCCTGCTGTCATGGCTGTAACCGGCTTGAAGAGATCATTGCTTTCAAATACATCTTGTCTTTCTAACCTCTATTTGTTTGAGTGTCTTAGAAAATACAAGTTTAAAAGTTATTTAAATTCTCTTATGATGACTATTGGAAAAGATCTTAGTTTGGCTAAAAAGAAACTAGACTGTCTCAGAATGAAAATGCGCAAAGAAGTTCGTCTGAGAAAATTAAAAATTAAAGGCTTAGCTCACATAAGGCAGTTAAGAGAAAGTACCATTCCCACTGATTTTTTATCTAAGCACAAAGTGTGTTTTATGATGAAGTCTGCATTTAAAGTGATGGACACGTGTTTATGGTACCTTGACAGTGGTTACTCAAGACACATGACTGGAGACCGATCTCTCTTCAAGGTTTTCGAGTCTAAGAAAGGTGGCAATGTCATTTTTGGTGATGGGAGCAAATCACAGATTAAAGGAAAGGGAATTATCTCTCTATCTGGACTGCTAGACATTGCAAACGTTCTATATGTTGAAGGTTTGAGGGTGAACCTACTGAGTATAAGTTAGATATGTGATCAAGACTTCATGGTGCTATTCTCCAAGGGAAAGTGTCTTGTCATGAATGAGTTCGAAAAGAAACTCATAAGTGGTGTTCGCACTCTTGACAACTGTTATGGATTGGTTCCTGATATTGATATTGTGTGTAATAGCACTCGTTTGCCAAATGAACATCTATGGCACCAATGAATGGGACATCTATGGCATCAATTGTATCTAAGCATGAGTCAGTTTTAGGAATACCAAAGCATAGTAGAATGAGCAATATAGTATGTGGACTGTGTCAGTTTGGGAAACAGACAAAAGCCAAGCATCCTGGAACTCAGACATCAGCTATATCTAGATCATTGGAGCTTCTACATCTGGATCTTATGGGTCCAACTAGAACTGAATCTCTTGGTGGTGAGAGATACATCATGGTTATGGTAGATGACTTCACCAGGTACACTTGGGTCATTCTCCTACGATCCAAGTCTGATACTCTTGAGCACATTGAAGCTTTGTGCACAAGACTGTAGAATGAAAAGAGCTTGAAAATTGATCGAATTCAAAGTGACCATGGTAAAGAATTTGAGAACTCATATATGGAGTCGTTTTGCACAAGATTGGGTATCTCTCAATAATTCTTTGCTCCTATTACTCCTTAGCAAAATGGTGTAGTAGAAAGAAAGAACAGGGTCATTCAGGAGATGGTCAGGGCCATGCTACATAATAAGGATGTGGCTAGAAACTTGTGAGGAGAAGCTATTAGCACTACATGTCATACGGTCAATAGGGTTTATTTTAGACCTGGTACCAAGAAAACTCCATATGAGTTATGGAAAGGAAGGAAGCCTAATGTGAAGTATTTTAGGATCTTTGGAAGTACTTGTTTCATCCTAAAAGATAGGGAGAATGTGAGAAAGTTTGACTCCCGAAGTGATGAAGGAATATTTCTGGGTTATTTCTCTATAAGCAAAGCTTATCGAGTATACAACAAAAGAACCATGAAGGTAATGGAGACAGTGAATGTTGTTATTGATGAGTCTTCAGATTCCAGTTCTGAAAAAAGTATTGAGGAACTCACTAAAGAAATTCTTCATCCTGAGTCTAGGGAAGTGCAAGAAAGTGTTGAACAAGAACCTGCATCTCTTAGTACTCTAGGTACTCCTAGTGTTGTGGAAGATTCTGCAGATATAATCATTTCACCAGATTCTGAATCCTATGAGGAGAAAGGACCTTCCTCCAGGATCAAGTTAAATCATCCTTTAGAAGATATTGTTGGAAACTTGAATGAACTCACATTAAGGAAACGTACAGTTGATAAATGTGTTGCTAACTTTGTATCTTACTCTTGTTATCTGTCACAAGTTGAACCCACTAAAGTTGAAGAAGCTTTTCAGGATGAAAGTTAGGTTGAAACAATGCATGATGAACTGCTTCAATTTCAAAGGAATGACGTCTGGACCTTGGTACCTAGACCGGAGGGTGAACACATCATCTGTACAAAATGGATATTCCGCAATAAAACTAATGAGGAGGGCAATGTGATCCGCAACAAGGCTTGGCTTGTAGTTCAAGGATACTCACAAATGGAAGGAGTAGACTATGATGAAACATTTGCTCCGGTTGCCCGTATGGAGTCCATTAGAATTCTCCTTGCCTTAGCTTGCCAATTGAAGTTTAAGCTCTATCAGATGGATGTAAAAACTGCTTTCTTAAATGGGCTGCTCAAAGAAGATGTCTATGTGGCTCAACCAAAAGGATTCATTGATCCAAACTTTCCAGATCACGTACTGTACCTTAAGAAGGCACTTTATGGGGTAAAGCAAGCCCCTAGAGCTTGGTATGATCGGTTTACACAATACTTGGTATCACATGGGTTCATAAGAGGAAAGACTGATCAGACTCTCTTCATTAAAAGAGAAGATTGTGAGCTGATAGTTACTCAAGTCTATGTTGATGACATCATCTTTGGATCGACTAAGGATGAACTTGCTCATGGTTTCTCAATGCTCATGCAGGCCGAGTTCGAGATGAGCATGATTGGAGATCTGACTTACTTCCTTGGGTTGCAGATTTGTCAACAAGATTCAGGTATATTCCTATCTCAATTTAAATATGCTAAGAATTTTGTGAAAAAAGTTTGGTTTAGAATCTGCTAATTTTGTCAGAATCCCTATGAGCCCAAATGTTAAACTCATTGTTGACTTGTTAGGTAAAAGTGTTGATCCTTCTCTATATAGAAGCATGATAAGCAGTCTTCCTTACCTTACTGCTAGTAGACCTGACATTAGTTACAATGTTGGAGTGTGTGCTAGATATCAGGCTAATCCCAAAGAGTCCCATATGATTACTTTAAAAAGGATCATAAAGTATGTCAAAATCACTATTAAGTTTGGTGTGTGGTACAGTAAGGACACAAGTGATGTCTTAACTGGGTACTCTAACGCTGATTGGACTAGAAATGCTGATGATAGAAAGAGTACTTCAAGGGGTTGTTTCTATGTGGGTAATAATCTTGTCTCTTGGATGAGTAAAAAGCAGAACTTCATCTCATTATCCACTGCAGAAGCTGAGTACATTGCTGCCAGTAGCTGTTGCACCCAACTCCTATGGATGCAAAAACTCCTCCATGATTATGGTATTTGTCAAGAACATCTCACTATCTATTGTGACAATACCAGTGCCATTAACATCTCTAAGAATCTGGTTCAACATTCTAGAACCAAACACATAGAGATTTGACATCACTTCATTAGGGAGCTTGTCGAAGATGGTATTCTTACTCTTGAGTTTATTCACACTGATGATCAGAAGGCTGACCTGTTTACCAAACCTCTTAACAGTAAACGCTTTGAATTCTTTCGTCAAAACATTGTTGTTATCTCCATGGGATGATTTTCTTCTTTTTTCTTCCTTCTCATGCATTTGCATCTAGTTTTGTTGTTTTGCTTAACATGTTTTTGTTTTTTTTTCAATGTTTTTTATTTTGTTTTTCATATAAAAACAAAAAAATAAAAAATTTAATAAATAAAAAAAATACAAAAACAATGTGTGTTTATTGTACATTGGTACTTGTATACCTTGGATGACCATTGAAACAAAGTTTTCTAAACTTTGTGTCTTTTGTAGCTTAGATGAACATCTTTATGCGTAACTAAACAAATAAGCTTTGTGGCTCTTGTTTGTGATGAGTAAGATTAAGTTATTTCTTGTACTTAACACTCATATCACTCTTTCTTACGGGAATAACTAAAAAATCCTAAGAGAAAGGCATAAATAACCATCTCACAACTGTTGCCCGCCAATCATAATATGACACTTGTATGCTTCGGCATGGCAAAAATGCAGTGTCAATGACATCTGTATGCTTTGGTATAGTAAAAGTGCAATGTCAAAAGCTTAACATAAATGGGTATTTCTTTTCTATCTCTTATATGCCCATGCATGTTTTGCTTAAATAAAAATATGCAAAGAAAACTAAAAGCAAAAAGATCAAAAATGCTTTAAGTATGATTACAATTGTATTTTTTAGGAGATGTGGGAGTTACAAGATGTACCTCGAAGGTGATAGTCTCCATCAAGTAGTTATGATTATGTGTGAGTTAAAGTGATTTTCTCATATCTCAAATCGTTATAACTTGTATACACTTATGCAATTTTGCGATATTTTTCACACACAACACGCAATATTCTTTGCTACTTTTGATACATGTGTATGTACAATGTGATTTGGCCATCACAAGGTTTTACATGTGTTAATGTATGCTCACTAAACTGTTTTGACTTGTTTTTGAAATATAAAATTGGTTAGACTTGCTTAGTGTATGTGTGTGTTTTTGAGATCCATGTGCTTTTAAAAATCTTTGTTGAGAGATGTTTTTGAGAGCTTAAAATGTTATTTGGAACATTAGTTGACTTGCATACTTGATTGCATTCATGTCTGTGTTTTTCTCCTCTTGAAAAACTGTTTTGAAAAGCCGGCTCGACACCTCCTCGACACTTCCTTGATAGCTAGCTATTTGTCGAGCTTCCTAAGTTTTTTCTTATTGCAATCTCATCAGCACCTTAATACCTGGTGGATCGATCAAGAAAGTTTCTGACCTCTCGACAGCTTCTCGACACATGGTGGATCGATCGAGCCTCATATCTTGCTTCTGGTGTTTCTATTCCTTCGACAGCTGCTCAACACATGATCTGTTAACGTTGCTTTTCTCGACACTTGCTCGACAAATGTCTCAACACCACCTCAACACCTCATCTATCGAGATTTACTGAGGGCTCTATTTAAGCTCCTTGTGCGATTCGCCTGTCATTTTCTTGATATCCTTCTAGACTGATTGTTGTTTTCTCTCCCAATTCTCTCCCTCAAATCTGTTCTACAAGGTTTCTTCAAGCTTCACTAAGATTTTCTTCACGTGGTAAGCTTCTATTCTCTTGCATTTCATGCATTCATGCTTTTGAAACCTAGGTTTTGGGATTTTTATTTATTTATTTTTAATTTGGGGTTTTTCAAAATTGATGAGATATTGTTGAAATTTTTGGGTTAGTTTTTGAAGATTTGGTCTTAAAAACTTCATGCATTGCATTACATTTACATTATAACAGTATTATCATGCATTTAGATGTGTGCAATCTCTTTGTGTAATGCAAATGTAATGCAATGCCCATGATGTACTGTTATAAAACATAATGAGGCGCAGTTTGCATGTCACATTATAATACTGTTATAATGCAATCTCTTATAATACTGGTAGGTCGCAATGTTGCATGTCACATTATAACAGTTTAGGTCGCAATGAGGCGCTGCCGTAAAACGTAATGAGGGGCAGTTTAGGTCGCAACAGCAGGATTCTACACCTCCCTCCTGTTCGACTCTATCTCATTCTGCTTGACCCACATCCGCTCCCTCTTCTTCCTCGAGCGATATGTCTTTGGGAGATATCATGGCACAGCTTCAGCGTTGTATCAAGTGAATATCCGTGTTGGCCACATAGCTAGACAGCAGGCGACCATGTGCTGATTTGCTCCTGAGGCTACCCCTTCACCACCTCCTCCCGTGGCTTTTGATTCTGAGGATGAGGATAATGATGATAGTGATGACGATGATGCTTCGGATGATGATGATGGAGATGCTAGTACTACCGATGAGATGTCTACTTGACACTCTTACCCTTTGTCATTCATGAAAAAAAGGGGAAGTAGTTTTGGATATGAGAATAGTCATTCTTAGGGGGAGAGTTAGACATTTTTGTTAGGGGGAGTGTTGTTATTATTGAGGGATGTAATAAGGATGCTATGTATCTTTTCTTTTCTTTCTTTTTTAGATACATTGTTCTTGTACATGAGGTCTTGTGACCATTTATAGACATACATTGTACTTATCTCTTTCATTTATGATTGATGTATGTTTTTTTTTCACCTACCCTTTCATGTGTTGTTTCTTTTCTCCATTTATACACATGCTTCTTATTACTTGTATGTAATCTATTTATTTCTGTTTCACACAAAGATGCCTTGATGAGTTTTGTTTTAAAGTGTTTCAGAAATACAAGTTGTCAAAGTCTACTTGCCATAAACTCTCTTCTTACAAAATTTTTCAAGAGTTTGTGATAGGATAGATTTTATTGTATTCAATAAGTGAATATGAGTTAAGTGATTTATTACTTCTCTCATATGCTCATTTGTTTGTTGTGGTTTTGTCACGGATTGCCAAAATGGGAGATTGTTAGGACATATGTGTTTCACATGTTAGGATCATATGTCACTATTTTATGTAATTGGCTAATTCTTTGACAAAACGCACTTTACTTGTAATTGGGTAGTTCTAGGATGTTTTTAATACTTCAAGAAACAAGTTTTCAAGATCAAGTGTTGAAGTCATCAAGTCTGTCCAAAAAAATAAGCTGAAAGTGTAAATTCATTAAAACTTGACAATTGGCTTGATAGTTGCTCGACAGCTTATCTGTCGAGATTTAAGAAATTCAGATTTCTGATCTGATTTCTTGGAATCCGTGATTATGTATTTTGGTCTTCTTTTCTCCTAATCCTAAACATATAAAATGATTATTTTAAGGGCTGTCAAAATGTTCACAAATTGCACAAGTATTGAGAAAACTCTGTTCAAGCAAATTGTGACTGAATACGAAGTTCTTGCCCTAGTTCATCATTCCTGTGAAAAAGTTGCTGTGTATGTACACCATAGGGTTTTGTGACCAAGCATCTTCTTGATTTTCATCGTGTGGATGAACTGAAGAACTTTGCAGTCAACAACCTTCTTAGTTGGTGATTGAAGTCGCATACTAGGATCCGTGCAATTGGTTAGTCATGTACTTAGGAGCCGTGCATCAAAAGGGGGAACTGTCACTATAGAACAAGTCCAATTGGATATTGGGGTAAGGGTTCAACTGTAGGTTGGTAAGATACTTGAAATTCCTTTACTTGTAATCGATTGTTGAGATAATAGTGGAGTTTCGGGAATGGTGACCTGAAAATCACCTGGTGGGGTTTTTGCCGTCAGGTTTTCCCCATTCGTAAACAAATCACCGTGTCATTTATTTTCCGCTGCATACTTTAGCTGTTTGGTGATTTGTTTGTGCTACCACGCGCTTTGCATGTTAATTTGATTAATTAATAAACTTGGTTAATTAATAAATTAATTTGTCACAATAGGTCAATTTGTTTTTGGCCTGTCATCAATTAATTCTGACACCTTCATATCTCTGTCCATGGAGGGTAATGGCTGTAGAATTCTCTTTGATGGGTGATGAGGTAGCCAATTATCATGGCAAACCCGAATACTATCTCCATTCCCCACACGCCAGCAAGTACCAGTATTTAATATAGCTTTTGCAGCCATAATACATGTACGACACTGTGATGCCCATGCCAAATAGGCCTTGGATCCTAACTCAACAGTGTGGCCCATGGCATTAACCTCTTTCTACCTAAGGCCCTAGCCCGAGCCCACAAAGGCCACAATCCCAGGCCTTATATTGCCCAAAAGCTTGAGGAATAGACAATCTCAATTAGCACGCACCTTATTCCGCTGCCTAGGCCCTACTCGGTGAACCACATCCTGAGCAAGAAGAAAGGCGCTCAGGGACACCATTTCTTGTATGCCCAGCAATGCCTTGGGGAATATCGCTGCCAAGCATATCTATTGAAGTGAGAACCATTTCCAAAGCCATTCCCACCTAAACACCCGCTTACAATTAACGACATTGGACCTCCCTTTGCACTAACCATGGAAGTAATCATAGTCTCTCCACTAATTTTAGGCTATAAATATGAGAAGTTAAAGGAGGAAAGGGGGATGAAAGGTTCACAAGGAAGAAGGAGAAGAGGGAGAATAGAATAAGGTAATTTCGATGAGTCTCTGTACAGAGAACAACCTAAAGTAGGAAATTCAAGCCTACAATACAAATAGATTGTGAGCCCAAGTGAGGCCCAACACAATAGCCTTGCCTTTAGCGTGCACAATACTCTTCCAGGTGTAAGAACTATTTTGACAGTCCTAAGCTTCAAGAAAATTGCACCTTGGGAAATAACGAGCTTTGAGGCAGCGATGAAGGATAGAATTAAGATCCTTAAGCAAGTGCCACCTTTGCTTGGCCAACATTGCTAGATTAAAAGCCCTTAAATTGCGAAATCCTATTCCTCCCTAGGTCTTAGGTAGAGAAAGCTTGTCCCAACTCATCCAATGGATTTTACACTCATTATTTGTTTGCCCCTACCAAAATTTAACACACATAGTGTTCAACTCATTGCATAATTTTATAGGCAGAAGAAACACCCCCATAGTGTAAGTTGGAATTGCTTAAGCCACCGCTTTAGTCAATACCTCCTTCCCTACTTTCGACAACATTTTACCTCTCCAACCTTGTAATTTCTTCCAAATTCTGTCCTTTAAATATGCAAAAGTCTGGTATTTAACCCTCCCAATAAGCGTAGGGAGACCCAAGTATGACTTAAATCTTTCTACCTCTTTCACCCCAAGATGAAACTTGATCACCTCCAGTTGAATCAAAGAAGTATTACTGCTAAAAAAAACAGATGATTATTTCAAACTAATACACTGCCCTGAAGCTTCCTCATAGAGAGTCAAGATATCATTAATCACTTTTATCTCATCATGTGAAGCACGACAAAAAATAGGTGAGTTGTCTGCAAAAAGTAAATAGGAAATAGTGGGCGCCCATCTACAAATAGAAAGACCATGGATCCTCCCTTCTACCTCAACATGTTGTAATAAAGAAGTAAACCCTTCTGCACATAAAAGGAATAAATAAGGCGATATAGGGTCTCCTTGCCGGAGACCCCTACTGGGTATAATATGACCATGAGGATTCCCATTAATAAGAATAGAGAATGAAGTAGTGGTAACACATCCCATTATTAGCTTGACCCAACCTTTCGGAAAACCCAATTTTAACATGACTCCTTGTAAAAAAGCCCACTCCACTTTATCATAGGCCTTACTAATGTCCAACTATAACGCCGAACCACCTTTCTTTCCCTTCTTTTTGCAATGCATGGCATGAAGAACTTCATAAGCAACAAGAATATTATCTGTAATGAGCCATCTAGGGACAAAGGCACTCTGTGTGGGAGATATAACATGTGGGAGGATTTGCTTAAGGCAATTAGCCAACACGTTTGCAATAATTTTATAAATCACATTACAAAGACTAATAGGCCTATAATCAGTCATCTACTCAGGCACCTTAATTTTTGGAATCAGAATAATATAAGTAAAGTTTATCTCATTCACCATATGCCCTGAATTTAAATAAGAAAGTATCGCAGAAACAACACTATCCCCTACAATATGCCAATATTTTTGGAAAAATAGAGTAGTCATACCATCGGGGCTGGGTGCCTTCGTAGGATCCATTTGTAACAATGCCACTCTAATCTCTTCAGCCTCATAGTCTTTGGTCAGCACCTCACACATGTCAACTATGACCATTTGTGGAACCTGTGCTAAGCACTCCTCCATTGTATTACATTCACCTAAAGCAAAAATAGATTCAAAATAGTTAGTTGCAATCCCAGCCACACCAGTAATATCCTCACACCACTGCCCTTGTTGGTCCAACATCCCCTGAATGAAGTTTCTCTTCCTTCTTTGCGATGCCTTAGCATGAAAAAACTTGGTATTCTTATCACCATGTTTCATCCACGCTATCCAAGCTCTTTGGTGCCAATAAATTTCTTGCTTTCGAAGTAGATCATCCAAGGTTTTACTAAGCTCCACAAATTCATTTCGGGCTTGTTCCGTGGGTGGGGCATGATCAAGAGCATCCAACCTCTGTATATGCTTTATTTCCTCCTTGTCAGGATGTGTTTTGGATGCCCCCCACGCATGTAAGTCCCTCCCACAACCTGCTATCTGCTGCCTAATTATTTCCAAGGCCAACCCACCTTCAATGCTACTACCCCAAGCCTCAGTGACCACGTCTTCACACCCGTCCCACATCAATCATGACTCCTCGAATTTAAAGCCACACGGTCCCCTTACATGCATATGGTTATCATCCAAAATATTTAACAATATTGCAAGTGGTCCGACGCATGGGTGTGTAGGAGAGTGACATTACTCTTCAAAAAGATGGTTCACCAAGCTTCATTGGCCACTGCACGGTCCAGCCTTTCCCTCGTATTAGCATCTTCCAGTCTTCTATTATTCTAAGTATAAGGGTACCCACGATACCCCAAATCAACCAATTGACATTGCTCTAAAGCTTCCCTAAAGTCATCAATTTGTCGTGAGTCCGAAGCACGCAAACTAAGCTTCTCCACTGAACTCAAGATAGCGTTAAAATCACCGATGCAAAGCCAGGCACCCTCAACAAATGATTTTATATGATTCAGTAAAGCCCATGACTTGGCTTTTTGGCTTGCCTCAGACCATCCATAAAACCCAGTCAAAAACCAAACCCGACTGTTTTCCTCAACCACCTTAGCCAGAATGTGATGATTCGAAAAGTTGATAACTTTAAGATTAACATCATTTTTCCATAACGCATGGCCAACCTGCCACCCCAACTTGGTTTCTTAACAAAAAAATTATTTGGTAGTTTAGTATCCTTACAAATCTGTGTAAATCCATCAACAAACAATTTTGTCTCCATCAGGAAACAAACTTTGGGTGCTTGTGCCTCTACAATGTCACAAAGGCCTTGAATTGTCCAAGGATTCCCAAACTCTTGACAGTTTAAGCTTAACAACTTCATTGTTCCCAGCAAGGGTGACCAACCACCCCTGCCGATTCATAATCGATATCCAGATCATCGGTTAACAAAGTTTGTTTTCCACACTTCGAAGAACGATCATCAATATTGCAGACACCATGCTCTTCCTCACACCATATGCTCCCTCTTTTACCAAGTTCAACAAAGAGAGGATATGTAAGCCCCACATCCACACGTGTCATCTTGCTCCAACTTCCACTCGGCCCACCATCCCGGTCCACCTCCTTAGTGCGTCTCGGCCCAACCTGGGAATCAATAATCAACGGCCCAGAATGTTCAGGCTGTAAAGTGTCATTCAAAACTTGATTCACAAGATTTCACCGCGGAGCTTCCTGGACATCTTGCACTTCCATATTGAGCACATGGACAGGGCCGGCTCAATGGTATAAGCTATTGATGCGGCCGTCTAAGGCCTCAAGCGAAAAAAAGGGCCTCTAAATTTTAACCAATAATATTAATTAAGCCAAAATATTAACCAATAAATAAAATAATATTTTCTTATCAAATGAAAAACAAATAAAAAAGAGAAAGAAATGTTATGTCCACAACATTTTTCAGAACATTTTTACAAAAAATCTTAATAGCTAATTGTTAAAGGTTGTTATTGATTGCAAAAAATTAATTTTAGTGGTTGGTTCAACTAGAAAACAAGAAGCAACTTAACACCTAAGATTTGTCATGAAAAATATCCTGAATGTAGCACTACTAAAAGAAAAAAAGCAATTCACAAAAAAATTCACAACATTTTTCACAATAGTCAAGTTAGCAAACTTTTATTTTACTAGTTTTAAACTAGATTCACCACTAACACCACTCTTTTACTCACTACTATCAATCTGCCACATCAAAAAATGTAAAAAGTTTTGTCAAATTTTTTTGTGTTTATAAACTTTTTTAAACAAAAAAAAAAAAAAAAAAAATTTCTAGGTGATTCATGTTGACTAATAGTAATTTTATATATGAAACAAGATAACCAATTTTCGCTTTAGGCCCCCAAATACATTAAGCCGCCCCTGCACATGGACCTCCAAATTTTCCGAGATACAATCCCTAGAATCACTCTCAGTCCGATGACTTGGACATGGACTAATCGGACTAACACCGGCGACTTCATCATTCATTTTTTCCGATGTATCATCCGTATTCTTCCTTGACCCCGTCCATGCACTGTTGGACTTACATCAGTATCACCTGCACGTGTCCAAGACTCTCTTTGCCGTGGAGGAGAGTGTTGTCTATTCAACGTTACACGTAGCTAATCGTCGTACTGGTAATCAATGTCTTCTCCTGACTTCTTGAACTCAAAGGGTGCCGCACAATACCGGAGATCATGTCCCAGTAACCCACAGTAGTGACAAAACATCGGAAGATGTTCATACTTAAAGGTAGCCCAAGTTTGCTCCCCTTCTGAACTAACCAAGAAACCCCCTCTTCGAGTCGGTTGCGCAATTGGAAGGGCCAAACAAACACGAAGGAAAAGATTCTGATCATCCCTTAGCTTTCTGGATTCTACTTCTTCCACGTGCCCCAAACGACCTCCTATTTCAGCTGCCACCTTCGAAGATAGCATATCAAAGGGTGCCCCCCAGATTTGGACCCAGAGAAAGGCATGTTCAAAGACACATTCCGAAAACACTGTGGAGCAACTAAATTCCTCGGTTCGAAATAAGTCAAACAAGTAAAATAGTTTCACAAATGCGAATTGTATTGATGATTGTGTGGTACAATTCTCTGTAATTACAAAAGAGTGATCCTCTGATTCAATCTCCTTGAAAGATTTGCTAATTGGATTTGTGGTAATGTGATTTTGACTTGAACACAAAATATCCTTCAATTTGGTTGAGGGATGGATCGAAGATTGTTGAAATGGAATTGCAATGAATCTCTGGCTATGAACTTGTTAGAAATCCTTTGTTCTTCGCGTTCTTCGTGTTCTTCGTATGTTCTTCGTATTTGAAGGTTTGTGGTGGGAGTTCTTCGGGGCTTTAGAGGCTTGAATCCGTAGAGCTTCACCGATTTGTGGTTTGTTGATGTTTTTCGGACCTTTGAGCTTGATTCCCGTAAACTTTAGGATCTAGGCAGATATTTTGGATGATTCTGCTTCGAGTGTTCTTCAATTTTGGGATTGAAGTTCTTGAAGGCTTTGAGACTTGATTTTTGCAGAGTTTTTGTACTTCTGAATCTTTTTTCTCTCAAATGCTTTAGGAAGGCTTCTATTTATAGGAGTTTGGGGGTGGGTGAGCAACACGTGGCGAAGTCCGATTGGTGACACATGTCACCACCTGATTGGTCCGCCTGTGTCATCGCTTACACGCGCTGGACTACTTGTGTCATTGCTTACACGTGCGAGGTTGCTTGTGTCATTACTTACACGTGCGAGGTTGCTTGTGTCATCGCTTACACGTGCTGAGGTGTGATTGGCTCTTGCATGACACTTGGCAAATTTCTGTTGGTTTCTGAGTAGTGATAGTAAAACCTAGTAGCAATACGTGGTGCTTTGTAATTGGCTGTATTTTGTGGACTCAGTAGTATGATGTGTCAGCTTGTGATAGGTCGGGAATTTTTCCCTCTCTACACACACATACCTCTTTTCCACTTACATAGCATGAGCAGTTGATTGTCAAAGGACCACGGACCACCCCGATAACTCCGATTTGAACTTAAACTGAAAAAGATTGTCACCAACCTCTACGATCTATAATCCATCCTCAAGGCCCCACGATCTTTTGAGGGTGTTCTTGGCAGCCTGCTTATTGAAGGGTTTACACGTAAGGAATTTTCCTATCAAACTCAGAGTACTACTTTCAATATCGTCAATTCAACCCTCATCTGAGATAATGACATCCTCTTCCTTCGCCGTCATCAACCGTAACTTATTGAGGCGGCCAAGCACCTCGTCTGCCATGGTAACCCCTACTCCAAGTCTAGGAACAAGTGAACGAAGAAAGGTTGCACACAAGATTGAACTGAAAACACCTAAGGACCAAACTAAAGACTATGGCAAAAACCTGCAAGGGAATAAGAGCGCAAGAAGGAAATAGGGAAACCGAGGAAACTAAGTAAAATCGGTTTTAGGGTTGGAAACAAAGACGTATAAGATAAAACCCTAAAGGGAGAAAAACCTCGAGAGCCGAGGAGGGAGAACTCCTACATACGAGGAGAGAAAGAGAAAAAGTAATTTAGATATAATTTCGCTATAATATTTCTTTTTCTTGTTTTTATATTAACTTTATTTTATAACAAACTTTAATATGTGGTATATATATGGTCCTTAATTCAAAATTTTAAGGTTACAAGGCCAGGCCAAATGATTTCATATTAAATACTCAATTTTTTATCTTTGAAGTGTAACTTTCACTTACATATGTATACCTAACAAGTATGTTATGATTGATACTAATAAAAGTTGTATAAGTGGCATGATATGTAAAAATGATGCTATTTGAATCACAATATCACATTAATAGTTGTGAAAAATATTGTAATTTTTTTTTTGTGTGTTTGTAGACATCATATTTTCGTTCTTCAATTATGTTGCATATCCTCTAACGTGTGAATGAGCAAATTAAGGGTCTGTTTGATTGGAGGAGTGGAAAAGTAGGAAGATGGAAAACTTTTTTGTTTGGTTGAGGAGGAAAATGGAAGGATAGAAAATAGAATTTATATAAATTTACCATCATATCCTTATTTGATAAAAAAAAATAACACATTATATTTGTATTTAAAAAATTGTGTATGAATTGACACTTTATTTTTTATTTTAAAAAAAAGTAGCACAAAAAATTCAAGAACCCAAAACTAATTTAAAAAAAAAAAAAAACCAAAACTTGTGAGAATAGAAATAGATGTACACCCAAAAAAAAAAGAGAAAAAAAGAAAAAAGAAAAGAAAAAGAAAAAGTGAGACTCGAAGTCTCAAGCAGCATTGAAAAAAAAAAAGAGTGAGAGAGAGAGAGAGAAACTACTAAGACAACAAGGCAAAAGACCAAAAATGAAAGAAAAAATAAAACAAAAAATTGAGACAACATTGAATGTGGTTATGGCTATGGTGTGGTGTTAGGGGTAGTTTTGTCTAAAATATAAAAAGAGTAAAGCTCTTAGGTAGTTTTTGTTTTCTATTTTCAAAAACTTATTTTTGGGAATATAAAGACAAAAAATTTTCCTTGTATTTATGATTTCAAAAACATGTTTGATTAGTTGAAACTAAAAAAATAGTTTTTTGAGGAAAAAAATAGAAAATATTGAAATAGGTTGTTACTAGAATTTGAACTTTAATGCTAACTCATTAAATGAGACAATTCATTAAATTAAATGTGTTTTTTCATTGACTTTTAAAAATTAGAAATTGAAAACAGCATTTTGCATGTTTTCAGTTTCTTTCACAAATTGAGTTTTGAGAATAGTTTTTATTTTCTGTCCATTTTGGGTTGTCAAATAAGTTTTTTAGTCTCAAATATATATATATATATATATATATATATATATATTTTTTTTTTTTTTTAAAAACAAAAAATAAGGGGAAAAAAAAGGTTACCAAACATATCCTTAATTTTCCATCCTATTTTCTCCCCAATTTAGGCAAATTGAAATGTAGTGGTCCTAGGGAGAAAACACCTGGACCCCACCAATTTTCCTTCCTAAAAATCCTTCAAACCAAACACCCTCAAAATTCATTTTCTCTTTGCTTTTTTTTTTATTCTTCTCCATTTTCCATCCTCCCTAAAATCCCTCCAACAAGCGGACCCTAAATGATGCATCTAAACTCTCCGATCTCTCTCATTTGTCATGTGAATTTCATTTAAGTTGCTTTTATTTGAGGCATTATTCATATATTTACTTTAATCTTATCTTTATACAAATCTATAATTTAAAGAGATTTTTATCATGGTTTATCTTTTAATTTATCCAATAGTGTTTTGCTCATAAGTGAATTTTAAATTTAATTTTTATGAGTTTTGATTTACTCTATCCAATTTTATTTTTGGGAATTACGATTAGAAAATATAAAATAAACAAATGCATAAAAGATTTTTTATAAAAATTTTAATTTATATCTGTGTGTTTGTGGAGAAAGATGCATAAGAGAACTTAAAAAAGTAAAGATGAGAGAGATAGTGAGTTGTGGGGCGTGTGCTATAGCATCTACACTATGTGTGCGTTTGGCTCCAAATTAAAAAGCCAATTTATTTTACTATTTAACTTATTTTTTCTACTATTTATGAGTCTCACTGCATTTTTTGGTACTATTCGTGGGTCTCACTATACTATTTCAGCTAACTTTTACTTTTATCTACAATACTTTCAACAAAACGTTTTCAGTTTCAACAAAATAAGCGGATCCCAAATAGACTCTATACTTATTGAGACCGCAACATCAGATCGAAGCACAAATACAAAGAAACAACTAAAAAGAATGAGAGAGAGAGAGAGAGAGCAAAACTCAAAACTTTTTACTGAAAGTACTGTAGATGAAGATAAAAGTTAGCTGAAATAGTATAGTGAGACTCATGAATAGTACCAAAATGTGTAATGTGACCCATAAATAGTAACAAAAATAAGCTAAATAGTAAAATAAGTTAGCAAAATTAATCATACCAAAGGGACACTAAATAAAGTTTCTCTCTAAACTAGTTTGGAGAGAAACCCTTCAAATTCTTCATATATCTTTATATTGAGTGTAAATTTTGAAAATTTAACTATTGGATTGCATGCTCTTATTATATCTTTATGCTGGCCAAATTTCAAAAAGATCAAAAAACAATCGCTATGTTATCAATCAAATGTTAAAATGTCAAGTTTTTGTAATATAAAATTGTGTATAAAAAATAAGTTTATTGATCAATTAGTAAATAACATCTTATTTGAACGAAATTTGATAACATATTAAGAACACATAAGTAATATTAAATTCAATAGATAGATTTTCAAAATTCACACACAAAAAAGAGATATATGAGAAGTTTGAAGAATTTCTCTGCAAACTAATTTGGAAAGAAACTTGGTTTGCACAATCTTATCTTAGGAGGGAGAATCTCTGATTTTGGAAAGGAAAATCTTAGGAAGAGAATCTCATCTAAATTTGAAAAAAAGAAAAAGAAAAAAAGAGTGAGACCCTAGATTTACAAAAGTGTTCAAAAAAGCCTAACTCTTTTCTTAGTCCAATTGTTCTTTCCGGTCTTGATTTATTTTTCTTTGAGCTTCAAAACTGTTATTGAGAGAGTAAAAAAGCTTAGATTTGAGAGAAGTCTTAACAATCATAATCATAAACAATACCATCACAAGACGTACTCCATCTACCCAATCTGAAATCCTCACTTAGAACTTTTCATTATTATAAAGGAATCAAGACTTCAATTTCATTTCAGGAAATACAGAAAAACAAAGGAAAAAACACAGAGGAAACAATGAGTTACATCATATCTCGGAGAACTAACAACAAATACATGCCTAATGTTATGGTCTCCTTGCTACGCGAACGGACACACCTGGCAATTATTATAAATTCACAAAGTACTGAAACTAGGATCGAATGGTATTTATTTGAACATGAAATTTTATATCCTCTTCCTCTTGACATATTATACATTAATCTTAAATAAATTGTTCTATCAATGGTATTATAGATAAATAGGGTTGTAAATGAACCAAATTGTTTATAAACAACTCGGACTCGGTTTGAAACGAAACTTATTTATGTTTAGTTATTTGGTAAATGAGTCAAGCTCAAGTCTAAGGGCCCGTTTAGATGGAGGGGGAAAGGAGGGGGAGTAAAGGGAAGTTGACTAAAAATATACTAATTTTGAACTAAATCTACACTACTCTCCCTCCCTCCCTTCCCCTCAATCCAAACAGACCATAAATTTAGGCTCAAAATTATTATTATTATTTTTTAACAATCCTGGCAATGGCGCTAAAAACTTGTTGTGACTTAAATAATGCTCCTAAGTGCAGGATTGTCGCGAAATAATAACTTGGTAAGTCCAAGGTCAAATCCACAGGGTAAAGGGAATTGATTAGCAAAACACAAGAAAATAAAACTAAAATAATAAAGTTTAATTGAAGAGATTTTTGATGGTTTAGTAAAGTTAATTTTTGATGATTTTAGTCGGATGATTTAACAATAAAAATTCAAAAATTAATTGTCTAAGGTAGTTTCATGAAATTGATTGATTTTAGGCAAAACAAAACTAGTGAATTACTTTGCAGGAGTCTACTATAAATCAAAACGTGCCCGGAGTCTACTATAAATCAAAGAATTATATAGAACTAAACACTTTTCTAGATGAGTAAATCAATTAAAAACATAATAACATAAGCGTTAAAACCATAAAATAATTGTTAAGAACATACCAATAAACGGTTGGGTTTCACCTCTTGCCTTAGCAATGCTAAACTTAGACTTGAGCTTGACTTAAGTCACAAACAGTTGGGAGCATTATTTAAGTCACAATCTAAATTTAGGTTCAATTGTTAAATAAGCTAAGCTCAAACATAACAATGTGCTCATTAACAAGCTTGCATGTATGAGACTCGATTAACGTATATATGATAATATATGTTTATATGAATAAATGTTCAAAATATATTTATATAGACTTGAGATTGGATTATGTAAATTTGTAAAATAAATTCAAAAATTTCAAATTATTATTTGTAATTTATTGATAATTTAAATAATCCATTTTGTAGTAAACCTATATATAATTTTCAACAATACAAGGTTGGTGACCCTAATTTTTATAAGTTCATAGACAAAAATTATTCTATCTAATTAACTCAAATAATATAATTTCAACTATAATTTAATTATAAGTATGATCATATATTTATGAAGCGATTAAAAAATTTTGGCATAGGGTTTACAATATATAAGAAAAGAATAAATTAATCAAAGAACAAACTTGAGCTTATTCGACAAGAAAATGAACCAAGTTGATCGTGTAATCTAGATTGGTAATAAGCTCTAGTTTAACTCATATTTGAACTAAAATTAAATGAACAAACCAAAACTTTTAATACTCGGCTAAACCAGGGACGGACTTAAAGGGGGCGGGGGGAGGGGGCCTGGGCCCCCCTAGCCCAAAATTTTTTTTTTTTTTTTTACTTTTTATATTTTTCTTTTTTGTAGTTAGCCCCCCCACTTCCAAAACCTTAGGCCCTCTCCTCTCCAATTAGCCTAGCCTAACTAGCAACTATCCTACCCAAAAACTTAATAAAAACAATAAAAACATTTACAATGGTGATTATATTTTAGTAAAAAACTATTTTACCACCAAAAAACCAAAAAAATTATGTGTTATTGGAGAAGTTAAAGCTAAATTTTTGCAACTACAGTAAACTAGTATAAATACTAGTTGACTATAGCAAGTTGTTGAAAATAAAATACAATATTTTATTAAGATTCTCTCTTTTCCTCCAATTAAAAAACTCTAATTCTTCTCTCTTCTTTTATTATTTTAATGAGTTGTTTATATTATTTTAAATGAAGTGATAAAGAAATAGAACATTTGATGTTGGGTGTATTGTAAAGTGAGGTGGTAAAATAGCTAAAGTAGTTTTTTGAGGTGCTAAAAGCTAAATTTTTTAGCACCACTACTGTGAATGCTTTAATTTTTTTATTTTAAAAAAAAAAAAAAAAAAAACACCTAGCCAACCTAGTATTAAAATACAATATTATTTTGTGGTTTTTTTTTTTTTTTTTAAATCTTTGTTGATAGATGATTGCATGTTAATTTATTAATAAAAAATGATTTTGTATATTTATAATTTGTTAATATTATGTGGATGTCTATTTGGAGTCATTTTTTTTCTTATACTCCAACTCCCTCTAGCTTAAAATCCTGGGTCTATCCCTAGATTCAACCCGTTTACAACCCTATAAATAAATAGTAGAATCTTAAACAACCAAGCCTAGCAACAGGGAAATAGTTAGACTATCAATCCATATTTCTTTTTACTTCAAAAGTGTATTAAAAATATATAGTTAGTCAATAGAATACATTCATATGCTCATTTTTAATCAGTTACTCGTATTCTTAAATTCTTTATGAACTGATTTTATATCCAGCTCAATTTAAGTTACAATTTATCAGCTAAAGAGAGGCCTTTGGTGTGCACATATATAAGAGCGCATATTCTCTAATTCTAATGAAAAACAAGCCATAAAGCTCCAAATGCTTCGTGCGCGCATGGAAAATGCACAGTTCCATGACATTACCCTTCATGCCAGCACCCTCTGTGAATCCACAGCCACTGGGATATCAACTTTGTAAAATTGCTCTTTGACAATGGCATATTTTTTGTTTGGCCAGTCCCAAATTCATGATATCGGTCTTGTATTCTTGTGAAGAAGATAAAATGAACCAACCTAAGCAACATACTCAAGTGATACTGAGTAATTAGAAAGGAAATAACACACCACGTTATCAATTGGTCAAAAAAAACAAGTTGATCGATCAAAGAGCTCGAGGAAGGAAAAGCCCGACCTAGAATAGCTATGGCTGACCAGGAATAGCCTGAACTCAAAACAGGCCATACAACTCGAATTTATAACCAAGCACCAAGGCCCGAGGCCCAAATATCAAGTCTGGAAAGACAGTAATGGAAATCTATACTATACACAAAGGATTATGGCCATAAGAACATTCCCATTAGGTGCGTATATTTGGCATTTGACACATCAAATACTAAAAAATCACTTTCATAAGGTGTTTTAAATGCTGTTTTAAATGCCATAATATTTGGCATTGATGAACAATGCGATCTCAAATCTCAAATTTGAGATCGCACTGTTCACAAATCGTAAAACTTATATGATTTTTGTTTTTTAGGTGGGGCCTGCTTTTTCTTCTTATTTTTTCTATCTTTCTCATTTCCTTGTCTTTCTTCCCTTTCTCTCATTCTTGCTCTGAACCTCCAACCATTTCTCTACTCTCTCTCTCTCTCTCTCTAACGAAACCCAAGCTAGAGCATCAAGCCAAGTCGATCTCTATTGCAGTAGTTTCTTTTTTTTTTATTTGATGGTAGATTCGGCAGTGGTTATGTTGGTTATGGATTCGGCGTTTTGAATCGGCATTCAGTAGCATTGTGTGGGTTATGGGTCGAAGTTTTGGGTCATTGATTGATCGATTAGGTTGGGGTTTCAGACCACTCTCTATTTTTTAAAAAAAATTTGTGAGAGGATTCCGACGATGGTGGCGATGAGTTTGTGGCGTTGGTAGCTATGGGTCTGTGTCGGTGGTGGTTGTGGGTTTATGGCATTGGTGGCTATAGGTTTGTGCTAATGGTGGCCATGGGTTTGTTGTGGGTTTGAGTTTGGTAATGGGTTTGTGCCGGTGGTGGTATGGTTGCGGTAGTGGTATGGGTTTGTGTCCATGGTGGTATGGTTGCAGCAGTGGTTGTTGTTGGTGGCTGCAACCCACTGGATGTGTACTTGTATTATGAATTGAGGAATTAATATATTATTTTATTGTGTTGTAAATATTATTTTAATGTATAGAATTGAAGAATAAAACATGGAGCATCTCCAACCGGTTTTGCCATCTCATCCTATTTTACTATTCTAAAAAGCTACTTTATCAATTATACAATACAATTTTAAAATACTCCCAGCATCCTAACTTTTATTTTCCTATTCTATTCATTAAAATAATATTTCAACACAATAAAATAATATATCCCACATTCACCATCATTTACAATACAACCCATTATTTATTCTTTCTCTCTTTCTTTCTATTCAAGAACCACAATCACCACCATCGCTGCACTACACACACCTGACACCACCACCACTACCACCACCAGCAACCCATAATCTACCGTCAACACCAAAAAAAAAAAAAAAAAAAAAAAAAAAAAAAAAAAAAAAACATAGCAACCCACGGTAAAAAATCAAACCCATGCCACTGCCATCGAACCCCAACAAACCACCAATCACCACCATCACACCAGATGCCCACCAGAAAAATCTACTCTATCAAAACCCCATCGGAATGAAACCCACACAATCAAAACCCGATCTCCATATACGCCGATCAAAACTCCGATCTCCACAGAACCCATGCCGACCAAAACTCCATCGGAACCCACCCGATCTCCTTCCGCTGATCAAAACCCCATCTGAACCCACCCAAAATCAAAACCCATCTCGCCACACCAATCTCCACGCACGACTAGCCACAACCCACACGCCCCACGATGAACTCAATGCAAAATGGCCCAAGCAACTTCGATGGCAAGTCTTGAACAAGAGAGGGAGTGAGTACAAAGTCACACGAAGAGAGAGCTAAAGTGAGAGTGTTGAGAGAGAGTGAAGAGAGAGTGCTAAATAAAAAACAATATTTATTTTTAGAATTGAGCTACAGTTCCATCTAACATTTAAGAAGGTACTGTAGCATAATTGTAAATTTTTTTACAATTTGACAAGTCCGACTGGAGCTCACTTTTAATGCCTTAATGTTAAAACATGCTTAAATATGGCATTTAGAAGTCCAGCTGAGGATGCTCTAATGTAGGGGATATTGTAAAATAATGTGTTAAAATAATAAAGTATGGTTTTTGGTATATTAAAATGACATTTTTATAGAACAGCTGATGAAAATGCTCTAATGGAGGTAATTATGCTCCCCGTTTAAAATATAGAAAATGCTAAAGTTATAAACCATTTTATAATATTTTTTTACAAACTATTAATGTCGTGAGTAGTTATTACTTATTAGTAAGTGAAAAAGTGATGCTATTGGTAAGCCCATATAAAAACTAGTAAGAATTGATCACAACAAAGTAAAAATGTTATAAAAATAAGTAAAATAATTTGCAATCGTAGCATTCCTCTTAAAACATATAGCCACAACGGATATGCTAAAAACTAAGTAAATGTTTCAAGAACAAGCCTATAAATCTGAAAACCCTACTAGAGGACAAGTATGAATAATTCCTTTTACTTTTTACCAGACTGGTCTTTCGACACCCTTCTCCTTTACTTGGCCATCGCCTGGCCTTCAATTCCAAAGTTGACAAGAATGTCCACATTTTTGTGTGGTGGCATTAGTGGGATGCTTTCTTTGTTAAGCAACAGAAAATGCTGATGCACAAATAATTTTCCATTTTCTCACAAGATATCAATATACCATTTATTTTGTGAAATGCTCACTACAGAAATGCCTTCAAACTCGCTGTCACCCGGCACAATCTGCAATTTATTGGAATGATAGAGGTGAATCACCAAAAAAAAAAAAAGTTTTTCTAATGTAGAGCAAGTTAATCTGTTCACATTAAAATCTCAATATCAAATGCTGCATTTTTGTCCTGCGCATTTATCTTTAATGGAAGAAGAGCAGATGGGTATAAACTGGCAAGAATTGGTGATTATCATTTATATCACTCTCTTGAGGTGCCACTACACATAAGTTCAACTCATGTCCCCAACCAAAAACGCACGAAAAAAAATATAATATTTGTTCATAACTGATATTTTCCATCCTCGAGCAAAGGCAGAACTTAGAAGCTTATATGAGAAACCAGGAACATTGCATTTTGAAAAAGTAAAATATCATCAACTTAAAGTGTACACATGATAAAAGTCAAAGATCAAGAGCAGTAAGCATTGAAAGTACAGGCTACAATTTCAAACAAAATGGCATTTTCGCAGGTAAATTGGTACAGGAATATAACATTGCCAGCACAGGAACAAGCCGATACAGAACTCTATCTGCAAGAAACATGGAAATTAATTTATGTCTGGTCAATATGAGAAAGTGGGAAAATAACTAATCAATTTTGGGACTCCAAATTCATTATATGGAACTTAAGAAGAGAAACACTTGGGTATTAACCAAACTGTTGGGAACAAAGAGAAAGAGAACATAGGACTAAGGCTCTTGTTCTCTTTTGTTCTCCACCATTATCTCAACCAAATATAGAATTATAAAAAAGCGAAGAGTAAAAGGGAAAAGGGAGGGGTGGGGGAGGAAAATTGAGCTTCATTTGGTTACTAAAAGATTGTGGGGAAGAAAAATAAATCAGGATTTTGAAGCATCATTTACACTTGAAGAAACAAAATTTTTGAACAATTAAAAACCTAAATTTAAGAAATGCATTGACTACACCTTCACTCACTCAGTCAGCTAAACACAAGTAAATTATTCCAGGTTAATATTCATTAATCATGTGCATCTGATTGATCAAACAAAAAAGTTGTTCTTTAGCAAATGATTTAACATATGCATCCACTATTTACACTCTAGTATTCACTGTAAATCACTATTAATCCCACTACCTGTACCTTAGCAAAAGCACACTCATTTCTTTTCACCCTTTACCATAAAACACAACAGTCACTTATAGGAACATAGGAAAGTAAAAAAAAACAAACAAAACCGGGGGGAGAGAGAGAGAGAAAGTGATATGCCATTGTAATTATGAGTGGAGGAAAAAAGGTTCAAAATTCTGCATTACATTTCAGTGTAATTAGCTCTTCATATTAACTTTAGATATTTGTAGAACAAATTAAGATCTAAGACTTAATAATGATATCATCCGTATGCTACCACAGCTTGTCTTAAACCAAACAAACACATTTCCAATGTCATTTTGGAAGAGAGTGAGAGAACTATGCATAGCTGATGCACTTTCTTCTGCATAATGGGCATAACTTAGATATAGTACTTTAGGTGTCGTATGATTTTAGGTTCCCCAATTGAATACAACCACATGATTATACTTAATTGATCAATTTAATGTTATCTTTTCCAAAGACAATTAAACTCAACCATGTATTTCATTGGTTTATGCAACCACACGCTTATACTTAATTGGGGAACATAAGGTACAACACTTAAGAAACTGTACCTAAATTTTATCATAACATAATATACCCAAATCAAAGCAATAATCACTATATGATTCCTTGTACTTTAATTAAAGCAGCTTGATCATTATTTTTTCAATTCAATCAAAATGTTTAGTAAGGCAAAACCCATGTGACAATAATTTGGAAAAGAATAAAAAATAAAAAAATAAGGATAAGCAAACAGATTGTGAAGTGTTAACTACTCAAATCGAGGTCTTAAGTCAGATAAAAGACATTAAAAAAAAAAAAAAAAAACCCCAACAACCAAATCTGAATAACTAAGTAACAATGTATCAAATAATACCATATGGGTCATGGAAAATTCATTGTTTCAGAGGCTAATTATTTGATAAAATCACAAAAGTAAATAGAGTAATGAATGAGAGAAACAATTACCAAGGCTATGCGGGAGAGTAGAGTGGACGCCTGTATTCGTCAAAGTACTGATCACGATCCACAAACACAATGGCATAGAGAGCGTAGATTATTCCAGGGACGTAACCCAGAATAGTCAGCAACACACAGAGCCAGAACTCAACCTGTAAAGTTTCAAAATTGGAGCTTCAAAACAATGAAAAACTAAGTACAGATCGAATAGCGAATCATGAAGAGAGAGAGAGAGAGAGAGGCGTACGGTGCAGCAACCGTGGCGTAAACAAACACCCAGAGGAGGGAGCAAGATGGCGATCAAGATCTCGCAGAAGATTTCACAGCTATTTACCATTTTGACGGAGATTGAGAGGGAGAAGGAGAAGGAGAGAGTGAAAGATATTTTATAAGAGATCCACAGCCGTGAGGACCGAGGAGAGGGTCTCTTATAAGAACTTTTAAACTTAATGGACAAGAGAACAAATTAATTAATAATAAACAGGATCTGATTTTTTTTTTTTTTAGAGGATAATATATCAAATTATAGGACCACTAAGCCTATGACAGTTGTTTGTTATCCTACCAAATTACTGATTAATTTTTAGTGTAAATGGATTTGAGTTTTATATCTCTTATTCGACAATAAAATATTAAAGCAAATGAGCTAATTAGAACATAGATTGATCTTATGTAGTTTGTTGTTATTCATTTGATGGTGTCATTCCATTACAGTTTAAGTGTTTGTACTATTTTAGAGTCATTATTAATTTGGTCCTATATTTTAGTATGAGTCAATTTGATTTTATTATTTTCAATTTGTAATCAATTTGATATTTATCATTATCTCACTAACAAAAATTGATCGGCAAATTGAAAAGAGTGTAGACTAAATTTAATAATAACCCAAAATATAAATATCAAAATTGTAAATATTTTCAAATTTTTGTTTTGTGGATATTTTGGCGTGGATGTGACTTCTTTAGTTAGCCAACTCACCTGTCAACAAAAGTGTGGGTCACTCATTTTATCTGCTTGCCTTTTTTTGGGGGGAGGGGGAATAAATAAATAATATTCTTATTTTGACCTTCCTCTGTAGATCACAACTGATTGTTTGATTGAATCCCTTGTGGTTCCAAGTTATTCAAGTTAAGATAAATCATTGCTTTGGCGAGGCAAATAGATGCACCGATGCCCTTGCTAAATTGGTAACTAAACAATCTTTTGACTTGATGTATTTTAATTTTCCCTTTGTTGATCTTTTGGATGTTTATTTATCAAACCTTTTGTGGGCTATACTTTAACCGGCTTTGTCTTAAACCTTTTGTTTTATTTAAGGCGTAATTGAATTAATTCATTTAAAAAAAAAAAAAAAAAAGCCTGATTGTTTGAATTGTAAAAGCAGTTGGGAACCTTTTATTTTATTTTAATAATTCGATAATTGGAAGTATTAGTTATTATTATTTTTCATATCAGTCTCTTGAGGCACCACTAAATTATACACAACACAAGTTGTTTTAACTCATGTCTCCGACCAAAGCACACTCAAAAGCGTACACAAGATAAGAACCAAAGATCAAGAGCAGTAGGAATTGAAAATACAGATTATAATACTAAACAAAATGGAATTTCGCAGATAAATTAGTACGGGAATATAACATCGCCAGCACTGGAGCAAGCTGATGCAGAACTCTATCTGCAAGAAACACAGAAATTAATTTTATCTGGTCAATAAGAGAATGTAAAAAATATTAAAACACAAAATTTTGTGACTCCAAATTTTAGTATATGAAGCTTGAGAAGAGAAACACTTGGGTATCAGCTAAACTGTTGAGAACAGAGAGAAAGAGAACACAGGACTAAGGTTGTTTGAAGCATTACTTACACTTGAAGACACAAAATTTTGATCAAGTAAAAACTTAAATTTAAGAAATGCATTGACTAAGCCTTCTCTTAGCCAACTAAACAGAAGTGAATTATTCCAGTTGATATTCATTAATCATGAGCATCTAGTTGATCAAACAAAAACGCTGTTCTTTAGCAAATGACCTAACATATGCATCCAGTATATAGGTTTGCGTTGACTTTATCCGTGTCAACAAACGATTTGAAATGTCTTGACTTTTTTAAACTCTAATTTGAGCTGAAATCACTTAAACTATTTAATCCCACTACCTGGGCATTAAGGAAAGCATACTCATTTCTTTTCATCCTTAACCTCAGAAAACAACTGTCACTTGTAGGAACATAGGCAAGTAAAAAACAAAACTAGAGAGAGAGAGAGAGATGCCATGGTAACTATGACTGGGCTAAACTCCCAAAATGTTTAAAATTACACTACGGTTTCACTGCAATTAGCTATTCAACACTAGCCCTAGTCTCAAATAATGTCTTTTATTGAGCCCACATTGTGTATTCCTCTACAGTCTGTAGAGTAATTTTTCACTAAGAAGGATTGTAATATAAAAGAGAGCATTCTAGTTTGAAGATCTCTTGAACAATATACAAAAACCTTTGATTGCGTATTGAATATAGATGCATGTCATTCTTATCCCACAAGCCAAGACCAAATTCTCACATGTCCGTTTCATTATTACAACCGGTTTTGTTTTTTTAATGTCAAAGACCAGAAGCTATGCACAAATTACAAATATTATTATTGGATCTGGGTTGTTCTTAACATCAATGGCTATTCATTCTTAATATCATCTCTAATTCCATATAAATAAAAAATAAATAAAAATAAAAAAAATTCAGCTTGTCTCAAACCAAACAGACACATTTTCAATGTCATTGACAAAGAGACCTATGCATAGGAGCCAAATATAGGATGTGTTCGTATAAGCTGTTGCGAAACAGCATTTTAAGTTTAAAATAAATATTTGTAGAAAAGTTATAAGTAGTTGCTGTTGCAAAACATCGTTTTGGGTTTTTAAAATGCACTTTAGGCTGCCAAATCGCCTAACCAAACAGAATCATACAGTCATGCAAGATCAAAAAGCCCAGTTCTTCCTTATGCACAATATAACCATCACACAATACAAAATTTACAGGGTAACAAATTAAAATCACTATATGCTTCCCTGTGCTTTACTTAAATAAAATTGATCACTATTTTTGCAATTCATTCTTTTAGCAAAGCAAAACCATTACGCATGTGAGATTAATTTGAAAAAACAAGGATAAACAGAAAAGATTATGAAGTGTCAACCACCCAAGAGTCAAGTCCATGTCTAAAGTCAGATCAAAACTAACCCAAAAAAAAAAAAAAAACCCAATAACCAATCAGATATCCAAATAACTAAGAAACTGCATATTCGTTGTTTCAGAGAGTAATTATTTGATAAAAGTAAACAAAGTAATGAGAGAAATAATTACCAGTTCTAAGCGGGAGCGTAAAGAGGACGCCTTTCTTCACTGAAGTACTCATCACGATGTAGAAACACAATGACATAGAGAGCATATATTATTCCAGGGATGTAACCCAGAATAGTCAGCAACACACAGAGCCAGAACTCAACCTGTAATATTTCAGATACATGAAATCAAAAAAGAGACAAACAAAAAAAGACAATATTTTTATCATGAAGAGAGAGAGAAGGGCATACACTGCAGCAACCATGGCGGAGACAAACACCCAAAGGAGGGAGCAAAATGGCGATCAGAATCTCGCAGAATATTTCACACCCATTTGCCATTTCGACAGAGTGACAGTGAGAGAAACAGAGAGAGTGAAATATAGTTAAGGTCTTGGAAGTTTTGATGGACAAGGAAATAGATCAGATACTAAAATCTTTCAGTTTCTTCTTTAGAAGAATCCGATGACTAATTTCAATGACAGAGGCCTTTTTTTAGTGATGTGGGGTCAACTGTTTACAGCTTGGTTTGAGTGGAAATAGGAGGGGATAGAATAGAATTTGTAGAGAGTATATATTTTTTATTCTTTCTTTTAGTATATCCTTTCTGTCTTTTGGTCTATTTTTTAATCAAAAATTGGGAGGCTGTTAGACCAAAAATAGCAAATTTTGAGGTTAAAAAAGAAACATTGTTTAGATTTTGGTTGGCAGATTTTCTATTGTCGTATTTTTGGTATATTTTGGTCAATGGTTTGTGAAGGATGGCTTTGTCCTCAAATTGGACACTTATCAAATAAAAATAAATAATTCAGAAGTTACACTTGGTCGACATGGCTTGTGTCCAGTTGCATCACGTTAAGGTGTGGATATATGTTTGTATCTTAATTTATCACACTGGATACAAGCTCTTCCTTACTTGGTTTAAGAGGATTTCAACCATAGATATTTTGGATAAATACAACATGAAATATTAGTTAAATTGCAAAACTCTTGATGTCAAATTGAATACTTGGTGTATTGTAAATGAAAACTTTGTCATCAATTTGGTATACTTGGCTCATTGTAAATGGGCATCTTGACAAATTGTCATATTTTAGTTTATCAGGTTTTTTTGTAAATGGAAGCTTATCAAGTTACGTTCAATTCAATGACATCTTACTGCTTAATTAGCTGTTCTACAACTTTTATGTTCACTGGACTGCTATTGAGGTGTATATGAGTGCAAATAGAGTTACATCTGTTGATATCGGCTCATATTACTATGGTAACCAAGTTTTGTTATCTTAGTTCATATCTCAAATACATAGCCAAGTTCATATTACAATAAAAGGTAATAATAATAAATAAATAAAAATAACTTTGTTTCATTCTTAATACACAGCTTTGTGCTTAATATAGGAGTACTTACATAACTTTGTGTTTCATTAGCATTTCTTAAATACATTATAGAAGGCCTTTGCCTAAATACAAATGCATTCACTAGAGCCTTTTTTTTTTTTTTCACAATGAAAAATAAGGAATTTAAACCCTAAATATTTCAGTTAAAAACACCAAAAAGTCCAACTAGTTGAGCTACAAGGGTCTTGACTGTTAACGAGACCTCTAAGCTATAATACCAATTACAAACGCATTAAGCTAATTACAACTTCTTCACTTAACCATTTTCATTAGCCCTCAAAAGTTCAACCATAAAAACTCCACAAAAAAGTGAAAAACCCATGAGCAATAAACGCCAACAGGAAAAGCTTATCTCAACTTTTCTGTGAAACAATTTTCTTATCCAGTGTGTCATTCTTCTGAACAGCATTAGGATTATCCTCTTAGCACGATGATAGATTTGAGGATTATACCACTAGAAAAATGGGCAACCATTCCCACTCCACAAGCAAATAAATTGGCAACCTCAAGAAATTTCCAAACAGCAAACAAATTAAGGAAGAAAAAAGACAAAAGATGAGAAAAGAGACAAAAGATGAGATTATTTGTCATGCAACATCATTTTTCTTCTCTGTCGGCATTGAGATTGTGCAAGATCCCTAAAAGGGATCCAAGGGCTGCCTTTTATATTAGTCTATCAATAAGAAGAAGATGGAAAACTCATTCATGAAGCACGTGGTCTATAATTGGGGGAAAATGCTAAGACCATATAATTTTATATAACTACTGCCACAACTTGCCACTTGATGAGTTGTGGCCAAAATTGTGTAAAATTATGTGGCATGCCATGGATCACACGTCAAAATTTATAAAGGAATTTAACTGATTTTTATAAATTACATGGACTGTTTTTATTCGGGTCCAATTACTTTGTCATATTTGGTCCCTTTATTTTTATTAAATCATACATGTGATTTATTTGGAGATCAAGTTAATTTTTTTATTTTATTTTAATGAACATGTTAAGATTTATTGTGAATTATTAATCGTTGATTTAAAATCCACAAAGTTCCTAAAATGTACTGCCGTCCAAGTTCAAATCCATTGCAAAGATGAATTAAGGGTTGTCCAATTGCTAGACTTTACTATTCACAAATTGCAAAACCAAATATCATTATTTTATTATGATTCTCTCTCCTATCTGTCTTGTCTTCACTTCCTTTTTATTATTTTAATTATTTTTTATGAAGAGGAAGAGAGAGAAAGAGTTGGTGAAAATAACAAAAAGGCACTGTTGAGGGCAGTAATAAAATTTTTTGTAGATACCGAATGTTAATGCTCAGTCTAAAAATACTACCATTTTCCTCTCATTCAATCAAAAAGAGACCCCACCAAAAATACCCAAAAAGCTCTCCTCCCTTAGCCAGAAAAATCCTTCCTGTTTGCCATTTTTACAGCCCTCCTATAAGGGTACAACCCCAGACTTAACGATCTCAACCTCTCAAAGAAAACCCAAAATCCCAGCCACATACCAACCCAATCTCCTTTCTTCGGCCCAACCTGAAATAGAAACTTAACAAACCCCACTCCCTCAACAACCAATAAGCTCAACCCGAAACTGAGTCTAAGCGCACACCTGTTAGGCCCCTCTCCTTTGAAAAGCTAACTCAAGTCCGAAACCATCAGCCCACTCTCAATCCGAATTTATACAACAATTAAAACCCAAGCTCACACTCATCCTAAGCCCAAACTATTTCTTTTGTTTAATAAATTTTGGCTCACACCTCCCTTAAGCTTAGTAAATCTTGTCTCTAGCCCACACATAAATAAATAAAAATAAGCCTAACAAACAACCAAACTCCAAGCTCCAGCCCACATCAAAATTAAACATAATTCCAAGAACACATAACTGAATACAATCTTACTAAATTAATACGGTGGAAATCAATGTTGAATGACGGTAATTCTTGAAAATAGTCTTGTGGGGGCTTTTTATAATCTTTTTTGCCTTAGAGTCCAATACAATCTAACTGAATTCTTCGTGAAATTTTATACCCCTTATTCTTTTTAAAAAGATTGTAGTGTCATCCAACCTCCCTTGCATAACCAAATTGCTAGGCATCTCACCAATTTAAAACGATCAAACAACTTAGTTGCAATAACTTAGCTGCAATAAGTTAGTTGCAATGCGTTAAGGTTTAGCTACAAAATTGGTTGTAGCCTTAAACTATAAACTCACTCAATAAAATAAATATTACTACATATTTTGAAAATCTAACCGTTGAATTACATGTTCTTTATGCTCTTAATGCACATGTCAATTTTTGTGTCAATTGGATATCATTTACTATGTAATCTATAATCTTATATTTTATACATAATTTTAAATTACAAAAACTTGCAATTTAAAATTTTATTGATGACATAGCTATTGATCTTTAATTTTCTTGAAATTTTGCAAACATCGAGGATATAAGAAGAAGATGCAATCCAATGATGCATTTGTCAAAATTCACCTCCAATAAAAAGATATTGAGTGAGTTTGTAGCCTAAGGCTACAATCGATTTTGTAGCTAAACTTTGTCCTTTCATGATTTTAATAGTTAAACCTAATCTTTTGTTGATTTCATCAATTTTTATGTGGTTGGCTAATTTTAATTGATTTTTAATAGAAATCTAATCATGTGATAGAATTAATTTTGAAGCTATGTTTAAGATCATCAAATTACATTTAATTCAGCTGCTCATGGGTAAAAAAGGGGCTTGAATTGAATGGGCTATCACTGTTGATAAGACCCACAACGATCTGTCTGAGCACCTCCTAGTGATGACAGTGTTCTCACTGATCTATCTGAGCAGTTGAAGGAAATTATTGTGGCCTTTAAAGAAATCAATCGGGGGTTTGTTGATTACGCTGCACTTTACTCCAAGGTAATGGCCATTGCATCAGAGGGGTATAGTGAAAATATGCTTGCAGCTACATTTGATCATTTGTGTGAAAACAAGAAGGCAACTAGGGGTTTTTTGGCAAAGAATGCTAAGCTTTGGAAGCTTTGGATGAATAGTTCTTTTTTACTCAACTCTGATGACTCTATTTGGTGTTGACTGCTTATGATAGGATATTTTTGTGATGGTGCCATTTTTTACCATTCGCCTCTGATGGTACCATTTATGTGACAAATATGTATTAACTATAAACATCAGTTGGTATAAGTAGGGTATGTATGTATTACTAACCTTGAACTTCTGATGGTGGTATCTATATTTTGTGGACTGTTATGCTCCAAGGGATAACAATTATGTACCTTGATTGTAGGATGTAGTATTTAGTGGACTTAGGATGATACAATGGCCCAAGTCATGTATCTTTAGTGTAGGCATGGTTGGTAAATGTGTAATGTTCAGGTACCTATTGTAGTTATCATTTTTGTAGACCATGGAGGTTTACCTCCAATGGTGAATGTTACAGTTATGTACTTATGATCTATATATTATGAAAATATTATCCGGATGTTTACCTTAATATGTTAATTTGGGTGTGTGATGCATATTTGCAAGCTTACAGGAAGGATCAAATTCACTATTATTTTACATGTCATATATTTTGTAATTTTTATGAACAAACCAAACATGGGAAAATATATATTGGAAAAACTATTTTCGTCCAAGACAAACACCTAAAATCATTTTCTATCATATTTTTCGCAACACAACCAAACACAAGGAAATCCATTTACATAGAGCCAAACACAGCCTTAAAACTGCAATTAAAGTGTTATTTTCCTTTTACTAATCGTAAAGTTTGTAAACAAGGTCTGCTTGACCCTACGTCACAAATATGAATATTAGTTACAAGTTACAACAAAAACAAACTGAAAATAAGGGGTTGTTTGGTTTTTAAAAAATCATCACTCCTTACTCAATTTTCATCACTCGTCACTTATCACTTAAAATACCCCAATTTTCTAAACCCTACATGTTTGGCACATATTTTCAGCTTCTCATCACTCAAAATTTTCTACTGTTTGTGGGACCCATGCCTAACTCCTCACTCAGACCCTTCTGTTAACCTACCCGTGGAACCCTCAGAACCCCACCATTTTTCTTCACTTCTCATTTTCCCTTCCCCCTTTAGCTCTATGTCTCTCCCAAAACACAAACCCCCCATAAAAATAGAAGAAGCTCCCTCGCCGATCACCACCATTCGTCACCAGGGCTACTTCACCCATCTCTCTAACTTGTATCGGCGGCGTGATCTCCTCCGTCGTGACCCAGCGGCACCAACGAAGACAATTTGTGGGTATTGTTCTGTTTGAGAAGTTGGTTGCTTGATTTTGGAGATTAAAATGGGTCTAAGACATTCTTGATGGTGCCGATGGTGGAGTCAGGAAGGATGGAGAAGAAAATCACCAATCCATTCACACATCTGCACAATCATGCTCCCTCAAGAACTTCTTAACACCCTCAACCCGAAGAAACGAAAACCCAAACATCAAAAAAATAAAAAAATAAAAAATAAAAACAGAGAAGCAAACAAACCATGACATTCGGATAATAGATCTAAAAGATGCGAAATTTAGAAACTATTACCAACAAATCAAATGGAAAATGCAGTCAAAGGTAGAAAATACCTTTCGGATTGGTTACTCAAACTGAGAACGAGGGAAGAGTTCAAGGGAAGATCGGTGCAGCGGCGCGTCAGTTTCAGTGTGATCATGACCCAGCGGCGTAGGTTGGCTGAGCTCCGATCAGTGAACTAGTGCATGAGGAGGTGAGGGCAGGGAGAGCTTTTTTTAGCATGTGGTGGTACTAGAATGGAGATGAGAGTGATATGCTTTACCAAAGTGAAGAGAGTCGTTGAAGAGACCCATCAAAAGCAGCACCTGGTGTGATGTTACTCTGACCATGGGTCCCATGTATGTGGGTTTAATTACGAAAATGCCATGGAAACTGAGTTTTGATAACTTGAAAACACCTAAAATGTTTTTTTAGTTTTCATAACTCATCACTCAAAAATCAGAAAATTGAGTGATGGAAACAAAAACTGGAAACACATCCAAACACACTACTCAGCTGTGGGACCCACCAAGTTTGAGTTATGGGTGATGGAAACTGAAAATCCAAATAGCACCTAAATATCTAATTAATTCTAACAGCTAACCACTTTTGACTCACAATTGCAGCTTTCGACTCCCCTTCAAAAATCACCTCAGTATAGCCTATTTGCCGAGCTATGAACATTGTCCATCTAATGGCAAGAGATTCAGCAACTTCTAGATCAACTATCTAAGCATATCACAATAGCAGAAATATTTCATATAAATTTTTTTAAATGATTTTATACTCAACGAAAAATATTTTACAAGATAACCACATTTTACATGCAAATACACTTAAAAATGAGAAAATATTTTACTTCAAAACAAATGGAATGTAAAGTCACATTAGTGGGTGAGCAAACACTTGAGAGACTGAACTCACTTATTTGATTAGGGTTTACCCAACAAGTTTAAATCAATTTCGAGTTGATAGTGGGTTCCATGCCTTGAAACATGATTATGTCAGGCATCAATTTAAGGAAATTTGAATGGTTGAAACTGACCAACCGAAGTAGGCTAAACCTAGGTTGTGACGCCCATTACCATCACCGTAGAAGGGTGGGTTATGGTCATGGGAGGCTAAATCTAACGCTGTTGTACCTCCACACGTGTGTTGTGGTCCCTTCCCTTGTCTTTCATGCATTGTTATACTTCTCCTTCCTTGTCAACATCGCTTTGCTTTCTCACTCGACATAAACAGCAAGGTTTTCAGACCCGAACTGTTCATTGAACCATAAAAGGGAAAGGTTTAAGGTTTCTGAGGTCAAACCGAGATCAAACCGGGGTCGAACCGTGATGACGTCATAATTAATTTAATAATTAATTAAAGCCTAAATATAGATATTAAATTTATAAAACAAGAAAAATTGACAATATATCTATATATGCGAGGGAAATTTAATGATTTTCAAGCATATATTTAATAATTAAATAAGAAAGTTAATAAAATAAAATAATAACCATGAAAACATTAAAATTTATGATTAATTTTTGAAGTAAAGTTGAATATCTTTGAAAGATTTTAATTATAATTTTTTTTATTCCTTGTAAGAGATGGATAATTTAATTAAGTAGAATAAAATTGTGTTAAGTTGTTTTTTTTTTTTTAATAAATTGCTAAGGGGTTGGATCGCATGGTTCTCACCGGTTCGAGCAGTACAACCCCGGTTTTAGGGATTCACGGAATTAACAAAAAATCTGGTTCTTTAGGCTTAAAAAACCGGTTTTCATCCCGGTTCTCGGTTTTCACGGTCCAAACTTCCGGTCCGGTCCGGTCCGGTTCTTAAAACAATGATAAACAGTCAACAATTCGAAACGAAATTGTAGTCAAAGATAGGATATCATTAACTTTTCGATATAAATCCGTTCAAGCTTATTAAATCCTAAACTCATCAAATCATATGACAAAATTGAGCATCAACTGGCCCAAACCCGACCCACTCAGTCTTATTTCTTCATTGCTAGTAAACAATTGCCTTTTTTTTTTGGCTCAAGAAAATGATATTTTTAAATATAATAATAATAATAATAATAATAACAATCTAAAATTCGGAACCAAACCGACTTATATCGTTGTCCATGTATCGCATCCCATCCCAAATCTTGTCACCCAACTTTTACCCAGTATTCTATTCCTTTTTTATTTTTTTATTTTTGATAAACACCCTATATTCTATTCCATCCCAAACCTTGTTACCTAAGTTTTTTGTCCCTACTCTAAAACCTTTACGTCACGTAGTCTTTTGACCCTATTTATAATCATATGTCTTCTCAGTAGTATCTGTTCATAAGACTTTACGTAATGGTTAAGGTTGCAACGCTTTTATTCTTCCCACTTTATTTACTTTCCCATTAATTACTCACACATCCAGATCCACTTACAACATATTACATGCCCTTCCTCCATAGCCAGACCTCAAAATCCTAAAATTTCAATTCTGATCTCTCTCTCTCTCTCTCTCTGTGCAATTACGTGGAGTTCGTGTTCCTATCCGTTGATAACTGACTTCCAACGTACATAGCTCTCCCATATATTCTTCCAACATCAGCTACTTCATGGAGCATGCATTGAGCGGTCCGTACACATATCAATCCTTTTTATCATATGTTCTATTTTTTGGTTGCTGAGAAATTAAAACAAAAGGAAAAGTACACAAAGTTTTATTTTTATTTTATTTACGTTTTGTGCTGTTTTTTTTAAAAAAATTTAATTTCGAAGCATGAAATGAAAATTGTTTTGTCAATTTCAGCTTTTACAGGAGAGCAAGAATTGTTTACTTTTTAAATAATGTGGTAATTTCTATGAGCTTCAGTTTCCCCAAAAAAAAAATCAGAGTTTTAACTTTACCACATTAAATGGTTTCATTTGTTTTACTTTTTCCCGGGAACCAAACAGAACATTATTACCTACCACTTCACAAATTTATTGATTTTGAGCTGCTCCTGTATGTATATGTTGTCAGCTGGTCTTTCAAGCATCAGTCTCCGACCAAACTCAGGGCTAAAGAAAAATCCAAACGACACCCGAGAAGCGATGACGCAGCAGCGAGAGCTTGATATGTTTCCGGAAGCAGAAGTGGCATCTGATGTTAAGCCTCAGTCAGATGTTACTAAGAACAAGATGGTCAGTCATCAATATCTCATACTATATACATATAGCTCTATTACACAACTATTATATTATTTGTGAGTTTTTTTTTTTTTTTTTTAAAGATTATATACACTTTACTAGTATTTAGTGAAACTCTGCATGATTTTTATTTGTTCAGGGTAAATCTCGGACACACTTCATGCCCAATTTCACTCATGAGATTGACTATGACTCTCCGTTTGTTTGTTTTTTTTTTTTCTTGACAAAGTGGTCTGTTTCTCCGTTTGTTTGTTTTAAAGTGATTATTTTCAAACGTAAAGTTACATGTAAAAAACTTTACATATGTAAAATATTTTAAATAAAATATTTTTTTAGTGTTTAGTGTGATAAGTAAAATTTTTCAAACAAACCATCAAAATCGATGTCTCAACACGGAAGTTGTTAGTGCCACAGGTCCTGTGACTGGACTACTGGAACCAACAGTTAGAGTGGTGACACCAACAATTGGACTATCGACAATCATTATCGGAGGTGTATCTTTGGTGACCGGACCGTCAATATTGATCAACAAAATGATGTCTTTATCAAACCTCTAACATCGGTTGCAGTTGCAATGCGGTGTCTCTAGCCATTGAATTGCGGGCTTCAGTCATCAGGGAGGCGTATCTTGCCATTGGTTTGCTTCGGCCATTAGCCCAGTAACCTAGCGACCAAATGGGAGAGGGGAAGCTACATTGCGTGTTTTGAAAAGTGTTTTACCAAATTTTTAAAAATAAAAAATTTTACAACTTTTTATTAAAGATTTTACTAACAACGGAAAATATTTACAAGTTTGACTATATTTTACCTACAAATAAATTCTTAAAAATGGAAAAATATTTTACTAGAGTATAAATGGTAGATACTTTCTATTAATCACTGTTTCTATTTATTTGTTGGGCTTTTCAGATTTGGCTTGAGTCTATATGTATTGAACCTAATGCAATGCCACCACGTGTCCAATATTTCATATCGGGTCCAATGAACATGACCGCACTAGACCAAATGATGGACTAGTTTAGCAAGTTATAAAATTAGAGTGTGAATTTGGTGTATCGGTTGGTTGGGTCCTTAAAAGTATATTAACCTGAGTTTGCTGTCTGGATTGGGACGCTCGCTACAGTACTGTCTATTTTGCAGAACTTTTTTTTTTTTTTTTTTCATCTAACTTTCTTATTTGCTTATATATATTCTAATTTTTTTAGGTACAATTTGATCAACCTTTGACAAATAATCCGGAGAACAGTCAGGTGCCCAGAAACAAATTGTCGCCCCCGTTCAGAAGAAAAAAAGTAAATAAACTTTCAGCACTTCACATTACTTTAATGAAATTAGTACATTCATATCTTGAAGTCGTGAGTTTAACACTGGGCAACCTCTCAAGATTTAAAGGATAGATATATTATCTTAGATTCACCTTCTCTTCTTCGATTGGCTGAATTGAGACTTATTAGCATGTATGTATGTAGGTGATGCTTGAATGTAAACATGCACGGATATAAGCATGGTTGTATCATTTTATATGTGTGTATAACACACGCTTATGATCAGAAATAAGTTGATATCGATGCCAAGAAAATGGGAAAAGGTCAAATTAAGTTGGTATTGAATTATTGATGCCAAAAATAATAAGCAAGTGTTTTTAATTTCTTTGCTTACATCCATGACCCATCCCCTACTTCTGATAGGAAATAAACTCTGTTATACTATATATTAAACAGCTTTAGAATGGGTATTTTTGGTCTTGTGTCTGAATTAAATTTCAAACTTTAATTTTGAAGTTATGAATGTGTCCGAATTAGTTGGATGTCATGTGCATCGGAGGGCATACAATTTATTTTTTACGTCTTTTTTTGGGTGATTTTTACATCAAAATTATGCCTTTGTGTATTTGCAGCTTTTCCTTGGCATTACTTCGAACACGGTTGAGTTTAATTGTTGTTGCTATTGTTGTTTTAAATTATCAGGGAGGGCCTCCAGTCAAATCCAAATTACCAGCTAAAAGGGGAAATCTCTCTGAATTCGATCGTCTGTTGAAAACAACAGCGGATAGGTAATATTTTAAAATATCATAGTTGTGCTGCTTCTATAGGAGTTATGATTCTTATGTGTTGATTAGCTCTTTGATTTCCTTTAGTTATATGAAATTATGAATAGATCAATAGTTAATGTGGATTGTTGACTCTGAGCCTTGTTAGCTTTTTCAAGTTTTAACAATCCAAATCTTGAATTTCATGATGCTGTCAGAAAAATGCAAGTAGCAGAAAATACAAAATTTGATAAACGCCAACCAAAAAAATCCACCAAACATGATCGTTGATTCCACATTAGCACACTAGACAAAACTCAATCTCTGATTTTCTCAACAGACAAAAGTTTTCTCTTCTAACGCTTACATACAAATAAAAGGCTACATCATCAATTCACAAGGACATCACTCCCCCTACTTCATTTTCTTATCAATATGGGAGTAACACTTTTCATATATGTTAGGATCATATTTTCTATGTAATTGGCTAATCATTTAACAAAACGCACTTTACTTGTAATTTAGTAGATTTAAGTTGGGTTTAATGTATCAAGTAGTATGCTGTTCAAACATATCAAATGGTATCATTAAAGACATGGAGGTTAATCCAAGAAACAAGTGAAGCAAAGTTGTTTCATCAAATCTTGACACTAGCTCGACAGATGCTGCTATCTAAGATTAATGGAAAAGCTCGACACAAGCTTGATCTACGATTTTAGAAATCTCAGATCTGAAGCTCAGCCCATGATGATTTGAGTGATTAGAATTTCTCTTTTTACAACCCTAGTCATATATAAGACTTATTTTAAAAGTCATTATACATTAAAATAGAGACCTAGAACATATATACTCTATGATAAATTTCTGCGTTTGTGCACTTTAGGATTTTGTAATCAAGTGCTTCCTGATCTTCATCGTTTATGAAGTGAAAAACTTTGTAACCAACAACAATCAATCAAGTTGTTGTAGTTAGTTACATACTAGAATCCGTGCAAAGAAATTAGTCACAGATTGAGGATTTGTGCAACAAAGGAAAGAAGTTTGCTACATGATTAAGTTCAACTGTCTATTGAAGCAAATGTTTAATTGTGGGTTGGTATATTGGAATAGGCTGGAGTAATGCTAAGATTCCTAATATTTGTAACCGCTTAATTATTGATTAATGGATTTTTGGTAGTAGCAACTTTAAATTCACCCAATGGGATTTTTGCCTTGCGAGAAGTTTTCCTCATTTGTCAACAAATCACCGTATCTATTTAATTTTCGCTGCATTTAGTTTATTTGGTGATTTGTTGGTACCTCAACGATTTACATGTAATTTGACCTAATTAATCAAATTAGGTAATTGAATTAATTAACCGGGGTCAATCTTTCTTAACCCAACAATACATATATATTAATATTGCATCTCTTATTTTTATTTTAACTAATGTAGGATTTCAAAATCAATTAAGAAATCTCTAAATTTTATTCATCTTGTGGCTAGACTTAACAAAATAATGTTTATGCAGGTGAATATGTGATGCTGAATACTATTTTCTATTCCAATGCAGGATAATGAACAAGCATACCCCAACTATGTTTGATCTGCGACAAGATCACCCAATTTACAGTGGGATTAAATCAGCTGAAACCTTAGTGGTTAAACACCCCCCCTCCCTTGTTTATTTTTTATTTCTAAGTTTCATTAATTTACACATTCATAGCCAAATTTAGAAACATGGTTCCTTTGACTTGCAATACAGGGGACTATTTCGTTGATATATAACAAGGCTGTGGTGGAACCAGCATATTGTCACCTGTACGCTCTTCTGTGCCGCGATCTTAGTCTACAGCTCCCACCTTTCCCATCTGATGAACCTGATGGTGAAGAAATTACTTTGAAGAAAGTCCTACTGAATCAATGCCAGGAGACATTTGAGCGTGCTGACGAACTGGGGGAAGAATTAAGCCATATGACTGCTCCGGAGCAAAAGATGGAGCGCCGGGTTAGAGAAAGAATGCTCAAGCTTCGTTTTCTTGGAAACATCCGTTTACTTGGAGAGCTTTATAAGCAGAAGTTGATAACTAAAAAAATTGTTCATGACATTGTTCAGGTTCATTTGAACTTCCTTTCTCTGTTCTGTGGTTGGAGCCATTCACTGTTCATATATAGCTTTAGTTTAGAATATCTTGCTTGTTATTTATAATACTCATGCACTTGTATACGTGAAACAGAAGCTACTAGAACCACCTAAGGAAAATGTGGAAGCTGTATGTCAGTTACTTAAAACTATTGGTAAGAAGCTTGACCGCAAAATATCGCGGGCTTTAACTGATATATACTTTAGCCGATTGAAGGAACTGAGCACAAACCCGCAATTGGCCCCTCGACTGAGTTTCATGATTCGTGACATTCTTGATTTGAGAGAAAACAACTGGGTTCCCAGAGGTGAAGAGGTATAGATACGAATGTCATCTTTGTTTTTGAAAGAAAACGTTGTGTGATATGTCTGTGCAATGTGCATTCATGGGTTTGGCTCGGATTATCTAACCATCTCTTTACTACCTTACTTTTCCAGGTGAAACCTAAATTCATCCCTGAAATACACTCAGAATCGCAGAATCAAGGGAACACCAGCCAAGGGAAATTCATCCCCACGATAAAAAAAGCTGCAATGTTGAGTAATCTTCAGAGAAAAACAGTCTCTCTTATTGAGGAATATTTCACTATCAGACTTTTGGACGAAGCGCTTCAGTGTGTGAAGGAACTAAATTCTCCAGATTACCACCCGGAGGTTGTCAAGGAAGCTATTTCCCTCGGACTAGAGAAAAGTCCACCCTGTGTTGAACCAGTTGTGAAGCTTCTTGAGTATCTGTTTGCTGAGAAAGTTCTAGCAGATGGAGACATAGAGCTTGGATGTTTACTTTATGGCTCAATGTTGGATGATGTTAGTCTTGATGTACCCAAAGCACCAAATGGTTTTGTTGAAATTATTGGGAAACTAGTTTTGGCTGGGGTCTTGGATTTTACAGTGGTGAATAAAGTGGTTAAGAAGGTGGAAGATGAACGGTTGCAGAAAGCTATATTTGATGGAGTAGAGCTGATTGTTAATTCAACTTCGTCTGGATAGAGTGTTTTGGAATCACAATTAAGCATCTGATGATGACTGATATTTTGTATAATTGTAAATGTATTGAACTGTTATAAACAAAGGTTGAAGTTGGTAAAAAGTTTGTTTATGTAGATTTTATACAGGCTTTTAAGATTGGATTGCGTGAGTTTGTAAATAAACTCATCAAATATCAACTTTTATTATTTGTTATTTATAGATAATATAAATAGTCTATTTTTTAATAAAAATAATATATATTTTAATAATATATGGTTAGTGAATCTGATTTTTATAAATTTATAAACAAAATTCATTCTATCTAACTAACTCAAATATTATAATTTCAACTATAGTTCAATTATACATTATGTGAATAGGTTTGTGTGTGGTAAAAAAAAAAGTTGTTGTGTTTATTATATATGAGAAAATAATAAGTTAATTGCATAACTCATAAACAAGCTCAAGCTTATTTCAACAAAAAAATGAATCAAAATTAAACATATTATTTAGTTTGATGATGAACTTGAGCTCAACTCATGTTTAAAATAAAATTAAATAAGCAATTCTAAATTTGTAATATATGGTTAGGCTCGATTTGTTTACAATCCAACTAGTAAATAGTCCTAATGTAATACTTCGCATAAGTACATTGAGGTGACAAATTTGCCAAGCCTTATGGGCTTGACATGCCTCACCCCATCCCAAATTTCGTTTTATTGGAGAAGTTTGTGGTAACATTATATTTTAATGGATTAATGAATGATAAAATGTGCATTCCTTCAAATCCCTTTTGTATTCAATTTGTTTCCTTTTAAGATATTCTAGTTACAATAGTTACCATATTAGAACTCACCATCTTATAAATATGTCAATCCCCATATCTTGTCACTAATATTACTTTTTGTTCCAAATTAGGCTTGGTTTGAGTTTGGGTTGCTTATTTGGTTTTGGAGGGTGTTAGATGGCAGTGCATACAACACTAATATTCATTTTGGGCCTTATCGTGTCGAGTCTAAATATTCTATATATTTTTTATGCTCTATTATATGTTCTACAAATAAAAACTTGCCACATATACACCTGGTTAATTAAATTCTAATTATATTCATTTCATATTTTAATTACCCAAAATAAATTAAAAACCCAGTACATCCCCATGACCACCAACCTTCACTGGCACCACTAACAAAAGTTTGCTGGCACCATCAGTCATGCTACAATCCATGGCCAACCACCGCTTTTGACAAACCATCTCTTTTCCACTTCATCACTCTCAAACCCACCACCACCAATTTCAACCGAACAAAAAATACCCACAACAAATCCTTAGTAACCCTTCAATATAAATATGACGATGATTACAATGGATTATTGTATATATGTCTCTATCTTTGTATTTCAATTTGAATACGCTTTTGAATGCGAATTTGAAGGGATTTTTTCTTTGTGGAACTGTGATGGATTAAAAAAATTATCTTTAATTTAATAATAATAATAATGATGATCGAAATTCACAACCAACCCAACACATATTGCTATCATTATCACATTTCATCTCAAACCTTGCTAGAGCATTCACATCCGATGAGCTAAAAAATTTAGCTTTTAGCTCCTCAAAAAGTTACTTTATGTATTTTAACACATCGCTTTACAATACACTTTATATCATATCTCCTATTTTAACATACAATACATTAAAATAATATAAACAATTTCTATCCATTAAATAAATAAATAAAAACCAACAAAAACTAGAGACACCCATAAACACCATTCTACACCAACAAAACAACCACACACTGCCATACCCTTGGCCAAACACCCAAACCCAAACCCACATCCATAAAACACCTACAAATAGCCATACCCACAGCCAAATACTCATTTCATAGCAAGCCAACAACCATTCCACAACCACACCACCACTTTCACAAACACCAACCATACTGCAGCCACACCAACACCAACCATATCACAACCATCAATCCAAACCAACCAAAAACCAACACAATTGAACCATAACTCCACCAAAACCCAGCTACACCAAAAACCACCACACAAGCCACCCACAGTGACAAGCAACGTCCTACAACACCAAAAACCATCGCAAAGAGTGACCCATGACGACGAGATGAAAGGAGAGAAATGAGTCTGGTGAGAGGGAGTAATGAGAGAGGAGAGAGAAATTAAAATTAATAAAGTATGAGTAGCTACTAGTTACTGTAGTTAGTTGCTAAATTTTTGCTATAACACCTCTAATGTAGTATTTTTTTTTGGTGTTGAGAGTCTTAAAATAGCTTTTAAGTGGTTTTACAAATTACAATATTCAATGTGAATGCTCTTACCCAAGTTTCACCAAATATCCCATTCCATCCCAAATCTGGGGATATTTGCCCTCTAGCATGATTGTAGAAACTATTTTTTTAGTAAGTAAGGTTTTGAAACTATTTAGTAACATCTTGAGCCTCTGAGGCTAGAGTTCAGTGAAGAAACTCAAGCCTTGAAGGCTCGAGTTCTGATTGCTGACATGGAGATTTTTGCCACGTGAAACTTAGTTTCTGAGACCCGAGTTTCATAGAGCGTGAATAAGAAGTAGACCGAGACCGAGGAGAGGAAAAAGAGAAGAAGATCTGAAGAGGAAGATTTGAAGAATCTGAAGAAGAAGTAGATCTGAAGAGGAAGATTTGAAGAAGAACAGAGGAAGAAGAAGAATAGACCAGGAAGACCTGAAGAAGAAGAACAACAACAAACCAGAAGAATGCAGGAACTCAAGTCTTAAATACTTAAGTTGCACGTGAATTTTTTTCCACGTCAAATTGCCAACACTTGCAACTTGAGTCGAGACTGAAGTTCCATATTTGAATTTGAGTTTTAGAATCTCCAAATACTAGTTCATAAATAGTTTTACAAATATGACAATTAACTAAAATGTTTCAAACATAATGCTAAATGCAAAAAAAATTCTCCCAACCTTGCTACCTAAGTTTATTGTCCCCACTCCACTCTACAACCTTTATGTCACGAAGTCTGTTGACTCACTCTGTTCATATGATTCGACTTAGTATCTATCATAGACTATACGTAATTGTTAAGGTTGCAACGCTTTATCTTTCCACTTTATTTACTTTCCCATTACTCACACATCCAGTTACAACTTACATGCCCTTCCTCCATAGCCAGACCTCAAGATCCTAAAATTTCAATTCCTCTCTTTCTCTTACTCTCTCTGCAATTTCGTGGAGTTCGTGTTCCTAGCCGTTGATAACTGACTTCCAACGTATATTCCTCTCCAATATATTCTACCAAACATCAGCTACTTCATGGAGCAAGCATTGATCGGTCCGTACACATATCAATCCTTTTTACCATATGTTCTATTTTTTGGTTGATGAGAAAACAAAAGGAAAAGTACACAAAGTTTTTTTTATTTACGTTTGTACTGTTTTTTTAGTTTCGAAGCATGAAATGAAAATTGTTTTGTCAATTTCAGCTCAGACAGGAGTGCAAGAATTGTTTCCTTTTTTAAAATAATGTGGTAATTTCTATGAGGTTCAGTTTCTTTATAAAAAAAAAAGTCAGGGTTTTAACTTAACAACATTAAATGGTTTCATTTTATTTTTATTTTTTCAACTTTTTCCCGGGAACCAAACAGATCATTTTTACCTACCACCTCACAAATTTATTGATTTTGAGCTGCTCCTATATATGTTGTCAGCTGGTCTTTCAAGCATCAGTTTCCGACCAAACTCAGGGCTAAAGCAAAATCCAAACGATATTCGAGAAGCGACGACGCAACAGCGAGAGCTTGATATGTTTCCAGAAGCAGTAGTGGCATCTGATGATTTTAAGCCTCAGTTGGATGTTACTAAGAATAAGATGGTCAGTCATCAATATCTCATACTAGTTATCCAAAAAAAAAAAAAAAATCAATATCTCGTACTATAGCTACTATTACATGTTATTTGTGAGTTTTTTTAGATTCTTTACACTTTATTAGTATTTAGTGAAACTTTGCATGATTTTTATGCGTTCAGGATAAATCTTGGACACACACTTTCATAGCCAATTCCACTATCGATGGTTGACTACAAATGGTGGATACTTTATGCCAACCACTCTTTATATGGACCTACAATATTTTTTTGATTTTCGGGATTTGTGTACTGAACCTAATACAATGCGCCACATGTTTAACATTTTGTATCGGGTCCAACGAACATGACACACTTCACCCAAATGATTGACTTGTTTAGCAAGTTGTAAAATTTAAGTGTGAAATTAATTGGTGTATCGGTTGGTTGGGTCCCTAAAGTATATCAACCTGACTGTTATACGTTCTAGGAATCTGTTTTGTTAATGAGTTTGCTGTCAAGATTGGGATACTCACTACTGAACTTATATATATTCTCATTTTTTTAGGTACAATTTGATCAGCCTTTGACATATAATTCGGAGAACAGTCAGGTGCCCAGAAGCCAATTGTTGCCCCCGTTTAAAAGAATAAAAGTAAATAAACTTTCAGCACTTTACATTACTTCGATGAAATTACTACATTTATATCTTGAGTTTAACATTGGGCAACCTCTCAAGATTTAAAGAATGGATATATTATCATAGATTCACCTTCTCTTCTTTGATTGCCTGAATTGAGACTTATTAGCAAGTATTATGTAGGTGATGCTTGAATGTAAACATGCATGAATATAATCATGATTGTATCATTTTATATGTGTGTATAACACGCGCTTATGATAGGAAATAAGTTGATATTGATGCCAAGAATATGGGAAACGGGTCAAAATAAGTTGATATTGAATTATTGATGCCAATAATAAGCTAGTGTTTTAATTTCTTTGCTTACATCCATGATCCATCCCTTACTTCTGATAGGAAATAAACTCTGTTATACAATATATTAAACAGCTTTAGAATGGGTATTTTTGGTCTCGTGTCTGAATTAAATTTCAACCTTTAATTTTGAACTTATGAATGTGTCAGAATTAGTTGGATGTGCGTCGGAGGGCATACAGTTTATCTTTTGCCTCTATTTTTGGGTGTTTTTTACATAAAAAATTATGCCTGTGTGTATTTGCAGCTTTCCCACGGCATTACTTCAAACACAGGGTTGAGTTTAATTGTTGTTGTTGTTTTTAAATTATCAGGGAGGACCTCTAGTCAAATCTAACTTACCATGGTCAGCTAGAAGGGGAAATCTCTCTGAATACGATCGTGTCTTGAAAACAGCAGCAGATAGGTAATATATTAAAATATCATAGTGGTGATGCTTCTGCAAGATTTATGATTCTTGCCTCATGTGCTTTTTAGGGCCCATTTGGTACATGTGTTTAAAAACTGAAAATTATTGTTTGAAAATATTTGTGGAAATGCGTGTGGGTGAAAAAGTGTATGGAAATACGAGTAATGTTGTTTAAAAACTGAAAATTGTTATTTGAAAATACAAACCAAACACCTCCTTAGTGCTCTTATTTTCGTTTGTTATACGAAGTTATGAATAGATCATTAGTTAACATGGATTGTTAACTCTTAGGGTCTATTTGGGATCTGCTTATTTTGTTGAAACTGAAAACTTTTTACTAAAAGTCCTATAGATAAAGGTAAAAGTTAGTTAAAACAGTACAGTGAGACACATGAATAGTACAAAAAAGTGCAATAAGACCCATGAATAGTAGCAAAAATAAGCTGAATAGTAAAATCAGCTGACTTTTTAATTTATTCCCAAACGCACACTGAGCTTTGTTAGCCTATTATTAAGTTTTAACAATCCGAATCTTGAAATTTTAAGACACTATCGGAAAAATGCTCTATGTTCCTAAGACTGAAAACATTCTTTTGTAACAAGGTAAATGCGTAAATTGAAATGATTAGTGAATACTTGTAATGCTTGTTCTGCACAGACGTTTTTAAATTGCTAATTTCCTCACTAAACAAAATTATGTCTTCCAACTCTCTCACACATTATAAAGGCTAAACCATCACTCTATTTTTACGGATTATCCTACCTCTCTACTTTTTTTATTATCAACATAGGAGTAACACTCTTAATACATAGGAACATTGCACTTCCTTATTATTATTCTTCTAATCAATGTGGGATTCCAAAACCAACTAGAAAACCTCCAAACTTAATCCTTTCATGGACTAGATTTAACAAATCTCCACCTCTAGCCTTGAGCTGTCTTTGCTAGTATCCTTTGAGTACCCTCTTTACATCTTCTTTGTCAGTAGGAATGCTCTACCACACGTCCTTAACAAGAGATGATATATATTGAGTTCACACTATGCCTAAACTTCTCATTCAAACTCATTTGCACAACCATTTCATTCATATTGACCACAAATCTTACTGTTTTACATCCATGGTTATTTTTCCTTTGCTGTGTTTTACTCAAAGACTCATCTTTGCATTTTGCTCCACCTTTAACTGTCCCACCAATCAACTTGCTCTAATGCATTTGTTTGCTAAATTATAACTCCACCTTTTGTATAATATCCATAGTTCATAGAATACGGCCGATCCAAAGAAATCAAATTTCTTTCATGCCCATGTACATGTTTCACATTACACAAGATTTTCACTATCCCATCAAATATCTTAACTTTTATGGTCCCTATTCATGCAACATTACATTCTCTTCTATTAGTCAACATTAAAACTTTCATCACAAGTCCTATACGTGTCAATCCAATCTTTATTCTAACACATATGAAGCAACAAGCAGAATCCAAAACTCATGATTTTTTAAACAAAATCTATACTTTTACTAACCATCATAGCAGCGCCACAATCTTCATTCTCGCTATTAGTTATAGAATTCATTGCATATGCAAACTTCTTACAATCACAACTTTTCTTGAGCTCTTCTAACTTAGATCTTAGCTTCTTGCATAGATACTAATGTTGTCCCATCTCATAATAATAATAATAATAATAATATTCTACATCATTTATATCATTCTTCAGTCTAGAATTTGATATTTGCTTCTCCTGCATGACATATTACTACCATGACTTGAAAAAGATTTCACCATAAATGCCCCATAGTCAAAATTGTTTATTCTTATTGAGCATCTTGATCTATAAAGAAATATTGTAACCTCTTCTAACTTTAGTGTTTCCTTGCCAACCAACATAATAGTCACTAGGCAATCATATGAAGGAGAGTGTGAAGTTAGAAGTAACAAGGCCAAATCTTGCTCCTCAATTTTCGCATCCATGCTTGAAAATTGAGTAGTCAATCTATGAAAAGCATTCAAGTGATCCCTAATATTGGTATCTTACTCCTTATTAAATTGATACAACTCTTTCTTCAAGTTTCCTTGCTTGAAGTCAGCATTAGGGATACCACTAGGACTCAGCACCTAGGGTAGATCTTGAGTCATCACCAAACCAAAGAAAGACCAAACATACATTTTTCTCATTCATCAAAATATCAACAATCCCCTCAATGAGTACAAGCGGTTGCTTATGGTTCAAATTGGCGTAGGAAACCCTAATTGTCTTATTACAAAAATAATCTTGCTTCCAAATTAAATACTAATAGCCTGCTAAACTACTAAGGCCTAAAACATAAAAATACAATTGACTTGCAAACATAAATAATACTAAATAAAAATCTTCTTGCATCTCCTGCATCAACTAAATATTTGTAAGTGACTTTGAAACATATATCTTCTCTAATTTTTCCATAATTAGTGGGAAAGAAGTCTCATTCAATATGTTATAGCTTATCTCTAGAGCTTCTCAAACAGATAGTACCTACTACCTTCTTCTCAAGCTCTTCCCATTCATCCTAGAAAGATTTTTTTGCTTTCCATATAATTCTTTAATTAATCCTTATTGTGCTAGGATGTCTTCTTCGATCTCAAAACTTTGTGCTTGCAATCTCCTAAATGCCTAACTAATAGCTCTTATCCCAATTTGTAGTGAAGACACGCAAAACAATATGAAGGCAAGTAGCAAAAGAAAGAAAAATTGATATGGTTTGGCAAACCAATTTATTGTAAAAACACACAAAACAATAAGAGGCAAGTAAGAGAAGATACAAAATTTGACAAACGCCAACCAAAAAAATCCACCAAACAATCTTGTTGATTTCACGTTAGCACACTAGACAAAACTCAGTCTCTGATTTTCTCAATAGACAAAGTTTTCTCTTCTTCCCTCTCCCCATGTGTATGTTAAAAAAATACTTAGTATTCTCAAAAAAAAAAAAAACTCCTACCTACATATAAAAGCCTACATCACCAGTTTACAAAGACTACCCCCTACTTCATTTTCTTATCAGTATGGGAGTAGCACTCTTCAAATATAGTAATATTGCACCTCCTTATCTTTCTTTTAACTAATGTAGGATTTAAAGTCAATTAAGAAATCTCTCAAATTTATTCATCTCGTGGGCTAGACTAATCAAAATCATGTTTAAAATATTACTACAGCATAGTTTAAGTTTATCATAGAGTGTGACCATATGGGTGTACTTCTTTTATCTTTTTATATATGTGATTGAACTGGGTTAGTTTCACATGGTTGTAACCTTTCCTTAGATAAAGAGAATTAATGAAGATGATGCATTTGCTATATAATTAAACGTATCATTACATTTAATTATAAAAGATGCAGGTGAACAGGCGATGCTGAATATAATTTTCTAATCCAATGCAGGATAATTAACAAGCAGACCCCAAGTAAGTTTGATCTGCGACATCACCCAATTTACAGTGGAATTAAATCAGCTGAAACCTTAAAGGTTAAACACCCCCTCAACCTTCTCTTTTTTTTCCTTTACCTTTTTAATTTTAAGTTTCATTAATTTGCACATCCATAAGCCAAATTTAGCAACATTGTTCCTTTGACTTGCAATACAGGGGACTATTTCTCTGATACATAACAAGGCTGTGATGGAACCGGCATATTGTCCCATGTACGCTCTTCTGTTTAGTGATCTCAGTTTACAGCTCCCAGCTTTAGCATCTGATCAACCTGATGTTAACGTAATTACTTTCAAGAAAGTCCTACTGAGTAAATGCCAGGAGACATTTGAGCATGCTGACGAGCTGAGTGAAGAAGTAAGGCATATGACTGCTCCGGAGCAAAAGATGGAGCGTAGGGTTAAAGAAAGAATGCTCAAGCTTCATTTTCTTGGAAACGTTCGTTTACTTGGAGAGCTTTATAAGCAGAAGATGGTACCTGAAAAAATCGTTCATCACATTGTCCAGGTTCCATTTGAACTTCCTTTCTCTGTTCTGTGGTTCAAGCAATTCACTGTTCATATATAGCTCTAGTTTAGAATATATTGATTGTTATTTATATTGCTCATGTCACTTGTATACGTGAAACAGGAGCTTCTAGAACCACCTGAGGAAAACGTGGAAGCTATATGTCAGTTACTTTGGTAAGCAGCTTGATGAGAACCAAAAAACACGGCGTATAAATGAAGTATACTTTTGTCGATTGAAGTTACTGAGCACAAACCCTCAGTTGGCTCCTCGACTGAGGCACATGATTCGTGACATTCTTGATTTGAGAGAAAAAAACTGGCTTCCCAGACGTAAAGAGGTATAGATACGAATGTCATCTTTATTTTTGAAAGATATCATTATGTGATATCATATGTCTGTGCAATGTGCATGCATGGGTTTGGCTTGGATTATCTATCCATCTCTTTACTACCTTGCTTTTCCAGGTAAAACCCAAATTAATCCCTGAAATACAGTCAGAATCGCAGAATCAAGGGAACACCAGCCCAGGTAAATACATCCCCAGGTTCAGAAGAGATGCAATGTTGAGTAATCTTCAGAGAAAAACAGTCTCTCTTATTGAGGAATATTTCACTATCAGACTTTTGGACGAAGCGCTACAGTGTGTGAAGGAACTAAATTCTCCAGATTACCACCGTGAGGTTGTCAAGGAAGCTATTTCCCTTGGACTAGAGAAAAGTCCACCCTGTGTTGAACCAGTTGTGAAGCTTCTTGAGTATCTGTTTGCTGAGAAAGTTCTTGCAGGTAGAGACATAGAGCTTGGATGTTTACTTTATGGCTCAATGTTGGATGATGTAAGTCTTGATGTACCCAAAGCACCAAATGGTTTTGGTGAAATTATTGGGAAACTAGTTCTGGCTGGGGTCTTAGATTTTACAGTGGTGAATAAGGTGGTGAAGAAGGTGGAAGATGAGCGGTTGCAGAAAGCTATAATTGATGGAGCAGAGCTGATTGTTAATTCAACTTCGACTGGATAGAGTCTTTTGGAATGCATCTGATGATGACTGATAGTTTGTAAAATTGTAAATAGATTGAGCTGTTATAAACACAGGTTGAACTTGTTAAAAAGTTTGTTTATCTAGATTTTATATAGGCTTAAGATTGGATTGTGTGACTTTGTAAATAAACTCATCAAATATCAACTTTTATTATTTGTTTTTTTTATTGATATTATAAATAGTCTGTATTGTAATAAAAAATAATATATAATTTTTAATAATATAAATAGTCTATAATAAGAAGACTTAATCTGAAGCAGAGTTAACATCACTGCCACTACCAGCAGGGTTAAAAGAATCACCTTTTTTTTTTTTTTTTACTTTTGTTTACACACAAGCCGGCAAACTATGAGGACAAGAACACAGGCTGGAAATTGATTTATTTGACCTCTATTGACTTTAATTTTGCTTTGGTTGTTGTGTCTGTGAGAGGGATAAAGAATGTTTCAGCTGTGGGAGATATTTATTAGCATATCAATTTGTAAATATTTTATGGTAAAATTTATATTAGTTATAATATTTTTAATTTTTATTTGGACTTATTTATAGCCTAAATTTGGGGCTTTTTTCCACTTGAAACCTTGGGCACTTGCCTCATAGATAGAGCCAGCCTTGCGGAGGAGGAGCACCGCCAAAATGAGAGGAAAGAGAAATAGAAACCAATAACAGATCATCGTTGTTGGTTGCTACGTTTTTGCTATAACACCACTGATGTAGTATATTTCTTGGCAATGGGAGTGTTAAAATAGCTGTTTAAGTGGTTTTACAAATTACAACATTCAATAATGTGAATGTCCTCACCTAAGTTTATTGTCCCCACTCTAAAACCTTTATGTCACGTAGTCTGTTGATGCTTTTTTTTTTTATAATCGTAGTCTGTTGATTCTGTTCATATGACTTGACTTTGTAAATAGTATCTGTTCTTAAAGACTTTACGTAATGGTGAAGGTTGCAGTGCTTTTTAGCTTCTCACTTATTTACTTTCCCATTACTCACACATCCATACCCAGACCTCAAAATCCTAAAATTTCAATTCTGATCTCTCTCTGCAATTTCGTGGAGTTCGTGTTCCTAGCCATTGATAACTGACTTCCAACGTATATACCTCTCCCATATATTCTTCCAACATCATCTACTTCATGGAGCAAGCATTGATCGGTCCGTACACATCAATCCTTTTTTACTACATGTTCTATTGTTTGGTTGATGAGAAAATGAGTGAAACGAAAGGAAAAGTACACAAAGCTTTTGCATTTTGTTTTATTTTATTTACGGTTTGTGATGTTTTTAATTTCGAAGCATGAAATGAAAATTGTTTTGTCAATTTCAGCTCAGACAGGGGAGCAAGAATTGTTTCCTTTTTTTAAATAATGTGGTAATGTCCATGAGGTTCTGTTTCTGAAATAAAATACCAGGGTTTTAACTTTAAGACATTAATTAAATAGTTTCATTTGATTTTTTCTTTCAACATTTTCCCGGAAACCAAACATATCATTAATTACCTACTACCTCATAAATTTATTGATTTTTGAGCTTATCCTATATACATGTTGTCAGCTGGTCTTTCAAGCATGAGTCTCCTACCAAACTCAGAGCTAAAGCAAAATTCAAACGACATCCGAGAAGCAACAACGCAGCAGCGAGAGCTAGATATGTTTCCGGAATTAGTGGCATCTGATGTTAAGTCTCACTCGGATGTTACTATGAATAAGATGGTCAGTACTCATCATCAAATCTCATACTAACTTGTATTATTACATAACTATTATTAGTGAGTCTTTTAGATTATATACTCTTAAATAGTGAAATTCTGCAGGATTTTGTGATCAGGTCCCTTAGAATACCCTTTAAAAAAACAAGCCCCTAGGCTTTCATATCCCATTACATAAGAGTAAGGCTTAGCTTCAATGTACTGGAGCCAACACGATGTGAACATGTGATAAAAATAGGACATATGCTCATATTGATGCTTTCTGCCCGCCACTTTTTATATGGACCTATTATCATTTTTCTCAAACATGGCTTGGATTTAGCATCCAGTATGCTAGACCCAATATGACACCACTTGCCATATGTCTTATATTAGATTTCATGAGCAGGGCTTTTTTTTTCCTCACCACTTACATGATCCATCAGTTTACCAAGTTATAAAATTTAGTGTTAAATTGGTGTATTGGTTGGTTGAGTCTTTAAGTAGGAAATTTACGATCTAGGAATCTTTTACTTTTTGTTAATGAGTTTACTGTCACACACTGTAGTGTCGGTTGGTTGGTTCTGTAACTTTCTTACCTACACTTCTCAACAAAAGAAAAATCTTATTTACTTACATATATTCTCACTTTTTTAGGTACAATTTAATCAGCATTTGACAAATAATCCGGAGACCAGAAACCGACGGTTGCCTAGAAGAAAAAAAGTAAATAAAATTTCAGCACTTTACATTACTTTATTATCAGTTTATTTTGCTTTTTGTTGATTGCTTTTATTGAAAATTGAAAAATTAGAGAGAATAAGATTTTAAAAAATTGTACATAAAAGCTAAACGTTTGTCAATAGAAGCAAACAGATTACTGTGTGATTGTGTGTTGGGAAATTGCTTTAAATTTTTTCTTTTTTTTGCCTTTTGTCTAAACATTTTATTTTATTTTTTGCAAATAATCTAACTTTTAACTTTTTGTGTAACACATTTAACATAAAAATTATCAAAAATCGTATTTTTTGATAAACACTATACAAATAAGTTGTCGAAAATAAACAAAATCTAAACACACTCATAAAATTACTACATTTATATCCTAAAGTCAAAAGTTTAACATTGTTGCTGTCACAAAGTCTATACTGAGATTGGGCAACCTCTCAAGTGTCAAGATTTAAAAGAAAGATATATTATCATAGATTCACTTTCTCTTCTTTGATTGGCTGAATTGAGACTATGCATGTATGTATGTAGGTCATGCTGTAAACATGCATGAATATAAGCATGATTAATTGGATCTTTTTAACTTTGCTTACATCCTTCCCTTACTTCTGATAGGAAATAGACTCTGTTATACTGTATATAAAATAGCTTTAGAATGGATACTTTTGGGCTTGTGTCTAAATGAAATTTCAACATTTAATTTTGAAAGGATGAATGTGTCAGAATTAGCAATTTACCCTTTGCCTCTTTTTCTGGGAAATTTTTACATCAAAATTATGCCTTTGTGTATTTGTAGCTTTCCCTGGGCTTTACTTCGAATACTTGAGTTTAATTGTTGCTGTTGTTTTAATTATCAGGGAGGACCTCAACAAAAAACTGACTTACCATGGTCAGCTAGAAGGGAAAATCTCTCTGAAAACGAACGTATCTTGAAAACAGCAGCAGATAGGTAATATATTAAAATACCATAGTTGTGCTGCTTCTGCAGGATATATGATTCTTACCTCATGTGCTGATTAGCTCTTTGATTTCCATTTGTTATATGAAATTATTAATAGATCAATAGTTAACGTGGATTGTTGACTCTGAGCCTTGTTAGCCTTTTCAAGTTTTAACAATAATCCAAATCTTGAAATTTCTAGATGCTGTCAGAAAAATGCTCTATCAGACTAAACCATCACTCTATTTATAGGGATTATCCAACCTCTCTACCTTATTATATTATCAATGTGGGATTAACAGTACTCTTAAATTCTTAATATATAGGAATATTGCACCTCCATATTATTCTTTTAGCTAATGTGGGGTTGCAAAACTAACTAGAAAACCTCCAAATTTATTCCTTTCATGGATTAGACATAACAAATCTCCACCTCCATCCCTTGAATTGTCTTCTGTAATGACTTTTTACTAGTACTGTCCTTAACAAGAGATGCAATGTACAGGGTAAGTATTAAATGATTGTAACTGTTAAATTACCAATTATCCCAAAATCTCTTGAGATATGGTATATTTAATCATTTAACTGCACAATTTTAATAGTAACCTTTCCTTAGATAGGATAAAATTGATGTTGATGATGCATTTGCTCTTGCCTATATGATTAAAAGAATCGGTGCATTCTTATATCCTTACTTTTTGTTAGCTGCCGCTGTTGACCTTGACACTTGTTTCAAAACAGTAAAGATAACTTAAATCATAATTATCTAGAACCTAATGACAGCATTGTTTAATGTCATACGGTAATTCCTTTTTATTATCAGTAACTTGCACATCCCCCGGCCACCAAAGAAAAACTCCAACCCAAATGCATAGCCTTGGTTTTTAAGCATTTAGTTATAAAAGATGCAGGTGATGCTGAATACTAATTTCAATTCCGTTGCAGGATACTGAACAAGCATACCCCAGCTAAGTTTGATCGGCTACAGGATCACCCAGTTTACAGTGGAATTAATTCAGCTGAAACCTTAGTGGTAAGCTCTTTTTTTTTTTCTTTTTTTTCTTTTTTTTTTCCTTAAGTTTCATTAATTAACACATCCAAATGCCAAATTTTAGAAACATTGTTCTTGTTTACCTTTATGTGAAAATTTTCCTTTGACTTGCAATACAGGGGACTGTCACACTGATATATAACAAGGCTGTGACAGAACCTGCATATTGTCCCATGTACGCTCTCCTGTGTTCTGATCTTAATCGAAAGCTCCCGCGTTTCCCATCTGATGAACCTCATGGTAGAGACATAACTGTCATGCGAATCCTATTGAATAAATGCCAGGAGACATTTGAGGGTGCTGACGAACTGACAAAAGAATTACGGTGTATGACTGCTCCAGAGCAAACAATGGGTCGTAGGGTTAGAGAAAGAATGCTCAGGCGTCGTTTTCTTGGAAACATTCAGTTAATCGGAGAGCTTATGAAGCAGAAGATGATGTTTGAAAGGATTGTTCATAATGTTGCTCAGGTTCTCATTCTGACTCCCTCTATCTTGTTAGAAATAATTGGACCCGATATTAGTCGAGGTCCAAGTCCATCAAGACGTCTAAACCCCCCGGGGGGTGATTAACATTTTAATAACTTAGCCTACAAAATATATAGGAACCAAATATTTGGATTATTCCAATGGTACTCTTAAAAAAAATTGTCCAAATTGGTAAAATGAAAATTTTAAGGTTCCATTATGGAATTTAGCTTATTTTATAAATAAGATAAATTTCAACTTACTTCATGATGATTACTCATTATCATCAACCCAGCAAACATATATTAAAAATGTAATTGTTAAAAAATTTCTGTCATGGATGTAGGCTGAACCATGTTAAATCCATTATGTGTTTTCTCTTTACCTTCTTTCTTTTCTTTCTAAATGTAATATTTTTCTATACAATAGGTTTATGCCATATATTGTTCAAATATATTGTAAATATATTAACTGTTATTTATATGGCTCATGGTTACTTGTGTACGTGAACAGAAGCTTCTTGGACCAGCTGATAGCAAGTTTCAACCCAGTGAAGAAAATGTTGAAGCCTTATGCCAGTTATTAATCACTCTTGGTAAGCAGTTTGATGAGAGCCCAACATCACGCTGTAAAAATGATGAGTACTTTAGGCAGTTGAATAATATGAGCACCAGCACGCAACTGGCCCCACTACTGAGGTTCATGATTCGTGATCTGCTCGATTTGAGAACAAACAATTGGGTTGCCAGGCCTGAAGAGGTACACAGCTAATTTCTTATACAAAAGTTGTGTTTATAAACTTTCCATTTGCTTTTTGTTGTACTGATTTGTAAATGTGTAACAATCCCTTTTCTATATCTTTATTTTTTGCAGGTAAGAGCCAAAAATATGACTGAAAAATACTCAGAATCACAGAATCTAGGCGATACCAGCCCAGGTGGCTTCCTCCCCATGACCAAAACAACTGCAAGGTTGAATAATCTTCAGAGAAAAACAATCTATCTCGTTGAGGAATATTTCATTGTCAGGCTTTTGGACGAAGTGCTTAAGTGTGTGAAGGAACTAAATTCTCCAGCTTACCACCCTGAGGTTGTCAAGGAAGCTATTTCCCTTGGACTAGAGAAAAGTCCACCATGTGCTGAACCAGTTGCGAAGCTTCTTGAGTATCTGTTTGCTGAGAAAGTTCTTGCAGATGGAGACATAGAGCTTGGATGTTTACTTTATGGCTCAATGTTGGATGATGTTAGTCTTGATGTACCCAAAGCACCAAATGGTTTTGGTGAAATTATTGGGAAACTAGTTTTGGCTGGGGTCTTGGATTTTACAGTGGTGAATAAGGTGGTTATGAAGGTGGAAGATGATCGGTTGCAAAAAACTATATCTGGTGCAGCAGTGCGGATTGCTAATTCTACTCCTGGACAGAGTGTTTTGGAATCAAAAGCATCTGATGATGAGTGATATTTTAGTAGAATGTTAAATGACTCAAGATGTTATACGAGGCTTAGCTTGGTAAAAAACTTAAAATTATATAGACTTAAAGATTGAACTGTGTAAACTGTAAGTTTATAATAGGTTGATAAAATATCAACTTTTTAATTGTTATTTATAAATACTACAGATAGTTTATTTTGTAGTAAAAAATGGTATATATTTTTTTAATAATATAAGGTTGATGAATTTAATTTTTATAAATTATTAGTATAGGTTTGTGGCTGATAAAAAAAATGTAGTTGTAGTGTTCATTATATATGAAAAAATAATAAGTTAATTATGTAGCTCATAAACAAGCTCAAACTTGTTTCGACCAAAAAAAAAAATCAAACTTGAACATATTATATATTTATTTTGGTAATTAATTTGAGTTCAACTCATATTCAAAATAAAATTAAACAAGCAATTATAAACGTATAATATATGGTTAAACTTAGTTCATTTACAACCCTACTAGTAAGTAGCCCTAATGTAATACTTATTAGCATGAAGTACATTGAGGTGACAATTTTGTCTGGCATTGAGGGCTTGACCTCCCTTGCCCCATCCCAAATTACATTGTAGTGGAGAAGGTTGGTATAATATTATATTTTTATGGACTAATGAATGATGAAAAATGCATTCCTTTTGAATTCAATGTGTTTCCTTTTAAGGTATTTTTTGTACCATAGTTACCATATTAGAACTCACGATCTTACAAATTAGTCAATCCTTATATCTTGCCATTATGATCTCGATTACTGGATCAAATTGGAAGTGAAAGGGCTACATGAGTAGGCCTAGACAACCTCATCGACTCTCTTCCTCCTTGTCTTATTCTGATCTTGTTATTCATGAGCTCATGGAAGCCATCCACTATAACATCGTATATTGGTGCCAATCTGTTTTTAGTTTCAAGGTTGATAATAAAGAGCGATGGTACCTAAGATAAAATCCTGTGAGGGGTTGAAACCTCTATGGTTTTAATTTGAGGACTTGGCTTGGGTCTAATGTGCTCCAATACACTAGATCCATTTTTATGATGACACGGATTTACTTTTGGCCATGTGTATTATCGCAATTGGTCCAATGCACTTGAGGCATTGTACTCAGTCTTTACTCTCTCTTTTTTTGGTTTAATTCAAATTTCTTTTACTTTGCTTGATATGGTCACGATTAGCATAGGTTATAACGGTTGGATTTTTTTGGGTTTATGTAGTTGAACCATTCTAGTTGGTTAGGCCCGAACCGTACCAATCAGCCACATTAGGTGTTGGTTTGTTGGTCTTGGTTAGGTGAGTTTTTTGGGCTCAATCCAAGTAATTGAATCTAACAAAAAGGGTAGGTGAATGTAGAAAGAGTGGAAGATATGACGACTCTAACTTTTGCTTGAAGATTGAAGACGACAAATGAAGTGGTGGTTGGTCTTATTGTGGGTGTGAGGGAGGAAGTCTCAAATTTGACTTAGGTTGGTGTGGAAATCTCGTAACACAAATTTAAACTTCGGTTTTTGGGTATTTTTTTAAAGTATTTTGTTTTATATATATATATATATATATAAGGTTGACAATCGGTTCAATGATTGTCGAGATCCAAAACATATGATTGACATACTAGTTGACCAACATTGGAAAGGAGTACATCAATCACCACCTTTGCCCCTATCAACCACCTCTTTTAGCGATTCGAGTTGTGTGAAACCCGATCGAAATTGATAAACCCAGCAGTATCCTCGTCCAAAAGAAGAGGTAATGGACTAGGGTAACCTCAATCTCCATCCAATAAAATGTCCGTCAGATGAAGAAAAGGTCATCCACCAACAAACAATGGAGAAACGTGATAGTAATAAATCTCTTTCCCGTTGGAGAGACAAAAATCCTATCATTGACACCTCATAGAGGCATTACGGATACCACATTGAAACCACCATTAAAATACCTCCAATGGTTAGGAAGGAGAAAAAGGTGTATATATACCAACACCCCAGGACCTGAGAAGGTATGGATTCTATACAAAATATATTCTCACATCTTGCTACCAAGTTTTCCTTTCTCTATCTTTGTTATCTAACTTTATCATCGAAGGCTTTGTGGTAGGCACCACACCGGTGACCCATACACCTTTCAACTTTCATTCACTCCTACAAGATCTCTGGTAGTCCTGGACGATGCCCTCTAGACGATCATTCTGACTGCCAATTTTAGCATCATCAGTTTGGCACCGTCTATGGGGAACGACTTTCTTCGCACCTAGGTTCGAGAGTATAGTTCCATTCAACTCACAAGTCCAGATGGAGTCCAACGCTTACCAAGATTCTGCAGCATTAGCTCTGCAGATTTAGACACTCGCAGCTAGATGGAGGAGCTTACCAAACAAAACCAAGAAATGAGGTTGCTACTGCAACAAGAAGACAATCACTTGGAGACAACCAGAAAAGACGACCAGGTACTCTAGAAGGGGCGAGCTCGGACCTTCTCAGAGAAATGAGAAAGGAGATGGATGAGCTGAGGAATGCGATCAAGGAGAAAATACACTAGAATCTAGATAGAATGGTCATGAGAACAAATTCACCCTTCACCACAGCGGTCTTGAAATGCCCAGTACCCTCAAAGTTTCGTTTACCACAGCTTGAGCCATTTGACGGATTGAAGGATCCTTTGGATCACCTTAATACTTTTAAGACGACTTTAGGTCTCCAATAGCCCTCTGATGAGATACTATGTCATTCTTTCCCCACCACTTTCAAAGGAGCAGCCAGGGAGTGGTTTACTAAGCTACCAATGTTGTCCATTGACAACTTCAAGCAACTAGGCAGTTCCTTCCTCTAGCACTTCATCAGTGGGTAGCGCTAAAAAAAACCAGCAGACCATTTACTTACCATCAGGTAAAGAGAGAAGGAGACCTTGAGGTTGTATGTAACGCATTTCACTTAAGAAACTTTAGAGGTGGACAAGGCAGATGATAAAGTATAGCTGACGACCTTCAAAGCTGGATTGAAGTCTAGGGAGTTCATGGTCTCTCTAGCGAAGAATCCTCCTAAGACGATGGCAGAAATGCTTTTGAAGGCGCAGAAGTATATGAATGCTGAAGATGCCTTGGCAGCAATAGAAGGGGTAGAGAAGCCTAAGAAAAAGAAGAAAGAGAAGGAGGATGATCGAAGAGGATGAAAGAAGGATCGAGCAAATCGCCAGAATGTTGAAAGGAACAAACGAAGAGATGACAAAAACACTTGTACGGTAAAGTTCACTCCCTTAGTTATACCCATTGACCAGATTTTGGTGCAGATTAAAGATGGACACTACCTCAAATGGCCTAGGCCATTACACTCGTCTCCCAACATGCGTGACAAGAGAAAATACTGTTGTTTCCCCAAAGATCACAGACATTACACATAGGACTACAGAGACTTGAAGGAGCAGATAAAATAGTTTATACGAAAAGGGAAGTTGTAGAAGTTAGTGAAGAAGGGACATTCCAGCAAATCCAAGGATGATAACAAGGGTCAACATGAAGTCTCTCAAAGGGACGAAGACCACATGCCCCTTCGTCCACAAAGTGCCATAGGGGAGATAAAGACAATCATAGGAGGACCATCTACAAAGGGATCATTTAAATCCCTCAGGAAATCATACTAGAGGCAGGTGAATAGCGTTCATTGGATGCCACCTCTAAAGTAAAGGTGGACGGACCAAGATATTCTATTCTCAGAGGAAGACTCTAGAGGGGTGAAACAGCCTCATAACGACCCGTTGATGATTATGCTCATGATTGAGGGATTCAATACCATGAAGGTTTTGGTAGACAATGAAAGCTTAGCAGATATCATTTATCTCCCTACCTTCCAGTAGTTAAAAGTAGATCCAAAGAGACTTCGTCCATTTGAATCCCCTCTCATCAGTTTCAGTGGAGACAAGGTGTATCCACAAGGAATAGTAACGTTGACATTCACAACTGGCTCATTCCCCCTTCAGGTAACCAATCGACGCAACTTCCTAGTAGTAGACTCACATTTGTCTTACAATGTGATCATAGGAAGGCCTATCCTCAATCGTTGGAAAGCAGCCACTTCCATGTATTGTCTGAAGGTGAAGTTCCCAACAGAACGGGGAATTGGGGAAATAAAAGGAGACTAGGTGCTGGCACAGGAATGCTACCAGGTAGTCTTGGTGTCAAAAGAAAACCATACATGGGTAATTGAAGAAAAAACGCTAGAAATTGTCGAGAAGCTAGAGACGATTAAGTTGGTCGAAGGAGATCCTACGAAGACGACCTAAGTAGGGATGAGTCTGAACCTCCAGACAAAGAAAGAAATCATTAGCTTTCTGAGGAATAACCTAGACGTATTCGCTTAGAGTCATGAAGATATATCTGGCATACTAGCAGACATCATTAAACACCGCCTAAATGTGGATCTCGAGAAGAAACCCATCTAGCAGAGAAGAAGAGTTTTCGCTCCTAAACGGAGCAAAACAGTCATGGACGAGGTGAACAAACTACTCGCTGCTAACTTCATCAGAGAAGTATACTATCCTGAGTGGTTGGCCAACGTCGTCATGGTAAAAAAGGCAAATAGGAAATGGAGAATGTGCGTCGACTTCACGGATTTGAATAGTGCCTTCCCGAAGGACAGCTTCCCTTTGCCCAGGATTGAGCAGCTTGTGGACTTAACGGCCGAGCACAAGCTTTTTACCTTTATGGACACCTTCTCCAGATACAACCAAATACAGATGGCAGAGAAGGATTAAGAGAAGACCGTCTTCATCACCAACCAGGGTTTCTATTGCTACAAGGTCATGCCTTTTGACTTGAAAAATGCGGGAACTACGTACTAGAGACTGGTAAACCAGATGTTCAGCAAGCAGATTAGAAGAAATGTAGAAGTATATGTGGACGACATGCTTGTAAAAAGCAAGGAAGAGGAGGATCATCTAGACAATCTCAAGGAGATGTTCGACACACTCAAGTAATATAGTATGAAGTTAAACCCGGCCAAATGCACCTTTGGGGTTTCCTCTGGAAAGTTCCTCGGTTTTATGGTATCATAGAGAGGAATAAAAACAAATCCAGAAAAGGTGAGAGCCATCCTCGAGATGTCTTCCCCAAAGATGATCAAAGAAGTACAATCCCTCACGAGAAGGGTGGTAGCCCTCAACAGGTTCGTCTCCAAAGCAACAGACAAATGCCTTCCTATCTTCAAGACCTTAAAGCAAGCTTTCGTCTAGACAGACGAGTGCGAAGCAGCATTCCAGGAGCTAAAGCGTTACTTAAGCAACCCCCCACTCCTAAGTCCGTCCAAGGAAGGAGAAGACCTGTTCTTGTACTTAGTTGTGTCCACAACTGCGGTTAGCGCAGCCTTGATCAAGGAAGAAAATAGGATACAGCGCCCGGTGTATTACATCAGCTAGGCTTTCCCCGTGAATAGAGAAGATCACATTCTCCCTGATAGTGGCCTCTAGAAAGCTTCGTTCGTACTTCCAAGCTAACCCGATCATAGTAATGACGAACTAGCCCATTAAGAAAGCAATGAATAAACCTGAGGTCGCTGGGCGAATGGACAGTGGGCCATCGAGCTCAGTCAGTTCGACATAGAATATTAACCCCATGCAGCCATAAAAGCCTAGGCGCTGGTAGACTTCGTAGCATAATTCACCTCTCCTGAACACGAAGCCAACCAGGAAGACCTTTGGACGATTCATATGGACAGGTCATCCAAGCAAAAGAAAGGCAGAGCAGGCATCGTCATCAACTCCCCTGAGGGGGATACTCTGAAGTATGGAGTTCAACTTAAGTTTCCTATGACCAATAACAAAATGGAGTACGAGGCTATACTGACAGGGCTGAGGATCGCCCAGGCGCTTGGAGTTAAAACAACCTTGCTAAGAAGTGATTCACAGCTCGTCATAAGGCAAGTCAAGGAAGACTTTGAAGCAAAGCAGGCAAGGATGAAAAGATACCTCAAATTGACGAACTAATTGTTTAGCAAGTTTGATCGGGTAGAGTTTGTTTAAATCCCACGAGATCAGAATGTAGAAGCTGACGAAGTGGCTAGAAGTGCGTTAATAGATAATCAGGCAAAGGAGACTAATTGGAGATTGGTAGAACAGAACTCTCCCAGCATCTAAGAATTTCAAACCTTTCCAGTGTACACCCGCACTGGATGGTCGAGCCCAATCTTGTCCTACCTTAAAGATAGACGATTACCATCGAATCTTGATGAAGCTAAGAAGATCAAGAAATGAGCTACTAGATTCACGGTACTAAATGATGAACTGTACAAAAGAGGTTTCTTACAGCCTTACTTGAGATGTGTTGAAGAAGAAGAAGTCAAGTATGTTTTGGAAGAGGTTCACAGGGGCATTTGCGGTGACCACATGGGAGCAAAGTCCCTTGTAAGAAAGATCATGAAGGCATGCTACTTTTGGCCCACAATGCAACAAGACACAGTGGATTTCGTCAAAAAATGCGATAGCTGCCAAAGGTATGGGAACGTCCAGCAAGTCCCAAGAGAAAAGATGATGACCATCACTTCGCCTTGGCCATTTGCACAATGGGAAATTAACATTATGGGGCCTCTACCACAAGGAAAGAAGCAAGTAAAGTTCTCACTCATCTCTATCGACTACTTCATGAAGTGGGTGGAGGCAGAAGCACTAGCCATGATCACATAAGTAAATGTACGACGTTTTGTATGGAAAGATATTATATGTAGGTTTGGGATCCCGCAGACGATCATCTCGGATAATGGTCGTCAGTTTGAAAGTCAGGGATTTAGATCGTTTTGTTCAAACCTTGGCATCAAAAACAAATATTCATCCCTAGGACATCCTTAAGCCAATGGACAGACGGAAGTAACGAATCGAACATTATTGAAAATCATCAAGGCCCAATTAGTAGGGGCTAAGGGAGTATGGCCAGAGGAGTTACCGAGCGTTTTATGGGCTTACAGAACCACAACAAGAACCCGAACAGGAGAGACACCATTCAACCTAACATATGGCACAGAGGTAGTCATCCCCGTCAAAATAGGGCTCACCAGCCTCAAGAAGGAGTTCTTTGTTGAACGCAGCAACGACGACCAATTGAAGCTGAACCTGGATTGTTTGAACGAAGTCAAAGATCAAGCTTCTCAAAGAATGGCCAAGTACCAGCAGAAGATGGCCGAGTACTACAATCAAAGGGTAAAGCTCAAAAGGTTCAACATCGGAGACCTCATCCTGCGAAAAATGACACCTGCAATGAAGGATCCAGCATAAGGAAAATTAGGGCCAACATGGGAAGGACCATATAAAGTCGTCCACTACCCTCGACGTGGAAGTTATCACCTAGAAGATCTGGATGGGAACAAGTTGCCTCGTCCATGGAATGTTGAACATCTGAAAAGGTATTACAGGTAGAAATTGTAGCCCGTTTGTAAGCAATCAGTGATACCTAATGTTTCTTTTTTTTTCTAAGAAGATCAATAAACTCATTATCTAGTGTTTGACACATTCTGCCTAACTTTTCCCCTTATGTTAGTACTAAATCGCCAGCGGGATACGAAAATTCCCTGTCAAGTTAAAATGATAAGATTCCTCAAAAGGATGTAAATCATTTTAACTAAAAGAAAAGACGATAAGATTCCTTAAATGGATGTACATCGTCCACAAAAAAAAAAAAAAAAAAAAAAATGGAAAAGACAATAAGATTTCTTAAATGGATGCACATCGTCCACACACACACACAAAAAAGATTCCTTAAATGAATGTACATCGTCCACATAAAGAAAAGACGACAAGATTCCTTTAATGGATGTAGGTTGTCCCAAACCATGTTAAAACAATAAAATTCCTTAAAAGGATGTAAATCATTTCTAAGTCCTAAGAAGGACGAAGGGCATGCTCCAACAAATTTTTTTTTTCCTAAGTCCCAAGAAGGACGAAGAGCATGCTCCAACAAATTTTTTTTCTCTAAGTCCCAAGAAAAACGAAGAACATGCCCTAGCAAAGCAAAGCAAGACAAAAAATATAAACTATTTACAAATCATACAAAGGAAATAAACACACACATATATATAGAGAAAGGTTATAAATTGTTTAATAGCCCCAAAACATGCAGGGCATCCAAAAGGTGTAAATTGTTCAACAACCCCAAAACATGTAAGGCAAAAAAAAAAAAAAAAAAAGAGAGAAGCTAGGCTGGAGGAGCGTCATCCCCTTTGTCAGATGCTAGAGGGTCTCCACCAGCAGTAGCCTGGACAGCCTACGCCGCCTCGTCCACTTCAATCTCTTTGTCTATGGCCTGAAAATCCAAATCTTTCATATCTGTCTCAAGACTATGCTTCACTAAATATCTCCTTAACAGTTCGAAACCTTTAAAGTACCGACCAAACAAAATTGCATTATACTCGTTCGTGAGTTGAAAAGCGTGGACGGCCTTGATAATAGCATTCTTCATTTTCTAGTTAGCTGCGGCGATCTGCTTGTCCTTCTACTTCACCAGCAGCCTCTCTGCATTCAGTTGCTCAATTAAAGCTTGGATCTTTTATTTGGACTAGTTGTTGGCATCCATGGCTGTTGTTAGATCATTCCTAAGGCCAAAAGCTTCTACCTCCAGTGCTTCGGCCTTGGAAGTAGCCACCATAGCTTTCTCCTCGTTCATCAGGTACTGGGAAGTAATGTGCATCATCTCCCCCAACACCTAGCAATCACAGTCACGCAAAAATCAAGATCAGTTGAGACAATCTATGCCTAAGGACAGAATAAAGAAGAAAAAAGAAAAAGAAAAAAAGAGAAACGATAAACTACCTAGCCGAGCTTATGCACTTGGCGGTTTACCATCTCATGGGAGGGCATGCCAAAGATCTCCTTTAACTCCTCAGGCGTCACGACTTCGTTTGCCCGAGCCACAGCCATCCTGGCATCCGCCCAGATGCTGGCCCCTACTTTCTCTTTCCCCATATCTCTAGTCTTGTGCTTCTTGGTATGGGGAATGACCTCTTCGATAGAAACGTTAGGGGAAGTGGCACGCCCTTCATCCAGGGTAGGAGTGGACGATATTTTCTCCATCACTTCTTTTTCTTTTTCCTTTTCTACGACCCTCAACCTCCGCGTACCAATGCTGGAAAGGGGCTCGTTCTTCTTTGCCTTGATTTTGGCATATAACTCCTTGTCAAACTTAGTCGTCATCTCTATGAAAGGAAAAAACAAGTAAAAATCAGCCGAAAGAAGGAAAAGACAATCCATTTTCCAGATCAAGATAACTTACTCTTCTTCTCTTCCCGCTTGAGAGCACGGAGGACGTAGTAAGAAGGCTCTGGTCCCAAACAGTGACGGGCCAAAGTCCTTGGATTAACCAGCTTGTCAAAATCTTCAATAGTACTAGCGTACTTAATAGCCTCTTGAACACGCTCCTCGAACTTGCTTTCAAGCTCAGGACAATCTTTCACTGCAAAACAGAAGAATACACAAGGTTAGAATGAACGATCAATACAAGTAGTAGATTGAAAGAAAAACATCTCATGGGAGGCAAATGCACCAAGCTAAGGGGTCTCCCATCGACGCAACAGCCTAGGGACGTCCCCTCAAAAGCCGTCAGAAAGGGTCTCCCAACCATCACTCGACATGAAGAAATATCTAGACTTCCAATAATGGAAGGACAATGGGAGGTTGACAATGAGACGAGACTTTCTATCCTATGGCACGAGCTCATAATACCTAAACTCCTTGGACTCTTTCAAGTGGTAAAGGTGGACGAACTCATTGAGCGTGATCATATCCTCGTCAGCTATGGTCATCCAAATCACCATGCAGCTTATGACGATTCTCCAAGAATTCGGCATAAGCTACCTTGAAGCTATGTTCAAGTGATGAAGAAGTTCCATTATAAACTGGTGGACGGGAAATCTGAGGCCACACAAAAATGCAGCCTCATAAAAACAGACCTCACCATGAGCGAAGGCATAAGATTTTTCGCCCTTCCTAGGAAGACGAACCCTGGTCTCTGTAGGGAACTGAAACCTATCCCTAAACTTACTAAAGCTATCTACTTTCAGAGAGCACTTTTCTTTAGGTGCGTGAAATGGTCGGGGTGTAGCAGGAACAGAGGGACGAGAGGACGAAGGTACAGAAGAGGGCACGGAAGTAGTTGTGTCCGTCTTGGCCCCAGCCGTGCCAGCACTGGACGACAGGCCAGTCTCCAAGTCACTTGATCTAACTTCAGAACCCATACTCTCCCTCCTTAAAACCTCATGCACGAACTTGAACCAAGCTAAAGATTGGCACAACAGTGGGTATAGATTACCCAACACCAGACTTAGGGTACTATCACCTAGAACAAAATCCCTAATCTATGGGCGGTGGTCACTAGAGTAGTCTAAAAGCACACCTAAATGGTCACTAGAGGAGTCTAAAAGCGCACCTAAATGAGCAAAAAAGAAGGCAATGGAGGGAGAAGTGCGCCTAATTTCAAAATAATCAACCATTAAGGGGAGCAATACAACTTTAAAAGGAAATAGGAGCACAAAGAAAGGAAAGCAATAAAACTCCAAAAGAAAAGGCGTAAACAAAGGGGGTGTACTTGAAAACTGGTAAGACAAAGAGCAAAACGCAGAAAGAAAATGGAGAAAGGAAAAGGGAAAGACAGGGCTTAAAAAGGGTGCCTCGAAAAATGCGGGAAAACCGAAAGGCCTTATCAGAAATGAGACCCTTCAACCAGTCTCGATGCAACATGTGGCCACGTCGCACAACACGCCACCACTAAGCAATTAACATAGAAGGGTGGAACCCCAAGCACCATAACCGCCCCAAAAAAAAAAAATTTCATATTCCTATAACCGTCCCAAAAAAGGACAGCCTCGGAATAGGGAGCAGCTGATAGACCCGGCAGTATCCTCGTCTAAAAGAAGAGGTAGTGGACTAGGGTAACCTCAATCTTCGTCCAATAAAATGTCCGTCGGACGAAGAAAAGACCGTTTACTAACAATCATGGAGAAACGTAACAATAATAAATCTGTTTCCCGTTGGAGAGACAAAAATCCTATCATTGACACCTCCCAGAGGTGTTACGGATACCACATTGAAACCACCATTAAAATACCTTTTAACGGCTAGGAAGGAGAAAAATGTGTATATATACCAACACCCTAGGACCTGAGAAGGTACGGATTCTATATAGAATATATTCTCACATCTTGCTACCAAGTTTTCCTTTCTTTATCTCTATTATCTAACTTTATCATCAGAAGTTTTGTGGCAGGCACCACACCGATGACCCATACACCTTTCAACTTTCATTCACTCCTACAGGATCTCTGGTAGTCTTGGACGATTCTCTCTGGACGATTATTCTGACTGATGATTTTAGCATAATCAAAAATGTTGGTGCAAAATAACTTATGTGCAATCCTAGTCACAACTATGAGATGTATAGATGAGGTTTTTTAATATTTTTTTCAAACTCAAATTCAAAAGGGAGTTTACTAGTATGAACTATACAAGTAAGACGAGGGATTATAAAAAAAAAAAAAAATACAAGTAAGATGGAGGTAGAGGCCAGAGGGACACGCGTGAGACTTGTGAATAAGTGGCGGAATTTGTTATCACACTTCTCTGCGGTTTGAACGCACCCGCTAGAATTCAAATTAGTTCCCGGGTTGGGAGTTGGGACACTGTACAAGAGTACAGATTTGACTTCCGACACGACACCTTATTTTCACAATTTCATACATATGCACGGAGATACCGACTCTCTCTCTCTCTCTTTTTTCCCTAACCTTTTGAGCTTCCCACCACGCACATCCTTTGCATCTCCAGTCACGCGCCTACTTTATCTTCCCCACTCCAGTACTCACAGTCACACATCCTCCATTGATTCCAGTACTACCCACACTCTCAAAATTTCAAATTCTCTCTCACTCTCTTTGTGTATAGATCTGTGTCTGTGATGGAGTTCAAGTTTAGAGCTGTTGATGACCGACCACCACCACCACCACCACATCCCACTGCTCCTTCCACCTCCAACTACGTCTCCAAACAAGCTTTGAGAGGTCTCCTCTTTTCTCTATCTGTTCCTCTATACCTTTATCTTCTTCTTTTTTCTTTTTCTGTTTTATATTTCAATATCCAAAAAATAATAATAATAAAAAGAATGTTTTTCCAAGTTTAAGCTTCAAAATAGCTTTTCCCTGTGAATGGAACTGTTTTTTTTTTTTTTTTTTTTTTTTTTTTTTTTTTTTTTAATTTATAAATTTTTTGTTTAGTATGAAAAATTTATCAAGTGCTTCTCTCTTTCCGTTTGGTTGCTAAGAAAACCTAGGAAAATAAAGGAACTTAAATACCTGAAATTTAGATGAGGTCCAATTACTGAAAAAGCATAACTTTTTAGCTAACAGAGCATAACTTCAATTGAATGATCTGTTTTGTTTTGTTTTATATATGTATATATAATGCTTGTCTCGTCTGTTTGTTTGCTAAGAAAACCAAGGAAAAAGAAAGGAAAGGAAATTTATGAAATTTTGATTAGGCCCAATTACGTACTGAAAGCATAACTTTCTTAGCAAACAGAGCACAACTTTCTCCTTAATGTAATTGACTAAATTTGTTTAGCAAATCCTATATCAGTATCAGCTGGATTTTCAGCCACCAGTCTGAGACCAAACTTGGAGCAAATTCAAAACCCCAATGACACCCGAGAAGCAATAGTACAGCGTGAGCTAGAGAAGGCGCGGATTAGAGAGGAAATAATTGCAGCCGAGATAACTCGGCGTAGACTGCTCGAAGTGGAGGTGAGGAGGGAGCTGATGATAGAGCGAGAGATGGCATTGCGGAGGCTCTCAGCTGAGGGCAGGATTTCGTTCGAGTATGGACTGTCAATGCACACATTTGATGGTGGCTTTGCATTTCCCAGTTGTATCAGTGCATTCGATATGTTTCCAATGCTGCCACAGCCGAGGTTACCGGAAGCTATGCCAGTCGATGTCAGGCCCCCATCGGAGACCAACAAGGATAAGTTGATTGTACTGGTTAGTTACCAATCTTACGTCTCGCCTTATTGTTGATGTTATGTTATATGCTGTCTTAATGTGTTTTCAACTAGTTTCGGTGAAACTACCAGGGTTGAGATCCTCTAGAGAGTTCCCATGTGACTCCACGTTGGAGTTCCTAAAATCTTATCCATTCATTTTAGAAAGATTGGATTTTGACACATCATCAAAAGTTTAAATAAACTTTAACTATTCCACTTTGGTATCCATTTAAATTATTGATAATGTATCAAAATTCAATCCATTCGTTCAAAGTGAATGGATATGATTTTATAAACTTTATGGTGTAGTTACTCTAAGAACTCTAGGGGATCTTAAATTGAAAGGAAAAAGTTTTCCTCTAACCCACCACGTGGCAATTAATAAAACCATCCACATATACTTTTAGTCACATGACTTATTAAATGAGTTGTGTGGCTTATTTCAATAAAGTGTGTGATAGTTTTATGAATTGCCATGTAATGGATTAGAGGAAATTCCTCCAAGTTGGTATGGAGAAAACTTTTGTCCAATTTGAAATTGCTATGTTCACCTCTTGAAGTTATAAAGTTTGTCAATGTAGCTGCGACGTAAAGCTTTTCCTAATATTAGGAAAATATTGCTAGATTTAGGTCGTATAAAGAGAAAAGTGTCAAATTTTCACTTATACATAACGAGGTTCTTGTCAAATAAATGGATCCAAAATTACCTTTTGCTCTAGGTTGACAAACAATCTTTTCAAACTTAATTGTAAGGGGCCTCCACTTCAAAAACATTTTGAGGCCAATAAATGCAAACAAATGCGTACCTAGGGAATATATTCATTGGAAGTTTGTTATAATTTTTTTCTTTACATTTTTCCTTGGTTAATACGTACGTAGATGTATCTAAATATATATAAAAGTATACTAGCATTACATAAACATGTGTGTTTGCATGCATGTTTGTGTGCACATTTGCATAATGTATCCATGTTTGAATGCATGCTATATGTACGGTGTTTGAGTCTTCAACTGCGGGACAGATAGTTGCACAGATGTAGAATCGTTAGATTAGATTTGAATTAGTGGTTATGATCTCGTTTTAGCTAGAGCAGCATCATGTTGTCTTATTTAAGAGTTTTCTGTAGTTGAAATGGCAACTTGTTCTTGAAAATGAAAGAATTGTTAGCTAACTTTTGTGGTTTTTCGCTCCCTTTCAATTAGGGGTTGAGTTTGGGTGTTCTTGCTAATTTGATAGCTTGAACTAGCTATATGATTTTCCTTTTTTTTTGTTTGAACTAACTAATTCAATAGCTAGAGCAACAACATATGTAGCAAGCCTAAATACATGTGATGCGAAATTGAATATGAATGAGAGAAAAAAAGAATGAGCTTAAGAGGAAAATAATAACTTCTTTTTTTTTTTTTTTTCTCTCTCTCATTCATATTTAGAATCGCATTACATGTATTTAGGCTTGCTAAATATGCTTCTGGTAGCCCTTCTACTTTGGAACATCACTTTAAAAGTCAGTCCTAAAGGGGCATCATAGTCATTGATTAGGTAGATTATATTACTGGATCACTGCAGCTACAAATATTTGCTATAAAATTTTTTATAGAGATGTTATTGTGATCTAGACACAAAATAATCTAGATTGATGCCTCTGATGATCCTTGGTTATTGATTTTTCATGTGTGGGTTCACTTGGAGAAAGCTACCATGTGCGTATGCAGTAGGCTTTACTGGTTGCTGTCCTACCTTCGTCCATACATTTTTAAGTACTTTACTAGAGCTGTTTTGGACCTTCAGGTCACCAAACACACCAACCGGCATTGACCTTCTTGCAGAACCAAAACTGATTGGCAAACAACAGTTTCCGACGAGTCAGTGGCGGTGATCAGTCACAAACTTGCCAAAACCGACTAGGTCGATGTAGTGGTTGGCAAGAGATCAAGAAAACTGCCTAAAATTTCACTGACCGGCCTTCTCACATATAATTTTTCCCATGTCCCCCATCTCTTCTATCAAATCTTGCACCCGATCTCAATTCTCAACTAGGATAGAGAGAGGTAAATGTGATCTGCCAATCTGGCCTTGTGGTTGTGGTGATGCTGTGCACAGTCATCATTGCTTTGCTATCGTTGATTGTTTTCAACATTGCCACCCATAAAAGCCATTTTTGGCAGTGAGTCCTCCGTTCTTGTTTCCTTAGTTTTTCACACCACTATATTTCTGGTGATGTTTGTGAGGTTGTAATTTGCTGGACTTCTGGTCAAAAAACTGAGTCTGGTGCAGCTTGGCACCCGCCATGCACTGGCGCAGCTCATTTCCCAATTTTGGGAAACCAATGAGACCGTTGTGGTGAAAAAACCTCGGCAAAATTTGACTGCATTGAACCTTGTAGAGGCCTACTTCGAACAAGTCTCTTTTGTACGTAATTAAGTTTAAATTTGGCCTTTCAATTTTATGTTCAGTATAATGCTTCTGTCATCAGGACAAAGCCAGAACTTTGAGTTTGGGGGCAGTTTTACTATTGACTGTGTGTAGCTACTTAGCAGCAGAATTTTTTTTTTTTGTGTAGATAAGAACAAAATTATTTTTGTTTAGAATTTTTTTAAAGGGCAAGCTTATTTATTTTGGATAAAATAAGTTAATTGAGCTTGATTTTGTTTTTAGTTTTATTGGTAATTTTTATTGTTGAGCTTTTTTTTTTTTTTTTTGGTTGTTGCTTGTATATTTTATTTTAGATTTTGGATTTATAAATTTTTTTATGGTCACTAAAATGAAGAAAATACTAGAGCTGCAAGTTTTTTTATAAATTATTTATGTAATAAGTGGTTACTGATAAGTAAAAAAATGACGTAAATGGTGTGCTCATATGCGAACCAATAAGAATTTGCTACAAAAAAAGTTTGTAAAAATGTTATAAAAACGTTTGTGAGTATAACATTACTCTTAAAAGAATTAATGATATTGTTAAAGGGAAATAAAATGTAATTTTAGAGAACAAAATTGCTAAAATTAATACACATATATATAATAATATTTTTTTAAAATTTTTTGGGTGGGCCATTCCCCCCCCCCCCCCCCCCGGGGTCCAAGGGTAGTTCCGCCCCTGCCTGTCACTACACTTTCTTAGCTAATAAAAAAAAAAAAAAAAAATTCTATCATTCCTACCAAACACATAAAATGAAAAATTAGTATCTACTCCACCCTCTCTTCTTTCTATCCTTTCTATCTTTTCCATCATTTCACCTTTTCATCCTCCTTACTAAACAAAAAGGTAGAAACTGCAATTTTGTCTTCTTAAAATATATATATATATATATATATATATACATATATATAAGCCTTTAATGGCATTCAAAATTCAAGTTATCTTAAGTTCAAAGAGAAAACTGAAGGATTCTCCTACAACGGATTTATAACCGTTGTTCAAATTATTTTGGCTAAAGTTCTAAGAATTCTTTTTGCAAATCATAAGATTTTGACAAATATGATTATAAAATTATAGTTGTCAAAATCCTATGATTTACAAATTGAATCAAATAACTTAACCAAAATGATTAGAATCTTAGTCATGAATCCTTTGGCTTAGGATGAATGCCAGCAGCATGCTTAACACATGCAAGTTGGACGCAAAGAATCTTAGTCATGAATCCTTTTTGATAGAAGTCTACGGTTGTCTCAAAGATCTTAAGATTTATGATTTGAAATCCTTAATGATGTCAAAAAAATGACAGCCTCAAATCCTATGTTAACAAGAAGTATGGATAAAAGTAATTGCTTCTTTTTTCTTTTCTTTTTTTTCCTTTTTGTTTTGTTTTGTATATGTAATAGGTTAGACGAAATTTGTAAAATAATATTATTTTAATAATAATTATCTAAATTAACACTGCTTTGAAGTTATTTGGGGACGTAGTTTTTTTTTTTTAATTTATAAAATAATGTTTTCAAAACACATTTTCACTTAAAATTGTCCTCAATTGGATGAGCTTCGGTGAAATTGTGTTTTCAAACATTATTTTAGGAAAAAGGCTAAATCCCCAAATAACTTCAAAACAATGGCAATTTAAGTAATTAATATTAAAAAAGTATTATTTTACAAATTTTTCCTAAGAAGTTAATTTGAGGAAGTGTAACTTATTCATTGTTGTGTAATTAATCCCCTATCTTATCAATTCATCTATGAGTGTCTACTTATAAAAGTACATACATACATACACGTGTGTGTGAGACGTAGGACAACTAGAAGTCTAGAACAAAACTGAAACAACAATAAAATAAAGAGATATAACCTAGGAGTCAACACCTAGGCCTTGCTTAGAGTTAGCACAAAGCAAGGAAACCACTAGGAGTCAGCACCAGACCAAATGACCATTTTTTCATTCATCAAAATATCAACTATCTCCTCAATGAGTAAATAAATTGCTTATAAAGGATTGCTAAACCCTAGTTCTAACCGGTTAGGAAACTCTAATTGCCTTATTATAAAAATAACCTTGCATCCAAATTAAAATACTAATAGCTTAATAAACTACTAGGACCTAAAATATAAAAATACAATTGACTTGCATATATAAATAATATTAAATAAAAATATTCTTGCATCTCCCGCATCAGTGTGTGTGCCTGCTTCTTAAAAAAAAAAAAAAAAAATTCCGAAAAAATTAATTCGCTTATGTGTGTCATGTGTCAAATTCCACATGTTAGTTAGTGACATTTTCAGGCTCTATAGATTATGAAATGAACAAGATATGGTATAACCTAATAAATCTTAAGGCTTATTTTAAATTTTAGGGTAATTGTATGAATTTAAAGAATCAACAATCTATTTTTATGTGCATCTAATGTCCTATTTAAATAGATTGAACATTTTAAAGTATCCTCCTAACTACAACTTGAATCACAATTTGATTTGAATTCACTCTATGACATTACAAGTTGATTTTGATGGAACTATTACCTTATTTGCTTTGTAGTACATGGAAGTGATTAATGAAAATTATCTGTTGTCATTTTAGGCCTGACACAGTTATAGTGCTAGATGATAGAGGAACCCATTATCAGAGTCATTGACATTTTCCATATTCTTTTTCCAAGCAATCCCTCAAATGCACTCCTTAGTTATAAATGAAGGCAGTCAATGAGCATATTTTCTACAATAAAACCTGTGAAATCTGTTATTTTTTGTAGGTGATAACTCTATTTGTGTATGTGTTTTGTGTCATATATTTGGTTCACAATTGGTCTTAAGCTTTAAAAAGGATAAAGGTTGCCATAGGTTGATGTTCATCATAAAATGTAGTCACTCTATTATGAATGCATTATAGATACATGTTGGGGTGTCCTTTACTGAACCCCGGATGTAGTGAAACACGGGCAAGGGTTAGTAAAAGATGGGCCAAAGTGACTGCACTTTGATGAACAAATGCGGGTAAATAATTTAGTCCCAGAAAATAGGATGTATGTACTTATGCTATGTTTGGTTGGGGTGAAAAGGGGGAGGATAGATAAAGGGGGAAGGAAAAAGGAGAGAAAAATGTGATATTCTATTGTTTGGTTGGAGGGAAAAAAGGAGAGGAAAGAAAATGGGGTGGATGGATTTTTCCACCTAGGCTCATCAGTTTTTTTCCTTCCAAATTGAGGGAAAAAGAGCTAGGAAAATGTTGTTGAGAAGAAAAATGAAAAATTATCCCCACTTTCCATCCTTCTACTTTTTATAATGAGGGCATAATAGTAATTTACTCTCAATCCTTCGACTTTTCCATCCCCTCTACCAAACACAAATATTTTTTATTCTTCCACTTTTCTATCCTCCTAACATTTTCCATTCTCCCAATCAACCAGAGCCTTAGAATATAGGGTCTTTTATAAGGGAAACTAATGGAAATAGTATATACAATGACCAGGTGGAGAAGAAATATAATGTCTTTTGGGGATTGAATGGGTAGGTGAGAAATCTACAGATTTTGAACATACAAGATAAGATTGAAAATGGGGTATATATAATTATAGGTAAAAGTCTTAAAAAAGAACTTTTTGAGGTTAGGAGATAAGAGATAGAATTATGTTAATAAAACTTATCCTTGGAGAAGAGACCATTAACCTAATTAGTGCTTATGCTCCTCAAATAAGATTGGAAGAATACATAAAGCGAAAATTTGGGGAGGATATGGATGAATTGATTTAAGGTTTACCAAATGTGAAAAAGTTTTTTTTTGGAGGAGACCTAAATATTTTTGTAATAGTGTATAATTGGATATTAACTAACACTTGGTTCAAGAATAGGGAATCACACTTAATTATCTTCAAAAATGGGACAATCATTAGTCAAATAAATTTCATCATGAGATGTTGTAATGATTTAGTCTAAGGCTTAGTCCCATTGCCAACTCCAAAAATTTGGAACTAAGGATTGATGTTGTAACGATTGTAAGGTATACCAGAATAGATTATTACTTACCATAGGTTGGTAATAGATATTTGCATTAGAAGAAGGACAAAGAAACCCAAGGATGAGATGGTGGGGTTTGAAGGGGAAGAAACAAAATGTGTTTAAAGATAAAATGATCAAAGAAGGAAAGTGAAATTTAGACAAAGATGATGATAAGATGGAATGACATGTCTAATTGTATTAAAGGAGTGGCTAACGAAATTTTTGGAGAATCTAAAGGATATGGGCGTCCAACTAAGGAGACTTTGGGGTGGAGTAAGGAGGTTCAAGCACCAATTAGATTAAAAAGGAGCTATGGAAGCCTACCTAGATGTAGAGAAAATTTGGGTTGTGAAAATAATATAGTGGTGAAGAGTAAAGCAAAAAAAGTTGTCCACGAGGCTAAGCAAATTATATAGTAAGTTGTATAGCAAGTTGGGGATGAATGATGAAGAAAAGAACATTTATAACCATGCCAAAACAAGGGAAATGAAAAGAAGAGACTTGAACGGTTTCAATTGCATAAAAGAGCTTTTTAAAAAGAGATGAAAAATTATTGTAATAAACTTTTTAATGGAAGCAATACAAAAGATTAGCGTGAATTGAATAACCCAATTGAGAATATAAATCATAGGTTTGTTCAAAGAATTTTGATGAGTAGGTAAATTAGTCTAATACCTATTTACGAGAGCAAGAAAGATATTCAAAACTTGCAAATTACCGAGGAATTAAACTAATGAGTTATGTTATAAAAATTTGGGGCAGTGATTGAATATAGGTTAATATACTGAACAACGGAGAATCAATTTGGTTTAATACTAGGGCTATCTACCACGGAAGCAATTTTCGTATTTAGACTCCTAAGGTAAAAATATAAAAAGTAAGGATCTTTATATATTAAGTATATTAAGTTGATTAAGAATATGTATGACGGAGTTGTAACTTGTGTGATAACAAAAGGAGGCATCACAAATGAGTTTCCCATGACTTTAGGTTTGCACCAAGAATCATCATTAAGTCAATATTTCTTTGCATTAGTGATGGATAAGCTTACTAAATCAATTCAAGAGGAAGTCGCTTGGTATAAATGCCCTTTGTAGATGATATAGTTTTAGTGCATGGATCTAGACGTGGAATTAATGTCAAGTTAGAATTTTGGTGAGACACTTTAGAATTTCGGAGCATTGATTTATGGAGGGCAATCCTACATTGTGTCCTTATGGTGTATTTGGTGAGAACGGAACTCAAGATGTTTCAAAGGGAAGGAATGGTCTATTTCAGAATTCAAATCTCTTCTTCTTCACACCTTGCTGGAGTGGAGTTCTTCCTTTAATCTTTTTCCTTGTTCTAATTTTTACACCCCTAGTGTACCTGGACTTTTGATTAATACAAGTCCGCTATTTATCAAAAAAATAAATAAAAAAGTTTAGTAAAAGTAGAAAAGAGATGAGGAGGCTATAAGACTTGATGGCCAAGAGATACCTAAGAGTGAAAGATTTTGATATCTTGAATAAATAATTTATAAAGATACAGGAATTTAAGACAATGTAAATTATAGAATAACAGCAAGGTGGATGAAGTAGAGAAGCATATAGGGAGTATTGTGTAGTAAAAAACCTATGAAGTTGGGAAATTTTTATAAGAATGTTACTAGAATCTGGATAAGCTATGCTCAAGTGTATTGAATGTTGGTTGTTAAGAAGTAACATATTCATAAATGAGTGTAGCTGAATTGAAAGTGTTCAGATGATAAGTAAATAAAAGTAAACATATGATTCAAAATGAGGAAATCCACTTACTGTGTGTTTGGGCTAGGTATTTGTAGCTAGAAGCGTAGAATTTGAGGTTAAGCCAGCATTTTAAATTCTGTTAACTGAAAATTCTGAGATTGGCTGTAAAGGTGGAAAATTAAAATTTCCTCAAAATCTTTTGGCCAAAATTTGTAAGGCCAAAATCCCAACCACAAATTCCACCTTAATCAGGCAAATCCCAGCCTAAACACCCACAACAGTAAAACCATGATTGTTCAAGGAACAAATCAAAACCGCTCATATTACTGACTGTTGTAAGTTTGATTAACAGAACCCATCACAAAACCATCACCCATGACTGTTGAACACGGTTGTAAAAGCCCAAATCCTAGAATAAGCCCTCCCCATCCCAAACCTACTTAGAGCTATAGCCAGGAGCTACTGCCAAACCACCTTGTGCCACCACCATCAATCAAGTAAGGGGAGAGAGAGAGAGAGGTTTTTGGCCATGGAAGTCAAGTGAGAGAGAAGATTAGAAAAAGAGGAAGGGGGAGAAGGAAGATTTAGTGCAGAACAGATTGGAGCACAACTATGAGAGAAGGGTGGTTGTAAAAATGATGGGTTTAAATCTGATCAAAGACGATTTGTTTTTTTTACTTAATGGTGGTTTATGCAAAACGATGTCTCTGTAGTATATGAAGTATTATTCTCACATTACATCCAAATAATGAAGTTTGTAAATGAAGGAGATGTAAACCCTTCATTTGTAAAATTCTGTGTATTTAACAATTTCTTCATTCAAACACAATGTCAAAGATAGGGAGTCCCCTGTTAATAGAGAGTCGCTTGAGATAGTTTGGTTATGTTTAGAGGAGAGTGATTAATATGACAATGAGAAAAAGTAAGTTAATTTAAGTTGAGGGAACGAAATAGTTATTGAAATACCAAAAGTTTTGTTAAAGTGAGTGAAAATGACATATCGGTTAAGGAAGTAATAGATAGTATAACTCCAAAATAGAATAGAGTGGCGGAAAACAATACATGTGGCTGATCTTGACTAGTCTATAAAGAATTCATAGCCCGTCCCAAAATTTTGGAACTAGGGCTTGGTTATTGTTGAATTGGGTGTGGTTGATGAAAGTGTTATGGGTAGGACCTGGATTTCCCCCATGAGAAATGACATATAGCAACATTCCCCAACTCTATAATAAAAAATACTTCATAATAAATCCTTAGTTCTCCTTTCCAATTTTCAGATCTGGTTAAATTTCCAAAACATTATATTTCTTGTTAAATTGCTTAAAATAAGGTAATTGGAAGTTAGATTTATCCTATACTGTTAAATGTGGAGGGTGGGATTTACATGAGAAATAATGCTTGAGGTTTCACTATTCACCAGTTGATTATATACAAGAGTTTCCTCTTATGTATTGTGTTTGAGTATTCTATTGCAGGCTAAGCCCACTCCAAATATTTCTGGAGCAAAGCGGAAAGCTGAAACCACATCTGCAGGGGGCACTAGTGAGCTCCCACCATTTGGTATAAAGAATAGACCTAAGGATGAGTGGAGTTGTGCTATCTGTCAGTTTAGTGCCTTAAGTGAGAGAGCTTTGAATGAACACCTTCAAGGTAGAAAGCACAAGGCCAAGGAAGCAGGGCTTAGAGCTCAGAGAACAGGCAGGAGTATTAGCTCTACACCATCGACAAAAAAAACTACAATGCCTTCAAAGCAAAATCCAAACAACATCCGAGAAGCAACAACGCAGCAGCGAGAGCTAGATATGTTTCCGGAATTAGTGGCATCTGATATTAAGCCTCACTCGGATGTTACTAAGAATAAGACGGTCAGTACTCATCATCAAATCTCATACTAACTTGTATTATTACCTAACTATTATTAGTGAGTCTTTTAGATTATATACTCTTAAATAGTGAAACTCTGCAGGATTTTGTGATCAGGTCCCTAAGAATACCCTTTAAAAAAAACAAGCCCCTAAGCTTTCATACCCCATTTCATAAGAGTAAGGCTGAGCTCCAATGCCCTAGAGCCAACACGATGTGGACATGTGATAAAAATAGCACACATGCTCATACTAATGCTTTCTGCCTGCCACTCTTTATATGGACCTATTATTATTTTTCTCGAACATGGCTTGGATTTAGTATTCAATATACTAGACCCAATATGACACCATTTGCCATATGTCTTATATTAGATTTCATGAACAATGCTTTTTTTTTTTTTTTTTTCCTCACAACTTACATGATCCACCAGTTTACCAAGTTATAAAATTTAGTGTTAAATTGGTGTATTAGTCGGTTGGGTCTTTTAAATAGGAAATTTACGTTCTAGGAATCTTTTACTTTTTGTTAATGAGTTTACTGTCATGATCGGACACACTATAGTGTCGGTTGATTGGTTCCGTAACTTTCTTACTTGCACTTCTCAACAAAAGAAAAATCTTATTTACTTTCATATATTCTCATTTTTTTTCTAGGTTGCACTGACACGCCATTTTTGGCAAAGTACCAGTGTCCGTGTCGGACATTGATACTGGTAAGACTTGCCAGACTCTGGTGTCCAAGCGGTGTCTTTTTTTTTTTTTTCGCTTCTCCGACACAGCTCCGACACACTTCTCTGGTGCAGGTTCCGATACATACCGGTCTGCTGTGATTCGTACTGCCTAAGATACCGAGTCATACTGGTCTGTTCCGATCATTTCAGCCGGTAAGGAGGTTTCGGACCGGTACAAACGGGAAGAACAAAGAAGAAGAAAAAGAAGAAGAAGATGAGAAAAATGGATCTGTGACTCATTGACTTGGTGCCTAATGACTGAAATCTGTGCTCCAAATCTTTCATTTTTTTTTTTTCCCTTCTAAACCCTTTTCTAATTTAGATCCCATTCCTCTTCATTGTAGCTGCCGTTACATCTTCTTTATTCTCCTTCTTCTTTTTTCCTGCGTCTTTGGTTTCTTCATTGCTGATGGACTACAACTGTGCGCTTTCAGCTTTGTGTCTTTCAAATGTTCTTATCTAACTATTTAGTCAATAATGTCGGTTAGGTAGGAGTGGTGTGGCAATTTAATGCACTTACTCTATATCTTTTGCTATTTTAGAGTCATCACGTGTCTTTCTTTTTCTTTTTTCTTTTTTCTTTTTTTCCTTTTTCTTTCATTCCATCACTTCTTCTTTTTGGCTTTAATTCATTCCTTCACTTGTTGTTTATTGTAAATATTGTATTCTTTAAATTCTATACATAAATATATTTTATGTCTAAAAATATTAAAAAATATGGCTAAATATAAAATTTAATTACTGTATCCACGCTGTGTCATACCATTATTTTTCAAAAATTGCCGTACCCCTGTATCCGTACCCATGTCGTATCCGTACCCGTGTCCGTGTCGGTGCAACTTAGATTTTTTTTAAGTACAATTTAATCAGCATTTGACAAATAATCCAAAGACCAGAAATTGATGGTTGCCTAGAAGAAAAAAAGTAAATAAACTTTCAGCACTTTACATTACTTTAGTATCAGTTTATTTAGTTTTTTGTTGATTGCTTTTATTGAAAATGGGCTGAAATATTCTTGTACTTTGAAAAATTAGAAAGAATAAAATTTTAAAAAGTTGTACATAAAAGCTAAAAGTTTGTCACCAAAGGTAACGGATTACTATGTGATTGTGTGTTGGGGAATTGCTTTAAAATTTTTTTGTTTTTTTGCCTTTTTTCTAAACATTTTTTTTTTTTGGCAAATAATCTAACTTTTAACTTTTTGTGTAACACATTTAACATAAAAATGATCAAAAATCGTATTTTTTGATATACACTATGCAAATAAGTTGTCGAAAATAAGCAAAATCTAAACACTCATAAAATTACTACATTTATATCCTGAAGTCAAAAGTTTAACATTGTAGCCGTCACAAAGTCTATACTGAGATTGGGCAACCTCTCAAGTGTCAAGATTTAAAAGAAAGATATATTATCATAGATTCACTTTCTCTTCTTTGATTGGCTGAATTGAGACTATGCATGTATGTATGTAGGTCATGCTGTAAACATGCATGAATATAAGCATGATTAATTGGATCTTTTTAACTTTGCTTACATCCTTTCCTTACTTCTGATAGGAAATAGACTCTGTTATACTGTATATAAAATAGCTTTAGAATGGATACTTTTGGGCTTGTGTCTAAATGAAATTTCAACATTTAATTTTGAAAGGATGAATGTGTCAGAATTAGCAATTTATCCTTTGCCTCTATTTCTGGGAAATTTTTACATCAAAATTATGCCTTTGTGTATTTGTAGCTTTCCCTGGGCTTTACTTCGAATACTTGAGTTTAATTGTTGCTGTTGTTTTAGGGAGGACCTCAACAAAAAACTGACTTAACATGGTCAGCTAGAAGGGAAAATCTCTCTGAAAACGAACGTATCTTGAAAACAGCAGCAGATAGGTAATATATTAAAATATCATAGTTGTGCTGCTTCTGCAGGATATATGATTCTTACCTCATGTGCTGATTAGCTCTTTGATTTCCCTTTGTTATATGAAATTATGAATAGATCAATAGTAAACGTGGATTGTTGACTCTGAGCCTTGTTAGCCTTTTCAAGTTTTAACAATAATCCAAATCTTGAAATTTCTAGATGCTGTCAGAAAAATGCTCTTTCAGACTAAACCATCACTCTATTTATAGGGATTATCCAACCTCTCTACCTTATTATTATCAATGTGGGATTAACAGTACTGTTAAATTCTTAATATATGGGAATATTGCACCTCCATTTATTCTTTTAGCTAATGTGGGGTTGCAAAACTAACTAGAAAACCTCCAAATTTATTCCTTTCATGGATTAGACTTAACAAATCTCCACCTCCATCCCTTGAATCGTCTTTTGTAAAGATTCTTTACTAGGACTGTCCTTAGCAAAAGATGCAATGTACAGGGTAAGTTTTAAATGATTGTAGCTGTTAAATTACCAATTGTTCCAAAAGCTCTTGGGATATGATAAATTTAATCATTTAACCACACAATTCTAACAGTAACCTTTCCTAAAATAGGATAAAATTGATGTTGATGATGCATTTGCTATTGCCTATATGATTAAATGAATTGTTGCATTCTTATATCCTTACTTTTTGTTAGTTGCCACTGTTGACCTTGACACTTGTTTCAAAACAGTAAAGATAACTTATATCATAATGCTCTATTAATCTGGAACCTAATGACAGCATTGTTTAATGTCATACGGTAATTCCTTTTTATTATCGGTGACTTGCACATCCCCCACCAAAGAAAAACCCCAACCCAAATGCATAGCCCTGGTTTTAAAACATTTAGTTATAAAAGATGCAGGTGATGCTGAATTCTAATTTCTATTCCGTTGCAGGATACTGACCAAGCATACCCCAGCTAAGTTTGATCGGCTACAGGATCACCCAGTTTACAGTGCAATTAATTCAGCTGAAACCTTAGTGGTTAAGCTTTTTTTTTTTTTTTTTTTTTTCATTAATTAACACATCCAAATGCTACATTTTAGAAACATTGTTCTTGTTTACCTTTATGTGAAAATTTTCCTGTGACTTCCAATACAGGGGACTGTCTCACTGATATATAACAAGGCTGTGACAGAACCTGCATATTGTCCCATGTACGCTCTCCTGTGTTCTGATCTTAATCAAAAGCTCCCGAGTTTCCCATCTGATGAACCTGATGGTAGAAACATAACTGTCACGCGAGTCCTATTGAATAAATGCCAGGAGACATTTGAGGGTGTTGATGAACTGACAAAAGAAATACGGCGTATGACTGCTCCAGAGCAAACAATGGGCCGTAGGGTTAGAGAAAGAATGCTCAAGCGTCGTTTTCTTGGAAACATTCAGTTAATCGGAGAGCTCATGAAGCAGAAGATAATTGTTAAAAGGATTGTTCATAATGTTGTTCAGGTTCTCATTCTGACTCCCTCTATCTTGTTAGAAATAATTGGACCCGATATTAGTCGAGGTCCAAGTCCATTAAGACGTCTAAACCCCGCTGGGGTTTACTATATATACATTTTTAATATAATTTTTATTATATTAAAAATTTTCAATATAAACTTTATAGATAAGATAAAATTTCAACTTACTATATATACATTTTTAATACAAACTTTATAGATAAGATAAAATTTCAACTTCCTTCATGATGATTGCTCATTATCATCAAACCAACAAATAGATATTAGAAATGTAATTTTTAAAAATTTTCTGTCATGGATGTAGGCTGAACCATGTTAAATCCATTATGTGTTTTCTCTTTGCCTTCTTTATTTCTTTTCTAAATGTAATATTTTTCTATACAATAGGCTTATGCCATATATTGTTCAAATATATTGATTGTTCTTTATTTCTTTTCTAAATGTAATATTTTTCTATACAATAGGCTTATGCCATATATTGTTCAAATATATTGATTGTTATTTATACGGCTCATGGTTGCTTGTGTACGTGAACAGGAGCTTCTTGGACCAGCTGATAGCAAGTTTCAACCCAATGAAGAAAATGTTGAAGCCTTATGCCAGTTATTAATCACTGTGGGTAAGCAGTTTGATGAGAGCCCAACATCACGCTGTAAAAATGATGAGTACTTTAGGCAGTTGAATGATATGAGCACCAGCACGCAACTGGCTCCACTACTGAGGTTCATGATTCGTGATCTGCTTGATTTGAGAGCAAACAATTGGGTTGCCAGGCCTAAAGAGGTATACATAGCTAATTTCTTATACAAAAGTTGTGTCTATAAACTTTCAATTTGCTTCTTGTTGTACTGATTTGTAAATGTGTAACTATCCCTTTTCTGTATCTTTATTTTTTGCAGGTAAAAGCCAAAAATATCACTGAAAAATACTCAGAATCACAGAATCTAGGGGATAACAGCCCAGGTGGCTTCCTTCCCATGACCAAAACAACTGCAAGGTTGAATAATCTTCAGAGAAAAACAGTCTATCTTGTTGAGGAATATTTCATTGTCAGGCTTTTGGATGAAGCGCTTAAGTGTGTGAAGGAACTAAATTCTCCAGCTTACCACCCTGAGGTTGTCAAGGAAGCTATTTCCCTTGGACTAGAGAAAAGTCCACCATGTGCTGAACCAGTTGCGAAGCTTCTTGAGTATCTGTTTGCTGAGAAAGTTCTTGTAGATGGAGACATAGAGCTTGGATGTCTACTTTATGGCTCAATGTTGGATGATGTTAGTCTTGATGTACCCAAAGCACCAAATGGTTTTGGTGAAATTATTGGGAAACTAGTTTTGGCTGGGGTCTTGGATTTTACAGTGGTGAATAAGGTGGTTATGAAGGTGGAAGATGAGCGGTTGCGAAAAACTATATCTGGTGCAGCAGTGCGTATTGCTAATTCCACTCCTGGACAGAGTGTTTGGGAATCACAACTATCTGATGATGAGTGATATTTTAGTAGAATGTTTAAATGACTCAAGATGTTATACTAAGCTTAGCTCGGTAAAAAACTTAAAATTATATAGACTTTAGATTGAACTGTGTAGACTGTAAGTTTATAATAGGATGATAAAATATTAACTTATTAATTGTTATTTATAGATAATACAGATAGTTTATTATGTAGAAAAAATTGTATATATTTTTTAATAATATAAGGTTGGTGAATTTAATTTTTATAAATTATTAGTATAGGTTTGTGGGGGATAAAAAAATGTTGTTGTTGTAGTGTTATATATGAAAAAATCATAAGTTAATTATGTAGCTCATAAACAAGCTCAAATTTGTTTCCACCCCAAAAAAAAAAAAAAAATCAAACTTGAACATGTTATATATTTAGTTTGGTAATTAACTTTAGTTCAACTCATTCAAAATTAAACTAAATAAGCAATTCTAAACTTGTAATATATGGTTACACTTAGTTCTTTTACAACCCTAATAATAAGTAGCACTAATGTAATACTTATGCTAATAAGTACACTGAGGTGACACTTTTGTCTGGCATTGGGGGCTTGACTTCCCTTGTCCTATCCCAAATTACGTTGTATTGGAGAAGGTGTTGTAATATTATATTTTTATGGATTAAATGAACGGTGAAATAGGCATTCCTTTTGAATTCAATACGTTTCCTTTTAAGATATTCTTCGTACAATAGTTACCATATTCATGGTTTTTAAAACCGGATCAGACCGGACCGTACGGCTGACCTGATTAACCGTGAACTTGAGATTGTACAGTTCTGAGAACCGTGGATGTTTTCATATTTCGTACTGTTCCTTTTTTTGGGCAAAGTTCGGCCAATACTGGCTGAAATTTTAGCAGTACTTTGGGCTTTTTAAGATCTGGAACCAAATGAAAGGGAAACAAAACACAGAGAAGAAGAAGCAGAGGAAGAAGAAGACCAACAAAGAAGAAGAAGAAAGCTCAAATGAAGAACTCAACCCTCATAGCAAGCAGCCTTCAGCATGCCGTAGGTCACCTAAACGAACCCCTTCTTACTATTTTTTTTTCTTCTTCTTCTTCTTCTTCTTCTTCTTTGTTTCGTCCTCACCTCCACATGACTAACTTCTCTTTTGCTTATGTTTTCTGCTTTCTTTGGTATTGATTTTTAGTTTTATGAACCCAAGCATGTGACTAGCATTGGAAATGAAAAGTGATAGTGGAAAATTGAAGGTGGGAGTTGAAGGTGTCACTATTATATGTCATTTCAATTTTGAATCCCTCCCAACGTTAGTGTATATCATATTCTCTCCTTTTCTTTTTGTTGTTCTTTTCTTCTTCTTTTTTTCTTCTTTTTTTCCATTATTTTTAGGTTCATATTATAATTATAATATTCTAAAAAATTGTAGTTGTTATTATTATTATTATTATTGAGTAGTGATTTGGGTTTGATATTGATATATTAGTTGAAATATTTTTAAAAAATTATGTGGATTTTGACCAATAATATATAAATAAATATGTCTCTATATTTAATTGGATTATTTTAGTTAATTTTTCTATTTGTACTAATTTAATATATTTATTTATATTTAAATTAATTATGACATAATCACAGTTCAACCTTGATTTAATTTCAAAAATCTTGAACCTCTCCTTTTTACAAATCATTGAATGGTTTGAGTTTAAAAATTATGACCATATTAGAACTCACGATCTTACAAATTAGTCAATCCTTATATCTTGCCATTGCAATCTTGATTACCGGATCAAATTGGAAGTGAAAGGGTTATGTGAGTAGGCCTTGACAACCTCATCGACTCTTCCTCCTTGTCTTCTTTTGATCTTGTTATTCATGAGCTCATGGAAGCCATCCACTATAACATCATATATTGGTGCCAATTCGTTTTTAATTTCAAGGTTGATAATAAAGAGTGATGGTGTGTAAGATAAAATCGTGAGGGGTTGAAACTTCTAGGGTTTTGATTTGAGGACTTGACTTGGGTATAGTGCGCTCCAATACACTAGATCTATTTTGATGATGACACATGTCCACTTTGGGCTATGTGTATTATTGCAATTGGTCCAATGCACTTGAGGCATTATACTTAATCTTTACTTTTTTTTGTTTTTTGTTTTTTGTTTTTTTTGTTTTTGTTTTTGTTTTTGTTTTTTGTTTTTGTTTTTTTTTTTTTTTTTTGTGTTTAACTCAAATATCTTTTGCTTTGCTTGATATGGTCACGATTAGCATTGTTCATTGGTTAAAACGGTTGGATTTTTTGGGTTTTTGTAGTTGAACCATTTAAGTTGGTTAGACTTGAACCACACCGATCAACCCCATTAGGTGTCGGTTTGTTGGTCTTGGTTGGGCGAGTTTTTTAGGCTCGATCCAAGTAATTGAATTTAAGAAAAAGGGTAGGCGAAGTTAGAACAATGGAAGATATGATGACTCCAACTTTTGCTTGGAGATTGAAGACAACATATGAAATGGTGGTTGGTTTTGTTGTGGGTGTGAGGGAGGAAGTCTCAAATTTGACTTGGATTGGTGTGGAAATCTCGTAACACAAATTTAAACTTTGGTTTTTGGGTATTTTTAAAAGTATTTTGTAAAATACATAGGTATATATATAAGGTTGACAATCGGTTCAATGATTGTCGAGATCCAAAACATATGATTGACATACTAGTTGACCAGCATTGGAAAAGAGTATATCAATCACCACCTTCACCCCTATCAACTACCTCCTATAGCAATTTGAGCTGTGTGAAACCCGATCGGAATGTCGGTGTGAAATAACTTTTGTGCAATCCTAATCATGATTATAAAATGTACAGGTGAGGTTTTTTAAATTTTTTTTTCAAATTCAAGTGAGTTTACTAGTATGAACTACATAAGTAAGACAAGGGACTGTCAAAAAAAAAACAGGTAAGATGAGGTGGAGGCCAGGGGACACACGTGAGACTCGTGAATACAAGAGTACAGATTTGGGAGTTGGGACACTCACACACACAAATACAAGAGTACAGATTTGACTTCCGACACGACACCTTATTTTCACAATTTCATACATATGCACGGAGATACCGATACGCCACTCTCTGTCTCTCTCTTTGCCCTAACCTCTTGACCTTCCCACCACGCACATCCTTGGCATCTCCAGTCACGCGCCTACTTTATCTTCCCCACACCAGTAGTCAGTCACACATCCTTCATCGATTCCATTGCTACCCACACTCTCAAAATTTCAAATTCTCTCTCACTCTCTCTCTCTCTCTCTCTCTCTCTCTGTATAGATCTGTGTCTGTGATGGAGTTCAAGTTTAGAGCTGTTGATGACCGACCACCACCGCCGCCGCCGCATCCCACCGCTCCTTCCACCTTCAACTACGTCTCCAAACAAGCTTTGAGAGGTCTCCTCTTTTCTCTATCTATTCCTCCTCTATACCTTTATCTTCTTCTCTTCTTTTTTTTTTTTTTTTTTTTGTGTTTTATATTTCAATATCCTAAAACAAATAATAATAAAAAGAATGTTTTTCTAAGTTTAAGCTTCAGAATTGCTTTTCCCTGTGAATGGAACTTTTTTTTTTTTTTTAATTATGAAAGATTTATCAAGTGCTTCTCTCTTTCCGTTTGGTTGCTAAGAAAACCTAGGAAAATAAAGAAACTTAAATACCTGAAATTTAGATGAGGTTCAATTACTGAAAAAGCATAACTTTTTAGCTGACATAGCATAACTTTCTCTTTCATGTGATTGAATGATTTTATTTTTAGCTAATTTTATAAAGCTTTCAGAGAACCTTTTTACTATAAAATGATCTGTTTTGTTTTCTTTTATATATGTATATATAATGCTTGTCTCTTCTGTTTGTTTGCTAAGAAAACCAAGGAACAAGAAGGGAGAGGAAATTTATGAAATTTTGATTAGGCCCAATTACTGAAAGCATAACTTTCTTAGCAAACAGAGCACAACTTTCTCCTTAATGTAATTGACTGAATTTTTTAGCAAATCCTATATCAGTATCAGCTGGATTTTCAACCACAAGTCCGAGACTAAACTTGGAGCAAATTCAAAACCCTAATGACACCCGGGAAGCAATAGTACAGCGTGAGCTGGAGAAGGCGCGAATTAGAGAGGAAATAATTGCAGCTGAGATAACTCGGCGTAGACTGCTTGAAGCAGAGGTGAGGAGGGAGCTGATGATAGAGCGAGAGATGGCATTGCGGAGGCTCTCAGCCGAGGGCAGGATTTCGTTCGAGTATGGACTGTCAATGCACACATTTGATGGTGGCTTTGCATTTCCCAGTTGTATCAACGCATTCGATATGTTTCCAATGCTGCCACCGCCGAGGTTACCAGAAGCTATGCCAGTCGATGTCAGGCCCCCATCAGAGAACAACAAGGATAAGTTGATTGTACTGGTTAGTTACCAATCTTACATCTTGCCTAATTGTTGATGTTATGTTATATGCTGTCTCAATGTGTTTTCAACTAGTTTTGGTGAAACTACTAGGGTTGAGATCCTCCAGAGTTCCTTTGTGACTCCACCTTGGAGTTCCTAAAATCTTATCCATTCATTTTTGAAAGATTGGATTTTGACACATCATCAAAAGTTTAAATAAACTTTAACTATTCCACTTTGGTATCCATTTAAATTATTGATAATGTATCAAAATTCAATCCATTCATTCAAAGTGAATGGATATGATTTTATAAACTTTATGGTGTAGTTACTCTAAGAACTCTTGGGGATCTTAAATTGAAAGGAAAAAGTTTTCCTCTAACCCACCATGTGGCAATTGATAAAACCATCCATATATACTTTTAGTCACATGACTTCTTAAATGAGTTGTGTGACTTATTTAAATAATGTGTGTGATTTTATGAATAAATAATGTGTGTGATTTTATGAATCACCATGTAATGGATTAGAGGAAATTCCTCCAAATTGGTATGGAGAAAACTTTTGTCCAATTTGAAATTGCTATATTCACCTCTTGAAGTTATAAAGTTTGTCAATGTAGCTGTGACGTAAAGCTTTTCCTAATATTAGGAAAATATTGCTAGATTTAGGTCGTATAAAGAGAAAGGTGTCAAATTTTCACTTATACATAATGAGGTTCTTGTCAAATAAATGGATCCAAAATTACCTTTTGCTCTAGGTTGACAAACACTCTTTTCAAACTTAATTGTTCCACTTCAAAAACATTTTGAGGCCAATAAATGCAAACAAATGCGTACCTAAGGGATATATTCATTGGAAGTTTGTTATAATTTTTTTCTTTACTTTTTTCCTTGGTTAATTTGTACGTAGATGTATCTAAATATATTTAAAATTATACTAGCATCACATAAACATGTGTGTTTGCATGCATGTTTGCGTGCACATTTCCATAATGTATCCATGTTTTAATGCATGCTGTATTTATGTGTTTGAGTGTGCAACTGCAGGACAGATAGTTGCACAGATGTAGAATCGTTAGATTAGATTTGAATTAGTGGTTATGATCTTGTTTTAGCTAGAGCAGCATCCTATTGTCTTATTTAAGAGTTTTTTGTAGTTGTAATGGCAACTTGTTCTTGAGAAATGAAAGAATTGTTAACGAACTTTTGTGTTTTTTCACTCCCTTTCAATTAGGGATTGAGTTTGTGTGTTCTTGCTAATTTGATAGCTTGAACTAGCTATATGATTTTCCTTTTCTTGTTTGAACTAACTAGTTTGATAGCTAGAGTAGCAACATATGTAGCAAGCCTAAATACATGTGATGCGAAACTGAATATGAATGAGAGATAAAAAGAATGAGCTTAAGAGGAAAATAATAGCTTTTTTTTTCCTCGTTCATATTTAGAATTGCATCACATGTATTTAGGCTTGCTAAATATGCATCTGGTAGCCCTTCTACTTTGGAACATCACTTTAAAAGTCAGTCCTAAAGGGGCATCATAGTCATTGATTAGGTAGATTATATTACTAGATCACTGCAGCTACAAATGTTTGCTATAACATTTTTTATAGAGATGTTATTGTGATCTAGACACAAAATAATCTAGATTGATGCCTCTGATGATCCTTGGTTATTGATTTTTCATGTGTGGGTTCACTTGGAGAAAGCTACCATGTGCATATGCAGTAGGCTCTACTGGTTGCTGTCCTACCTTCGTCCATACATTTTTAAGTACTTTACTAGAGCTGTTCAGGACCTTCAGGTCACCAAATACACCAACCGGCATTGACCTTCTTGCAGAACCAAACTGATTGGCAAACAACAGTTTCCAATGAGTCGGTGGTGGTGATCAGTCACAAATTTGCCAAAACTGACTAGGTCGATGCATTGGTTGGCAAGAGATCAAGAAAACTGCCTGAAATTTCGCTGACCGGCCTTCTCATATATAATTTTTCCCAAGTCCCCCTTCTCTTCTGTCAAATCTTGCGCCCAATCTCAATTCTCAACTAGGATATAGAGATGTAAATGTGATCTGCCTATCTGGCCTTGTGGTTGTGGTGATGCTGTGCACAGTCATCGTTGCTTTGCTATCGTTGATTGTTTTCAACATTGCCACCCATAAAAGCCATTTTTGGCAGTGAGTCCTCCGTTTTTGTTTCCTTAGTTTTTCACACCACTATGTTTCTGGTGATGTTTGTGAGGTTGTAATTTTCTGGACTTCTGTTTTGTAACTGAGTCAACTGACAAAATCAGTAGAACTGAGTCAAAAAACTGAGTCTGGTGCAGCTTGGCACCTCCCATGCACCCCCCATGCACTGGTGCAGCTCATTTCCCAATTTTGGGAAACCAATGAGGCTGTTGTGGTGAAAAAACCTCGGCAAAATTTGACTGCATCAAACCATGTAAAGGCGTACTTTGAACAAGTCTCCTTTGTACATAATTAAGTGAGTTTAAATTTAGCCTTTCAATTTTATGTTTAAGTATAATGTTCCTGTCATTGCACTTTCACTAATTAAAAAAAAAAAAACATTCTATCCTTCCTACCAAACACATAAAATGAAAAATTAGTATCTACTCCAGCCTTCCTTCTTTCTATCCTTTCTGTCTTTTCCATCATTTCACCTTTTCATCCTCCTTACTAAACAGAAAGGTAGAAACTGCAATTTTGTCTTTTTAAAATTTATATATATATAAAAAAAAAAAAAAGCCTTTAATGGTATTCAAAATTTACGTTATCTTAAGTTCAAAGAGAAAACTGAAGGATTCTCCTACAACAGATTTATAACTGTAGTTCAAATTATGTTAAGTTAAACTTTCTCAAAACTGTTGTTCAAATGATTTTGGCTAAAGTTGAAAGAATTCTTTTTGCAAATCATAAGATCTTGACAAATATGATTATAAATTATAGTTGTCAAAATCCTATGATTTACAAATTGAATCAAATAACTTAACCAAAATGATTAGAATCTTAGTCATGAATCCTTTGGCTTAGGATGAACACTGGCAGCATGCTTAACACATGCAAGTCGGACTTAAACAATCTTAGTTATGAATCCTTTCTGATAGAAGTCTACGGTTGTCTCAAAGATCTTAAGATTTATGATTTGAAATCCTTAATGCTGTTAAAAAAATTGACATCCTCAAATCCTATGTTAACAAGAAGTATGGATAAAAGTAATTGCTTCTTCTTCTTTTTTCTTTTTCTTTTTTTTTTCCTTTTTGTTTTGTTTTGTATATGTAATAGGTTAGACGAAATTTGTAAAATAATATTATTTTAATAATAATTATCTAAATTAACACTGCTTTGAAGTTATATGGGGATGTAGTTTTTTTTTTTTTTTAATTTATAAAATCATGTTTTCAAAACACATTTTCACTTAAAATTGTCCTCAATTGGATGAGCTTCTGTGAAGTTGTGTTTTCAAACATGATTTTAGGAAAAAGGCTAAATCCCCAAATAACTTCAAAACAATGGCAATTTAAGTAATTAATATTAAAAAAAGTATTATTTTACAAATTTTTTCTAAGAAGTTAATTTGAGGCAGTGTAACTTATTCATTGTTGTGTAATTAATCCCCTATCTTATCAATTCATATATGAGTGTCTACTTATAAAAATACATACATACATATGTGTGTGTGCACACACGTGCGCACGTGTGCCTGCTTCTTAAAAAAAAAAAAAAAGACTTTCCAAAAAAATTAATTTGCTTGTTTCATGTGTCAAATTCCACATGCGAGTGACATTTTCAGGCTCTATAGATTATGAAATGAAAAGATATGGTATAACCTAATAAATCTTAAGGCTTTTTTAAAAATTTAGGGTAATTGTATGAATTTAAACAATCAGCAATCTATTTTTATGGGCATCTAATGTCCTATTTTAATAGATAGAACATTTTAAAGTATCCTCCTAAATACTACTTGAATCACAATTTGATTTGAATTCACTTTATGACATTACAAGTTGATTTTGATGGAACTGTTACCTTATTTGCTTTGTAGTTCATGGAAGTGATTAATGAAAATTATCTGTTGTCATTTTAGGCCTGACACAGTTATAGTGCTAGATGTTAGAGTAACCCACTGTCAGAGTCATTGACATTTTCCATATTCTTTTTCCAAGCAAGCCCTCAAATGCACTCCTTAGTTTTAAATGTAGGCAGTCAATGAGCATATTTTCTAGAATAAAACCCGTGGAATCCACTTTTACCTGTTATTTTTTGTAGGTGATAACTCTGTCTGTGTATGTGTTTTGTGTCATATATTTGGTTCACAATTGGTCTTAAGCTTTAAAAAATATAAAGGTTGCCATAGGTTGATGTTCATCATTAAATGTAGTCACTCTATTATCAATACATTACAGATACATGTTAGGGTGTCCTTTACTGAACCCCTAATGTAGTGAAAAAGGGGCAAGGGTTAGTAAAAGATGGGCAAAAGTGACCACACTTTAATGAACAGATGTGGGTAAATAATTTAGTCCAAGAAAATAGGATGTATGCACTTATGCTATGTTTGGTTGGGGTGAAAAGGGGGAGGATGGATAAAGGGGGAAGGGAAAAGGAGAGAAAAATGTGATTTTCTATTGTTTGGTTTGAGTGAAAAAAGGAGAGGAAAGAAAATGGGGTGGATGGATTTTTCCACCTAGGCTCATCAATTTTTTTCCTTCCAAATTGGGTAAAAAAGAGCAAGGAAAATGTTGTTGAGAAAAAAAAAAAAAAAAATTAAAAAAAGGAAAATTATCCCTACTTTCCGTCCTTCTACTTTTTATAATGAGGGCATAATAGTAATTTACTCTCAATCCTTCAACTTTTCCATCCTATTTACCAAACACAAATATTTTTTATTCTTCCACTTTTCTGTCCTCCTAACATTTTCCATTCTCCCAATCAACCAGAGCCTTAGAATATAGGGTCTTTTATAAGGGAAACTAATGGAAATAGTATATACAATGACTAGGTGGAGAATAAATATAATTTCTTTTGGGGATTGAATGGGTAGGTGAGAAATCTACAGATTTTGAACATACAAGATAAGAATGAAAATGGGGTATATATAATCATAGGTAAAAGTCTTAAAAATGAACTTGTTGAGGTTAGGAGATAAGAGATAGAATTATGTCAATAAAACTTATCCTAGGAGAGGAGACCATTAACCTAATTAGTGTTTATGCTCCTTAAATAAGATTGGAAGAATACATAAAGCAAAAATTTGGGGAGGATATGGATGAATTGATTTAAGGGTTACCAAATGTGAAAAAGATTTTTATTGGAGGAGACCTAAGTATTTTTGTAACAGTGTATAATTGGATGTTAACTAACACTTGGTTCTAGAAGAGGGAATTGCACTTAATTATCTTCAAAGTGGGACAATCATTAGTCAAATAAATTTCATCATGAGATGTTGTAATGATTTAGGTCTAAGGCTTAGTCCCATAGCCAACTCCAAAAATTTGGAACTACGGATTGATGTTGTAGTAGATGTTGTAACGATTGTAAGGTATACCAGAATAGATAATTACTTACCATAGTTTGGTGGTAATATTTGCATTAGAAGAAGGAAAAGACAAAGAAACCCAAGGATGAGATGGTGGGGTTTGAAGGGGAAGAAACAAAATGTGTTTAAAGATAAAATGATCAAAGAAGGAAAGTGAAATTTAGACAAAGATGATGATAAGATGGAATGACATGTCTAATTGTATTAAAGGAGTGGCTAAAGAAATTTTTGGAGAATCTAAAGGATTTGGGCAATCAACTAAGGAGACTTTGGGGTGGAGTAAGGAGGTTCAAGCATCAAGTAGATTAAAAAGGAGCTATGGAAGCCTACCTAGATGTAGAGAAAATATGGGTTGTGAAAATAATATTGTGGTGAAGAGTAAAGCAAAAAAAGTTGTCCAAGAGGCTAAGCAAATTATATAGTAAGTTGTATAGCAAGTTGGAGATGAATGATGAAGAAAAGAACATTTATAACCATGCCAAAACAACAGAAATGAAAAGAAGAGACTTGAACGGTTTCAATTGCATTAAAGAGCTTTTTAAAAAGAGATGAAAAATTATTGTAATAAACTTTTTAATGGAAGCAATACAAAAGATTAGCGTGAATTGAGTAACCCAATTGAGGATATAAATCATAGGTTTGTTCAGAGAATTTTGATGAGCAGGTAAAGGATGCATTGAGGAGAATGAAAATATGAAAGGTCATGGGACTTTATGAAATTTTATTAAAGATTGGAAATGCTTGGATGTATGCTAATTGACAAACAATTTCAGTGAGATCTTAAGTGTTAACAAAAATGCCTTGTGAGTGGAGGCAAAGTAGTCTAATTCCTCTTTACAAGAGCAAGGAAGATATTCAAAACTTGCAAATTACTGAGGAATTAAACTAATGAGTTATGTTATAAAAATTTGGGATACTGATTGAATATAGGTTAGGACACTGAACATCAGAGAATTAATTTGGTTTAATACTAGGGCTATCTACCACGAAAGCAATTTTCGTATTTAGACTCCTAATGGAAAAATATAAAAAGTAAAGATCTTTATATATTAAGTTGATTAAGAATATGTATGACGGAGCTGTAACTTGTGTGATAACAAAAGGAGGCATCACAAATGAGTTTCCTATGACTTTAGGTTTGCACCAAGAACATTAAGTCAATATTTCTTTGCATTAGTGATGGATAAGCTCACTGAATCAATTCAAGAGGAAGTTGCTTGGTGTATATGCCCTTTGTAGATGATATAGGTTGTGCATGGAACTATGATGTAGGACAACCTAGGCTTCCCACCTAGATTAGTCCCACCGTAAAACCTTAGGCTTCCCACCTAAGGTGTTTGGATTCACCACCAAACAAATCAATGAAAATAATCTCAATAATAATAATAGTCTCTAAAAAAAACAAAAGGAACCGTCTGGAGCTTTATATACAGCTTCCAGGAGTCATAATGATAAAGATAAACTCTCCTAAACAAATCCTAAACAATCTCAAATACTAATACGATAATCCTAACAATCTCAAATACTAATCCAATACTTAAGATAAATCAAAATAAAGATAATATAAATGATAAAGATAATCTCCACAGATGTGCCATCATGTGGTGTCCGCACCAACTCCCCTGGGGTGGGAGAAACTCGACCCTGTCGAGTAAGGCTCATAAGAATCAAGTGACCTCAGAATAAACTCCATCAAGCCACAAGCTCACGGGATCAGCATGGCGCCTCCGTCGACGCTCGTATGTGCGGGTGATAGGAGGTAGAGATGAGGTGGTAGCAAGTGTATCCAAGTAAGCCTCCAAAAGAGCGGGATCAAGCTGCTGCAACTCCTCTCTGGTGATCCATGTACAGTCAGAATCAGGCCGTCCTCGCCAGCGAACCAAGAAGCGCTGAACTGTTCCATCCCTAGTGAAAAGAGATTGCTCATCCAAAATAACATCAATAATATCTTTATGTGCCTTTTGGAAACAAGATGGTGTAGGGCTAGGGACAGGGTTAGCCAAAGAAGAAGAGAGAGGATCATCAAAAGGGTCCTAGGGAATAACTGCTGGACCTTTAAAAGCAAGTAAATCAGCAATATTAAAAGTAGAACTAATGCCATAATCTGAAGGTATATCAATCACATAAGCATTAGGTCCAAGTTTCTTTAATACCTTGAATGGGCCAGCACTGCGAGCCTGCAGTTTCTTAACGGTTCCTGAAGGATACCGTTCAGGCCTGATACGAATCATAACATAATCTCCTACATCAAAGTCTAAATGACGTCGATGTAAATCAGCCTGAGTCTTATACTTAAGATTACTAGCATGAATTCGTTTGTTGATCTCTTTATGCAGCTCATGCATGTGACTAGCAAACTCTACTGCGGACACAGAAACCCTATCATGTGAGGACATTGGGAGAAGGTCTAAAGGTCTCCTAGGTGTATAACCATGGACAACTTCAAATGGGCTCATACCTATGGACCTATTGACTGAGTTATTATAAGCAAATTGGGCTACAGGGAGTATAGATTCCCAAGTCTTACCATTCTCACCTATTAGACACCTTAAAAGATTTCCTAGACTCCTATTGACAACCTCAGTTTGACCATCAGTTTGAGGGTGGTATGCTGTGGAGAATTTCAATTTTGTTCCCATCATGTGCCAAAGGGTCTTCCAAAAATAGCTCATGAATTTAACATCCCTATCTGACACAATTGATTTAGGTAACCCATACAACTTAACAATCTCATCAAAGAAAATCTTAGCTACCTTGGATGCATCAGAAGTCTTAGAGCATGGAAGAAAGTGAGCCATCTTAGAGAACCGGTCTACCACTACAAGGATGGAATCAAATTTCCTAAGGGTACGGGGAAGACCTAGTATAAAGTCCATGCTAATATCCTCCCAAGGACGGTATGGAACTGGTAAAGGGGTGTAAAGGCCAGTATTTTGCTTGCAATGCTTAGCCAGTTGACACTGACGACATTGACCAATTATCTTGGCAACATCCCTCTTAAGACTTGGCCAATAGAACTGCCTCTCTACCTCTTCAATTGTCTTATCACGTCCAAAATGCCCTGAAAGTCCTCCCGCGTGCACTTCCCAAACCAAAAAGTCTCTAACTGATGTGCGGGGGATACAAAGCTTATTGGCTTTAAACAAGTAGCCATCTCGGAGGGTAAAATCATCAACAACCTGAAGATGCTCAGTCCTAAGTGTAGTGTACACTTCTCCAAAATCTGGGCAAGATTCATACTCTTCTTGCAACTTCTCAAACCCTATGACTTTTGTGCTCATCACAGAAAGTAAGGTAACTCGACGACTCAAAGCATCAGCTACCTTATTCTCAACACCAGATTTATGTCTCAAAACAAAAGAGAATCTTTGCAAAAACTCGACCCAAGGGACATGTCGAGCATTTAATTTCTTTTGGGAATTGATGTGGCGAAGAGCATCATGATCAGAATAAATGACAAACTCATGGGGTGTCAAATAATGGCTCCAATATCTTAAAGCTTGTACCACAGCATAGAGTTCTTTGTCATATGTTGAATACTTCTTCTTAGCCTCATTTAATTTCTCACTAAAGTAAGCTATAGGGTGACAATCTTGACTAAGAACTCCTCCTATGCCTACACCAGACGCATCACATTCCACTTCGAAGACCTTATCAAAGTCTGGTAGGCGCATCACTGGTGCTTCTGTCATCTTCTTCTTGATTTCTTGAAATGCTTTACCAGCAGAATTTGACCATTGAAATTCGCCTTGCTTCATACAATCAGTGATTGGTGCCATGATTGTACTAAATCCACGTATGAAGCGGCGATAGAAAGTAGCAAGCCCATGAAAACTGCGAACCTCATGAATGTTCTTGGGTTCGGGCCAATCCACTATGGCCTTGACCTTTTGTGGGTCAGCAGAAACTCCTTTAGATGAAACCACAAAGCCTAAAAAAATGACACTATCAGTGAAGAAAGAGCATTTCTTTAGGTTGGCATATAAGTTTTCTCTCCTCAAAGTGGAACAAACTTGTTTAAGATGGTCCAAATGTTGCTCTTTTGAGTTACTATAAATGAGGATGTCATCAAAGTACACTACCACAAATTTGCCCATGAAAGGCCGTAGTACTTGTGTCATCATTCTCATAAAAGTACTAGGAGCATTTGATAAACCAAAGGGCATCACAAGCCACTCATATAGACCATCCTTTGTCTTAAAAGCAGTTTTCCATTCATCACCTGGGCGGATCCTAATCTGGTGGTATCCACTTTTCAAATCAATCTTCGAAAAGACTGTGGCTCCTGACATCATATCAAACATATCATCTAACCTAGGGATAGGAAAACGATACTTCACAGTAATCTTATTGATTGCACGACTATCCACGCACATTCTCCAGGATCCATCTTTCTTTGGGGTCAAGAGTGCGGGGACTGCACATGGGCTTAAACTTTCACGCACAAATCCTTTGTGCAAGAGCTCATCCACTTGTCTAACCATCTCATCATGTTGAGGAGGGCTCATTCTATAGTGGGGCAAATTTGGGAGTGCTGCTCCCGGGACAAGATCTATGGCGTGTTGAATATCACGCATAGGAGGCAATTGATTTGGAAGCTCCTTAGGGAAAACATCTTGGAACTCTTGAAGCACTGATCGTATTTCTTTTTTAGGTTCTTCCAAGTTATCTAGTGCAGTTTCCTTAACAACTAAAGCAAAGATGATGGAGTCTTGATTGACAGCTCTTTCAAGCTCTTTTGGACTAATGAGGTTCATACTTTGCTTTTTGGGCTCTTTTCTAGCCTTACTTGCACTAACAAACTTTGTTTTGACTGGGTTAAGCTTAATCCTTTGTCCATTGTGCATGAAGGAACAAGAGTTCGAGCGACCATAAAGAGTGACATCTAAATCATAGAGCCATGGTCGTCCCAAAATTATGTGTCCCACATCCATTGGAATCACATCACATGAGATCTGAGCCTTGTATGAGAGGATGTGAATAGGAACAAGACACCTATCCTTGATGGTGATAGATGAATCATCTACCCAAGAAACCTTATAGGGCTTAGGATGGGCAACTAACTTCAAACCTAGAAGGGAGACAAGTTTAGAAGAAACTGCATTAATGCAACTTCCACTGTCAATGATAACCTTGCAATTTGTGGTTCCACATTTGACAAAGGTTTGGAAGATAGTATTTCTTTTCCAATCATCACTTTCTTCGGATTGGGCTAGAGCACACCTAACAACACTTATTACAGGAGTATCAAGACTACCTTCGTTGAGGTTATCAAAAGATGGTAGGGCTCTAATGCAAGCTAATTGGGTGGAATCATCCTCTCCTATTTCTACAATGTCTTCAATGTTAGGCTCATAGACTACTTCTTCTACCTCTTCCTCTCCGTCCAATTCTTCAATCAACAAAGTCTTATTAGGACATTGGGCAGCCATATGACCAAAGCCTTGACACTTAAAACACTGGATTCTAGAATTTGGCCTAAATATCTCTCTAACCACACCCTTCCCTTTGTCTTCTGGGCGCAAAGGCCTATTGTTGGGATTGGGTCTAGTTTGAGGACCCTGTTGGTATCTGCCCTGAGGATTTTCTTCTATGTGTAAGGGTCTATTGTTGGGATAAGGCCTATTTTGGGTACCTTGAAGGTATCTACCTTGGGGACCATCAAAATTGTTGCGAGGCAACATGCGATTGTCAACTCTCCTTCCACCTTGGGGCCTAGGGATCAGCTCTAAATCTTGCACTAAGGAGTAAGCATCATCAAGAGTTGAGATCTGTCGAGCCACCAATTCTCTTTGAAGATCATAATTGAGACCTTTCCTAAATCTACTCAAGGTAATTGGCTCATCCTCAGTTGCATTGCTACGTATCCTGTACTCTTCAAATTGTTCTACGTACTCAGTAGCAGACCTATTGTCTTGTCTCAAATCATGCCATTGATCCAGCAAGTTGCCTTGATGAGAGACTGGAAAGTACTTTTCATTGAGCTTGGCCTTCATTTCTTCCCAAAGAGTTATGGGTGGTTGGCGGGTCTTACGGAGGTGGTTGACAACACTATCCCAATGGAGTTTTGCTCTTCCTACAAGTTTCATTTTGGCAAACCTAACCTTTCTATCCTCAGACAGTTCATACCACTCAAAGAAATGATCCATCTCTCGCACCCAATCATTGTAGACCTGAGGGTTCCTAACACCATCGAAGGTAGGGGCCTCTACTTTGATATGCTTAGCTGAGTTGTCTTCATTATCTCTATGGTCTTGCCTAGGGTGAGGGCCATTCCTATTGTTATTTCTTCCATTATGTGCATTATCCTCGTCATACCTAGCCTCTAAGTGGCCTAGACGGGTAGTAAGCTCAACAATGGCTTGTCTTAATTCATCTTGGAGAGGAGGATCCATGTTTAGGTGAGATTGGGGACTAGACTGGGATTCAGAATTAGACTCAGATTTGGAATTAGACTGTTCTTCAGAACTAGTTACTAGACGACCACTACGCAAATGCATGCAAAGAGATCAACAAACTAATTCTAGCAAGTGAATAGTAAGGATAATACTCAAGTTAAATTATATGTGAAGAGAAGTCATGAATTCCACAGGTTGTTGCATTCAAGCAATACTAGATTCAACAAGAATTAAATTAAAAAGGACCTAATTATGACAATGTGATTAGGCTAGTTCAACCACTAATACTGAGAAGTAATTACTTTAAAGGATTTTTTTTTTTTTTTTTTTTTTTTTTTTTTTTTGGCTAAAATAAAATGCTGAAAGAAAATAAACCAGCAGCTAAAATAACAAAGTCATGTGAAAGTTTAAGCAAAACAAAGGACAAAGGCAGTAGCATGTGAGAGATAAAATTGAGGCACATAGTAGACATATTGATATTAAATTTAAAAGTGCATTTCAATTCATTAAGATAGGAAAGTTCACACCTTGGATAGGCTGACTTAACAACCTGGGCCTCACTGGACAGTGGGTCACACCACTAACAATGGTGAAAGTGGGCTTATGGTTCCTCACATGTAGTGAACGTGGAGCCTTGAGAATTCTGCCTGCTTTATGGACCTGACTTGACCTTTTTTTTTTTTTTTTTTTTTTTTTTTTTTTTTTTTTTTTTTTTTTTTAATAATGCAATACAGAAAGACCAAAATATAAAACTAAAATGTTATCTGCCAATTTCAAAACTAACACCGAAACTTAGAGAAACAAAAGGGAAACTAAAAAAAAGAGGTGAAGCGGCAGAGCAAAGCACGAAGTGTCTTTGGGGTCGACGGCGAAGAGATGGCTGGGCTCGTCGGCGATGGCTGTCAGCGGCACTCGAAGGTGGAGATCGGAGCTGGTGAGTCAGATCTCGGAACCCGTGAAGCGGCATGGTGGGAGCGAAGGTGACGGTGTGTCGGCGGCGGGTTGTGCAACGGCGGCATTCTGTTGATGAGATCGGCGGCTTTGATGGTGGGCTTTCAACTCTCTTTTGTCTCTGCTTCTGATCTGGTGGAGTGAAATTGTGAATCTGAAAATTTTTTTTTTTTTTTTTTTTTTTTCCGATCTGGTGGTAGTCCTCAGAGTCGGGCACGGATTAGGGTCACCGGTTTTGGGGGAGTAGTGGGCTTTACTGTTGGCTTTGGGATGAAGAATTCATGTGGGGCTGCGGGGTATACACGGATTGCTGGGGTTGGCTTGCAGATCTCGTGAGGCAGGGACTTGGGTTGCTTTGGTTTGCAAATCTCGTGGGGTAAGTATTTGAGTAATGGCATGATTGGAGGTTGGTTTGTTTGTTAATGGTGAGTGTGGGTGTGGGATGTCAGTCGTGATTTTGGTTGCTGAAAGGGGAGATCGGGTTTGGGCTCTGATACCAAGTTGATGTAGGACAACCTAGGCTTCCCACCTAGATTAGTCCCACCGTAAAACCTTAGGCTTCCCACCTAAGGTGTTTGGATTCACCACCAAACAAATCAATGAAAATAATCTCAATAATAATAATAGTCTCTAAAAAAAACAAAAGGAACCGTCTGGAGCTTTATATACAGCTTCCAGGAGTCATAATGATAAAGATAAACTCTCCTAAACAAATCCTAAACAATCTCAAATACTAATACGATAATCCTAACAATCTCAAATACTAATCCAATACTTAAGATAAATCAAAATAAAGATAATATAAATGATAAAGATAATCTCCACAGATGTGCCATCATGTGGTGTCCGCACCAAACTAGATGTGGAATTAATGTCAAGTTAGAATTTTGGTGAGACACTTTAGAATTTCGGAGCATTGATTTATGGAGGGCTGTCCCACATTTTGTCCTATGTTATATTTGGTGAGAACAGAACTCAAGATGTTTTGATGTTTCGAAGGGAAGGAATGGTCTATTTCAGAATTTAAATCTCTTCTTCTTCACACCTTGCTGGAGTGGAGTTCTTCCTTTAATCTCCTTCCTTGTTCTAATTTTTTAGAAATGCTTGATCTTTGTAATTTATGTGTTTGATGCACTGTTATCCATGTACACCCCTGGTGTACTTTTGATTAATACAATTCCATTATTTATCCCAAAAAAAAAGAAAAAAGTTTAGCAAAGTAGAAAAAAGATGAAGAGCTGTAAGACTTGATGGCCAAGAGAATGAAGAGATACCTAAGAGCGAAAGATTTTGATATCTTGGATAAATAATTTAGAAAGATACAGGGATTTAAGAAAATGTGAATTATAGAATAACAGCAAGGTGGATGAAGTAGAGAAGTGTAGCTGAATTGAAAGTGTTCAAGATGATAAGTAAATAAAAGTAAACATACGATTCAAAATGAGGAAATCCACTTACTGTGTGTTTGGGCAAGGTATTTGTAGCTAGAAGCCTAGAATTTGAGGTTGAGTCATCATTTTAAATTCAGAGATTGGCTGTCAAGGTGGAAAATTAAAATTTCCTCAAAAACTTTTGGCTAAAATTTGTAAGGCCAAAATCCCAACCACAAATTCCACCTCAACCAGGCAAATCCAGCCTAAACACCCACAACAGTAAAACCATGATTGTTCAAGGAACAAATCAAAACCACTGCCTCCGGCATATTATTGACTGTTGTAAGTTTCATTAACAGAACCCATTGCAAAACCATCACCCATGACCGTTGAATGCGGTTGTGAAAGCCCAAATCCTAGAATAAGCCCTCCCCAACCCGAACCTACTCACAGCTATAGCCAAGAGCTACTGCCAAAGCACCCTGTGCCACCACCATCAATCAAGTAAGGAAGGGAAGAGAGAGAGAGAGGTTTTTGGCCATGGAAGTCAAGTGAGAGAGAAGATTAGAAAAAGAGGAAGGGGGAGAAGGAAGATTTAGTGCAGAACAGATTGGAGCACAACCATGAGAGAAAGGTGGTTGTAAAAATGATGGGTTTAAATCTGATCAAAGACGATTTGTTATTTTTCCTTAATGGTGGTTTATGCAAAATGATGGCATGTGCAAAACGATGTCTCTGTAGTATATGAAGTATTAATTTCACATTGCATCCAAATAATGAAATTTTTAAATGATGGAGATGTAAATCCTGTCATTTGTAAAATTTTGTGTATTTAACAATTTCTTCATTCAAACAAAATGTTAAAGATAGGGAGTCCCCTATTAAGGGAGAGCCGCTTGAGATAGTTTGGTTATGTTTAGAGGAGAGTGATTAATGTGACAATGAGAAAGAGTAAGTTAATTTAAGTTGAGGGAACAAAATAGTTATTGAAATACCAAAAGTTTTGTTAAAGTGAGTGAAAATGACATATCAGTTAAGGAAGTAATAGATAGTATAACTCCAAAATAGAATAGAATTGCGGAAAACAATACATGTGGCTGATCTTGACTAGTCTATAAAGAATTCATAGCCGGTCCCAAAATTTTGGAACTAGGGCTTGGTTATTGTTGAATTGGGCGTGGTTGATGAAAGTGTTATGGGTAGGACTTGGATTTCCCTCTTGAGAAATGGCATATAGCAACATTCCCCAACTCTATAATAAAAAATACTTCATGCTAAATCCTCAGTTCTCCTTTCCAATGTTCAGATCTGGTCAAATTTCCAAAACATTATATTTCTTCTTAAATTGCTTAAAATAAGATAATTGGAAGTTAGATTTATCCTATACTGTTAAATGTGGAGGGTGGGATTTATATGAGAAATGATGCTTGAGGTTTCACTATTCACCAGGTGATTATATACAAGAGTTTCCTCTTATGTATTGTGTTTGAGCATTCTATTGCAGGCTAAGCCCACTCCAAATATTTCTGGAGCAAAGCGGAAAGCTGAAACAGCATCTGCAGGGGACACTAGTGAGCTCCCCCCTTTTTGTTTAAAGAAGAGACCCAAGGAGGAGTGGAGTTGTGCTATCTGTCAGGTTAGTGCCTTAAGTGAGAGAGCTTTGAATGAACACCTTCAAGGTAGGAAGCACAAGGCCAAGGAAGCAGGGCTTAGAGCTCAGAGAACGGGTAGGAGTACCAGCTCTACACCATCAACAAAAAAAACTACAATGCATTCAAAGGTTATAGAGAGCCCTGATTTTGGGACCTCAGGACAGGAGGCAAAAGTAGAAGGGAAATCACTTAAGCAGAATGAAACTGGGGGTGGTTCGGGCCAGAAAATGGAGATGACAGGATCTTTGAAGAGTAAAAATCAGCGAGTTACACTGCCAGAAAACCAAACTGCAGAAGATTCTGAGAAGACAAACAGCACAAAAGCAGAGCAGGGATCTGCCAAAACAGAAGGGTTTGAAAGGAACAAGATGTTTAAGTTTTGGTGTGAAATGTGTCAAAAAGGTGCTTACTCTCGAGTAGTGATGGAGACTCATATAAAGGGGAAGAAGCACAGGGCTCGGCTTCAGAAACGTAGTCAAAAAGATGGAGTTGTCAGTACAGCATCATTGGGTTCTGCTCAAAAGGCACAAGATACAAATTTGGTAGCTGAAAAAACAAGTCAGTCAAATGCTACTCAAAAGGCAAAAGGTGTAGCAGATGTTATGGCCAAAGAAGCAATTAAGAAGACACCAGTAATTGTTATTGTAGATGCAGATTAATCAGGTTCATATCCAGTATGAGATTCAGCTTTGGGGTTGCGACTATGGTTCTGTTTGACTTGTGAAATATATGACTGTTCTATTTAGACCCTGTATTTTACTTGGTAGTCCCTAAGTTTGGTCAGTTTCCATTTAGGACAACTGTCATTTGTTAACCGGACAGACTAAATGATGATTACATTGTTTCTGACTCTCTCTACTCTCAAATTCCTACTTAGATTTCATGGACCCCTCCAGAATTTGGTCAGGTCAAGTTAAGCATATATGATGGCCCTAAAGGTAATTCAGGCTTGTCTAGAGCAAGAGGTATTATATGTGATCCCAATGGCACCTGGATGGTGAGTTTTTAATTTAAAGTTGTATTTACTTCCAATTGCCTAGTTGAATTGTAGGCGGTTCACGGAGCTCTCAGATTAGCATAGTTATTAGGTTTTGCAGACTTCAACTTCATATTGGTAGTTGATTCAATTGTAGTTTATAAATTCTTACTATCTCCGCATCAATTCCTCATTACTGTACTACTTGTTACAATACTTGGTAGGATATTACTTTGACTGGAGGGGATTGTAGGATATTACTCTAAAATTAGGCCAGTTGATTTGCTGACAAGCTTGCTTCAATTGGTAGCCAACCTATGGGATCAGGGATCCGTATGCATAAAATAGAAAAAAGTAACGCTAGGGATATAACATTTTTCATCATTATTGACATGACCTGTTGTAATTGGAACATTACTTTCACTTATGTCTATCATTAACGCCACTTTCTTTACACATTATTGCATGGAAAACAGTTATGAAAAATGTTATAGCCCTACAGTTGTTTTGTAATGAAAAAGTCCTAATTGTTTTCTGGTTAGTCTTTTTGTTTGTTTACAATTAGCTGCTCAACGTAATGAGGCTGTAAACTTGGATTTTTTTTGTTAATAGTATATTTCCCAATAAACAAAGAGCTGAATTTAGTTGCCGGCAATGAGGATGATGTGAAGTCTTCTGTCCACCATAGTCAAGGCCACTAATATGCGACTTGTCAAAGTGCATCAATTTCTTAATGGTACAAAGTAAATATTTCTTGGCCCCCATATGACATATCATTATCGTTAGGCTGTAGATAGGATCACAAGAGACTATAGATTTGGGGTCTTTTTGCAAAATTAAAAAGGCAAAAAAAAAAAAAAAAAAGTTCAGGGTGGTTCATTACCTCTTCTGTAAGTTCATGTGGATAGTTTATTTAATTTTTTTGCTGAAGGTGTGCCAAAGTATGCTTGTATCTTGAAAAAAAATGTTGGAAAAAGTAAGGTTTTTAAAAACTGTAGGTAAAAAAATAATAATAATAAAAAAAATAAAAAAATAAAAACTGAGCTTATAAGCTGATGCCAAACAAATAGACACATAATAAATTTTATAAGCAGGAAGTTGTGATTAATGTAACTTTATTTTCTTATAAAAATCATCATTAACACTGCTTTTAGTATACTGTATACATCGATTACAATCTACAGCGTCAACTGTTATTGATAAGTTAGATATCATTTGAACCATAACTACCAATATTAATATTCTCCGATTCATTTTCCACCGCAAGACTTATTAACATCGACCTGGTTAGTAGTGGCCTTTGGTTTCCCATCCTTTTTCCGCAAGACTTATTAACATCGACCTGGTTAGTAGTGGCCTTTGCTTTCCCATCCTTTTTCCACAAAACAATTTCCAATCGCTTAACAGCTAAGTAACATAAAAGTGGTAGTTCCCTACGTAAGCTGAAAACAACGTCACAGGAGTAGCCAAAGAATAAGAAGAAGCAACATTATTACCCATTTGTTTCCACCAAGAAAACAAATATCCATCAGCTTTGTGGCCATTGCTTTCCTTCCTTTCAAACCAACAACTAACAATATGTATTAACAAATACTTTATACAATACTACTAGTATCCTCCAGAAATAGTTGGAAATGTAACAGCCCCCCCAAAAAAAAAATGTGGCAGTTCACACCCAAGCCCAAATTAATCATCTTTGTTTCTTTGGGAGGTAAGAGATTATTTTGTCACAGCCATAATTGGCAGAGGGGTTTTATGTTTTAGATAGAATAAAAAAGAAATACCCCTCAGTCAACACAAAATTATAGTGCTATTTTAACAGCAAGAGAGAGAACATTCATGTTACGTGATCATGATTACGGAGGTTAAACAAAGGGTGTAGACATTGTTTCAACATAAATGGATAAAACTTTTTCTAATATGCTACAACTTAAGTTTCACAATTAAATTCAACCATATGACTTGAATTTAATTGTTGTTAGGTGAACATAACATCTTTCCTAATACATTAGCCAATGTAGTCACATCGTAAATTTAATTAAGAACCTACAATGCAACAACCTAAAATACAACGCTTAAGAAATTGTGTCCACGACACCTAAGAAATTGTGTCCAAGTTTCACGTCATATTATTTGTTGTGAAATGGATGTTGAGACTTGAGACCATCTGCAAATACCCAGAGCCCACCCTCTCAGAATGAATAGAGTTGCAAGATCCTTTTACAATCCACATGCATTCATAAACTAATTGGAGGAAAAGAATCATAAAAGAGATGTTCAAAGATATGTCAACACCTATTCGATTCCTGAGCATCGATTCCATTGTTTCATCTATATGTTCAATATATATAAAACTATTTCGACTTTACACTGGAGGGAAGAACCCCAACAAAACTACAAAAGAAAAAAGAAGATTTTAAGTACACAACAAGATATGGCAACATTTTTTTTTTTTACCCCCAAGTATAGGATCTTCAATTGCAATTGAAGAAACATCTCAAACTCTTAAAGCCACCTGATCTTGCCATGAAATCTTCCGTTTTCCTGCTCGATTTGACCCACTTCCGACATTCCTACAAATTGATATCTTCATATCATTGAGTTGCTCGTCACTTCCACCTCTAAGTAAACTTTTCTTTGACTCCTCTGTTCTCAATGGCTCACAATCAGCCTGTATTTCCTCTTCCTCTGTCTACAGTAAAACAAAATCAACAGAAGCCATTAGCTCAAAGAAATAGCAAATGCTATAACTTAAAGCTCATCATTCACAATGGTTGCTAAATAATTACCGAAATCTGGTTCAAGTCGAAAACTGGAGTACTGTTTCGCTTAGCGGCATCTTTTCCACTATAGATCCTTTCCTTCTGGTTCAGGTCAAATTTTGGTGCAGAAGTTGGTAAAGCGGCTTCCTTTCCATTGAAAGCCCTAACCTTCTGGTTTAAGTCAAAAATTGAAGCAGGTTTCCTCAAGGTGGCTTCTCCTCCATTGTAAATCCTTTCCTTTCGGTTTAAATCAGAAACTAGAACTGGGTGTCGCAATGCCGCTACTTTTTTACTGTATTTCTTTCCCTTTGTAGCACCATTATTTCGTGTATCAAACTTCTGTGGTTGCACAAAATCTTGCTTTGGCTGTGGTTTTGGAGACTGGTTTGTAATCAAGTATTTGTATCGTTTCCTCAAAAATCTGCAATTAAAGAGATATTAAAATGTGGCCCCAGTTATTACCTTCTTGGATAAATGATTGTACATTATCCCAATTTACCAAATTTGAAAAGGCACAATTCATACCGGACTTCCGTTGAGAGAGTCAATTTTTTCTGTTTCATCATCTGCAGTTTATTCTTCATGGCTTCCGTTTCCTGAAATATGCTTCAATATTATATATATATATCCCCATATCTGGCTATCTCAAGAAAATAAAAGCCATACATAATTCACAGTAGCCAAGAGCTCATAACCCCAACAAGAAATATCTAATCAAGTTAGCAAGAGGAAAACACAAACAGATGTAGGGGCAAAAAAAATTTCCAAGGAAAACCCAAAGGCAATTTTCTCATAAACTACAAAGAAAGACCTACAAAATAAAGTTGAACCTTCTACACTATATAAGAATTTTACGGGAATCAAAAGCATATAATCAATGTAAAAGGACTGCCAATAAACAAATACAATAACCAGAAGATAGAATCTCTCCCTCCCCTCAGCCAAAACTCATTCATCAAAAACAAAAAAGAACAAAAAGTCAGCAACAACAACAACAAAGGTGCCAAGCCAGGGAATAACAGATTGAATTCACATGAGTACCAAATACTAAAAACAAAAACCAAAGAAGATAGCAATATGGACACCCAAGAAAAGAAAATTGTATTAGGAATGTTGATGGGTGTTCATTATATTTGAAAAAAACCAGACATACCAACAGGAAAAATGTTATATAAAACCAATTCCACTTCTTCTTTTATCAAATTTTCTTAGCAATTAAACAGAGGATAGGGTAAGAAAATCAAGCAAATAAAATTTTGAAACCAATAGTTTTAACACACAAAAAGAAATCAATTTTTTTGGCTTTGCTTAGTCAAGATCTTTTGCTTCCTGGAATCAAAAGTTTAAAACTACAAAATCAAAAATAAGATCCAAAATATTAATTTTCTCTTTCATGCCTCGATTTTCTAAGCAACCAAACACCATAAAATAAAATAAATAAATAAAAGCCAAATCAAAGAGAACCATAAAACCAGAAGAAGAAGAAAACACTAAACCTTCAGAATATCAAACAAAACATCAGATCTGTTGAAACCCACAAAAGAAATTACAAATCCATGGAAACCCACAAAAGAAATTACCTTCTGGAGCTCTTGAAAGTCCAATAAGAGACTCTGATGCCTCAACCTAGTTCTTGGGTCCTCACCCACAACATATGGAGAAGACTCCTTTGCAACAACCCCTTTCATCTTCATCTTCATCTTCTTCATCAGATCAACCCAAAAGCCAGGAACCAAAAAAACCTAAAGAGAGAGAAAACAGAGAAGGGGAGAGAAACACAGAAAGAAGATGGGTAGTAAAAAAAAGAAAGAGGGAGAGAGAGAGATAGGTGATAAAGAATGAAACTTTGAAAGAGAGAAAGAAAGAGAGAAGGAGAGGAAGAAAGATAAGAGAGAAAGAAACAAGAAAGACAAATAAGAAAGAGAAAGATATAGAAATAAGGGAAGAGGTGAGAAGGTTCTTGCTTTCCCTGTTTTCTCTGTGAAAACTCTGACCTAGACAAAGAAACCCAAAAAAGCCCACATAACTCGGTGAAAAATAATGTTCTTTTGAGAGACAGTGATGAAGATGGGGATTTTTTGGGGGGTTGCAGAAGGGTATTGTTGGCAACATAGTTTTTTTTTTTTTTTTTTTTTTATGAAAGAGAGTGAGTATGTGAGGGGTTTGGTTGGAGGACATTTGAAGACATCTAAATCTATCTTCTCTTTCTTTTCTTTCCCATTCTTTCTTTCTTTCTTTTTTGTTTTTCTTCTACATAAATTTTGGTCCAGCTGGGCCATTGAAGAGAGAGAGAAGAGAGAGAGAGTTGGGTGGTGTGGACTCTTCCTTTGTTTTTTGATAGGGAGGTGAGGGTGCGTGGATTTTCCATGTTTCTTCTTTCTTTGTATGTGTTGTTGGCCTGTGTGTTAGAGAGAGAGAGAGAGAGAGAGATAGAGATAGAGTCTTTTAGAGAGAGAAAGTTGAGGACTTGGCTGAAAAAAAGCAGAGAGAGTTAAATGGGTATGAATGATAGCCTGTTAATGATATATGTATCTGATGTGTGCTGTTGCAGTTGCTCTTTTGTTTTTTTGGTAGTACCCCTATTTTTAGGCTTTGGGTTTGGTTTTGTGATGGTGGTGTTTTTTCTCAATGGGTTCCTCTTTTCCTTTTCACATTATTATTATTATACCAGGTCAATGAATGTGAATTTACTTTTGTAACCCTTGTTTTTGGTCTTGCTTTGATGTCAAGGATGCTGTCTGTCTCTTTTCTGTTTTTACACCCAATAAGCTTTTCCAGCACTCAGCAGATAAAAGTAAGAACAATACCCAATTTCTGGTTCCAGCCAAAGACTTATACAAAGTTGTCCTTTGCCTAAGTAAATTCATAGAATAGTTTGGGATTGGGAAAGGGTATCCCTTTGACATTTTATAATTTCTCTTTCTAGGGGGTAAACTTATTAAGTTTTGTGTCACTGTTCCTATTGAATAGAAAGGTTTCCCATATCTACACCTACCTTCTGGACTTTGTGTGACACCACTCTACCTGCCTAACCACTAGGAATAATAGATGATGGAAAAAGCTTTTCATAGCCTCTTGGTGTATTGTTGTTGGGGCCAACTAAAGCTTAAAGATTCTACCAGATTTACAAAGTTCACATCCTTTCAACCAAAAATAGTCATTTACACCCAAAAGAAATCAGGAACCATTTCCATTTTACATGAAGTATGCCTTGTGCCACTGCCATAGTGTAAACACTGTGAATACCCTCCATGGTAGGAGCTTTATTGTAAGTATGTAACATATATAATGTCACAGAACCTTGGAAGGAGCCTCCATAGAAGCTGAGAAGGTGAAAGAGATAAAAAAAAAAAAAAAAACTGATGGGTCTCTCAATTTATGTAACAATGTTGTGGGTGTCCACTCCTTAGTCCTTGATCCTTTGCCCTTATTATGATTCTTGGAGAGAAAGAACTTGTGTGTTTGGCTGTATTTCTAAGTTATTTTTCATTTGCTAGAAGGTACAGACGTGCGTTGTGTGACGTGGACATGTGAGTGTGATACAGAAGATAGGTGGTAACTGGTAATTAATAGCATTCGTCTTTATCCGTTAGGGAGAGCATGGAAGATGATATGCGGGCTTAAATCATACACTATTATTTGTTTGGTTGGTGTGAAAGGAGGGGAGAAAAGAAAATGAGGTTTCACTCGGGTCACCATTTTTTTTCCTACCAAATTGAGGAGAAAAGAGAAAAGAAAAATAAATAAATACACGAATATTTTGATTTTTCTAATTTTTCATCTTATAACCAAATAAAGCACCGAGTTTAACATGGAAAAAGAAAAAGAAAAAAATAGACACATGAATAGGGTGTACACGGTCCTAGAACACAACATGACTTTTTTGTGGTTTAGTGTTGAGTATAAATGAGTTCATGTCAAAGGCGAAATGACTTGCTTTGAAATGATTAATAAATTTGTCAATTCATGTAAGCCACAATTAATCCAAAATAATGTAATTCATATAAATAAATATCATCTTATCCAACATGAATTTAAATTTTAAACATAAAATTAAGTAATTAAAATAATTTTAATGGTTAAATTGCTAAATTCTTAATTGAAACTCCAAAGTCCCTAAGGCGATTTGCCCATAACTATATTAAAAAAAAAAAAAAAAAATCTTTTCATTTTTTTTTTAGGTTATGTGTTCCTAAATTTGAGTGAAATTTAGGGTGAGTTTGGTTCAGCTTTTTATAAAAGTGCATGATGAAAAAATTGAGTTTTCAAAAAGTGTATAATGAAAAAGTGCATTTTCAAAAAACTGAGTGTTTGGTAAAAACTGTTAAAAAAATGTTTTTTAACAAAACTGAATGTTTGGCTAGCACTTATAAAAGTGACAGTTTAAGAAGTAAATTACCAAAAATGACAATGTATATATAAGAGAGTTTATTTCATACTTTTTTTTTTTTTAATGTGAGTTTGGTTCATACTTAAAAATCAACTACTTCATCATACTTAAATCAAATTTTCTCTTTCTAAATTTCTTTTTTCTCACCAATATTAACTAATAATAACCTACTATTTAAGATTTATTGTGAAAATATTGTGATAAAAATTGATATTGATTTTAATTTTAACATACTCTTAAATTTTTTTTTTCTCTTTCTAAATTTTTTTTTCTCATTAATATTAGCTAATAATAACCTACCTCTTAAAATTTATTGTAAAAAAATTGTGATAATATTTCATTCTTCTATTTTCCTTTTTTCCCCCCTCTTTTTTTATCCTCCACACACGGCATTTCTTTCTTTCTTTTTTCCTCCACGCACGTACCCGTTCTCTTTTCTTTTTTATCCTTCTTTCCTCCTTTTTTTCCCTGCCATTCCTCCAAACTCCAGAACATTCAGAGCTCTCCTTCTTCGTCTTTTTTTTTTTCCTCTCTCTCTCTCTTAGCACTTCGTCTGTTGGTTCTTGGCGGAATCCATAGCGTCCCACTCAGGTTCTGGCAATGTAGAATCCATCGATGCGCGACGAAGATGAGGCGGTGAAGTTCGGAGACGGCGAGTGGCTGAGAGGGAAGGGCTTGGAGATCGAAAATGGGGTCGGAGTCGGAGTTGGAGGGTTTGATTGGGAGGGGTTCGCCGATTTGATCGAACCCAAAGCTCGGTGTTGTTGACACATTCGACTTCGATTTTGTCTTGTAATTCTATCATTTTGCTATATTTTGATATTTTTTTGTTTTGCATTTTGAGGAATCCTAATTTGCAAGGGATTGATTTTTTTTTTTCCTGAGCTGATTTGGGAATTTGTTATAGAATTTTTTTTGTGTTTGGAGAGCAGAGAGATGAGATGAGAGGCGTGAGAGTGGAGCTTCAGGCGTGAACTGATGAGGACTTTTTATCAGGGTAATTTGGTAATTGAGTAACTAGCCCAACGGATACCTTAAACGCGCATGCACTTTTTGGTTTATGGACCTCAAGTGGTCCATAAGATTTGCGCGTTCTCAGCGCATTTTTTGCCTTGGCCCAAAACGCAACTTTTTCCAAAAAGTTGTGTTTTGGGCTGAGCCAAATGCACAAAACTCTCAAGCTTTTTAATAAACGTGCGTTTCAGCTCCTAAAAGCTGAAACAAACACACACTTAATTGGGTTGTAATAAGAAAAATTTTGAAATGCTATTAGTACTTCAATTGATGCTGTTATAAAAAATAATTTGTAAATAATTATTATGACTATGTGTTGACTAAATATAAAATATGTTAATAATTTTGGGTTATTTTTTAAAAGGACAGAAATGGGTTAGGTCTATGTTCATCCAACACATGTTAATTAAATGAGTTGAAATAAGTTGTTTTGTGTTGAGCCGTGTAATAGACAAGTTGTGTTAGAGTTGAAGTTGAGGGTGGGTTCTAGTTAGTTCAACTGGTAAAGTCTCTGATGGTTGAATAAGAGATCTAGGGTTCAATCCCCGCTTACGCCAAAAACTGATTGGTGTTTTGGTCTGATAATAAATAGCTATCATCAGGAGCACACGCCATAGGTTGAAATTCTATCTCAAAAAAAAAAAAAAAAAGTTGAGAGGTTTTGACACAGTTATCAACTGGGTTGAGTAAGGTTGAGCCACATATATTTGAAACCCTTACCTCAATACAACACAAACACGATGGCTCTTAACATGAATTGCCACCCCTACTCATGACAAATCAATTGATGGAGCATAAAAGATAATACTTTTTTTAGAAGATAAAATGTAACACTTAAGACACAATATTTTTATTCATTATTATACACTTATTATCATTGCCAAATAGATAAAAAATAACGTTTGGGCATTCCATTATATGCTTCATTAATTGTAACCTTGTCATGTTTTTTTTTTCAAAGTAATTGAAGTTTAAAAAAGAAAAATTAGGTCATATGTTATATTGCAACGAGTGGAATTTAAGTGGAACAATTTTAGTGGGATAAAATTATTATTTTTTATTTTGTTAGATGTGTTTAAGAATAAAACCTCATTCACTTTTGAGTGTTCCACTTTATGCTCTATTAATCGTAGTCTACTATATGTCTTATTTATTTATTATAAAGTAACCAAAGTTTAATGAAATAAAACCAAATATGTCATATTGTAGTTGATAGGGTATAAAGTGGAACAAAAAATTTTAATTTTGTGTTTATTATAATGGCGTTGATATTATGTTAATATAATTATGAGTAATTACTCAATACTCAAGTAGAAAAAAAAAATCTTAATAAAGTAACCAAAATTAAAAATGAGAAAAAAAATTAAACACACAACATATTGCAAAAAAAAAAAAAAAAAGAATTACAAGTATGAGAAATAGTGTTTGAGAATTTTGAATCAATTGTGGATCAAAAATTATTGATCCGCTAGAGCATTTTGAAAATTCTCAAACACTATTGATCCAAAATTCTCAAACACTATTGGAGGCACCGCAAGCATTAATTCTTGAATAAGCAAGGTAAAGTATGAGAAATGGTATTAATGTTTAATTATGACTTGTAAGGACAATGACAAAGCAACTCTCCCCCACAGGCATCATGGAGTTCCATCTCCCCACGCTGATGCATTCAACAACGCACTAAACAAGGTGCAATACTATTTGAAACAACCATGGTTTATACCTAAGCTAATGATATGTTATTTTATCATTGTATTTAATTGTATTTGCAGTTTTAGCTGCTACTCCAACCATGTAGTGTGTGATCAAAATGATTGCAAAGAATGCTTTGTCATGTCGTTTTTTGTAAAGAAAAGTAAAACTCCAAAATGACCATAACTTTGTGTTGGAACAAGTCAAGAAAGTAGCCGTCTGTAAGAGTTGACAACTCCCTCAAGCTAATAAGGACGAAGGATCTTTCATTGGCTAAATTTTCTTTTTCCTAATCAAACATTGCTTATCAAAAGAAGATAATTCGCAACAATGACTTTGAAGAGCAATAGTGTTTGAGAATTTTCAAATGACTTGCTTTAAAAATTTTTTTTAATAATCTAAGCCACCTCTTGTTAAGAGAGTTAGGACTACTTAGGACTATAATTATATGGGAATTATGATTTTTTTTTTCAATTAATTATTTAGTCACACATAGACATAGTTCCTGAATACATGGATTGAGTGCTAGACTTTTCTTTATGAACAAGATGTTGAGCTGCATACAGATTGGCCAACACAGAAGTTTCAAACAAACCTATGATGTACAATTTTTTCAGATTTAATTCAATGACGGATCTTGAGGCTGATAACCGTATGATAGTGATAGAAGGTATTTAATATCATTGAGATATATCACTCCACCTGGGAATGGATTTTACCCGGATTCATTCTCATGTGAAGGAAGTGTGATATATTTCGATGACATAAAATAAAAATTGGTATCGTAGGGGCTAAGTTACCGTCGTTTTCATTTAGTCTTTGGTCTTTTAAAGCCATGGTTAAAGAGAAAAATGAAAATATTGTAATGCAGTTCTGAATGTCATCTGCTAAATTAGTGTGGTTTAGAAAATCTTGCTCAATCCTCGATGAACAATTTGAATTTAAATACATGCTTGCTTGCTTGCCCTATATCTCAAAAGACTTTGAAAAATTGAATGTATAATGCCTTAGGCAGTAGTAAGTTGCAACTGTATTAAAGTTCGGAGAAATGGACCGAGAAAAAAAGAGAGGATGCTTTGGATTCGAAATATATAGATTAAAAAAAAAAACGTAAGTACGTTCGTGGACATAGTCATATAAGGCTATGTTTGGATTGGGTGTCTGCGTTTGGCCTTTTTTTTTTTTTTTTTGGCACGTGTTTGTGAGACTTACGGTTACTGTTCATGCACTGTTTAATGAATAGTAGCCGCAAAGTTTGACTTTTCTCATTTTTTTTGCCAATCAGTGCATACTGTGCATTGTTCACGGACCCATAAATTTCACTTTTCAGTAACTTTTTCATTAAAAATAAGTTTCACGGTACTATTCACACATTTAAAAATTATTTTACTACAGTGGTTTTTAGTTTTCAGTTTCAGTTTTCAGTTTTCAACTATATCCAAACGGACCCTAAATCTAAACAACAAACCTCCTGTATGCATTGAAATCCGGTCCAGTAGCTAGGGCTTACACCATGAAATTACCACACCCATTACCCATATGAGATGTAAAAGATAATATGGTAAAAAGTTATTTTATATTATTTCTTTAATATAAAATCCCATCAACTTTAATAGCCCTTATTCTAAATCCCTCTTGTATTATTGTGTTAACATATTGTTAGAATATTTTGATGGTTGATTTACGCGTCGCATTTTGTAAAGTCAACAGTAGATTCAAGATGAGTTAATAAAATTATTGGCTTAGATGATTCCTCCGGCTTATAACAAGTGAGGGTGGAGGGAATTTGAATAGGGTGGCAATTTGTTAGCGGTTGTGTTCCTCTTGCGTCATGGTAAGGTGAGTTGAAATTATATAGCTTAATCCTAACCCAACTCATTTAATAATCGTGTCAAAACCTCTCAACTCTAACATAACCCATTTATTAAGGACATGTTTGGTACACTGAATGAAGATTACATTAGGAATAATAATCTTTATTACTAGAAATATAAAATATTGTAATGTAATAACTATTATTGTTCATAAGTTTGGTTGTTACATATAAAAAGCTTGTAAAAGATGATGTATAAAGAAAAAATTATATGTTTGAAAATATATTAATTTTAAGATCTATTATATGCACTAAGGAATAATTATTATATCCGTTTTAAAGAGGAATATCTATCCTTTAATTTAAATAAATGTTATTCATTTGTAATAACTAATCCATGTAATAAAAATGCAACTAAATGACCGAATTGTTATTATATGTAAATAACTATTCCTTTACAAGAGCTATTACACCATACCAAACATATTCTAATAAGTGGATTGACACAATATAACCCATTTCAACTTGTTTAACAAAACGAAAAGATACTTTTTTTTTCTCCCTTTGTTTTAGATAAGAGGGTTAAAATACTTTTTGTGAGTTTCAATGAATAATTTATTAATATAATCATTATATATCTTTTATTTACTCAATTGTTATATTTAGAATTCAATGTAGGGGTGACAATGCTAAGCCGAAATGAATTGAGTAATTTTATTAAGTGGTGTTTTTGAGATTCTGTGCAAAGATGATTTTTGGAGCTAGCCCAGAACTCAATGTTGGGACCAAAGGAAAAGTCCAATGGCTATCGGTGTGCGTGCTTACTTCGGATCAGCCCAATGCCCAAATCATGCTTGAATAACACTGGACAGTACCTTCAATTTGATTATAATAAGACCACGTACTCATTTTATATTATCTTGTTGAAATGCCAACAAATATATTTATATTAAAATTTTTTTTTTTAAAAGCATGGATTAATATAAATCTTATATCAAAGCGGTCACCATTAAATGAATTACTTATATTGAAAAGTAAGAATAATGAATTTAAAAAAATTATAATATAAAATATTAACTAAATAATAAATATCATTTAAATGATATTTAAATATAAAAGAGTTCATTTAAGATATTAGTGTTCACTTTTAGGCTTTTAGCCTCCAATTGTATTGAGTTGGCCTAAGTAAAAATATCCAAAGGAGTGTAATAAAGTGGACTTAGGCTGTGTTTGTTTCGGGTGAAAATAAAAGTTGGAAAATATTTTACACCATTTGGGAGTACATGTAAAACTCGGTCAAAGGGAAAATCAAATCCTTTGATTGTAAAATGAGAGTCCTTCAAATGTAAAATATTTTACACATTAGAATTACCTTCAAGCCTCATTTTATGGAGAGAGAGAGAGAGAGAGAGAGAGAGAGAGAGAGAGAGAGAGAGAGAGAGAGAGAGAGAGAGAGAGAGAGAGAGAGAGAGAGAGGTTGGTCTAGTCTCTGATCCACCCAAACCCATCGCCGGTTAGATCATGCCGTTCATTCCCCTCCACGCATTGGTTAGTACTATTTCCTTGTCTTCCTTGGCTTTTCTTCTCCTGATTGCATCGCCTCAACTGCTCTGTTGTGCTCAAACCCATCTCCGAGCATTGCATTTCCCCGATTAACCTAGCTAAACCCACCCCGATTTGACCATCTCGTTCTCATTGCCGCCCCCTGTAGCTCGTCTCCTCCACCTCTTTCGATCTCATCACCGCCGCCCTCTAGATCGATCCACCCATGACCGATCTCGTTGTCACCTACAAAAGATCGTCGTCACTGCCTCTAGATCAAACCCCCTTGACCTGATTTCAACCAAGTTTCTCGGTCTACCTCTCTCTTTCCCTCAATCTCTCACTCTTTCTTCCTCACTCTCTTTGGTTTGACCGAGTTTGAGAGTTTTATTTTGATTTTTTCTTTCTTTAAAAAGTTTATATATTGCAAATTTTTATTATAAAATTTGTTTGGAAGTTGAGAAAAAAGCTGAGAAAATGTGAGAAACTAGTAGAAAATTTACATTTTCAAAATGTTACCAAACACTTGAAAATATTTTCTAATACAATTTTTAAGATGTAACTAAATACTATAAAATATTTTCACTTGAAAATATTTTATATTCAGAAAATAATTTACATGTTGCCAAACACAGCCTTAGGGTCCGTTTGGATTGAGTTTATTGTTGCTGAAAACTGAAAACACTGTAGCAAAATAATTTTTAAATGTGTAAATAGTATCGTGGGACTTATTTTTAATATTTTTTAATATGTGAACAGTATATAAACAGTGCAAAACAGTGCATAAACAGTACATAAACAGTAACCCATGTGAGGTTACTGTTCACGCGCGGAGAAAAAAAAAAGAAAAAAAAAAAGAGAAAAACGTGGAAAGTAAAACGCAGCTTTAATCTGAATCCAAACGCTCTCTTAGTTTGGTTCCAGTCTCTATGAGTAATGCATTGAACTGGTTACGACAACGTGTTAACGGTCCGATGACTTTGACCAAATACCTTTTAGAATTTCAGTCTACGTGTTCAACTATAATTTGTCTGTCCTTTGTGTCAGCCGAACTGCAAGTGATAGTAATTCTCAACGCTCAATAAAAGAAAAAAAAAAAAAAAAAAACAAAACGAAGCAAAGAAATAAAAACCTATACATTATCCTCTCGAAGCAAAAACCAAGTATTCTACCAAAAAAAAAAAAAAAAAAAAAAAATCCAAGTAACTCTCTCACTTTTTTCACAGTGTTGAGCAATGGCGTCGACGATGTCTCTGGTTGGTCAGATATCGAACCTACAAGGAGTAAATGACCGGAGAAAGCCTTGCCCTTCATCACTCTCACTCTGTATCTCTCTTTCCTCTCTTTCTTTATTACCTGTTTGTTTGCTGAGAAAACTTAGGATATTAGGGAATAATGCTTTCAAATGGGAAACAAAATATATTGATATCAGTATTTTCTGGGATGTGGGTTTCTTCTGTGTAGTGGGTTTTAGTTAAGATCAATCATGTATTGCTCATTTTGCATTTGTTTTCTGGGATTGTTTTTAGAGTATGTAATTGCACTTCTATGAATTTGATAGCCAGTTCAAGTTGAGATTTTTATGATTTTGGGTACTTTTTTTAGTCCAAAGTTATTAAATTGAGCCATTATGGGTCTAGGGAGTGTCTTGTTTTGGTGGGTTAAGCTATTACATTGGCAGAGATGGGTTAAGACAAAATTTAAGTACAGTACTTTGGTGTTCTTCTTTGGGTTCCATCTCTTAAGATTCAGCCATGTGGCTGTACTTAACTTAAAATACACTTCCATCAATGAGAAAAAAAGCCACATGGTTGAATCTTAAGAGGATAACTTATGGAACATCACCTAAGTACTGTGCTTAAGTTTTGCCCAATGGGTTATTACTTACACAATGAAATGGGATATTATAGTTTCACAGAACAGCTAATGTCTCTACAATAGTGTCTTTGACAAAAAAATTATCTTTGCACGAAGAATGTAGGATAAGGATGACCTAAGAATCTTTGAAATGAGAAGAGAAAATCTACCATGTGTGTAGGTATTAATTTTTAGGACATGCTACCCTAGATTTGTAAGTTGTAACACTAAGTAACATGGATGAACTGGATGCTGGAGAAGATGGACAACTTAAGATTAGATGCAGGTGAAAAACTTGGCTTGTACTTTGGATAAAGATATTAAAATTAAGGTATGCTATTAGACCTTTAATAATTAATTAGGTTGGCAAAGGAGATTTGATTTTACGGCTGAATAACTGGCACTCATGAGGGAAATCTTTATGAGAGATTTGGCTATGGGGTTGTAGATGATGCTGCTGGCAATGTTAATGCTTGGGTTTCAAATGTTTTGCAGAATTGTTATTGGAGTTTTGTATTTTTTTGGGGGGTGGGGGGGGGGGTGTTCCAGTTATATCATATGAGTTAATCACTGTTCAAGCAATTTTCAAGTTGATTTTGGTGATACAGATGGAGTTCAATGGTTCCCTCCCAGTTCACTTGTAGATCTGCTTTCAGGGCTGGGCAGTAAAAAGTTGAATGGAGCAAACTAATTTGGTTCTTGGGTTCTATGCCAAAGCATGCATGTATATCTTGGTTGACCGTTAAGAATCCTTTAAGTGCTCATGAAAAATTGGTTTCTTGGAGTTATCAAGGTGACTCATTGTGTCTCTTTTTCAGGGGGGCAATTGAGTGTAGTGATCATATCTCTTTGAATGTCCTTTTTAGGAGAATCTGGCTGTGTTTGATGAAAATGTGTCTCTGTAGGAGGTTGATCTTCAGCTGGGATAATATTTTGTAGTGGGGACTGCATAACTTGAAAGGGAGGATTGCAAACTATCAGTAAAGTGGTCTTTGCTTCTACCATCTATCATTTGTGGATCATCCAAAGAAATGGTAGATTTTATGGAGTGGAATACTTTCTGAAAAGTGTATTATGATAGCTATTAGGATTTTTAATAGTCTTGTTTGTCTAATAAAATCAGCTCATTCATAAAAAAAGGGTTAAAAATTTAACATTGTAATGAAAAAAATCACCTCCCCCCCCTCCCTGTCCAGCCCCAAAGGGAAAACGAAAAACAATAGGAAGATGGGATTTAGAAGATGAAAAGTAAATATGGATCTTACTTTTGTTATAACTAATTGGATATGTGATGCTTTCTTGAGTTTCTTATATGTTTGTAGAATGTGGTATTGTGGCTTAGGAAACTATGCCAAGAGAAGTTTGGTATGCAAATTCTCTGTAATGATTCATGCCTATAACAATTCATTCTTTAACTTTGGCTTTTCCAGTTATTTTATAAGGATTCTAGATCTCTGAACCATGTACCTGAATCATTTATGATAGTAAAAGAGTTGGTGGTAACTGACTCTTGTCCTGCTCATTACAGGTAACCTAACTTCAAGCTCAAATTCAGTGGGTATGCAGGTGTTTTCTCGGTGTGGTCGGGGAAAATATGGCCATAATCATAGATCTCTTCGTGTATGTGGTCTATTTGGAGGAAAAAAGGAAAACAATGAGAAGAGTGAAGATGCACCTTCAAAGGTTGATGAAATTAACTTTTTCTTCTAGTCCTGAAGTATTTGTAGGTTTTAATTGTTTGCTTGTTTCTATATAGTAAGTTTTAGAGATTCAAGTTTGCATTTTGCATGTCTAGACAGATGTCATATCCATTTTTTAGACTATTTCAATATGCCTTGTTTATGCCTAAAATATTCATATAATTACATTCTTTGTAAAGCTTCTTTGATTGACCATATTTTAATGTATTTCTGATTCTTTGTATTTCCATTCCTTCATATGAACTGGTACTCCTAGTTCAATTCATGTCAATGTTAGAACACAAGCTATCAAGGATCAAAATTTGTTTGAACATAAGGGTATGTTTGGATACCGCTTATTTTGCTAAAACTGAAAACTTATTGCTGAAAATACTTGTAGATAAAAGTAAAAGTTAGTTGAAATAGTATAGTGGAGTCCATGAATAGTACCAAAAAGTGCTGTGAGGCCATAAATAGTAACAAAAACAAGCTGAATAGTTAAATAATTTATAATTTTCATTGCTTCCCAAACACACACTAGGTATTAATGATGAACATTTGGAGGAACTTTTTTTATTTTAGGTGCATCTTGAAGTTCTTGAGAAACCTCTTAACCAAATTTGATGATATTTTGATGTAGTAAGAAGTTTCTCTGTTGCATGCCAATGAGAAATCCAAAAGTAAAAAAAAATATATATATATATATATATATATGTGTGTGTGTGTGTATTTCTTGACCCTCATTTGATGCTATGGTATGTAGGAACTTAGTCCCTGACAAAAGTGGTTATTGGGTGTTTGATGACATGACACTTCAGGCTTTATTTGATCCCTATTTTGGAACTGGTGGAACTGTGTTCCTTTATTTTTTTAAGTTCATAACTCTTTTACACTAGCTTTTTCACATGCATATAAACACACATCTATAGAGACATACAAAAGATGTGCACTGGAATAAAATCACAACCATGCGCTTATCTACCGTGCCTGTGTCAAGATTTTGGAGAGTTGCTGTTTGTCCATGTCATGGGTTTTAAGTTTTTTGACACAAGACAGAGCTTCAATGGGCTTTGATACCAATTTTGATATAGTATCCTTAGAAATTCAATACTATTGAATTAGGATTTTTTATTAGATCTTGTGCGGTTCTTGAATACGGTTTACGTTTAAGGATTTAGGTAGGTTAGGTAATAAAAAGATTGGATATTAAATGAATTTGATGGATGTTTGGTGTTAAGACAGTAAATAGAACAAGAAACAACGAAAGATAAACCTTAGGCAATCCCACCCTTAACTTGCATTGATTTTATTAAATCCAATCTATCCATCTCCATTATCGACTACATAAAAGCCTTTATATAGGCTAGTGCTAAACCTTTTCTTAGAATTTGGACTCCGAAATAGCCTTTTCTTATAAAGTCTTGGACTCCTAATCACAAAAAAACGAAAGAAAAAAAAGGGGAAACAAGAAAAAAAAGAGTATTTAAGAACTTCTAAACCTAATAGAAATAGAACTCAAAACATAAAGCCTCATGGGCATCTCTTCCATTGGGACTGAAACTTATATATAGGTCTGTGGCACAGCCTATCATAACCCGTTCTTGAAAATCTGAAAACGATCAAAATACCCCAGATTTTAGGACACCTAATTAAATCTGAACCTGCAACATTCTAACCTAAAGAACTTTAATACTTTTCAGACTCAATAATAACTAAAGTAGCATATGAAAGCTGCCAAAAATGACCCACATTGAAACTAGACCACAATTCTTGAATCTTGTGGTAGTTAATCTTATTTTTCACTTTTTCTTGAGCTCTTTGCTGGCTGCATCATTTTTTCCACCCAAAAGTTCATTTCCTTGTGGGCAATAGTGTATGAGGTCTGAAACCTAATGAAAAATAAATGTTTGAAGAAGTTGGAGCCTCGTATTTGTTTGTGACTGGAGTTAAAACATCTGAATTTCTCTATTGTTGCAAGGCCATGAAGCACTGCATCCTTTTTATTTTTTATTTTTTATTTTTTTTCTCTAGATTTTAGAGTTAGAAATTGCTTTAAACACAAACTTCTCATACTATGGCAAGCATCTCAGACTGACAAGAAATGGCTTTTATTGCATTGTATTCAGTCATAAACAAGGCCTCAGAGGAGTCTCAAGTTTTGGATGATATCATAATACCTACGGTGAGAGTAGTACAAGTCAGATGGTACAGTTATCGGTAGAGTAAGAGTACTTGTTTTATCTGGACTTGGGACTTGCCCTTATGGCCCTCATCCTCCCCTCCTCTCCTCAAATTATTTTTAGTGAAAAAGTATCACACTATACCTTGGTGTATCATGATGTTTTCCCTTGAAAGTGAGATATACTAACAGATATAGGGAGAAAAAAATTTGTTTGCAGCCTTAGATCAAATTTATAAGGACAATCAACTTTATTGGTTTTGGACATTATAGTTGCATGATGACCTGGAGTTGGAATTGTATCCCTAAACTGAGACTAATATTACTTTGCTAATTTATTGTAGGCAGGAATTTTTGGAAACATGCAGAATCTTTATGAGACAGTGAAGAAAGCACAAATGGTTGTCCAAGTTGAGGCAGTGCGGGTGCAAAAAGAACTTGCTGCGTAAGGCTCATATGTTACACCCATTACTTCTGAACTTTGACCTCTGTGTTGATGTTTACTAATAGTTTTTATCATTTTGTTTTGCAGAGCTGAGTTTGATGGTTATTGTGAAGGTGAGCTAATCAAGGTAATTAGTCTCTCTCTCTCTCTCTCTCTCTTTTTGCTCACACGCGAGTGCTTGCACATGATTCTTAGTGGCTTGCTTCTACAAATTTCATTTGCTCATTTTTCTTTTGGACATTCATTAGGCGAAATGTTCATTTGTTGGACCAATTATTTGCTCATGTTTCCATGATGTCAAGATTTGTTTTTAGCTTTTGTTTTGGTTTGCCTTATCAAAAGAGTTTGCAAAAAATGGAAAATTTATTTGTGTTATATTGTATCCAGTGGGTTTTAAGGGGTTAAGTTCTTTCTTTTGTGGGTAGAGTCCTTACTAAGCAAGATCGGAATCATTGTGGAAGGTAATAAGATCATGTAGGCATTTTAGTTGGTATCATTTGATATCTTTGTTATAATTCTTTACAATGTATGTTTCCAATGTAATGAAAATAAAGGGTCATCATTCTAAATGTCACTTTCTAGTTCCTACCCTGTGGAATGATTTTGTTTTTCAAGGATGTTTGGTTGCCCCCCCATATGCTTGCTGCTATGTCTCTTCACGAATGGACTGTACTTTCCATCTTAGAGATGTTTGGAAATGCCTCTAATGATTTGATGATGTCTTAATATTACAGGCCTTAATTTCTTTATTCGATGAACTTCGCAATGATTCTTAACTGATGCTTTTAGGTAACACTATCTGGAAACCAGCAACCTGTTCGCACAGAGATCACTGAGGCTGCAATGGAATTAGGACCAGAGGTGAGTATCTTCAATTTACACATCTCACTTCATCTTTATATCAATTTTAGTTGGGTAAATTAAACCTACCTCTCTTGAGGACTCTCAAATGACACTCCTAAACTATGGATGAAATGACACTCCTCCCTTGAGGTTTGTATAAATGCAACAAACTAGTCCATGCTCTCCCTTACTGATTTCCCTAATGGAATATTACATTTCTATTATAATAAAATTCCTACTTATTTATACAAACGTCAAGAGGGTAGAAGTGTCATTTCTTCCATTGTTTGGATAGGAATCTTAAAAAAAGAAAAAGAAATATTCCATTAGGGAAGTCATTCATGGATTTATCTATTATATTTATATGAACTTCAAGGAAGGAGTGTGATTTCTTCCACAACTTTTGTGGGGCGGTGACATTTTGTAAAATCTTAAGGGAGGTTTGTGTAGTTTGCCTATTTTATTATAAATAGGTATGAGATTGAACTTATCACTTCATTCTCCATCCCTTATATATTGGGGAGATATGGTCTTAAAAAAAATGTAAAACGTATTCTTATAATAGATAGAATCACTCAAATGGGACTGTGGGCTTCAGGCTTCTGGATTAGATGCTTTAAAAAAGCAAATAGAATCACTCAAATTCCATGAGACAACCAAATGACCCCTGAAGTGACATACTTAATCTTGGATGAGGTGTTCTTGTTTACTGAAAACTTCTGTAGGCATTGGGTCTTTGCATTTTCACTATCTTGTCCTTGTACCCATAAGGACATGTTCATTGCTGTTACTGATCCGTTGCCATTTTCACTGTATGGTTATGACAATAGCATGTATATATCTTTAGTTGAAATTACGTGAGTATTATATGATATAAAAGTTAGCAGTTTGGGGTGACCTGTTAATATATTAACTGGAAAATTGTTGAATAGAATTTTCTGGAAAGAAGGAATTTTTTTTTTTTGGGGGGGGGGGGGGGGGGAGGCGGGGAGAGAAACCAGTAAATTTTATTTATTTTATTTTTATAGGTAACACTTAATTAAAAAAAAAAAAAAAAAATCTTGGTAACTATCTAATGAAGCTCAACTATTTGATGTTTAGGCTAAGAAACATGCCTATCGAGCATTAGCATTGAAGAATGCTAATGCCATATGTAAGGTGTATTTAGCATTTTAAGCTCCAAAACACATTGCATCAAAGAATGCTAAAAGCAAGTATTGCAAATTTTTTGCAATACTTGCTACAGTGCAATTCTATCTTTAGAATTGCACTGTAGCAGTATTGTAAAAATAATAATAATATTTTAATTACTTTCCCCCGAAATTTATCTCTCGTCCCTCATTTTTCTGTTATCTTCTCTCTTTTCGTTCTCTCTTCCTCATCCGCTCTCTCCTCTCTTCAAACCCGACCATAATCTTCCTCCCAACATCACACATCACAGTGGAGGAAACGTTGATCTGGGTTGATCAATGATGGAGGAAACATCTAGCGGCGGCAGTGGTGGCGATGTCTGGGTTTTGATCGGGTTGATATGGGTTTTTTTTTTTTTTTTTTTTTTTTCCTGTGTGATCGGGGTTGATCGGTGGTGTTTGGGTTTTTGTTCCGGTGGGATTTTGGTGGTTGATCTGGGTTGATCAACAATGGAGGAAACGTTGATCTAGCGGCGGCGGTGTCTGGGTTTTGATCGGGGTTTTTTTTTTTTTTTTTTTTTTTTCCTGTTGTGATCGGGGTTGATCAGCGATGTCTGGATTTTTGTTCCGGTGGGATTTTGGTGGTTGATCTGGGTTGATCGACGATGGAGGAAACACTGATCTAGCGGCGGCGGTGTCTGGGTGTTAATCGGGGTTGATCTGGGTTTTTTTTTTTGTTTTTCTTGTTGTGATCGGGGTTGATCGGTGATGTGTGGGTTTTTGTTCCGGTGGGATTTTGGTGGTTTATCTGGGTTGATCGCGCGAAGTCTCTGTTTTTGTTCCGGTGGGATTTTGGTGGTTGATCTGGGTTGATCAATGATGGAGGAAACTAGCGGCGGCGGTGTATGGGTTTTGATCGGGGTTGAACTGGGTTTTTCTTTTTCTTTTTTTCTTTTTTTTTCCTGTTGTGATTGGGGTTGATCGGCGTCTGGGTTCATGAGTTCCTCTGTGTTCATCAATGGCTGCGGGCCTGCTGAAATAGGTTTGGGTTTTCTAATTGTGTAATGTGTATGATGAGAGGCAGAAGCATTTTGGTGGTGGTGTGGTGGTGGGGGTGTGGTGATTGATGATGGTGGAGCCGTGGAGGTGGTGGTGTGGTGATTGATGATGGTGGAGCCGTAGAGGTGTGGTGTGGTGGTGGTGTGGTGATGGTGGAGCCATTGGAATCATGCCAAGTTTGAAAAGTCTGAAAAAAACTAACGGATGGAAAGAAATAATAAAAAAAAGATTAAAAAATATTATTTTAATAAAAATAGAGTTTTTTGATGTGGGAGGTATTGTAAAATGGTATGGTATAAGTAATAAAGTTACTTTTTGAAATGGTAAAACAGAGTAGGATAGCATTCTTTGATGCTAATACTCTAATGATCCAATTGTTATAGAGTGCATATCTTGGAAATATATTTAGAAAAGAAGAAAACAATTTAAAACAATTTAATTAGTTAATATGCGGGGTTCCATCACCCTTACAATTGTGCAGAATCTTCAAAGAATGTAGGAAATGGTTTAAAGTGTCCAATTTGTTTGAGTTTCTGATTACAGTGATGGATGGGATACTATTTAAGACTTACAGATATATGTTTTCCATACTTATAAAAAAAACATACATTTTTCCATTATGTGCAGAAACTTTCGCTTTTAGTTACTGAGGCATACAAGGATGCGCATCAGAAGAGTGTCCAGGTGAGAATTTCAGTTTTTTGTATTTGAAACTCCTCCCACCTTTGCTAAGTGCTACAAAACCGAGTCTCAGCTTTTATAATTTTTAGGCCATGAAGGAGAGGATGAGTGATCTTGCACAGAGCTTGGGAATGCCTCCAGGCGCTGGTGAGGGTTTAAAGTAATTATTTTTTCATCTCACTCTGGTATCTGAGATGCACTTCAATTTTGTATACGATTACAAACCAAGGCAGGACTACTTGCTTGTACTATGTCATTGAATCCAGAAATGTTCTTTTCAAATTGATAAGTAGAGATCTTTGGAATTAGTGTGCAGCTAATTTACCTGCACACGTCTTCCTAAAGTTGTAAAGGATGTCTTTTCCTTCATTCGGTTAGATTTGTTGTAGAAATTGTTCTTCATTTTCTAGGTGCTGGTAATGTGTTTTTTTCATAAATATGCGAAATGGCTTTATAGAAAAATTAAATATGCTTTTGGTCCTTAATTAAAGATTGAATTAGGTTACTCAATTGGTTTCTAAATGGCATGCGACATTGTGAAGCCATTGGTAAAGATGCCGCGGTTAAGATATTATTTATTGGAATTGTGACTTGAAATTGAGAGGGTTAAGATATTATTTATTGGAATTGTGACTTGAAATTGAGAGGATCTTGTTTTACGGATAGAGGCACTAATTTTGGATTTGTAATATATCAATCCGAATCATGAAACAATTACACTTAATAAGTTGCTCAAAGATAATCAATTTTCTTTTGTTATCATCTCCAAATAATTTGTCAAGTTTCTGGCAATTCCTTCCCTACCCAAAGAAGATTTGAAAAGAATGAATGCTCACTTGGGTTGAAATAGTGGAACCTTGTGGCCAGCACCTCTCACTGAAGTAAAAGTTAGTTCATTGTAGACCTCTGCCCATCCTCCTACCTATAAACAAGGTTTAATTTCTAGATTATTGTAACACTTATTTGTGAATATTTATCTACATATCTATATATTTTTACTAGTGTGTTGGAGGTTTTGATTGATTTTTGGTAAGAAATTGTGGTTAATTACCTGCTCATCTGCATACCACGGATACCACTCGGTTTTAATTGATGGCTGAGGGATAGCCTAGTGGTGGTCATTGGAACCACTGCATCTGAGTCCCAACTGCATCGACATAGAAGCAATTGCCTTTAAAAAATTAGATCTCTCTCTTTGTTTGTTCTTCTTATCAAATCAAAAGCAATTGCATTTACCCCACTCTTTAATCCTAGTCACCGGCCTAAAATTACTTACCACGTGATGCTAAAGCCAAGGTTTAGCAAGTGACTGTGACAACAAGTACCATAGGTACAAATTTTGATTTGTGGCAATTATTGCACAAAAGCCAAGAAAATTCTTCAAATTATGATCTAGAAGCTGGAATGCAGGTATGGTAAATGAAATCTTCACCCCCACTGCTGCTCATGCAATTCTTACCATTCCTATCCTGTTGCTCCTAGACAAGATAGACTAATCTGGCTACCAGACTCAAAAGCAATTTTCTCTGTCAAATATGTCCACAAAGTTTCTTTTACCCAATCAAAAGGTGATGTTCAACCCCAGGCCCATTGGAAGAAACTGTGGAAAGCCAGGTTCCCTGAACGACTCAAAATGCTTATCTGGAGAATAGGCATTAATGCTATATCCCCACCAGAGCTAATCTACAACGAAGGCTCCAACATGTTGATCCGACTTACATTCTTTGTAACTCATGTGCTGAAACAAGTATCCACCTCTTCTTTGAATGCCACTTTGCTAGAACTCTATGGTCATCCGCTTTCTGGGGCTTCAGAATAGATGCCTCTCTCTTAAACTCCAATGAAGATATTATAAAGCTGATTATGGCTCCACCAAATTCCCCCATGCCTATATGGGAGCAATGGACCATTTCCCTTAACATGGCCATAATCATTGACGAAATATGGAAGACTAGGAATCTCATGTCGTTTTAGGAGGGCAAAGCAGACCCCATCAAAGCCAGGCAAAATATCCAAGCAAAATTCCTTGAAATAACAAAGGTTTTTTCTCCGGCCATCCAACCCCCACCGGTGCAAATCACAGCAACCTGGACGACTCCACCTCAAGATCGGGTCAAAATTAATGTAGATGCTGCCTTAAACAGCTCAAGGTCCGCTTTAGTTGTCGTAGCAAGCGGAAGCTGAAGCCCTCCTGTGGGCAGTACACCTAGCTATCCAAGAGCGATGGAACTTTGTCATCTTTGAAGGAGATGCAAAAAACTGCTTCGATGCCATAACATGCTCAGAGCATATCCCTGATTGGCTTACGAGCACAACCATTAGTAATATCCGTTGTTTGTCTTGTTTTACGTCTATTAAATTTTGGTGGGTCTGGAGGACTAGTAATTTTGCTGCTCATGATACTACAAGATTTGCTTTGAACTCCTTTTTAGGCTTTTGGCTACTTTACTGTAAGAGTATTCATAGTAGGTTTTTAGTTATTTTGGCTACTTTAATGTGAATACTCTCACTGTAGCTATAAGTTAAAATTAAAAAAAAGATTTATTCCTTCTCTCTCTCTCTCTCAACCGGACCTAGCCAAGTCCATGGCTGAAGATCATGAGAGGGTCACCACTGACAGTGGCGATATGTGGCAATGCCACCACCAACGGTGGCTGCCATTTCTTTTCTCTTTTTTCTATCTCTTTACTATTTTGTTTACTTATTTTGTTTTATCTATGGCTGAAAATCTCTCTTTACTATTGTTTATTTGGTTATTGGTTGATTTTGTTAGGGTTTGGGGATTTGGGTTTGGGTTTGGGTTTGAGAGGTGGGATTTTGTGGTGGTGTTTGGTTTGATTTGGCTTGTGGCCATGGTGGCGGTGATAATTGTGTTGTGGTCATGGTGGTGGTAAGGTTGCCATTTTTTGGTTGGGTTGATTTTGGGCTGGGGTTTGTGGTGCTGGCAGGTGGGTGAGTTTTAGTTTGTGTGGTGTGGGTGGGTGGGTGGTGTTAGAGATATATATTAGACATACTAGCCCAATGTAATAGGCCCAAGCCCAATCCTGGTTGTACTAGTAGTCTAGGGTTTAGTCGCCTATATATACTCATGTTATGGCTCATTGTAACACAGGTTATTGTACTACACTCTTATACACAATAAAGATGTAGCCCTTAAGGGATTCCTCCGTGGATGTAGGCCGACAAGGCTGAACCACGTAACCTTCGTGTTCTCAGTGTTCAAATTCTATGTTTCCACTTCCGCATCCACTCTAGCATACACAACATAGTATAACACATTACGTTGCTAATAATATTATTTATATTTAACATGGTATCAGAGCTAAACTTTGTTCTTGGCATCAAACAAAAATCTCTAGCAAGCAAAGAAGATTCTCACGTGCACACAGATCCACAACAGTGCGCATGCCTTCTTTCAGATCTGGGTCTACAGCATCACGCAGCTACCATGGAAACTCCGTTGCTGCCTCGCTGCTACATCTCTGATCTCTCAAGCAAGTCGAACCACTCACCTATCAGATCTGTGCACATTAAGCCTTTGCCTATCGAAACCGAACCCACAGACGTGCTCCTAGGCCTCCCGCGAGGAAAACCCAGAAATCTGGTCAACCGAAAGCTAGCCACGCGCCAACACGCGCCGCAGTTAGCTCCGGAGAATCTCCCACGTGTTGCCTCAGATGCCTGACTTTCAGATTGTGTTCGTGCACACGCGCTGTCATGACGGCCTCCTCGACCACCGATTTACGGAACCTGAGACTCCGGCCTTCATACAACCTTACACGCGCCCTCACGCGCCTCCAGGATTTCTGGCATCTCTTTCACGCGCTGGTGGACTTATCACGCGCTTGCCACGCGCCGAAATGTGTTGCTGATGTCATCTGACGTCATCGGATGACGTCATCACTCCACGTTAGTAGCCACGCAAGCATATCCACATCAGCCCAAGTCCACGTCATCGACACGTCATAGGATGACGTCAGCGGATCCACTGTTCGACCCGTGACCCCGACCCGGAACCGACCCGGACCAGTATCTGTTGACTTTGAACCTGGACCAGTTGACTTTGACTTTTGCGTTGACCTTTGACTAAAAGTCAAAATTTCCGACAGGGCCTATCTTACTCAGTTTTGCGTAGATTCCAATTTTGAGCTCCATTTCTTCGTTTGAAGCTCCAAAATTGGTCAATTGGCATATTCTTCATTGTGGTTTCTTTAGGCTTTATTTTTGACATCTTCATGAGATATTCTCATGCTTATCCAACCTCAAGCCTTCATCAAGCTTTCGTCTTGAGTTTGAGGGAGGGTGTTAGAGATATATATTAGACATATTAGTCCAAGTAATAGGCCCAAGCCCAATCCTGGTTGTACTAGTAGTCTAGGGTACTAGTAGTCTAGGGTTTAGTCGCCTATATATACTCATGTTATGGCTCATTGTAACACAGGTTATTATAATACATTCTTATACACAATAAAGATGTAGCCCTTAAGAGATTCCTCCGTGGATGTAGGCCGACAAGGCTGAACCACGTAACTCTCGTGTTCTCAATGTTCAAATTCTATGCTTCCACTTCCGCATCCACTCTAGCATACGTAACATGGTATAACACATTACGTTGCTAATAATATTATTTATATTTAACAGGTGGGTTTCAGTTTGTGGTGGTGGGGCTAGTGGGTGGGTGTCCGTTTGATGAGTTAGACGAAGTTAGAGAGAGAAAGAGAGGTAGAAGAAAAAAAGAATAAATAAATGAATAGTGTTTGAGTATGATGTGAAAAAAGAAGAAGAAGAAGAAGAAGATGTTGGGTGAGTTGTGAAATAGTAAGTTTAAAGAGATAAGGTAGCTTTTAGCACTATCGATGTGAATACTCTTAAAGTACAAACAAAAGAGTTCAAATAAACTACCTTCAACATCAAAATAGAACAAATAAATTAAAAAAAAAGATTTTTTTTTCTTTGTCAAAATCGGAATCATTGTGGAAGGTGATAAGATCATGTAGGCATTTTAGTTGGTTTCATTTGGTATCTTTGTTATAATTATTTACCACGTATGTTTCTAATGTAGTGAAAATAAAGGGTCACTTCCTAGTTCCTACCCTGTGGAATGATTTTGTTTTTCATGGATTTTTGGTTGCCCCCAAAATGCTTGCTGCTAAATGTTACGAACAGCGGTACTCTCCATCTTAGTGATGTTTGGAAATGCTTCTAATGATTTGATCATGTCTTAATATTACAGGCCTTAATTTACTTATTCAATGAACTTCACAATAATTTTTAATTGATGCTTTTAGGTAAGACTCTCTGGAAACCAGCAACCTGTTCGCATAGAGATCACTGAGGCTGCAATGGAATTAGGACCAGAGGTGAGTATCTTCAAGTTACATATACTTCTCACTTCATCTTTATATGAATTTTATTTGGGTAAATTAAACCAACTTCCCTTGAGGTTTACCACATGACACTCTTAAATTATGAATAAAATGACACTCCTCTCTTGAGATTTGTATAAATGCAACAAATTAGTTCATGCTTTCTCACACTGAATTCTCTTATGGAATATTTCATTTTATTTTATTTTTTTAAATTCTTACTTATTTCTATAAACCTCAAAAGGGTAGAAATGTCATTTTGTCCATTGTTTGGATAGGATTATTTTATTTTATTTTTTTAAATGAAATATTTCATTAGGAAAGTCATTCGTGATTTTATCCATTGTATTTATACAAACTTGAAGGGAAGAAGTGTCATTTCTTCCATGATTTTTGAGGGGCGGTGTCATTTCGTAAAACCTTAAAGGGAGGTTTGTGTAGTTTGCCTATTTTATTTTTATTACATATAGGTATGAGATTCAACTTAGCACTTCATTCTCCATCCCTTATATACTGGGGAGGAGATGGTCCTAAAAAAAAATGTAAAACATATTCTTATAGCAGGATCTTCTAGCAGGATCTTCTCACATCTATTAAATTCCTAAAAGGGCCTGTGTTGGTTCTCCCTATATCATTGTTCAGAATTTATGGAACACTGGTTTGCAATGTGGATTTCTTGATTAGATGCTATACAAAAGCAAATAGAGAATCACTCAAGTTCCATGAGATAACCTCATGAACCCTGAAGCAACATAATTAATCTTGGATGAGGTGTTCTTGTTAATTGAAAACTTTTGTAGCCATTGGGTCTTTGCATTTTCACTATCTTATTCTTTTCCTTGTATCCATATGGGCATGTTCATTGCTGTTACTGATCCATTGCCATTTAGACGCATTGTTATTATAATAGCTTGTATACATCTTATAAAAGTTCGGAGTTTGGGGTGACTGTTACGGGGAATTTCTGGTTTGGTTTGATGGCCTAGCTCAACTGGTGGAAGTGGAATTTGGCATTGTCAATATACTTCTGTTTTTTGATTTTAAGAATAAATTATGGAAAACATATCAACTGGAAAATTGTTGAAGAGAATTTTCTGGAATGAAGGAAAAGGGTGGAAAAACCAGTAAAAATTATTCTGGGTAACACTAAATTAATAAACAAAAACAAGAAATCTTGATAACTACCTAATGATGCTCAACCATTTGATTTTAGGCTAAGAAACATGCCCATTTAAGGATCCAATTGTTATAGAGTGCATTATCTTGGAAATATATTTAGAAAAGAAGGAAACAATTTTAAACTAATTATTTGGTTAATAGGGGGTTCTGTCAACCTTCCAATTGTGCAGAATCTTTAAAAATGTAGGAAATTAAAGTGTCCAATTGGTTTAGGGTTCTGATTAATATGATGGATACTGTTTGAGACTCATTAAAAAAAAACATGTATGTTTTCCATTATTATGTGCAGAAACTTTCACTTTTAGTTACTGAAGCGTACAAGGATGCACATCAGAAGAGTCTCCAGGTGAGAATTTCAGTTTTTTTTTTTGTCTGAAACTCTTCTTTCACCTTTGCTATAAAACCGTGAGTGTCAGCCATTATATTTTTCAGGCCATGAAGGAGAGGATGAGTGATCTTGCTCAGAGCTTGGAAATGCCTCCAGGCCACAGTGAGGGTTTAGAGTAATTATTTCTTCAGCTCATACTGGTATCTGAGATGCACTTCAATTTTGTATTCGATAATGAACCAAGGCAGGAATACTTGCTTGTTCTATGACCTTGAATCCTGAAATGTACTTTTCAGATTGATAAGTAGAGATATTTGGAATTAGTGTGCAGCTAGTTTACCTGTACATGTCTTCCTAAAATTGTAAAGGATGTCTTTTCCTTCATTCGGTTAGATTTGTTGTAGAAATTGTCATTCATTTTCCAAGGGCTAGAAATATGTTTTTTTCTTAAAATGTGAAATGGCTTTAAAATTAAATATGCTTTTGGTCCTTAATTAAGGATTGAAATTGGGTTACTCAATTGGTTTCTAAAATGGCATGCAACATAGGGAAGCCATTAATAAAAATGCCGTGGTTTATCTTCAATTTTCTCAAATATGGTTAAGACTTTATTTATTGGATTTGTGAGTTGAAATGGAGAGGATCTTGTTCCATATATAGAGGCACTAATTTTGGATTTGTAATATATCAATCCATATCATGAAACAATTACACTTAATAAGTTGCTCAAAGATAGTCAATTTTCTTTAGTTATCATATCTAAGTAATTATTCAAGATTTTGGCAATTCCTTCCCTGCCAAAAAAGATTTGAAAAGAATGAATGCTCGCTTGGGTTGATATTGTGGTACCTCGTGGCCAGCTCCTCTCACTGAAGCAAAAGTTAGCTCATTGTAGACCTCTGTCCATCCTCCAACCTATAAAAAAGGGATTAATTTCTAGATTATTGTAACATTTCTTTGTGAATATTTATCTACCTATCTATATATTTTTGTTAGTATGTTGTAGGTTTTGTTTGATTATTGGTAAGAAATTATGGTTAATTACCTGATCATCTGCGTACCATGGATACCACTTAGTTTTAACTGTTAGATTGAGATGGCTGAGAGATAACCTAGTGCCAGTTACTGGAACTTCTGCATCTGTGTCCCCACTGCATCAACATAGAAGCAATTGCCTTAAAAAATTAAATCTTTCTCTTTGTACTTTTTACTTTTCAAATCAAAGGCAATTACATTTACACCACTCTTTAATCCAAGTCACCGGCCTAAAATTACTTACCACGTGATGCTAAAACCAAGGTTTACCAAGTGACTGTGACAACTAGCACCATGGTCCATGGGTACAAATTTTGATTTGTGGCAATTAGTGCACAAAAGCCAAGAAATTTCTTCAGTTATGATCAAGAAGCTCCCCGATAAAAGTTGAAACATGTGGACTAGTAGACAACAAACTGCCCTTCCCGTGCACTTTCAAGGAACACTATTTACACTAGCCAAAAAATACTTTGGGGGAAGTCAGGGACGGAGCTAGACTTCGAGCCTTGGGGGGCAAGCTTAATATAAGCTTATCGAAGAATATTATCATGTTCATTAACGTCATAATTTCATATTTGCTAATGCAATCCAAAATCAAACTACAATATATAAACTAATACCAATTTCATTGTTGGTGATTTTTCAAGATTTTATTTTAGGATTTTCAAAAATTAGGACATCAACACTAGAGGTTAGCAACACTAAATCATCATTGTTAGTTTATGAATTATTTATAACTTTTCTTTGAAAAATGCTAAGGACATCCAAATCCACAACATTCCCCACGAAATTAATCCTAAACAAAAACCCAAATAAACATGCCCACATAACATAACAAATTTAATATTAATAATTTATTGATAATAAAGTCACAACAATATTAATATTAACCATTCATTACAAAACATTAAGTAAACAACTTTTCTACTATCCTAAGACCACGAAAGTCAAACAAAAAACCAATTTCTTTTCTTTCTTTTTTTTCCTCTTCTTATTAGTCTCTACAGCACTACCCAGTACTCTAGTCCTCTAACGATAGCCACAAGTTTGTTTTTATTAAAAACCTTTTCTTTTCTTTTTTGGTCTAAGTATTAGAGGCCACACCTTTATACTTGAATATTGAGAAATATCAATTACTATCCACATCACTACTACTTCAATACTTTGTCACTGCATACAAGCAGAAAGACGAGCAAGAGCTGGGAAACGAAGAGTGGGTTTCATAAAATTAAAAAAAGGGGTAGAGCAACTAGAGTCTCTTCCTCACACAACACATCACAGAGAGAGGACAGTAGTTTATTTTTTTTGGTTTTAAGGTTTTGGCTAAAGGTTTTTCAATTATTCTTGGGGCAATTGGGCAAAAAGGAAGGTTAGTTCATTTTTATTTTTTTAGGGATGTTTGATGGGGTAATTTGTAAATATTTTGGAGGGGGGCTAAGTGTATATATTTTGGAGTCAAATATTAAACTTGTGTCTATATATATGCATAAATCAAATTTCCAAAAAAGTTGGGGTGGGGGGGGGGGGGGGGGCATTGCCCCCCAATGCCAAAGCATAGCTCCACCCCTAGGGAAGTCATGATATTTCTCGTTTTCAAGGGGGAAAACCAATGTGACAATGGTGAAAGTTTTGCTAAGATTTATCTTTTTTCACACATTATGAATGGTAATTTATTTATTCATATCTATTATAAAATCGATATTACTCTAATTATAAAAATTTCCATCCTTAGAATTTAAAAACTCTTGCCTGAAAACCCATATTCTTAGACCAGCTGCAATCAGCTTCTTATATGTCGGCAACATAGAAATTTCAGAATCAGTCCAATTGCTGTTGACATCAGCACTGCACAATATAAAAGTATATATAGGCATTAGATGCATTCATCAAACGCCTAGATTTATGTTTTCAATTTTAAAAATAAACAAACAAAGTAAATAACCTTATAGCTAACCTGACATTTTTTAAAATGTTTTAAAATGTTTCTAATGAAGATGTTCTTGGTTCAAATCACTCTCTCCCAATTATCGAATTATTAAAAAGTAAATACATAAAATAAGTGTTATCATTAAATAGAAAACCTGAAATCAGTCCAGTAGTGATGAATTCCATTAACATCTGCATGCATTGATTTTTGCACTTCTGGTAGATTATAATACTTCTTCGCATAATGTATAGTACATGGATCATACCCTGAGACCCTTCGATGCAATAGAGTATTTTTGAGCCTTGGAGACCTCATAGTATTATTAAGCAATTCCATGCAAAGTGGTGTATAAATACTGTGTTCATTTATGTTTCCATGCTCATGAGCCTCGACATAGCGCACTGCAGCATTACATTCCTGTGATTTATGTACCTCCTTGAAATTGCATTTCTTGAGAATTGATCGGTAGCTTGTATCAGATATCATTGAATGGCTCCACCAATATATTATTTTTCCAATGAAGTCATAGTACTCATCAATTAGAGCATTTCCCACCTACATAATTCGATTGAAAATTTTTAATTAGAGTTATGATCAAACTTGGAGTTCATATTTGTGTTAGTTATGTATTACTTACTATAAATCCTTTAAGGTTGAAAATGGGTTGCAAGAGTGCCTTATTATATTCGACAATTTTCTTTGCCAATTGGGGAACATAATGCCCTATAAAAGGAATGAAAACATAAGCTTATATATGATTATTTAGAATTACTCATAATTTTGTAATAATAAGTTATTAGTTATTTGTTGCATATATATATATATATATATACCAGCATAGCTCTCCCCAGCAATGTAGAATTCTCGATGTTTGTATTGTGGAAATCTTGACATCCATCTAATTAGAAATATTAGAGCATCCTTAGCTGTGTCACAAAATTGGTAACACATAGGATTCACTTACAACATAATTTTTTGAGAAATTAAATAATAATAATAATAAATTATCAAAATCTAGTACCAGTCCGTTTATCTCCAGAATCTTTAAGATTGGAGCTTGAATTTGTGTATGAGAAACCAACACCAGCAGGTGATTCAAGAAATAAAAGATTTGCTTCTGTAAGTACAAAAGTAAAGACGTGATAGATTTTAGCCTCAAATTAGCAAAGATAAAGGTTTACCAACTTGCTGAATATTAATTATTTTGAATAGTGGTTGTTACCTCTATTCCATGAATACTCATTGAGATAAAGAGATGAACCGGTCTGGTTAATCCTAAATGGCCCGATTTCCTCCGATGCTCCATATGCCACTGATGAAGCACCTGGTCCTGCACAGTTACGCAATATAAAATTATTAATTAGATTATTCACGACAATCTTTTGTGAAGCTAATCCATGTGGTAGGTACAAAATAGAGTAGTGATCATTTGTTAAGTAGCATAATTTTAGTACAGTCACAAGTTAGTAACGAAAGATGTGTTTTGTTAACAAATTCCCTTAAGAAAATTGTTAATAAACCATTTAAGAAAAAATTTATACAACTTCTATAGGAAATATAAAAGCCTGTCAAAAAAATTAGTTATATATTTTTTTTCTTATAAAAAGTTTCTAAAAATGTTTCAATACTAATTTCCTTAGAACATTTGTTAATTTTTCACATGAAGGATAACAAAATACATATAACCGTATAACCTTTCGACTTAAAAAAAAAAAAAAATTATTTATGAGTTTTTATAGTTGTATACAACCTTTTCACAAATATATTGAAGCACTTAGCTATGAGGTTATATGACCTTCCCTTTTCATTGCTAATTATTATTATCCTATCACCCTAGAATTACAAAAGAATCGTACGTAGTCGGTGGAAATTAAAAAAAAGTGAGAAAGAATCTAAACTAACCTCCATTGAGCCAAAGAACAAGAGGTTTCTTTTCAGGAAAAGAAGTGGCTTCAGTCAACCAGTAGAAGAGAGCTCGTCCATGTTGCTCGTTGACCGTAACATAGCCAGAAAATTGAGAAAATGTGACTGGTGGTTGTCCAGGCAGTGCTGAAATTCGATCTAGCTCTTGTTGTTTTGGCAAGGTAGCAATGGCAGTGGTGATGGTTGAAGAGAAAAAGAGTAAGGACATGATGAGTTTAAGGACTACACTTTGGAACACCATTGGACCCTCCAGAAGGCCAACTGATACCTGGATCCGAACTTAGTTAACAAGCCAGCACAATATCATAAATGCATCACAAGAGATCTCTCACTTAGGGTTACAATAGTAATTATCTAGTCATCTGTAACTATAGTGACATAGTATTTTCTTCCTCAAGTAATTGTGGATGTTGCTAATTAAATTCATGCATAAGAAGGAAATATTATGTCGCTGATTTATGGGAATATCTAATGATTTTTTAGTTTACAAATACAATGTATCAACTCCCAAGCCACTAGTGCCACTCTCACTCATTTAATTGAAAGGTTGAGATTAAATGAAAAAAAGTTTACATTTAATTTTATAGGCCAATTTGTTCAAAGTTTAAAAAAGTTTTAGGATGATATATAGTAACTCATTTAATTGAGAGGTTGAGTCAAACCAAGTTTTTTATGTTTGGTTTAGAAAATCTGGTTTCATAATGGAATGTCACTTAACACCGGGAGGTTTGGTTGGGAATGAAAAAGTGGAAGGATAAAAATTGGAGGAGATAATGGAAAAGTGAGTTTTCCTTTTTTGTGTTAAGTTGGAGGATGAAAAAGTGAAGGGATAGAAAAATAGAATTTGTATAAATTTTCTCTCATGCCTCTACTACATAACTTTTTTTATTTTTTTTATATTAATATTTTATAAATGATTTTTTATTTTTTGGAATAAAATAAGCAAGCCCATCATTTAACAAATAACCCATAAAAAGAAAAAAGAAGAAGAAGAGAAAACTGGTCGGCCAACCAACCTTTTCTCCCTCATTTCCTCCCCAATTTGGGGGCTGAAAAGTGGCGGGCTTGGGAAGAAAACAACCGAGCTCCACCATTTTATAGCTTTCTCCCCTAATCACTTTTACCAAACACCCCACTTACCTAAAATCTCTCATATTTTCTTTTTGTCATTTTCTATCCTCCATATTCTCACTTCAATCAAATGCACCAATAGTCTTATGCATTGTCTGCTAGAATCTTGAATTTTAGAACAAAAACTAGAAAGCATACCTTAATGTAGTGATTTTGAAAAACAAAGTAGATGATCGATCTTGGGAAACCTTCAATCTTCACCCTAATTCTACATAGTGCCCAAGATGTGTGGTCAATTCTTTATACATTCTATAAAGATCTTTCTAAAAATTAAGTAGTAAAGGAAGATAGTTTGGGTTGAATTTGAGGCTAACCAGGCCTCCAAGAAGTGTTGAAGAGATAAGCTAGAGATTAGGAAATGGTTTGGGTAAATTCTTCAATGATTCATTATTGAGATCCTTGTTTCCCTTTATACAATTCAGTTGCTAGCTATATGTAACAATTCTGGTGTTCCTAGGTTCCCAGCCAACTAATTAACCAAGCACTTTCAATTCAGTTGCTAGCTATTTGTTACCAATTATAGTATTCCAAACAAACAAACAAACTAACTACTTTCAATTAAAACACATTATGACACATCAGTCTATTAAACATCAGCACAGCTTTGGCACACCAGCAACCTCCAAACTAAAGTACACTCATCTGTAACAGCTTCCCACAACTAACTTGCTAACTACTTATTTATACAAACCTCAAGAGGATAGAAGTGTTAAGGGAAGGAGTGTTATTTCTTCCATAATTTTTGAGGGGTGGTGTCATTTCGTAAAACCTTAATGGTCCGTTTGGATTGAGGGAGAGGGAGGGGGAGTAGAGTAGAGTAGAGTAGATTTAGTACAAAATTAGCTTATTTTTAACCTACACTACTCTACTCCCCTCCACTCCCCCTCCTTCCCCCCTCCATCCAAACAGGCCATAAGGGAGGTTTGTGTAGTTTGCCTATTTTATTTTTTTTATAAATTGGTATGAGATTGAACTTAGCACTTCATTCTCCATGCGTTATACATGGGGGAGGAGATGGTCCTAAAAAAAAAAAAAAAAAAATGTAAAACGTATTCTTATAGCAGGATCTTCTCACATCTATTAAATTCCTAAAAGGGTCTGTTTTGGTTCTCTCTATATCATTGTTCAGAATTTATGGAACACTGGTCTGGAATGTGGATTTATTGATTAGATGCTATACAAAAGCAAATAGAATCACTCAAGTCCCATGAGGTAACCACATGAACCCTGAAGCAACATAATTAATCTTGGATGAAGTGTTCTTGTTTATTGAAAACTTTTGTAGCCATTGGGTCTTTGCATTTTCACAATCTTATTCTTGTCCTTGTATCCTTATGGGCATGCTCATTGCTGTTACTGATCCATTGCCATTTAGATGTATTGTTATTATAATAGCTTGTATACCTCTTTTAATTGAAACAACGTAAGTAGAATATGATGTAAAAGCTAGCAGTTTGGGGTGACTATTAGGGGAAATTTCTGGTTTGGTTTCATGGCCTGGCTCGACTGATGAAAGTTGAATTTGAACTTGTCAATATACTTTTGTTTTTCGCTTTTAAGAATAAATTTTGGAAAACATATTAACTGGAAAATTGTTGAAGAGAATTTTCTGGAATGAAGAAAAAGGGTGGAAAAGCCAGCAAAAATTATTCTGGGTAACACTAACTTAATAAACAAAAACAAAAAATCTTGATAAGTATCTAATGATGCTCAACCATTTGATTTTAGGCTAAGAAACATGCCCATTTAAGGATCCAATTATTATTGAGTGCATATCTTGGAAATATATTTAGGAAAGAAGGAAAAAATTTTAAACTATTTAATTGATTAATAGGGGGTCTGTCAACCTTCCAATTGTGCAGAATCTTTAAAAATGTAGGAAATTAAAGCGTCCAATTGGTTTAGGGTTCTGATTAAAATGATGGATACTGTTTGAGACTTATGCATATACTTATTAATAAAAACATATATGTTTTCCATTAGGTGCAGAAACTTTCGCTTTTAGTTACTGAGGCGTACATGGATGCACATAAGAAGCGTGTCTAGGTGAGAATATCTTTTTTTTTTTTTTTTTTTTTTTTTTTTTTTTTTTTTTTGTGATTGAAACTCTTCTACCACCTTTGCTATAAAACCGAAAGTCTCAGCCCTTATATTTTTCAGGCCATGAGGAAAGGGTGAGTGATCTTGCCCAGAGCTTGGGAATGCCTCCAGGCCTCAGCGAGGGTTTAGAGTAAATATTTCTTCATCTCACACTGGTATCTGCGATGCACTTCAATTGCTTTTGGTCCTTAATTTAGGATTGAAATTGGGTTACTCGGTTTTCTAAATTAAATGGCATGACACATAGGGAAGGGAAGCCATTAGTGAAAATGCCACGGTTTATCCTCTCAGTTTTCTCAAACATGGTCAAGATGTTATTTTTTGGATTTGTGACTTGAAATGGAGAGGATTATATTCCATATATAGAAGCACTAATTTTGGATTTGTAACATATCAATCCAAATCATGAAACAATTACATTAATTAATAAGTTGCTCATATATAATCAATTTTCTTTAGTTATCATCTCCAAGTAATTTGTCAAGAATGTGGCAATTCCTTCCCTGCCAAAAAAGATTTGAAAAGAATGAATGCTCTCTTGGGTTGAAATAGTGGAACCTCGTGACCAGCTCCTCTCACTGTAGCAAAAGTTAGCTGATTGTAGACCTCTGTCCATCCTCCTACCTATAAAAGAAGTTTAATTTTCAGATTATTGTAACAATTCTTTGTGAATATTTATCTACCTATCTATATATTTTTGATATTGTGTTCGAGGTTTTGACTGATTTTTGGTAAGAAATTGTGTTTTATTACCTGATCATCTGCGTACCATGGATACCACTTAGTTTTAACTGTGAGATTGAGATGGTTGAGGGCTAGCCTAGTGCTAATCACTGGAACCACTGAATCTGTGTCCCCACTGCATCAACATAGAAGCAATCGCCTTAAAAATTAGATCTTTCTCATTGTTTCTACATCTTAATTACTTTTCAAATCAAAAGCAATTGCATTTACACTACTCTTTAATTTGTATCACCACAACCTCTCATGTAGCCAAAGCTTCGTAATATTTATTATGCTTATTTGTTTGTTTCGATATGGAATAGAGTATGTTTATCGACAAAAGCTTTAGGCTATAAACAGTAAGTTATCAATAATGCATGGGAGGCAAACACAATGGATCATAATATGCATGCAAGATTTTATAAATAAAGAAAAAAGAAAAAAAAATTGCATGCAAGAGCCGCATATAGAGTATAGACTACAGAGTGATAACAGATAACCAATTTCTCTCATAATTACGATAAAGCATTCAATCTTAAGTTGTTCAAAATATAAATTGTAGCTAAAGGACTCTGGCTATAAATTTGAAGTTTGGTACAACAAGAAGTGTACAAGCTAGGAAGATGGCTAGGCAAGCCCAAGTTTATGGCCTTTCAAGTCAAGAGATGAAATCTATAGTGAAGGAACTACCAACACTAATATTAGAGTAATTTTAATACCACACAAAAAATCATAATTTTTACAATAATTATTCTATATGATAAATTGTAATTGATTATCTGTCATTTTCATATGAACCATTTTTTTTTTCTTTCTCCACTTACATTCTGTTACATTACAATTATGAGGAGTTGTGAAAATTTTTGTAATCTTAGACTGTTTTCTAATGTTAAATTTTCGTTGGGATGTTATATGACTAGACATTGTGAAATTGATTTTCAACAAAAGGGTATGGAGTAAGGATATTGTTCAGACTTTCAATGACTTTCAATTGCTCAGAGCCATAGAGGCCTAAAAGTACGAGTAGAGTGCCTCTTTTTGTGCGGAAAAATGTATCAAATATCAGGTCAGGGAAGATGATTTAATGGGCCATAACCTAATACAAATAGTTTTACAGTGCGCATGTTAATGAATCAAAAAGAAGGTTAGAGAACTGTTCTTCTTCTTTGATGGGTTGTATCCAAATTTTATTCATACAGGTTTTCTTAAATGGGTCGATTAATGTATATTTTCTTGACACACATTAATTATTCATTTTTAATAACATTTTATAGGAAATTAAAAAAGTTGTCAAAAAATAAATAAAATTTTCATTTTTTCAATCTTAAATAGAAACATAGGAGCTGTTTGGTAGTGTGTTTTAAGCAATAATTTTCAATGTTTAAACAATATTATACGTATTTCTACATACTTTTTCATTCACACTTATTTTTAAAAAATATAAATAACATTACTAAAACGATAGAACAATATTACCAAACGTTACTGGTCTTTATGTTTATAGTTGTAGTGTCTTAATATTGTCTTGTCACTTGTAGTTGTACCTTGTACGTAGCCCAATCCAAGTCACCGGCCGAAAATTACTTGTACCTTGATGCTAAAGCCAATGTTTACCCAGTGACTGTGACAGCGAGTACCCAGGTACAAATATTGATCTGTGGCAATTTAGTGCACAAAACCCAAGAAAATTCTTCATCGAGATTGCACTATATTGTACCAAATTATGATGGAGAAGCTCCCCAATAGATCCTCAAACACGTGGACTAGTAGACAACAAACAACTTGCCTTTCCCTTGTACTTCCAAGGAACACAACTTACACTACCCAAAATACCATGGGGAAATCATATCTCTACTCTAGTTTTCAAGGACGAGAAAAAAAAGTAAGACAATGGTGAAATTTTTGCCGAGTTTTATCGTTTCTCATGCATTGTGATATATAATTTATTTATTCATATCTATTTATAAAAAGTTCAAAGTTTAGGGCACAAATATAGGAATGTGTGTTAATATAAGTGATGTTAATATCGAAATGTGTGTTAATATAAGTGATGTTAATATAAAATCCATATTTTACTTTAATTACAAAAATTTCTAGCCCTAGAATTTAAAAACTTTTACCTGAAAACCCAGATTCTTAGATCAGCTGCAAACAACTTCTTGTATGTCGGCAACATAGAAAATTCAGAATCTGTCCAATTGTGGTTGATATCAGCACTGCACAATAGAAAAGTATATATAAGCATTAGATGCATTCATCAAACACTTAGGTTTATGTTTTCAATTTTAAAAATAAAAAACAAAGTTAATAACCTTATGGCTCAACTCACATTTTCATTAATGCCTCTAATGAAGATATCTAGGTTCAAATCACTCTCTCCTAATTATCAAATTATTAAAAAATAAATACATAAACAAAAAGTATCGAGTCGTTAAATAGAAAACCTGTAAGCAATCCAGTTGTGAAGAATTCCGGTAACATTTGCATGCATTGCCTTTTGCACTTCTGGTAGATTATAATACTTCTCTGCATAATTCCGAGTACATGGATCGTACCCAGAAACCCTAGGATGCAATAGAGTATTTCTGAGCCTTGGAGGAAACCAAGTATCATTAATACTTGTGACGCAAGGTGTTGTATAAATACTGTATTTATCTATGAATCCAAGCTCATATCCCTCGGCATATGACCGTGCACCATAACATACAGATGATTGATTTACCTCCTTGAAATTGCATTTGTTGAGAATATCTTGGTAGCTTCTATCAGATATCATTGAGTGGGTCCAGTAATATGTTATAACTCCAATATTGTCATAGTATTTATCAAATACTGGATTCCCCACCTGCATAATTTGATTGAAATTTTTTAATTAGAGTTATGATCGAACTTGGCGTTCAAATTTGTGTTAATTATGTATTGCTTACAATAAATCCTTTAAAGTTGAAGGCGGGTTGCAAGAGTGCCTTATTATATTCGACAATTTTCTCTGCCAACTGGGGAACATAATGCCCTATAAAAAGAATGAAAACATTAGCTTAAGATTATTTAGAATTACTCATAATTATGTAATAATAAGTTATTAGTTATTTGTTGCATATATATATATATATATATATACCAGCATAGCTCTCCCCAGCAATGTAGAATTCTCGATGTTTGTATTGTGGAAATCTTGACATCCATCTAATTAGAAATACTAGAGCATCCTCAGCTGTGTCACAAAATTGGTAACGCGTAAAATTGGTAACGCGTAGGATTCACTTACAACATAATTTTATGGAAATTAAATAATAATAAAAAATCATCAAAATCTAGTACCAGTTCGTTTATCTCCGGGATCTTTAAGATTGGAGCTTGTATTTGTGTATGAGAAGCCAACACCAGCAGGCGATTCAAGAAATAAAAGATTCGCTTCTGTGAGCACAAAAAGTAAAGACGTGATAAATTTTAACCACAAATTAGCAAAGATAATGGTTTACCAACTTGCTAAATATTAATTATTTTGAATAGTGGTTGTTACCTCTATTCCATGAATACTCATTGAGATAAAGAGATGAACCGGTACTATTAATCCTAAATGGCCCGATTTCCTCTGATGCTCCAAATGCCACTGATGAAGCACCTGGCCCTGCACAATTACGCAATGTATAATTATTAATTAGATGATTCGGATCAATCTTTTGTGAAGTTAAGCCATGTGGTAGGTACAAAATAGAGTAGTGATGATTTGTGAAGTAGCATAATTTTAGTACAGTTACAAGTTAGTAATGAAAGATGTGTTTTGTTAATGATTTCCCTTAAGAAAATTGTTAACAAACCATTTAAGAAAAATTTTATACCACATTTATAGGTAATATAAAAGCCCATCAAAAAAATTAGTTATATTTTTCTTTTCCTAAAAGAAGTTTTTAATTTTTTTCAAAATTAATTCCCTTAGAGCATTTATTAATTTTGCACATGAGGGATAACAAAATATGTATAACTGTATAACCTTTCAACTTAAAAAAAAAAAAAAAAAATTATTTATGAGTTTCTGTAGTTGTGTACAACCTTTTCACAAATATATTGAAGCACCGATGAGGTTATGACCTTCCCTTTTCATTGATAATTGTTATTATCCTATCACCCTAGAATTACAAAAGAATAGTAGTCGGTGGAAATTAAAAGAAAGTGAGAAAAAAGCTAAACTAACCTCCATTGAGCCAAAGAACAAGAGGTTTCTTTTCAGGGAAAGAAGTGGCTTCAGTCAACCAGTAGAAGAGAGCTCGTCCATGTTGCTCGTTGACCGTAACATAGCCAGAAAATTGAGAAAATGTGACTGGTGGTTGTCCAGGCAGTGCTGAAATTCGATCTAGCTCTTGTTGTTTTGGCAAGGTAGCAATGGCAGTGGTGATGGTTGAAGAGAAAAAGAGTAAAGACATGAAGAGTTTAAGGACTACACTTTGGAACACCATTGGACCCTCCAGCATGCCAACTGATCCAGGTATCATGATACCTGGATCCGAACTTAGTTAATAAGCCAGCACAGTATCATAAATGCACCGCAGGAGAACTCTCACTTAGGATTACAATAGTAATCATCCAGTAATTAGGAACTATAGTGACATAGTATTTTCCCTCTCAGGTAATTGTAGATGTTGCTAATTAAATTCATGCAAAAGAAGGAAATATTATTTCGCTGTATTTTGGGAATATCTAATGATTTTTCAGTTTACAAATACAATGTATCAACTACCAAGCCACTGGTGCTATTCTCACTCATTTAATTGAGAGGCTGAGATAAAATTACCAAAGTTTACATTTAATTTTATGGGCCCATTTGTTCAAAGTTTAACCAAGTTTTAGGATGATATATACTAACTCAGTTAATTGAAAGGTTGAGTCAAACCAAGTTTTTATGTTTGGTTTAGAAAATCTGGTTTTATAAAGGAATGTCACTTAGCACATAGGGTGGGTTTGTTTGGGGATGGAAAAGTTGGAGAATAGAAAATTGGGGAGATGATGGAAAAGTTTTAGTTTTCTTTATTTGTATTTGGTTGGAGGATGGAAAAGTGGAGGGATAGAAAATAAAGTTTGTATAAATTTACTCTCATGCCCCTATTACGTAACTTTTTTATATATAAATATTTAATAACTGGAAAAAAATTATTGTTTTGGAATAAAATAAGCAAGCCAAACATTTAGCAAATAACCCATAAAAAGAAAAAAAAAAAAAAGAGAAAAAAAAACTGGTGGGCCAACCAACCTTTTCTCCCCTCATTTACTCTCCCCCCTCCCCCCAAATCACTCCAACCAAACACTCTTCTCACCTAAAATTTCTCATACTTCTCTCTTCCATTTTTTACCCTCCCTATTTTCACTTCAATCAAATGCACCAAAAGTCCTATGCATTGTCTGTTGGAAAACATAGTTTTGCATCAAATGCAAAACAAGATAGCGAAAGCAACATAAGAATCTACTTCATTTATGAGAAATAGCATACAATCTTGAATTTTAGAACAAAAAATAGAAAGCATACCTTAATGTGGTGATTCTAAGAAACAAAGTAGATGATCAATCTCAAAAAACGTTCAACCTTTACCCCAATTCCACACAGTGCCCAAGATGTGTATTCAATTCTTTGTACGTTTTATTACGATCTTTCTAAGGATTAAGTAGTAAAGGAAGATAGTTTGGGTTGAATTTGAGGCCAACCCGGCCTCCAAGAAGTGTGGAAGGGATAAGAGAGGGAATAAGGGAGATTAGGTAATGGCTTGGGTTAATTCTTCAATGATTCCATTATTGAGATCCTTGTTCCCTTTATACAATTCAGTTGCCAGCAATTTGTAACAATTCTGGTATTCCTAGCCAACTAATTAACCAAGTAAGCTCTTTCAATTTAGTTGCTTGCTATTTGTATCCAATTCTAGTTTTCCTAGCAAACTAACGAACTAACTACATTCTCAATTACAATACATTATTACACATCAATCTATTAAAAATCAGCACAACTTGGCCACATATAAGTAACCTCCTAACTAAAGTACACTCATTTGTGACAGCTTCCCACAACTAACGTCATGCTGACCTTAACGAGCTCTTTTTCTTGTGTTATGAAAAGTTTGTTTGGAGAGAGATACAAGAGAAAACTGTTTTCTTTCGTTTAAATGCACACTAGCAATAGATGCACGCAATGCGTGAATATATGTGTGTGTATATATATATATTATAACATGTAATGAGGAGTAATATATGTTGGTGCAAACACAATAATAATGGAATAACATAACGAGAAACTGAATAATACTTCTAAATATTATTAATTTAAAGAGAAAAATTACATAACACTATTTGGATTGAGACGTGACATTTGCTCTCTTTAAGGAGATTCAAGCTCTTGGTTGGCTAAACTTTGTAATTGGTGTAGATCTTCTCTAACTTGTCTCCCCTAGGATACAAAAACCCAACAAGTGTCGTATGGCTAGAACAACTTCTGCATAAAGTGTTCAAGCCTAAAGCTCCACAAGAAAGAACACCATTTTTTGCCAAGAACCTCACTATTTTTTTGTGTGTATATTGTATATTGCAGTAACCACTCATGAAATTACTACCCAAATTAATCTGATTAATTAGGTCCATTATTCTGATGTAGTGGGTGTTACAAAATTAATTGCCGGATATTAATTTGATGGGTTGGAGTTAAACAATTAATGGTGAGAGAAGGAGTTTCTGAAGAATGAAAAGGCCCAAATGGATAGTCTATTAAGTGAGTTAATGGCTCTTCATTTTCTATAATAAAAATGGAGTATTAATTCAGGCTATTTACTCACCAATGGATATGGTAATTATTTTGAGACAATTCATGTTATCCCATTAATCACCACAATTAAAAAGAACAAAATAGTCTCTCTTATTTTCAATGTGAGATTAAACATTTTCACTAACTTCTCATTTTTTATATTCACTCCCACATATATTAAATTTATGTTGTAATATTTATTCATTTTAATTAATTAATATTAAAATGCTCCAACAATCCCCCACTCATTTTAATATTATTATTATTTTTTTATTTAGTTAAAGAGAGATTACCAGGCAAAAACGGGTCACTATGCATCACGAAAGTGTGCTCTGCATTGAACCTTCACTTAGTAAAACAGAGATCTCAACTCCAGAGTCGTAGTGGTCTTTGACTTGAACAAGGACTGTTTTAGGGAAATTAAGCGTCACTGCTTACACATAACAACCCAGGTGTTGACATGAGCTTTTATAGCTAACACTTTACGACTGTGTGCTAATCCCAGTTTCATGAGTGTATTTGAGATTAAGTCCAAATCTCATAGGGAGTCATAGGGAGTGGCTCCACCCCCACACTCACATAGGTGAAATTTCATCAGGGGTGCTCCTGTAATTTTGACACCCCATTCATATGAGCTACAAATTTCATTAAGAGTTTTTTACTTACCTTTCCACATTACAGGATAAATGCACTTACATCATAGGGATGAACAATTTAAAAAATTATTTACAAAATAAATAATTAAAAAAAATAAATAGTGCATTTCTTACAACCATCGTATGATTCGTTTTGCTCATTGAACCCAATTCTCAGGATCTCTGGTCCTTGGGTTGGGTATCCTTATACATGGCTCATGATTCTATGGACTTTAGTCCTATCCCCCTCGATGTATTCCAAACCCTATCTTTTGCCAATGCCTTGGTAAATGGATCTACATGATTATCATTAGATTTAATATAATCTACAGTTATGATGCCACTACTCAAATAAGATCGCATGGTATTGTGCTTTCTTCTTATAGGTCTGGATTTACTGTTGTAGTAATGGTTTTTAACTCTACCAATTGTGGCAATGCTATCACAATGAATTAATATAGGTGCAATTGGCTTTTCCCAAAATGGAATTAGCAATTATTGTTTGCTTTTTAGACTTCCAACAAATAGCACCACTAACTAAGGTAAAAATATAACCAGTGGTAGAGAGAGAATCACCTGACAAAGTATTCCAATCGGCATCACTAAAAGCTTTAATTACAGCATGGTACTTTTTATAAAATAAGCCATAACTTTTGGTACCAATTAAATATCTCATGACTCGCTCAATAGCTAGCCAATGATCTTTACTAGGCTTGCTAGTAAATCTGCTTAGCACTCCTACCGCATATGCAATGTCAGGTTTAGTACAATCAGTAGCATAACGCAAACTACCAATGATACGAGCATAATCCTTTTGATTAAAAATCTCATCATCATTATTTATAGGAAATAAATGAACACTATTATCAAAAGGAGTAACTACACTTTTGTGATCATGAAAATTATATTTTCTCAACATAATGTGATTGATCAAGAACTATTTCATCACATGTTTTTGTAATTTTCATGCCCAAAATAAAACTAGCCTCACCAAGATCTTTCATATCAAAATGGATTTTAAGCAAATTTTTTGTCTCATTTATAACATGCATATTTGAGCCAAAAATCAACATATCATCCACATAGAGGCTAATAATAACATGTAAATTATTCCATGATTTAGAATAAATACATTTATCACATTCATTTGATTTATAACCATTCTCAATCATGCAAGAATCAAAAATTTCATGCCATTGCTTAGGTGCTTGTTTTAAGCCATATAAAGATTTAGTTAGCTTACATACCTTGTTTTCTTGTCCAGGCTCCACAAAGCCTTTGAGTTGATCCATATAAATCTCTTCCTCTAGGTCCCCATTTAGAAAAGCAGTTTTTACATCCATTTGATGAATTTTCAAATAAAAAATTGTAGCAATAGCAATTAACAATTTAATAGATGTAATTCTTGTTACCGGAGAAAATGTATCAAAGAAATCAAGATTAGTTTTTTGTTTAAAGCCTTTTGCAACAAGTTTAGCTTTAAATTTATCTATTGATCCATCCGGTTTCAACTTTTTTCTAAGGACCCATTTATAACCTATGGTCTTACAACCTAATGGAAGATCTACTAATTTCCAAGTTCTATTAGAAATTAGAGATTCCATCTTGTCATTTACAGCCTCTTTCCAAAATATAGCATTAGGTGATGTTAAAGTCTCTTTTAAATTTTGGAGATTTTCCTCAATGTTAAAAACATAATAATCAAGACCAAAATCCTTTTCAACTCTAGCTCTTTTACTCCTTCTAGGTTCCGTTTCAAAATTTTCTTGATTTTGTAAATGAGAAGTAGAAGAACTAGTTTGTGACAAAGTATTTTCTTCACCCCCACTATTTTTTAATTTAAAAGGAAATTTTTCTTCATGAAGAATTGCATCACCAGATTCAAAAATTATTTTATTTTCAAGATCAAAAAATCTATAGGTTGCACTATTAATCGCATAGCCAAGAAAAGCACAAATAGTAGCTGTTATACCTAATTTAGGAATTTTAGGGTTAGTAAGCTTTACATAAGCAAGACAACCCTATACTCTCAAATATCCCAAATTTTTCTTATGTCCTTTCCACATCTCAAAAGGTGTGGTATGTGATTTTTTATGTGGCACCCTATTCAAAACATGACATGCAGTTAAAATAGCTTCACCCTAAACATAATAAGGATTGTTTGGGCTTTCTTTTCTCACAACCCTAAACATAATAAGGATTATTTTAAGGGCCGTCAAAGGTTGCGCGAGTGTGAAGCAAAGTTTTGTTCATACAAATTGTGATCGGAGACAGAATTTGCCCTAGTTCATCTTTCTCTTGAAGAAGCTGCTGTGTTTTTACACCGTAGGGTTTTGTGACCAAGGAGCTTCTTGATCTTCATCATGTGATGAACTGAAAAACTTTGCAGCCAACATCTTTCTTAAGTTGGTGATTAAGTCGCGTATTGGGATCCGCGCATCTATTGGTTAGTCATGTACTGGGAGTTGGGCATTGAAAGGAGAGATTGTCACTACAAAACAAGTCCAATTGGGTATTGGGATAAGGGTTCAACTGTAGGTTGTTATAAGGTACTGGGATTCCTTTACTTGTAACCGCTTGTTGTGATAATAGTAGATTCTTAATAGTGGTGACCTTGCATTCACCTAGTGGGGTTTTATTTCGGTGGTTTGTGAACAAATCATCAGTGTCAAATTTATTTTCCACTGCATTTAGTTTAATTGGTGATTTGTTTGTGCTACCATGTGTATTGCATGCTAATTGAATTAATTAATTAACTTGGCTAATTAATTGATTAATACATCACAATGGGTCAATACATTCTTGGCCTATCAACTTTTATGAGGTCTTTTTGTAATCTTAGCTTGATTACAAGTTTCACATTTTTCAAAATCTTTTGACAGTCTTGGAATTAATCCTAAACTACTCATGATTCCCACATATGTACTATTTATATGACACAAATGAGCATGCCAAAAATTAACAGAAGAAAGCATATAAACTAAATTGGTAGATGCTTTATTATTATCAACATTCAATTTAAACATTCCATCACAAGCATAACCCTTGCCCATAAATAATTCCTTTTTAGTGATTACATAATTATCAGATTCCATAGTTTGCTTGAAACCGCTTGTTGGGTGTTGGGATAAGGGATAATAGTAGATTCTTAATAGTGGTGACCTTGAATTCACCTAGTGGGGTTTTATCTCGGTGGTTTGTGAACAAATCATCAGTGTCAAATTTATTTTCCACTGCATTTAGTTTAATTGGTGATTTGTTTGTGCTACCACGTGTATTGCATGCTAATTGAATTAATTAATTAATTTGGCTAATTAATTGATTAATTCATCACAATGGGTCAATACATTCTTGGCCTATCAACTTTTATGAGGTCTTTTTGTAATCTTAGCTTGATTACAAGTTTCACATTTTTCAAAATCTTTTGACAGTCTTGGAATTAATCCTAAACTACTCATGATTTCCACATATGTACTATTTATATGACACAAATGAGCATGCCAAAAATTAACAGAAGAAAGCATATAAGCTAAATTAGTAGATGCTTTATTATTATCAACATTCAATTTAAACATTCCATTACAAGCATAACCCTTGCCCATAAATAATTCCTTTTTAGTGATTACATAATTATCAGATTCCATAGTTTGCTTGAAACCAACCTTGTTAAGCAAAAAACTTGACATCAAATTCTTCCTCATGGACGGAGTGTAAAGTACCTCTTTCAATGTTAGCACATGTCTAGAAGTGAATTTCAATTCAACCTCACCACTCCCAAGAACCTTGGTTTTGCTAGAGTCACCAAGCATAACCGTTTTTTCTTCTTCAAAAGAAGCGTACAACTTGAACCAATTTTTGTCATAGCAGACGTGCCTATTAGTACCAGAATCTGCCCATCACCCTTCAACATATTGCACCATATTGATGTCTCTAATCATAGCCACTAAAGGCTATTCGGTTAAGTTAACCCACGGGACAAATTCACGTTTCCGAAATTTGCAAAATCGAGCAATATGCCCACTCTTACCACAGACAAAACAGGATTTATTGAATTGATCTTGTGAAGGGGATCCTTGGTTCTTATTATAATTTTTATTCAGGTTTCCCATTCCTTGAGGTCTATTATTATTTTTAAAGGCTCTCTTTTTAGGCTTCAATTGACCATTTCTAGGAAAATGATTTTTGAGCATATTATTATTGGTTGAAACAAGATTTACCTTTGTGGTGGAATTACCATTGCTCTCTTGTGTCATGAGTGCATCTTGTCCTCTAGCCCCCTCCTCCACACGGATGTGTGTGATCAAAGTCTTCAAGGACGTCTCCTTTTGTTTGTGCTGCAAAGTCTTTTGGAACTCCCTCCAAGATTGTGGTAGTTTATCAATTAAGCCAGCTACCACTAAATTGTCTCCAATCTTTATGCCTTCGGATCTCAATTCTGCCACAATCATTTGGAAGTCTTGTGCTTGATCCACCACCGATTTTCCATCCACCATTTGATAATGGAAAAATCTACTAGCAGCATTCTTCTTTGCACCAGCCTCCTCAGTATCATACTTGCTTTGTAAAGCTTTCCAAATTTTCTTGGCAGAATTATAAGTTGTATCATAATAATCATTGAAATGATCGGCTAGGCAATTCAAAAGATAAGAGCAACAATTATATTAATATTTTGTATACTTATCTATTTTTTCTTGATGGAGACTATATTCTTCCTTACTCATCTCATCGGTAGAAACTTTTGATGGATTCTTGTCAGTGAGATGTAGGTAACTTTGAGAAGACTCAAGTAGAAGAGGGTATTTCCTTTCCACCTCTTGAAGTGGGCCCCCTTAAAACGAAATGGCTTGTTGAGATCTCCAACTGGCTCATTTGGTTTCTCTTTTGTAGGCTCCATGTGTTGAATCTCCTTAAAATTGTTAGTGCAAACACAATAATAATGGAAATAACACAACAAGAAACTGAATAATTCTTTTGACTATTATTAATTTAAAGAGAAAAATGACACAATACTATTTGGACTGAGGCGCGGCGCTTGCACTCTTTAAGGAGATTTAAGCCTTTGGTTGGCTAAACTTCGTAACCGGTGCAGACTTTCTTTGACTCGTCTTCCTCAGGATACAACAACCCAACAAGTGTCGTATGGCTAGAACAACCTCTGCATAAAGTGTTCAAGCCCAAAACTCTACCAGAAAGAACACCATTCTTTGCCAAGAACCTCTCAAAATTTTTTTTTTTTTGGGTGTATATTGTATATTGCAGTAACTTGGATTGGGTCTAAATAAGGTCATTTACTCACCAACGGATATGGTAATTATTCTGAATGAGCTGTCAAGTAGGAGGATCCAAGAGGCTGATTCATTTCCATTTTTGATACCTCCACCCTTCGCCTCCCCCTTGCGCACGTATCTAGCAGAATATCTAAGACAATTCATGTTAGCCCATTAATCACCACAATTAAAAAAAAAAAACAAATTAGTCTCTCTCATTTTCAATGTGGGATTAAACATTTTCACTAACTCCTCATCTTCCTTATTCACTCCCACATCTATTACATTTATGTTGTAATATTTATTCATTTTAATTAATTAATATTATATGCTCCAACAATATATAAAAAGTAACACTTACTTTAAGTATTGTTATTTAAAAAAAAAAAAAATTACAATTTTTTTTTTCATCTTTTTACCTATACAAATATATAGTTCTATTATTTATTTATTTTTATCAATATTTTTTAAGGTGAACATCCTTCTAACTTCTATCATAGTGTGTTATATTGCCTAATATACAACTAAATTTTATAAGTTTCAAATTAATTATTCAAATTTCTCTCTCTTAAGGAATATGGAGATTATCATGATAATAAAAACTCATCACAAAATTCTCTCAAAAAAAAAAAAAAAAACTCATCACAAAATTACAATGTTATCTTAACCAAAATTAAAATGAAACCAAAGAAATAAAAGATAAAATTTATAATAATTTATTATTCAAAAAATTGGTAGGAATATTCAAATTCATAGCCATGTAGATTGTGTTTTGATATAAACCCAAATTCCTATTTCCAAAAAAAACTAAGTATTAGCCCAAACCAAAATTCAACCAAAGTTATAAAAGGAAGAGAGAAGACATTGTAATGGGAAATTGAAAAAACACAATACCAAAACACATATCTCTCTCTTTTTTTTTTCTTTTTTTTTAAACCATCAACCTTAATTAGAGTTATGAGAAAGAAAAAAAATTTACAGAGAGAGAGAGAGAGAGAGAGAGAGAGAGAGAGAGAGAGAGAATATATATACTCATAGTTTTTAAGTATGGAAAAAATATGGATTGAATGAAAGAAATGATGTCAAATTTATACAAAATAAAATGGGAAGAAGAAGAGTCAAATTATAAGAAAGAGGAAAGGATGAAGGTAGTGTAACGGTGAAGTAGAGTGTAGTGGGGGAGGTAAAGAGGCAAAGAGGGATGGGAAAGGTTGGAGAAAGTGTAACTGTAGGTTTGAATTAATAGGGAGAAGAAGAGGTTTTTGTTTTTGTTGTTCTTTGTTTTTTTTTTTTGGTTGAGAGTAGTGAGAAGAAAAGTTTAAAAGAGAAAATAAGTGGATGATGTGGCTCAATGATTGAGTAGCAAAATTTATTGCGCGCACACACACATATATGAAATAAATTATATTTATTTATTTATTTAGAAGGATGAAAAGAAAATGACACTGAATGTTTAAAGGAGTTTTCAATATAGACAATAGATAATTAGAGTTTATGATTGCATGTAGTGCATCACGTTGGCCACAAATGATTAATTGTGCAATAGAAAATTAATAAAGAAGTTAATGTGATCTTTTGAATAACAGCAAAAAAAGGTTAATGAGAAAAAGGTTAAAGAGGCTAAATGCAAAATTAGAGCGTCACTTGGCAGAACCTCTTTCTTTCCCACATAAGGTCTCTGGTTTAGGAATTCATGAGCTTGGTTCATGAATTAGTTTTAGACATTTTTAGTACTAAAGAAACTAGTTTGCTGAAATTTGGATGATTTGGTCATGGCTTCCTCCAGCAGTAACTGAAACTTAGGAAGAAAGAATGACATTTATTGCATTTTAGCTTTTTGGTATCAGCTCAACCCCTTAGTACTATTCACGTCAGAAATGGTAGTGGCAGAGGCTGATGGGATAGGTGGCCAGCTCCTAATTTGGTTTGGGAGCCTAGTTGCTTCTTGAGTTGATCTCCAGTGGAAGGTAGAACTGAATGAAGTTCACCAATTGGGTCAGTTTGCACATATGAGCTGTTTTGGCTGAGACTTTATATTGGGCTTGGTCATAAGGGCTGAGTACTTTGATGGGCCTCTGACTTGGTGGTTCTCTCTACTTGGGTTTATCCTTTTGCTTTCTCATTATGAGCCCTACAAAATGGACAAAGTTACCATATATTGCCATGGATTTTTATTCCATATGGGCTTTAGTTGTTAGTAAAAATGAAATGTATTCATGAGCTTTAATAAATATTTATGATAAGTTTTGGTTATTAATTTTTATGGGCTTTAAATATCAATTTGAATAGTTTCTCATAATTTTTTCCATGGATTATTTTGTAAATGATATTTTCTTTGAGGCTTTTAAATAGTAACCTCAAATATTTCTTGTGAATAATATTTACCATGAGTTTTTAAATAGAGGCAATATCCATGGATTTCAAATAAAATATGGTAACAACTACTAGAGTGGAATAATGTGATATTCTCATGAGTTTTTCTATAGATAATCATAATATGCTCGTAAGGTGAATAATTATCATAAGTTTTGGAAATAGATATTATGAATGTTGTGATATAAGATAAATAGTGACCATGGATTCTTATATAAATTCCATGGGTTTATAATATGGTACAAATAAATAAATGCCATGGGTTTAAGATAAATAATTATAACTTTCCTGGGACTTTTATAAGATGATTGTCATTGGTTGAGAATAGATAATTGCCATAAATTCCATAAGCTTGTAATATTATAGTAATAGGTTTAAGAACTTAAAGTATTGTTCATTATTGGACTTTTAAGTGAAGTACTTACGATATTGTATTTTGCTGAGAATTAATTACCTTGGGCTTTTGATAAAATAATGACAAGTAGTTAGCTTGAGTTTTTAATAATGCCAACGTAAATTGGGCTTTTGTTATCTTTAATGAGAATTGGGCTTTGATATTATCAATGAGAATTGGGTTTTTGATGTTGCTAATGAGAATTGAGTTTATTGCCAATGAGAACTGGGCTTTAAATATTGCCACCGATAACTGGACTTTTAATGTTGCCAATGAGAATTGAGTTTATTGCCAATGAGAACTGGACTTTTTGATATTGCTAGCGAGAGTTGGGCTTTTAATGTTGCCAATGAGAATTGGGCTTTTTGATGTTGCCAATGAGATTTGGCTTTAAATATTGCGAGCAAGAACTAGGCTTTTAATGTTGCTAGCGAGAACTAGGCTTTAAATATTGCGAGCAAGAACTAGGCTTTTAATGTTGCTAGCGAGAACTAGGCTTTTTGATATTGCCAGCAAAAACTGGGTTTTTAACAACTAATTTGCCATGAGGTTGAATCATGGACTATGCTTATGTGATTCGAATTCCATTGGTGAAATTGCCATGAGTTTAAACCATGGGTTTTGATTATGGATTTGAATTCCATTAATAAAATTGTTTTTCCATAGACTTGAATCATAAGCTTTTCAAATATTTTCAAGCATAAGTATTCTTGGACTTTAAATAGAATGGGATGTGTGAATTGGGCTCGTAGGGCCAGTTTTGGGCTTGGCTAAATAATGATAATATAATTGGATAAGATATGATTTTTTTGAGTTTTTTGTGATAGTTTATATCATGACCCAATTTAGATAATAAGATATGAAATATTTGTGGTTAACATAATAATAGGGAAAAAAAAAATTTGGGAAAGACCAATAACTTTTTAGTGGTGTTTGAAAATAGATAGGTGGTATTTAAATAAAATTAGGTGTAAAAAAAATGTACCCTAAGAGGCACTAAACAAGACGCATTAAGGTATCATGTGCAAAACAATGACAAGTTAAATAAACAAGAAACATGTGTATAAAATGAGAAAGAAAAAAGAAAAAAGAAACAAAACAAAACATGTGAGATAAAGAGAGAAACACCATTAGTACAACTTTGGCACATTTGCAACCTCCAAACTAAAGTTCGCTCATTTGTATCAGCTTCCCACAACTAATCTCATGCTAACCTTAGCATGTTCTTTTTCTTTTGTAATGAAAAGTTTGTTGAAGAGAAATACAAGTGAAAATTGTTTTCCTTCCATCTTACGTATGTTTTAACTAGCTGGACTTGCCTTTCGGGCTAACCCAATTGAGCATTAATATGTGGCTTGAGATGGGACCAAAGAGATAACTAAGGCTCTAACTCCAATAGGTTTCGATCTTTCATCAGCTCTTGACATGTCCAAAGTTACCATAAATTATATAATAAGCACCACTATGGAAATATAATTGCACTTTAAGCCTTATTAATAAATTTTATCTCAAGATTTTAATATGATATCATTCGACCCATTCAAGAAACATCCATAGTGAACAAAGTTATAATAAATTGTCACTTTGCAAATTACTATTTTATTCCTTGAGTCCACGGTTTTTTTTTTTTTTTTTTTGAGGGGAGAGTCCACGGTTTAATATTTTAGTTATTTATATATTTTATGACATTTAATCTTTCATTAAATATAAAATTTAGTAACTTTTTTTTTTTAAAACTAAAGTGGTCGTCTCAGTACTTTGAATAACCAATTTCCATTAAATTTATCTCAATGGTATATTTCATGTCTCTATTGAAAGAGACAATGGATTCAATTTTGAGAATATGTGTTCCTTTAACACTATTTGCAGTTGCCTAGAATATAGATGTCTTGATCATTATATTAGATCTCACTTATGATAAATCAAAACAACGTATATTTCATGAAAGTGGTCATATCGTATCAAGATTGAGAATTTATGAAAATAGAAGTCATGAAATTTATTATTCATGTAACAATTGTAAATTAAATAATCAATCTTACAGTGGTCCCCTTCAATTTGTCTTACGTACTTAAGACACACCATCACATTAACTAGAAGTCTCCATTTCTATGATCATGACAAACCATCTTAGTTGACTTGTTATGGTCTTCATTAATGAAACACCCAATTTTATCTTCCACAATGAACTACATTTTTTAGTTTATGAGGGACTTGTCATTTATATCTTTTGTAACTAAATCACATAAATCATGTATAATGCATCTTAAGGACTATATGATAATATCCAATTAGTTTATGTACAATAGTCTCATATAAAAAAATAATTTAATTACTTAAAATATGATAATAAATTGGATTTTGGGGGCACAAACCCTAACATTGTCTTCCCAAAAAAGAAAAAAAGAAAAAAAAAAGACATGAGTTTCTAAAATTACAATATTAATTTTTTTTTGAGAAGAACAATATTTAATTTAACTTTAGAGAGAGAGTGGTGTTTAAATAAAGTAAAAGGTAATTTAGAGAAGTAATCAATTTTATGTCTATTAAATTTTCAAAGAGGAATTATTTTGGGACATCCTAAAATAGAATACAGGACAAATGAAGAAAAATCTTATGTCCCACTTTTTGTATTTTACATTATACCCTACTAATAACAAGTTTACAACTTCCCACGAACTTCTTTTTATTTCCTTATAAAACCAAAATTTAAAATAGAAAAAAATCACGACACATGAGAATCATTATTTGTGGAGTATAAAGTGAAATATGAAAAATGGGATAGAGAATTTTTGTTTATGACCAAAATATAGAAAGAAAACAAATTCCCTATCATACTCTTTGTATTCTATTTTATGTTCTATCAATTTCAATATATCATGTTTTCAAAAAAAAAAAAATTTCAATATATCATGTGTTTTTTATTTATAGTTATTTTATAAGGAAAGTGAAAAGAATACAAGGTGATGGTGCAATGGAAAAAAAATAGTAATAATTCAACAACAAAGAAAAACCACTTGGAATTTTAATTTTTAGAAACTAGCTTGTTAATTTAATTTTATGCTAACAAATTATTTGTAATTAATTGGCCAATCTCCCATGTGGTAGATTGTCCTAGAAAAACTTGGTCATCCTTCCACAAATATTAAATCCATTTCATATTGGTTTACAATGAAAGTAGTTCACCAAATTTGATTGATCAATTTTAAATATTTGATCTGCAAGTTTTAAGACAAATTTCAAATTCTGACTTAGCTGAACTCATGAAAATCGTTTGGTTGATCCTCACAACTGAGGAAATAGCATATTCATTGTTAATCATTTTGAATGATTATTAGATAACTTATGAGTGACCTTGAATAAGTGTGATACCTATATATTACATACAATTTAATTGAACTTGACAAATGAACTTAAGTCCAAAGTGTTGGGTATATAACATAAGAAGTCCCACCTAAAAAAAATATAAAGAATTTAATAAATTATTATTAACATAATTGGATCAGATTTGAACTTTTAGTTTCACTTTTGGTGGTTAAGTTTCTATCTAGAGCATCGATGTACTAGACATGATACGATACAAACACAAATCTAATTTTTGTTTGGATCTTATTTGCATTGTCTTTTTTGAATCTTCAGGATATCAACAAGTTTGGTTGGAAATCTTGTCTTCTTTTCTTAGGAAATCAAGAGATTTTTTTTTTCAATGGGAATATAGTTGTGTTGGGCTTTCAAAATTGTATTGTTGTTAGGCTATATTTTGCTTGTAATTTTCTCTAAGACACTATACTATCTTCCCTCCAGCATATACTACTAATTAGGGGTGGCAAAATTGGACATGACACGAAATTAGGAGGTTATGAGTTGAGACTTAGTGAGTTAGTGTCATATTCAGGTTGACACAACTGACCTCTTTAATAAATGAGTTGGGTTAGTATCAGTAAAGTTGAATTTAATCAACTATCTTGTTGGCTTTATTCCATGCCAAATTTGCTTGTATTTTAGCAATTAGTAATTTTGTATTTAGGTGGGAATCATGTAAGGGTATTGTGTGAGAGAGTGTGAAGAAATGCTCAAGTTTGTGCAAAGTATCAGGGACTCGCGACTAGATCTCCTAGGTAGCTCGCGGCTTGTAAGCCGCTAGAAGTTACAAACGTGCCAAGCATGCGTAGAAGTTGAAGCATCATGCCAGCTAGAGCACTACAGGACAAAAAGTCCAAACTAGCCATTCAGTTAGTTCGCGGCTCAGTCAAGTCGCGAGGCTAAGTCGCCAGCCAGCTCTGTTTTGAAAAACTGACTCTTCGCATTCCAAACACACACAAGTATAAATACCCCTCATACCCACGAAATATAGAGAGCTTTTAAAGAGAATTTTGAGTGAGAAACCCTAGAGAAAAATAAGATTGACTCATCCACAATCTTTACATAGTGACTCTTCAAATTCCTCAACTCTCACCCTTTCCATTGTTATATCCTTGAGAGGTTCATTAATCAAAACTTTTTTCACCATACCCATATATGTGAGAAGGCTTTTTGGTGCTTTGGGAAGCAGTTAGGAAGTGACCAATTCACATTGGTTGATGCTATGGTTTATAGCGGAATCCGGTAAGCTAAAGAAGACAAAGGTTCGGCGCAACCTCGTTGGAGTAGGAACTTGGAGGGTTTAGGTACACTGGATAGATTAGGCTTGAAGGGTCTTTTGCTATTCATGTATCCTAACTACATTCTTTACTGGATTATTTACTGCTTGGAGGGCTGCAGAGAGGTTTTACATCGAGGGCTTCGGTTTCCTCTTCGATAACACATCGTTGTGTTGTCCTTGTGTTTGCATCTCTCTTCTCTTAATCTTTACTATTTAATTTTTGCTGTGGATGTGATTTTATTTGGTTTAGATTGTTTATCAATACTGTATTAAGCTTATGTTCATATTCTACACGATAATTGTTTGATATTAAGTTTGAATTGGTAATTTGTTAATTGAGGGTCTAAACATTCAAGGTGTTTTATACATTAATTGAACTTTTAGTATCCAACCTATGGAACCCATTTGACTTGTATGACTTATTTAATTAAATGACAATTTACCAATATACCCTTCAAACCCTAGGTATATAAAATTATTACTTGTTGTGGATTATTTTTTTTGACATATTATGATTGATTATTAATGATATTGAGATATGCTTTAATTTTGAATGATTATTTGTGATGCAGTTACTCGTTAGTTTTGAATGTTATATATATATATATATATATATTGGTTTTTCATAATCATATCAATTTGGTTAATACTATTTGATAAACAAGTCAATACGATTGGCTTGTTTAATAAATTGGTCATCTTAGGGTTGAGAAATCTTGACCCATTTAATAAACATGTCGGGTCAGTATTGACCTATATAGTCAAATATTCATAAGTTGACACGACACAGACCTGACACGTGAACATGAATTGCCACCCCTACTCCTAATAATATTTTTGTTGTTTTCCTTATATATATATATATATATATATATATGTATATGTATATGTGTGTGTGTGTGTGTGTGAGTTGTAATTAGATCAACTGGTAAAGTTTTTGATGGTTGAATAAGAGATCTGAGGTTCAATTCCTGCCTACACCAAAAACAGATTGATGGCTTGGTTTGATGATAAAGAGCTATTCTCAGGAGTGGACGCCATAGGTTGAAACTCTTTGAATATATATATATATATATATATATATATATTTAGGGTCATGTTAACGAATGCATTTAGGACAATTATTAATAAAACATTTTAAGAAAGTTTTGACACAACTTTCATAGGAAATATAAAAAGTTGTCAAAAAATTTAATTATTTTTTTTTCTTTTTCATTAAAAAGTTTATAAAAATATCATAAACCAATGCCTTTGGGCAGCCATTAATATTTGGCATCGAATTTTTTGAATATGGTGGAATAAAGTTGTTGGGTTAAGATAGCTTGACCCTGGTTAATTAATTCAAGTACCTAACTTGATTAATTAGGTTCAATTGCATGCAAATCGTGGAGGCACCAACAAATCACCAAAAATACTAAATGCAGTGGAGAATAAATTTGACACAGTGATTTGTTGACAAATGGGAAAAACCTCACAAGGCAAAAACCCACACCGGGTGATGTTAAGGTCACCACTCCCAAGAATTCACTAATCAACAATCTAGCTGTTACAAGTATAAGAAATCTTATCAACTACTCTGGTCTATCCTGAAATACCAACCTACAGTTGAATCTTCGCTCCAATACCTAATTGGACTTGATCTTTTAGTAGCCTTCTTTTCCTTGATGCACAAACCTCCAACTTGTGACTAAATCATTTCCATGGATCCTAGTACATGACTAACTCCACAACAACCCTTTGATTTTTGTAGTTGATTTGCAACAGCTTCACATAGAATTACCAATAAGATCTTCAATGTTGGTACTAGAGAATTTGTTGGGTTACAGAACCTAAAGGCATACAAGATACGTAGCAAGAACTCTTTCTTCTGTAGGAGGAGGCTAAGGTTTTAAAAAGAAAACCTTGTGAAGCTTTCTAGGCTCAGGGTTTTATTTCTCCACCTCCTTATTTAAATAGGAGCTTAAATAGGCTCTCCTATTCCAATTAGGTTTACACAAACCTTAGGCTTTCCTAGTCCTATAAGGATTATATAAACCTATAGCCTTTTATAATTAAAATGTTGCAGGCTATATCAAGAATCCTATAAGCTCGATAGATTGAGAGGTATCGAGACAGGTATCGAGTTTCAATAAATCTTGATAGATCGATAAGTATCAAGGAGGTATCGAGACCTGCAGATTCAGCTTTTCTTGAGCAGTTCTTAAGTAGTCTTCATGTCTTCAATGTAATCACTTGTAACGATTGACATGCCAAGAATGTATTGACCCCTTGTGATAAATTAACCAATTAATTAGACAAGTTAATTAATTAATTCAATTAACATGCAATACATGTGGTCGAATAAACAAATCACCAACTAAGTTAATATGCAGTGGAAAATAAAGTTGACACGGTGATTTGTTTACGAATGGGGAAAACCTCCAAGGCAAAACCTCACCGGGTGATTTTAAGGTCATCATTATCGAGAATCCATTATTATCATAACAAACGGTTACAAGTAAAGGAATCCCAGTACCTTATACCAACCTACAGTTGAACCCTTACCCCAATACCCAAGTGGACTTGTTTTGTAGTGACAATCTCTCATTTTCAATGCATGGCTCCCAGTACGTGATTGGCCAATCGATGCACAGATCCAAGTACATGACTAACCACCAACTTGAGAAGGATGTTGGCTGCAAAGTTTTTTAGTTTATCAACACGATGAAGATCACAAAGCTCTTTGGTTACAAAACCCTACGGCATACAAAAGCAGCAGCTTCTCCAAGAGAAAGATGAACTGGGCATGTGTCTCCGGTCATAATATGCTTGTGAAAAACTTTTGCATTAAGTTGCATCCATTTGCATTAGCTGTGACAGCTCTTAAAATAATCCTTATATATATTTAGGGTTGTGAGAAAAGAAAGCCTAAACAAATATACACGAATTGGTGTGAAATCAGATCTGAAAAATTGATTTTCGTAGCTTCTCGATAGATATGAATTGGTGTGAAATCAGATCTGAAAAATTGATTTTCGTAGATCTCGATAGATAGGTTATCTATTGAGAAGCTATCAAGTATCGGGCTAAACAAGCCTTTTAAACCTTGATAAATGCTATCTGTCGAGCTAGCTGTCAAGTTTTAAAATCCAGCACTTCTTCACTTGTTTCTTGGACAGATTTGCATGACTTTAACACTTAGACTTGAACTCTTGTTCCTTAATGTATTAAACACATCCTAAATCAACCTAATCACAAGTAAAGTGCGTTTTGTTAAAAGATTAGCCAATTTTAGATGACATATGTTTCTAACATGATTCACATATGTCCTAACAATGATCATCTTGAACCTACTTAGATTTATCCAAATATAAGTAAAGTGCGTTTTGTCATAGGATATGCCAATTACATGAAAATATGAACCTAACAAAAAAAATTGGTGAAGAAATGTTTCATCAGTATTAAATTGATCAATAGATGTAAATAACATTTAGTAAAGAAAAAATCAGTCGCCTAATATGACAATTTAAAAAAAGAAAAAAGAAAAAAATATTGGTGCGACGAAATTATTCTTCACCTAATAAGGTAGAACTAAATATGAAAAAAAAATTGGTATGATTAAATTAAAAAATAGAATAAAATACACTAGGTTACGAAACTATTTCATTGCTGAATAATGTATTTAGTGAGGAATTAAAAAAAAAAATTTAATTGGACCTTTTGGCAAAAAAAAATTTCATTGTCAGGACTTTTGGTGACACGGTATATGCAATGAAATGAATTTCGTCACTAAATGTTATAAGCGACGAAATTAGGACATTTGATGATGATCGTTGCCAAAATTATATTTTGTTGTAGGGATATATCCCTCAATTATATTGTATCAAACTTGATTTCTTTTTTTTTAAATGATTTCTTTAGAATATCCTTATCACATAAGCTACTTTTCTTATTTGTTAAATTTAATTTAGTCAAATTCTTAAAATCATTGGGTTCTCCCTTCCTTTGTGACTTAACATCTTTTCCTTCAAGTCTCAAATGTTACAATCTTTCACATATCATCAACATTAATTGTATGAGGAATTAAAGAAGTTAGAGGTGATATATATTATATCTCAATTTAGGAAAAGAGTTTAGACTTTGAAAGCAAAAATAGTGTAAATTACGTCTTAGATGCTTTTACTCTAACTTAACTAATTGTGGAACAAGAGTAAATGATACCCAATAAAATTGGAACACTACTCTAAGACATAAGCAAGTACAATAAACAATAAATGTAAAGCTTAAAGAGTAGGGAAGAGAGATGCAAATACAAGATAACACCGAAACATGTTATCGAAGAGGAAACTGAAGTACTCGGTAAAAAACCTCTATGCAGCCCTCCAAGCTGAAATCGATCCACTAGTGAATAAAGTTGGAGTACATGAATAAAGAAAAGACCCTCAAAGCCTAATCTACCCAATGTACTTGAATCCTCTAAGTTCTTACTACCAACGGGCTTCACAAAGCCATGTCTTCACTAGTTGTCCGGATCCTGCAATTAGCTCCAAATTGCATCTGCCACTCAATAGCTTCTTCCAATACTTCCCATATGCACCAAAACTTCTCTCAACACTTTGAATGGGTGAGGTAAGTGTTTGGGCTAAGAACCTCTCAAGGATGTGTAAATGTAGAAGTAGAAGTAAAGGAAACTTTAGAGAAATGGTGTAGATGGTTGTGGGTATACAATCTCTAACTCTCAAATGTTTGGCTAGGGTTTTCTCTCTCAAAAGTTTTTTTGGAAAAACTCCTTGTTACAATTTCATGGGTAAACTCTCAAATGATTGGCTAGGGTTTTCTCTCTTAAAAGTTTCTTGGAAAAACTCATTGTTACAATTTCATGGGTAATGAGGGTTTATATAGTATTGGTAAAGGTATGTGAAAAGGCACACTTAAATCATCTAGGCAGAGTGTTTCGTGGGTCACTTGCAACTTGGCCTAAGTCTCGAATGACTTGCGAAATCCAGCCTAGCAAAGAGACTCTTCAAATTCCAGCATGTGCTTCTCACATGGCTTTTCGTGGGTTGGCACTCATGAGCCAGTCGTGAATCCTTCATCATCACAGAATCTTCAAAAATCTCTCGCACACAACTCTTGTATTAAATCCCACAAAAAATACAGGGAAATGATTGAACATAAATACAATCAAATTTGACACGAAATTAAAGCCAACAAAAACATAGTTGTTGGGTTCTAAGACTTTAGGTTTAAATGTATTAGAACTTCAATTTGTAATGTTAGCAAACTATGATCAAAACGTTTTAGTCTTTATTTTAGACTTGCTCAAAGTGTGTTTATATGTAAAGTTGGAATCGAGTGTTCTACAGGATTTACTATGTACATCTACCTGGCTCGATTGATCGAAAATTAGGCTCGATCGATTGAAGCTTGTTCAGATTGTTTTTCTGCAGAATTTTCCAACTCAGCCCAAGCCCGTTTGACGTGTAGGGTTTTATATTTTGTCTTAAGTATAAAAGGGAAAACCCTAGCCACGTTTTTGTTTGCTTCTTATGCTGTGTGTGCGAATCTTTTGTGAGATGAAGAGGTGGTTGCCTTCAGACATACTTAGGGTTTCCAAGATTCAAGATTATGTCAAGAACTTGGTGATCGATTTAGTTTCTGCATTAACAGCTTAAAGATACACAAGCGGGAGTGCTTGTACTTGCTGGGAATTCAAGAAAGAAGTAGTCTGTGTACTCGGAGCTATCATGGGGTCGTGGTAGTAAGTTTCCTACTCGAGGTAGCAATAGGATGTTAGTGGTTTAAGTCACTATTGTGTAAACTTCAATTCTTTCATAGTGAATTTAGTTTTACCTTGAGGATAGCTAGGTTAAATCCTCCCCAGGTTTTTTACTGGTTTGGTTTTCCCGGGTTATCATATTGTTGTGTTCTTTATTTTTCGCACTTTACAATAATATGATATATGTGTGTTAATCTAGACTTGATAATTTGACTAAGTAATCACTTGGCTAATTACCTAGGTTAATCTGGTTGTGTTTTAAGGGGTCTAAAAACAAACAAATGTTATCAGAGTGGGTAGCTCTTTTATTTTAGATCTTTTGATCTAAGAGCTGATCATTGACCCCTGTTGTCATGGATAATTTGAAGTGTCTTTCTGATCATGTTTCTATTGATCTTGTTGATGCCTATGAAACTCTTCGTAAGGAATTATTGAAATCTATGAAAATTGCTAAAAAATTCAAGGAAGAGTTAAAATTGGCTAATCTTGAAAAAGAGGAATTGGTTGTTAGATTAGATGAATCTAATAAAAAGAATGAATTTTTGAGAAATCAAGTTTCCTCTCAAGATGAGAAGATGAAAAGCTTGGAACAAGAGGAATTGGTTGTTAGATTAGATGAATCTAATAAAAAGAATGAATTTTTAAGAAATCAAGTTTCCTCTCAAGATGAGAAGATGAAAAGCTTGGAACAAGAGTTAGTTGAATCTAAAGCTAAAAGTGAAAATTTGACTAGTAACAAGCCTGCTGTTGATAACAGAAGTGTTTCTGTTTCTCTTAAGCCTAAAACTGAGAAAGTTTATATCACTCCTTTTAAGAGGAATAATAAAGAAAATGCTTATTTTGCTAGGTTAGACAAAGGTAAAAGTTCTGATGTAGACGCTGATGTTTCTAAACCTATGTCTAAACCTACTGTTAGAGAGCATAATAAATCTGTTTTTGTGCCTATCTGTCACATTACAAATAAATCCCACAAAATACAAGGAAATAAATTAATAAAATTTTAACATTTTTTGTCATGGAATAAAACCAACACAAATGTTATGTAAAAAACCATAACTTAACAGACTTAATGGAAGATTACAAGTTAGATGGTACTGTTATCCGTAGATAAGAGTACTTAATATATTATTTGGACTTGGGACTTGCCTAGTGGCCCTCATCGTCCCCTCCTCTCAAATTATGTTTAGTGAAAAAGTATCGCCCTATACCTTGGTTTATCATATATAGGGTGGAAAATTTTTGTTTTCAGCCTTAGATCAAATTTATAAGACAATCAACTTTATTGGTTTTGGGCATTTTAGTTGCATGATGACCTAGAGTTGGACTTATATCCTTAAATTGAGACTAATATTACTTTGCTAATTGATCGTAAGCATTAATTAAAAAGCTATTTTAGCTCTTAAAAAACCAAAAAGTATGTTTTATCGGAATTGCTTTATATTTAATTTTTTTAGTAACTTACTACAGTAATTGTCATCAATAGCAATTTAAAGCATTTGTAGCAAAGAATCTAAAAAATTTAGCTTTTAGCAAATTAAAAATCTACTTTATCTATTTTATCACATCACTTTACAATGCAACCAATATCAAATGTTCTATTTCTTTTACCACTTCATTTGAATCATATTTCTCTATTCCTTTTTTTTATTTTTATTATTTTTTATTCTTACTCTCTCTACTTTCTCTATCTTCTTCTCCATCTCTTTATCATCTCTGCCTCCATCTTCTTCTCTTCTTTGCCCCCCAAATCCATTGCCACCAACTACCACCACTGGTTAAAAAAAAAAAAAAAAACCCAAAACCCATTGCCAGCCACCACCACCGAACCAAAAAAAGAACACCAGCTACCTCAATCACAACTCAGTAGCCTTGAAACCCACTCAACAACTAGCCACTCAACCATCGCCACAGCCACCATTGCCACCTTCACCACCACCAACAACCTCAACCCCCAACCACCAAAATCACAAACCCAAAACCAAATCACAAACCCAAAAACAATTCACAAACAAATCACAAAATCAAAACCAAATCACAAACTCAAACCCATAACCGCATCACCACCACTAGCCAGGAAAAGAAAAGAAAAAAAAAAATAAACAAACACCAGCCACTGCTAGCTGCTCAATCGGACCCATGAAGAAAAGAGACCAAAAATTAGATCAAACCACCAAATACCCACCAAAAATCAGATCAAACCACGGTGAGAGATAGGGATGAGCAAGAGAGAGGCATTTTGGGTTGGGCGTAAGCATCAGTGAGAAAAATTTCAAAAGCAGAGGAGAAGGAAAGAGGGAGAAAATATAAGAGATGAGGAGAGCTGAGTGGGTGTCTGTTTGATGGGCCAGACAAAGTTAGAGAGAGAAAGAGAGGAAGAGATAGAAAATAATAAATAAATGAATAGTGTTTGACTATGATGTGAAAAATGAGATGGGATGTTGGAGAGTTATGAAATAATGAGTTAAAATAGATAAAGTAGCTTGTAGCATCACCAATGTGATTGCAACATATATTATCATCCTTTTTAGCAATAGGTTCAGTAATCAAACACTTGGCATGCATTTTCAGAGATTCATTCTCACATTTTAGCTCATCAACAAGTTTGTTAGATAAAACAAGTTTAGCATCCAAGTCTACATTCAAACACTCAAGCTCCTTTTCAGCTTTTCAAGAGAATTTTCAGCAAGTTTCTTATATTTCTCAACCAATTTTTTGGATTCATTGAGTTTAGCAATCAAATCATCATTTTCACAAAATAACTTGCTCAAATTTTTTTGAAACTTCTTAGCATTTTTCTTGAAGAGTTTGTCATTTGGAATATCAATAATACCCAATGATTCAAGTAACATGTCATCACAATCATAAGGATAAACACTCATAGAGACATTTTCACAAACACGTGGCATGCTATAATCATCCACATCCAAAACATGCATAGAAGCATACAAAGCACCATCCATGGTAATAAACATAAGGGGTCAAGGATCACACTTAGGTAATGAAACCAATCAAGTGTAACTGCTCTGATACCAATTGAATGTTCAAATAGTGTGTAAAACACCTATGAACATTTAGACTTCCAAATTACAAATTACCAATTCAAGTTTATTATCAAACAATGTATGTGCAGAATATGAAAATAAGCTAAAACAGAATTGATAAAACAATCTAAACTGAAAATAATCACAACCACAGTAGTAATTAAATGGCAAAGATTAAGAGGAGAGATGCAAGCACAAAGATAACACAGCGATGTGTTATTGAAGAGGAAATCGAAGTCCTTGGCGTAAAACCTCTTCGCTGCCCTTAAAGCAGTCAATAATCCACTAGAGAATAAAGTTGGGATACATGAACAACAGAAGACCCTCCAAGCCTAATCTACCCAGTGTACCTAAGCCCTCCAAACTTCTTGCTCCAATGAGGTTACGCTGAACCTTTGTCTTCTCTAACTTATCAAATCCCGCAATAGCCTATTGCATCAACCAAAATGAATTGGTCCCTTCTTAATTGCTTCCCAAGCACTAAAAAGCCTTTTCACAGATATGGGTATGGTGAGAAAATGATTTGGCTAATGTACCTCTCAAGAATGTATCAATGGAAAGGGTGAGAGTAGAGGAATTTGGAGAATCAAAGGATGAAGATTGTGAATGAGTCAATTTTGTATTTCTCTAGAGTTTCTCTCTCAAAATTCTCTTTGGAACCCTCTACAATACATGGGTATAAAGGTATTTATACTGGTGTGTGTTTGGAATGCAAAAGGTCAGGTTTGTAACAAACAAAGCTGTCTGGCAACTCGGGCTTGCAACTGGAATGAGTCGTGAGTTTCAGTCGCGAGCTAACTGCCTAGCCAGACTGGAAGTTTTGTCCTGTAGTGCTCCAGCTGGCGTGACTCTTCAGCTCCCCTGCATGCTTCACACGTGTGCCTCCTTTGGCAACTCACCAGTCGCGAAATCCAGTCGCGAGGCCCTGCTTCAGTGCACACTTTTGAGCTTTTCTTCACACTCTCTCACACACTACTCTTACATGATTCCCACTTAAATGCAGGGTTTCTGAATGTTGAATTACAAGCAAATTGGCACAGAATAAAGCCAACAAAATGGTTGATTAAATTCAACCTTACAGTAGGAGTTGAGGAAAACCACAATGGATTGTGTAGAGGATTGTGGGTATGACAATCTCTAACTTTCAAAGGTTGTGGCTAGGGTTTCTTTCTAAAAACCACTCCTCAACATATGTGGGTAATGTGGGTATATATAGTGTGGTTAGAGATAAGGTGTATTAGATATGACAAAATAGCAAAACAAAATGTTTCGCGAGTATCTCGCAGGAAGGCCTTACCCGCGAGAGACTTGCGAAAACCAGTTGTCACCATCTGTCATGACTCTTCGCATTCCAGTCATGTGCTGGGCACATGCCTCACTTCGTGGGAAGGCTACTCGTGAGCTACCTGCGAAAACTTCTTTGGTCTTTAATTGCCTTGAGTCTTCACACACTCTCTTTCTCACACATAACCCTCACAATGAAATCCCACATAAAATACAGGGTACAAAAAATTAAATATAATTACAATCAAATTTGACACGGAATTAAAGCCAACATAAAATAGTTGTAAATCACAACTTTACAATCTCTCCCTTTGGCTATTCTGTGACAAAACCCCTAAAACAGACTCTAGACTTAAACGTGAGTTTGGGAACAGTGGTAAAACTCATTCACACCTAATCTAGAAGCTGTAAAGTACTTGCATGTATATACCTGTAACCTGAAACACTCGCACACAAACAAAACTTTCATTAAGCTTATGACAAGTTTAATACACGGTACGTATATGAGCAAGTAAAGTGTGATCAAGGTAACAAACACTATATAAACAGTCAAGCATATCTTGATCAAACAAGGTCAGTCATTAAAGAATGACTACAATGAACATTTAGCTAGTAAATGATCATCTGGACATGCAATGCAATTAAGATCAATGCAAAGAATCAATTGCATGTCCAACACACAACCAATGTGAAATACAAGAAGTATTTGCATCATGGATACAAGATCCAACAAAGGGCACAAGTGTGTAGTACTCAAGATAATTCAACAACATCTAAAAGTATTTAAAAAAATGCTACAAAGCAAGGATATAAATCAAAGTACTGAATATTAAACTAAAAGTTATAAACCAAAGTACTTAAAGCTTTAAAAGAAAGCAATGTAAATAACCAAGAGTTATAAAGACTATAAATGTAAACATAAAAAGAAACCACTAGGCCACCAAAATGAACCGATAATATCTGTGATGTACTACGCTATGCTCCCCCTCAAAATGTGCAACTCCCCCTCAAAACTTTCTCCCCCTTTTTGACCGGAATGGCTAAAGGAGCTAGAATTGCTCAGATTCTGAGTCGGATCCCTGCGCCATCGTCATGTCTTCAATCTGTGATGATAATGTAGTAATCTGGCCTTGAATATACGCAAACTGATTCGCAGTGTGCTACACGTGGGATTCGAGCATGCCATACATCTGGTCTACCCTTGCAATAAGGCGATTAAAACGATGGACCCCATGCTTGAGCTTGTGAAGATGGTTGTGTAGAGCCCTCCAGGGCTGAGGTGAACCTATCAATTTCTTCCTTAGTGTCTCCACCCTCTTCCTTAACATTATCCCTTAGGATTTGAGAAATGCTGGTTCTTGATCCGATGATGTGGGCTTTGCTTCGGGTCACCATGTTAGCACCAATGGGATAGTTTCTTGGCACGATGGTAAGACCGCTTGGAATCTTTAGTCTTGTCTTTGCAATGAAACCGATGATGAGACTTGGGAATGGTATGATTGTTGTACATTTTTAGACCCCTTAAAACACAATTGGATTAACTTAGTTAATTAGCCAAGTGATTTCTTAGTCCAAAATTCAGATCTAGGTTAACACAATCATATAATCATATCAATGTAAAGTGTAGAATATAAAGAACATAAAGATATGATGACCAAGGAAACCACACCGGTAAAAACCTAGGGAAAATTTAACCTAGCTATCCTTAAGGTAAACTTGAATCCATTATGAAAGAATCGAAGTTTTACAATAGCAACTTAGACCACTAACATCCTATTACTACCCACCAGTAGAAAACTTACTGACACGACCACGTGACAGCTTCGAGACCATGGACTCCTTCTTTCTTGGATTCCCCAACAAGTACAAGCACTCTTGCTTGTGTATCTTTAAGCTTTTATTGCAGCAATTGAATGATCATCAAGCTTTCAATGAAATCTCCTTCTTGATAGTTCTAAGCATGTGTGAAGGTAACCACCTCTAAGATCTCATAAGAGATTCACACACACAGCAAATAGAGCAACTTCAAAAACGTGGCTAGGGTTTCATTTTTATACCTAGGGCAAAACATAAAACCCTACACGTCATATAGGCATAAGGCTGAGTTGGAAATTTTGCAGAAAAAACATTCTGCCCAACTTTTGATCGGTTGAGTTTAATTCTCGATCGATTGAGCCAGACTGAATTGCACAATGAATTCTGCAGCAGTTCAATTCCAACTTTACATAAAACACATACTTTGAGCAAGTTTAAAACAAGACTAAAAACCCATTTTGATCATAGTTTGCCAACAATACAAATTAGGATTCTAATACATTAGTTCCTAAGTACTTAGAACCTAACAAACTCCCCCTTTGGCAATCCGTGACAAAACACAAACACAATGCTCAAAGTTACAAGTAAAAGCCCTTTACAAAAATAATGCCCATTACAAAATAATCCAACCTAACTACTATCCATCAGTTGTAAGTGTAGACAACAGCATAACTGAATCAACCTGTATATTTCCTGAAATACTCAACAAACACATAAACGCATGTGTGGAAAATACAAGTAAAACAAAAATAAATTCTTGACTTCACAAAACACAAAACAAAGACATATATCATGAATAACTCATAAATATAAATCAATGAGCAATGAAACAAGAAACACAGATAACAATGTATCTCCCCCTAACATGAATAGCCCAAAAACAATACATCAAGAGCCAAAAATGATACATACACGGTGAAGCACCTAGATACAATCTAAACTCCACAAGCTCCAACAAACAAAATCTCTCCCCCTAACTACAAAAAAAAATCTTTTACAAGTGTCCAAATGTACTCCCCCTTTTTGTGATGGAATGCCAAAGGGCAATCAAAATCCATCATCGAAAGGAGGTGGCGAAGGCGAACGTCTAAGATGTGCTAAATTTGCTCGTAAAGTACAGAGCTCATCAAGCATGTCCACCAAAATTTGACCATGAGCCGCCTGAACGGTCATGACAGTCTCTAATGTACGACAAATGTCAAAGTCATCTGAAGTAGATGGTGGAGCAACAACAGTAGCAACAGGATCAACAGACGCCTTACCAGAAGTAGTACCTATAGAAGAAGGAGGGGGTGCGGTACCGAAGGGTCAACTCAAGGGCGTTTAGAGCTCTCTTTCATCTGAGCAACCCTCTGCCTAAGAAAAGTGGCACCTATAGGAGCAATAATTTGTACGGGCTCAGAAGCGGGGAAGTTATCTAAACCTAAAAACAACAAAATCCTATGAATGAAAACAGGATGAAAAAAAGCATGAGCGGTAGAGGAACTCCTATGAACTTCGTTAAAAGAACGAAAAAACAGATAAGGAAAACTAATAAGAGCATCCGTAACAAAAGCATACAAAAATGCACATTGCTCCAAAGGAATGGTGTGCAGATGAGAGATAGGCCACAAGCAATGACACGTTATCCTAAAAAAAAGATAGGTAGTCTTAGTGAGCTCAGCAGAAGTGATCCGAGGATTAGAACCCCATCGGATAAAAGTACCAGTGATGTAAGACATGATGTCGTCTAGGGAAGGAGACTCATCATAAGGATAAACAGGGTTCGAGACCACGGGTACCCTAAGAGCATCAACCACTACATGAGGAGTAATGGTGAACTCTACACCTCGTATCCAACTCTTGACTAAAGTGTTGGAATCATAGACATGGATAGAGAGGTTCGAGTAGAACTCTCTAATCAGGGTAGTTGGAGGAGGATAATCAATATCTAAAAGAGGCAACCAGCCCCGACGCTTAAAGTTTGCCCTAATGGCAGGATCTAGCTTATCTAACAAAACCTTATGCTCAGCCCAAATTTTTCTCTTAAGGTTTAGTGTCTCATACAACTCCTGGCTTTTCTCACTCCGAAACAAAGTGCCCCCAAAGGAAGGAGCAGAAGAAGAGGAGGATGTCCTATATGCTCTAGTCTTTAGAGGCATGGTGCTAGGGTAAGGACAAAGACACAAGAGAAAGAATAAAAAAAAAAAAAAAACACCAAGGGCAGACTGCAAGTTAGCACAAAAAATAGAAAAATAACAATCTATATGATGCATGAACAGATAAATGTCATGATGCATGCTCTAATGCAGTGATAACAAGTTCAATTTAAGTTTAGAATCACAAAATTGGTTTGAGCATAGAGTTTATAACAAAAACCCCAAAATTTTGAAAAACCACTTGTTCAATTTGTACTAAATTTACCAATTGATCATCACACAAGTTAGAAAACAGTTTATAATGATCAAATTAATCAATCCAACAAGCCAATTTCATCAATTAAACTCAATTTGAACAAAATCCCCAAATTGGGTAGTTTCAAGCCCTAGAATTTTTAGTTTCTCACAATACATCAAATTGATCAAATTAAACACCAAAGATCGTGTTTATAACATCCCCCAACAAAAACCCATTGATCAATTGTGAAAGAAAAGGCTTGATTCATCAAAAACCCCAAAAATTTTAATAGGTTTGAAATTTCCCATATAATGCATGATTTGATGCATGAAAGGTGAAAATAAATGCAAAAGGAAGGGTATAAAGGTCTTACCGGCCTTGGGAGAGAAAAACCTTGCAAAAAGAATGGTGGAAAATGACAAAAAAATGGATTGGAGCCTTGACCGAGTCGTATAGAGAGAGAGAGAGAGAAAAAGTTGAAAAACTTTTGAAAAAGTGAGTTTGAACACGTGAAAATCAGTTTTAAAAAAATTCTTTACACGATTTTCGATCGATCGAAAAACAGATTTGATTGGTTGAAAATGCTTCAATTGATCCAACACCAATCGAGCACCGATCAAAACAGACAGAGAGTCCCAAACATTTTTAATCGCAATTTTGATCGGTCGAAAAACAATTTCGACCAGTTGAAATTCTGGAAAAATAAGTTTTTTTTGAAAAACAAAGCAAAATAATGCATAAACTCCTCAAAACATTGAATTTTATGAATCACATGCATAAGTATGAGATGAAATGCTTTTCAAAAACACATGTTTTGAACCCAATTTTCCCAAAATTAAGATTTTCAATCCATTCTCTTAAAATCTCAAACATCAAATATGTTTTGCATAAAACTCAAGGAATTTTCAAACTTGGTTGGTCAAACCAGAAACACACACAACAACATGTACAAAGTTTAGCAAAGAGTAACTTGTGTAGTGTGTGCAACTAGTAAAAGCTTGAGATACATGTGAGGTGATATGTGAATAGAAATCAAATACAAAGTCTACAAAATTCATCACATAGAGTTTGAAAGAGACTATTACCTAAAGAGTAACATTATATAACTCCCACATCTCCTAGATCATAAGCTTGCAATCATGTAAGTTTCTTGATTTGCCTCATATTGTACACATAAATTTTAATTTAGCAAAAACTTATTAAATTAGCTGGGATAATGTACACACCAATTTCATTTGATTGATTTAAGTCCAATAATGTACACACTAATTTTAAGCAATTTATCCGAGGCTACACCTTATTTCATTTTTGTGCATGTGTTACACTTTCTCGAGCACAAAATTTTACAATATGCACTAAGGTGTTCATGATTGGCTAGTGAATAGTGGTGAGATGGTTATTTATGCCTTTCTCCAAAGGTTCAAATCCAACAATCAAAGACACGTGACTTCAAGATCAAGACGAAGTGATCAAAAACTATAAACATCTTTCCCACACAACATGCATTACAAAGTTTCAACTAGTAAAGTGCAATAAATAAGCTTATCCAAGCTAAACAAGGTAACAAGACATGTTATGTGAAAATAAATTGACCAACCTTGTTTTCAAAGCCAAGAAAATAAATGCAAAACACAATTTGCTTCCTTTTTTTTTTTCCTTATTTATTTATTTGAAAAGGATAAAACAAACATCCTAGAATGAAATGCATGAATATAATGCAATGCAAATCCTAGAAACAAAGAAAACAAAAACCAAAGAACAATGGTCACAAATAATAGAGTAATGAAGCACAAGGACCATGTCAGAAAGACTCAATTTGATTGAGCCTTTTGCATCCAAAACTTTTTAGATGCACCTTGAGCATTGAAGTTCTTATTCACATGAGAATGATTACCAACTCCAGGATTAGAATAAAGGTTTAGAGCCTTTACCAATTCACCCATGAGTACCATATGATCTTGTGCTTGAGGCACAGGTACTTTTGGTTTATTTGCTCTCTTAGCAGCTTGTAGCTTGTAACAGTTTGGACGAATGTATCCAGACTTTCCACAAAAATAACAAACCCATGCAGGCTTATCATGTGACTTATCCTTAGAAAGGGTAAACTTCTTAGGAGGTGTAACTTCTAAAGGTTTGACAACCTCATGCACAGGAGGTTTGACAACCTCACTCACAGAGGGTTCAGAAGAAGATGAAGGAACAAAGATTGTGGAATTGGGTATAGGCACAAAGATGCTTTCTACAAAATCTAAGCCAGTTTTGTCAAAATGAGACTTTTGAACACTCAGGATGTGAACAAGTTTGGAGCTTGCAGACCTATCAGTTTGTTTTCTAGCAACAGATAGTTCATGTTCCAAATTCTTAACTTTTTAAAGCAAAAGCATGTTCTCAATCTTCACATTATTCAAAAGTTCAGTAGCATCAATCAAATTTAGAAGCAAATTTTTCTTATCAAGCTCAAGAGATGCAATTTTCTTTAAGCCTAATTCAACACTCATAGCATCCTTTGCAACAACTTTGCAAAGTTTATTGTAGGCTTCTTGAAAATCTACATCTTCAGAGAGTTCCCCATCAGAAGGGTTCTTTTCAACAGACAAGCTTTCATTAACTAAAGCAGTAGCAATGAAAACAATGAAGTTTACATCCTCATCACAACCAGACTCATCATCAGAAACTTCATCATCACTAAGGGTTACAGCCATAGCCTTACCCTTAGATCTCAAGTATGTAGGATATTCAGATTTCATATGACCATACCCTTGACATCCAAAACATTGAGGACCCATAGAATTATTATAAGATTGACCTACTTTTTCTCTAGGTTTCTCAGTGTTGTTAACTTTAGTGGGATCATTCTTCCTGAAGTTTCTAGGTTTAGCAGTGTTCGTACCTCTTGCCCTTCTGTTGTTGTTTCTAAGAAAATTCCTAAAGTTCTTGGCAAGGTAAGCAATCTCTGTAGTAGAGAACACATCATCAAATCCACCAACATCAACATTATCAACTGACTTAAGAGTCATTGATTTGGATTTGCTAGTTTTGGGTAGGTCCAACTCATAAGACTAAAGAGATCTTACAAGTTCATCAACAGGGATGGAGTCCACATCCTTGCTCTCAGTGATGGCAGTCACTTTAGGTCTAAAATCTTCAGTTAAAGATGTAAGAATCTTCCTAATAATTTTAGGTTAATCATAGATTTCACTCAGATTATAAGCAAAATTAACAATATCATTAAGCTTAGCATAGAATTCATCAAAAGATTCATCATCAGACATCCTAATGCTTTCAAATCTAGTTGTTAATTGCTGTAACTTATTGATTTTAACTGCCTTTGGGCCTTCATGCACAGTCTGGAGGATATTCCAAGCAGTGTGAGCAATCTCAACATTAAAGATTCTCTTAAATTCCTCTATAGAAACAGCATTAAAAATAACATTCATAACTTTGCTATTAAAAGCGACTGCTTTTTTCTGAGAAGTTTTGCCACTCACTCATAGGAGTAGTGGGCTTCTCCCATCCGTATTCAACGGAGTTCCAAACTCTCTCATCAATAGATTTCATAAATGCTTTCATCCTTACTTTCCAATAAGCATAATTATTCCCATCAAAGTAAGGAGGAATAACCAGAGAGTGTCCGTGTTCCATGACAATAGGGGTCAAGGATCAGCTCAGAGATCAAAAGATCTACAACAAGAGAGCTACTTGCTTTGATACCACTTGTACGTTTTTAGACCCCTTAAAACACAATTAGATTAACTTAGTTAATTAGCCAAGTGATTTCTTAGTCCAAATTTCAGATCTAGGTTAACATAATCATATAATCATATCAATGTAAAGTGCGGAATACAAAGAACACAAAGATATGATGACCCAGGAAACCACACCGGTAAAAACCTGGAGAGGATCTAACTTAGCTATCCTTAAGGTAAACTTGAATCCACTATGAGAGAATCAAAGTTTTACAATAGTGACTTAAACCACTAACATCCTATTGCTACCTACCAGTAGAAAACTTACTAACACGACCACGTGACAGCTCCGAGACTATGAACTCCTTCTTTCTTGGATTCTCCAGCAAGTACAAGCATGCCCGCTTGTGTATCTTAAGCTTTTATTGCAGCAACTGAATGATCATCAAGCTCTCAATGAAATCTCCTTCTTGATAGTCCTAAGTATGTGTAAAGGCAACCACCTCTCAGATCTCACAAGAGATTCACACGCACAGCAAATAAAGTAACTTCAAAAACGTGGCTAGGGTTTCTCTTTTATACCCAGGGAAAAACATAAAACCCTACATGTCATATGGGCTTAGGGCTGAGTTGGAAATTCTGCAAAGAAAAACATTCTGCTCGACTTTTGATCGATTGAGTCTAATTCTTGATCGATCGAGCCAGGCCGAATTGCACAATGAATTCTACAGCAGCTTAATTTCAACTTTATATAAAACACATACTTTGAGCAAGTCTAAAACAAGACTAAAACCTGTTTTGATCATGGTTTGCTAACAATACAAATTAGGGTTCTAATACATTAGTTCCTAAGTACTTAGAACCTAACAATTGTCCTTGAGTTCCTTTTGGTGATGCTCTTGGTCAGGAGGTGGTATATGTGTCCACATATGTTGATCTCTTTATGTGTGTAGAGATCATACAAGAAAATGGTTCTTGGCCCGAACAGTGTTGTCAAATTCATCATCAGGTAGAGGTTGTGAATCATGACATAAGCCAATGTCCTTATCTCCACATTGAAAGGGATGGTGTTCATTGACTTCTTCTTGAGAGAGCCACCAAGGAGCTCAGCCATATGCTCAAGAAAGTCCAATCTATCGTCATAGTGCATGGAGATTGGCTGAGATGGTGGATGAACTTCTAGGAACTCTTGAATGGAATCCCTTGTGATAATGAATTCCTTTTGATGCACCCAATAGTTGATGTAGTCTCCTTCCACAGTGGCATTGGCGAAGAACTCCCTTATGAGTTCAACATACACATTTCCACTTGGATTCAGCAACTTTGTCCAAGTTCTCTCCTTGAATATCTCAGGAATGTTAGTGTTTTCAAGGGTTTCCATTCTTACCACCCTTTCCATGATGATTGTGGCCTTTTTGTAAAAGTCATTGTAGGCCATGTCTACCTCAATGCTTCTTCAATTCTCTGAGTCCGTGTGAGGATGCTTTATTGATTTCTTTGAAGCAAAGTGCTTAGTGGGAGACATCTGCAAACACAAAGCAGAGAAACAAGTGCAAAAACACAAAACAGGAACACAAACTTGATTAGATCCAAGTTAGTTCATAAAAACGAGCACAAAGTCCTAAACAAACATAAACAAAGTCCCAAAATCATGTTAACAGTGCTAAACATGTAAGCAACATATATCTAGCATGAGTGATATGCAAAACATGACATGTGTGCAAGTGTGAGCATCAAGTGTGCATAAGGTGTGCCTATGTGATGCATGGTAAGTCATGATTAAGCACATTTAGGCCAAAGTGTGTAAAACACACACCCAGTGATCAAAACATGTATAATCATGGTAATCCCCAAAATTTGGTACTCATTAGAGTCCAAAACAACACAAAAATGCCATTTGAGCATTTTGTCAAACACTTGGTATGCACCTATAAAACTAACACGTGGACAATGCATGAACATGAATGAAAATTGTCTAAATACGTGTTAATATGCCACAAGGGGCCAACATAAACACAAACATATTAAATGGGACAAAGCCTAATCAAGAAATTGAAAAAATTTTGACAAAATTTAAAGTTCCCAACCCTTTTTCAAAAACACCCCAATTCAAGCAAAACCTAGAAATTTTCTGCATAATCTAAGGAAATAAAGAGAAAAAATTGTATGAAAATACCTTAGAGATGATTTGGAAATGATTTGCACTTGAAATTTGTAGGGTTTTTGAGGGAAAATCAGTTTGGGGTTGAGAGAGGCGTAAGGGAGGTGAAAAGAGGAAAAATAGGATGTGTTTGAAAATCTGTCACATCAGCCCTTTAAAATTGAAAACACACGTTTTTCACGAGTTACCTTCCCGCGAAGTTACTTGCGAAAAATGCCTCTGAATCACAAAACTTTTCGCGGGTAAGCATTACTCGCGAGACAATCACGAGCCAGTCGCGAAAGTTTCTGTATGACATTTTGTGTTTTCTCATTTTACCTTAAATCATTTTCGTGGGAAGTGCTTAGTCGCGAGCTTCTCGCGAAAATCCCTCTAAAGAAGTTTTTGATGAAAAACATGAAAATGCATTTTAAAACAAAAACTCAAAACACGAAAGCATAAAAACACTTTCAAAAACATATAAAATACTCAAAAATCTTTTTGGATTTGATTGACAAGCAATTGAGCATACACATCATATTTGATCATGTACAATCACACAAATGAAATATGCATTCATTGAATCAAAAGTCTTGTGTGTTGTGTGTGAGTATCAAATGTGGAATAGTCCTTAGTGTAGAGTGAAGCTTTAATGATCAATTCATTCAAGTTATACACAACCAGTACTAAGTCAAGTGGTCTAACTCAATTATAGAAATAAACATATATGACCTCCTACAAGAAAATGATTACAAATCTTTGAAGCTTTTTATTTGGCTTCTTTACCAATCATAACATTTAATCATTTTTGAACAACACATCTCATTTTGAGATTGGTGTTTGAAATTTTTTATATTTCAATTTTGTGAGTAAGCCTTTGGCTTTTCTTGGACACCATACATTTCAATACAAGTCGCTTTCCCTTTTTCCTAGTCAAATACTAGTATGTGTGACAGCTTTTGCAGCTTATTATCTCTTTTCGAGATTTGACATTTGTTGAGTTATAATGCAAAAACATAAAAAATAGTGGGAAAATATATAGGCACAAGTCTATGCATGTATCAAAACCATCAAGACTATTGACCAATCATTCATGACAAGCTTGAAGATCGATTTACAACAATCACACATAGATTTCAAGATTTTTCCCACAAGATAGATGTGCATACATAACAAGCTAAATTCGTAAATACACTACGCCATTAGTATGAAGGTACTAGGCCAAACTCACATGTGATATACACAATACAAGCGATCAAACTTTTTAGAGATTTTTTTAATTTTTATGGGTTTTTGAATTTTTCAACACACTCAAAAACAGAACATGAAAAGTAAGATCAACAAAAACAAGTACAAATAAACTTGAAAAGAAACATGCCAAAGTGTGAAACATCAGCAAACAACCAATCAAAGTCACATCATATGGGAAGTATTGATGCATGGACACGGTCTAATGCTTATGCATGTGTACCCTTTTTCACCCACACGGCATGTGCGTTTGGGGTGATATCCCTAGAGGATTGGGTACTAGAGTTGTGATTCTCAAACCTTTGACTAAAGCTTGCCAAACAAGAAGTGATGGTATCTATTATCTTTATCACATCACCAAAGCCAGAATTAGCTTCTCGTCTTTTTGATTGCTTGGCATTCCAATTCCCTTTTCCTTGTCCTTTTAGCCTTTGAGAATCCGCTTTCTTCAATGCTTGAAGTTTGTAATAGTTAGGTCTTGTGTGTCTCCGAACTCCACAATGGTGGCAAAAGTGTTGAACTTGAGGACCTCTTTGAGACTTTGGGAGAGACTTCCCTTTAGCCTTGGGTTTGGCCACAAATGGATTTTGTGTTTTTGTCAAAACCTTTTGAGCAGTTCCATTAGACTTCTTCTCTGCTTTTGTATTCTCAACACTTGGAGTTGCTACCATTGGTTCCTTAGCTTTAACAAATTTCATCTCCTTGGACACATTGGCACATGAACTACTCTTTCTGGAATATCCCAAGCCACTTTTGTCAGAAAAAGGCTTTTGATGTGTAAGCACTTTGTCAAGTTTCTTGGAGGCAACACGCTCCACTTTGGCATTAACTTGAATCACCTCAAGCTCAAGAAACTTGATCTTGGAGTAGGCCTCTGTTAGTTCTCCATTTAGAGCCTCAACTTCACACTTTGCTTCCTTGTACCTCACGAGTATGCTCTTGTAATCTTGTTCAGCTTTCTTCATTTTTCTGATGGCTGCCTTAGCCACTCTAGCATACTCTTCGGTTTTCTCAATAAGAGAATTATAGGATTCTTGAAATTCCTTGGTTCCTTCATCTTCATCATTAGATTCTTCCCCAAATCCCATAGACTCTACTTCGGTGTGCTCACCGAGTTCTTCCACTAGTAGGCTCAAATCTTCTGATGAGTCCACGGGTGCAATGGCCATAAATGCGAAGTAATTTCCTTCTCTATCACAACTTTCTTCCGAATCGGAATTGGAACCATCCGAGTCACTAAAGGTAGTTGTAAAGACTTTACCCTTTGCCTTCAAATAAGTGGGGAGTTCTTTCTTCACACGCCCATGCCCTTAGCACTCAAAGCACGTGACCATTTCAGCTGGTGAGGAGTCTCTTGAATCCTTCTTCTTAAAGTCTTTCTTGAACTTTGAGAATTTTCCCTTCTCGAAAGACTTTCCATCTCTCTTGAACTTTAGGAACTTACGGAAGTTCTTAGCAAGATATGCCACATCCTTTTCAACTTTATCCTCATCCGAGGAGTCTTAAGCTTCCAATCTCTCATTGACGGTCTTGAGAGCAAGAGATTTGCTTTTCTTTTGAGATGGTAGAGACAGCTCATAGGTTTGAAGAGAATCGATGAGTTCCTGAATTTTAATCTCATCAAGATCTTTTCTCTCTTCGATGGCAGTAACCCTTGCACGGAAACTCTCCAGCAATGATCTTAGAATCTTCCTCATAATCTTGGAGTCCTCTGTCTTTTCACCCAAGTTGAATTTCCCAATCACCACTTCATTTAGCTTCCCATAAAATGAGTTGAATGACTCGTCTTCACTCATCTTCAGCTCCTCGAAGTGTGTGGTAAGCATTTGCAACTTGGTGTCCTTCACCTTTTTGGTGCCTTCATAGGTCCTCTCCAAGATTTGCCATGCCTCCTTGGTAATTGTAACATGAGAGATCCTGTGAAATTCATTAGGATAAACACCACAGAAAATAGCATTTAATGCCTTGTTATTAGCATTGGCTGCCGCAATGGCTGCTTTATCCCATTCGAATTTAGCCATCTCTGGCCTAGTCCATCCTATCTCTACAGCATCCCAAACACACTCATCAATGGAACATAGAAATGCCTCATATGAACTTTCCAAAATGCATAGTTGCTCCCATCAAAGTATGGAGGAGCATTACACGATTGAGATCGATCCATCTCAAAACGAGGTTTAGGATCACACTTTGGTAATGAAACTATAGCAAGTGCACTCGCTTTGATACCAATTGAAAGCTCGAAATTGAGTGAAAACACAAGAGTTGTTTAGACCCCCAAATTAAAAATTACGGCTCGGTTGATTTTACTCTAACTTAAACTACATGTGGAATAGAGTAAATGTGAGCGGATAAACAAAATAACTACTCTAAGTCATATTCATTAAATCATAGCAGTAAAATGAAAGCTAAAAGAGTAGGGAAGAAGAATGCAAACACAAGATAACACGCCAATGTGTTATCGAAGAACTTGGCAAAAAACCTCTCCACCGCCCTCCAAGCAGTAAATCGATCCACTAAAGAATAAGTTGGAGTACACGAATAACAAAAGACCCTCCAAGCCTAGTCTACCTTATGTACTTAAGCCTTCCAAGCTCCTGCTACCAACTAACTTCGCCAAGCCTTGTCTTTTCTAGTTTTCCGAATCACACAATTCAACCCAATTGCATCCACCGAACACATGGCTTCTTCCAATGCTTCCAGAAGCACCAAAACCTCACTTTACACTCAGAATGAGTGTGGTAAGTGTTTGGGCTATCAACCTCTCAAGGATTTGGAAATGGGGAGGTAGGAGTTGAGGAAAACTGCAATGGATTATGTAGAGGATTGTGGGTATGACAATCTCTAACTCTCAAAGGTTTTGGCTAGGGTTTTCTTTCTAAAAAGCACTCCTCAACATATGTGGATAATGCAAGTATGTATAGTATGGTTAGAGATAAGGTGTATCAAATATGACAAAATAGTAAAACAGAATGTTTCGCAGGTATCTCGCAGGAAGGCTTTACCCATGAGACATTGGCGAAAACCAACTGTCACCATCTGTCATGACGCTTTGCATTCCAGTCATGTGCTGGGCACATGCCTCATTTCGCAAGAAGGCTACTCACGAGCTACCCACAAAAACTTCTTTGGTCTTCAATTGCCTTGAGTCTTCACACTCTCTCTCACATACAACCATTACAATGAAATCCCACATAAAATACAGGGTACAAAATATTGAACATAATTACAATAAAATTTGGCACGGAATTAAAGCCAATACAAAATAGTTGTAAATCGCAACTTTACAACGGTCATCATTCTTAATGTCACTTCTTAGTTCCTACCCTGTGGAATGATTTTGTTTTTCATGGATGTTTGTTTGCCCCCAAAATGCTTGCTGCTATATGTCACGAACGGACGGTACTTTCCTTCTTATTAGTGATGATTGAAAAAGCCACTAATGAATTAATCATGTCTTAATATTAATTACAGGCCTTAATTTATTTATTCATTGAAGTTTACAATAATTCTTCATTGATGCTTTTAGGTAAGACTATTTGGAAACCAGCAACCTGTTCGCATAGAGATCACTAAGAATGCAATGGAATTAGGACCAGAGGTGAGTATCCTCAAGTTACACATACTTCTCACTTCATCTTTATATCAATTTTATTTGGGTAAATTAAACCTACTTCCCTTGAGGTCTTCCAAATGACACTCCTAAATTATGAATAAAATGACACTCCTCCCTTGAGATTTGTATAAATGCAACAAACTATCCATGCTCTCTCTTACCGAATTCCTAAATTAAGAATAAAATTACACTTCTCCCTTGAGGTTTGTATAAATGCAAAAAAAATTGTCCATGCTCTCCCGAGGTTTGTATAAATGCAACAAACTAGTCCATGCTCTCTCTTACAGAATTCCTTAACGGAAAATTTCAATTTTATTATAAAAAAGTTCATACTTATTTATACAAACCTCAAGGGGTAGAAGTGTCATTTTGTCCATTTTTTGGATAGGAATTAAAAAAAAAAAATGAAATATTTCATTTGGGAAGTCATTCAGGGATTTATCTTTTGTATTTATACAAATTTCAAGGAAAGGAGTGTCATTTCTTCCATAATTTTTGAGGGACGGTGTCATTTGGTAAACCTTAAGGGAGGTCTTTGTAGTTTACCTATTTTATTTTTATTATAAATCGGTATGAGATTGAACTTAGCACTTCATTCTCCATCCCTTATATATTGGGGAGAAGATGGTCCTAAAAATAAAAAGTAAAACGTATATTCTTATAGCAGGATCTTCTCACATCTATTAAATTCCTAAAAGGGTCTGTTTTGGATCTCCCTATATCATTGTTCAGAATTTATGGAACACTGGTTTGGCATGTGGATTTCTTGATTAGATGCTTTACAAGAGCAAATATAATCACTCAAGTCCCATGAGATAACCACATGAACCCTGAAGCAACGTAATTAATCTTGGATGAGATGTTCTTGTTTATTGAAAACTTTTGTAGCCATTGGGTCTTTGCATTTTCACTATCTTATTCTTGTCCTTGTATCCTTATGGGCATGTTCATTGCTGTTACTGATCCATTGCCATTTAGATATATTGTTATTATAATAGCTTGTATACCTCTTTTAATTGAAACAACGTAAGTAGAATATGGTGTAAAAGTTAGCAGTTTGGGGTGACTATTAGGGGAAATTTCTGGTTTGGTTTCCTGGCCTGGCTCGACTGATGAAAGTTGAATTTGACATTGTCAATATACTTTTGTTTTTTGCTTTTAAGAATAAATTTTGGAAAAGATATTAACTGGAAAACTGTTGAAGAGAATTTTCTGGAATGAAAGAAAAGGGTGGAAAAACCAGTAAACATTATTCTGGGTAACACTCTTAACATACAACAACAAAAAATCTTGATTAGTATCCAATGATGCTCAACCATTTTATTTTAAGCTAAGAAACATGCCCATTTAAGGATCCAAGTATTATTGAGTGCATATCTTGGAAATATATTTAGAAAAGAAGGAAAAAATTTCAAACTATTTAATTGGTTAATAATGGTTCTGTCAACCTTCGAATATCGAAGAATCTTTAAAAATGTAGGAAATAGTTTAAAGTTAAAGTGTCCAATTTGTTTAGGGTTCTGATACTATTTGAGACTTATACATATACGTTTTCCATTATGTGCAGAAACTTTCGCTTTTAGTTTCTGAGGTGTACAAGGATGCAAATCAGAAGAGTGTCTAGGTGAGAATTTCAGGTTTTTTTTTTGGGTGTGTGTGTGTGTGTTTGAAACTCTTCTTCCACCTTTGCTATAGAACCGAAAGTCTCAGCACTTATATTTTTCAGGCCATGAAGTGAGGGTGAGTGATCTTGCCCGGAGCTTGGGAATGCCTCCAAGCTTCGGTGAGGGTTTAGAGTAATTATTTCTTCATCTCATACTAGTATCTGTGGTGCACTTCAATTGCTTTTGGTCCTTAATTAAGGATTGAAATTGGTTTACTCAGTTGGTTTTCTAAATTAAATGGCTTGACACATACGGGAAGGAAGCCATTAGTAAAAGTGCCAGCTCAAACATGGTTAAGATGTTATTTTTTGGATTTGTGACTTGAAATAGAGAGAATCTTGTTCCATATATAGAAGCACTAATTTTGGATTTGTAACATATCAATCCAAATCATGAAACAATTACATTAATTAATAAGTTGCTCATATATAATCAATTCTCTTTAGTTATCATCTCCAAGTAATTTGTCAAGGATGTGGCAATGGATGTGGCAATTCCTTCCCTGCCAAAAAAGATTTGAAAAGAATGAATGCTCTCTTAGGTTGAAATAGTGGAACCTCGTGACCAGCCTCTCTCACTGAAACAAAAGTTAGCTGATCGTAGACCTCTGTCCATCCTCCTACCTATAAAAGAAGTTTAATTTTCAGATTATTGTAACATTTCTTTGTAAATATTTATCTACCTATTTATATATTTTTGTTAGTGTGTTGTAGGTTTTGACTAATTTTTGGTAAGAAATTGTGTTTAATTACCTCTTCATCTGCATACCATGGATACCACTGAGTATTAATGGTGAGATTGAGATGGCTGAGAGCTAACCTAGTGCCAGTCACTGGAACCATTGAATCTGTGTCTCCACTGCATCAACATAGAAGCAATTGCCTTAAAAATTAGATCTTTCTCTTTGTTTCTACATCTTACTTTTCAAATCAAAAGCAATGCATTTACACTACTCTTTAATCTGTATCACCACAACCTCTCACGTAGCTAAAGCTTCATAATATTTATTTTGCTTATTTGTTTGTTTCGTTATGGAATTGAGTATGTTTATAAACAAAAGCTTTTGGCTATAAACAGTAAGTTATCAATAATGCATGGGAGGCAAAGACAATGGATCATAATATGCATGCAAGATTTTATTAAAAAAAGAAAAAAGAAAAAAGAAAATTTGCATGCAACGAGAAGTGTACAAGCTAAAAAGATGGCTAGGCAAGGCCATGTTTATGGTCATTAAGCATACATGGGGGATTTCAAATAAAGAGATGAAGATCTATAGTGAAAGAGTTGTTGTACAAGAGAACTTTTACCGACGCAAATATTAGAGTAATTTTAGTATCACATAAAAAAATCACAATTTTTACAACAATTATTTTTAATTGTGATTGCCTGTCATTTTCACATTCATCAACTTTTTTTTTTTCACCACTTGCATTTTGTTATATCACAATTATGGGGAAAAGTTGGGAAAAATTTGTTAATCTTAGACATTTTCTTAATGTTAAATTTTCATTGGGTTGTTATGTGACTAGACATTGTGAAATTGATTTACAACAAGAGGGTCGGGAGTAAGGATATTGTTCAAACTATCAATGTCTTTCAATTGCTCAGAGCCATAGAGGCCTACAAGTACTAGTAGAGTGCTTCTTTTTGTCGGAGAAGACGATTTAATGTGCCATAACCTAGTACAAATAGTTTTACAGTGCGCATGTTATTGAATAAAAAAGAAGGTTAGAGAATTGTTCTTCTTTGATGGGCCGTATCGAAATTTTATTCGCACAGGTTTTCTTAAACATAATCTTTTTGTTCATTGTTGTAGTGTCTTAAAATTGTCTAGTCACTTTTAGTTGTACGTAGCCCAATCCAAGTCACCGAGAAAAAATTACTCACCACGTGATGTTAAAGCCAATGTTTACCAAGTGACTGTGACAGCAAGTACCCAGGTACAAATATTGATCTATGGCAATTAGTGCACAAAACCCAAGAAAATTCTTCATCGCGATAATACTATATTGTACCAAATTATGATGGAGAAGCTCCCCAAAAGAACCTCAAACACGTGGACTAGTAGTCTAGTAGACAACAAATAACTTGCCTTTTCCCTCGTACTGCCAAGGAACACAACTTACACTACCCAAAATACTTTGGGGAAATCATATTTCTATTCTAGTTTTCAAGGAGGAGAAAAAAAGTGAGACAATGGTGAAATTTTTGCCGAGTTTTATCGTTTCTCATGCATTGTGATATATAATTTATTTATTCATATCTATTTATAAAAATTTCAAAGTTTAGGGCACAAATATCGTAATGTGTGTTAATATAAGTGATGTTAATATAAAATCCATATTACTTTAATTATAAAAGTTTCTATCCCTAGAATTTAAAAACTTTTACCTGTAAACCCAGATTCTTAGACCAGCTGCAAACAACTTCTTGTATGTCGGCAACATAGAAAATTCAGAATCTTTCCAATTGCTAATGATAACATCACTGCACAATAGAAAAGTATATATAAGCATATGCATTCATCAAATGCCTAGGTTTATGTTTTCAATTTTAAAAATAAACAAACAAAGTTAATAACCTTATGACTCAACTCACATTTTCAATAATGTTTCTAATGAAGATATCCAGGTTCGAATCACTCTTTCCCAATTTTCAAATTATTAGAAAGTAAATACATAAACAAAAAAAGTATCGCGTTGTTAAGTAGAAAACCTGCAAGCAGTCCAGTTGTAAAGAATTCCAGTAACATTTGCATGCATTGCCTTTTGCACTTCCGGTAGATTATAATACTTCTCTGCATAATTCTGAGTACATGGATCATACCCAGAAACCCTTGGATGCAATAGAGTATTTCTGAGCCTTGAAGACCTCATAGTATTATTAATCAATGTGACACAAGGTGGTGTATAAATACTGTATTCATTTATGAATCCAAGCTCATATTGCTCGGCATAGCTCTGTGCACTATCACATTCCAGTGATTCATTTACTTCTTTGAAATTGCAATTCTTGAGAATTGATCTGTAGCTTGTATCAGATATCATTGAATGGCTCCACCAATATGTTATAACTCCAATTTTGTCATAGTAATGATCAAAATCTGCATTTCCCACCTGCATAATTTGATTGAAATTTTTTAATTAAAGTTATGATAAAGCTTGGTGTTTAAATTTGTGTTAATTATGTATTACTTACCATAAATCCTTTAAGGTTGAAGGCGGGTTGCAAGAGTGCCTTATTATATTCGACAATTTTCTCTGCCAACTGGGGAACATAATGCCCTATAAAAAGAATGAAAACATTAGCTTATGATTATTTAGAATTGCTCATAATTATGTAATAATAAGTTAATTATTAGTTGTTTGTTGCATATATATATATATATATATACCAGCATAGCTCTCCCCAGCAATGTAGAATTCTCGATGTTTGTATTGTGGAAATCTTGACATCCATCTAATTAAAAATACTAGAGCATCCTCAGCTGTGTCACAAAATTGGTAACGCGTATAGGATTCAATTACAACATAATTTTTTGGAAATTAAATAATAATAATAATAATAATAATAATAATCATCATCATCATCATCATCATCATCATAATCTAGTACCAGTCCGTTTATCTCCGGAATCATAATGATCGGAGCTTGTATTTGTATATGAGAAACCAACACCAGCAGGCGACTCAAGAAAAAGAAGATTTGCTTCTGTAAGCACAAAAAGTAAGACATGATAGATTTTAGCCACAAATTAGAAAAGATAAAGGTTTACCAACTTGTTGAGTATTAATTATTTTGAATAGTGGTTGATACCTCTATTCCATGAATACTCATTGAGATAAAGAGATGAACCGGTACTGTTAATCCTAAATGGCCCGATTTCCTCTGATGCACCATATGCCACCGATGAACAACCTGGCCCTGCACAATTACGCAATGTATAATTATTAATTAAATGATTCAGGTCAATCTTTTGTGAAGTTAAGCCGTGTGGAAGGTACAAAACAAAGTAGTGATCTTTTGTTAATTAGCATAATTTTAGTATAGTTACAATTTAGTAATAAAAGATGTGTCTTGTTAATGAATGCCCTTAAGAAAATTGTTAATAAACCATTTAAGGAAAATTTTTACACCACTTTTATAGGAAATATAAAAATCCATCAAAAAAATTAATTATATTTTTCTTTTTCTATAAAAAGTTTCTAATAATATTTCAAAACTAATTCCTGTAGAGCATATGTTACCTTTTCATATGAAGCATAATAAAATACGTATAACTGTACAACCGTTCTACTTAAAAGAAAACAAAATTTATTTATGATCTGTATTTGTATTCAACCTTTTCGCAAATTTATTATTTGCGTCTCTTTAGCAATACACATTGAAGCACCTATGAGGTTATGACCTTCCCTTTTCATTAATAATTGTTATTATCCTACCACCCTAGAATTACAAAAGAATAGTAGTCGGTGGAAAATAAACTAAAGTGAGAAATTTGCTAAACTAACCTCCATTGAGCCAAAGAACAAGAGGTTTCTTTTCAGGAAACGAAGTGGCTTCAGTCAACCAGTAGAAGAGAGCTCGTCCATATTGCTCGTTGACAGTAACGTAGCCAGAAAATTGAGAAAATGTGACTGGTGGTTGTCCAGGCAGTGCTGATATTCGATCTAGCTCTTGCTGTTTTGGCAAGGCAGCAATGGCAGTGGTGATGGTTGAAGGGAAAAAGAGTAAGGACAGGAAGAGATTAAGGACTACACTCTGGAACATCATTGTACCCTCAGCAAGCCAACTGATACCTGGATCAGAACTTAGTTAATAAGCCAGCACAATATCATAAATGCATCACAAGAGATCTCTCACTTAAGATTACAATAGTAATCATCCTGTAATATGGAACTATAGCGACGTAGTATTTTCCCTCTCACGTAATAATGGATGTTGCTAATTAAATTCATGAAAAAGAAGGAAATACTATGTCACTGTATTTTGGGAATATCTAATGATTTTTCAGTTTACAAATACAATGTATCAACTCCCAAGTCATTGGTGCTACTCTCACTCATCATTTAATTGAGAGATTGAGATAAAATTACCAAAGTTTACATTTATTTTATAGGCCCCTTTGTTCAAAGTTTAACCAAGTTTTAGGATGATATATACTAACTCAGTTAATTGAAAGGTTGAGTCAAACCAAGTTTTTTTTATGTTTGGTTTAGAAAATCTGGTTTTATAAAGGAATGCCACTTAGCACATAGGGTGGGTTTGGTTGGGGATGGAAAAGTTGAAGGATAGAAAATAGGGGAGAGGATGGAAAAGTGAAGAGATCGAAAAAAAATTTAGTTTTCCTTATTTGGATTTGGTTGGAGGATGGAAAAGTGGAGGGATGAAAAATAGAGTTTGTATAACTTTACTCTTATGTCCCTATCATGTAACTTTTTTTTTATATAAATATTTTATAAGTGAAAAAAAAAAAGGAATAAAATAAGCAAGCCAAACATTTTGCAAATAACCCATAAAAAGAAAGAAAAAAAAAAAGAGAAAAAAACTGGTGGGCCAACATTTTCTCCCCTCATTTTCTCTCAAAAAATTTTTTTTTGGAGGAGAAAATAACCGAGCCCCACCATTTTCTCTCTCCCCCCATATCACTCTGACCAAACACTCTTCTCACCTAAAATCTCTCATATTTTCTCTCTTCCATTTTTTATCCTCCATATTTTCACTTCAATCAAATGCACCAATAGTCCTATGTTGTTTGTTGGAAAACATAGTTTTGCATCACATACAAAATAATGCAATGAAAGCAACACAAAGATCTATTTCATTCCTGAGAAATAATATACAATCTTGAATTCTAGAACAAAAACTAGGAGGCATACCTTAATTTGGTGATTCTAAGAAACAGAGTAGATGATCGATCTCAAGAACATTCGAACTTTACCCCAATTCCACACAGTGCCCAAGATGTGTGGTCAATTCTTCATACGTTCTATTAAGATCTTTCTAAGGATTAAGTAGTAAAGGAAGATAGTTTGGGTTGAATTTGAGGCCAACCCAGCCTCTGAGAAGTGTGGAAGAGATAAGAGAGGGAATAAGGGAGATTAGGTAATGGCTTGGGTTAATTCTTCAATGATTCCATTATTGAGATCCTTGTTCCCTTTATACAATTCAGTTGCCAGCAATTTGTAACAATTCTGGTATTCCTAGCCAACTAATTAACCAAGTAAGTACTTTCAATTAGTTGCTTGCTATTTGTATCCAATTCTAGTATTCCTAGCAAACTAACGAACTAACTACATTCTCAATTACAATAAATTATTACACATCAATCTATTAAACATCAGCACAACTTTGACACATATAAGTAACCTCCTAACTAAAGTACACTCATTTGTGACAGCTTCCCGCAACTAACGTCATGCTGACCTTAACAAGTTCTTTTTCTTGTGTTATGAAAAGTTTGTTTGGCCTTAACAAGTTCTTTTTCTTGTATTATGAAAAGTTTGTTTGAAGAGAGATACCAGAGAAAACTGTTTTCTTTCCTTTTAATTGTACATTTGTACTTATGTTTTAATTGTCTAGGTAATTGTTTTATTTAATAACTCTTATTGAATAATTAATTGATTAATTAATTAATTGGGCTTGCCTTTTGGGCTAACACAATTGGGCATTAGTATGTGGCTTGAGATGGAACCAAATGGACAAACAAAGATTTAACTCCAATGTGTTTTGGGCTATAGCTCTTTGACAAGTCAAAAGTTATCATTATTTATATAACAAGTATCGCTATGAAAATATAATTGCATTTTAGGCCTTATAGTCTTCACAAATAAAACACCCAATTTTATCATCGACAATGAACTACGTTTTTTAGTTTACAAGAAACTTGTGATTTATATCATTTGTAACTAAAGAAAATAGATTACATACAATGCATCTCAAGGATTATATGATAATATCCAATTAGTTCATGTACAAATAATCTCATATAATTAAATACTATTACTTAAAATATGACAATAAATTGGATTTTAAGGCACTGATCCTAACATTGTCTTCCAAATAAAAGAAGATATAGGTATCTAAAATTACATTTTTTTAATTTAACCTTTAGTAAAAGAGTGGTATTTAAATAAAGTAAAGGATAATTTATAGAAGTAACCAATTTTATGTCTATTAATTTTTCAAAGAGATATATATTTTGGGACATCCTAAATTTTATGTCTCACTTTTTATATTTTACTTTATACTCTACTAATTACAACTTCCCACATACTCCTTTTTCTTTTCCTTATAAAATAACCAAAATTTAAAATATAAAAAAAAATCTTGACACATAGGAATCATGATTGGATGAGTATAAAGTGGAATAAAAAAAATGGGATAAAGAATTTTTGTTTATGACCAAAATATAGAATGAAAATAAATTTCTTATCATACTTTTTGTATTCTATTTTATTTTTCATCAATTGTAATATATCATGTGTTTATTTATTTATTTTTTAGTTACTTTACAAGAAAAGTGAAAAGAATACGTGGTGACGGTGCAAAGGAAAAAAAAAATCATAAAAAATTTCATCATCAAAGAAAAATCACTTGGACTTTTAATTTTGCGAAATTGGCCTGTTAATTTACTTTTATTCTAACAAATTATCTATAATTAACTAGCTAATATCCCATGTGGTGGATTGTCCCAAAAAAACTTGTTTGTCTGGTGGATGTGATTTGGAGTTTGGTCATCCTTCAACAAATATTAAATCCCTTTCATATTGGCTTATAATGAAAGTAGTGCACCAAATTTGATTAATCGATTTTAATTATTAGTTCTGCCGGTTGAAAAACAAATTTCAAATTATGACTTAGCTGAACTCATGAAAATGATTTAGTTATTCCTCACAACTGAGGGGAATATTCATTATTAATCATATTACAATGATTATTAGATGACTTATGAGCATCGTTTTAAAAACCAGTACTGTCAAAGAGCCAGAAAATAGACTAATTATCAGTTTTATGGTCCGACTGAGGTCGAACCAATGGTCGAATCGATGACGTCATAAATAATTTAATTAATTATTTTTAAACTATAAAAATCTAAAGTGTAGCTAATTAGTTATCTATATATTTAAGTTTGATAATGTTAATAAGTTTTTATAATTTTAATAATGTTGATAATTTTATGCCCAATTTTTATAATAAATATTATTTAAATATTAAAAATCATCTACTATATACGTTCACACATTGTTAAAAGCCACCAAGATAGTAGTACATAAACTGTGAAGCATGATAATATTGAGATCTATTAGTGCTGCACGTGCTTGTAAATAAGGTGGCATATTGACAGGTGGATCACATTAAAGATTGGACAGTGGGGATTAAATGATCTCATACGGCTAGGGTTTGATCCATGAGTATAAAAAGCAACACTTCACTACTTCAATGCCGCCACTCTTCACAAAAGCAACACTTCCCAAAAGTCAAAAATCAATCCTCTGTTATCTGATTCTTTAAGGGGGAAAAAAAAGAGAGTAAAATATCTGGCCACATGGTTTCAAATGGATTGAGGCTAATGTATGTATTAATTGTGGTCTCTCCTCTCCAAATCCAAACAAGCCCAGGTCTTTCTCTCACTCTGTGTCTATGGGTCTATTTTCCCTCTTTCTCTAATGATTTGTGACGCATGGTTAGGATCACAGCTCCAAAAAGCTAGCTTTGAGGGGAAAAAAAATGAGAGTGAGAGAGAGACTGAGAGAGGTGTGAGTGTTTTTAGGTTAATTTTGGTTTTCAACCCAACCGGCCAATAACTGGTTCAACCATACCGGTTCTCGGTTTTACGGTTGAACCGGCCAGTTCTTGATTATTTCCGATTTTTGATTGATTTTCGAGTTTTAGTCATAACCGGACCGAATTAGTGACCGGTTCTCAGTTGAACCAGTCGGATTGGTCGGTCCAGTCTGGTTTTTAAAACTATGCTTATGAGTGACCTTGAATTTGTGTGTTACCTATATATTACATACAATTTGATTGAACTTGACAAATGAAAAATGATTAACAGATGACTAATAAGTGACCTTGTATTAGGTGCACCTGCAATTTGATTGAACTTGACAAATGAACGTAATTCCAAAGTGTTAAATATAAAATATGAGTGGAAGTCCCAACTGAAGAAAAAATAAAGAAGTCTATGAATTAATATTAACATAAATGGATCAAGATTAAACTTTCAGTTTCACTTTTGGGGGTTAAGTTTCTATCTAGAGCATCAATGCATTGGACACAATACAATACAGACACATATCTAATTTCAGTTTGGATCTTATGTGCATTGTCTTTTGGGGGTTTTTTTCTACTTTTCTTAGCAAATTAGAGATTTTTTTCATGGGATTGTTTCTGTGATGAGATTAAATTCTATAAGGACGTGATGTAAAACCCATGTTTTACCCCTCCTATCTCAACATGCCACATCATCTTATCACATATTTAAGAATAAATACAATCACACTCAATTAATTCTAATACCCATATATAAATCCAACCAAATTGGGAATCTATCGAGATGTTATTTGGTGTGGTAGGATGTATTGAATTTTAAGTAAAATACTGATGTGGCAATCACTTATTGGATGGTGTAAAACATGGGTTTTACACCCCATCCTTATAGAATTTAATCTTTTTTGTGATGGGTTTTTCAACATGTACTCCTAGTAAAGACTTTATTAACAATAATATTTTTGTTGTTATATATATATATATATATATTGGGTCATGCTATCCCGTGCTCTTAGGTAAATTGTTAATAAACCATGTTTTTTCTAGAAGGATAATAATCCATGTTAGGAAATGTTTTACACCAGTTTCATGGAAAGTATTAAAACCAGTAAAAAAAATTATATATATATATATATATATATATATATCCCTCAATCATATAGTATCAAACTTGATATCCATTTCACCAAAAAAGAAATTGATTTTCTTTAAAATATCCTTACCACATCAGTTACTTCGCTTAGTTGTTAAATTTAATTTGGTCAAAGACTCAAAATCAATGGGGTTCTCCCTTTGTGGATCATATAGAGTGGGATAACTGGATAAGATCAACATCTTTTCTTTTCCTTCGAGTCTCAAATGTTACAATATCAACCCCATATCATCAACATTAATTGTATGAGGAATTAAAGAAGTTGGGGGGGTGATATTATATCTCCGTTTAGGAAAAGAGTTTTGACTTAATGGAATATTACAAATATTGGTTTCATATGATGGTTATGATCTCAGCCATCGAAGCACTATGTCCCAACGGCTATGGTACCGCTGTTGACCTATATTCTTGCCTTAAGAAAGATCAGTTCGCTATACTATTTTCTCTCTTTATTCATAAGACTGTAAACAAGTCGAATCTTATTTAGTTTTAGTTTTATTTCAAACTAGTCGCTAATTCATGCGAAGCACGGGAATAGCGATTAAATGATTTTTTTTTTAAAGCTACTATTTTTTAGTTGGAGTAGTAAGAAAAAAATGCATGAAATTAAAAAAAAAGAAATGATAATGAAAGAAATAGCACAAATTTTTATTAGTTAGGCAGAAGAAAGTAATGTTGTTTTATTTATTAGTTTTTTTTTTTTTTTTTTTTTGGAAAGGAATAAGAAACAGAAAGTTGCGTTTTTAGCGTAGGTTGTGTTGTATATATAGGTATATACAAGATAGGTTGTAATATATATACCAAATGCACCTATAGGAAGGTCTATCCCTTCAGATTGAATATATCAAAAGATGCCTATTGAAATATCATAACCCTTCATATTAAATATACCAAAAGGTGCCTATTGAAATGTCATAAGCCGTTAAATGTGCTTATTGACCGAAAAGGTGCCTATGAATGAAAATGTGTCTATTGACTGAAAATGTATCTATTGACCATAAATGAGCCTATTGAATGAAAATGTATCTATTGAAGGGTCATAATCTTTTGGGTATAAATAGTGGTTCATATTCATTTAGTAACTCCTCCTTAACTTTTTCTCTTTCATCTTTCTTAGAAATACAAGAAACCTGTGGTTTTTCTCCAAAATTACAATTTGTAGAACTCAATAAACTTGGTTGTATCCTCGAGATAAATTTTTAGCAACTCCTATGTGGAGTCAAATATTGTCTAAGGATAACATTCAATTGTGTCTCCAAGTCAATCAATTTTTTTTGTTTGTCTGTTGAATCATTTCGTTATTTCATTATATTATTCCTCTAAATTCCCAACAATTTGGACAGTTGATTTTTTCGTAAGTCTTTTTTTTTTTTAAATAGTGAAAAGGCTCAAGAATCACGCCACACCAACGGTAGCAACAATAATAATGAACGATTTCTTTAAACACCTTACATATACTTTTCTTCTCAGATTTCTCATTCTCTTCCCTACACCTTTTTGATTCTTTTCTTATCAATGATAGTTTTTTTTTTTTTTTAATATATACATCTTATGTGAAACGGTGACTAGATACTAAAACTTAACAAACAAAATGAAAAAGCACAACTATTTGGTATTTTTAAATGTATACGTGACATATAGCGACACTTGATGCAATAAGGAATGGTTATCAAAAAATCAAATGTTTTGCTTTATATTATTACTAGTCGCTACTACTGAATATGTCTCTAGTTTAGTTTGGTTGTATTTATAGGTATACACAAGATAGGTTGTAATATATATATACCAAAATGTGCCTATTGAAATTTTATAACCCTTCAACTTGGATATACTAAAAGATGCCTATTGCAACGGCATAGCCATTCATATTGGATATGCCAAAAGATGAGTAAATCACAATGCAGAAAGAAGATTAACATAAAAATTGGAAGCATGTAAGAGAAAAAAACATCTAACCATTCTTTAAGACTCCAAACAAAACAATAAAGCTCATGTAGCTAGGATTGATCTTCTAGGGTTTTTCCCTATCTTCAACAAATATAGAGTAAAAGGGTTGAGACTTAAGAATCAAAATCTCTAATTGAATTCTTTGAGAAATTTAGACTTTAGATTGTAAAGCCACTGGATGAAAAAAGTAGATTTAGTGATTCAGCCAAGAATATGAGCGATGAAGAGGCGATCGGAGAGAAGAACCCACCTAAGATGCGACTTGTGAGAGAGAAAAGAACCAAATTTTTTTTTTTTTTTTGGTTTTATATGTTAACCTAATTAACTGGTAACTGATATTCTATTAAAATTACATAAATGGTTAAGATTAAGACAAATAAAATCTAGTGGCTGGGATTTATGTGGGTACCGTACCCACCGCAAAAAAAAAAAAAAAAAGAGGGGGTACAGTAGAATGACCCCCTTTAACGATTAAAAAGTGATTGAAAATCAAAGATTACAGTTATTAGTTAGAATTGATTTAAAAAAAAATCTTATTATAGTATCTCAAAAGTTTAGCAATTTTACTTTTTTAACAGTTAAAAAGTTATTGAAAATCTAATATTACAGTTTTTTTAATTTTTTGGTAAATAAAAAATGGGTAGAAAGGGGCGACCGATATGGCTTCCCTACCTGGGCGTAACTATAGTAGTACCCTACCCACTCCCAAGCGAGACCCCATACTTCTGATCTGTGTGAGAAACTTATTTATTTTTTAGGTCAACCATTGGGGATGGAGATGAGATATAAGGAGTACCAATACACAATTAGTTGTTAAGGCTCGAACCTAAGTACTAAGACTTATTGGCCTAGTATCTTACCAACTAGACCACCCAAGTGTTGGTAATATTACAGTTATTAGTTAGAATTGATTTTGTTAAATGTGTTAAATTATCGATTGTCCTAAAAGTTTAAGCTTAAACTATCAGGAAATGGTGAATTTAATCACTTAACCATAATTCTAACACTCTCCCTCACTTGTGGGCCTAAACTTCTCCTTAATAAGTGGGGGCCCAACAAGTGGGAATTTAACATTTTAAATGGGAGGTAAAGTGAAGACAGGGATTGAACTCAGGATCTTCTGCTCTAATACCATGTTAAATTACCGATTGTCCCAAAAGTTTAAACTATTAGAAAATTGTGAATTTAATAACTAAACCATAAGTCTAACACTCCCCCTCACTTATGGGCCTAAACTTATTAAGGGGAAGTTTAGGCCCACAAGTGAGGGGAAGTGTTAGAATTATGATTAAGTGATTAAATTCACCATTTCCTGATAGTTTAAGCTTAAAATTTTAGGACAATCTGTAATTTAACATGATATCAGAGCTGGAGATCCTAAGTTCGATCCCTGGTTTTACTCTACCTCCTATTTAAAATGTTAAATTCCCATTTGTTGGGCTCCCACTTATTAAGGGGAAGTTTAGGCCCATAAGTGAGGGGGAGTGTTAGACTTATGGTTAAGTGATTAAATTTACCATTTCCTAATAGTTTAAGCTTTTGGGATAATCGGTAATTTAACAAAATAAACTTATTATAGTGTCTCACAAGTATAACAATTTTACTAAAAAAAATTAATGAGTTGTCGTCAATTGCAAATAATAATTACTACCCCACCCTCAAATTAGGATATTGTATTGCAAAAATGTTCTATTTTACCCTGATAATAGATTGCAAAAGTTGATTCATTGGAGAAGACATCACAATTGAGCACACTATTTACCAAGGTTGTCAAAAATGAGATCCTACGTAGGACCATGGGAGTTAGGTAGGATCATGGATCGTAGAATAGAATCGTGAATCGTAAGATCCTACCTATTTTCATCTTTTAAGCAAAAAACATATTGATAGTTGTTAGGTTATAAAGATTTAGAATTAAATGTTTAGAATTTCAACATGTATATGTTGGCAAACCAAGAACAAAAAAAAATGTCTAGGATATTTCTTAGACATTGCTCAAAGTGGTTTAGGTCAAAACTCAAGAATGCAAGAAAAAGGATTAACTATCTGTGAAGCTCGACCGATCGAATGGTGAAGCTCGATTGATCGAAAATTGCTAAAAAAGAATTTCTACAAATTTTTAAACAGGCTCAAGCCTGCGAAAATTTTTAGGGTTTCAGTCCAACACTCCTATGTATAAAAGGAAAACTCTAGCTACATTTTGAAGACTCTTGAAAGACTTATGAGTAACTCCTATGAGATCTGAGAGGTTTTATACCTTCTAACTCTACAAGCATCTACCAAAACAAGATCTACAATCAAGTGCTGGTGGAATCTAGTTGTTGCAAAGATCAACAAGCCATGATCTGAAACCTTTGAGTGGGATCTCAAAGTCACAAGCATGGGTGCTTGTGTGGTGCAAATCCAAGAGAGAAGGAGTCCGTGGATTCGGAGCTTACATGTAGCCGTGTCAGTAAGTTACTACTAAAGGTAGCAATAGATTTACTAATTGTAAAAACTTCAATTCCCTATAGTGGATTTGTTTTACCTTGAGGATAGTTAGGTCAAATCCTCCCCAAGTTTTTACCTTGAAACTATTAGTTTCATTGATTTTCCTAAGTCATCATATCTTTGTGTTCTTTATTTTTCGCTACTATGCATGATATAATCTATCCTTTAACCTAGATCTCATAATTAACCTAAGTAATCACTTGGCTAATATACTAGGTTAAACAATATTCTTTTAGGGGTCTAAACAAAAAAACAATAGTGACTTTGTATGTTGAATAATCACATAAAATATGAATCCATCCATATAAAAAAAAATTGCATCATAAAATGTAACTTTCATGCACTACAACGTTATATCATATTGACGAAACAAAATATATTTAACTTTTGACATAATGTATCTAAAAAGTTCAATACATGTTTAATTAGCAACTAAGTACCAAAATATTATCTACACATATGGAAAATGTTTTCTAAATTCTAAGTTCCAAATCCAAAATATTATAACTACTTGTATAACATTCTCCTCTTCAACCCTATCCACAACTTCATCTAACATTTGACAAACAATTTTAGCTGTTTTAGATATATTAGATGTGTCTATAGAGTATAGGAAAATGGTTCCTTTGGGATTGCTCACCAAAAAAAATACAGATGGATCTCCTTTTCTTATTTGACAAGCCATTAGACATAATTGAACAACCTGTTTTTTTTTCCATTCAACCTTATACTCTTCAAGCTTTGTTGTGTAAAATCTACCTCTTTTTTCAAGCATGTCTCCTTAATCTCATGATAGGAAGGAGGTTTGAGGCCAATTCCAAATCTTGAAATCATATCAATCATTCACAGAAACTTTGGATTTTTGACACAATTAAAAGGAATGGCACTAGTGTAGAAGAATCTAGCAATTTGTTGGATTACTATATTGTGTTCTTCTTTTTTAAACATATGATTCATTGTTACTTGCTTCTTTTTTCTTTTCTTTTTTTTGTAACAAACTTATCTATGGAGCCTATGTGTATTCCCCTCCTTTTAGATAAATGCAGTTGTTGTACTTCGACTAATTCATCATCACTGCTATCATCATCATCTTCTTCTATATTATACCACCTCTTCTTTTTTATAGATGCTTTAGCTTGGGCATCCAAAAAACCAAAAATTTCTCCTTCACCTTTTCTGGCACACTAGGACAAGGTGAAACATTTTTCCTAATTCCAGTTAAATGAAGCTTCAACCGATATACGCCACCACTATGAATTTCTTTGCAATAGTTACCTTGAACTTGCCTTGTACCTAGTTCAACACCATGATTCCATCCTGGGTCAGACCTATTTCCTAGTGCATTTTTTCGCTTAATTTTCTTTCTAGCAAAAGTAGACATTGTATTTTTGTACTAGAGCTACCAAAAAGACACCAAGATATAGAGCATGCTCAAAGAATCACACAAAGAATTCATCAAACAGATTGTGTGCAATTCTAAACTACTAATTGTGTTTACTAATATTTCTCAAAGAATAATGAAGATCCTGTTTCATAATTTTTCAAATTTTACTTAATTTAGTTAACAAAATAGAAAAATTAAAACCTTAAAAGCTTCATCAAAATCAAATACACAACACAACAGTGTGGAATTAAGCTATCAAAGTACAAATAAATGATAAACTATGAACTATCAAAACAAATTACCTAATAGCAGAAAGCTTACAGGCGGCAATGGCTCACAGCAACATCATTGAAAGGGCTGAGAGGACTAAGGGGGCACGGCTATGGGGCTAAAAGTTTCTAAATATTTATTGGGTTTTGTTTTTTAAAACTTTAAACTTGAGTACCATAGGTTTTTTTGAGATTTTATGTTCATATAGGGGTAAATTTGGGACTTCAATTCATTATTGGGCTTATAATAACCCATTGGGCTCGTGGGTTTAGTTGGATTATCTTAGCCCAAACCAATCCCATTGAAAAAAAAAATCCCAAACCAAAAACGTGTTTTGATAGGATCTGTAGGATCCCATGCGGTCCTATATACGATCCTACCATTTTTATGATCCTACTACGATTCTAAACTTTTTGGTGAGATGAAATCGTAAATTCGTGCAATCCTACAATCCAGATCATGATTTTGACAACCATGCTATTTACCGTAGGACCATAAATTTACAAATGTTAATGTGATATTACACTTGCTTACTATATTGAGGGTGAAATTTTTCATCCAACTATCCCACCAAATATGACAGATATTGATAACTTTTTCACACTTAAATTTCTAGATTCTGCCTAGATCTAAATCATCTGATCTCCATTTTTTTCCACTTTTATGTAGCCCTGTAGACCTTTATTAAGAGTTCCTTTATTTTTTATTTTTTTTTTTTTGGGGGTGGGGAATAAAACCTTTTTTTCTTTCTATCTATTCAAATTATATTCCATGAAAAATTGATAGCTTATATGATTGTTCAATTTTAATAATACTTCTATTAGAATAAATAATTCAATTAATTGCACGCACAATGTGTTTGCTCGGAGACTTTTTGTGACATCTTACGTGAAACGATGAGTAGATACTGAAACTTAACGAGCAAAATGAAAAAGCATAATTGTTTGGTGTTTTTAAATATATACATGATATTAATTTATATAACTACATGGCACAATAAAAAGTGATCAACAAAAAGTCAAACATTTCACTTTTATGTTATATATAGATATGGGTTGGGCTTAATATAATTACCAAATTAAATTACAATGCATGTTTAAATTACTATTTTCGTGTGTGTCCTAATAAATATTACTATTTACTCAAAAAAAAAAGAGGGGATATTTATCCCACATTGGTTGTGTGTGTCTAGTGTCCACTATTTATAACCCCAGTCTACAACTACAAAGGTTAGGCTCTTTTGTAGTTGTACTCTGGTTAAATAATGTATTATAAACCTGGTTTAAAATACTAATATTACTATTTTCGTGTGTGTCCTAATAAGTATTACTATTTACTCCCCAAAAAAAAAAAAAATTCTTATCAAAGAGGTTCAAACTTGTTCATGACCTACTTGAACCAAATGAAACAATAGGTCAATATTTAATTTATACTTATCTCTAATAAGGTACTTGATAAGTGTAATTTTTACATGATTTTTCTTATCCTCTTATTTATTAAAATTGTTAGTTTTCCTTTATTTCTTTTGATTTGATTTGATTTTTATTTATATTTATCTATTCATTTGTGCTTTGAAGGAATGAGAAGATTTCAGATTAATTTACAAGGGCTTTACATGCAAAATGGGGCTAAGCCAATTGAATCAAGCCAACTTACATCCAGCCAGGCATGAATTCAAGAGAAGACCAACCCAATTAAATTTAAGTCCAACTGGAGCAAGGAATCAAAGGAAATTTGCACCAAATCTAAGTCCAATTCGGATTAGGATTCCAGCATGCACATCAGTTAGTATTTTTGGCATAACTTTTGGCTCAAATATTCAATCAAGATGATTCAAGTTGGGCTAGAAAGTTAACTTAAAGGGATACAACTTTTTAGTTTACCAAAAGTCCGAATTATGACATTAAATGGGCCAAAATCGTTGGTTATCTGAAGCCTAAAAATTTGGGATTTTCTCCAAATGGGAATAGGATTCCTTGACCTATTTAAAGGCTCTTTAGGGAAAAAAGAGAGAGGAAAACCTGAGAGGAAAAGGGGGTGCCGCATAGAAGAATTTGCTTGTGGGAGTCTTTTTGAAGAGGAGGATCTAAGGACAAGGGCGAGAGCTTCATGTTGATCAACCAGTTCAGATAAAAGACATAAGTTTTATTTGTTTTCTTTTCAATTTTATTATGAACTAAATTTTATTTTCTACAGCGTTGATGTAGTCTAGCAATGAACACACAATTTATTTTCTGAGTTATTTTATTTTTAATATTTCCCTGATTGAGTGTTTAATTCTTATTCTTAATGCTTAATAATTTTTTTACGAATTATTATTTGATCAATTGAATGACAATGAGACTGAGAGGTGATTTGTTATTTTAGTTCTAGAATTAAACACCATTAGTTGAGCGAAAGTAGAGATGCTTTACTGTGATTAGTGTGATCTTTCAAGAAAATTCAAAGTACATAATGAGTCTCCAATTAATTAAATTTGCATAGAGATATGGAATTGTTAGTTGAAGATATTTTTTATATTATTCGAGAGAAGATATTGAATACCTAGAGAATTTTTAATCATCAACGGGAGATTATTAGAATTTAATAATTAGGAAAAATAAATTGTGTGAGATTTGTTAGGTGAAATCAATTGCTCTAGATCCATTCTTATCATATTTTTACACTTTTAGACTTTTACGCTTTGCTATATTTATCTTTATTAAACAGTTTAATTTAATTTAGATAGTTGAACGTCCCTTTTATATTCGATTTTTCCAATAGTAATTAATTTAGTAAATTTTGGTATTCAATAACATAGTTAATCTCTGTGAGTTCGACATTCGTTTTCTAAAAACACTTTACTACTTGTTACAATTCTGTGCGCTTGCAGTACTTGAGAATATTTCAATTATCTTTGTATAGAATGCACCACTTCGCAGAACCTCATGCTTTCCACATGGGGTCTTTGCTTTATATATATATATATATATATATATATATATATATATTGATATTGTTTGAATGTAAAATGAATTATGTTTCCAAGGAAAAAAAATGTACAAAGTTTATAACACTTTCAAATAACAAATATAAAAAGCTTAATTTAGAAATTTTAATATATTATATCAACTGTATTTTGTTAGAAAATAATCACATTATTTTAAGAAGGGTTTAAGTCAAATGGCAATTTACTGTACCTAGGTGTTAAATAGAAAAAAACATTATTTAAATGAAAGTGAGAGAGAGAAAGACTTGAGTGGTAAAAGAAAGAATAAAGAAATAATATTTAAATGAAGAGATAAAAGAATAGAGTATTTAATGTTGGATGTATTTTAAAGTGGGGTGTTAAAATAAATAAAATAGCTATTTGAGTTGTTAGGACATATGTGATTCACTTATTAGGAACATATGTCACTACTTTATGTAATTGGCTAATCCTTTGACAAAATGCACTTTACTTGTATTTTGGTAGATCTAGGATGTGTTTAATACTTCAAGAAACCATGTTTCAAGATCAAGTGTTAAAGTCATGCAATTCTGTCCAAGATTTAAGCTGAAAAAGTGTCTGTCATTAAAGCTCGATAGCTAGCTCGACAGCTCACCATCTATCGAGCTTGAAGAGCTGTTCCAGCCCCGTGGCTCGACAGTAGCTCGACAGATAGCCATCTGTTGATGTTTATGAAAAGCAGAATTTCAGTTTTGTTTTGACTCCAATCCATGATTATGTGTTTGGGCTTTCTTTTCTCACAACCCTAGATATATAAAATGATTATTTTAAAGGCCGTCAAAGTGGACACAAGTTGTACAAGTGTTAAGCAAAGTTTGTTCAAGCAAATTGTCACCGGAGACAAAATTTGCCCCAGTTCATCTTTATTGTGTAGAAGTTGCTGTGTTTGTGCACTGTAGGGTTTTGTGACCAAGCATCTTCTCGTTCTTCATCATGTGACAAATTGAAGAACTTTGTAGCCAACAACCTTCTCTAGTTGGTGATTGAAGTCGCATACTGGGATCCACGCAACTGGTTAGCCACATACTGGGAGCCGTGTATTACAAGAAGAGATTGTCACTACAGAACAAGTCCAATTGGGTATTGGGGTAAGGGTTCAACTATAGGTTGGTATAAGGTACTAGGATTCCATTACTTGTAACCGTTTGTTGTGATAATAGTGGATTCTCGGAAGTGGTGACCTTAAAATCACCCGATGAGGTTTTTGCCGTGTAGGTTTTTCCTATTCGTAAACAAATTACCGTGTGAATTTATTTTCCACTACATACTTTAGTTTATTGGTGATTTGTTTGTGCTACCACGCATTTGCATGTTAATTTGATTAATTAATAAACTTGGCTAATTAATCAATTAATTCATCACAATGGGTCAATTCGTTTTTGGCCTATCATGAGTTACTAAAAGCTAAATTTTTAGCACCTTTGATGTGAATGCCTTCTTAGAGCATTCACACGAGCATGCCACATGCCTTATGTTGGTCTATTTTACCATTAAAGCACAAAAAAATGCCATTACCCGGTATTGTAATTGTAAAAATTTTTACAATTGTGCTACATTAGCATCTTATTTATATGATGCTACTGTAGCAAAATGGTATTTCTAAAAACTATTTTTTAATTGTCTCTCTCATACTTTTTATTAAAAACTCCAACAAACTTTCTCTCTCATTATTTCTTTTCTTTTTTCTATATATCTTCCTTCTCTCTCTCATTCAGCTCTCCTCTCTTCAAACTCAAAACCCCATGGCCTAACCCACTGTCACCGGCCATGGCAAGCGACCACCCATTCATTATTTTTCTTCTCTCTCTCATTGCAAATTAGTGTGGTGGCGTGGAGATCGACATTTGGGGTTTGGCGCAGAGATCAGTGTTTGGGTGTGGTGTTGGGATCGGCATTGGGGCGTGGCGTGGAGATCGGCGATGACTTCGGAAAGATGGGAAAAATTTTATTTTCTTCCTTAATTTATGTCTTGCACCATGTTATAGTATATTGTGAAGTTTGGTAATTCCTAGTGTGCAAATTAGGCATGAAATTTCTAATATAAAAAGGGCAGGAGGTTGGTTTTGGACTATTTGGTGCTAGGGTCTATGAGAAGGACGATGTTTCAATTGGGATTAATAGAATATGGTGCGAGTTGTTCATTTACGGGTTTTGTTTGGTTCTGATTTTGGTGATATTGTTGGATTGGTGTGGGCCCAATTTTCCTGGATTTTTGTTGGTCATTTGTGGGTTTTGTTTTGGCAGTGGTGGATGGTGGGTGATAGCAATGAGGTAGGGGTGGTTTGTTTGAGTTTTGTAGCCTTTTGGACGGTGGAGGTGGTAGTAACAGGTGGTTTTAGTGGAAGAAAGATAGAGGAAGCGAGGTAAAAATTAGAGAAAGAAGAGAGATGGGAGAGAATAGATATGATTCTGAGATATATTATTTTAATGTGTTGTATGATAAAATAAAAGTTTGGATGTTGGGTGTGTTGTAAAATGGTATAGTATAAATGATGAAGTAACTTTTGAGATGGTGAAATGCAATTTTTTTTTAGAAACTAGATGTGAATGCTCTTATAGCCCATTCTAGAAAATCTGAAAACAAACAAAATACCCATAATTTTAGGACACCTAATTAAATCTAAACCTGCAACTTTCAAACCTAAACAACTTTAATACAATTAAAACTCAAAAAAAAAATGCTTTAAACAAAAAAATCTCAGTTCTCATACTATGGCATGCATCTCATACTCTAATGATAGGCCAAAAACGTATTGACCTCTTGTGACAAATTAATTGATTAATTAGTCAAGTTTATTAATTAATCAAATCAATATGCAAAGCGCATGGTAGCACAAACAAATCACCAATTAAACTAAGTATGCAACGGAAATTAAATTGACATAGTGATTTGTTTTCAAATGATGAAAACTTCCATGGCAAAAACCCCACCGGGTGATTTTAAGGTCACTACTCCCGAGAATCCACTATTATCAAAACAAACGGTTACAAATAAGGGAATCCTAATACCTTATACCAACCTACAGTTGAACCCTTGCCCCAATACCCAGTTGAACTTGTTCTATAGTGACAATCTCTCCTTTTAATGCACGGCTCCCAGTATATGACTAACCAATTGAGCAAATCCCAGTACGTGACTTCAATCACTAACTAGAGAAAGTTGTTAGCTGCAAAGTTCTTCAGTTCATCACATAATGAAGATTGAGAAGCTCCTTGGTTACAAAACCCTATGGTGCACAAATATAGCAGCTTCTTCATAAGAAAGATGAACTAGGGAAAATTCTGTCTCCGGTCACAATTTGCATAAACAAACTTTGCTCAACACTTGTGTAACTTGTGTCACCTTTGACGGCCCTGAAAATAATCCTTTTATATGTCTAGGGTTGTGAGAAAAGAAAGCCCAAACATACAATCACAGATTGGATGAAAATCAAATCAGAAATTCTAAGTTTCATAAACCTCGACAGATACCCTATCTGTTGAGCTGCTATCGAGCCATGGACTGGAACAGCTCTTCAAGTCTCGATAAATGCTAACTATCGATTTTTAATGAACAAAACTTTTTACACTTGAATCGTAGACAGACTTGCATGGCTTTAATACTTGAACTTAAAATCTTGTTTCTTGAAAAATTAAACACATCCTAGATCTACCTAAATACAAGTAAAGTGCATTTTGTCAAAGGATTAGTCAATTACATAAAATAGTGACATATGTTTTTAAACATGTGAAACACATATGTCTTAACATCTGACAAGAAATGGCATCTCTATTTCATTGTATTCAATCATAAACAAAGGCTCAAAGGAGGTTCAAATTATAAACAATTGCTTTTATACTTCAACCTCTGTATCGATCATTACTAATAATTTTTATCAAATTTTTTTTTTTTTTTGCACAGTTGAGTTTGATAGTTACTAAGTAGGTGAGCTAATCAAGATAATACTCTCTCTCTCTCTCTCTCGCGCGCGCGCGCGTGAGGGCTAGCACATTCAAAACATGGAAGCTATTTTAACTAATAAGCATTCATATAGGAGCTATTTTTGCTCTAAAACAACCAAAAATCATGCTTTATTGGAATTTCTATATTATCTAAGTTTTTTTAGCAACGTGCAACGTCATCTCAATGCCGACCCTACAGTAGATGTAGTTGATGTGGTCACCTAAGGCCTCAAGTAGAAAGAAGGCCCCCAAATTTTAACCAATAGGGTTATTTTTTTAATTAATTAAGCCCAAATATTAGCTAACAAATAAAATAAAAAAGTTTTATCAAATGAAAGACGAAAAAAAGAGAAAAAAAATGTTACTTTCACAATATTTTTACAAAAAATCCTAAGTAGAAAGTTGTCACAAGCCGTTTTTTATGGCAAAAAAATAATTCTAATAGTAGTTTCAAATTAGAATTAGCAACAATCTAACACCTAGGATTTTTTGTAAAAAATATTGTGAATATAGCACTTTGCAAAAAAGAAAAAAAAAAGCAATACACGAAGAAAAAAAAAAGGTTCACAACATTTTTCACAATAGTTGAGTTGACAAACTTTTACTACTTCTTACTTAGGTTGATCACTAACATCATTCTTTTACTTACCACTATTAATCTACCACATCAATACGTGTGAAAATTTTTGACAAATTTTCTGTGTCTATGTTTATAGACTTTCTTAAAAAAAAATTACGCGGTTCATGTTAATTAGTAATAATTTTACATATAAAATAAGATAGTTGAGTTTAAGTAATATTTAATTTTTTTAATTCATATATATATATATATATTGTAGGCCCACGGAAATTTGGCGGCCCAAACTCACTTAGAATGGTGAAATTTGTGCTATCCAGCTAGGCCCATACCAATAGATATTTGTAAAGAGAGTGGGGTTAAACAAGTTGAGCTTAGCTCGAGGATTCAAACAGAGAGGGAATGAACAAAAGTCAAAGATTAAGTATATAAATGGTTATTTACAATCTTGCCCGAGGACAATGTTCTTACACAAGGATGTACCATGTTCTCTCTCTCTCCCCCTTTCTATCACTATTCTTGTTCTAATCTTTTTTTTCTCCTTTTTTCTGGATCCGTTCATCTGGAAGTCCTCTTTCTTTATATACTCCTAAGCTTATTTCATCATAACCCTCCATCTACAATCCTCCAGACTCTCCTTAGGACACTTGTCCCTTTAAACTTCTCTTGAAGGTGGTAGAAGGAGCTGCTTAGCTGTGAATTCTACTATTCAGGTCACTTCCTTATCAATGCAGTTGATAAACTGTTACTAGTCATTTAATGCAGAGGCAGTAGGTGAGCTTTCACTGGAAACTTCCTTTACCTACCATGACTTTATCTTTGAACTCCATCCTCTCCATTCGGACTTCCAGGAAGTATTTTGTCTCTTCTCCTCCTATTCTTAGGTGAATTCCCTCCTCGGGCTTAGATATTTAAGGCCTTAATGTTAGTTTTCACCTTAAACCCCAAATGCATCAAGCCACCCCTACGTCATCTATAGATGCTCTCTCTCTCTCTCTCTCTCTCTCTCTCTCTCTCTCTCTCTCTCTCTCTCTCTCTCTCTCTCTCTCTCTCTCTCTGCCCTAACTAAATCCAATAACTAAAGGTCATGAGAGGGCTATCACTGATAATGGCGACACCACCAACAACGGTGGCTGCCATTCCTTTTCTCTTTCTTCTATCTTTTAAGGGAGGTTTGTGTAGTTTACCTATTTTATTCTTGAGATAGTGTGAAGAAATGCTCAAGAGTGTGTAAGAAAAACAAGTACTCGCGACTGGATCTCGTGAGTGACTCGCAGCTGCAAGCCGCTAGAAGCTGCACACGTGCCAGGCATGCCAGAAGTTGAAGCGTCATGTCAGCTGGAGCACTACAGGACAAAATAGGACAACTAGCCGTTCAGTTACCTCGCGGCTAGAACTTGCGACTCAGTTAAGCCGCAAGGCCAAGCTGCGAGCCAGTCCTGTTTTGAAAAACCTGACTCTTCACATTCCATTCTCACCCTAGTATAAATACCCATTTTACCCATAAAAGAAAGAGAGCTTCCAAAGAGAATTTTGAGAGAGAAACCCTGGAGAAAAACAAGATTAATTCATCCCCAATCTTCATTAAGAGACTCTTCAAATTCCTCAACCCTCTTCCTCTCCATTGTTAAATCCTTGAAAGACTTATTACCAAAACCTTTTCTCACCATATCCTTTCCTATGAGAGGACTGTTTGGTGTTTTGGGAAGCAGTTAAGAAGGAACCAATTTCACATTGGTTGGTGCTATGGTTAAGTAGTGGAATCCGGGAAGTTAGAAAAGAAATAGGTTCGGCGCAACCTCGTTAGAGCAAGAAACTTGAAGGGTTTAGGTACACTGGGTAGATTAGGCTTGGAGGGTCTATTATTGTTCATGTATCCCAACTACATTTTCTATTGGATTATTGACCGATTGGAGGGCGGCGGAGAGGTTTTACGCCGAGGGCTTCGGTTTCCTCTTCAATAACACCTCGTTGTGTTGTCCTTGTGTTTGCATCTCTCTTCCCTTAATATTTGCCTTTTATTTTCTGCTGTGGATGTGATTTTAATTGGCTTAGATTGTTTACCAATTTTATTTATAGCTTGTGTTCATTTTCCACACACTTATTGTTTGTCATAAAGCTTGAATTGGTAATTTTGTTATTGGGGGTCTAAACATTCATAGTGTTTTATACACTATTTGAACTTTCAATTCTTATTATAATTAGGTATGAGATTGAACTTGAAAGCTCGGATTTGTGGTCAAACCCAAGAGCTTGTTTGGACGCCCAAATGAAAAATAAGGCTAGATTACTTTTATTCTAACTTATACTAAGTGTAGAATAAGAGTAAATACGCGCAATGAACCGATAACACTACCCTAAGCCATATTCATCCATCATCAACAATAAAATAAAAGCTTAAAGAATAGGGAAGAGAGATGCCAACATAAGATAACACCAAGACGTGTTATCGAAGAGGAAATTGAAGAACTTGGCGAAAAACCTCTCTGCAACCCTTCAAGTCGAAATCAATCCACTAGAGAATAAAGTTGGAGTACACGAATAACAAAAAACCCTTTAAGCCTAGTCTACCCCATGTGCTTGAGCCCTCCAAGCTCCTGCTACCAACGAACTTCTCGGAATCTTATCTTCTCTAGCTTTCTGGATCCCGCAGTTCAGCCTGATTGTAGCCACCAATGAATTGCTCCTTCCAATGCTTCCTAACAGCACCAAAATCTCACTTGACACTCAGAATTGGTGTGGTAAGTGTTTGGGCTAACAACTTCTCAAGGATCTAGAGATGGAAAGGTAGGAATTGAAGAAAACCACAAGAAAATACGTAGATGATTGTGAGTATAACAATCTTTAACTCTCAAGTGTATTTGCTAAGGTTTTCTTTCTAAAAAGCACTCCTTACAATTTGTGGATAATGAGGGTATTTATAGTGTGGGTAAAGAATTTGGCAAAGCAACACAACTTTTTACCAAACAAAAAGTTTCACGGGTCCTTCGCGGGTTGGCCCTTCTCGCGAAACACTCGCAAATCTGACAGCCTAGCATGACTCTTCAGTTTCCAGTCATGTGCTCCACACGTGGTATTTTTGCAAGTTGCTTCTCGCAAGCTAGTCGCGAAGTCCACTAATTCATCTTTTGAAGCTTGATTCTTCACCAATCTCTCACACTCATCCTTTACAAATAAACCCACATACATATAGGGAAAATGATTGAAGAAATTACAATCAAATTTGGCACGGAATTAAAGCCAACACAATATAGTTGGAAATCACAACTATACAGAACTTATCATTTCATTCACCATCCCTATTATATATTGGGGAGGAGATGGTCATAAAAGAAATGTGTAAAACGTATTCTTATAGCAGGATCTTCCAGCATATTTTGAATTCCAAAAAGGGCCTGTTTTGGTTCTTCCTATCATGTGTGTGATCTTATATGAAATCCATCACAAGGGAGGCCGTAAATAACTCATCAGCTCAAGGGAATGGATGGTCCATTGTTCAGAAATCATGGAACAATTCCCCTCCACACCCCCCCCCCCCCCCCTCTCATTGGTTCGGAATGTGGACTTCTTGATTACATTCTATACACAAGCAAATAGAATCACTCAAATCCATTGAGACAACCAAATGAACCCTGAAGAAACATACTTCATCTTGGATGAGGTGTTCTTGTTTATTGAAAACTTTTGTAGGAATTGGGTCTTTGCATTTTCACTATCTTGTCCTTGTACACGTAAGGGCACGTTCATTGCTATTTCTGGTCCAATTCCATTTAGCTGTATTGTTATTATAATAGCATGTATACATATTTTAATTGAAACTACGAAAGTACTATATGATATAAAAGTTAGAAGTTTGGGGAGGCTGTTAGGGGGAATTTCTGGTTTGGTTTGATGGCCTGGCGACTGGCCTTTCCCTCTCCCTAGCGGGCTCCTTTTATTGGGGTGGGGGTTTGCAGAGAGTGGAATTTGACCTTATCAATATCCTTTAGATTTTCCCTTTAGTAAAAATTATTCAGGGTAACACTAAACAAAAAAAAAAATCTTGATAACTATCTAATGATGCTCAACCATTTGATGTTTAGGCTAAGAAACATGCCTATGAACTGATCCAATTGTTATAGAGTGCAAATCTTGAAAATATATTTAGAAAAGAGGAAAACTATTTAATTGGTTAATATGCGGTTCCATCACCCTTCCAGTTGTGAAGAATCTTCAAAGAATGTAGGAAATAGTTTAAAGTCTCCAATTGGTTTGGTGTTCTGATTACAGTGATGGATGGGATACTTTGGGCAGAAACTTTCACTATTAGTTACTGAGGCATACAAGGATGCACATCAGAAGAGTGTCCAGGACATGAGAATTTCAATTTTTTGTATTTGAAACTCTTCTTCCAGCTTTGCTAATTGCTATTGTAAAGTTATGGTTTTTACATAACATTTATGTTAGCGTTATTCCATAACAAAAAAAGTTGTAATTTCATTAATTTATTTCTTTGTATTTTGTGGGATTTAATTATGAATGTTCAAATAGTGTGTAAAACACCAATGAACTTTTAGACCCCAAAATATAAAATAACCAGCACAAGCTTATAATCAAACAATGTATGTGCGGAATATGAATATAAGCTAAAACAAAATTGGTAAAACACTCTAAACTGAAATTAATCACAACCACAGCAGTAATCAAAAGGTAAAGAGTAAGGGAAGAAAGATGCAAACACAAAGATAACATGGCGATGTGTTATTGAAGAGAAAACCGAACTACTCAACGAAAAACCTCTTCGCCGCCCTCCAAGCGGTCAATAATCCAGTAGAGAATAAAGTTGGGATACATGAATAGCAAAAGACCCTCCAAACCTAATCTACCCAGTGCACCTAAGCCCTCCAAGCTTCTTGCTCCAATAAGGTTACGCCAAACCTTGTCTTCTCTAGCTTACCAGATCCCGCAATCGCCCATTGCATCAATCAAAATGAATTGGTCCTTTTTGAACTGCTTCCCAAGTACCAAAATACCTCCTCACTGATATGGGTATGGTGAGATAAGGATTTGGCTAAATTTACCTCTCAAGGATATGTCAATGGAGAGGGTGAGAGTAGAGGAATTTGGAAAATCAAAGATGAAGATTGTGGATGAGTCAATCTTATTTTTCTCTAGGGTTTCTCTCTCAAAATTCTCTCTGGAAGCTTTCTACATTTCGTGGGTATAAGGGTATTTATAGTGGTGTGTATGAGGAATGCGAAAAGCCATGTTTCAACCAAACAAGGCATTCTGGCGACTCAAGCTCGCGACTGGAATGACTCGCGAGTTTGAGTTGCGAGCTAACTGTCTGGCTAGATTGGAAGTTTTGTCTTGTAATGCTCTAGCTAGCGTGACCCTTCAGCTCCCCCTGCATGCTTCACACATATGCCATTCTGGCGACTTGCCAGTCGTGAGATCTAATCGCGAGACTCCTTTGAATTGCACACTTCTTGAATTTTCTTCACACTCTTTCACATACTACCCTTATATAATTCTCACCTAAATATAGGGTATCTAATTACTAAATTACATGCAAATTTGGCACGAAATAAAGCGAACACATGATTGAATAAATTCAACCTTACAAATTATAATGGGTTTAGTATTAAGTTGGTGAAAATTTTTCAAGACAATTGATCTCGTGATTGGCTCGGGACTTAGCACCCACAAAAGATCATGTGAGGAGCACATGTGGAAGTTCAAGAGTTAGTGTATCTCGCAACTTGGCCAACCCGTGAGATGCACTGACCAGCTAGATTTTTTGTGTGACTTTCCTACCCCTCACTCACAATATATATACCTTCATTACTCATAAAATTATTAGTAGGCTATTCAGAAGAAAACTCTAGAGAAGTTTCTACAACACTCACCTTTTAGAGAGAGCTACTTATCATTAAGTAAGAATTCTTTTGTAGTCTCTTCTTCTCCCCTCTCCCATTGTCATACATTGAGAGGAGATTTATACCCAAATACAAGCCACACCCCTTTAGAGTGTAGATAGTGTTTTGGAGCTTGAGAAGCATTGGGTCTTTGCCAAAATAAGCCAATGAGGCCTGGTAGTGCAATTGGGCAGTATTGTGGGATCTAGGAAACTAGTGAAGACATGGTTCGGTGAAGTCTATTAGTAGCTAGAGCTTGGAAGGCTCAGGTTCTTTTAGTAGATTAGGCTTAAAAGGTCTTTTTGATTTTCTTGTACTCCAACTTATTCACCAGTGGATCATTTCAATTTGGAGGGCCACAAACAAGGATGGACCCAAGTAGGGGCCCAAGCCCCCCCGAGTCCAAAATTTTTTTTTTTAGTTATTATATATTTTATTTTTGTAGTTAGGCCTCCCTTCCAAAATCTTAGGCCTCATCCTCAATCAGCTTAACTAGCCTAACCCAAATAACAACTATCTAACCCAAAAACTTAACAAAAACATTCACAATAGTGATTGTATTCTAGCCAAAAAAAAAAAAAAACTATTTTACCACCAAAGAATCAAAAAAATCATGTTTTATTGAAAAAGCTAAAGCTAAATCTAATCTTTTTACAATTACAGTAAACTAATATAAATACCGATTGACTATAGCAATTTATTAAAAATAAAATACAATATTTTATTAAGATTATATCTTTTCCTTCAATTAAAAAATTCAAATTCTCTCTCTTCCTTTATTATTTTAATGAGTTGTTTATATTAGTTTAAATGAAGTGATAAAAAAAAATACTGTAGAACTTTTGATATTGGGTATATTGCAAAGTGAAGTGATAAAATAGATAAAATTGCTTTTTGAGGTGCTAAAAGCTAAAATTTTTAGCACCATCACTGTGAATGCTTTAACTTCAACCAAAAAAAAAAAAATCCTAACCAGCCTAGTATTAAAAAAAACATTATTTTGTTTTTGTTTTTGTCTTTATTTGTAGATGATTGCATCTTAATGTATTTAGAAATAAAGATTTTGTGTATTTGTAATTTTTTTTTTTTAATACTATATGGATACCTATTTTGAGTTTTTTTTTTTTTTTCCCTTTATACTCTGGCCCCCGCTAACTTAAAATCCTAAGTTCGTCCCTAGCTGCAGAGAGGTTTTTATGCCGAGTTTTAGGTTTTCAACTTTGATAACACATCACCATGTTATCTTGGGTTTGAGTCTCTTTTTTCTACTACCCTTTACCTTTTAGCATTGCATCTATTTTTTCATCCATGCAATTGTTGAATGCTTTGATTAATTAATTTGCTAATCACATATATTCCGCATTGTGTTAAGCCTAAAATTAATCAAGTCACAATTAAAAATTAGGGGTCTAAACTAGCTCTAGTCATTAGATTATCGAGCTTTCAACTATTGAAAGCTCGAAAATGCGTTAAAACACAAGAGTTATTTAGACCCTCAAATTAAAATTACGGCTCGGTTGATTTTACTCTAACTTAAACTAAGTGCGGAATAGAGTAAATGCGAGTGAATAACAAATAAACTACTCTAACCCATATTCATTACTACACTTCAATAAAATGAAAGCTAAAAGAGTAGCGAAGAAGAATGCAAACACAAGATAACATGCCGATGTGTTATCAAAAAGGAAATCGAAGAACTCAGCAAAAAACCTCTCCACTACCCTCCAAGCAGTAAATTGATCCACTAAACAATCACTTGGGATACATGAATAGCAAGAGATCTTTCAAGCCTAATCTACCTAATGCACCTAAACCCTCTAAGCTCCTACTCCAACAAGGCTTCTTGGAACCGTGTCTTGTCTAGCTTTCCAGATTCCGCAGTACGTTCGATTGCATCCGCCAAAACTTGGCTTCTTCCAATACTTCCCAGCAACACCAAAACCACATTTGACACTCTAAAAGGGTGTGGTAAGTATTTGGGCTATCAATCTCTCAAGGATATGAAAATGGAGAGGTAGGAGTTGAGGAAAAACCACAATGAATTGTGTAGAGAAATGTGGGTATAACAATCTCTAACTCTCAAGGGTTGTGGCTAGGGTTTTCTCTCAGAAACACTCCTCAACTTATGTGGGTAATGGGGGTATAAATAGTGTGGGTAAAGATAGTGTGTATCAAACATGACAGATTAGCAAAACAGAATATTTTGTGGATATCTCGCGGGAAGGCCTTACCCGCGAGACACTTGCAAAAACCAGCTGTCACCATCTTGTCCTAACTCTTCACATTCCAGTCATGTGCTGTGCACATGCTTTACTTTGCGAGAAGCCTTCTTGTGAGCTACCCGTGAAAACTTCTTTAGTTTTCAATTGCCTTGAGTCTTCACACGCTCTCTCTCACACACAACCCTTACAAATAAATCTCACATAAAATACAGGGTACATAACATTGAACATAATTATAATCAAATTTTGTACGGAATTAAAGCCAACACAAAATAGTTGTAAATCACAACTTTACAACTATAAAACCAAAAGTCTAGGCTTTTGTATTTTTTAGGCCATGAAGGAGAGGATAAGTGATCTTGCTCAAAGCTTGGGAATGCCTCCAGGTGTCGGTGAGGGTTTAGAGTAATTATTTCTTCATCTCACACTGGTATTTGAGATACACTTCAATTTTGCATACGATTACAAACCAAGGCAAGACTACTTGCTTTTACTATGACTTTAAATCCAGAAATGTTCTTTTCAAATTGAAAAGTAGAGATCTTTGTAATTAGTGTGTAGCTAATTTACCTGTACATGTCTTCCTAAAATTGTGAAGGATGTCATTTCCTTGATTTGGTTAGATTTGTTGTAGAAATTGTCCCTCATTTTCTAGGTGCTAGTAATCTATTTTTTTCATAATATGTGGAATGGCTTAGGCTTCGTTTGAGAGTTCATAAGAGAGTGGAATGGAATGATCATAAGGGAATGAAAAGGAATGGAATGTATTTAAGTAAGGGAAAGGAATGGAAAAGAATATAATAAAATGGAATTAAGTAACCTTGATTGGATGTTTTAAAATAAAGGAATCAAAATGAATGGAATGTAAGTAATATTGTTTGGAAGCAACATGGAGGGAATTGAATGGAATTATTTTATGACAATATTACTATTAGACCCCTATTTTAAAATAAATGGTTGAATATATAGGGGTATTTTGGGAGTTTTAGTAAAAAAATCATTAAATCTAATTTCATTCCCTCCCATTCCTCTCAATTTCGAGAGGAATGAAAAATTGAGATTTTAAAATAATAGAGAGGAATGAATGTTTCCTTCTACCCATTCTATTCCCTCCTACTTAAACTTTCAAATAAGGGAATGGGTTTTCCATTCCCTCCATTAAAACTCCCAAACAAGGAAATGGAAGAATATTATAAAATTATTCTTTTATTCTTTTCCATTCCATTCCATTCCCTCTTCCCAGACAAGGCCTAAGAAAAATTAAATATGCTTTTGGTCCTTAATTGAGGATTGGATTGGGTTACTCAATTGGTTTCTAAATGGCATGCAACATAGGGAAGCCATTGGTAAAAATGCCACAGTTAAGATTTTATTTATTGGATTTGTGACTCGAAATGGAGAGGATCTTGTTCCATATATAGAAACACTAATTTTGGATTTGTAATCAATACGAATCATGAAACAATTACACTTAATTAAGTTGCGCAAAGATAATCAATTTTCTTCAGTTATAATATCCAAGTAATTTAGGCAATTACATAATTAATTTTCTTTACTGATCATATCCAGGTAATTTTGGCAATTCCTTCCCTGCCAAAAAAGATTTGAAAAGAACGAGTGCTCGCTTGGGTTGAAATTTTGGAACCTCGTGGCCAGCCCCTCTCACTGTAGCAAAAGTTAGCTGATCGTAGACTTCTGTCCATCCTCCTACCTATAAAGAAGTTTAATTTTCAGATTATTGTAACATTTCTTTGTGAATATTTTTATCTACCTATCTATATATTTTTGTTAGTGTGTTGGAGGTTCTGATTGATTTTTGGTAAGAAATTGTGTTTAATTACCTGATCATCTACGGTCCACGCATACCACCTAGTTTTAATGGTGAGATTGAGATGCCTGAGTGCTAGCCTAGTGGAAGTCACTGGAACCACTGAATCTGTGTCCCCACTGCATCAACATAGAAGCAATTGTCTTAAAAAATTTAGATCTTTTTGGCATATTGTAATTGACTGCATGTTGCTTTCAAATAGACCTATAATTTTTTTTCACCATTCATATTCTACCACATAGCAATTATGGCATTCATATTCTACCACATAGCAATTATGGCAAAACGTAGTGAAAAATTTTGTGATTTTAGAGTTTTTCCAAATGTTATGGTGAAAAAGAAAAGAAATGGTGTTAAATTTTCAATAGGGTGTTCTGCGAGTAGACATTGTGAAAAAGATTTTCAACAAAAGGGCAAGGACAATTGGACTACGTAAGGACATTGTCCAGATCACTATCAACGACTTTCAATTGCTCAGAGACTCAGAGGCCTACAAGTTTTAGTAGAGTGCTTCTTTTTGTGTGGAAACTGTGTCAAATATTAGGTCGGAGAAGATGATTTAATGGGCCATAACCTAGTACAAATAGTTTTACAGTGCGCATGTTATTGAATCAAAAATCAGGTTAGAGAATTGTTCTTCTTCTTTTGTGGGTCGTGTCGAAATTTTATTCATATAGCTTTTCTTAAATATAGTCTTTTTGTTCATTGTTGTAGCGTCTCAATGTTGTTTTGTCACTTTCAGTTGTAAGTTGCCTAATCCAGGTCACTGGCCAAAAATAACTTACAGTAAGTACCAAGGTACAAATTTTGATCTCTGGCAACAATTTAGAGCACATGTGGACCAGTAGACAACAAACAACTTGCCCTTCCCGTGTACTTCCAAGGAACACTATTTACACTAGCCAAAAATACTTTGGGGAGACCATGTTTCTATTGTAGTTTTCAAGGAGGGGAAAAAAACTGAGACAACGGCGAAATCTTTGCTAAGTTTTGTAGTCTCTCATGCATTGTGATTAATAATTTATTTATTCATATCTGTTTATAAAAGCTTCAAAGTTTAGGGTACAAATATTGTAATGTATATTAATATAAGTAATGTTAGTATAAAATCGATATTACTTTAATTAATTATAAAAATTGTTATCCTTAGGATTTAAAAACTTTTACCTGAAAACCCAAATTCGTAAACCAGCATTAAACAACCTCTTGTATGTTGGCAACATAGAAAATTCAGAATCTTTCCAAATTAGGTCTTTAGTGAGCCCGAAGTCAGCACTGCACAATAGAAAAGTATATATAGGAATCAGATGCATTCATCAAACGCTTAGGATTTTGTTTTCAATTTTAGAAACAAACAAAGTTATTAGTCTTGTAGCTCAACTGATATTTTCATTAACATTTCTAATGAAGATGTTCAAGTTCAAATCACTCTTTCCCGATTATCGGATTATTAAAAAGTAAATAAATAAAAAAAAATTATTGACTCATTAAATAGAAAACCTGCAATCAGTCCAGTTGCGAAGAATTCCATTAACATTTGCATGCATTGCCTTTTGCACTTCCAGCCGATTATAATACTTCTTAGCATAATTTGTAGTACATGGATCGTACCCAGAAAGCCTTCGACGGAATAGAGTATTTTTGAACCTTACAGGGCTCATAGTATTATCACCCGATGCCAAGCAAGGTGGTGTATAAATACTGGATTGATCTACATTTGCAAGCTCCTTAAGGAGACGGTACGTTGGTTCAACACATGGTGGTAAGTCGTAATACTGTGACACACTGAAATTGCAATTCTTGAGAATTGATTGGTATGTTCTATCAGATATCATTGCATGGCTCCACCAATATTCCATTTTTCCAATTTCGTCATAGTACTGATCAAATAGAGCATTTCCCACCTACATAATTTGAATGAAAATTTTTAATTAGAGTTATGATTAAATTTGGTGTTCAATTTTGTGTTAATTATGTATTACTTACTATAAATCCTTTAAGGTTGAGGATGGGTTGCAAGAGTGCCTTATTATATTCTACAATTTTCTCTGCCAACTGGGGAACATAATGCCCTATAAAAAGAATGAAAAGATTAGCTTATGATTATTTAGAATTACTCATAATTGTGTAATAATAAGTTATTAGTTGTTTGTTGCACATATATATATATATATACATATATACCAGCATAGCTCTCCCCAGCAATGTAGAATTCTCGATGTTTGTATTGTGGAAATCTTGACATCCATCTAATTAGAAATACTAGGGCATCCTCAGCTGTGTCACAAAATTGTTAACGAGTAGGATTCACTTTCAACATAATCTTATGGTAATCAAATAATAATAGTAAAATCATCATAATCTAGTACCGGTCCGTTTATCTCCGGTATCATTCAGATCAGACCTTGTATTTGTGTATGAAAAACCAACACCAGCAGGCGATTCAAGAAATAAAAGATTTACTTCTGTAAGCACAAAAAGTAAACACATGATAGATTTTAGCCACAAATTAACTTGCTGAATATTAATTATTTGAATAGTGGTTGTTACCTCTATTCCATGAATACTCATTGAGATAAAGAGATAAACCAGCCCTGTTAATCCTAAATGGCCCAATTTCCTCCGATGCTCCATATGCCACCGATGAACAACCTGGCCCTGCACAATTACGTAATGTATAATTAATATTTAGATGTTTCTGTCTCAATTTTTTGTAAAGTTAAGCCAAGTGGAAGGTACTTAACAGAGTAGCTTAATTTGAGTAGTGTACAATTACAAGTTGGTAATGAAAGATGTGTCTTGTTAAGAAATGCACTTAGGAAAATTGTGAATAAATAATTTTAGTAAATTTTTTACACCACTTTTACATAAAATATAAAAACTCGTCAAAAAAATTAATTACATTTTTTTTTCTAATAAAAAGTTTCTAAAAATATTTCAAAACTGATTCCTTTAAAGTGTTGCTGACATTTCACATGAAGGATAACAGATTACAAACTCGGTATGTAGTTGTGAATTTCACTACATAATATCCATATAACCTTTCTACTTTTTTATTTTTAAAAAATATTATTTACGAGTATTTGTAGCTGTGTACAACCTTTTCACAAAAATATTATGTGCGTCTTTAGTAATCCACATTGAAGCACCTCACCTATGAGGTTATGATGACCTTCCCTTTTCATTTCTAATTGTTATTATGCTCTTTCCAAAAAAAAAAAAAATTGTTATTATGCTATATATTTTTATATTAATTCTGATGTTGGTCTCCATTATTTAAACACAAGTAATGTTATAGCAAGTAATGTTAGGAGGCAATAATTTTCTTAGTCATTTTTCACATATGGCAAATTATTGTAATTAGTATAATATCACGTGTAAATTCACTATTAATATCATCAATCACATCATATGTCATTTAAATTAATTAATTGTGCAAAAGGTGGTGGAAATTGTTGTATTCTTTACACCTTTTTTTTTTAATTGTTCTTCTTTATTTTTATTTTCTTAAACTCTATTTTTTTTTCGAACGTAATTTGTAACACCTTGTGTTCTTTTTTTTTTTTTTTTTACTGGGACCCCAAAAGTAAATGAAAGAAACATATCATCATACCATTAGTGACTTCTGAATGCTTATTAATTCATGGCTTCTAATTTATTCTTGTCTTTGCTTCGAATGGAATGTTTTTCTGAAGTTCTACTTTTTCCCCTGTAATTCATGTTTCCTATATAAATGTTGTTAAGAGTGCTACAAGGTGGATACATTGTAATTCATTCCTAGTAGAGCTAGACTACCACCCTAGAATTACAGGAGAACAGTAGTCAGTGGAAATTAAAACAAAGTGAGAAAGAAGCTAAACTAACCTCCATTGAGCCAAAGAACAAGAGGTTTCTTTCCAGGAAAAGCAGTGGCTTCTGTCAACCAGTAGAAGAGAGCTCGTCCAGGTTGCTCGTTGACCGTAACGTACCCTGAAAATTGAGAAAATGTGACTGGTGGTTGTCCAGGCAGTGCTGAGATTCGATCTAGCTCTTGTTGTTTTGGCAAGGCAGCAATGGCAGTGGTGATGGTTGAAGAGAAAATGAGTAAGGACATGAAGAGAAAAAGGACTACACTTTGGAACACCATTGGACCCTCCAGCAAGTCAACTGATACCTGGATCAGAACCTAGTTAATAAGCCAGCACAATATCATAAATGCATCACAAGAGATCTCTCGTAAGGTTACAATAATAATTATCCAGTAATCTAGAAGTATAGTGACATAGTATTTTCTCTCTCACGTAATTAAGGATGTTGCTAATTAAAATTATCCAAAAAAAAGGAAATATTATGTCGCTATATTTTGGGAATATTTAATGATTTTTTAATTGACAAAAATGTGTCAACTGCCAAACCACTAGTGCTACTCTCACTCCTTTAATTGAGAAGTTAAGATAAAATGAGCTAAGTTTACATTTAATTTTATAGGCCCATTTGTTCAAAGCTTAACCATTTAATTGAGAGATTACTGCAAACCAAGAATATACTAACTCATTTAATTGAGAGATTAAGGCAAACCAAGTTATTTAAGTTTGGTTTAGAAAATCTAGTTTTATAAAGGAATGTCATTTAACACATAGGGTTTGTTTGGTTGGAGATAGAAAAGTGGGAGGATGGAAAATGGAAAAGATGATGGAAAAGTAGGAAAATAGAATAGATTTTAGTTCTACTTATTTGTGTTTGGTTAGAAGATGACAAGTTGGGAGATAGAAAATAGAATTTGTATAAATTTACTCTTATGCCCCTATTATAAGAAATTTTTTTATATAAAAAAAAAAAAGATTTATTTTGGAATAAAATAAGCAAGTCAAAAATTTAACAAATAACCCATAAAATGATAAAAAACAAAAAAGATTGGTGGGCCAACCAACCTATTCTCCTCCCCATTTTCTCTCCAATTTGGAGGGCTGAAAAGTGGTAGGCTCAGGGAGAAAACAATCGAGTCCAACATTTTCTCTTCTCCCAAATCACTCTAACCAAACACCATTTCCACCTTAAATCTCTCCTATTTTCTCTTCTTCATTTTTTATCTTCCCTATTTTCACTCCAATCAAAGTCATCAATAGTGTTATGCATTGTCTATTGGAAAACATAGTTTTGCATCACATACAAAAATATAGCAGAAATAACACAAAGATCTAATTCATTCATGAGAGATAACATACAATTTTTAATTCTACAACAAAGAATACAAAGCATACCTTAATGTGGCGATTCTAAAAAACAAAGTAGAAGATCAATCTTAGAAAACCTTCTACCTTTGCCCTAATTTCACTCGGAGCCCAATATGTGTGGTCTCTCAATCAATTCTTTGTATTTTTTATTAAAATCATTCTAAGGATTAAGTAGTAGAGGAATATAGTTTGGGTTGAATTAGAGGCCAACCCAGCCTCCAGGAAGTGTGGAAGAGATAAGAGAGATTAGGTAATGGTTTGGGTTAATTCTTCAATGATTCCATTATTAGGATCCTTGTTCCCCTTTATACAATTCATTTGTTCGCTATTTGTAACAATTCTGGTATTCCTAGTCCTAGACAACTAACTAATTCTAGTATTCCTAGCCAAGTAAGTAATTACTTTAAATTCAGTTGCACGATATTTGTAACCAACTCTAGTATTCCTAGCAAACTAACGAACAAACTACGTTCTCAATTCTACTATTCCCAGCTAACTAACGTAAAGTTTCTGATGGTTGTATAAGAGATCTAGGGTTCAATCTCCGCCTATACCAAAAACTGATTGGTGTCTTGGTCTGATAATAAAGAACTATCATCAGGAACGGACGCCATAAATTGAAACTCTAAAAAAAAAATTAAAAAAAAAAAAAAAAAAAAAAAAAAAAACTAACTACTTTCTCAATTACAACACATTATTACACATCAATCCATTAAACATCAGCACGGCTTTGACACAGCAGTAACCTCCTAACTAAAGTACACTCATTTGTAACAGCTTCTCGCAACTAAACTCATTTCTTGTGTTATGAAAAGTTTGTTTGAAAGAGAGATACAAAAGAAAACTGTTTTCTTTCATTTTAATCGTATGTATATTTTAACTCTCTAGGTAGCTATTTTATTTAATAAATCTTATTAAATAACCAATTGATTATTTTATTGGACTTGCCTTTTTGGACAAATGCAATTGGATATTAGTTTGTGGCTTGAGTTGGGACCAGATGGACAAATAAGGCCCTAACTCCCATAGGCTTGGGTTAACCATTAGTTCTTTGACATGCCAAAGTACCTATTAATTATATAACATGTATCACTATAAAAACATAATTACACTCTAGGCTTTATAGTCTTCACAGATGAAACAACAGATTTCATCACCAACTAAGAACTACGTTTTTTAGTTTACAAGGAACTTGTAATTTATATCTTTTGTAACTAAATCACATTGATCACATACAATACATATCAAGATCTATATGATAATGTTCAATTAGTTCATCTACAAATAGTCTCATATAATTAAATACTTTAATTACATAAAATATGACAATAAATTGGATTTTAGGGCACAAACCCTAACTTTGTCTTCCAGATAAAGAAGATATAGGTCTCTAAAATTACAGTATTTAATTTAACCTTTAGTGAAATAGTGGTATTTAAATAAAGTGAGGGGTAATTTAATTAAAGAAGTAATCAATTTTACATCTATTAACTTTTTGAATAGGAATATATTTTGTGACATTCTAAAATGGAATACAAGACAAATGAAAAAAAAAAAATGTCTCACTTTTTGTATTCTACTTTATACTCCACCAATTACAACTTTTCACATACTCCTTTCTCTTTCCTTATAAAATTACCAAAATTTAAAAAAGGAAAAAAAAAAAAAAAAAAAACCATGACTCATAGAAATTGTGATTGGAGTATAAAGTGAAATATAAAAAATGGGATAGAAAATTTTTGTTTATGGCCAAATTATAGAACGAAAACAAATTATCTATCATATTTTTTGTATTCTATTTTTTTTTCTTAAATTGCAATATATCATGTGTATATTTTTTTTTTATATATAGTTATTTTATAAGAAAAGTGAAAAAAAAATACATGGTGATGGTGCAAAGGAAAATTTCAACAACAAAGGAAAACCACCTGGACTTTTAATTTATCGGAATTGGCCTGTTAATTAACTTTTATTCTTACAATTTATCTATAATTAATTGGCTACTCTCTCATATGAGAAGTTATATGGGAGAAGTAACATGGTAGTGTGGGTCTACCCCCTTGTGAAAGAGAAGTAACATACACCAAAAACATGGTAGAGTTTTTCCTCCCATATAGTGAATTTTCCTAGAAAAACTTGTTTGTCTAGTGGATGTGATTTGGAATTTGGTCATCCTTCCACAAATATTAAATCCCTTTTATATTGGCTTATAATGAAAGTAATGCACCAAATTTGATTGATTGATTTTATTTTAATTATTAGTTCTGCCGGTTAAAAGACAAATTTCAAATTCTGACTTAAGCTTAACTCATGAAAATCATTTACTTGTTCCTCACAAGTCACAACTACGGAAAGGGCATATTCGTTATTATCCATTTTACAATGATTATTAGATGACTTTTATGAGTGACCTTGAATTAGTGTGCTACCTATATGTTACATACAATTTGATTGAACTTGACAAATGAAAAAAAGATTAACAGATGACTTTTATGAGTGACCTTGAATTAGGCGCACGTACAATTTGATTGAACTTGACAAATGAACATAAGTCCAAAGTGTTGGATATAAGAATATGAGTGGAAGTCCCTACTGAAGTAAAAACAAAGAAGTTAATGAATTAATATTAACATAAATGGATCAGATTTAAAATTTCAGTTTCACTTTTGGGGGTTAAGTTTCTATACAGAGTATCAGTACACTGGACAAGATATTATACAGACACATATCCAATATCTCTTTGGATCTTATTTCCGTTGTCTTTTTTGGATCTTCACCATATCAACAAGTTTTGTTGGAAATCTTTTCTTCTTTTCTTAGCAAATTAGAGCTTTTTTTTTTTTCATGGGCTTTAGTTGTGTTTGGCTTTGTGGATTGTATTATTGTAGGGATATATTTTGCTTTTAATTTTCTTGAAGGCACCATGTTCCCTCCAGCATGTACTCCTACTATATATATATATATATATATATAGGGTCACGTTAATATGTACTATTAAGGAAATTGTCAACAAATAATTTTAAGTTTTGATACCAATTTCATGGGTAATATAAAACGCAGTCAAAAAATTTACTCCCTCCGTCCCAATTTGTTTGTCCTATTTCAAAAATCCAACTTTTTAAGGAAATATCATTTATTATCCTGTCTGCTGTGTAAATGCCTGATTTTTCCCCACCCCTGCTTTTTTTGTGTTTGCTTCGAGAGGGGATCCTTAGCGATGTGACTCATGTGTGATTGGGTATCTAGGGTGGGGTGTGTGTATGTGGGTCCCTTTTTCTTATTTTTGTTTTAGGAGTCGCCACCAACCATTAGTTTTATACTAGGTGTAATTAGTCACCTAGATGTCTAATTTATTTTAAGTTATCTAATTAACTAAACCAAATTTTAAAGGTTCATTAATTAAAGTAAACCAAAAGTCTTTGAACCAAAGATTCTTGGACTCGGAAGTTTGGTTATGTGTGGGGAAGGTGTTAGGCATCTCATTCGAAGATAATGCCTCATTTTAATTTATTCTCAACATAAACTTTTTACAAAGAAATGGAATACTTGGCATTTTTTTTTTTTTACAAACAATATATGTATATACATGTTAGTAAATATTTACATATAGTTAACATGTGAATAATAGTTCCATCAAAATATACAAACAAAACATGTCAAATATATACATAAGTAACATGTGATTAGAAAGCATAGGGGCATATTATACAAAATGTGAATATCTATTATTTACATAGCTAGCATGTTAATACTACAACTATACATAGACAAACACAAAGAAAAGAAAGGAGAGGGTTGAAAGAATAGCACCTTGTTGTCATCCACTATTTTCTCATTTTTTTATTCATGCAAAAAGATGACAAAGAGGAATTCATTAGTGCCAAACATATTAGAGACATATGTAAGCTTATAGGGTGTTCAAAGACTCAAGAAAATGAGCTTTGAACACAATCCCACTACTGCACATATTCTAAAAAAAAGCTTGGAGAAAGAGTTACTACGTTTGCTTTATTATTTTTTGAAGAAAAAATGCATTTTCCAAAAGGAAACATTTTTTATATGGTAAAAGGTTTCAAGGAAACACTTTCTTTTTGAAAACTTATTTTTGAAAGCATTTTATTTTTGGTATACTGTTTCAAAATTATTGCTATTTTTTATTTATATATACACACATTAGTCAAAATTAATATAAAAGTTCTTCAAATTATAAGCACATAATAGTCCTTTCTATTGCTCAAATATCATGCATTAATACTAATAAAGCTAAAATCTAATATATTCAATGATGATGATGATGATGATGATAATAATATCTTTGTTAATAGATGGCACTCATAAGATTCTAAAACTAAAGTGGTGTAGTTGAAATTTGAAATTCAAAAGTTATTTCCGACATTCGCTGGTATTTCCGGTATATTCCGGTACAGTTCAGTATTTTGAGCGGTACGAAACAAAGGTGACTGGCCAGTACATACAAAATTGACTCTCCTAATTTATACCTAAAAAATTATGACCCTTCAATAGGCACATTTTCATTCAATATGCACCTTTTTGGTCCATAGACATTTTTTCATTGAGTAGTACCTTTTTTTTGTCAATAAGCGTCTCTAATATATATCTAATATTAAGGGTTGTGATCTTTCAATAGGCACCTTTTGGTATATCAAATTTGAAAAGCTATGATCTTTCAATAGACATCTTTTGGTATATATATTACAACATATCTTGTGTATATCTATATATACAACACAAACTAAATTAGAGATGTAACATTCTATCTTTTATTCTTTTTTTTTTCATTATTATTTATGGATAGATTATCAAATTTCATAGGTATTTCTTTAGATCTCATTATCAATAACTTTCTTGTGCATCACATGGGTTTACAACTAGTATAATATAAAAGTGAAACTAACTTTTTGTTGACCACTCTTTATTGTGCCATGTAGCTACATAAATTACTGCCATGTTTATATTTGAAAACACCAAACAGTGGTGTCTTTTCATTTTGCCCGTTAAATTTTAGTACCTACTCACCATTTCACATAAGATGTATATATTAAAATAAAAACTGTCATTGAGAATAAAAGCATCGGTAAGACGTAGGGAAGAAAATGAAAAATTTGAGAAGAAAAGCATTTGTAAGGTGTTTAGAGAAATCGTTCAGTATTATTGTCGTTACTGTTGGTGTGGCTTAATTCTTGGATCTTTTCACTATTTACCAATTTATGTTTCCAATGTAGTAAAAATAAAGGGTCATTTGGTGTCTTAATTTATTTATTCAATGAACTTCACAATAATTCTTAATTGATGCTTTTAGGTAACACTATTTGGAAATGATGTTGCAGAAACTACAAGAAAACAAATATGTTACTTTTTGAATGGAAAAAAAGCTAAAAATGTTAGCTTTGGAATGAAAAACCTCGAATCCACAAGAGGTTTCTTGAACCCACAATGTGATAGGTCTAGAATCCACCAAAGAAAATAATAGACAAAGTCTAAATTTTATTAATCTAAAAATTGAATTGCCTTTGGAGGCTACAATGCGTTTAAATAGTAAAAAGAAAAATTAGGGCGACTAGAAAACCTACGGCAACTAGGAAAACATAAAAAAAAAATCCTAATTTGACTAAACAACATTAAAGGCAACTAAAAATAAGGAAATAATAACCCTAAAACTTATAATAATGAAAATTAAATAAAAATACCAAATTAATAAATTGCAAAAAAAGCTTCTATCCTACATCAGACCAACAAATTGTTCACACAGAGATCATTGAGGCTAGGGGTGTTCGCGATGCAATTCGGTGCGGTTTTAGGCTATTTTTAGCACCGCACTTTGCAGTGCAGTTTAGCCAAAATTATAACTGCATGTCATCTCATTTTTGCAATCACATGTGTGATGTGGTGCGGTGCGATTTAGAGTTTAGCCAAAACTATAACCGCATTGCACCTCATTTTTGCGATTACATGTGCGATGCGATATATAAGATGTAGTTTGAAGCCGGTATATTTTCAAATTTTGAGCTCTTCCTACCCAGCTCAAAACTGATTTTTCCATTTGTTTTGGGCAAAGTTTAATACTATTGAGCTAGTTTTTCTTTATTTTGGACTAGCTTTCTTAATCAACACTTGTTAGGGTTATTAAACCTTTTTTTTTTAGAACTAAGGTTATTAAACTATTAATAATATATTTAATATTAAAATAAATAAATATATTAATATGTAATGAGGGTGTGGTGTGGTGCAATTTGTGTAGTTTTCTTATTATAAAACCGCAAACTGCTCTACACCATGCAGTGTGGTGCACTGTTACCTACAATGTGGTGCGATTAAGCCATTTTGTGGACGATTTTGGTGTGGTTTCTGCGGTATGGTGAACACTCCTAACTGAGGTTGAAATGGAATTAGGACCAGAGATAAGTATCTTCAATTTACACATACTTCTCACTTCATCTTCATATCAATTTTATTTGGGTAAATTAAACCTACTTCCCTTGAGGTCTTGCAAATGACATTCCTCTCTTGAGGTTTGTATAAATGCAACAAACTAGTACATGATCTCTCACACTAAATTCCCTAACAGAATATTTCATTTTAAAAAAATTCTTACATATTTATACAAACCTCAAAACGGTAGTGTTGACACTCTATTTTGCAACCTACAATTAACCTCACGTGGAGGGCAAAAGTGCAGTTTCACTCAGAGATAAGTATCTTAATTCTAGCCATTTGATCATTAATTTCATATCATCAAAGTGATCTTGATGTTGTAATGATCAAAATGATTAGTAATAAGCCTCAATCACACCACATGATTGAAAGTTATCGTAATCAAGTTTTAATGACCAAGATGCACTCTCACAAATTAAGACAAACTACATGTGATTATGAACAATTAATCAATTTGAAATTAATGACGTCATAATTCGATTGGCTTGGCTACAACTTGTGGTAAGGTTGTGCACATTTGATTAATTAGATAGCCAAACATTAACTATTTAAGAGTAATGGGTGTGATCATATTTTTAATTGGGACAATCATGATTTTGAGCTGATTCATTCTGAATTTAAAGTAATTAAGGCCTATTAATGTTAATTGGAAGCTAATTTGGGACCTATTAATTTTTGTCTTTTTTTATTTTTTTTATTTTTTTATGAGTGAGGTTAATTTTGTGCACATTTGGAGCCTATTAAAAGTCTTAAGGCAAACTACACCCGGGGCTTTTGTTAGAAACTAAACACCCGGGGCTTCAATATGAGCATAAGAACGAGCTAAGTCCGATCAGAATTTAGTAAGATATGATTTTTTGAAGTTAGCTTTAAGGGATGTTACAGGAGCTACAGGAAAAACCGAAGTTTTAGTCATTTTTCTTGCTCACCACTCCCGCCAACCTTCAAAATTAATGTACCAACCTTCTCTAAACTTTGAAATTGGGTCTAGGTTCATGATTTTTTCTCATCCTTTGTCAACCCTCATTAAATGTCATTCCATTCCAAACCACATAGTAATATCATCTCTTCTCCACCTCTTGGGTTCTAGTGAAAGAGTTAATCTTATCATATCTTGGTCTTTCTAATACTCAAGATATTGAGTGAGCTAGCCTCACTCTCCCTTAGGACCTCCACCAAAAGCCTCCTTCTCCACTATGTGGATCTTGCATGTAGGTATAATCAATTTTCCTAACTTGTTTTTCACTTTGCTATAATGTTAATTTAAGTTTAAAGCATGCTATTTGATTATTTAAATTCCTTGAATGTACTTTAATGTACTTGATATGCTTGAATGTTGTTCATATGCACTCTTCACATGTTCTTGGTTTTTTTTCACATGTTCATGCATGACACTAACATTGATCTTAAATCCATATCCAAAATATGGAAAACATGTTAATTTCATAATCTTTCCAATTGCTTGAATCTAGGATATTATCATTCACTAAATTTATTTTTAAATTCAAATTTGATGATGAATAAATGGAATTAGGGTTTATCGCATGCACATACATATAAATTCAAACAAGTAGCATGCCAATTTAAATTAAAGCAATAAACATGCAATTGATTGATAATATGTTGATTGATTGGATGATGTGACATGAACATTGACCACCACAGTGTAGAAGACTGATTTCACAGGGTAAGGTGAGAGCCTAATACCTTCCCATCTTTTAACATAACCTCCGATCTTAAATTAAAGATGAGTAAATCAAATACTTATCCATGTAATTTTTAATCTCTTAATTGTAACTAGGAAACAAAATCATGTAATTTATCTTAGATTGTCTCTAGGATAAAAGCAATGTAATTTCTTATGATCAATGTATATTTATTCTTAAATCAATAAAATGATAAATTTTTCAATTATGGTTTTCTTATTTTTACCAATAATTAAATAAATGATGACTCTATTAGAATACCCTTAATCTAGGGGGAAAATGCAATTAGCCGAACCATCATTTTGAGAGACATGAACGTGAACCCACCCATTAATATGGGTTTGGCCCAAATTAATTAGGGATGGCAATTTCTACCCGAACCGCAGGTATCCAGCTCAGCCCGACCCTAATGGGTCGGGTTTTACCCAACCCAATAAAGAATAGGGTTAGGTGTGGGTTTTTTTTTTAATAAAATAAAATAATTATAAAAAAAAAAAACCCGAACTCGAACCCAACCTGGTTATTTCTTAAATTACTAAAATGCCCCTATATATATATAAACCCTAACACCTCACTCTTCAACTTACACCTCACTCTTCAACTTACACCTCAGACCTCACTCAATCGCCTCTCATCTCACTCGGACTCTTCTCTCACACTCTCACTCACTCTCAATCTCTCACTCACTCTCAATCATTCTCTGTGATCGCAAGGCTTTGAATTTATATCGAATCGATCACATTTCGTTCTAATTTGAAACTGTAATTCTCTACTTTTCTTTGAATTTCTAGTTAATTTTTCATTGTTTTTATCTCAATGATCATTTGCTTTTAGTGTTTTAGTGTGGTTTTTTGATTATGTCGAATCATTTTGGTTGTACTTAATTGTGATTAGATTTTCGTTAGGCCTAGCTTTGTTTGGTTACGGAGAAAGTGTGAGAAAAAAGAGGAATCGTTAGAGTTTTGATAGATTGCATTTTCAGCATTAACTCCGAGATAGATTCTTTAGCTCTGTTCTATTTTTTGCTTTTTGGAATATTTTGATTGAGTAAAATTTCCTTGAGTTTGGAGTTAATTATTCGTTGCTTTGATTCAATTGTCATGTATTTTTTGGTTTTTAGTTTGATTTTGAGGTTTTTGAATAATTTTAGTTACTAAACTGTGTTTCGATTTTCGTTAGGGTTCTGTTTGGGCTTCAATTCTTTTTTCTTTTCTTTTTTGGTTGGGCCACATTTGGGCCACAAATTGGGCCTAAATCTAGTTGGCCTAAATGGGGCCCGTGGGGCCCAGCGGGGCAAGTCTGGGCCCCAAAAAAAAATCCGTTTAATAAACGAGCCGAGTCCAGGCCGTGGGTCTGGGCCCATGGGTTGGTTTTGGGTATGTAAAAACCCAACCCATTGCCATTCCTAAAATTAATCAATTCAAAAAAGGTCGGGGGTGCAATCTCTTATAGGTAAAAGTATCATTTCATCTATTGTTTGGATAGGAACTTTTATTTTTATTTTTTTTAAATGAAATATTTCATTACAGAAAGTATTCATGAATTTATTTGTTATATTTATACAAACTTCAAGGGAAGGAATGTCATTTCTTGCATAATTTTTGAAGGTCGGTATCATTTCATAAGACCTTGAGGGAAATTTGTGTAGTTTGCCTATTTTATTTTTAGAGAGATGCTACGTCTACAACATTTTTACAACAATTTTACAACAAATCACAGGTGGTTAGTTGTTATTGGTTCAAATTTGAAACTAACACTAAGATTACTTTTTTGCCCTAACAATAATAACCAATAACAACCTGCCATTTAAGATTTGTTGTAAAAATGTTGTAAAAATGTTGTAGACATATCATTTCCCTTATTTTTATTATAAACAGGTATAAGATTGAACTTATCACTTCATTCTTTGTCCCTTATATATTGAGGAGGAGATGGTCTTAAAAAAAAAATGTAAAACGTATTCTTATAGCAGGATCTTTCTAGTTTGGTTTGATGGCCTGGCTCGACTGGTGAAAACTTTGGGGTACGCAAATGGGAAATGTGATTCTTTCTTCATCTCTTCTTAACACCCCCTCCTCCTCTCCCCAGCGGGCTCCATTTATTGGAGTGGGGTTTGCAGAAAGTGGGATTTGACCTTGTCAATATCCTTTTGTTTTTCTCTTTAAGAAAAAATTTTGGAAAAGATGTTAACTGAAAAATTGTTGAAGAGAATTTTTGGTAAAGAAGGAAAAGGGAGGAAAAACCAGTAAAATGTATATGATTACGAACCAAGACAGGAATACTTGCTTGTACTATACGACCTTGAATCCAGAAATGTACTTTTCAAATTAATAAGTAGAGATCTTTGAAATTAGTGTGCATCTAATTTACCTATACATGTCTTCCCAAAATTGTAAAGGATGTCTTTTCCTTTATTCGGTTAGATTTGTTGTAGAAATTGCCATTCATTTTCCAGGAGCTATTAATGTGTTTTTCCATAATATGTGAAATGGCTTTTAAAAAAAAAATCAAATATGCCTTTGGTCCTTAATTAAGGATTGACATTGGGTTACTAAATTGGTTTCTAAATGACATACAACATAGGGAAGCCATTGGTAAAAATGCCACGGTTTATCCTCTCAATCTTAAATACAGTCAAGACTTTATTTATTGGATTTGTAATTGAAATTGAGATGATCTTGTTCCATGTATAGAGGCAGTAATTTTGGATTTGCAATATATCATAAATCCAAATCATGAAATGAAACCATTTGAAATGGAGAGGCCTCCTGGGAATTAAATACATGTCATCAAATTATTAATGCTAGTTTTCAATGAATGACTCCTATTCTAGCCAGTTCAGCCAACATTATATGGAATTTCATGCTACTTGAAACAATTACACTTTAACAAGTTGCTCAAATGGCTATCATCTCCAAGTAATTTGTCAAGAATAAGATTTTGGCAATTCCTTCCCTGTCAAAAAAGATTTGAAAAGAATAAATGCTCGCTTGGGTTGAAATAGTGGAACCTCGTGGCCAGCCCCTCTCACTGAAGCAAAAGTTAGCCCATTGTACACCTCTGTCCATCCTCCTACCTATAAATGAAAATTTAATTTCCAGATTATTGTAACATTTCTTTGTGAATATTTTTATCTACTTATCTATATACTTTTGTTAGTGAGTTGGAGCTTCTGATTGATTTTTGGTATGAAATTGTGTGTTTGATTACCTGATCACCTGCGTACCATGGATACCACCGAGTTTTAACAGTGAGATTGAGATGATTGAGGGAGAGCCTAGTGGCAGTCACTGGAACCACTGCATCTGTGTCCCCACTGCATCAACATATATAGAAGCGATTGCCTTAAAAAATTTGATCTCTCTCTTTTTTTGTACTTCTTACTTTTCAAATCAGAAGCAATTGCATCTACACTAGTCTAATATTTAATTTTAATCTATATCACCACAATCACTCACGTAGCCAAAGCTTCAGAATATTATTTAAGTTATCAATAATGCATGGGAGGCAAACACAGAGGATCATAATATGCATGCAAGATTTGAATAAAATTTTTTAAAAAAAAAAAAATTGCATACAAGAGCCACATATAGGTTGAGTTTGGATTGCACTGAAATTATTTCTCTTTCTGCATTTGGCCTTTTTCTATGGGTCCTGTACACTATTCACAAGACCCGCAAATATGGATTTCAACAAATCTAATTTTAAAACTAAGTCTCACGGCACTATTCACACATTTAAAAATTATTTCACTACAGTGTTTTTAGTTTTCAGTAATAAGTGATATCCAAACAGACTCATAAACTATAGAGTGACAGCATATAAAGTTATAAACCATTCTCTCAAAGCATTCAACCTCGAGTTGATCAAAATTTGAAGTTTGGTACAACAAGAAGTCTACAAGGAAGATGGCCGTTAGGGAACTAGGCAAGCCCAAGGTTATGGTTGTAGAATATGGCTTGAATTAGGAGTTCAACTCTTTGTTGGATTTGAATAAGGAAGGAATTTTATTTCTTTTGGGTTACTGTTGTTTGAAGTTATCAAGCTTTATTAGAAGTCTTGTCTACTACTTGATTTGGAATTTCTTTTGGAATAGGAGTGATTCTCATTTTCTGTGTGGAAAAGAAGTCTAGTCCTTCTTGGTTTTGAATATGTTAGCCTACTCAAGTCTCCTATATAAGCATAGTGCTGCTACGGAAAATTAGAGAGAAAGAGATGAGAGTATTGTAGGAAAAACAAGCTCTCTCTTGTTTGGTTATTTGATATTTGTCAGTTGCAATTTGGAATGGTGAGAGAGGTTTGTTACTGCTTGATTTTGGTTTTGCGGTTTGGTGACTTGCTCTCTCTTGGTGCGTTGCAACTTTTGGATTTGCTTTGTGGCTCTCTCTTTGGTTTGTGCACAATTGGAATTTGGTATTTGGTATTTGTGAACCTTTGGTTCTTTAGTTTGAATTTAGTTCTTTGGTTTTGTATTTGTGAGAGAGAGTTATTTGAATGTATTTGGGATTTGGGTTTGTAAGAATGTCTTTACATCAATTTGTATTATTCCAAATTTGTTATAGTAAAATTTGTTTGTTGTCGCCTGTGAATGTAGGCTATTGCCGAATCACGTAATTCTTGGTGTTTTGTATTTATTTCTTTTGGATTAATTTTCTTCGTTCCTATTGTTAGTTTGGAGATCTTTCTCAAACCTAAAATATTTTCACAATCAATCTTGGTAATTTGAGCTTCCGCTATTTTACAACAAACTGGTATCAGAGCCAAGGTTCTCTACCTAGGTGTTTGGATTTGCTCTCTTTAGAAATTTTGGTGATTGGTTCGTAGATCTGATTTTTAGGAAGAAATATGTCAGGTGATTCCTCTACAAAATCTTTGGCGAATTCTTCTGAAAAAACTTTGTCAGAGTCTTCTGCAAAACCTTTGGCGGTTAGGACGATGGTTTCTAATGCCAAATTTGAAGTAGAGAAATTTGATGGAACGAATAACTTTGGCATGTGGCAATGTGAAGTTATGGATGTCTTGGTCCAACAAGAGTTGGATATTACTTTGGAAGACAAACCTGAAGGGATGCCAAACAAGGATTGGGAAAAGATTAGTAGACAAGCTTGTGGCACTATTTGTTTGTATTTGGCCAAGGATGTTATTTTTGGTGGTGACATGGTGATAAAGCCTTTGCACAAGTTCAAGTGTTGCTTAGACTTGTTCGGTATTTGCAATTTGAATTAGCCCGTAGGGGCTTTGATGGTGGTGACGGAGAAGTTTCGTTTGTGGTGATATGCACTTTGTTTTGGACTCTCATTTGGATTTAGCACCATCTTTGGGTGCATTTGGCGTCCATTGGCGCATTTGGAAATGGATTTGGATAATTTGCACTTTTTTTTTTCTGGTTAGGCTCTGATTTGATTAAGTGCTTTGCATTTGTGGTTTAGGAGATGTCTTGTCAAGGTGGAGACTTGTTAAGGATTTGTATTTGGTGGTCTGCAAATGTCGTTTGTAAGGCTTGATGGAATTCAAGTCAAGGTGGAGATTTGTAGAATATGGCTTGAATTAGGAGTTCGACTCCTTGTTGGATTTGAATAAGGAAGGAATTTTATTCCTTTTGGGTTACTGTTGTTTGAAGTTATCAAACTTTATTAGAAATCTTGTCTACTACTTGATTTGGAATTTCTTTTGGAATAGGAGTGATTCTCCTTTTCTGTGTGGAAAAAAAGTCTAGTCCTTCTTGGTTTTGAATATGCTAGCCTACTCAAGTCTCCTATATAAGCATAATGCTGCTACGGAAAATTAGAGAGAAAGAGATGAGAGTGGTGTAGGAAAAATAGGCTCTCTTTTGTTTAGTTCTTTGATATTTGTCGGTTGCAATTTGGAATAGTAAGAGAGGTTTGTTACTGCTAGGTTTTGGTTCGGTGATATGGTGATTTGCTCTCTCTTGGTGCATTGCAACTTTTGGATTTGTTTTATGACTCTCTTTTTGGTTTGTGCACAATTAGTATTTGGTATTCGTATTTGGTAATTGTGAACCTTTAGTTCTTTGGTTTGTATTTAGTTCTTTGGTTTTGTATTTGTGAGAGAGAGTTATTTGAATGTATTTGGGATTTGGATATGTGAGAATGCATCTACATCAATTTGTATTATCTCAAATTTGTTATAGTAAAATTTGTTTATCATTGTAAGCTATTGTCGAACCACGTAATTCTTGGTGTTTTGTGACTATTTTCTTTTGAATTAATTTTCTTCATTCTTATTGTTAGTTTGGAGATATTTTTCAAACCTAAAATATTTTCACAACCAATCTTGATAATTAAGCTTATGCAATTTTACAACAATGGTCATCAGCCACATATCAGAACCTTTCAAATAAAAGAGATGAAATCTACACTACTGTGAAGGAATTAATGACTTCAACAGAAGGACTTCTACCGACACTAATGTTACGATCAAAAGAAAAGAAATGGGGTTAAATGCTGATTGATGACTCCAGTCAGAACAGAGTCTCATCAAGCACAGTCTAACACTACTCTACTTTCAAATCAATCTACTGGGAATGTCATGTGACTAGACATTGTGAAATTGATTTTCAAACAAAAGGTAAGGACTGTTGGACTAAGGATATTGTCCTTTCAATTGCTCAGAGCCTCAGAGGACAACAAGTACTGACACAGTGTTTCTTCTTGAGTGGAAGACTGTATCAAATATCAGGTTGGAGAAGATGATTTATAATGGGCCATAACCTTGTACAGATAGTTTTACAGTACGCATGTTAAAGAATTGTTCTTTTTCCTTGTTGGGTCGTGTTGAAATTTTATATTCACATAGGTTTTCTAAAATATAAATAGTCTTTCTGATCATTGTTGTTGTGTCTCAATATTGCCTTGTCACATGTGGTTGTACATAGCCAAATCCAAGTCACCGGCTAAAAATTACTTACCACGTGTGCAAGTACAAAATTCGGTCTTTGACAATTTAGTGCACAAAAGCCAAGAAAATTCCACATCAAGATTGTACTTTTTTTTTTTACCAAATTATGATGTGGAAGCTCCCAATAGAACAGTAAAGTTAAACATGTGGACCAGTAGACAACAAACAAATTGCCCTTCCCGTGAACTTCCAAGAAACACTATTTACACTAGTCAAAAATCATTTAAGGAAATCATGGGACTGTTTGACGAATGACTTCAAAATCACATTTTTTACGTTTTAAATAATATTATAAATATTTTTATATAATTTTTTATCTATATATATTTAAAAAATTTTCAAACAACAATTCTTAAACTACTTTACCAAATACTCTCATATTTCTATACTAGATTTCAGCAGGGAGGGGGGAGAGGGAAGTAAAAACAGTGGTTAACTTTTGCTAAGTTTTATAGTTTCTCATACATTGTGAAAAGATAAGTTATTTACTCATATCTATTTATAAAAACTTCAAAATTTAGGAAACAAATATTGTAATTGGTGTTAATATAAGTGATGCTAGTATAAAATTGATCGATATTACTTAGTTATAAAAATCGTTATCCCTTGAATTTAAAAAATTTTACCTGAAAACCCATATTCTTAAACCAGCTGCAATCAGCTTCTTGTATGTCGGTAACATAGAAAATTCAGAATCATTCCAACTTTTGATGAGAACGTCACTGCACAATAGAAAAGTATATATATAAATCCGTTGCATTCATCAAATGCGGCTAGGCTTATGTTTTGTAGCTCAACTAACATTTTTTAATATTTCTAATGAAGATATCTATGTTCAATTCCCTTTCTCCTAATTATCGGGTTATTAAAATGTAAATAAATAAAAAAAGTATTGAGTCATTAAATAGAAAACCTGCAAGCAGTCCATTTGTAAGGAATTCCAGTAACATTTGCATGCATTGCCTTTTGCACTTCCGGGCGATTATAATACTTCTCTGCATAATTCTCAATACATGGATCATACCCAGAAATCCTTCGATGCAATAGAGTATTTTTGAGCCTTATAGACCTCATAGTATTATTATGCAATGCGATGCAAGATGGTGTATAAATACTGTATTGATCTATGTTTCCAAGCTCATTATTCACGGCATAGCTCACTGTATCATCACATTGCTGTGATGATTGTACCCCCTTGAAATTGCAATTCTTGAGAATTGATCGATAGCTTGTATCAGATATCATTGAATGGCTCCACCAATATGTCACAGTTCCAATGTTGTCATAGTAGCTATCAGTTACAGCATTTCCCACCTACATAATTTGATTGAAATTTTTTTAACTCAAGTTACTCAGTGTTCAAATTTGTGTTAATTATGTATTACTTACTATAAATCCTTTAAGGTTGAAGATGGGTCGCAAGAGTGCCTTATTATATTCGACAATTTTCTTTGCCAACTGGGGAACATAATGCCCTATAAAAAGCATGAAAAAATTAGCTTATCATTATTTAGAATTCCTCATAATTATGTAATAATAAGTTATTAGTTGCTTGTTGCTTCTATATATACCAGCATAGCTCTCCCCAGCAATGTAGAATTCTCGATGCTTGTATTGTGGAAATCTTGACATCCATCTAATTAGAAATGCTAGAGCATCCTGAGCTGTCACAAAATTGGTAATGCAAAGGATTTACTAACAACATAAATTTTATGGTAATACAATAAAAATAATAAAAATCATCATAATCTAGTACCGGTCCGTTTATCTCCAAAATCATTAAGATCAGAGCTTGTATTTGTGTATGAGAAACCAACACCAGCAGGCGATTCAAGAAATAAAATATTTGCTTCTGTAAGTACAAAAAGTAAACACGTGATAGATTTTAGCCACAAATTTAGCAAATATAAAGGTTTACCAACTTGCTAGTAGCTTTCATAACTTGCATCTACTTTTTTTTTTTTTTTTAATCATAAATTAATGGCATGGTCATGGTGCCATTACAATTCGTTTCTTCGCATGGAGTAGTTTAATTTGGTAGAGAAGAATTTGTTAATCATTTGAAGGACAGACTATTAAAATTGTGTGCAATTTATGACTCATGTGATATGAGGATTGTGTCATGCGAATATGTTATATTGTTCACAATATAATTGCATTCATTAAAAAGGACCAAATTGAATATTAATTATTTGAAGAGAAATGCTATAGACACAAATTATTTTACAATATTTTTACAAACTACTGATGTAGCAAATTCTTACTAGTTCTAATATGGCCCATTACTAACATCACATTTTTACTTACAATAACTATTTGGAAAATACTAAAGTCACATCAATAGTTTATAAAAATATTGTAAAATAGTTTGTGTCTGTAGCATTATTCTTATTTGAATAGTGATTGTTACCTGTATTCCATGAATACTTATTGAGATAAAGAGATAAACCGGTCCTGTTAATCCTAAATGGCCCGATTTCCTCCGATGCTCCATATGCTACCGATGAACAACCTGGCCCTGCACAATTACACATTGTATAAATTATTAATCAGATAGTTCTGGTCATTCTTTTGAGAAATTAAGCCATGTGGTTGTGGAAGGTACAAAATAGAGTAGAGACCTTTTTTTTCTTTTTCTTTTTTTGGTTAAGAAATATAGAGTAGAGAGTAGAGATCCTGATTTTAGCTTTTAGTGCAGTTGTTATTTAGGAAATAGCTTTATTTTAGTGCAGTCACAAGTTAGTAATGAAATATGAATGTTATTAACGGATGTTTTTAGAGCAATTATTAATAAATAATTTTAGGAATGTTTTGACATAATTTTTAAGAGAATTATAAAAAGTTGTAAAAAAAATTAATATTATTTTTAAAAAATATATATTTTATTTTATTTTATTGTTAACTTTTCTCATGAAAAGATAGTAAAATACGTAATGGGTAACGTACTATGTAGATACGAATTAATTTCACTGCATAATATCCGTACAACTTTTCTACTATTTTTATTTAAAAAATGATTTATGAGACAAAATTTAGTTATAAAATTAGTTGTATTCTAAGACTATAATCTTATTCAACATCTTTTTATTGAAGGTAAATTTTGACAAATCTATAATTTGATTACATTTTCTTCTTATATCCTTCATATTTGCAAAATTTTTAGAAAATTAAAGATTAATAGCTATGTCATCAATATATCGTTTAAATTGAAAGTTTTTATAGTTTAAAATTATTCATAAAATATAATCTTATAGATCTTATAGTGAATAATATACGATTAACACAAAATTTGACATATATATTAAGAGTGTAAAGAACATAAAATCTAACTGTTAGATTTTTGAAATATATAACAATATAAATGATACTGAGTAAACCTAATATCTTAAGGCACAACCAATTTTATAGATAATTTTGTCCTTATTTATGGTTATTTACAATTATGTACAACCTTTTCACAAACATGTTAGGTGTGTCTCTTTAGTAATCGACATTGAAGCACCTATAAGGCTATAACCTACCCTTTTCATTAATAATTAATTGTTATTATATATATTTATATTTTATATTAATTAATTTAATGCTGATGTCGGTCTCCATTATTTAAACACAATTAGATAGTGACGTTTTACTGTTAGTGATGTTGGTTTCAATTATCTAAACGCAAGTGGATAGCAACACATTTAATAGTAAGCAATGTTATTATCATTATTTTTTTTCATACATGCCAAATTGTGTTTAATTTAACATCATTTTTATATAAATTCACCATTAACATCATCAGTCACATTATATGTCACTTCTAATCATTATGAAAAAGATGGTAATTGTTGGGTTCTTTAGACCTTCTTTTTATTGGGTTATACTAAAGTATGCCAACCTATTTATGAAAAACAAGTGAAACTTTTTGACAACTTTTTTAAATTTTTATAAAACTTTTTTCTAAATGGATGATTAATATATACTCCACTTATTTTTGTTTTATTGTTCTTTCTTTGTATTTTCCTAAACTCTAAAATGCTTTCCAAACGTAATTTGTAACTCCTTGTTTCGCTTTCCTTTTTTTTTTTTTTTTTTGTGGTTTTTTTTTTTTTTCAATTCTAGGTCCCCAAAAGAAAATAAAACAAACACATCATCATCAGCATTTATGACTTTTGAATGCGCGTGCTTCAAAGATGGAGAAGTACACACGGTGTCTGATTGTGGATATGTGCGTGTATAAGAGAGAGAAGCATCTCTCTTCCAGGACAAAATGGAAAAGTTGGGTCACTTTGTAGTGACATTTGGCGTTTTCTTAAATTCCCCACAGCCATAGACACAAACAAAAGAAGGTGATGAAAAAATATGTGATATCTGCCCATAGCATTTTTGAGGTAAAAGATTGTTCCAAAGTGGGAATAAACGTCAGTTTTGGAAGGAATAAACCCTAAAGATGGAGAGAGAAAGACAGAGAGAGATCACGAGGACCCATGTGTGTGGGTGCATTTTTTCTTCTTGCTGGTACATTTTGTACATTACAGAGAACCAGTTGTTCTCACTTTAATTATTTTTTGAGTGAGCTCTCGCTTTAATTATATATTACTCTCAAAACCCATGTTGATGTTGGCGTATATTAGCCTTGGTTAGAACCTATTTGCTAATGTGCTCTTGTGGTACTAGATTTTTTTTTTTTTTTTTTTTGGGTGGTAGATAGCTCTTTTAAAGTGATGGGTATGTGAGAAATTGTGAAGTAATGGATACAGTGGGACCCGTGTGGCAGTGACACGTGCAAGATGTAGGTAAATGGGTTGGTTAAGAACGGTTAATGACGAATTTATTGTGGTCAAGAAGAGTAGTTTGCTCAATCATTTTTGGCATTATGAAAGTTTTCATCATGAATCACAGCTACATTCAAAAGTGAAAAGAACAAGAAAAAAACAATTCATTTGCTTAACTAATTTCCTGTAAAGTAATTAATTCATGGCTTCTCATTAATTCTTGTCCTTGCATTCCTTACATCATTTATGTTTATTTTGGCGAAATCAATGTCTTTAATGGTTTAGGCAAGTGTCTAATGGACTGTTTTTTTGAAGTTCTTCTCTTTTAAGTTTTCCAAAAAGAAGTAAAAGACCTTGTAATTCATGTTTCCCATATAAATTTTGTTAAGAGTGCTATAAGATGGATACATATTGTTTTCATTCCTAATAGAGCTAGACTATGTTAAGGGATTCAAATACAAGAGATAGAGATAATGAGGTATCTAGCAACCACATGAAATAGAAGTCCTAAGTCCGTAGAAGTCTATCCTTATCCTTAGTGATAAGTTGAATTGATTATGATAATTGGATTGTATCTTAGATAATAAAGTTATTACAAACTTTCAATTTCATGTATGATACGTGCAAGCATGATGATTATAAACATAATCAGCCTCTATCACATTTGGTAAGGCAGAACATTATTTCATAACTGCTATTTTACATACTATCACCCTAGAATTTCAAGAGAATAGTAGTAGGTGGAAATTAAAACAAAGCGAGAAAGAAGCTAAACTAACCTCCATTGAGCCAAAGAACAAGAGGTTTCTTTTCAGGAAAAGAAGTGGCTTCAGTCAACCAGTAGAAGAGAGCTCGTCCATGTTGCTTGTTGACCGTAATGTAGCCAGAAAATTGAGAAAATGTGACTGGTGGTTGTCCAGGCAGTGCTGAAATTCGATCTAGCTCTTGTTGTTTTGGCAAGGCAGCAATGGCAGTGGTGATGGTTGAAGAGAAAAAGAGCAAGGACATGAAGAGATTAAGGACTACATTTTGGAACACCATTGAACCCTCCATAATGGGTTTAGTCCTCTCTCTCTCTGTCTCTCTCTCTCTCTCTCTCGGTAAGGTCAAAGAGCTAGTATCTATATATGTATTTAAGGGTATTGGTGCATAGAACTGAGTGAATAAATTGATGCCTCAATTATAGGTTAGTAGGGCTGGCATTCCAGTCTGATGTTGCTGCATCACTACACGATTGCAAGTTGTGCTCCTCTGTGGACCTTCTCTTCTCACTCTCTCTCCAGAGAGAGACGGAAGCTGGTCCTACAAGCCAACTGAAACTTGTATCAGAACTAAGTTAATAAGCCAGCAGTAACATAAATGCATCACAAGAGATCTCTCACTGAGGGCTACAATAGTAATTATTTTTATCCAGTAATATGGAACTATAGTGATGTACAGTCGTATTTTTCATTTCACGTAATTGTGGAGGTTGCTAATTAAATTCGCAAAAGAATAAAATATTATGTCGCTCTATTTATAGAATATTTAATAATTAGTATCAATTTAGAAATACAATGTATCAACTGTCAAGCCACTGGTGCTACTCTCACTCATTTAATTGAAAAGTTGAAATAAAATAAGCAAAATTTTCATTTAATTTTATAGGTCCATTTGTTTAAAGTTTAACCAAGTTTTAGGATGATATATACGAAGTTGAGTCAAACCAAGTTATTTAAGTTTGGCTTGAGAATCTCTCTCTCTCTCTCTCTCTCTCTCTCTGTGGTGGTCCGTGATCCTAAGCAAATAGAGAGAAGGCTGGCAAAGGTGAAGTTGATGTGGGGTTGATGTGGGGTTGCAACTCTTGTGAACTCTATCGGCTTGTGTCTTTGATTCTTTGGATATGGAATAAGACAAAGGATGTTGGAAGTCAGAACAAAGAGTGCTCATTATTCATGAACCTATATGGTGGGGGTGATTCTTATAAATATGGTGCAAGTCAAATTGTCAAATTCCACAAGATTTTTTAATATTGTTTCCGGATGAAAAAAAATAAAATAAAATTATGAGACCATCTTATAAAGCCCCTTAATTTCCCAAGTCACAATGTATGGATCTCCCAAGTGTATAGAACCCAACAAATGTGAGAAGAACGTTCCAGAAAACGATCTCATGAGATATTTTCTCAAAAGGAAGAGGATGAAGAAGCAAAGGAAAAGAGAAGGATGATAGAAAATCTTTCGTTTTTTTTTATTGGAATGAAAGGGAGGAAGAAATAAGTAAGAGGAAGGATTATCTTTTTCCTTGAGTCTACAATTTTGATTCTTCAAATTTTAAAAAGAAATGGAATGATAAAGAGAGAAAAAGACTATATTCCCTCTGACTCATATTGTTATTCATACTTAGAAAATCCAGTTTTATAAAGGAATGTCATTTAACACATAGGATTCGTTTGGTTAGGGGATGGAAAAGTGGGAAGATAGAAAATAGGAAAGATATAAATAAGTGGAGAGATAAAAGAGATTTTAGTTTTCTTTATTTGTATTTGGTTGGAAGATGGAAAAGTGGAGAGATAAAAAAATAAAGTTTATATAAATTTACTCTCATGCCTCTATAACATAAATTTTTTTATATAAATATTTTATAAACGAAAAAAAAAAAGTGTTGTTTTGGAATAAAATAAGCAAGTCAAAACAAATTACCCATAAAATGAAAAAAAAAAAAAAAAAAAAAAAAAAAAAAAAAAAAAAAAAAAAGGAGTTAACATTGACTTTAGTTTGGAGTAGGAGAAGGGATAAATGAGTAATTTCCACCCAACCTTTTCTCCTCCCAATTTTTCTCCAATTTAGGGAGCTAAAAAGTGGTGAGCTTGGGGAGAAAAAAGCCAAACCCCACCATTTTCTCTCCCCCAAAATTAACCCAACAAACACCCCTTCCACCCAAAATCTCTCCTATTTTCTCTCCTCCATTTTCCATCCTCCATGTTTTTTTCTCAAACCAAACGCACCAATGGTCTTATGCATTGTCTATTGAAAAACATAGTTTTGCATTACATACAAAAGAATACAATGGAAGCAACACAAAGATCTTCTTTCAAGATAGATAACATACAATCTTGAATTCTAAAACAAATAATAGAAAGCATACATTGATTTAGTGATTCTAAAAAACACATTCACCCCAATTCCACATGATGCTCAAAATGTATAAATAGAATACAAGACAAATGAATAAAAGTCCTATGTTTCACTTTTTGTATTCTATTTTATATTCCACTAACTACAACTTCCCACATACTCCTTTTTCTTTCTTTATAAATTAACAAAAATTTAAAATAAAATAAAAAAATCAGGACATTTTGGAATTGTGTTTGGTGAAGTATAAAGTAGAATAAAAAAATAGGATAAAGAATTTTTGTTTGAGACCAAAATATAGAACAAAAACAAATTATATTTTATGTTCCATCAATTGCAATATATAATGTGTTTATTTATTTCATAGTTATTTTATAATGAAAGTGAAAAGAATAGATAGTGATGGCGTAAAAATCTCAACAAAAAAGGAAAACCACTTGGAATTTTTTGAAATTGGCTTATTAATTTACTTTTATCCTAAAAAATTATCTGTAATTAATTGGCTAATCTCATATATCCTAGAAAAACTTGTTTGGAGTTAGGTCATCCTTCCATAAATATTAAATATCTTTCGTATTGATGAAAGTAGTTCACCAAATTTGATTGATTTTTTTTTTTTAGAAAATTTTAATTTATGGTGTCCACTCTTAATGATAACTCTTAATCTATTTTAATTATTAAATCTACAGGTTGAAAGACAAATTTCAAATTCTATCTCAATTCACCTCATGAAAATCATTTAGCTTTTCCTCATTTTGCCATCACAAATATGTTAATGTTTGACGAGTTATTATCGACGGAAGAGACTTATCATCGAAAATGCTAGTTTTTACGATGACTTTTTGTAGTAGTTGAAAAAGTTTCTTTGCAAATCAATCTTTTTTGTAATGAATATATTCATTATTAATCGTTTTGTGGATATATTCATTATTAATCATTTTGCAATGATTATTAGATGACTTATGAGTGACCTTGAATTAGTATGCTAACGTACAATTTGATTGAACTTGACAAATGAAAAAGGATTAACAGATAACTAATGGGTGACCTTGAATTAGACCTTGAATTAGGTGCATGTACAATTTGATTGAACTTGACAAATGAGTGTAAGTCTAAAGTGTTGAATATAAAAATGAGTGCGAGTCTCGAGAAAAATAAAGAAGTTAATGAATTAATATTTAGATTTAAACTTTTAGTTTCACTTTTGGGGGTTGAGTTTCTGTTAAGTGCAGCAATGCTCTAAACACAATATGATGCGCTCACGTGACTAGTTTTTTTTGGATCTTATTTGCGTTATCTTTTTTGAAGCTTTTATGATAGCAACAAGTTTTGTTGAAAATATTGTCTTCTATTCTTAGTAAATTAGAGAATTTTTTTCATGGGACTGTGGTTGTGTTGGGCATTCGTTTTTGTTTCCAGATTGTATTATTGTCTGGCTAAATTTTGCTTGTAATTTTCTCGAAGGCACTATGTTCCCTCCAGCATATACTACTAGTAAATATTTTATCAACAATAATATTTCTGTTGTTTTCTTTACACTCACACACACACACACACACACACACACACACACATATATACATCAAACTTAATTTCCGTTTCACAAAAAAAAAAAAAAAAAATTGATATATTTAATATATCCTTACCACATCATCAGCTACTTTGCTTAGTTGTTAAATTTAATTTAGTCAAAGACTCAAAATCGATGGGTTCTCCTTCGATTTCCCTTCCCCATATATGATCTCTTTTTAATTGTCCCGTAGCAGCACTTGCTGACCATTCTACTTCAGCACCACATGCATCCATTGACAATGTATATGGGGTTTTAATTTTACTCAAATAGTAAGCCATACCCAGAAACCAATCTGGCCTAATTATGCTCACTCATTTTTTAAAACTCTTACTATTTAAATGAGATCTCTGAGCATTCCAAGGTGTTGTTTTTTCACTCCTACTCTTTTTCTTTTCTTTTCTTTTTTTTTTTTTCTTTTTTTCCACTCGGTAACACAATACTCATGTGCATGCAATCGTGCAAAACCTATCTGTACCATGACGAACATCACTGTCCGGGAAGCTTCTCCTTCATTCTTTATTCTAATGGAGATGAGTATGTTTCCATCACCAAAAGCTGCATTGAGTTGTGGTGCAGTGGTGCCATCAAGGTCAAAGTTCAAAATATGAACAAATAAGACAAAAATAAGTATTAAAAGTTTGATTTGTGACTCATATAATAGAGTGCGCTAACTGGATAAGATCAAAATCTTTTCCTTAGAGTCAAATGTTACAATTTTTCCCATATCAACATTAATTGGAGGAGGAATTAGAGAAGTTGGTGGTGATAATATCTCCGTTTAGGAAAAGAGATTAGACTATTTGTTTGTTTTAAAGTAAATTATTTTTAAAAAAATGTTTTTTTATTTTTTTAGGTAATGTGATCAAACTTTTAAAATATATTTCATTGACCGTAAAATTCTTTATAAAAAGTTGTAAAACCTTTAAAATTTTCATAAAACATTTTACAAAAACGCACAGTGATGTTCCATCACTCCATTTGGTGGTTAGGTCGCTAGTCCAATGGACTAGGCAGCTAGTGGCTAGAGCTGTCGCTTTGATGGTCAATGCTGACAGTCCATTTCGGTGACTAGTGCTGCAGGTCATGTGATAGAAGCTGTCATTCTAGCAATCGGTGTTAGCCGTTCAGTAGCCAAAGCTGCCGCTCCTACTACCGATGCTAGCAATCCAATCATCAGAGAAATTGTTTCAACAACAAGTGTCAGAGGTTCGATAACTGAAGTCATCGATGAGAGTGCTCCGATCACCGAAGACACCGCTGCTGTGGTCACTGATAATCCAGTTGCCGATTCTTGAAGCCTATTTCGGTCCAGCGACTCCAATGACTAAGTCACCAGTTTTTGTGTTTTAATTGCTTGAAAATTTTTACTTGTAATACAAAATACCTGAATGTAAAATTTTTTATGTTTGATAATATTTTACTTCAAAACAAACAGCGTTTAATGGATTGTTATTACAAATATTAGTTTCATATGATGGGCATGATCTTAGCCATCGAGGCAGTATCTCAATGGCTACTATTCGTAAATGTTAATTTGTAGCACTATTCTCTCTCTTTACAATAAGAATGTAAATATTTATATTCGTAAGTTTATAAAGTATAATTTTTTATAGGAAAAATATTATAATTTATAAATGATCATCATATTCACAAGCTTATTTGCAAGCACATTAATATATTTAAGGTTAATTTATTTAATAATTGAGTCTATACTTAAGTTTGAGTTTGATTTATTTACTGAGTTTAATTATGCCCGTTAATGATGATTTATTGTGAAGTTCACCTAATAAAAAATTGGTATAACTAGATAAAGTGACTAATAATATTACTGAAGTAACAAGTGAAACTTGAAATATTAATATTATTAGCTTTGCACCCTATAAAATTGGTGAAAATTTTGACATTAAAAAAAAAAATGACGTAAAACTATTTATTAACGGGTAACTTATTTATCCACGTTGAGAAGTTAGGAGATAAACATGAGGAGACAAAAGAAGGTTGTTCTCAAGTAGGTAGAAAATTTAATTATTATCAAATCAAACTAACAAACAACATTCGTAGGGCACATATATCGAGTTTTTTTTTTTTTTTTAAATATTGCCAAGTTGTTTTTATCTCGGATTGTACGATCATACTTTTACGCAACTTATTAATTTCTTAAACAAAAAATAACTTAACGAATAAGTTCATATAATTATAAACACGTTCGCAATATTATTTTGGCGTAAATAAAGATCTGTCCGATTGTCCCATCCAAATGAAAGACGCATGTTCATATTCAATAATAAATGATATTGAGAAGTCGGTGTGATATTTTGATAAAATTATAACCAAATCAATCATAAAACAGCCTCTCAAATCTCAATAAATTAATGTAATCCTATAAAGAATTCCACATCTTTTGGCTTTATCGTGTGTGATATTGATATACTAATAACACCTGGTCAACAAATACCTTTGACCCGGAAATGAGGAACCAAATGCGATCTTAAATGATAAACATCTTATTAAAATAAAATAATATGATAACATCAGTGACGGGTGACAACAAAAACACGTCTATTTGGGTGAATAAAGTAAGGAAAAATAACTTTCAAGAGGACAGCCAAGATGGGACTAGGGCATTTATGGCACCAACCTAACCTAACCCAAGGGTTGCTTTTTCTTTCATGGGTTGATGGCAGTGATGGAACAAAAGATCTCTTTTTTTTTTTTGAACGGATTATGCAGGAAAGCAAAAAACAAAAAACAATAATATGAGTTGTGTGGAATTTAAATTTAGAAAATTTTGATGATAAATTTAAGTTTTGTTTAAATTAAAAAATTGTTAAATGTTATTTCTTAATTTGAGAAAATATATCATAACAAATAATATGAAAATAATTTACTAATTAGTTGTTCTTAAAATGTTGATAACAGACTTTTAGTTAGAGTAGAAACCAAAATGTAATATAAAATGAATTTACTAGTTAGTGAGAGTATCTATTTGGCACGACCAAGACTTCTAGGCCTAACTTAATTTCCAAATATATATATATATATATATATCCTAATGAAATACTAGTTTAATAAGAAACAACTAAAGGGAAAAATAAATAAAAATGAAAACAAGAGTTGTGTGGGATTTAAGTTTAGAAAATTTTGATGATTGATTTTAGTTTTATTTAAATTAAACAATTATTAAATAATATGAAAATAATTTACTAATTTGTTGTTCTTAAAATGTTGATAATGGATTTTTTTTTTTTTTTTTGGTTTTTTTTTATAGCTAGAGTAGAAGCCAAAAGGTAATATAAAATGAATTTACTAATTAGTGAGAGTATCTACCTAATGCAACCACGACTTCTAAACCCAAATTAATATCCTAATAAATATTAATTTAATAAGATGCAACTTGAAAAAAAAAACAAAAACGTGAGTTGTGTGGGATTTAAGTTTAGAAGATTTTGAAGATAGACTTTTAGTGTGTATTTGGAAAAAATTAAAAAGTCAGCTTATGTTACTATTCAGCTTATTTTTGCTACTATTCATGGGGCCTATGACACTTTTTGGTACTATTCATGAGTCCCACTGTACTATTTCAGCTAATTTTTACCTTTATTTACAGTACTTTTAGTAAAAAAATTTCAATTTCAGCAAAATAAGCAAATTCCAAACAGATCATTAGTTTTATTTAAATAAAACAATTGTTAAATGTTATCCCTTAATTTGAAGTAATATATCATAACAAATAATATGAAATTAATTTACTAATTATTAATTCTTAAAATGTTTATAATAGGCTTTTAGTTGGAGTAGAAGTCAAAAGATAATATAAAATGAATTTACTAATTAGTGAGAGTATCCACTTAGTGCAACCATGACTTCTAAACCTTACTTTTTTCTTCTTTTTTTTTTAGAAGAAAGACCATAAACTTTCATTAAAGCAAATTAGCCATAATCAGCTTGAAGTACATTTTGTAGGTGAGGAGAAACATCCTTCATTCACATTAAATAACAACTAACATGCCTAGCATGTCTAACTAGGTTATGTACTATAGCATTACCTTGTCTACGTGTGTGAGAAAATCATATATTACTAAAGGCATCTATAGTAGGTCTTGCAACAGAAATAAGATGACTGAAGTGCTTGAAGCTCTAGAAGCAAAAATGGTTCGGGTAGTGGGTTTGCAAGCAAATTGTAACTATTTCAAAAAAAAAAAAAAAAAAAGAAAAGGATTTGTACGAGTTATCACTCACAATGGATATTTGGACTTGTCCAACCCCTTTAGGTTTGCTGATTTTAGTCCAAGCTAGTGTAAAGATATTGACTAAAAGCCCAGCTGTATTTGGGCCTTCGTCTTGTTTTGCGCCTAATGTTGGGTTCTGCGCACACGGAGTGGGCAGTGACAACTGGACCCAAAGAGTCAGAAGAAGGAAAATAGCAAAGAAGTTTCTCAAAGCCTCAAACATATATCTATCTTCATTTTTTTTTTTTGGTCAACAACATATATCTATCTTCATCAGTGTACCCATGGAAAAAAGATGGTGTACTTATACAGTTGTACTACTATCTCAAATAATCAACTAGTCCCTGATTATAAAAATGCATTAACTCTACATTCATTAAAGAGAGAGAGATAGAATCATTCATAATCCCTTTATACTTCTTATAGGAACAGGACAATAATGTAGTCATTAAGAAATTTATTTATTATGTTGATAAAATTTAGGGATATTAAAATTTCTTTGTTCAGTTCCTTTCTTCTTGTTTCGTGCTTCTTCTTCTTTTTTTCCTTCTTTAAAGAAGTGATAGAATGAGGGTGAGTTTTGTTCGTTTTGTCTGTCCAATCCATAATATGTATATATATTTAAAATATTTTTCCCGCTTACACCAAAAATTGATTGGCGTCTTAGATTAATGACAAAAAGCTATCATCAATCAAGAGCAGAGATTGAAACTCTCTCAAAAAAAAATTAATAATAATTTAATCTTTTTACATATCTTATTTATTTTTGTATATATTCTATTAAATGGCTCATGAAATTTCAACCCAAGGATGACAAGTGGTCCATATTAATTTTCTTGTTTGCGAACACCACCTGGTTCCTTGCTTTCCAGATTTGATCAAAACCAATAGTTGAGAATAGACAAAATTCTGATTCAAACCCATTTTCTGAAATCGGAAATCTCTAGTGTCTATGAGCTCTTGAACCAATTTAGCACAACTGTTCACCTTTAAATTTTCAATTTTGATATTCCATTTGCTGCAAAACTAGATTGCCTTAGCAAATTCACAAATCACAAGTTTGAAATAGATGTAGTGAGGATTCAGCTGCCTTATTGCAAATGGGGCATGCTATGTGTGCCAAGTGGCTGAACTTGGAGAGCCCTTCTTTTGTTCATGGGATTTCCACCACATGCAGCTCTCCATAAATGCATTTTTAGTCTTTCATGAATCCTGAGTTGTCATAATTTACGTGCCAAGAATATGTTTGGTAGATTGTAATAAATACTGTCATATAATAGTTATTCTTATGATTCATTCTTTATGAATAGCTATTTTTTAAAATGAAGAATAACTATATATCTCTAAAGGGAACGTAATAATTATTCCTTAGTAAGTGTATAATTTTTTACAATTAATATATTTCTAAATAAACAAACTTTTCATATGTACATAATAATTATAAAAATAAAAAATCATAAAAATAACTAATCTTTTTTTCAAATTTAAAAAAAAATGGAAATATAATTATATGAGTAAGATATTTCCTAAAATATGTCTTAAATTTGATTTAAAATGATTTCATTCAATTGTCTTTAGGGTTTTATTATTATGTCATCACCAAACAAATTAATAGTAATAAACATTACATTACAGCATTTTGTATTCTTTATAATATCTATTCATATTTTTATATAATTACCGTTACAGTTTACCAAACATGCCTTAAGTGATTCTCTACTTATTCAATATTGGATTGAGTCAAGCAAATAATAAATTAAAACTTCACAATAAACTCTCCCCATTTACAACCGGAGAAACTATTCATTCTGACTAGAGGACCACATCAACAATGCACATTTTTTACTTGGTCTGCCTACAAGAGCGAATAATTAATTTCTCTTTGATGTTTCCATCGCTTTCTCAATTTACTTGTTTGTCATATCCATTAAGGGGAAATCCATAATTTGTGATCCAATGTTCCAATAGAGTTGTGGCCCAGGTCAGATGCAACTAATTAAAGCCATTGCAAATGTTGTGGTTACAGACTTTTTTTCATTTTCTATAAGCTTATATATGGTTATAGACAACTCTTCTCAAAGGGTTTATTTTAATCAAAACTATTTTTTTAAGATTCTACGTCAACAAGCAATAAGACACTGTGTTTGGAAGGTTATCCAGTCCCTTTCGCTCCCATATCAAAATTTCATCATGTTAGGTTAATTTCTCCAACCAAAAAAAAAAGAGAGAGAGACTGAGACAGAGAGACACTGCGTTTGGAAGGTGCTAATGATTATTCCGATTTTGACTCAGCAAGTTTATGGGTAGGAAAAAGTTGACTTCTTTGAAGAGAAGAGAAGGATTTGTTTGACCACAAAAGAAAGGAAGACTTCTTATGACAATTAATGGGATTTTATTTTTTATTTTTTATAAAATGTTTGGCCTAGTTTCGTGGAAATACCTGATTTTTCTAAAGAGATCAGAGAAGATAGGTGATTTACAAGTTTATCTGCAACAATATAAATAGAAAATAGTAAATTAATAGTTACAATGGGGAGCTTGTGTCCAGTGACTTGTGCCACTGGACACGAGTCTGCTCTTGGACATGTCCAGTGGCAATTGGCCACTGAACAGAAGCCATTTCCGTTACAATGCATACATAATCTGTCCTACTTTTTGTGCACATCATATTAGTGATTTGTTTTTATTTATGGAAACATATGATTTGTTAGTGATTTTGATAACTTTTAGAGATTACCTAATTGATAGGCTATAAGTACACCGTACGTACAACTAACTCAAGCAAACATGAACAAAATATCCCAAATCCAATAGCCCATATCTCTATTATACACAATTTTTTTTTTTTAAAGTATACAATTTTTAAATAATTTAATAGTTACAACATTGAGAGAGAGTGGACTTAAAGTCTGAAATCTCAATTGAAAATACTAAAAAATATCACTTAAACTACAATACTTTGGCAAAAGTATACAAACTTTTATTGCATATTCACATTTTAAAAAAAATACAAAAAAAGTTCTTTTTAATACATTCACTCACCTATTATATAAAATGACATTTAATGAGCTAACCATAAGTTTCACCTTGTATTATATCTAAAAATTTACACAATTCATCAATTTTTCAATTTTTTTTATTTTTTATGTTTCTATCTCCAAGGTCAAAGTTTTGAATCGCCCTTTCCAATTAAAATGTAACCCCAAAAAAAAAAAAAAAAATTATAATTGAATTTACAAATAATAGAATTGAATCATTGAAGTTCCAATAGCTTAGTTGGTAATTGAATAAGAGACATCCCAAAAACTCTCTGGATTGATTTTCGGTGACTCACAATCACAAACTTAAAAATAATATGTAGTAACTTGAAAAGTCTAGAGTCATGTTCAGTCTAACTATAACACAATCCTAGGATGAGAACAAGAAAGAAAGTAATAGAACACAAAATTGGGAGAGTCGGGTCCATGCTATAAAATAGTTTGAAAAGTCTAGAGTCATGTTCAATCATCTAACTAGTTTAGAGTCCCTGCTCAGCCCTATTGGTGAGTTGAGATTTCTCATGTTTGTAGGAAATGTAATAGAACAACTCATTTATTAGCAAAACATACTTTAGGCATTAGTGATTTCTCTACTAGGATAAAAAAGAGTTCTTGTTTCTTAGAACAGATTATTCTCCATGATATAATTTTTAGGCTAAAATGCAAAACTGACCCTCTAAGTTTCATTAAAATTCATTTCAATCTTTTAACTTTATATTTGGTCAATTCAGTCCTCTAAGTTTCAAAGATGTTCAATTAAGTCATTCTGTTTGATTTCGTCAACTGCACTGTTAGTTTCATTAAAAAAAAAAAAAATTGTTAATTTCTCCATTTAAAAAATCCATAAAAATTAAATTAGCAAAAAAATTTATATTTTGAAGAAACAAAAATTTTAAAAATAGAACTTCAATCTCTCTTATTCTCCTCTCTCTTCTCTTTCTATAATTTGAATCTCTCACACACTCTCTCTAAGCCAGACCCAAGGAGCTCCTTTCCAAGCTTTGTTCATGGCCGACCACCAAGATTAGTTGCTCACCGCTTCTCACCGGTCACTATCCAACTATCGTTGCTTTGTGGTAGTCATCTTTCTCTTAGCTCAGTTCGACTATGCCAAACTCCTTCTCTCTGCGTTTTCTCGGCAAACCCTCATCGGAGTTCCAACCCACCACTGGGCTGTTGTGTTTGGTTGGTTTTAGAGTCTTTTGGATTTGGCGATCAACCCAATGAGCTCTCTCTCCAATCTAATCTGAGTCTCTAGATTTTTTCTCTCCAATCTAATATGGGTTTCCTTGGATTATTTCTCTCTTATGATTTGATTTAGGTTTTAAAGTTCAGTTTTTAGTCAAATCTATTTTTATTTCCGATTCTGTTTGTAAAAACTAAATGAACCCCAAAATTGAAAAACCCAGAAAATTTGATTCATTGTTGAATAAATAGCAACTTTGTAAATTGTATGTGATATTGATAATTGACATTGGATCCTTTTGTTCGAGTTTGTTGTGCTTTGTTCTGAATTTGTGCATTGAAATTTTGTATTTTGATGTCATTTTTGGTTGTAAACAATGTAAAGAATTTTTTTGTTGTTTGTGTGCTGGGTTTTTTGTGTTTCTAGGATTTCTTCATTTTGTTTTATAATTAAATTAGTTTTTTGCATTTTTTTAATAATTAAAATACTAAAAGAAAAAATGCACTTAACAATAAAGCATTAACAGAAGTTAGTGGAAGACCTGAATTGTTTTTGGTAAACGAAGACCTGAATTGAAAACTTTTGAAACTTATAGGACTAAATTGACAAAAGATAAAAGTTAAATGACTGAAATGGATTTTGGTAAAACTTAGAGAATTGGTCTTACATTTTAGCATAATTTTTACTTTTTCGTATGGAATAAAATTCATAATTTTCAAAAAAAATAAAAAATAAAAACTCTAATATTGAGGTAAATTAAACTTAAAACTTTATGAGACATTTTTCAAGTCAATTAAAATTTAAGGATTTCACCTGCTTTCTCTACATTTTTTTTAATTGGACATATCCTGTTGGTTTAAGATTTTTACTTTTTACTACTTTTCCATCCAAACGAATTTAACCAACCCCCCCACCAACAGCAGAAACGCACCTATTTATAACCGACATTCGTAAATTCTCAAATTGATTCCTTTTTCTTCTGTGTTTCTCTCTCTTTCCAATTTTGGTTTTTTTCTTTTTTTTTCACTTTTTCTTCATTTGTAGGGTATTTTCAGAGTTCCGAGGAAAGACAGGTAATTTGATTTCTCTTTCTCTGATTGCTTCAAATTCCACAGTTTTTTTTTTTTTTTTTTTCTTTCTTTGATTCGTGTATTCTAAGATCACAAACTCTGTTGTTGGGTTCAATTTGGTGAATAATTTTGATGTATCTGATTCATATTTCACGTAATTTTGAATCCAAGATCTGTCAGTTTTATGGGTTTGAATTCAAATTTATCTTCTTCTTTTTTTTGGGTTCCTATTTAAATTAGGGCTATTTGCATGGTTATCTAGGAAATCACAGATTTCAAAATGATTCTGTTTGGTTGCCCGGAAACAATCTTAAAAATTATTGTTGCAATTCTCAACTCTCGGTGAATTTGATTCTGTTATCTAAGGAAAACGCTTGCTTTTCAAAATTTATTTATGGGTTTAAATTCAAATTCATCTTTTCTTTTTCTTTTTTTTGGTTCCTATTTAAATTAGGGCCGTATGCATGGTTATCTATGAAATCATAGATTTCAAAATGGTTCTATTTGGTTGCCCAGAAAAAACCTTAAAAATTATTGTTGCAATTTTGAATTCTCTGTGAATTTGATTCTGTTAACTAAGGAAAATGCCTGCTTTTCAAAATTTAGTTACGGGTTTAAGTTCAAATGCATCTTTTTTTGGCTCTTATTTAAGTTAGGGCTATTTGCATGGTTATCTAGGAAATCATAGATTTATAAATGGTTTTATTTGGTTGCCCAGAAACAATCTTAAAAATTATTGTTGCAATTTTCAATTCTTGGTGGATTTGATTCAATTAAACAAGGAAAACGCTTGCTTTTCAAAATTTATTTATGGGTTTAAATTTAAATTCATCTTCTTCTTTTTTGGCTCTTATTTAAATTAGGGTTATAACTTAATATGCATGGTTATTTAGGAAATCATAGATTTCAAAATGGTTCCATTTGGTTGCCCAGAAACAATCTTAAAAATTATTGTTGCAATTTTCAATTCTCGGTGAATTTGATTCTGTTAACTAAGGAAAATGCTTTCTTTTCAAAATTTATTTATGGTTTTATATTTAAAGTTTTTCCCCACTTGAATTCAACTGCATGCCTGTATTGACCAATTTTGTCAAAACAATGTTACCTTTTCCAAAGACAGTTAAGTTTAACCATGTGGATCATTGGAAAAAGCAGTCACAATGTTGAATTTAATTAGAAAACCTAGGATACAACACGTAAGGATCTGTGCTTAAGTTCTTGCGAGTTTTTAAACTGTTTTTGAATATGATTAGAGCGAGGTTCTTTCAATTTTAAAAATGGAGATGAAAAGGGTGGTTTTTGATGTTGAATTCGGCTGGATTTGATTGCAGGTTGTAGACGTAATAAAAGATGTTAGAGCAGTTACTAATATTTACTCGAGGGGGATTAATCCTCTGGTCATGTAAAGAGCTTATAAATGCTCTTAAGGGATCACCAATTGACAACTTGATCCAGTCTTGTCTTTTGGAAGAACGATCTAGTGCAGCATCATACAACTATGATGGCCCAGGTGCCGCTTACACGCTGAAATGGACCTTCCACAATGAGCTTGGCCTTGTTTTTGTCGCTGTGTATCAACGGATCCTTCATCTGTTGTATGTAGATGAACTGCTTACGATGGTGAAGCGTGAGTTTTCGGAAATTTATGATCCGAAACGGACGGTTTACAATGATTTTGACGAAACATTTAGGCAACTGAGAAAAGAGGCTGAGGCTCGGGCTGAGGAATTGAAGAAATCAAAGCAGGTGAGCAAGCCTTTAAGTAATGGTAAGAAGCAAGGGCAGGTGCAAAAAACTGGATTTGGAGGAAATATGAAAAAGAGTGAGGGTGCTTTAGCCAATGATGGTGGGGATGGTGATAATAGGAAAGGTGGTAAATTGGAGAATGGCCACTCCAATGGCAATCATGTTGATATTGGTGGATCTAAGGCGAATGGTTCAGTTAACAGTGTAGAAAATACAAGTTCCAATGGTGGGGCTTTTGATGTAAATAAGCTTCAGAAGCTTAGAAATAAAGGTGGGAAGAAAACAGAGACTGTTGTTAGCAAGGGCTCCAAGGTAGAGCCAAAGAAAAAGGTAACAAAGAAGAATAGAGTTTGGGATGATTCGCCTCGTCAGGAAAAATTGGACTTTACGGATTCTGCGGGTGAGAATGGAGATCATATAGAGGTTGTTGCAGCAGATCATGGTGACAGTATGATGGACAAGGAAGAGATCCTTAGCAGTGAAAGTGAGTCTGAAGAAGATGAGGAAGAGGGGAAGGACAGCAAACCTGAAACTAAGAAGAATGGGTGGTTTTCATCAATGTTCCAAAGGTAAATTTATTGATCTCAATCCTTGGTTGTAGTTATGTGCATTTATGACTTAGTTGAGTTGATTATGTCTAATTCTGTTTTTTAAACTTCTGCTCACTATTGCATTTTGTAGTTGCTTTAGAGATATTTAATTCAAGGATGTTGCTTGGGTTTTATGCAAGATTTTTTTTTGGTGAGTGGGGGGAAAAAACCCTTAGTGGTTGTTAGGCAAGGATCTTTTTCCAGACATTTGTTTCAATTATTCAATGTAAATTGTTGAACAAGAATTTAGATGGCTCGTCCACCAGCATTGCATCGGTTAATATACTTCTGTTGAAATTATTTTCAGATTCAGACTGCGCCCCGTGAAAATAATATTTTTCTGTCTTATTGATTGAATTCATTTTTTAATTCTATTTATTCATTTATTTTTTTATATAAAATACTTCTGTTAAAATTATTTTCAGATTCTGACTGCTTCCTGTGACAATAATATTTCTGTCGGATTGATTGGATTCATTTTTTATTTCTATATATTCATTTATTTTTTAAATGCTGGAGTTTACAAGGGTGCTTCCTTAGGTTTAACTTAATGATGGCTAAATTTTTCCTCTATATTTTTGTAGTTTAGAATAAGCCTAAGATTAACTGTCAACTTCAGGTCTCCAGCATGAAAATGGCTTTAATATGCAACTATTGTGCTGCCATATCCGTTTTCATTGAAATCTTTTTTTGAAATTACCAGATACTTGCCTTATCATTTATTTACTTTCCTGTGCTCAGCATTGCGGGCAAAGCAAATTTGGAGAAGACAGACCTGGAACCAGCTTTGAAAGCTCTCAAGGATAGGCTCATGACCAAGAATGTGGTATGTTTCTCCTCCTGCTACAGTGGTCTACATATGTTTCGTCTCTATTTTATTGGTTCTTCTCAGTCTCGCTGAGCCTGCTTATGGAAGTTTCATGTTATGATGTTCATAGGCTGAGGAGATAGCTGAGAAACTCTGTGAATCAGTGGCAGCTAGTCTTGAAGGGAAAAAGTTGGCTTCATTCACAAGGGTATCTTCAACAGTGCAGGTTTGTGAATGCATTCTCTCTCTCTCTCTCTCTCTCTCTCATGCTTAATCTGAACCAATTGGTTTCTTTTTTTTTTCACTCTGTAATAAGATTAACATCATGGCTTGAAACAATGACTGCAGGCAGCTATGGAAGAAGCTCTTGTTCGTATTCTAACACCTCGGCGCTCTATTGACATACTAAGGGATGTGCATGTCGCCAAGGAACAAGGGAAGCCATATGTTGTTGTTTTTGTCGGTGTGAATGGAGTTGGGAAATCTACTAATCTTGCCAAGGTTAGCCATGTGTTGTTTTTTCATGGGAACTTTACCAATCTAGCAAACTTTAAGCTTAACCCCCTTATCCTCTGTAGTAGAGTTTGCATTTGGGTGTATTTATATATGTACGTCCTGTGGGCACAGATAAAATGGTATTGCTTTTGATCAGATAGTTTCTTTCAAAAATCACTTTGCAGGTTGCCTACTGGCTTCAGCAGCATAAGGTCAGTGTCATGATGGCTGCTTGTGACACATTCCGATCGGGAGCTGTTGAGCAGCTGCGCACTCATGCACGAAGACTTCAGGTATAACATTTGATGTAGCATATGGTTATCGTGGTCTCTAGCTTTACTTAGGGAGGATTAATGTTCGCTCAATAAATCATAATTGCATGGTGGATTTTGATAACTGACTTGTTATCTTTTCCTCTTGTAAGATCCCTATATTTGAGAAGGGCTATGAGAAAGATCCTGCCGTAGTTGCAAAGGAAGCCATCCAGGAGGCCACACGCAATGGTTCTGATGTGGTTCTTGTTGATACAGCCGGTCGAATGCAGGTATCATGCTTAGCTGGTATTATCAGAAAGATTTAGTAGTGTTCTATGCTACATGTATAATTATAATTATGCGTATGACAGGGCTATATATAAGTATTTCTTACATGTTCTTTCTTTGTTTTTTTGCTCTGATACAATCTGTATACTTTTCAGGATAATGAACCATTGATGAGAGCACTCTCAAAGCTTATTTCCCTTAACAAGCCAGATCTGGTCTTGTTTGTTGGAGAGGCACTGGTTGGAAATGATGCAGTTGATCAACTTTCCAAGTTCGATCAGGTTTGATTTTTTTATCCAGGATTGCATAAATTGTTTTCTGGCTCTTTTTAAAACATTATCTGTTCAATCTTTATTATATCAGAAGTAAGTTATCTGAACTATGCTTCTTGTTGTGCCTGCAGAAATTAGCCGACCTTTCATCTTCACCTAGTGCCAGGTTGATAGATGGGATCTTGCTCACAAAGTTTGATACAATTGATGATAAGGTAGTCACTCTTCAAACTGCAAGGAGTGTTGAGATTTTCTTTTGTTTGATTGTTTTATCCTGTTCTCATGGTCTACAATTGTTGATTGATGTTATTGTGTGTAACTTGTTCATGTTATAGGTTGGAGCTGCACTTTCAATGGTTTACATATCTGGGGCACCAGTCATGTTTGTTGGCTGTGGGCAGTCATATACAGACCTCAAGAAACTCAATGTCAAATCAATTGTCAAGACCCTCCTTAAATGAGAATGTGTTCTAGTTTCATCCTTCATTGCTTACTGTTTTTCTGTCGGTTATGTACATTTATGTTGCTGCTGAACTTGTGTGTAATCCCATGACTCCATGACTTGTTGGAGGTGAATAAATCCCTAGTGGCTGAAATTTATTGAGTGTTATTTGATTTGTTCCATTGTGAGTCCTCTGTGTGTGTGTGTGTGAGCCCACTTGTACACATGCACCCATATAATGCCCATATTGGCTGGGTTAAAAATGCATTCAGAATTTTGGTCAAAAGCAATAGAATAAAATTACTGAAGAAGACTTTTGTGCTGAACCTGTGTGTAAGTATTCACTTTTGGTTAAAGTATAAATTGTTTCTAAGAATTAATTTGGATAGAAGTTGAAGTTCTCACGGTGATATAATGGAGCTTTTTACTTCCAAATTTTGTGATGGGCCTCATCAAGGAAGATGATTGGTTTTGTAATGCTGATGGATGAGCTTTGTGTGCTTAAAAGTTGTGGGTGACAAATTAAAAGTCCTGTCAATCATTTTTTTTTTGCATCCAATGTAGTGTATGCTGAAAAGAAGTGCGGAATGATATGATGTTTCTTTTGGTATTGAAGAATGAAATAAGGCTAAACTTATTAATGGAGTTGTGATCTATATCATGTAGAAGACTTAAATCTGTAAAGTTTGACGGGTTGTGTTATGTTAGGACTTAGGAGTAAAGCTTCAGATCCCTGAATTTATGTTTCCCAATTAGGGCCTGAAGTCAATTAACAACTACTGTAAAACCATGGCCATCTTGGAAAACATTGAGAAACATTTTTTTTTTTTTCTTCTTTTACCAAAAAAAAATATTTCCCAATGTTATGTTAGAGCATCCATGGATCTATAATTTTAGCTATTTAGAACCAATAAAAGTTACTTTATTTATTTTACCTATACATATGCTACAGCAGTGGATCTATTTTAACTTTCAACACAATAAAATAATATAAATATCACAATAAAATAATATAACCACTGCAATAAAATAATATATCCCACTACCCGAAAAAACATCCACAGCACCAACCACCACCACCACCACCACCATGACAACCACCACTCTACTTTGGCAACCACAACACAACATACAAAAAAAAAAAAAAACAAAACAAAACCACACCAATCACCACAAACCACCAGTCATGACAACCACAACCACAACCACAACCACAACCACAACCCACTGCCACAACCACAACCACAACCATAACCACAAAACTCATAGCCAAAATCCACAAAACCCATTGCCATAGCCAAAATCATCCACCACCACCACAACCAAAATCCACAAACCCACTGTCAAAATCATCCACCACCACTACCATAACTAAAATCAACCACCACCACCACAGCCACCAAACCCATATGAAAATACATTAAAAAAATAAATAAATAAATAAAACTCAATCACAGCAAAAAGAATAGAGAGATGGGCAGCAATGGTGGCTTGCGGCCAGTGGCGTGGGTCTAAGGCGGATGGCAACGTGGGTCTGAGGCTAATCGGCGGCCATGAACGAGGGAGCTTCGATGACATCAAGCTTCAGTGACATCGTGGATGAGGATGAGTCGAGCTTCATGGATCAGTGACCGGAGTTGAGAGAGTGAGACCAGAGTGAGCTTCAGAGATGAGATGAGAGTGAATGAGAGAGAGAGAGAGAGGCACGGTGTGAAAGAATGAAAAAAAAAAAGGAGCAAGAATAAAATTTTTATTTTTCTTTTTTTTGCTTCCCAGCTACAGTGCACATTTATCTATAGATGTGCACTGTAGCAAATCAGCTAAAAAAAATAAGTATAGCTCCACTGCTGGAGCTTGCTTTTTGTGCGTGAGGAGCTAAAATATACCAATATTAACTTTTTAGTACCACGAGTACTCTAAGGACTTAGGAGTAAAGCTTCAGATCCCTGAATTCATGTTTCCCAATGTTTTCCAAGATGGCCATGGTTTTATGGTAGTTGTTAATTGACTTCAGGCCCTAAAATATACATATTTTGGGTGTTCAGATTTCTGATTGGCAAATAAACGCATGCAAAATGGAGGACGAGTTTGAATCTTTTGATTGCTACTATATGTGTTGCTGATTCTAATTTTATCATACTGAGGACGATTTAAAAGAATAAATATCATTCATAATCATATCTAAAGTAACTGTAATCTCTTTCTCAAAAAAAAAAAGTAACTGTAATCTCAAAAAAAATGTTACAAAATAGAAATTGAGAACATAAATATGTCCCTGTAAATCAATTACAACCAATAAATTGAATCATTCCACCAATTACTAAAACTACTAGAAACCCATCATCATCTCCCCCCCTCAGAACAACAGCAACCCCACCAAAACCCCAAAAATCACCATGAAACCACCCCTCAAACTTGTACCACCGCTGGTTGGAGCCACAGCAGGGCCCTCAAATTCCACTGGAGAAGGTGCCGGAGAAAGATGGAAGAAATGCCTTCCAGACAACACCACAGTCACCAATTTTTGTCCCTTCTCACATTGGCCTTCAGCTCCACTGATAAAATAGAAAGGTCCTGACTTGTCAAGCTTGACCTTGGTGTTCCCATCCTTGTATACAGCAATAGGACTGGAAGTACTGCAACTATCATAGTCTTTTTTGCTCACTTGGACCACAGAGTCCTTGCTAGGATCATAGTTCCAAACTGTAAAGCAAAACAAAACCCAGATGAGTATGCAAATTCTTGAATCAAATAAACAAGACCCAGATGACGAAATGTGAAAAAAAAGAGAGTAAATTTTAGGGATTGTGTTTGTACCTAGTGAGTCTCCAATTTGGAAACGTGAGGCTTCAGCCCATTTGTTGAGGGATTCAGATTCTGAGGATGGGATTTTCCATGCATTGCTGTTGCCCCCGACTAATAATTCTCTAGCTTCTGTGAAGGAAATGAAGAGATATATGAACAACATTGAAGATAGTAGAGCTCTGTGTAAAGCCATGGTGGATATAATTCTTTTATGATTTTTAAGAGACAAAGAGAGAGAGAGAGTAGTGAGGAGGAGGAGGCCTTTGTGGCCTGTTTATATAGTGGCACAACAATAAAGAAAACTAGCCGTTATGGCAGGTTCTGAAAGTAGGTGACAAAGTGGTTTGCCGCCGCATCATCTTTTTGCTTTCTCCCTGTCATTTTAACGTTCGAGATCCGGTGGACCCATTTCAGACCTGGGCTTATTAAAATGGATTGTGTTTATTTTACACTTGATATTGTACACAACTATACACGCATACTTTTTACACTCAATTCATGATTTAAAATCACAATTTCAGTTCAAAAAGTTTTGAATTCACGTCATGATTTCAATGAAAAAGTGTGTATGTACGGTTGTGTGTAATAATAAGTATGTTCTAGTATTTACCCTATTAAAACAAATGACGTATTTACAACTTTTGCTATATCATGTTGAGGTGATCAACTATAGTTGTAGAAAAAAAGTGATGGGTATATATGAAAGTGATAATCCATCACTTTAATTGACTACTTTAATAAATTGCTACATTTGTAGAAGAACTTATTAAACCACTCTTTATGATTCAAAATAAAAGAGGGAAAGAAAATGATACAAGAGAGACAACCAAAATAAACTTTCACTTAGTAGCTATTCATTAAAATCATTTACACAATGTAATTTTATTTTAGCCAATTAGTACATAAACTTTGATATTATAGCAAATAGATCTCCTTAATTATTTTTTTTTTTTTTTTTGGGCAAAACTACACTATTGATCCTTAAAGTTTACCATGTGAGCGCAATTAGTTTATCAAGTTTCAAGTGAGCACTATCAGTCCTTAAAGTTTAAAAAATGAGCGGTACTAGTCCTTCGGCTAACTTTTGTTAAAGTATTTTGCTTATGTGGCTAACGGAAAAGTGACATGGCATTTGTAATTTTACTGCAGGCATTTACAAACTGATGTGGCAACTTAAGTGTCCTATGCCATATCAGCTATTTAATTATAAAGTTTTCATGTAATTTTTAATTGGATTTTATTTATTCTTATGCCAAAAAAAAAGAGAAATAGGATTGGCTTCAACCCCTCATTCTCTCTCCTCCCCTATTTTCCCTTTCTTCACTTCATCGTTTTCCAGTTTTCTAATCAAGTGGCCGGACCACCTCAAAGCCAACAATAATATACTGGAAACTCTCTTATAAATTTGAATCAATAACAACTAACCACCTCTGATTTATTGTGAAAATATTGTCGACATAGCAAATGCTATGTCCACAACATTTTCACAACAAATTTTATGTGGCAGGTTGTTACAAGTTGTTAATGGTGGAGTAGAAAAATAATTTCAATGATAAGTTCAAATTTGAATCAATAATAACTAATCACCTCTGATTTGTTGTGAAAATATTGTGGACGTAGCACCTCTAAAAAAAATTACAGTTACTACTTATCTCTAAAATTTATCCTTTTTATTTGTTTGAAAAATAAAAAATATATATTTCTAAATTATAATAGATGCAAATTATTAACTTTTATAAAAAAAATATAAATAATAATAATAATAATAGAAAAATCTCTGAACACGCGCGTGCTTAAAGGCTAGTAGTATATGATGATATATAGCAAGCCTAAGGGCATCTAAGAGCAACTCACATTCAGGAAATCTCTGCTATCTAGTAGCATCATTATGTACGCAAAAGCTAATTCCCCTCCCCCACACCCCACCCCACCCCCCCCAAACATGGTTTTCATTTAAGAAAAATTTATAATGAAAGTGCTTTTGGTAATTTTGAATATTTGGGGCACGCAAACAGAAAGCGACCACAAGTTATCACTGACCTTTTGTTAAACTTAAATAAATCTATAGATAAAGAGAAATATTATGTTTACAATATTTTCACAATAAATTTTAAATAGCAAGTTGTTATAGGTTGCTTTTTGTGGAATAAAAAAGTAATTTCAATATTAAGTTCAAATTAGAACCAATAATAACTAATCATCTATAATTAGTTATTAAAAGTATTGTAAAAATGTTATGGACATAGCACTTCTTATAGATAAAATGAGATTTAAGAAATTGCTATAGTTCAATTAACAATAACAGCCCTCTCAAAAAAAGAAAAAAAAGAAACAGGCCAGTGAGTTTATTTTAATTTAGATTAAAATTTGAAATCAGCCAAATAACAATTGTAAGGATAATTAATAAAGAGATAACTCATACTATAATATAATAGGACACGGTCCAGTCATAATTGAAGTTAAAAACAAAACAGATTCGTTCTATTTTCACTAGTCTTTTAGATTAAGTGGATCTCATTAATAATAATTTATTACTGACATAATACGATTTCACTAATGTTCATACATAGTAATCCTGATCCATAACTTAAAGACCAGTTCATTTTCCAAATCAGCATGGAAAATTAATCCTTTATTAATTAACACGTTAATAGTAACAAGTTTCTCATCCTAATTCCCTATGTAACCCTTAAATTTTATCTGGGAAAGTGGCATATGTTACATGATTGATGCAATAATTGATCGTAATACTATCAAACCTGAAAGGGTATTTTTATGTTTAAGTCATCTAATAAACATGAAGAGGCACTTTTCCTGAGAATTCTAGCATTTTGCTCTTTTTTTTTTTTTTTAAATTAGCAATATGTCTATATTTTGAAACTATTTAGGTCTATGTTCCTGTTTTGAAACTCGATTTTATTAAAATCAAGTTTTAATGTAAAACTCGATTCGTTTAAAATTGAGTTATGCCAAAAAAAAAAATTGTGGAATCGAGTTCATGGAGCTCGAGTTCCATTCAAGGTACTCGAGTTCCATAAACTCAAATACTTGAGTTCCATTCAAGTGCTCGATTTTTTTTTTTTTTTTTTTTAAAGTTTGATCGCCCCATACTCGATTTTCTATAAATCATATGTTATATTGAAACTTGATTTTTTTAAAATCGAGTTTCAAAACAGGAACATAAACCTAAAGAATTTCAAAACATAGACATATTGCTAAATTTAAAAAAAAAAAAAAAAAAAAAAAGAGCAAACCGGTAGAATCCCCTTTCCTTGGAAAACAAACAAAACCTGTTCACGTTTACAGCCCAGGGTTAATCAGAATCCAATTATACGTACAACTGTGAATAGTTGTATTTCACACGTGGCACTCATGAGCAGCTTCGAGTACTCCGAACCAACAACCGAACCATAGTCTTAAACTGAACCTAAGGGCTATAAAGAGAGCCAAAAACCCTACCTTTGTTTCTCGATCAGTACAAGTCAGTGTAGCATTTGGGTCAGTGTTCACTGTGTTTGAATATATCAATGGCTTCCCTGAAAATTGTTACTCCAATCACCCTCTTGATTGTGTTGTTTACCTTCTCTGAAGCTAGAGAGTTTGTGGTTGGAGGCCATGAAAATTCATGGAGTTTTCCAACTTCTTCAGACTCTCTTAATGGCTGGGCTCAGAAAGAGCGATTTGAAGTTGGCGATATTCTTAGTACTCTCTCTATCTCTCTCTCTCTCTCTCTCTCTCTCTCATTTGTTGAGATTAGTCTGATGCTTGGTACAACTTACTTTTCAATTTTTTGAAAATAAGATTAATTTAGGATTAAAAACTGTATTTAGAAATATTACTGTTAAACTTTTTTTTTCTTTGGATAATTTTTTTGAAATTGTTTTTTTTTTTAGAAGAGAAATGGTGTTACTTGGTTAATTAGCCTGTTAGGGCTTTTTTTATTTTATAAATTTTGATAGTTATAATAATGGGAATATGGATTCGATTCTGATTTTCTTAATCCACTTTGTTAGGGTTATAATTTATATTTACAAACTGGATTTATTCACGTATTTGCTTAACAAATGAACCCCATTTGACGAGAAATTGAAAACCCAGTTCGTGCATGATGCATGCTTGTGTAGAAAATTATTATTTTCTTTTAAAAAGATTGGGGTCTCATTTTATTGCATATTGCTCTTTTATATAATCCATAAGGTCTATTTTGATGTTCCACTTTTTTCTCAATCGTATAACCACAATTTCTTCATTTTCTTGAATCTCAGTCTTTGATGAACACGACCCCTTGAATGACTCAGTACTTGAAGTGACAAAGGATGACTACGATAAATGTTACGTATCAAATCCAATCAAAGAACATAAGGATGTCAACACCAAAGTAGAGTTGGACAGGTCAGGACCATTCTATTTCATAAGTAACGCTGTGGTGAGCTGTGAGAAAGGCCAGAAGCTGACCGTGGTTGTGTTGCACAAGCATCCTAAGCCTCCTCCGCCACCGGCTCCTTTAGCAAGTCTAGCACCATTGTCTTCGCAACCAAAGGGTCCTTTAGCAAGTCCAGCATCATTGATTCCGCCACCAAAGGGTCCTGCACCAAGTCCAGCACCATTGTCTCTGCCAGCAACAGCTGGTGCGTTTGGATTGAGGGGTGGATTTGTTGGTTTTGTTGTGGGAATTATGAGTTTGGTGGGAATAGTTTTTATTTGAGGGACATGTGTGAAGACTGTGTGAATGCTGCAGATTGCAGAGGGGAGATGTGAACTTGAACTTTGAAGATATGAAAAGATTACCATGATTTTTATGTTACTACATAGGAAGGATATGGAGTTGCATTGTTTTGTAATTTTTTTTTCTTGCTTTCTATGCACTAATCATTAATGCATTATTATGGTTGAGTCTTGAGTATTTGTTCCCTTCCTTTTCCTTTTCTTTTTTGGTTTAATATAAATTTCAGTGATCTTATTTTTTTGTTATTTATTTTTAACTTATTTTATTTACATAGAATTTGTCAAATTTTTACTTATCTTTTTTGTAAAGTATGATTGTATTTTTTTTTTAATCTTATTTTTTAAGTCAGATCAACCAATAAAAATAAGTTTTTTTTTTTTTTCCAAAGTAGCATATATACCCTTTCACCTCATATTAAAAAATCAAATAAAAAAAATTCAATTTTTATAACTTATGAGAATTTATTTTTTAAATAAATTAAAGATCAATATTTATTTTTTATGATATAAAGAGGAAGATAGGAAAATTATCAATCTTGTGTTGTGTTTTTTGACTTTTTAAAAAGAGCATTGTTTTTTCTACCTTTTCAATAAATAAATAAAATAGTCTTTTGAACATCCTCAATGAAATAAATGACTAACAATATGGATTGAGGATATTTCTAATATAAAAAATTACATTATTGAATCTGAAGTATCTTCGGATGTATTCCAGAGTTTTCAACGTTGAAATGACATAATATCACGGTTTTCTTATCAAAAAAAAAATTACAATATTGAGCTATGGGATCAAATAATTGAAGAGTTTAATTAATTAGTGTATTTTATGAATTCTTTAATTTGATTCTATTTTAGTTTATAATTTAGATACCATGATAATATCTACATTTCACTGCGAGAACCAAACGAAGTCCAGACCCAATTCCCATGCCTAATTTAGCTGCAAATGGAACTACTTGAAACTTGCACATGAATAATGCATATGCTTCTGTGAAGTTAATCTTTGTGGCCAACAAAATTTACGAAAACGTCAAATTGAATTCAAAGTTGAATCAGGGTTTATGGTATATTATATCGTTGGGCCAATAACAAAAAGATAGCAAAATCTTGGCATCTTATCTCTTTTATCTGTTATGATATCTTATAACAGTTTACAGGTTTGAGAAACTTCCTCCAAAATATATATCATGACAAGCGGGTTGTTCCATATCATTGTTATGATAACTTATCAGATCTTCTAGATTTCCTAAGATATTCTATTAATAAATTTATTTAAATCTTAACCACTCTTTTATGATTTAAAGATTTAGATTCTGCCATGTCAGCATTTGACTAACAATAATCTTTAAAAATATATATATATATATATTGCAAATAAAACAATTAAAATTATTGTTAATGAAATGCTGATATGGCAAAATCTAAACCATTAAATCATTAAAGAATGGTTAAGATTAAAGAAAATTTATTTAGTAGAGTACCTTAAGAAATCTAGAAGATCTAAATAAGATATCATAACAGTGATATGGAACAACCCGCCACTTGTCATGGTATATATTTTGGAGTAAGTTTCTCAAACCTGTAACTTGTTATAAGATATCATAACAGAGATAAGATGCCAAGATTTTGCTATCTTTTTGTTATAGGCCCTGATTCAACTTTGAATTCATTTTGACGTAAATTTTGTTGGCCACAAAGATTAACTTCACAGAAGCATTTGCATTATTCATGTGTAAGTTTCAACATGACCAAATGTGAAGTAGTTCCTTTTGCAGCTAAATTTGGCATGGGAATTGAGTCTGGACTTCGTTTGGTTCTCGCAGGGGAATTGAATTATAATTTATTTGAATTTTTATTAGATTTTATAAATCTATATATTTGTCTTCAAAACATCAGTGAAATGTAGATATTATCATGGTATCTATATTATAAACTGAAATAGAATCAAATTAAAGAATTCATAAAATACACTAATTAATTAAACTCTTCAATTATTTGATCACGTAGCTCAATATTGTAATTTTTTTTAATAAGAAAACCGTGATATTATTTCATTTCAACGTTGAAAATTCTGGAATACATCCGATGATACTTCAGATTCAATAATGTAACTTCTTATAGTAGAAATATCCTCAATCTATATTGTTAGTCATTTATTTCCTATTCTGAAAGGGTAGCAACTCTTTCATCATTCTCTTCTTATTTGACTTAAGTGGTAATATTTGATTTAAGTGGTAATTAATGGGTATAGGATGAGATTTCATATTCAATCTAGAAAACAAAATCTACCTCTCCAATTTTGCTCCCCCGTAATGGAAGCTAAAAATAAATTTTTAAAAAAATGTAATGGAGCAAAAATTTCTTCTAACTTATTCTTTTTTTTTTTTTTTTTGAGAAACCAGACCCAGAAGCCTGGGAAATTTATTCAATAAAAGCCAAATTAATGAACATCTCTAAACACAAAGGGAGCAATGTCATCAGGTAAATCCTCTAACCAAACCTGAAAACCAACACCAGACTTAGCTTTTTTAGCCAACGCATCAGCAACAGAGTTGCATACACGGCTAGTATATGAAAATTCAACATATTGAAACCCAGTAAATTGTGACCAAATATCATCAAGGACACTCCCATAGCTTGCAAATTGACCCGAGCCATTCTTCAGCGCCTCAATGACTGTGACTAAATCCCCTTCAATCACCACTTGATTCAAACCGATCTCCAAAGCAAATTGGACCGCCCTCTGACATGCCAAAGCCTCCAATTCTGCCACGGATTGCCTGAAAGGAATGGGCATGGTTAATGCTCCAATCGGATCACCCCTGTTGTCACGGGCAATCACTCCCACACCTGCCGAGTTCGAAGCTTGAAAGACCGCAGCATCAAAGTTGATTTTATAGAAATACGGATCAGGAGGGCGCCACCGTTGAATCACTTGAGGCTGAGGGGGACTCAGCTCAACCTCACGGGCTTGAAGAAACTCTTGAAGTAAGCTACCAGCCTCCCTGCAAATGCTATCCACAGGCCGGATAGCTCTGTTGAAGTGAATGGCATTGCGCCTATTCCAAACGCACCATCCTGCTATAGCAAATATTTCAGCTTTGTAATCCTCCTGACTCTGCATAAACCTGGCCAACAGCTCTCTGTAATTCATGGGCTGAACAGGGGCGTATTGGCGAAACCAATCCAAGGATGACCAAACACCAACAACCTCCTTGCACGACCAAATAGCATGAACTGAATCATCAGGAAACTCACCACACAGATCACAGGTATCAAATTCTGTGATGTGCCGATGATGCAGATTCATCTTTGTTGGCAACGCCTCATTACACGCCCTCCAGACAAAATTTTTGATTTTGTTTGGCATCCGGAGTTGCCACAGCCACCTCCAGAATTTCTTTTGGCTTTCTGCATTCGAGCTCCCTGCATTGGACCTGGACTCACAAGATACAATTAATTTATAAGCACTGCTAGTTGTGAACATACCTGAAGGAGTGTGCTTCTAAGCAATACGATCAGGGGGTCGCCTTGGACTCAGCGGGATGGCTAGAATTAAATCGGCTTTATGGGGAAGGAAAAAATTTCGCACCATCTCTTCGTTCCACCTGACTTGGTCCTGATCAATTAGATAACTCACTTTTGTCTGCGCTGGCACTTGGGTCAACGGGGAAATAGCCAAACCATTTTCTTTTTCCGGCAGCCACCTATCCTCCTTGATCCTCACCCTCTCTCCTGTCCCCACCCTCCACACCATTCCCCTTCGAACAACATCCCTAGCACTCAATATACTTTTCCATGCATAGGATCCCACATTAGAGTCTCTTGCTTCAAGAATAGAACAGTCCGGAAAAAATCTTGCCTTGAATACTCGATGGCAAAGAGAGTTTGGGTTATTAATCATCCTCCAAACCTGTTTGGCTAGCAAAGCATCATTAAACTTCTCAATTTCTTTAAACCCCATACCACCAAGCTCCTTAGCCTCACAAAGTCTTTCCCATTTAACCCAGTGAATCTTCATGTTCCCTCCGCTATACCCCCACCAAAATTTTCATATCAAAATTTCCAACTCTTTAATCAGTCCTTTTGGAAGCTTAAAACAACTCATTGTGTAAGTGGGAATTGCTTGAATGACTGATTTAATGAGGACTTCCCTACCAGCCTGAGACAAAAGTTTTTCCTTCCACCCTTGAAGTTTCTTCCACACCCTTTCCTTAATATAGATAAAGCTTTGTTTCTTAGCCCTACCCACAAGAGCTGGCAACCCTAAATACTGTTCATACCGACAAATTGCAGGAACACCCAGAATAGCTTGGATCCGATCCTTCATATCCGGAGGGGTGTTAGAACTAAAGAAAATATTTGTTTTGTCACGGTTAATTTTCGGCCCAGACCCTCTCTCATAAATAGCCAAAATATCTAGTATCTTCTGACATTCCTCCTCCTTTGCATGACAGAACAAAATACTGTCATCAGCAAAAAATAAATGAGATACCTTAGGACCATTCCGGCAAATAGCTACACCCTGGATATGCCCTTCCATCTCTGCGGAATGAAGTAAGCTTTGGAGACCCATTGCACACATGAGAAAGAGATAAGGAGACAAAGGATCACCCTGACGAAGTCCCCATTCCGGTTTAATAAATCCCACAGGCTAACCATTAAGAAGCACAGAATAAGATACAGATGATATGCATGACATAATAAGCTTCACCAATCTATCTCCCAGACCCAAATGCCGCATGATTCTTTCCAGAAATTCTCATTCCACCCTATCGTAAGCTTTACTCATACCAAGCTTAAGAGCCATTTGGCCCACCTTACCTTGGGTTTTCCTTTTAAGATAGTGGAGAGTTTCAAAGTCCACAAGCACATTATCAATTATAAGTCACCCAAACAAAAAAGCACTCTGAGCTTCAGGAATGGTTTTAGCTAAGAATTTTTTCAAACGATTAACCACCACCTTTGAGATCAATTTATAAACAACATTGCACAGGCTAATAGGCCAAAAATCAGAGGCTTTCTTAGGATACTTTATCTTAGGAATTAAAGCAATGAAAGTAGAATTAAGGGATTCTGGAACCACACCTGTATTGAGTGCTTTAAGCACCACTGTAGTGACATCCTTCCCAACAATATGCCAGAAGGACTTATAAAATACAGGTGACATCCCATCAGGTCCAGGTGCTGTCAAAGGGGCCATCTGTTTAAGCGCTATCCCCACCTCATCTATATGAAAATCACGCCCCAACAACTCAGCTGTTTCCTCAGTAATAGCTGGAACGCCCCAACAACTCAACTGTTTCCTCAGTAATAGCTGGATGAATGCCCTGCAAAATACTGTCAAAATCCAAAGGATTTGAGGTAGAAAAAATAGTCTTGAAATAGTCCTCAAAAATCCCACCCAATCGGCTTACCTCTTCCACCCATATTCCAGCATTATCCTCCAAACCTAAAATAAAATTTCGTTTGTTCCTTTGATTTGCTCGGCTATGGAAATAGCGTGTGTTGCTATCTCCCTCCTTTAGCCAAGCATTGCGGGACCTTTGCTTCCACATACTCTCTTCCCTATATTTGAGCTTTTGAATTTCATCCCTTAGTTGATAAATCTTCCTAGGATTTGATACATAGCTGGATTTAATCTCTAAAGCATCTATATTTGTCAGTATTAATTTAAAATTGTAAAAAAAAAAAAAAATCTTTACAAATGAATTTTGATTTGGAGTATTTTTCAAGGTTCTAGTAATTTTACAAGAATTCTCAAACATATCTTGTGTGATTATAAATAATGCAAAGTAATCTAAAATGTCTACATGTGACCAAGAGTCTTATAGCCCAACATCAAAATTTCATGATTAGAGAATGTTTTATTTTTTATATAAGATCACAATAATATCCTAATTAATACCCATTCAACATAACAAAATAAAATAAAATTTTTGCATGTAAAAATACCTATTATCACTTCACATTCCTTTTCTTTAGCTAATTATTTCTTCATATTCCTAATTATGTATGTTCTAGTGGCACACTACTCCCTAGCTTCACAGCTTATAAGGCAGCAAGTGGGGGGGGTTTCCTTCGATGTGGGACTCTGAGCCTTGGTTACAACTGCACCTCTTGGCCTTGCGCAAAAATGGTCTCCACATTAACTATTCAAAAAAAACTCTTTAATATGTTTATCTCCCTAACATTGGAAATAAAAATGGTGTTAATAGTGAGGCTGTATAAAAGTGATTATCTATTAGACACAAACTATCACTTTATCAAATGATTCAAATTGTAGAAAAAGCTATGTTTGTAACAAATTTGAATTCGAAATGCAAATAGTTTAGCAAAATGATTACCATTTATTGCAATTTTTTAATGCACCAATTATTGTCTACCATTTATTGCAATTTTTTAATGTGCCAATTATTGTCTCTTTATATATGCAAACGATAAAAATAATAGAATTTAAATTTATGACATTCACTTTATAATAATTTTTTTATCATCGTATCAAAATACTAAATCATGCCTCTTTTATTCAATAATAACAAAAAAATTATTAATTAAGTTAACTGAAACCTACCACCATAACTAATTATTACATTTGATGGGACATGGAATATCACTTCCACTATGCCTTTCCTTGCCAATATATCGGACAACCATGTGCCTTTTTGTCATTGCAAAAAGGTTAGAGAATTATCAATGAGAAACATACATCTCAGTGTATTAACCGTCCAAGTTTGTATTATGATAATGGATTAACTAGACAGAGAAATCAAATATGGTAACTTTTTTTAGAGAAAAAAATACAATAATTGTTTAAAATAATATTATGGGTGACTATTTCATCTAATGATTAACTAATTAGCTGCCCCTACAAATTCCTTAGCAACATGGGTTGAGTTATGAAAATTGAGTAATTTCATATGCTCTGAACCAATAACCAAGCCTGTGTCCCAAACCTAATGTCTATAAATAACCAAAACCATGCCTTAACTATCACCATTAAATAGAGGAGCTTCTTAATTCATTCACATTTCTTGCTCTTTGTGCTAATTGAATCAATGGCTTCCATGAGAACTACTATAATCCCATTTATTACCCTGTTACCTTTGCTTTTTATGTCCTCCGAAGCAAGTGGTGAGATCTCTGTTGGAGGCAACAAAACTTCATGGGGGGCTCCATCACCTTCATTGTCCTTCAATGAGTGGACAAAATCAATCCGATTCAAAGTTGGCGATCTACTCGGTAATTTTCCATCTCAATTCCCAATAACTTTCTTTCATATGTGTCTTATTTTTTTAGACATGCATGTAGTATAGTTTGCAACCTTAGTCCATGTATATATGGTTTTGTTTGTGCATTTTCATGCTTTTCTATATCTGGATTTTATGTTCTCTTTTTGCACTTTCCTGCAATTTAGCTCTAATTTAGCTCTAGTGTAATCATGCATATATCATGCATTATTTTAAAGAAAATTATACAAATAATCGTGCATTGTATCAGCATTTAATAAATTTATAAATTTATGATATTTAATCTGAATCATAAAATAGATCTATTTCAACCAAAGAGCACTATATTATAACATTCACAACATACATTTAATCATGCACATTCTTTTTGCTCATTTATGTTTTAGAACTCTCCATATGGTTTCTCATTTGAATGCTTGCACTCTCTTTCGACTTCAACTCTAATTCTAATGCATCCTCATTTTCTTGGCTAATGCAGTGTTTCGGTATGACCCTAATGTTGACTCAGTATTGCATGTGACAAAGGAAGATTACGAGACCTGTAACAACGTGAACCCAATTAAAAAATACGATGGGGGCCTGACCAAGATTGAGTTGGACACTGCAGGAACATTCTATTTCATAGGTGTTTCTAAGGAAAAATATAATGAAAATAGTCAGAAGCTAATTTTGGTTGTCCTGTCTGATGATGTATACTCGGGAAGACAAAGTAGCCCATCTTCGAAATTCGAATGCAGATTGGGTGCCAATAAGATTCCGAAACCGTTTCTTCCTCAAAACAGAAAATACTCCTCCCGTTTCTCAAGAGCCAGCGCCTGCACCAGTTAGTGGTGCTCATGGATTAAAGGGTGGATTTATGGGTATTCTTATGGGAGTAGTAGGGTTTTTAGCATGGATGGAGGTAGACTTGGGCATTGGGGGGCAATGGCCCCCCCTAATTTTTTTATAAAAAATATTAATATATATAGCTACTAATTTTAGCAATTTTGTTCTATAAAATTACACTTTGCCCCCTTAATAATATCATTGATTCTTTTAAAAGTAATACTATAGTCACAAACTTTTTTACAATATTTTTATAAACTGTTGAGATAGCAAATTTTTATTGGTTTGCATCTAAACCTACCACTTATATCACTTTTTTACTTATTAATAACCACTCACCATATCAACAATTTGTAAAAAAAAATTGTAACTCTAGCATTTTCCTCTTTCTAAATGTCATAAAAAAATTTATAGGTACAAGTCCCAAAAAAATTAGTCCAACAACAAAAATTACGCTAAAAACAATTAAATTCAATTTTACCAAAAACAAACAACCTAACCCTTTAAAAAATTTTAAATAAAATAATTTTATCCTTACCCAATAACAACACACACATCAAAAGCACAAAAAAAGAAAAAATAGAAAAACCCTTACACTCTATTTGTTTCAGCAATAACATTTTCTAAAAATTGGTTCATTTTCCAAAGAGCATTTTCTAGAAATCTGTCTTATTTTTTAGTGTATGGTAACGACCTTGAGAATGTTTTTTGGTGTTTGGCATACAATTTTTTTAAAATATTTCTTGTATAAGCAATTTTTTTTAAAATATTTCTTGTATAAAACTAATTAATGTAATCATTATAAATGAAAAACCAAGAATGAATTTGGTTTTCATACTAAAATTTTGACAATAGATATAATCAAAATTAATTAATTGTCAAATTTTCATCATCTCTACCACTCATCTTGCTCATATATATAGAAAATAACGTACGTATACACACACACACACACACATCAACTATTTGTCTACTATGGTCAACCACAAGTCTTCAATATTACTCTAAATTATGTATTTACATAATGTACTGCATAATATATCTCCACTGTATAGTATCTGCCAACAAAAAAAGTATTTGCCAACAAATGCAATTCTCCTAAACAATTACCATTCATTATATAACAATATTATTAGTCCACTTAAAGATTGTCCCATGTAAAAGCAATTTAGAGCAATATAGATACTATGTTAAAAAATTTCATCTTTTACTTCATTCATTCTTTCTTCTTCTTCTTTATTTATTTATTTATTTTTTTTTTTTTTTTTTGCACTTTATGTATGAAAAAGAAGTAACGTCTACCTGAAATCCATCAAACCGAAAAAATTTTAGAGAAAAAAGAAAATAGAGCTTGAAATTCAAAGCAAAGAATTGGGATTTTGGTAGAGAGGAATGAAATAATTACCGCTGCAAATTTTTTCTCCTTTGCAAGTCAAAGCTATTAACCGATTAGTGAAGGAAAAAAAAAATCTAATCAGAGAATTGTGTTACAGAGGGGAAGAGAAACATAGAGAAAAGAGAGAAGAGAGATAGTTAAAGAGAGAGATCTATGGGAAGATGAGAGACCAGAGTTAGTGATAGTAAGGGTGTGAGGAGAGAAAAAGTAAAGGGAAGAGAGAAAAAGTGAGAAAACTTACCATGAGAGAGAGAAGGGGCCAAACAATTATGTTTCCCACGGCTATCGACGAAGATAATATTTTTAGGAGATGCAACGCGTGAAAGAGGGATTGTTTTCCAAAAAAAAAATTTGAAAAACAACCTATAGAAAATAAGCCTTATTTTTATTAGAGTTTTCCGTTGACCAAAGATAGTTTTCCATTGACCAGGTTTTTTTTTAGCTACCAAACACTGGAAAATGTGAAAAATTATCTTTAAAGAAGGTTTTCCAACGAAACAAACAGAGTATTAGCAATTAGTTAAGCAGCAGAGCTAGAGGCCAGAACTACCACACATAACCAACAGCAAAGCCGCCCCCTAACTCTTAGTTCTGGCTCTGCCCCTAATTTTTAGTGGGGATGGTTTTACTTTAAGAGAGAAAGAGATGTGTGCATTATGTTGATCGTTCTTTTACTTTGTTTTGGTAAGGATGCAAAAGAGACACATGAACTTGTGAAAAATAAATATTACATGTTAAGGATTGGCTTGTTATATTTGATGTTCAAATACATTTAAATATGATCAGCCAGTTTTAATCTATTTCTTTTTACTTTTGCATGGTATTTTTTTTTTTTCTCACTAACGTAGGTGTTTAGAGTACTTTGAGCATATTATTCCTTGATGTGTAGTCCTTCATTCCATAGATATCAAAGTAATTTAGACATTTATTTATTAGGTGGTAAAATTTGCAATAGTTTTAGTATTTTCCCATTTTTTACATGTGATAATCAATGCTTGTTTAGAACCCTAATTATGTCTTATTACCAATTTTTAAACTAATTAACAATTTAAGCCCTATTGATAGATTTGCTCATTTACAATTGCATGAAAATAAACTGAAACAGTAAACAATCCCAAAAATCATATCATTGATAAACAATGTTATGCTAGAAAGAAAACCCAAATCAGGCAAAAACTCTCCAAGTCTAGTTAGTAATGAATCCACTAGTGAAAATAGTTGAAATACATATCAACTCACAAAACCTTCCAAGTTATGTAGTGACTAGGGGTGTTCATGGTGCAGTGCGGTACGGTTTTGGGCAATTTTTAGCACCGCACTTTACGATGCGGTTTAGCTAAAACTATAACCGTATCGCAGCTCATTTTTGCAGTCACATGTGCAGTGCGGTGCAATATATAAAATACAATTTAAATGGTTTACTGGTATATTTTTCAAAGTTTGGGTTTTTTCTGCCCAACCCAAAACTGATTTTTCCCTTTATTTTAAGCAAAGTTTTGAACTATTGAACTAGTTTTTCTTTATTTTGGACTAGCTTTCCTAATCAACACTTGCTAAGGTTAATAAACTTTTTTTTTTGAAAATTAGGGTTATTAAACTATTAATAATATATTTAATGTTAAAAGAATAAATATATTAATATATAGAGATAGTGCATTATGGTGCTATTTGTGCGGTTTTCTTATTATAAAACCGCAAATGTATTCAAGCACCCCAAGCTCTTGTTAGCAGCAGACTTTGTCAAGTCATTTCTCCTCACTAGTTCACCGGATTCTACAAGTTGAGCCACCAACTGCAAGCCACCATCTCTTCTTGGATTTGTGGGATTGCACTATGATTTCCAACACCAATCACTCAACCAAAGATCAGTCAAAGGTAATATGGAGTGTTTGGATAATCTCCTCTCAAAGCTTTGTGAATTTGGAGATGGTGAAGGATAGAGGCTACAAGGATTTTCTCTCTAAGGGAATGGGTAGCTCTCTCTCTCTCTTTTCATCTCAGAAATAGGGTGGGAAAAAGTAGGATTTATAAGACTACAAAAAGGGTAATTGTATAGGAACATAAGAGAAATAAAACCAACTAATTTTTCTAAAGTGGAAAATTCACTCGACCTAATTTTAAGTGAAACTCTCTATTTAAATATTTTTCACTTTGTTCGCAATCCGCCTGACACCATAATTTCACTTGAGCGAAATTCCAAAACATGTATACTAATATTAGTTCCTGAACCCCTTGTCTCCAATGTAAATACAACCCAAAATGAATAGAATACATAAGAATATGCTAATATAATTAAAATCATCTAGCACAGAATTTTGTTATTACAAAATGCACTAACAATTGTTTAGTGTTCTTATAAATTATTGATGTACTTTATAGGTCAAAATCTAAATTACATTTTTTTTTTTTTTTGTAGGGGACAAATTACATCCTTCAATTTGGGTGAATTGTTATTTATACAAACCTTAAGAGGTTGAGTGTCATTTTCTCATTTGAGAGAAGTGTCATTTCATGGATTAAGATGAAACTAGGTAGAATGATCGGAAGCCCAAATATTAATTGGTGTCTTAGTTTGATGATAAAGAGCTATCATCAAGAGCGAACGCCATAGGTTGAAACTCTAAAAAAAAAAAAAAAATAGATGCCTTAAATTAAAATATTCCAAAAGTAAAGAGCATTCAAAGAAGAAAAAATCGTTAACAAAGTGAGAATAAAGCTACAAATATATTATAAAGATAGTATAAATAGCTAATTTACATAATGTGGGGACAATTTTTGCCTAAACCAAGTGTTGCATTTGTAGTCATTTTTGGCTTGGAGAGGTTAACCAGTGGTACTCTATCACCATTGGTCATCCCTTATATGGCATGAAGAGGAAGGCTTTCCTTCCAATGTGGGACTCTCCAAGCCAAAAATGACTACAAGTGCAACACTTGGTCTAAGCAAAAATTGTCCCCACATATAATTATCTTGTTGTTTTCTTAATAATTCACAATATTTTACACTTTTACCTAAAATGGTGATTTCTATTTAAAAGGCATTATGTTGGAAAGTCCCAAAGAAAAACTAAAGAAAATTCCTTCTTATTGGTTAGTTTATTTCTTTTTTTATAGAACTCGCGTACTTTTTCTAAGTAAATAGATACATATTGCCATATAACCGTGTCAATAGTCTTGTAATTCAGTAATATTATTAGATTTTGTAATATGGAGAACTTTTGGTTCAAATCTTCTCCTCCACTTGTGTGTGTAAGTGTGCATGCATGCTTAGTCTTACTTACACTACTTTTTACCATTTTTCAAATAGAAAAATGAATCATAATCAAGTTACACTCGTTAAAACTAGTTCATAAAATTTTGTTGACTTGTATTTTTAAAATTTCATCATTTGATTACATGTTATCTTTGTTTTTGACATATATGTCAAATTTTATGTAAATTTTATTTACTATCCAATCTATAAACTCTTTTTTTTTTTAATTTTAAAGTTCAAGAAACTTGAAATTTTAATAAGAAACTTGACATTTAAACATTATATAGATGAGATAGTTATTCATTTATGATCATTTTAATATTTTGTTAGCATGGTTGGTATTATAAAAAAATATAATCCAATAGTGATTTGTTAAAAAAAATAATAATAAAAAATTATCAAATAATATAGCATTGATGAAAATTACATAATATGGAACATGAAGCTAACTTTAAACATATAAATTTTTTTTTCCTTTCTTAAAAAAATAAAATAAAAAATAAAATTCTGATTTGGTACCTTTTGGCTAGTTTTGGAAGCGAGCTTAACAGAGCATGTTTTTGAGTCAGATTTTTATTTGTGTGGACAACTCTGCAGCCTGTAGTGGATGACAAAAAAGAAAAGGGTGTTCTTGTGATTTAGAAAAAAAATGTGAGGACATTTTGGGACTTCTGTCAAATTCATTGGACCTCTGGGCTGGAAGCCTGTTTTTTTATGCTGGAAAAAGCCCATTCTCTCTTACTCTCTATCTGTGTCTCTCTGTCTCTGTGACTGTCTTTCTTTCCTATCTCTTTGCTCTCTCTGAGGATGTAAAAACTTTCAAGCAACTTCCAAGGTAAACGCTTTTCTTTCCTTAGACTCTGGTTACTCTGAATTCGGACTTTTCTATTACACTTGTTTTATTTAAATATATATATATATATATTTTTTTTTTCTTTTATGTATGAATTTTCAACGTGTCTGGCTAGTTCTGGAGTTCAATTCTGCATGTAAAGCACTTCTCGAGAAATTAGAGGATTTTATTCTCTCTGGGTTCCTTTTTTATCTTTTAATACTTCTTTCTTTCTTTTTCATTTCGGTTTATCCCAAAAAAAAAAAAAAAATCGTTGCATTTTGTTTTGTTTTGTGATATGATGAATTTTTGTGCGTTATGATAATGGGTATGAATGTATGATACTATGATGTCCTGTTGAGTGTGTGTTGGTGGTAAGTTTGTTGTGTTGGTGTGTTTTTATTTAAAGTTTGTTGATTTTGCACATACCCATTTGACTTTAGCTGATTTTAGTTCATATTAATGGTGTCTTGGTTTAGTTGGTGTACGGTTTTAGGAATTGGGGTTGTGGGTTTTGAGCATAAGCAGAAACTGGAGTCGAACTTGGTTGTGTAACGTATGTGTCTGTGAAAGCAACTTCAAGAACCAATTTTTATCTCCTCTTGCAAAGAGGTTTTAGAATCAACTTGGTTCTCATTGTAAAAGAACCTCCTTTTTGGCTTGCTGTCAATGCCATTAGTTTAAAATGTCCAGAATGGTTTCTCCAAAGGAAGAAATGTCCATGTATAGCTCCTTTTGTGGCATTGTTTTGAATTCAACTGTGTAAAATTGAGAAACAAAGCCTAAGGACTGCTTCTAGTTCCTGAATAGAGACTGACAATAAGTAATCAATAGTGACTGAGATACAAAAAAATATTTAACTGTCCGAATAATTGTCTTTTCCAAATGTCTTTCATTGTCCTTGTAGGCAAAATAGACTGGTTTTGATCCTCTATTTCAAAATAGTAGGGCTAACATGCTATTCATGATTGTATGCTGTGGTTGCAATGTAATGACATATTTTGATACTCTAACTTAACAAACAACAACTTTCTAGGTTGGACTTTATGATTCTTTTAAAAGTTTAAAAGTACCTTTTGTGATTTTCAAAATATTATTAAGTATATGCACAGGTTCCTCAATTCTTTCTTTGTAATCTTTTTTGAGTTTCAATTATGAAACTTGGGAATTAAAACTTAGAAAAATGAAACTATGGTGTGTGTATAAAACTTACTAGTTAATAAAATATTAGAGGTAATATATAACCAATGGAGAAAATATGACCATTTGAAATGTGATGGTTGGAAAAATAATAAAGAAAGAATGAAGAAAGACTATTTAGCAAAATAGTTTTTTTGATGCAGGTGTATGTGAAATGTGGGTTACCTAAAATAGTTCTTTTTTTTTTTTGCAAGAATTTAGCAAAAGATATATTGATATTGATGTGAATTCTCAAGCTGTACTCTTTCAAAGCTTGTTTTAGAAAGTTTCTGAGCAGACGTTTTATCTTGGTCTTAAGGATGGACTGTGGTTCTCTAAACTTTACACATAGCGCAATGGTCTTATTGTGTGGTAAAGGAAAGTTTTTAACACCCAAAGTGGGGCCATTAAATGCTTCCTTCCAAAAGAATGCAGAACACCTGAGGCTTAGCCGACATCTGGGTCTTGGTTCACTTGATTCTTTCCAGGTATGCCTTGTTGAGAATTCACAGCTCAGTTTGTTGGTTGTGTAATGCACTTGATTGGAAAACATTGATGAAAGCTCTTGATATTTTATTTGGGAAAATTGTGGAGTACTAGCCATCTAGCTTTAAGCCAATTTCATCGTATGCAAGGTTCTAGGGACCCTCTATTTTTACAGCTGTATTTCCATACTTGTACACTCAGGCATTGCTTATTAGTCAGTTATTGCTGTTTTTTGTTCTTGTAAGTGTACGTATGTCAAACTTCCAATTACAATTAGGGTGTTTGGCAAACACACAAGACCAATTCAGTCTGGTTTTGAACCAATAAAAAAATTAGTTCAAGTTCAAGTCAATGAGCTCCGGGAATCAGTCTCTGCAAAAAAAAAAAAAAGGGTGGGTGGGAAGGCAAGGGTGCCTACCAATCACCTCTCCAGGATCCACAAAAGTGGAAGCTTTGTGCACTAGATTAAAAAATAAATAAATAAAATCCTTTTAAGTCAACGAGTTCTAGTGCAAACAACACTGAACTCACCTATAAAAGAAAATTAATTTAATCTTGAACTAGTTTCGGTTTATATGTAGTTTTTATAAACCATGTGATAACTGTGTTTTATTCTTTTTATATAAACATTTAAGCACCACACTTGAATGCAAACATGACAAATTGATAACCAGTTACATATTTTATAAAATTTGACAAACACAAAAAAACTAAAAACCAATTATAATATTCTTGGCTAGCCAATTTTATGGTCTTCCAAATCCCCAAATAAGTTGCCCACAGTCATGTATTCCGGTGCTTATAAAAGACTAAATAAAAGAAGGAAAAAGTAAATAAAAAAGGAAAAGACCTTAATTAAATGAGCTATTGTTTTGGGTGAACTTCCTAGTAATGGCCTTGAACAATAGCCCCAGCCACAGCTTGTACAATATGCAGTATTGTGCCATTGCTTCAAGTTATAACATATTTAGGGTCTACTGTAATAATCACTGAGATTTTCTGTTAAAGCTTTTTACACAATCAATTCTGATTGTTAGCTTGTTTCTTGACAAGCCAAAATCAAGAATTAAGTGTCTCCAATTTCTGTATTGCAGCTTGAAAATGTAGCCTGCGCGAAACTCTCTTTGATTCCTATATAACTGTAACTCTTAAGGAACTTCCCATCTGATGTTTATGCTTCATGACTCTACTTTTATTCTTTTGCAGCATAGTAGCATTAAAATTAAACTCCCATTGAAGTATAGAAGTCCATCACTGAACTTGTGTCGATCATATCCATTGGTCATCAGGAGTGAACTTCCTCAAAATGCTGATTTTCCACGCTACTATTCAAAGAAGGAGAAAAAGCCATTTCCAGTACCCATTGTGGAGCTGAGGCGGGCTGCTAGGGAGAGGGTCAAGAAGATGAAAGGCCAGCCTAAACGACCTGTTCCACCACCAAAGAATGGCCTACTTATCAAGAGGCTCATACCAGTTGCTTATGATGTGTTTAATGCGAGGATTACACTGATTAACAATCTCAAGAAACTCTTAAAGGTGGTTCATGTGCATGCCTGCAGGTAATTCAATTCCTCTGCTAATATTTGATTCGTGGAATGGAAAAAAATAAAATCAGCGTTTGTTAAGCACTGTGACAGAAATCTATTTGGTTATCTAAATCAATCTGTTAAACTGACCTGTTGCATGTGTCTCATGAGATATATCTATACTGCATGATGAATGCAGACATGTTGACTCAACAGCATATTGAAAAATATTTCAATTAGCTGATGTCCATGTGACAAAAATGTAGCTTTCTCTACTGGGTTGAATCTCAATTTTCTTTCATTGTATGTGATTTCTTTAGATGAGCTTCTTTTTTTCTTTTTTTTCTTTTTTTTTTTTAATGTTCGCCCAGTGAGCATCTTTCTCTCCTTGAACAAATATTAGATGACTGTTATCTAAGACAAAAGATTTTCGCTTGTCAAAAAATTGCTTGGAACTTAAACTGGGGTTGTTTTAGGCTAAATTTGAGTTTGTTACTTTTTTCACTTTGATCCATCTACTTTCAAGTTTAGCAGTGTCAACTTTGCTTGAAACTTAAATTGATTCTTCTCCATTTTTCCTTTTTTTCTTTTTAAAGCTAAAATAGGCATTGGTTCCTGTAAATTTGAGTTTGTTATCAATATGGTCCATGTAGTTCTAATTCCAGCAGCGTTAACTTCAAAGTTTTGGCCGAATTGATGTCTTGCCTTCCTGGTAAAGAGCAATCATCGTGAAACTGATGTCATAGTTTCAAATCCTATAGTATCTAACTCTTAAAAAAAATTGAAGTTTTGGATTATTTTCAATTTAGTCCTTCTGTCTATCTCTGCTAATCATAGGAACATTAAATTATGTGATGTTGCAGGTGAGCATAAAACAAGGTCATTTCAAAACTTTTATTTAGAGGAAAAATAAAATAGATGATAAAATAAATCAAATGAATCAAATAGAAAATACAAGAGAGGGGTTTTTTGGAAATCTTGTTGCAAACCTTGCAATCCTCTTCTCTTCATTGTGTTATTGTTCTTCATGAACATTTCCTTGGTCTTCGACTTGTTCCTAGGTTTGAATTGGTATGTTCTCTTTGTTTTTGTTGCTAGTGTTGCTCTTGTTGGCTCAGCAGATTTGAATTTGACCTTTGGCTTCCTCACCAATGTTAGGGACTATAGATGCAAGTGCGACTCAAATTCACTTCTACTAATTGAATCCATGCTAGCCCATAAACTATTATTCCTCCAAGAACAAGTCTCAGCCTGATAATCGAAGTTCCCAAAAAAAACCTTGGAGGCAACTTTCGTTGACTAAGCTGCAAGTAACACAAATATCCTTATGATGGCATAGAATCAATACGGTTAGAATTATGGGTAAGATTAAATGTATCATTTCCTAACAGCTTAAGCTTTTGGGACAATCAATTATTTAATATGATATTAGGGCAGAAGAGCCTGAGTTCGATCTCTATCTCCACTCTAATTCCCATTTAAAATATTAAAAATCCCATAGGTTTGGCCTCATTTGTTAAGGAGAGTGTTAGAATTATGATTAAATGGTTAAATTCACAATTTCCTAACAGTTTAAGTTTTTGGGACAATCGACAATTAAACAAATAATATTCTAGTTGGATGAAATGGATCCTGATAGAGCTAGAACTTCATGACCAAAGCATGCAACTGCTTTGTTTTTTAGGGATTGGCAAATCTTCTAGAGTTCAAAGTGAAGAAAATGGTATAGGAAGAAATTTTAAACTAAATTAGGTGGATTACTACCAGAGACAATCTTTGGCTATATTGTTTTGCTGTGGCATTGGTGACTCCGTTGTGGACATGCTGCCTGAACCTAAGCCCGCTCCCAACTCCCTTTTTTCTGTTTTTTCACATATTGAGAGAGAGAGAGAGAGAGAGAGAGAGAGAAAGAGAGAGAGAGAGAGAGAAGAAGAAGAAGAAGAAAACTATCAAAATAGTTTCATTCAGGCATAATTTACATGACCCTTTGCCTATGATTAACAGGGATAGACATGAGTACCAAATTAACCAATACTTGAAACTATGAAGTTGAAATTGATATTTTGAAACTATAAGAATTAAATTGATAGCAAATCCAAATTTAGAGGGACCAAAATATATTCAAAACTTTTTCTTTAATAAAATTCATTCAACCTGTTTTGTGAACAGTTTTGTGACTTTTTTGTGCAATGCAAATGCAGCGGCTGTAATGAAATTCACGTGGGACCTGTTGGACATCCATTCAGATCTTGTAGAGGTCCAAATGCTGGCTTCCGCAAGGGTCTTCATGTGTGGACAAATGCAACTGTTGACGACATAGTCTTCGAAGTAGAAGCCTACCACCTCTATGATCGCCTTGGAAAGCGTATTCCTCATCAGGAGAGATTCTCAATTCCTCGGATTCCAGCCGTAGTTGAGCTCTGCATCCAAGCTGGTGTCAATATTCCTGAATTTCCAACAAAACGGAGAAGAAAGCCAATCATCCGCACTGGGAGAAAGGAATTCATTGATGCAGATGAAAGTGAACTACCAGATCCTGTCCCTGAAGTTCCTGAGACACCATTATTAACAGAAATACCTGATTCAGAGATAGTAGCCCCATCTGATGAAGCCGACATTGCTTGGCTTGCTGAGGAAACACTACAAGCATGGGAAAAGATGAGGGGAGGAGCCAGCAGGTTGATGAAGAAGTACCTGGTAAGGGTTTGTGGGTATTGCCCAGAGGTACATGTTGGTCCTAGTGGGCACAAGGCACAGAACTGTGGGGCTCACAAGCACCAGCAGCGGAATGGGCAGCATGGTTGGCAGGCGGCAGTGCTAAATGACTTGATACCACCTAGATATGTGTGGCATGTTCCTGATGTAAATGGACCACCATTGCAAAGAGAGCTTAGGAACTTCTATGGCCAAGCACCTGCTGTAGTCGAAATATGCACACAAGCTGGCGCTGTTGTGCCAGATGAGTACAAATCAACAATGAGGTTGGATGTGGGGATCCCCTCGGATCTTAGAGAAGCTGAACTGGTAGTTTAAGGTGATTTTGTTTCTTTCTTCTGTTTCTTTTTGCCCCCTACACCTCCTCTTTCAAATACAATATAGTGTATGTAGAATATTGAGATTGAATACAGTGTGGAAACTTGGAAAGCTCAATCTGATGGTGGTCAGCAATAAGAACTATGTCACACAATTGCCTTTCATCAGGACAGGGAGATTCTGCGATTACAGAGTTACTCTGATCGTGCTACTGAGATTATGTTAATAGTTGGAATATTCGAAAAGACCTGGCCCCATGAATAACTATTATGGCTGCATCAGCAGCAGCTTCGAGACAACTGCATTTGCAAAGATATTGGTGTTCACGATATCAATGCAGATTAATCACAGTTGTCACTTGTTTCTACAGAACAATAGGGACACAGAATTGCAACAGCAAGAGGATGAGTATAGCATAGGCGCTTGATACCAAAATTGTTATGAAACAGTTTGTAACATATTTACCATATATGTAGGATGATCATTCTTAATCTGCTATCTTACCATTAATTGTAGCCAAGGTTTTGTATATCCTTAAAATGTGGTCAAAATAGCAATCGTATGATTATTGACATAGTGTTGGCACCAAAATTATTATCAGACAAATTGTAGATAGATTTTGATCTTCTATTTTATTATGCTTAATTGGATGACCGTTCTAACTCTTTCTCAAATATAAATAAATAAATTTTGAATAATAAATAATAGATTTTGATCTTCTATTTTGCCCATTGTAAAATAACGGTTGTAAAGGAAATCAAAGCTACACACAGTGATTCTATCGCTGTATGAAAAAAGTTAAAAAGGAAACAATTTTTTTTTTTTTTTTTATTTTTTTGGAAGTGAACGAAATACTTGACACCTTATGACCTTAACAAGGTGTGATATGATCAAAAGTGTCCGCTTGGGAACAATATTTTACACAACTTGCTACCAAAGTTTTGTTTTGATTAGAACAAACATCGATAAAAAAGGTTTACAAATTGATTGATAATGAATATGATTGATAAATTTGAACAATAGAACTAACTAATTAGGGCCCGTTTGGTCATAAAGTTCAAAAATTGTTGTTTAAAAATATGTGAAAATTATAGTTTAAAAAGTGTTGTTGAAATACGTGTTTTTAGTGTTTATAAAACAAAAAAATGTGTTTGGTATCACAGTTTAAATAACATGTTTCAATGTTCAAAAAACATAAAAATGTGTTTGGTATGTGTGTTTGATTTAAAAAAAAAAAAAAAACTGACACCTTTGACCAAAATTAACATTTTTTTATTCAAAAAATATTTTTTTATTCAAAAAATATTTTTTTAATGCTGCTGGGACTGTATGAGTGAGATTGAGGAGACAATAAAGCTTTTGATGTCTGATCAGGTGGGCCATATCACGTTCAAGATAATTACACAATTGCCACTAAAACACTAGTTTTTGCTGTTTAAAAACACGCCGGAGATGATTTCAAAAATATCATTTTAAACACTGATTTTTGAACACTGTTTTCCAAACAATCCCTGAACAGGAATGGCATACCAAACGTCTTTTTTGGTTTTTGGACACTAGTGTTCAGTGTTTAAACACTGAACACTAGTGTTTAAACTGACAAACCAAACACGCTCTTAATTTTTTGTTATATTGGAGATACATTAGTTTGTGAAGGTTCATGTAATAAAATTTGTAAGATGAGGCTTCCCTCTTGTGGATAGAAGCATAGGATGAAACACAGGACTAACACGTATCAATATCGTGTCCCCTCCCACCACTCAAATCCACTAGAGAGAGCCAAACACAAATTTGTAGTCTCCTAAACATAAGTGATTTTAGGATCACAAACTATTTCATAATTTTTGTCACAACTTGACGTGATAGATTATGAGTAGTTTACTTATCACTTACACATGAATCTACAATTTGTTTTTACCAATCACACACTACCATATCATAGTTATCACAAAAAAATTGCTAATAGTTTGTGTTACTAGATTTTTTTTTCCCCTAATATCACTCCTAAAATTATTGAAGCTGTGGAAGTCAACCACCACATGTCAAACTAAGAACTCTTCAAACTCTACATGCTCCAAATGTCCATCAGAGATACACTTTCGCCTCCTATTTCTTTCACCACCCTCATGTCCCCTTCTCCCCCCAGCCTAAAACTTTCATAACCACGTAAAAAAATACAAAAAATACAGTTTTACAGAAAGAGAGACAACATAGAGGAAGAGTGAAAGAGATAATAAAGCTATAGACAGAAGGCCTTAGCAGGAGCAGAAGAAGTGAAAGCAATGGCAGACCAGGGAGTGAAGCAGCCATCACCAGGGCAGCATGCCACTGGGATACTTCACCAGTGCAGTAAACCGCCCATCCGTCCTATGAGCATGGCCATTGGTGGCTTAGCCATCGCTGCCACTCTTGGTTTCTTTGTCTTATACTCCAAGAAGAAGCCTGAAGCCTCCGCACTTGATGTTGCCAAAGTTACCACTGGAATTTCCCATCCAGAAATCACCCGCCCACGCCACTAGATATCATTGCCTACTTGATTAATGCCTCTATTAATTTCTAGACATCTTCGTTTTTTTTGTCTTGTGATTGCTATCATCTTTGCTTTCTTTCTTCTTGTTTATGTTTTAAGATTTATGATTTTCTTTTATTTTCTTTCATTGTATTGACTTGAGATGCAGTGCAAATAAAATATCCATTGCATATTATATCAGAATTTTTCTTATTTAAATTGAGTTCAGGGTTCTGAAGTTTGATTTGAAGAAATGTCTATAGTATGTGAACTTGATCAAATTCAGGAAAACATTATGGGCAAGTCATCGAATAGTTTTTCCCATATTGGTAATCCATAACATAACGACATGACATGAGATCGAGCTTGACATATATGGTTAGATCTTGGAAATACATGTGTAACTTATGCAAGTCAATATGTTGAATTCAACCAACTTTTTTTATAAAAAAAATTATTGTCTGTTAAGGGGTAATAATTTTTATTGAAAAATATGTTGTATGACTCTTCTTCCAGCCATTTTCCATAAGTGATATAAAATTTTTTTTTTTTTCCAATAAGCAAAGAGATAGATATTTATTGAAAAATATGCATTACAAATATAATTATTAATGTGGCGTGATTGGTGGAAAATAAAAATAATATCAATGATAGGCTAAAGTAAGAGTGATTTTACTTTAATCATAACTTATCATCGCAAATTATGAAAAAATGTTAGTGAAAAATTTTATGTCTCCAGCATTGCTTATTATATTTCAGGTGAGCCTTGCTAGCTAGATTGTGGGCAACATTGTTGTTCCTTCCTACACAGATAATTAGATATCAGCTTCTAAAGCTCTTCCTAATTGGTTGTTATTGACAAGGTGTGAGTCTAAAAAACAAAAACAAAAAACCCACTGGGACAATTGAGGAAGCGCTCACTAATTGGTCATTATAAATTAGGTGCGACTCTGAAAATGTCACATTGGAGCATTCTTGACATTAAGGGTGTGTTTGATAGAGTGGATTTTAGGGAGGATGAAAAAAAAAAAAAAGAGAAAATGAGGAGAGAACTTTTTTAGAGAGTGTTTGGTTGGAAAAGGGAGAGAGGAAAATGTTGGTTAAAGCTAAGTATTTTCTCCTTAGATTCATCAAAAAGTTCTCTCTAAAATAGGGAGAAAACTGAGTAGGGGGAGTTTGATAGGTAAATGATGAAAATGCCCATATGCACTTGCACATGGACTTCGTCCCATAGGTTGCTTTTTTTTTCTTTTTTCTTTTTTCCTGGTCTCTGGACGTTGCCTCTTCCTTCTTCTTCTTTTTTCTTTTTTTTCCTTTTTCCTGGATGTTGCCTCTTCCTTTTTCTTTTTCTTTTTCTTTTTTTCTTTTCTTTTTTTTTTTTTTTTTCTTTTGATTTCCTAGGCAGGCTTATCCATACGTTGCACTTCTTCTCCTTTTTTTTTTCTTTTTTTTCTTTTGTGTTTTTTTTTTTTTAGTTTAGACGTGATTTTTATTTTTTAATAAATTTGGGTGATTGTATTTTTTTTTGTCACTTTTTTGTTTTAATTAGACACCATTTTTTAATAAGGGTATATGAATAAATTTATACAAACTCACTTTTTTCATCTCTTCACTTTTCCACTCCCAACCAAACAAAAAAGAAAAAAATTAAAATCTTTTCTATCCTCCTACTTTTCCACCCCAGCCAAATGGACTCTCTTTCTCAAAAAAAAAAAAAAAAGTCCCTGAGTAAGCTCCCCGTAATTGGTCATTTCAATAAGGGGTGAGTTCAAAAAGGTCCTTAAAAATCATACCAAGATAATTTTGTTTTTTTCCATGAGAAATTTGAATTAAATATGTTTCATTCCATCATCTTATCATGTTTGTCAAACCCTGGAATATATTTGCATAATTACATTTTTGTGTCATCACCAAATAAATAGATGCTAGTATTTACCACATTATAATTTCTTGTATTCCTTAAATTATTAATTAATGTTTCCATGTAATTCTTTGGTACAATGTACCAATTGAGTTCTAAGTTTAATTCACAGTAGTTAGTGTGTAATAAAAACAGTGCTAATGGTGAACTCAATGAAGATGATACTTTCCATTTCACTAAAGAGTTACACTCAAAGTTGGTTTACAATAAAAATGGTAATATATATTCAAAATCAAGAAATTGATTCATTTTAAATGGAGAGTATCATTTTCTAACATGAATATAAAAGCAATGTTACACTAATCACCTTAAAAATTTATTAAAAAAAAGTTGGAAGCAATATTACTCCAATCACAACTATCACCTTAACAATTTGTTAAAATAAATATAAATAAATATATATATATATATATATATTTATATATATATATATAATATGTTGTAAAATGTTCTTGTAGTAAACATTTTTAAAAATTGTTAAGAATTTTATAAAAAAAATTTGTAAGATGTGTTTATATTAATATTGGTATTATTGTTAAGAATTAAAATAAAATAAAAACTTTGTAAAATGTTTTTGTATTAACTGCAAAAGTCAATTTTGTAAATTGGTTAGAATGGCCCATGCAGGTCTCGAACCTGCGACCTTCGCGTTATTAGCACGACGCTCTAACCAGCTGAGCTAATAGGCCAGATGTTCCTCAATGCATAAAGTAAATCATTTTCTCTATTCAATTCCTGAGTCCCATCTACCACTCTTCGAAACAGCATTCGGATCTAACTCTGCTGATCCCTTTATCTGCTTCATGATTCATCATCGGTCTTCTTGATTTATCTTTCTCAAAAGTTTATCATATTCCCAAATTTACCCTTTGAAATGGCAGCAATATACAGCCTCTACATCATCAACAAATCAGGTGGCTTGATTTTCTACAAGGTAAATGTTTATGTATTTTTGTATATAATTTTCAGTTTGTTCCCCGAGAAAGTTTCTTTTTTCTTTTCTTTTTTGGTTTTATATACACAAACATTTACCTTATAGAAAACTGAAAATGTGGAGATGATAGAAAACTGAATGGGGTTGTATATGCTATGTTTGGCGGCTGAGAAAATGTGGGAAAAACAAAACAAGCCAAATGGAATTTGGGGACTGAGAAAGACTTGGCCTTTTCACTTGTAGGAGTTTGCAACTCGAAATCAAACCGATGGGTATGTTGTACTTTTTTTTCCCGATTTACCATGGAAAAAAGCAGTGTGTTAGTGATTTGAATATTGGAAATGTTTAACTTTCTCTTTTTGAAAAAAAAAAATAGAAACTTTGGATCATGGGTCTGATGAATGAGTGGCTATTTATTTCCTTTCCCGGATAAATTCCGATTTTCCAATAGAATTACACTTGTAAAGAGTTACACTAGTTGTAGATTGATCCTGTTTATATATGTCAAGGCATAATAAGCCTCGTGGAGTATCTCTTTCTCAATCTTATATTAGTTTCTTGATCATTGTACTTTTAAAGCTTTAGATGTGATAAACATCTAGCATAAATCCAGTGTACTTGGTATTCTTTATTTTTCTAATAAAACTTGTTACTTGTGTGTGTGTGTGTGTGTGTGTGTGAAGGTATAAAAATATACAAAATCTTTTTTTTTTTCCTGGGGCATAATAGGATTCTGGATCGGTAGTACTAATGGATATTTACTGGAAAAGAGTGGATATTGTTAACTGGAAATAGGGCTTGTCTGATGAAATCTGTGTGTGTGTTTGACAATTAGGATTATGGGTCTGCTGGAAGGATGGACACAAATGATAGCTTGCGGGTTGCGAGTTTATGGCACTCGATGCACGCAATCTCTCAGCAGTTATCGCCAGTTGCAGGTTGTTCGGGCATTGAGCTTCTTGAAGCCGATACATTTGACCTCCATTGCTTCCAATCACTCACTGGTACATTTCGATATTAACTTATCACCCTTGAACGTGTGAAAAAAAATTATGACTTGGATACAACAAGCTAAGCATAGTTATTGCTAATCTGTATGTTGTTAATCTAATAAGCCTCAACCAATCGTTGCATATCAGTATTATGTTTTTGTTACTCATACAATTTTGTATTAAGCATAGCAATTTTAAGGTTGTACTCGTCCCTTGGGGCCACAACTTTACTGATCTAAACAAAAAAAGGTTGTAATTTTGAGAGTATCAAGATATGAAAAATATTTTATAATTGTGCATATAAGAGCTAAAAAGACTTATTTGCACCTGGATGTTGCATATCTGGTAAGCCTCCATGGATGTGGACTGGTACGTTTTGACATTGATAGTCATGAATTTATGTCAAGCATTGCCGCCATTTTTATGATTATAACAAAGTGAAACTAAATTGTATAGAGAAATTTATGCTCTGACATGCTAGAATATAAAGATTTTAGTTAGCAACCTTTATATTGCATGTTGATATCAAATATTTATGACAATATGGTGGCTCTTTGTTTATTTATCCCATGGTCTGTGAAATCAGTTCATTATGGATCTCCTTTCAAGTATTGAGGGAAAATTGGAGTGTTGATGATATTTTAGAACAAGGGAGATTTGAGCTTCCAACTGTTTACTTTTTCACTAATGAGACCACCTCTTATGATGTCGGTGGATTAAGAGCCACTTTTGAGCATGATAAAACTTTTAGGAGTTGCTCATACACAAAAAAGGATAGATTGCACTAAGACCCTCTTATCTTCTTCTTTTTCCCAGCTAATTTGGTATGGTAACTCTGTACCAAATAGGTCCCTTCTGTCAATGTTCTGTCCTTTCTCTAACGGAGAGAACATGTGGGTCTCACATATGCCTAATCTTTTGGCTCCAAATCATGAAAAAAGGCAGGAAACATAGAGAAACCATCCCAAATGCCAAAATTAGATCTGCTGTGAAGGAAAAAACAAAATCGTATGAATCAAATGTGAAGCAATAAAGAATGGGCAGAGGATGAATAAAAAATTGAAGAATTGAATGAAGCTAGACCCATGGAGTATACAGTTAAACTTAAAACAGGTGTACAATTCCACGCCCCCTTAAAAAAAAAAAAAAAAAAAAAAAAAAAAAAAAAAAAAAAAACCGTTGTTCTAAAATTTGAGTAAATAGCATGTTTCTTCACCATTTGCAGGGTTAAACAAACTCAAACACCTTCTTATTTATTTCCTTCTTATGAGTTAGCAATCTCTTCCACACGTTACTCTAATCCATCCAAAATTCCCACATATAGCTGTACAAGAAACAAGAAACAAAAAACAAAAACAAAACCCAAACAAATTCTGGAGGTTCCACAGCTCCTAACCTAGATATGTTGACAATTTTGATTCACAGACCTGAAATCTTGAGGGTTCCTCACAATCATGGATTACCCAAAAAAAAATTCAAAGGGTCATGGCCTCTCAGACAATGTGAGTATTATTCTAAAAAGCATTCTTGTACGAGTAAGAAGGAAGAGGTGTCAGTACAGTCTTCAAAGCTGTCAGTGATTCCCCACTAACCAAACAGATAATAAAAGTTCATTTTTAAAAAAATTAAAAAAATATTGAGAAAACAGAGAACGTGCCTTGAGAATGGGATTCAAAAAAGGGCTGGTGACAATTTCACTATCAATAATTTCAATGAAGATCTAGCTTCATTTGTTTCTTCACTCTTTCTTCATTCTTCATTTCTTCACTTTTGTTTCATGAGGTTTTTTTTTCTTCACGGCAGACCTGATTTTCGCATTTTGGCTGGTTTTCTCTGTGCTCCCCCCAGGCCCTTTTTTACAATTTGGCGCCAAAAGACTAGGCACACATAGGACCCATGTGTTCCCCAAATGGATGGAGTATTGACATAAGGGGCCGAAAAGAGAGAGAGGAGGGTGTTAGTGCAACAACATGAAAGTTCAGGGGTCTTAGTGCAATTTTCCATATCAAAGAGAGCTCTTTTACCCCATGCTCTACTTCATAGTGAACTGTTGTTATGTGATTATGTCTACAATTTTGTTTGTTCTATAACCATTTGTTAACAGGGTAAGATGCATGATATGAGGTCCACTTCATAACTTCTAAATTTTAATTTTGGTCAAATTTTGATTGCTATAGCATTCATAAATTTTTTACTGTAACAACCTATTAGTTAGATATTATCTGTATAATTTGAAATTGACCAATAATAATATTTACTTTATTAAAGATTTGTCATCTGCTTCAATGCTGGTATGTTTTGCTCTTGCATTTATATGGGGCTCTTGTGTCTGCGATGTGAGCTTCACAATATTAAGTTGAAATGCTCTTTCATGAGTATAGGAGTATGATTGGGTTTTACTGCAATGTACTATACACTTTGGAAGTGAAATTTAACCTGAGTTTCTCTTAAATAATGAGCATGTATTTGATGTTCTCTCTGGAAGTTTTTTACTTTAAAAGAATAATTGCTTCTTTGGCAGGGACAAAGTTCTTTGTGGTCTGTGAGCCTGGGACACAGCAGATGGAAGCTCTCTTGAAAGTCATCTATGAATTGTACACAGATTATGTGTTGAAGAATCCCTTCTATGAGATTGAGATGCCTATACGGTGTGAGCTTTTTGATTTCAACCTTTCGCAGACAGTACAGAAGGATTGTGTCGCCTTGCTGGGCCGATGATATTCTCTGCAACTTGGATCTGATTTGATTTTCTTTTGATCTGTTACCTTTGAATGTATATTTTCAGAGCAATCTTATCTTCTAGTTTGTGTAAGATAACTATATATTTGATTTGTGTCACACTCTGATGTTAATTTATGCAAATTACTAAGCATTTGTGGGATGACATATTCAATAATGGAGAGATTTTCTTTGTATTGGAGTATACAAAAATCCTATTGTTAAAATTGATTAAACTTGTGGACTCTGTGTCATGGCCTAGCTCAGTATTGACTGTGCTCTATTGATGAAACTCAAACCTATCACATTAGAGAAAAATAGAAAGGGAGGCAACATATCATAGAGGAAGTGTAAAAGAGATAAAGCTATAGACAATGAGAATTCTTGGGCAGCGCAATGAGAATTATCTCAAATATGTTATATTAATTATCAATTTTTACCATCATTATTTAATGTGGAATTTACGTTTTGTTTGTATTATTGATGATGTTTTTTAGAAAATGAGTCATTTTTTAAAAAATATTTTCTATAAAACTATCTCATTTTCCTATATATTGATACTTTAAATAAGTTAAAAAACAATCTCTTAACTTCCTTTACTTAACTTATTGTGAAATAGAATTATTTTCCAAAAGAAATTAATAAAAAATAATCTCTAAAAATAAATCTTATTTTTTATGTTGACTAAAAATAGTTTTTCTTTAACTTTTTTTTTATTTTTTATCCTACAAAACACTAAAAATTACAAAAACTATTTTTACACAATTTTTTACTGAAACAACAGAGCGTTAATACATTTGACACAAAACGCCAATATGGCAAATGGCCTAGCAGTAATGGACTTGAGTTAACAAGAATTCGGTCTTAGGTTTAAGTGGTCTCCATTAGCGAGCGCCACGACATATCAACCAATTTTGAGCCCTTTATAAAGCAAAAAATTCAATTGAGACCTTTTATTTTATTTATTATATTTAAATATTAATTAAATAATATTTATTTGATTAAGAATATTTTCATTACTATCTTCTAAATATTTTTAATGAATTTCTTTTTCATTGTTTTATCTTCACCCAAATATTTTTGTTCTCTGTTTAATATTAATAGATTCAATTTTTTTTTTTTTTTTAATTATTAAAAAAAAAGGAAATGATTAAAAAAAAAAAAAAAAAACAGGCGGTGCGTTGGAGAAGAAGACCCAGTAGACAGTAATCCTAGTCAGTCCCACGCCAACTCCAACTCGCAAACACACCCAAACAGAAAAAAGCAGAGAATTTTCTGATTGACAAGACCAACACACGCGAGAAGATAAGCAACTTTGCAATCACAATTCAGCCCCGCTTTTTTTGGAGAATACTACATCGTTTTCTCAACTGAGACACAGTTTTTTTTTTTTTTTTTTTTTCCCTTTTCTTTTCTATCTATGGAAGTCGTTTCCCACTCTTCCACTACAATACTACACCGTTTTGGTACGCTCCTTTTCTCTCTCTCTCTCTCTCTCTCTCTCACACACACTTTGTGTGTAACTGAACTGAATCGCTCTCTCTCTCTCTCTCTCGTTCTTGTTGCTTCAAATTTCAGGTTACAAGGATTCGAGGTTTTCCACTGCTTCATCTTTATTGCCGGTAATTTTACGCTTTACCCTTAGCCTATGTTTGCTTGCTTGGAAAAAAAAGAGAATATTAGGATGTGAGTGAAATTGTCAGAGTTAGCGGAAGTTTGTCTGTATTGGATTTCTTCATTTTCTCACTAACCAAGCATAATATTAGGTTTTGTTGATAGGAAGTAAGCTTTCAATTGTTAGTTGCTTTAATATGAATTGCTTTTTAGTTAGTTACTTATCAAAGAAAAAAAATTCTTGAAATGCTTTTTTAGAGATTTTGGTTAATTGAGAAGTTCTGTTCTAGAATGATTATGTAGGATCTTTACGAATTCGGCACTAAATTAGATTTCTTGATGAGATCTTGAAGCCTTCATTGATTGATGTTGAAGGGTCGAGGTAATGAAAAAGATTGGATCTTGAATATGTTTTGATGGCTGTTTGGTGTTAAAGCAGTGAATGGAATAAGAAACAAAGAATGGTAAACACTACCCTCTTAAAAATAAACTGCTAGATATCAATATTGTTGAATATAATAATGCCTTTATATAGTAGGCTATTACTAAACCGTTTCATAGAAGGACTAGAACTGAAACTGGGGGAAGAAACGCTTGAAGCATTGTGGGATGTGAGACGACTATTTTAGACCTTAAACTGTTGTTTTTCATATTTTTGTTTGAGTGGATGTCAGGGTCAGGATTAATTTCTTTTTTCTTTTTCTTTTTTTTTGATAATTTTCTATTAACATTAAACAAGGGAAACATGAGGATAGTCTACCTTACAAGCAGAGACAAGTTCTGCAGGCAGATTATCATTATTGAAATAAAAAGACATGTTGGAGCGTATAGCAAGCTTTGCTGCTGTATGAGCCACAGAGTTGCATACCCGCTTAACCAATTGAAAACTAAAACGAAGACAAGAATCAGAGACACTAATAATATTACAAATGATGTTACTTATGGACCAATCAGATGGGAGGTCTCTAGAAATTAAGGGCTCAAAACAAACTTTAGAGTCACCCTCAAAAATGACATAGCTCCATTGCTTGCTAGCAGCAATCTGAACCGCCAATAAGAGTGCAGTAGCTTCAGCTTGGAGAGGGGGGAGCACTTTTCATGCAATTTAGCCCAAACCTTCATAACCTTACCATCGGAGTCCCTAGCTATGCCAGCTAAGGCAGTGACTGAATCCGAGACTGCTGCATCAATATTGATCTTGATCGAGCCTCGAGGGGGAGGTTCCCATGTCAAGTGGGATAAGCTTGTTAGTTTACTGTTCTCAGCTGCCATTGAGGATTGAAACTCCAAAGATTTGGCTTGAATTTGCCTGCTAGCCTTCAGAATATCGATATTACCTCCGTTATGCAATTTATGATTTCTCAGGCTCCAAATCTCTTCTAGCATGAATGCCATGGTAAGAGAAATTGACCATTGAGTTACAGAGGGGTTTGCTGTCTTAGGTGGGTTCAAAACCATCATGATTATGTCCTCACATGTGGTGAGATCAGCTTCATTTGTTTTAAAACCCCAGCAGGTAGAATGCCAAAGTGCTCGAGCTACTGGACAGGTCACAAACAAATGGCAGCATGATTCAATCTCACTGCCGCAGGGAACACAGTTTGGATCACTGACAGTAACTCTGGACATCAGGTTCTCTCTAGTGGGCAGAGCATTAACACCTACTCTCCATAACAGCATTTTCATTCTCTCAGGTGCCTTGAATTTCCACAGCTTTCCCCATGGGACTTCGGGATGGTTATTGTTATTGGCTTGGTTGGTGCAAGTGCGATAGGCAAATTTAACCAAAAAGGCTCCCTTGGAAGTAGGTAACCAGATTAGTTTGTCAGCTCTCTAATTGAAGGGAATTGGGAGTGAGAGGATAGCTTGGGCTGAGGTTGGCTCAAACAATTCTTTTACCAAGCTTGCTCTCCAAATTCAAGATTCGCAATCAATAAGCTGTGAAACTGTCTGAGGCAAGAGAGCATAAATATCTATCCTTGGTTTCGGGACGAAGTTGTGGATCCAGGGGACCCACAGATCCTTCCATATATTGATTGAGACTCCATCACCAATGAGATAACAAACTCCTTTTACTATGATCTCTTTGGCACCTTCAATGGCATTCCAAATTGGAGATGCGTATTTAGGAGGATCTCTGTTTAGCCAATCATGATTGACTTTATATTTTGCCCCTAGGATTCTCATGCAGAGACTATCTCTCCTTGATGCTACCATCCAAGTTAATTTTGCCAGGAGGGCTTTGTTGCAATCCTTGGCTTTTTTAAAACCAAGGCCTCCCTTGCACTTAGGTTGACAAAGCTTGTCCCAAGCTTTCCAAGCAACAAACTTACCATCCAGAGCCTTAGGTTTCCACCAGAAACGTCTTGCTAAAGCATCAAGCTTGTCACATATTTTGGTGGGGATGTTGAAAGAAGACATGGCATAGGTAGGCATGGCTTGTGCAACTGACTTGATTGATCATTTTGATTTTAGAGTTTAATCGTGTGTGCATCTATAGTACACATCGCCTTCTTTAATAAAATTTGTTATCCAAAAAAAAAAAAAAAAAAACCATTTATCTAGCGACTTTGAGAAATGGAAATTTTCCTCTGCCTTTGATGCTATTGTTATTTTCTGTGAAATTTGTTTTATGATTTTGTTGCTTTTGATCCTTCTTTCAGCAATCGTGCACTTACAAAGGACTTAATCCCCATTGCTTTCCACATAAACGGGCAGTTTTGAGAAATTCAACTAACTGTGAGTAATGTATCTCTATCATATAAGCACACTATAAATATGCTTTGTGCCCAAATAAATGATTAATGACTTGCGGCATTTTTTAATTGTTTAAGATTTATGTTGAAAGTTTACTATTGGTGATGTGGCCGATTCTCCATCTTTTGCTTAACCACCTGGATAATGAAATTAGTTCTTGGACTAGGAATCAGTAATATTATCAAAAATTTCCCTTGATATAGTTGTGTGGCTTAAAAGGACCCACATAGCTGACCTCAATTAGTCAGGGTTAAGGATTTTTTTTTTTTTTTTTTTTTTTGATAAGTCAAAAAAAATTGCAGTGATATTAAGGATCAATTAGTCGGGGTTAAGGATTAATTGAGTTGAGTGATATTAAAAATTGCAGTTATGGGTTGTAGAAATAATGATGTGTGGTTTATGTTCTCATTCTTATGTTGTGTGATCATATAACAAGAATATATATTTAATTTCATATGGATGCACTTCCAAGAACTGCCATTTAAGAAAATGTAGCCCCAAGCCCACAATTGTCCTTCCTATTTGTTCCCCTTACAAACTACTCTACTTTGTCACCTGAACAGCAGATTAAAATGTCCACTTTGTTACTTATCCTCGTTAGCTGATTCCCTGCTTTCTGTGCTTTTGCGGGTGGTGGAAATAATCAATATTGGTCCCAATCCTTGCCAAAAAATGTCTTGAAATTTTCTTTTTCTTTTTTTTTTCTTTTTTTTTTGGCTTTAAGTATGACCACATTAAAAGTTGTTGCTTAAATTATTGATATATCTTCTTGACTTTATAGACAATGTATCAAACTGTTTGTTATTCCTTCTTTTAGTTGATCCCTTATCTAGTGGCCATAATCTTTTAAACTTTTTGACTGTGCTCTTTTTCTTTAACAGCTGCTCAAAGTAGGTATTCATGTGTTCCAAGGAAGTATGGCGGTGTATCATGGAACTACTTTAAGCCAAAAGAAGAGTTGAATAGAACTTATTCTAATAATAAAGTCTGCAATCAAAATAGATTACCCAGATACATAGTTGTAAGATCTGAACTTGCTGAAACAGGATACCCTGATGCCAGCTACCCATTATCAGGTTTTTCTTTTCCGCCTTTTTCAGACACTCTCCATCTTTATATTCAAGCTTACAGCCTAATCCGTTTCCTTTTAAAATCTCTGAAGTGCAGAACATAAGTTGAGCTCAAAAGTTAGAGGAATATGTTTTTATGTTGTCACTGCTTTCACTTCCATCTTTCTGTTTCTGCTGATGCTGGTGGTACATCCATTTGTACTCTTGTTTGATCAATACCGAAGAAAAGCTCAGCATTTCATTGCCAAAATTTGGGCAACTTTAACTGTCACTCCATTTATAAAAATTAAGTATGAGGGATTGGAGAATCTGCCTCCTCCTGATATTCCTGCTGTATATGTTTCCAACCACCAGAGCTTTTTAGACATCTACACTCTTCTTACTCTTGGAAGGAGCTTTAAGTTCATCAGCAAGACTTCAATATTCCTTTATCCCATTATTGGGTGGGCCATGTTTTTGTTGGGTGTCATCCCTTTGAAGCGCATGGACAGTAGAAGCCAGTTGGTAGTTCCTTTACTCTTTCACATTGTTTCTCATTGCAGTTGTCTTCATTTGGCATGTCTAGGTTAGATGGAAATGTACCACAACTGTTTTATCATAACTTTTTTTTCGTCTGGGTAAACTTAGTCTTGCTCTGAAACTATAGATTTGAATTTTGGGATTTTTCTCATATAGGACTGCCTTAAGCGATGCATGGATCTTACAAAGAAGGGGGCCTCTGTATTTTTTTTCCCTGAGGGAACACGGAGTAAAGATGGAAAATTGGGTGCTTTCAAGGTGAGTTCATATCAGGAATCTTTTGGGGCTGATTTGATATGGTCATTTAGGGAAACAAGAACCAGAAACTCACCTGCAGTGTCTAGTTGCTGAGGATCATGAACAAAAAGGGAGAAAAAAAATTGATTCTTTCATTTTCTCTACAACCAAAATAGAGGATATGTTCGAGTCCTACCATATTTGTAACGCATGTGTACTTTGACATGCTTTAGTACTTTTTCTGGCTGCATATAAAAAAGTCACCCCCATGGTGGTTCAAAGTTGAAGTGAACAATCTCTAGATAATTTCAATTTATGCAGTAATTATTTCCTATTTGGCTCCAGTCTGCTCCTTCTCTCTCAATTTGCATTACTTTCAATTTTTTTATGAAAACTATGCCTGAGGGGAGATTCAGGAGTTCTATTAGAACCCTATTGTTTTCTCTGAAATTTATTTATTTATTATTTTATTTTTTTATGGTGATATGTAGAAAGGTGCATTCAGTGTTGCGGCAAAAACCAAAGTGCCAGTAGTACCTATTACCCTTAAGGGAACTGGCAAAATCATGCCTGCAGGAATGGAGGGCATCTTAAATTTAGGTTCTGTGGAAGTTGTTATTCATGAGCCTATAGAAGGAAGTGATCCAGAAGAACTATGCAATAAAGCTAGAAAAACAATTGCAGATGAGCTCAATCACCAATGACAAGATATCTGCAACAAGTTCTGTTTGACGTACACGGCATGATACTTAATCCTATATGTGGATTGAAGAAATTTATAGTGGAAGGTATAAATCTCTTGTCCTTGCTTTTTTTCTTTTTTTCTTTTTTTCTTTTCATTCTTTCTGAGTCACCGTGGCAGTATGTGGAAAGTAAGGCAACTTTGATTGCCAATTAATATGATTTTCGCACTCTGGGTTGCAATCTGTTGTCTTGTACATATTTAGACTTAATAGCTTTCTTTTGCAAAGACTTCTGTAATCAAACTGAGAGTATCGAAGTTTTCATCTCTTACGAAAACAAACATTTTCTTAGCTTTATAGATCGGTCCCCCTCGTTTCCTGAAGTTTACTTCCCAATCAATGCACAATTCTTTTAATATAGGTACTGAATATGCTCCTTGATTCTTGTAATTTTTGTACTTGAATTGTTGACCCCTTGTACACTCCCTGTGTACTAGGGTGTCCCTTTTTTTATATCAATAAAACGTATTACTTATCAAAATATATATATATATATAGGTACTCAATATGGGTGATGCTGTTTCTCATTTTTGCAGGCTGTGTAATTCTGAAGCAGTGTAATTTGACTCTAGTTTGAACTGCTTGTGGCTGTAACTTGTAATAGCTCTTAGCTTTGCCTGTCAATTAAGGCTTTTTGAGGTAGTTTTGGGAGATGTTTGATACAATATTAGTTCAGGAATTTTGAGGTGGTTTTCAGAGCTATCAGATACATTTCTTGAAGGTTGGGTGGTCTTTCTGCAGTGTCAATGGCCACAGTCTGCAATAGCCTATATAATGACTTTCATTACATGATCAGTCACATCCACTCACTAAATTGGTAGACAGGCCATATATCACTAACAAATTTGTCGTGGCGCCTGAACTGTGCTAGGCATTGTTTTTCATGTAGTGAATGATCATCTCAATGGAATTACAGATGCTTGTACATTTTGCCTTTCTGGCCCATTCTGTGCGCTTGCTGTTAGTCCATATTGACTCGATAACTTATTGCATACTTCCTCATAAAATTGCTGAGGACACATTATTTAACAATTCTGTTTTCCAAGTAAAGAAATACAAATTTTTAAAACTATCCTCAACTAGTAAATAAAAAAAGTATTGACTTTTTAATTAAAATAAAAGATATGATTAAAAAAAAAGTTCGATTTTTTATTCCAAAGAGTATTAGGGGTTGTTTGACAGAGTAACTAAAGTAACAGTTTTCAGTGATTAAACAATATTACACATTTTTTCACACATTTTTTCACATATACGTATTTTTAAAAAATACAAACAACGTTTCTAAAACAATATTACCAAACACCTCCTTATATATTGACGTCAACATGATATAGAAACAAAAAAAAAACTCATAACTTGATTGATGGAGTAATTGAATGATTGAATGAAAGGTCATGTCGAGATTGAAGAACATGTGAATGTGATTATTCAAAGATAAGAAAGAATATTTCATTTTCAGTTCAGACGATGCAAGATGTGGAAAAAAGGTAAACGTAGAAATGCATGTGCGGTGAGCACAAGTTGTGCCTGCACTGCACCAAATATGGAATATGGATAGGATATCCATCTCGGGGAGGATGGATTGGACAGCTGGGAGATGGGGTCTGGTAAACCAAGTCTATTGTGTGTCACGGACCTCACGGTTGTCTACTTGTCTTCCTTTATATCTGTGATAATAAAAATAATATATAATCAAAAAATAATAATAATAATAATAAATAAAAATGTAAAATATTATTTTGGTCCTAAAATATTATCAAAATATTATTTTTAATCTTTATATTTTAAAAAATTAGTTTTTCACCCCTCAATTATTGAAAAGTTATTTTTTCACCTATAAACTATTAAAAATGTTTACTTTATATTTTTGAACTTTACCAAAAGTTTAATTTTCATCTCAAAACTACTATAAAAAAAAGGATTCTCTTTTCATTATTATTTTGTCTTTAAACTATTAAAAAAGAATTTACAAATTTTAAGGGAAAATATAACTTTTTTTTTAAGTTTAGAGATGAAAAACAAACTTTTAATAAAGTTTAGAAACTAAAACAGTATTTTACTCAATATATATATATATATATGAACAATGAAATCAAGTGAAATAATGAACAAGTCACTAATTCAATTTCAACTTTCAATCCGTTGACTTGGTCAAAATCCTTCATGAATAGAACTTAAGTTTAAATACTAAAGGTCTGTTTGAATATTGTTTATTTTGTTGAAAATTAAAAACATTATAGTAAAATAATTTTTAAATGTGTGAATAGTACCATGTGACTCATTTTTAATCAAAGTTTTGTTTAAAAAAATGTTTGTGAGTCTCATAAATAATGCACGGGACCCACTGAAAAAGCACTTTGCAACTGAAACGCGCTTCTCCCAAAAAGAAAAAAAAAAGAACGCAAAACGCAAACGCTGAGCTGTAAACGCAATCCAAACGCGTATTAAGTTCTTTTCATTGCCCTCGTCACTTATTATCAAGGGGGAAAAAATCCCAGTATATGTGTGTGTGTGTGTTCATAATCAATTGATGGTTAAGGGTCCAAACTCAAGTCAACAAAGAAACTGACATATTTGTTATTTATAAATTAGGCTTTTTAATGGGGTGGCTCTTTTCTTTCTCTTTTTTTATCTAAAGACAAAAAAATCAAAACCAAAACCAAAAAATAAATAAATAAAGAAGAAGAAGAAGAAAAAAAATCCTCTTACTCTCCTGGGAAAAAAAGATGGACAAAAATTCCTCAAATAGTGTTGAATTTTATAGCAAAAAGTATTATTTAGTTGTCATTTTATGTTTGAAAGTAGATTTTATGTGTCAAGAGCTTTTAAGTGTTTACAACAAAAATATCCAAAGTTTGGATCGCCTCTCCTCTAATTATAAAATTATTAAAAAAAAAAAAGAAAAAAAAAAGTAGACTTTATATGCACACTAAGTGAGTAATTAGAGAAATTCTCAACAACAACAAAAAGAGTAATTATGGGTGAAACTTTTTTTTGAGAAGAAACTAAGGGTGAAGCTGATATGTGTTTGCTAGAGTAAGTTTATGGTAACTTGGATGTTTCTAGGTAACAACACTCATCTTGAGGTTACCAATGTACATATTGTATAATACTAACGTAAAAAAGATGGGTTTTCAAAAGTTTAACATTATAGGAAGGAGAGAGGAAGAAAAACCAATGCTTTCATTTTACAATTACTATCAGTTTTTTTTTAATATTTAGTTATGATACATATTTAAATATAAATTAATAAATAAAAACTAAATCAAATCATTTATTTAAAGAATATCAAACATAATGCATAGAAAGAAAGTCAACAAAAAATAAATAAACTTCCATTTTCTTAATTTTATAAGCAAATCGATGCCTCTAAATTTAAAAGAAATTATAATAGGATTATTTAGACTTAACAGTGTCATGTAATTTAGAAGAGAAAATTTTACCATTAGCTTCTATCGACATCAAACAATAATATTATCAATTGAAAATCAAAAGGTATTCCGTACATTCTCGATAGATCTCTCATCTAACTGTGTTGCAAGAGTATTTAATTTTAATTTAGTTATCGACACAATTTTCTTTTTCACCATTTATTGAGATGATATATTGTGTGGGGTTATAAACAAGCCCAGCTATTTCAATATTAAAAGTTTAGGCTTGTTCATTCAATTTTATTTTGAACACAAGTCAAACTTGAGTTTATTACCAAACAAGATTACTATTCAAACTCGATTAATTTTCTTGTCAAACAAACTTAAACTTGTTCACAAACTACTTAATTAACTTCTTTATTTTTTATATTTTTAAAATTATAATAAAAAAATTTTATTCCTTCACAAATCAATGAATTTATACTACAAATGGACTAATTACATTATCTATAAAGTAGAAATAATAATTTGATATTATATAAACCTATTTACAAATTTACACAATCCAATTTCAATTCTATATAAATATATTTTTAAATGATTATAAAATATAATTATATAGTTCATTGAACCTCAATGTTTTTAAACATTTATTATGCTTAAACTTTACTTGTTTAATAGTTGAGCCTAAACTTAAATAAAACGTGTTGTGTTTTCCATACAAATGAGCATAAATAAGTAAATTTCAAATCAACAACTTACCATTCTTTAGTGCGAGACCAAAGTTTTTCCCAAAAGGAAGACAAGACAATATATTTGCATCCAGTCCCTAGCTTTTCAAGCAAAAAGTCACGGAAGGTATTTTATCTTGTTCAAAAGTCCTTGAAAAATTCTATTACAAAGGTTTCTAAGTAGTGTGGCTTTTGTGTGTTTTATAGTATCCGATCAACAAATCTTCAAGTGGGGCTGATCTATTCAAATACTTTTTTTTAATAATTATTTTATTTGGTATGCAGAATAGACCATTATGTATAAAACCTGAGAAAATCCCGAAAACAAATAAAATCAAAGGTAAGATAGACTTTTTAGAATACAATTTTCATACATAAGTCCTTTACATGTTAAAAACCCATCTTTCATTTTTTTTTTTTTTTAAGTTAAATTACTAATAAGATTCTCTTATTATTAAATAAATTTCAATTTAATTGTTCAACTATTAATGTTGTCTAATTTAGCTCCTTAGCTTTCAAAATTAAGTAAATTTTACCTTCTCTTTTTTTAAAATTTTAACAAAATTAGCTGATTTGATAAAAGAGGCATGTGTTAAAAGATTATTATGAATAGGGTGGTCCAAACTCATCCGAAGACTTGATCCACCCGAAGAAACCGACCAAATTTGATCCAACACCGGTCAACCAGACTACTCCGACGGTCGGCGATGGGTCTTCACCACCATAAACCAACTATGGCAAGTCCGTTTCAATTTCCCTCCCCCAAAACCTAAAAAACCTGAACCAATCGACAAAAACCCAGATTCTAGCAAAAAGCCTAGATTCCAACGATAATTTTCCAGATCCCAGCAAAAAAAACCCAGATTTCGGCAATATTTCACGTAGATCTGATGAAATTTTAATCGGATCTAGCAAAATGTCATCGAATTTGGTGAGATTTTTACCGGATCTAGTGAAATCTCAGAGAGTTCAATGAGATTTTCACTATATCTGATTTTTCTCACTGTTTTCTCAAATCTATGACGCTGACTGACCCGTCCGCCACCCATTGAAGGTCTAATCCGCCCTACCTGACTACTCTGGCGGTCGACGGCAGGTGAGATTTTTTGCCACCCGATTATGTCGGGCAGGTTATGGGTTAGGCACAAACCTGACCCGAACCAACCTGTGGACAACTCTAATTATGAAAATGTAAAAAATTCACAATCAAATTAGTTTCAACTATTAACTCAATTTAAATTTATATGAAGAATAACCCATAGATAATGTCTATTTTTTTTTTTTAATACAAGATATAAATTTTACTCCAACTTAATCTAAGTGTATACGTGTATGAAACTTCTTATTGGATAATTGAATCCTGACTTTTACCCATCACACCCCACGAGCACTTGTATAGTGACTACTGTACAAAGGATGTGCGACGGGTAGATAATATCTAGGTTGGAAATGCTAAAATATGTCAACTTTCAATTGAGTTACAAGGCTTTTAGCAATACATTGATAGTTGAATAATTTCTTTTTAAAAATTCAATAGTTGGGGATGGATGGATTTAAACCATGTATGTTTTAGTTAGAAATACCAATAAGTACTAGTAAAAATACAAAACTCTTAATAGTTGGGAAAGAGAAGACCAGATTTGAACAATTGCTTATCTGGTATCTTGTTTCGGATCATTTCGAACTTTGCTTTGGAACACAATTTTCATAGATTAACTAATGATACGATACGAAATTTATAATATCAGAGAAGACCAGACTTGAACTTGGATGTCTCCGTTAAAAACGAAAAAAAAAAAATCGAAGTACAACAATTTTCAAACTGTCCAAGTAATTCAATTCTGACTTCCACACAGACTTGGTCAAAAAAATTTGCCAACAATTGAGTGTTAAACAAAAAAAAGGTCAAAATGGTCAATAATTCGAACTCGAACCCGAAGCCACTTCAGATACATACATATACAGCACGGGCAGACACCAGCCCACAAACAGCGGCCACACGTAGGGGCAGTTATAGTAATTTCACATGTTTTCCTACAAAATCCTTAATAGGACAAGACACTTTCCAAGAATCTTTCTTTCCTCACTATTTTTTTATTCTTTTTTTTTTTGTCTTTGTTTGTGGTAAAAATATATCTCCCACTTGTATCGTACTTGTTCTTGTGTCTATCTTTCTCTCTGTTTGTCAGCCAAACTTTCTTGGTTTTTCACCTCAGACTCAGCAGACATGAGCTAAGCAATACCCTCTACAGATTCTCAGTATGTTCTGTTTTATATATTTATATATATGTGCATATGCATGTGTTGATTTAAATATATATAGATATATAAAGTTTTTGTGAAGGGAAAGTTGTTTCGGGTTTTGATTTTAGTTTAGATTGGATTTTTGAGCTATTTTTTTGGAATCTGGAGGTATGAACGGGTTTACTGTTAAGCTTAAATTCGTGTTTCTTCGGTTATAACTCATAATCTATCATGTTGGTCATGATTTTCTTTTCTTTTTTTTAAATGTAAATATATGAAATTTAGTGGTCAACGGTGGAGATGGAAGATTTGGAGTATTGGGTTTTGCTTTTTATGGATTGTAGAAGCAAAAGAATAAGGCTTTTGCGAGTGTTTTAGTTTTAGATTTAGTTACATGGAGGACTTTTGGAAACTCAAGGAAATGAGGAAATTTGTGTTTGGATTTGTTGGAAATGATTTAAGCTAATGTTAAGATTTTGACTTTAAGTTGATAAGGCAGTTGAAGAGGATGCAATTTTGGAATTTGAATTGGAGGGCATCTCTTGAACAATAATGGGAGTTAGTAAAAATGGTTTTGGGCTTTAGATGAGTGCACTACTACAAATAGTAAATCCATCTGAGGGTTTGAGGTATAGGTGTCACTTTGATGGACAATTGGAAGTTTGGAACTACTTCTTGATGACGTGAAGTGCCACCAAATGCAAAAAATTGGAATGGAAAAAATGAGGAGAAAATCCGTCATCACCATTAGATAGAAGGATTTTTGCTGACAAGTGAGATCGACCAAGGCTGATTGAGGTGTGTTTGATGATTCTTTTTCTCATTAGTCTTGCAGCTTATTTTAATTGTTTTTGGTTAACCCGTCATTGGTAAATAACTTTGTTATTAAAATTTGATAGGTATGCTTCTTATTGCAATGAGAGAATTTAGAACTATCATGAGTAATTTCTAGTAGCACCTCAGTCTTGTACAGACATCATCTGATCCTTGTTTATCCAGGTCACAAATTGTCAAAACTCTTAAGCATGTTTAGGTAGTGTCCTTGTTGATGGACTAGGTCTGTGGGAACAAAGTTAGTCATATAAATAAATCTCTTGTAGAGCTTTTTTTGCCTAATTAATGGATTGCCTCCAGTGGTCTTAATCTGTGCCCATAAAATTTCCATAATCATGGGCTTATTGGCTTGAAGATAGAGGTAGAAATACGAATATTTTTATCAACCTCATAGGAAAACTAACTTTTTTGTTCTATTGGATGAGGAGAATGATTTGAAGGAGGGGATGTACATTTTTATGAGAATATTTATACAGTCACGGCATGTAGCTCCTTCATTTATTTATTGTTTTAGGGTTATTAGAGAGGCCATTTGGAGAGAAGAAGTGTTTAGGGGCACTTAGACATCTCATTACAAATATATCATCTGGTCTAGACAGGTTTGCAATTGGTTTCCTTAAAATTGCTAGCGAGCAGTGAAGAATATTGTCACGTAGTTTTTTTTTGAAAAATTTTGATTGCTGCTTTTGCTGCTCGTGTTGAAGAAAGTGGTGCTTTGTACATATAAGATTTTGGTCCATTACCTTGGTGGGAAATGTATCAAACTTTTGATTAATATGCTGGCTAGTTGGTTGAGAAGGATGATGTGGTAAGCTGGTGTCTTAAAATGCCTTGTTGAGGGACAAAATTTATTACAAATAAGTATACAGATAGCAAGATTCATCTGAGACTGTAAGGATAATTTGTAAATTGGACAGAAAGCGTGTGATCATGTCAATTGGGGACTATTTAATTAAGATGCTTAGACAAGTTTTGGTTTGGTTAAAAATAGAGGAACTAGGTTTTGGCTTTTTTACTAGCTAGGTAGTGGACTCCTTTTAATGGCAATGTGTAATAACTAGTATCATGTTTGTGATTTATGTAACTTGATGCTTTTAGTTGATATGGCACTTTAACAATCACGGAGGGAGCATGGACTTTTGAGAAAACTATACACACATACTAGATTATTATTATTATTTTTTTATAAGCGCACACAGAGGATTCTTGAGTGCATGGTTGGACCTTGACGTGCTTCTAGTGTCATGTTCCCTTGGTTGCTTGGTGTTGACCTTGTGAGGTTGCCCAACCACCTAGATTGATTTGATTAATTTGACTCCAGTTGGTTTGCATTTTATTTCTTTGGTTGCAGGTGGTTTTATGTATTCAGTTGTAAAGAATGATGGACTGCGGTTACAAGTCACAATACATGGGTGGCCAACGAGAGAAGTTTGTAAGGTACCAAAAATAGTTGTTTGCACTATCATGGTTCTGAATTTATGAAGGAGAAGAAAGTTGAACTGTTTATATACTTGTACTTGTTGGTCTGGTGTTTGTGTATGTATTTTTTTTTTTTGGGGGGGGTGGGGGGGGTGGGGGGGGGGAGAATATAAACTGCATATGACAGTATAGCAATCAGACGTGGCTTTAAAGGGCTGTTTCTCTTTTAATGGCTGTTTTACATGAATATGAGTTGCTTAGTCATCTACAGTCCCCAGAATCTGATAATATGAGAGCGAAGTCTCAGTTCATTTGACAAACTATGTGAACAATTACCCAATTTTCATGGTTCATGGGATGAAGGGAAAGCTTTAAGTTTTGATGTAGTTTAAAACTTCAAATTTTGTTTTCATTTCTATACCCTTCAATTTAAAAAAAAGAAAAAAGAAAAAGAAAAAGTAAGAATGTTGACCAAGAGCATTTTCAGTTTCATTATGCAACTTTGATAGTCACAATATATATATATATGTGTGTGTGTGTGTGTGTGTAGATTTGATTGGTAAGTTACACACTCATTCATTGAGTTGTAAACCCACAGCCTCACCCTCCATCCCATTATTATGGGAGAAGGAAGTGCCAGTTGAGCTATAGCTCATTGGCCTCACTTTCACTATTTTATATATACTGCACTGCAAAGGTCTTAGATATTTCTTGAGCCATGTAACAGATTGTAATTGATGTCAAAAGTAGGGTTATGTCCTCTCCTCCAACACTACCCTTCTCTACCTTCCTCGATTTATCATGATGAAAACTTAAGTCTGATGCTAGTTGTGTATGAACTTAATATTTTACTGCTACAATAAAGCATCTTATTTGCATGGTGGTGCTATTTATTTATTTTCTAGGTTGGATGACTTGGATTCTAGAATATCATCATCCTCTGATACTGGCTTGAATAAATGTGGATTTAATGTTGAGGGATTTAGCCGCACGGCTAATGCAAGAGATGGAACATCTAGATCTTTTAAGAGAGGAATGAAAAAAGGATCCGAAGGACTTAAATCAATTGGTCGATCACTTAGATTTGGGGTTTCTCGGGCAGTGTTTCCAGAAGATCTTAAAGCTTCAGAGAAGAAGATATTTGATCCTCAAGACAAATTCCTCCTCTTGTGGAATAGACTTTCTGTTGTATCATGTATTTTGGCAGTGTCTGTGGACCCTCTCTTTTATTATCTTCCAGTCATTAATCAAACATCAGTTTGCATTGGTTTAGATCGAAGGTTAGCCATCACAGTGACTACATTGCGGACGATTGTTGATGCTTTTTATCTCATTCACATGGCTCTCCAATTCCGAATTGCTTATATTGCCCCATCATCTCGGGTTTTTGGACGAGGTGAACTTGTGATAGACGCTGCAAAAATAGCCAGGCGATATTTGCGGGGGTATTTCATCGTTGATTTTCTTTCTGTGCTACCCCTACCACAGGTTAAAATGTTTATACTGCTCTTAATCCATTTCTTAATTAACTGAGCTGCCTGCTTCCACCTCATTAATATACTTCTGTCTCTTAACTTTGTGCTCATTTTTCGTTTATGTTTTATATGCTGTTGACATCTTACAATTGCTATGCCATAGATATGAAAAACAGTTGCACTGACTATTGTTTCTTTATGGTCTCCATGTCAATTGTTGAAAACAGAACGATTTTTATATGGAAATCTATGCTCTTTCCTTGTAAAATCTTGTTTAAATCTTTTTTTTTTTTTTAAGCTTGCTACAATGGTTGAGTTTTGCATTTGTATTTGGCTTATTTTCTAGTTAGGCATCTAACAGTTCTTCAACTCCACCACTAGGTCCTTTTGTCATTGTTTCAGACTCAGTTGAGCCCATTTATCTGTCTTCTGCTTCATTCTGTTTTGTTGGGCCAGTGGGAGTCAGAGGTGTTAAGAGAACCCATATCGGTTGGGTATCTTAATTTATAATGGTTCACTACTAGTTGGGCCTTTCCACTTAATGGGTTAAACTTTTGGGTTGGATAGTCTCTCAAATATATGGAGATTCTCATTTTAATCATTAAATATAAAGTGGTAAAATGCATATTTACGATTTGCTACCTTAAAATTTGTGAAAATAGATACTTGTAGTCCTGAAAAGTGTGTTGGCATTGTTACCCCCCTTGCAGATTTTCTGGAGTTAATGGAACATCTAAACTAAATTTTTGTTATCATTTCTTGAAATTGTGCAGATTGTGGTTTGGAGATTTCTTCAGAGTTCAAATGGTCCAGATGCACTGGCTACAAAACAGGCCTTGTTTTTCATTGTCTTGCTTCAATATTTTCCCAGATTTCATCGAATCTTACCTTTAACTTCGGAACTGAAAAGGACAGCAGGTGTTTTTGCTGAAACTGCTTGGGCAGGTGCTGCATATTACTTGCTATTATACATGCTCGCTAGTCATGTAAGTCCTATTCGGTTTGGTAGCGTTTTATATGGATACTACTTTTCTTGTTATTTTAGGTTTCTTGTGCATGAACTATTCCTTAAACCTTGTTTTAGCATTTTTTTTTTTATAAGTAATACTCCATCCGTCCCAATTTGTCTGTCCTATTTAAAAAATCTAACTTGTTAAGGGAACATCATTTATTATCTTGTCTGCAATATAAAAATGTGTAAGTTTCCAAAACTACCCTTAAATAAATTTATCAAAAATGATTTTGGAAATAAAGCAGGGGCATAACAAGAACATTAGTAAATTAATGGGTTTTAATTTTAGAAACAGGACAATATTTTGGGACATCCCAAAATGGAATAGAGGACAAACAAATTGGGACGGAGGGAGTAATATTTATTCAAATGAATCAACAAGTACACAAGAAGTATATTAGCTGAAGGTGGTACAAGAGATCTAAAATTACAATGAATGATAAAAAAAAAAAATTTGAAAAAGACTTACTGTAAAAAAAAAAAAATAATAAATAAATAAATAAAATAAAAAATTGAAAAAGAAAACTTCCCTGAAGCTACAATCCACTTGAGCAAGGTCTTCAAAAAATTGGCTTTTAATTCTAAAGTTGTCCCACTCACATTCTTCAAAGCTCCTCACATTTCTTTCTCTCCAAATGCACCACATCAAATAGTGAGGAGTGGCTTTCCATATATTACAGCTTCGATGACGTCCAAAACTACCTTCCTAACAAGCTAGGAGATCAACAACATTTCAAGGCATCACCTACTCCACACCATAAAGAGCAAAAACCAAATCCAATAAATCTCTAGCAATAGGGCAATGTAACAATAAATGGTCTACGGTCTCCTCATCCCCCTTGCACATACAACACCAGCTCACCAAAATAATGTTACGCTTCCTTAGGTTTTCTTCTGTGAGGATATTCCCCAAAGCAGCAACCCAAAGGAAAAACGCCACCATACTAGGGAGAAGTAGTTTCCAAATACTCTTCCAAGGGAAACTGTCAGGACCAAGGGAGCTAAAACTCTATAATAAAATTGAACCTCAAGACCTCTCTAATTTAAAGGCTTCCAGCAGCACAGCTCATCTACTCCAGCCCCCTCCACCTTAGTGGAATACAGTAGATCTATAAACACAGAGATTCCAATTCCCAATCTTGAATTGCACGATTAAAATTCAACTCCCAATGAATCAACCCATTTCTAGATTGTGCTCAGTGTTGAAGTATGGCTATTTGTTAAATAAGGAACCAATGTGCTCGGTGACCAACAATACTTTCAACGACATTCATCATGCTTCACTCCTATATTCTAGTGTGGCCATGGGCCTTATTTATAACACATGTGCCCCGTCCCTTCTTACTTGTTTGAATTCAGATCAATTTATTTATCCAAAAAAAAAAAAAAAAAGAACCAAGAAAGGTACAACAATCAAGGAAATCCAACAAACAGGAGAAAGAATGACCACTTAATGTAGCCATCCAAGCATACAAAGTGTGAAAAACTGAGCTTCATGACCACTATAGATTGTTCCAAGCCTTTGAATGTCCAGTTGTTCCACTCCTTCCAAATAACCCACATGGTACAAAGAGGGATGGCATTCCAAATATCATACAGTGCCTAGCATACTGCCCCTTCCAGCTTGCCAGCAGCTCTACCACCCTTTTAGGCATAACCTACTGCATCCCAAACAAGCAAAATATGAAAGAACATAGCTCTCTAGCCATACAACAACGTAACAATAGGTGATCAACATACTCTTCATCTTGCTTGCACATACAACACCAATCCACAATGAGAATCTTCCATCTTCTTAAATTATCAATAGTAAGAATCTTCCCTAAGGCTGCAGTCCAAAGGAAAGAAGCCACTTTGGTAGGAACTTTAACCTTCCAAATACTCTTCCAAGGAAATGGAGTTTCCATCCCTACATGCAGTGCTTTATAATTAGATTTTACTTCAAAAAACTTACCTCTTGTTGGCACCCCGCAAATAGTATCCTCTACATCCCTTCTTAATTTTGTTGAGTAAATCAACTGGAAAAATTCTTCCCTCAGTCCCAACTCCTAATCACGTAGAGCCCTGTAAAATGTAACATCCCACTGAGTCTGAGTTCAGTGTTGATTCTATAGAGAAGGAAATGACGCATTTTCTAATTATTGGATGAATATTTGCAGATAGTTGGGGCATTCTGGTACCTGTTAGCTGTAGATCGCAATGACACATGCTGGCGGCAGGCTTGTTTTGGTGATGGCAAGTGCAAAAGTTCCTTGTCTTGCAGCAACCTACTCCCAGCATTGAATCCCTGGGAGACTGTTCTTAATTCAAATTGTTCAATAGAAAATACTAATCTACCATTTGATTATGGAATCTATCAAAATGCTTTGTCACATGGAGTTGTTTCATCCATGAAGTTTGTTACCAAATACTGTTACTGTTTATGGTGGGGGCTACAGAATTTAAGGTATATTAATTTTTCTTTATTCGATCTAGGTGCTGCTTCATAAACAGTAAATTTAAAATATAAAAAAAAAATATATATATATATATATATATATTTAGACTGGAGTGTAGTTTCAGTTTGGACTAGTAAATTGTTTAGTAATATATTTTATGTTTTATCTTTTTGTTGGTTTATCTTATTTGACTTTGATTGAGCATATTCATTTGAACATGTCTGTTGTTAAACCCCTTAAAAAATCATTGGATTATAAGCGCATGTGCTTCCAGTTACATCCATTCTTCTAAATGACATTTGTTCCTTCTATAACAACCTTTCCCTCTAGATGCAATAATATTTCATTATTATCATAGAAAAATAAAAAAATTAGTACTATTATTAAAAAAATTTAAATAAAATAAAATTATAAAAAAACAACAAACAAACAACAAACAAAAGGCAATAAATTTTGATAGGTAGATAGTGGGAGAGGGGGGTTCAAACCAAAGACATGGGATACCACAAAGCATGTCATTATCACTAGACTATCACTTGAACCCCAAAAAACAAAAGGCAATAATAGATCCACATAAAATATATGTGCAACATAAAACCCATGAAACAAACAACCATTGGTTTTATTTATTTGCTAGGTAATTTATATAAACTAGAAGAGGCCAAATTGGGTTTATATTGGGTATTCTACATCCTGGTATGACAATCCATACAAAGGTTATACAAAGTTTATGTAGTTATAACTTAATAAGTGTTATGAGTAGTATACGTATGAGGGGCCAATTGCTTAGAATGTGTTAGAAACATTCATAAGTAATGTATTACTTATCAAAAAAAAAAAAAAAACATTCATAAATAATGTGTTGTGGTAGGATAATAATTTAAACCCTTCACTCTTCCCAAATCTAAACATAATATAAGAGCCACACCACTCATCAACGTTAACTCAGACACTCCATATTGCCAGCAAGCACAACCACAGCCTTTTATCACTGATTGTGACTCTAGTGACCACGATTCACTCACTAAACGAGTTGGTTGGGTCTGACAACTGATTCTGTTGTCACCTGGCTGAGATTTACTCACAGTTCTAGTTAGCTGCATTCAGAAACTAATGCAGGAGTCTAATGCATTAAATGGATGATGATGACATGGCACGAGGGAGTGACATGACACAAGGCCAGCTAAGCCTAAGGGCTAAATTTCATATGTGCCATGTGATTATTGCAGCTAAATCCTCATGTGCCAAGTTTGCTATAGTATTTGAAAATTGGAGGGAAATTATTTAGTGGCACATAAGAAATTATTGCAGCTAAATCCTCATGTGCCAAGTTTGCATATGCTAGATTTTAGGAAGTTGTAAGAAAAAGATGCCATTTGCTTTATTAAGTCTAGCATGTGATTAACATGTTACAATTGTATTCAAGCATGCTTGAATACAATTTTCCTAAAAAATCACTCTAAAAAAATCCAGTATATATAAAACTAAAATCACAAAATTTGAATCCATCAGATCCAAACATGCCACAACCGAATCGAATATATATATGTATATATATATATATAAACTAAAATCATGATTAAAATAAATAAAAAAAACTAAATTTTTAAGAAATATATGTATTTGGAAGAGGAGAGAGATGATAAGATTAGTACCTTGCTTGTGACCAGCACCTTTCTTGATGGTGTGGAACTGAGTGCACTTGGTCTTGAAAATCATCTCTTCGACCTTTGGAATTGCAAGGTGGTGCTTGCTCAAACAAAGTCATTTTATAGCCTTAGAGTTAGTTATAGAGGATGACATCATCTATAACTAACTCATTTATCACATGATTGAATACTTGTGTAACATATTAATCACGTGCTAGATTTAATAAAGCATATGGCTTTTACTTCTTACAACTTCCTAAAATCCAAACTAATTTTTCCTCTAATTTTCAAAGAGAGAGAGTCTAGGGGCACAACAAAATCTCACAACATTTTCACAACTCTCTTGTTTTGAGTTGTGGTAGGTCCCGGTATAATTTTTTATTTCATTTCATTATTTTGACCTATGGTAAATTGGCAACTAGCTTATTATGAAAACGTTGTGAAATTTTGTTGTGTCCATAGAAGAACTCATTTTCGAATACTACAACAAACTTGGCACATGTGGATTTAGCTACAATAATCATATGGCATTTTTGAAATTCAGCCCTTAGGCTTGGTTAGCATTGTGCTATGCCACTCCCTTACACCATGTCATCATGCCACGTCAGCATCATTCATGTAATGCATTTGACTCCTGCATCAGCAACACAAGTGGGTGGTTTTTCCCAGTTGGAAAGTCTATTCTCTCTATTGCCATTTCACCCAGTAGAGTTTTCCAACTTTGAGACGCTGAAACTATATCTGAAGGTGCCAATCTAACTTGTTATGGCTTAATTGATGTACTGACCACTGATCTGCAGTTGTCTCAGGCTGCTTCTGTTGATTTTTTTTTTTTTTTTTTAAATTGTGCTGATTCTCCCTTCTGATTCTGCTCAACTAGTGGGCGAGCGAGTTTGGTGAATAGGCCTTGTTAATATGTGGGAGAAATGTTTTGGTCACTAATTGGTTGGATTATTTTAATGGTGTTGAGTTTGTCCACTTATGTTAGGTGGCTTAGTTTCTACTTTCTAGTATTCTTCATGGGTCCTTGAGCTTATTTGTGTTTGTTCTAGTTAGTTTCCTGATCAGAGTGTTTCTGTGGACTCAAATAGTGTTTGACCTAATTATTTGTTGTCTCCTGACATGCCCTCTATTACATCCATCCACCTCAATGGAAGTAATTATTCAGGGTGGGACCAAGTTGTTGAAATTTTCATTTTTGGCAGGGAAAAAAAAAAAAAAAATCTCAGTTGTTGAAGTTCCAAATATGCTGATTGGAGGGTTGAGAATGTACAAATTATAAATTGTCTGCATAACGGTATGGACTAAAATAAGTGGTAGCCTCTTTTTTGGCCAACTGCCAAACTTGTGTGGCAACAGACTCAACACTTTGGTGTAAATCATTTTAGACGTATATATGACCTTCATCAGCATTACTTCTCCCTGGTTCTCAATATCTTTCCTGAAGGATTGTTATGCAAAATTGAAAGGTATATGTGAAGAACTCAATATTTACCAGTATTTATGACCTTCATGCAAAATTGTATGTACGTAGCCTGTTTCCTCTTTGTTCGCCGCCAACCTTTGATGCAGTGAAGTCACAGATTTTGGGAAGGACCTCCCTCCATGAGTGAAGTCTTTGGTGTCGACTTAGGCAGTCCTCCTTATTTGATTCTGGTATAGTTACACCGACTCCTAGCGATAATTCTGCCTTTGTCATGTCCATGGCATGGTCAATTTTTTGGAGATTGAGGCTGTGGATTTGTGAACAGAGAGAGGGGGGTGGGGGGGGTTGGGGGAGGAGGCTATGGTAGAGGATGTGATCTTTGAAAATTTTCTTACTATCATGGTGAAAAAACATGGATCTTCAAAACTTTGTGGATTTTCCTTACTAACAAATGTTGTCTGATCTAATCAACGTGTTAACATGTTCTAACTTGAGTTCAGGAACTGAACAGCTTGTGTGACTATTGAACATTTTTTCCATAAAGATGTTGATTTAGACCTTGCCTTTAAGATTCTGAAAGTCAACTTATCACCTTAACTTCATCACTTAGTCAATAATGTGACTTTAGTTCCCTCATCCACTGATTTTATGTCAATAAACTATAATTTACTTTTCCAAAAAATAAGTAATAATGATAATTAAATTTCAACACTTTTAACTACATTTTCCTTGTTTTTTTCAACAGTACACTTGGCCAGGGACTTCAAACCAGCACCTATCCTGGAGAGGTTATATTTTCCATAGCACTTGCAATATTTGGTCTCATCCTCTTTGCACTTCTGATTGGTAACATGCAGGTAAACTTGGAACCCTTTTTTTTAGAGAACTCTTGCATACAAATTGATAGAATCATTTCTTTGGCTTGAAGACTACTGAAGTTTCTGGTGGTGATGCATTTTTGCGCCCATGAATTTATTCAAGTTGTAGATCCTTGCTTATCAAATGCTCATTGGGAATTTGTGTTTATTAAGAGATGAACAGAAGATATGAGCTGGATGGATAGAATTGAGTTTGGAAGTTAATAGTGTAGCTAACCCCATGTCAATCTTATAACCTTCCTTAACCAAGTTCTGCTGACTGCTTCTTCTAAAAAAAAAAAAATTGTTCTGCTGACTGCTTCTCTTGTTATCTTGTTTTCTTAAAACATATCATTCAAAAGGCAAGAGAGAGGTAAGGGAAAAGTGCACAATTTCTTTGTATCATGGATGTGTATCTCTTTTCAGTATTCACTAAATGCATATATTGTTGAAATCTTACCACAATGGAAAATTAAACTATCATACATTAATTATATAATAAAAATTGCATCCTACACGTGGTTGCGGCAAATGGACACCCTCTCCCTTATTTTTTGTTCTTATGTATACATAAAATTATTAGCATAGTTTAGTTTAAACAAATTCTATTATCAAAGTTTCAAGGAATTGAAAATACTATTCTGATTAAAACTTAATTACTAAATGTTTCAAGAGTTTTATTATTATTTTTAAATTATTTTAATAATATATTAATTATTTTTGGTTTTGATAAAATCTTGGTCCTACATTCCATGTAACATTAATTAATTTTTGTTCTTTTTTTTTTAGTATCTATTTTATTCTTCAATTTCAATTATGTCACTAAAGTATTTTGCTTGGTTATCATTTTTTTTATCAGTCATTGCATCACAACGGCATAGCATTGATAGTAATATGAAAAGCAGAATATTTAACTTTGGGTATTGTGCTATTGTGACAGACCTATCTTCAGTCACTAACTATTCGGCTTGAGGAGATGAGAGTTAAAAGGCGCGATTCAGAGCAGTGGATGCATCATCGCTTACTCCCACAGGACCTAAGAGAGCGGGTTAGACGTTATGATCAGTACAAGTGGTTGGAAACACGTGGAGTAGACGAACAGAATTTAGTTGAGACTCTACCAAAGGATCTTAGGAGAGATATCAAGCGGCACCTCTGTCTTGCTTTAGTGAGGAGGGTAAATTTTTTATCCCTTTTTGGCATCTTTGTATCCTTTCAACGGTGAGGATACTTATTAGCAGATCCTTTAATGAAGCATTGTGACAATTTTATTGTAAAACAACCATACCAAAAATTTTGGAACCAAATTTCTTGGCATGTCATTTTTTGCTTGCATTAAGCTAATAATTTCTCAGTAATTTCATAAATGTCAAATGAATCATCGAATGATAAAGGCTTCTTTACTTGTTCTAATGTGCATTGCTTTTTACCAATTTATTCTTAATTCTTTCCCAGTTAATTCATGACCCTAAGTAATTGAACAAGGGGTTTCTTGAGCTGACTTGTCTATTTGAATGTTGTCTGAATAACAAACTGTTCTTAGGTTTGTTATTAAGGAGGGATATATTGTGTTCTTGAGAAGTTGGTGTCTGTCTTTGTTGTCACTCTATGGGACTGCTCTTTTCCTTTTCTTATCCTACTGCCCTCTTCATAATTGGTGCTGTGGCATCTGGCTTTGTGAATGTCATTAATTGTTTTGCTGGTAATCATAGGTTCCTCTATTCGACAATATGGACGAGAGATTGCTTGATGCCATTTGTGAGCGACTGAAACCATGTTTATTCACGGAGAATACTTACATAGTCCGGGAAGGAGATCCAGTTGATCAGATGCTTTTTATCATACGTGGTCGCCTCGAGAGTGTAACCACAGATGGTGGGAGGAGTGGGTTTTTCAACCGCAGTTTTCTTAAAGAAGGTGATTTCTGTGGGGAGGAGCTTCTGACCTGGGCACTGGATCCCAAATCGGGAGCTAACCTCCCATCTTCTACTCGGACAGTGAAGGCTATAACTGAAGTTGAGGCTTTTGCCCTAATAGCTGAAGAGTTGAAATTTGTGGCAAGCCAATTTAGACGCCTTCATAGTAGACAGGTTCAACACACCTTCCGTTTCTACTCACAGCAGTGGAGAACTTGGGCTGCATGCTTTATCCAAGCAGCATGGCGCAGATATCACAAGAGGAAGAATGCAGAGCTTCGGCGCAAAGAAGAAGAAGAAGCAGAAGCATCAGAAGGAAGCCGCAGCGGTGTTGGTGGAGGTTCGTTTAGTATTGGTGCCACTTTCTTAGCTTCCAGGTTTGCAGCAAATGCTCTTCGTGGTGTTCACCGAAATCGGAATGCAAGGACAGCTAGGGAATTGGTGAAACTGCAGAAACCTTCTGAGCCTGATTTTACTGCTGATGATGCAGACTGACTTTGTGATGTAAAATAATTCGTTTGATACGCTGATGACTGAATTTTTTTTGTGATAATACTCTGCCTAAAAAACAATGTATAATACAACTTGAAATAGTGCTTGTAAGTTTGAGGGAAGAAAATGTAAAAGATTGTATGCTCGTGTTGCTACTTGCTTGCTTTCCATTAAACCTTTAAGCTTGCTAGTGCCACACATCATGAAGCCTTGTGGTTGGTTACATTTCCTAGACATTGTTGCATAAATAATTAACTCTCTTTTTTTCCCCGATTAAAATAAATTATAAAGCAGAAAAAAAAAAATTGCATTGTAATATTTAGGGAGGGTTTCAAATTAAGTGTAACTTTGTGGATTCTTTCCACGCTGAAGGAATTTTTTCTGCTTAATAAGAGATCTAGAGCCACTCTAGCATTTGACCACTTGTGGGACATTTACGTTTTGCTTTTTGCTTAATACAAATTGCACTTGATTATGAATACAAAGTTAAGAGAAAGAAAACTAGAAAAGGAAAAGCCACTCTCCCAGCAAGGCGAAAGTTTCACTTAACCTGCTAACCAAGCCATAAAGAATATGCTTAAAAGAGAAAATTTCACCATGTACCAGCAATTACTTCAACAGATGTATCTTATTTCCATAGATAACTTATAGAGGCATTTCAACAAATAATTAATTGCATTTCAATTAGAGCCACTTCAAAGACAGGAAGACACCCACAAAATAATGAAATACAGAGGAACCCACGGATAAGTCATACAAAAATACAAAATCCACAAACAAACCCACACAATTCCATTGAAATTTTGTTCATGCAAAATTTAGCCACACTCAACATAAAGGGAAAACACACCAACACATCAGAAAACTCCAAAAATTTAAATACAACTCATAGTGGTATGACATCGACATCTCTTCCTCACAGCGGCGGCATTAGCTTTGTGGTGGATAGACTCTCATTGCCAAGAAAATCACAGTGATAAGGGCTGTTCTAGAGAGTTTGTATCACTTTATCTGAAAAAAGGTTGATCCAAAGAGTTTTTGTGTATCAGATGCTTCGTATAAATTGGGGTAGTTGGTGGTAGATGTAAAATTTAAGAGCTTGAGGACGAACTTAGGGTATTGATGAGGAAGAAGGAGTCCTTGCAAGATACAATTGAAGTGAAATGCCAAATTCAAAAACTATCCATTGCTAAACACACTGTTTTGTCAAAAATAATCTGCGTTTTTTTCTTTTAGCTATGGGCCCCATGAACAGTAAAAAATGACCTACAAAATTAAGCAAAACGCAGAAACGCAGCTATTTTTAAGCATGCCAAACGCACGCTAAATACTATTGTTTTAGAATGTGCAAATTAAACCCCAAAGTTTAGGGGATTTTCAAATTAATCCAATATTTCATTAGTTACAAATTAAATTTAACTTGATATGTTTCAATTCAAACCTTCTCTTCTCTCTTTCTTTGTCACTAATTGCACGAGCATAGGGTTTGAATTGAAAAAAAGTTTAGGATTTAATTTGTGACTTATAAAACTATAGAATCTAATTTGAAACCCCCATAAAGCATTAATGTGGAATTTCTCTCAAATAAATTAAAATAACTAAAGTAAATAAAAGGAAAGGAAGCAGGCCAGGGTGAACAACAAAATGAAAGAAGGTTGTGTTAAAATCAAGTCCCAAATATAGATGATGTTTGTTAGGTTACCACCAAGTTTTGGGAGGACGTAATAAGTGGGATGTCCTGATATCCGAGTTCGTATGACATATACACATACTAAACTTGTTAAGTTTGTTCGCAAATTATGCTACAATAAACTGCTTAGCGTTGAAATATCACGACCATGAACCTAAGAATTTCAAGGGAGACGGAGAAGACTGAATCGTTGTTGAAAAGTCAATTTCAAGATATTTAGCTTTACATTGCCTATTTGTTCTTGGTGTCCCTATGAATTTTGGGGTCCTCAGTGGTAGTTTGAGACAATTTGATCCTTCGTCTCCTCAATTTGTGTTGGCAATGAAGGTGTTTTCAGAGTCAAGGTAATTGTCAGTACAGGAGTCTTAAGGTCTTCAAGTTCCATCCTAAGTACTGCCCCAATTTGAAGTAAAAACATTTGAGTATTGCTATAACATAGTGGTATAACATTTGACAACTACCAATAACAGCTTAAAACATGTGTTTTGCTATAACTTAATGGTATTCACAACTGCCAATATGCCTTCAATTTAGCTAGTTAAAAAGGTAAGGAGGTCATTTTGCTTATACAGTTTCAATTGAATAACCTGTCAGCTACACTGCCCGCGTCATCTTTGACCGATCCACCTCGAACATAGAGGGTCAAAAGTATTTTTACTATAGAAATAAATTTAGTGAAGAGAGAAGAATCGATAAACTACTAAACTACACAGATTTGAGGACAATTATAGCACGGGGCACCATAAATTGATCTTCCGTCTTTATTGCATTATCAAAAAGCATAAATTGATTAGTTTTAAGGAATTCGGCTACAACAAACAGATAAACAACTGGCAGTCGATACAAGAATCTGTTTTTCATTTCTAAAGTAGGCCATTTGGGCAAACGTTTAATACAGAACAAGAAGACAATGAGAACAAAGAATTAGAAACAAAAGGAAATGGGGGAAGTGGGAAAGGGAGAAACTAAGAACTGCCAAAGAACCTGTATAGAGAAGACTAAACAATAATAACAATTTCTATGATTTTAAAATTCAAAACTGAACCCGAATGGTAGGTCCGGAAGGGTTCACCATGTTTCTCATCCCAAGTGGTCTGTGCGCTTCCTCAGGTGGTACCAAACAGCCACATTCCTCACTTTGCAAAAAATTAACTAATCAATCTTCACTGATGAGTAGATAAGCCTTGTGAACCAGAAGCATGCATAGAAACCAATTGTACCAGTCAGCACGAAAAATGCATATGAGGCAATCAGCATGTAGCCAAAGTACAACATCCCAGACACCGGCTTTGTGATCTCAAGCTTTGTAAAGAAGTAGAAGGCAGCATAGAGGAAAAGATAGAGTGCAGAGGAACCCGAAGTCAAATATGACCTCCACCACCAGAGGTAGTCCTCACTGCACAGCTGGAAGTAGCAAAGTACAATTGTAATCTCAGCACATGTGACAATAAGGATGAGGAAGACAATGAAGAGGAACCCAAATATGTAATAGAACTGTTGCAACCATATTGAAGTGAGGATGAAAAAGAGCTCGATAAAGACAGCACCAAAGGGGAGTATGCCTCCAATTAAGATAGAGAATGCTGGGTTCATGTACCAAGCCTGTTCAGGGATCTGCCTAGGGATCTTATTGGTTTTCACAGGATCCTCAATTGCAGGCTTCCTAAAACCCACATAACTACCCACAAAAACAAGGGGAACTGAAATGCCAAACCACAAGAAAACCAGAGCAAACATGGTTCCAAATGGCACTGCCCCAGAGGACCTCTGCCCCCAAATTACAGCATTCAGGACGAAGAAAATTGCAAAGACAGTTGCAGGAAACAAGAAAGCTGTTTTGAGAGCAATTTTCTTCCATTCTGCCCCCTTGAACATCTTATAGAGGCGGGCTGCAAAATATCCAGCAAACAGTCCCATAAAGACCCAGAGTAAAAGCATGGCTGTCATCAATCCACCTCGGTTTGAGGGAGAGAGGAATCCAAGGACAGCAAACATCATAGTGACAACAATCATCCCAAAAAACTGAACTCCTGTCCCAGCATAAACACATAGTAAGTCTGGGTTTGATGGAGGCCTGAAAACATCCCCATGCACCAGTTTCCACCCTGTCTCTTCTTGGGCTTCTTCCTGAGTCTCTAACTGGTTGTACTTGGAGATGTCCCGGTAAAGCGTCCGCAACATGATCATAGCCACCATGCCCGAGAGGAAAAGAACAATCATCAAAGAATTAACAATTGAGAACCAGTGAATTTGATCATCAGCCATCAGAAGATAGGTATCCCACCGAGATGCCCATTTCACATCACTCTCCTGCAGGGTTTAACGAAGGGCAAGATAATCAAAAAGAGAATATCATAATAAACCCAATGGCAAACAGCAAAGTTCTTCCTTTACTAAGAGGTATGGTAACTGACCTCGAAGTTAACATCATACGTAAATATAATTTCCTTCTTATCTTCAACCTCTTGAGGAGTTTCGGAGTTGGTAACCAAGGTTTTTGCATGAGGATCACAAGTTTTTAAACGGGTCTTTTCATTCCATTGACCGTCATGTACATGCCTGATACTGTACTTAGAAAAATTATAAAATATCATTATTATACAGGCAAAAAATATTATCGAAGAGAGAATTAGCAGAAATTGATAAACAGATGACATGGAGAGGAATCATAATCTTACCTGAATGGTCTGACCTCAAATCCAACAATCCTTGATAATTCTGTCACGGGATCTTTATGAATCTTGACTGTAAAGGTTAAGTGATTGTGGATAAAATGTTTTTCTTCCTTGCTCTGCAAATAATTATATAAAAGAGTAAAAAATAAAAATTGCTTGGATGACTACATTGCTAAAAGTTTTAGCTTACTAGTTAAAACAAATGGTAATTGCTCCACTTCTTACCCCTGCATACTGTCCTCTCAGACCCACATGGAAGCCATGTTGATACACAATAGAATTTTCCTGATCAGGCCTTCTTATAGGGACAACCAGAGGAAGATTATCCAAAATCCTTGACATATGGAACAAAGGTAACCAAAAAAATTATCATAAAGTTAGCTGGTTATTCACATAGATTATAATTCACATTCAAAATCCTATAAATTACTGCCTTACATGTTCACCCGATACTCATCATCTATCTTTTCCTTGAACGCCTTTGCAGTTTTCGCATTGAGAGTTACTCGACATAAAACATTGCACATCTGTGGTTCTCTCATTTTAAACTGCAACAAACAAAAGTGATCAGCAGCTCAATAGCCAAACATATTGACTAAACAAGAGGAAAAATAATTCATCCAAAAAATCTAACTGACCACATAAGGAGAGTTTTCAATACGATCACCACGAAGAACCTCCCCAAGATTCTCGGCACTGTCAACTATCTTCTCTGGAGGACAATATGGGAGGGAATAGTACGAGTAAGGAAGCTGAGTTTTTGTAGAGGTCAACTTGTTCACTTTCACCTTCAACTCATCCCCCTGCAGCCAATGTAAAAAAAAAAATGTAAACATCAAAATGATCTCAATGTATCCAAAATTGGTTTTAGCATCACAACAGAGGAATGTGGTTACATCAATTGGCAAACATCCAAAGCATGAGATAGCATATGGGAGGATTTCATTATCATCATATAACCACTAAAACAGCTAGATTTCTACCAACGCAGGAGTACTAGGTAACCAGAGTAAAAAAAGTTTATACTTTCTAATATCTTTGGATCAAAAAAGCCCATGCCGGTATATGCAACATACTTTTTTCTTTCTATAAAAGTATACACATGAGAATTCAAACTCAATGAAATATATCTAAACTTAAATCGCATTCATATAACAGGTTTGTTGGCAAGCATGCTCAATCTACACATCTTATGGAACCCGATTAGAAAAAACTTTATAAGTCAATAAAATCCAACATACTGAAAAGCATAGATCCCAAGGGTCGGGATCATTTGTTCGTAAGCTGCTTAATCTACAGATTTGAGACAAACTCCCTATATGTCTACATATCTCGTAGATACAGCGAAGTATGCAAGTATCGAGGGAATTCAATAGCTCCAAGAAAACAAATTTCTAATACATAAGTCTTCAAAAGTAACAGATCTTATAGATCTAGAGTTCAAGAATCGATGATCATTGGTCAACAACTCCCCAGGCTAAAATTCTAAATCCCTAAAACACGCAATTTCATATTGGTCAAAACTGTTTCTAATTCAACCACTGTTTAGAATTTCCTTCCCCCCCCCCCCCCCCACACACACACACACACACATACAAAGTACAAACTTTTTATCAAATCCTATAGGAAAAGATATATATTTATAGATTAACATGTAAGCTAAGTCTATAGCAAAAGAAAACGCAGCGATTCACAATAATTACACATAGAAAATCCAGAAAATTTAATCATTGCATCAACTGCACAACACAGATCCCAACAATTTTCACCTCAATATAGAAATGAATCAAGTTGACACAGATCCAAACAAAAATGGATCCAAGATCTAAACTGAAACCCTAAGAAAACAAAGAGAGAGAGAAAACGATCATATACCAATTGGAAATCTTGGGGAGCGACGCCGGGGAGGTAGAAGCAGCGACCGACATCGACATGGACGAAGAAGAAAAGCAAGAGACACAGAGAGATCCATCGTCGTCGTCGTTGTTGTTGTTGAAAAGCGAGAGCTCCTCTCGCCATGGCTGTTTCTCTAAAGATCTAGATTTGCCCTAACCTACCTCTCCTCTCTCTCTCTCTCGCTCTCTCACACAGTGTTTCTCTCTCTCTCTTTCTCAACTGGTTTATGTGAGTGTGTGAGAGAGTTTATTCTTTGTTTCTTTATTTTGGTAGTGTATTTATTAATATAGCGCGAGATCGGAGAAGAACGATATATTATAGAAATCTTTCTTCTTCTTTTTCTGGGGGGAATTTACGATGTACCAATCAGAAGCTTCTTTAACCGTCCGATATTTGTTTTTTCACCGTGATGTGCGGTCCAGATTGGACCAATTGAAATCTACTCCATTAGTCAACATTTTTTATTGGTTGCCACTTTCTTAATTATCCTTAATTATTATTAATTAATTACCCAGAATTCATTTTCTTTTCTGTTCTTTTATGGACACAAGCTTTAATTGCAACTTTCACGTCATTTTTATGAGTTATTAAATTACATCACTTACACACTGTGTACCACTCGAGCCCATTAAAATTAAAAACTTAAAAATAAAAAAAAATGAAAAGTATACCGCAAGATATTTTATAACTTTTTTATCTGTAATAAAGTATAAGTGGTAAAGAAAAAATTGTGAGTTCGTATATAAGTGATAAATAATTATTTATTGTCTGTCATATCAAAATTATGACAAAAAAATTGTGATATAGTTATAAGAACTTAAGTCAAACTTCTCATCTCCCTCCGTGTGTGTTAAATACTTAGTATTCTAATAAAAAAAACTTAAGCCAAGTTTATTAGTCTTTTTCTTCTTTTTTTTAATGAGCCAACATTATTAGCTTTAGAGTTGGGACTAAGCTAAGGTAATTAATTATAGAATGATGAATACAAATTAAGATTTGAGTAATTAATCAGATCGTATCTCTCAGGTACTAAAAAAAAGAGAGTAGGTGTACTTGCCAAACAAAAAAAAAAAAACGTCGGTGGAGAAATCTGCATTTATTTATTGTTGTCTCCTACTCAAATAGTGGGACAAAAAGTTGAAGAGTTCTGAATCTTGCCTAGGTAAATGAAAGCATTGATAATAAAATTTAAAATAAATCTTTAGATCTAAGCCTATGATTGCATATTAAAGTCTTGACCAAAGTAAACTTTTGATGCCATAAAATTTAATGTTATTTTTTTTTAGTCTTTTATGTTTCAAACTTTTAATTTTGGTTGGTCATATTTGACTCTATGTTCATATTTGCCATTTAGTTTCAAATTTTTTATTTATATTTGATTTTTTTTTTTTTTTTAAGTTTCAAATTTTTTATTTTAATCTTTCAGTTTAGATTTTATGGAAATGAAACTTTTGAAACATAAAGTAACATATAGAAAACTAAATCAAATATGAATGACCAAACTGAAAATATTGAAATATAAATGGCCAATATTAAAATGAATCAAACATAAAACGTCAAAATGAAAAATTTGATAGATAAAGGACCAAAATGAAACAACCCCAAACTTTAAAGATCATAGGTATAAATATAGGAGGTTTTATATGAAATATTTATTTAAAATTTAAACTTAAATAAAGAAACATATATTTACAATAATGACATGGAAAAATGTGAGTTTTCAAAAAAAAAATTGAGTGTGAATATAGAAAGTCAACAAAAGTTAGAATTTTTTATTTTATATTAGATTATCGAGATAACTTTTGATTTTATAGTAGGGACAAGACTTAGGTACAATATTTAAATGTTGTTTTTTAGGTTCCTATTTTAAGATTCTATCACGTGATTTTTTTCTCATGGGATGGAAGTGTATTTTTTAGTTAAGTGGTCATATGGCAGAATTTAAAGAGAATAACCTAAGGAATAACACCTAAGATATTGTACATAAATTTTGTCCTTATATTAGATATAGATATAAATATAGATGGGTATAGATTAATAAGTAAATTTAGTTCAAAATTAGCATATTTTCAATCTACTCTACTTTACTCCCCTCCACTCCCCTCATTTCTCCCTCAATTCAAACAACCCTAAGTTCCATTTAATTTTATACTATTTCTCTTCTTTGGCATAGTTCCATAATTCCATTAAAATTAAAAAAATCTCTTCTTTTTTTTTTTTTGGTAATAGGAATCTATATATATATATATAATAGGTGAAGCTAAGAGAAACTCAAATTAGAATTCCAAATTAGAATTTCAATTTTGTGCCATGTGTCCTAAATTATTTATTCTTAAAGAGTTTTATTTTTTAATTTTAGAATCAAATATAGGACCATATCATAAATATTCATCCAAATGAGTTATTAAGTTCAAAAATCAAAGAGTCTAGAATAAATGAATCATAAAAAAAAAAAGTGCTTCAAAATACTCCCTCCGTCCCACTTTTTTTGTCCTGTTTGAAAAGTCAAATTTTTTAAGAGAACATCATTTATTGTCTTATTTTCCTTTTAAAAATGTATAAGTTTCCAAAACTACCCTTAAAAAAATTTATCAAAAAATTGAATTAGTAAATTAATAGGAATATAATAGGAACATTAGTAAATTAATGACTTTATTTTTAGAAACAAGACAATATTTTAGGACATCTCAAAATGGAATAGAGGACAAAAAAAGTAGGACGGAGGGAGTAATAAATAAACATGGACAATTTACATTTTACACCTAATAATATCCTTACAAAATTTTTTAAAGAGTTAACAAAATATAAAAATGACCATCAATAGTATTTGAATTTTATATATATATATATGAATTATACTATGCATCTTATTGTATATCTTTAAGTGTATCCATGCATATGCATGGAGTTACAAGCTAATTTATATATAAAGCAAACTAGTTTCTTTTCTTTTTCTTTTTTTATTATAGGGATTTAAGTTTTTGTCACCTTTGTTTTTTGAAACCCTCCTCGATGATTAATTTGTAGCATCCATCTTAAAAATGTAAAACTAGATTTTCATGTTACATCATGGATTGATTAATCACAACCTTCTTAGTACATTTGATCTTGTTGAGCTAAATTGGTTTTTGGATTTTTATGCACTAAAATACATAGAAACTAGATTGCAGAAAGAAACTGCATTGAAACCCCATGTCCCAATTCTATGCTAACGAAACGTGGTATGAGTATGAATGAAGTAACAAAAAAAATCCAAATTCAATGTTGTTGTAAGTTGTAACATACCTTACTTGTGTTATATATCACTTTCAGTCTTTCATATCAGTCTCAAAGCTTTAAAAAAAGTAATTATTAAAATAAATAAATAAAAAGCTAAAAAAAGTAGTAAAATTTAAGGTAAGTGTGGAATAAGTACCCCCCCCCCCCCCCTACTTCTATCTCTAATAAAATTTAGAAAGGTGTGGGAATTAGTTGTCTTGTCCTATATCCTTTTCAGAAAGAAATATTTAAGAGGCCCCTTTAAACATGTGAATTTAAACCATTCTTTTGAGAATGACATTCTTAACTTCTTATATCATATTTGGTATATTAAAAAGAATAAAACAATGAGATGCAACACTGTGAGAGAGTGACCACTCAGCAGAAAATAGCAAGGTTGTAGAGGGACCTCCAAAATGTTATCAATGCAACTACCTGATATGGGCACTACGCACCAACAAAATTATGGTTTGTTTTTTATTGCCTATTTTAATTTATTTCTTTTTTCTTTTTTTGTTTGGTGGGTTTTTATGTCATTAAATAAGGAGGTGTACAGCAATAATAATTTGTTTATTTATTATACAAAGTTTCCCCTTTGCCTTTTCTGGGTATTGGTGGCATAGTGGGCTACACACTAATGTATTACGTACAGGAAGTGTGAAATTTATTATAGTTGCTTTGTAATAAAGGGTTCAGTGCAAACTGAAGTCCTACGCAAAGCCCAACATTGACCTGAACTTGCTTAGGCAGGAATATTGATTATTTAATTTTAGAAAAATGCTACGTCCATAATATTTGTACAATTTTTTCATAATAAATTCTATGTGTCAGATTGTTACTGGTTATTACTAATGGATAAGAAAATAGTTTTCAGTGATGAATTCAAATTAAAAATCTGTAATAACTTGTAATCTAAGATTTGTTGTAAAAGTGTCTTGAAAATGTTGTGAACGTAGCACTTTTCTTAATTTTAAGAGTCAATTATTGGTCAATTAGATTTTATTTTAGATCCTATTAGCTAATTAAGTTATTAATATTTTATTTGAGTTCTTAGAGTTAAAGGTTATTTTTATAATTCAATAATCAAGCTTTGACTAAGATTAATTAGGAATTGAGTTTGGTTTTAGTAATCTATTACTATATAAACTAGCTTGTAACCCCATACATATGCATTGATATACTTAAAAGATACACATTAAGATGTATAGTATAATAATCTTACGTATATAATTTAAATATTATTGATAGTCATTTTTATTATTTTTTTAATTATTTAAAAAGTCTTGTAAGAATGTTATTAGGTAGAAAATATCAATTATCTATTTTTTAAATATTTTTATGTTCATTAATTCTAAACTCTTTGGTTTTTGTACACAATAACTTATTTGAATGGATATTTATGATATGATCTCACATTTAATTTCAAAGTTAAGAAATAAAACTCTCTCCAAAAATAAATAATTTAGAACACATGACGTAAAATTGGACTTCAATTGTAGAGTATAATTGAATTTTCTCTAAGTTTTACCTACTAATATATATATAAATTTTTTTGTGCCAAACGAATTGTTTTTAGTTATATATAAAAAAAGGTTCATTAATATAAAATCATTTCAACTCTCTCTTCCTCTAATTTTACATATAGTGTTAGATATATGATTATGTTTTTTATGATTTATTTATATTAGACTCCTCGTTTTCTACTATAAATTAATTCATTTGGTACCAAAATTAAAAAACTTTGATTAGATGGAAAACGTATTGTAAAATTAAACTCTAATTGAAATCTAATTTTTACACTGAACTAACTAACTTGGTTCAAAATTTTAAAAATTTTGATTAAATGAGACATTTGGTGTAAAATTAGACTCTGATTAAATTATAATTTAAAGTCTAATTGGATTTTTTTCTCAAGTTTACTTATTAATACACACACACACACATACATATAGATGACTTATAAACTTGATTTGTTTTTAGTTAAAAAAAAGGCTTATAAATATAAAATTATTTAAAAATTATGTTTTTTATGGTTTACTTATAGTGTACTCCTCATTTTTTATACTAAATTAACTCATTTAGTATAAAAATTAAAAAACTTAGATTAGATGAGACACATATCGTAAAATTAAACTCTAATTGAAATCCAATTTTTACATTGAATTAACTTACTTGGTACAAAAATTTAAAAACTTAGATTAGATGAGACACGTGGCACAAAATTAGACTTTAATTAAATTATAATTTAAAATCTAATTGGATTTTCTTTCAATTTTATCTATTATTATATAGGCGAAACTACAATATTAGTCCATCAAGTTTACTCAGTGTGCACAATTGGTCTCTCAAGTTTGTAAAATGAGTAATATAAGTCCTTTTACTAACTACCATTAACAACATTATTTATGTGACTAACAAACAATGATTTGATATTTTATTTTAATTACGTGGCGTATTTTAATTAAAAAATAACAAATTAGAAGTACACATGAGAAACTTTTTTTTTACAACAGTATCAAATTAAAAAAATATATCAAAATTCGTGGGACCCACTGATGTGAACATAGACAGCTTCTTCTTCTCTTCTAAATGACTTTTTTTTTTTTTTTCCCCGGCTCTTGCACGAAATCCACTGATTGTCTTCTTCTTTCTTTTTTTTCTTTTTATTTCCTATCTCTCTTGCACCAACCCACACACTAGTGGTCTAAGGTCTTCAACTTTTGTTTTTTTTGGTGTTTACTATTTTGCTGTTTTGGACCTTTTGGTGGTCTTCTTGTTTCAAATAATATAAAATCCAGTTGAACTTAACCACCCCCACCAACAAAACAAAAATTCATAAGAATAGAATCTCAAACCCAGAAAACAAAGCCCATTTGAGTTTAACCCTCACCCACAAAACACAAACCAAATCAAACATTTAGAGAAAATAAAAGAAAGAAATAACAAAAGAGAAGCAAAGATGCTGCGAAGTGCTATATGATACATGCCCTGCTTTTTTGCTGCTATGCCTCTACTGGGATTCCATGGATTTTGTTTCATCCCGTGGAGTGTCTGCAAATGTTTAGCTATTTTAGTTTACTCTGTTTCTGTATATTGTTGTGTTAATATATGTCCTGTTAGTGTGTGTATCTTTATCAGCCCAGTTGTGCCGTGAAGTTTGTGGAGTTGTAAGACTTTTTAAAGAGTGTTTCTGTTTTCATTTAATAAAATCCCAATTTATGCAAAAAAAAAAAAAAAAAAAAAAGAGAAGAAGATAGGACATGTTTCCTAATTTTAATTTGTAATTTTTTTTCTATCTTTGACGTAAAAAAAAAATTGTAATTTTTTAATTAAAATATGCTACATCATTAAAATAAAATGTCAAGTTATTGTCCGTTAGTTACATAAGTAACACCATTAATGACAGTTAGTAAAAGGACTTATATTACTTATTTTGAAAACTTGAGGGACCAATTGCGTATGCTTCAAACTTGAGGGATCGATTACGTATACATGATAAACTTGAGGGACTAATATTGTAGTTTAGCCTATATTATATATATACATATATGCTATTATAATACTTCTATAGATATCACTTAAAAAAAAAAAAACTTCTACAGATATAACTTTTTGGTAATAAAAAGCTCCATTGAAAATTTTGCAATGACTTAGAACTCACTCTAAACGACTAAAATGCTAATTCTTAAGTTGAAATCTCGGTTAATGTTGATTCTAAGCAAACCTATGCATTGATTTCTAGGTAAATTTTGTTTTTGATTTAGGACTTCCAAATCATTTTTTTCTCACAAATTTCTTTGGGAATTTTACTCGGCTTCATTCAATACTATAACTCCATGATAGATATCAACTTATCGAGCAACCACAAGCTAATTTTGTTCTTTTTCTTTGTATTGTTTTATTGAGAGCTAATACTGTTCCTAATCAAAAGCAAAAAGTCATAGAACTATGTACACATTGGGAGCAAATACTTTGTTTTTGCAGCCCAAGTTTTATTTTCCTCTTTTTGTCCCTTTGAAAAGTCAGTCTGATTGCCTAAATTTATGGACATCCTCTGACTCTTCTTCTCCTTTCTTTATTTCTCTTGGGAAGAAATTCTTGATTGTCGTTTAGTTTTTGGATTTTGGGAAAAATCAAAAGCCTTTGCAATCGTTCTAAGATTCATTAGTCTTTCTGGTTTTCCCCTCTTTTTTTGTTTGTTTGTATGACTTTCCTTCTGTTGGGAGTTATTTTGCGTAAGATTGAAGATTTACATTAGTTGTGTGAGCCTGCTCAACCACTGCACTTCAAAATCTAAAACCTGGGTAATTCTAAAATATTCTTGCTTAATTTCCCGTCGGGGAGAATTTATAATTAAAAATAAATAAAAATTAGAGTAGTTTACCAAACACTTAGGAAGAAAACATTAATTACAAGTGAATTGAATTCCCTCCAATGTTTCTTATGGATATGGAGACAAAATACATAACTTCAAGACATTCAAGGTAAAATCATATCAACAACTGTTCTCAAAGTGCCTCAGGAGTACACAACCATACAAAACGTGCTCCAAATGGCTATCAAATCTTGGTAACAATAAACTGTATCCTTAATAATCCAAGTAGAAAAGGTAAGGATGGGGTTCAAAACAATAGCATTCTAATTTTCCTCTCAGGTGGGTGGTTCTCGAGCAGTTGATTCAAGTGTGGGTGGTTCTCGAGCTGGTGGTTCAAGTGTGGGTGCTTCTCGAGCTGGTGGTTCAAGCGTGGGTGGCTCTCGAGTGGGTGGTTCAAGCGTGGGTGGCTCTCGTGCGGGTGGTTCAAGCGCTCTCACGTTACGAGGAAGCATAAATTCAGCAAATATGGGATAGTGGGAAGAAGGATAATACCCATCAATGTTATCACTCACCACTTCACATGAAACAGGAATAACAGATCTACCCCTGAAAAGAATCCAATCTATATGTAAATCCTGGGTTTGGCGATCCCAGCAAAGGCATAGAGCTCTGAAAATCAACTTGAGGTATTCAAGAGCTCCCTGTTTGTCACCTGGCAGTACCAGATTCTATTGAATTATGTCATTTGCTATAAGATCATAGAGCAGTATAGAATTAGCAAACTTGTTACCTTTGAATCCATGGTAAGTGCGTATTAGAGAAACATTTTTCCTCACACGAGCATTGGGCCATACATCCCTCATGTCCCCCACAACACCATGCTCCCTGAAAGCCAGTACGAGAAAAGCCATCAATAATCTAGTTTGTCCCCTAACAAGAAAAAGAGTATCACAATCATTTTGCACTAAATTGGAGAGAGGGCATGTAAGGTAACAACTATTAATCTTAAATGGAAATCCAAACTATCTATCAAATGAATGTTAACCAGGAGGGAAAAGGTGATAGCAGGGGTAATTTTAAATCTTTTTCCTTTTTAGCAAGTATGGACCGTTACCAACTTATCATGAAAGAGACAGATGGTTTTTCCTATATATATTCTATAAAAGACAGGACTACATCATTCATTACCATCATACACTATAAAAAAGGCCTTCCCTCCATGTGCTAAGTTAAAACATCTCCAATATAAAAGACAGGATTACAAAAGAAAGATGGATTTCTCTATATATATTCTATAAAAGACAGGACTACACCATTCATTACTATCATACACAATAAAAAAGGCCTTCCCTCCGTGTGCTAAGTTAAAACCTCTCCAATAGGAAGATAAATGTCAGAACAAAGGTGATGTAGCTTTGGTCCTAAGCCAGAAAAGTACCAAGACTGGCTTTTTTACTAAAAGAATTCCAAATTGGAGAAGGATCATACCAATCCTCCAAAATAAATTGTCTTGAACGGGAATACAGAATTTTATTCATAATCTTCTTCTTTATTTTATTTGGAAACGTTTTTTTTTTTTCCATTGGTAAGTTTACACACACACACCCAGGGGTTTTGAAATTGAACCTGCAACCATGCCCTCCACCCTATCTTATTGGGGGGGAGGGGAGGTACCATTTGAGACAGAACTCATTGGCAAAAACAGAACAATTTATTTGGTTACAATATTCATGTCACAGGCCAATGGTATTCTAAAAATGGAAGGAGTAAGATAATGAACCTTTTCCTAAACTATTTTTCCATAACCTCCACTTTTTAAATTACTCCATATTCATAGTTTAATAATTGAGAGCAAAGATCCAAAACTCAAAACATGAGTATGAACTATAAATGTGGATAAAATCCGAGCATGAAATAGGTTAGGACAATAAAAGAGCTGGATATCCATGTTTAGGGTACCTTGATCTCCCAAGAAGAAAACGCCCTGTAGTTGATTCCTTTTGTGTGTTGAATCCTCCACAGTATACAACTGATAAGGTAGGAGGTAGGGATGCAATGTGCTGCCATGTGAGTAAAGCACTTCGTCTACGGGCACGAGGGCTTAACTCATCCATGTTTGTATTGACTATCTGAAAGGAAAACCCTGGTGGCTCGACTCCTTTCAATTGGAATGTGTGGACATCTTGTCAAAGAAACAACCAATACAAAGCTCTTGGTTGAAAAAATAAAAACATCAAGCAAAAGGAAGTTTAATCTACATAAGAGTCAAATTATAAGGATATCGCCCATGTTGCGATACATGGAACCACAGAACCCCATGACATGCTTCCAGGGACAGAAGGTGACTCCGACAACCAGAAAGTTCCACCTTCTACCAGCTCTACCTTCATTTAATAAAAGAAGGAAGTAACACCAATCTTTTCTGAAGAAGCATAATTAGAAAGCTATGCCAGATTGGAAAAAGTAATCAATATTGTACCTTTTCCTTGTCATAGAAGATGGTGCAATGTTCATCTGAAGTGTCTTGTGATCCTTTCCTTGATACTCCAAATTGATCATAACCTAGATAACATGAAAGAAAGAAGAGTCCAATCACTAACAAAATTTCCAGGTTTAGTATGAAAAATTGGAGATTACAGAACATTAGATTGTTTCTAATTAACTACATTTGGATCCCAGCAAACTATTCTTCCGACCACTGAAAAATATAAAAATCATTACCTAATTAAAAAAAATTAAAATTGAAATTAAAAATAATAATAATGTTGTCATTTTATTATCTGTCCTGTCTGCAACCATGTTAAGAAGTTACTAAATAAGAAGGGAATGGACCGATCACAAACAAACATCGTAATCTATATAATGAAAGAAAAAAAAAACACCACTTAAACTGCAATCTTTCCTGAAGAACTAGAAAGAAGTATGAATTTCAGGCCTAAATGAGCCAGTTATTAGAAGAAACATCACTTGAATCACACAATACCACTCTACTGAAGTACCGAATCTATAGCAAGGTACATGTACAATCCACATCTATAGAGATTATGTTTTGGGTTTATGATGTTAAATAAGAAGTGAAAACATTCACCAAAAAAAAGGGAGAAAAAAAGGGGAATGAAAAAGAAGTGAATAAAACCGTGCAAGTCATAACTCATAAGAGAAGAATACATCATTGCTCATCAAAATATATAACACCCTAAATGAGAAGACCAATCTTTTTGCCCTAAACACTATGGTTTAATCTCTCCTAAGTACCTAAGGATCTACTCATAGATGATTCTCTGTGGTCATGGAATTATCATTCTTCTTGAAAACTATTTCCCTTATCAGTTGCCAAAAAGCTGTAAATAAAATGGCACTTCCTTCCCCTGTAAGAGCAAAGCAGAGGGTGAGGTTGACAGTTCAAAATGTGAATGTTTAGCTTACCAATCAAAAAAACTTCTGCATTGTTAGTTAAATTCTAGGCTAGGCATAGACCTAATAGAGTTGAGCTACGAAGCTTTGGACTATGCCACAAATAAAACATGCTCAACCATTTTATTCAGGAAGTCCACCCTATCTGCAGAGGTAAATTCACGTCTTGCCACTTCAAGCATAAAAGGCATTCAATGATTAAATTCCCTTTACATATTATTCATTGTGGTTTTTCCTTTTCCCTATATTTCAATATTCTTTGTCATATGAGCGTCACTTATACTAGAAATTTAAATTGTACAGGTAAGATAATGATTCTTATCCGAACATTTAATATTTAAAAAAAAAAAAAAAAAAAAAAAAGTAAAAAAAGAAGATGGTGGTGCTTCATTTAACAACAACAATAAGGAATGGGACAAACCATAGTTGGAATATTTTTATTTACTCTATTTTTCTTTTGTTGCATAAGGCAGGTCCACACAACAGATTCTATTTTGGGATTGATACATGATATCAGCATATTTACAGGTTTCTGGAATATAATTCATTAAATGCAACAAGCCCCAAAAATGATAAATGCACCTCATATGACAATTGTACAATATGCATGACTACACACATCAATTCAAACATATAGCTCGGATCCTTATTTATTTATTTATTATTATCAGAGAGTTAAACATGCGCCGATGGGTTCTAAACACACAACCTCACCCTTCACTCATTCTTATGGGAGAAGAAAGTGCCATTTGAGCTAGAGCTTATTAGCTTGACATCCTTCCTATCAGAATGAAAAGAGTCATACCTAGACGGGACTGGGACTCAGATGGGATCTATCTCCAGGGGTAGCTACAACCTAAACCAAAAGAATGTCTTCTTTAAGCTCAAAGTATCAAACCCTTTCACATGCATAGTTTATGATATGCATGTAAGATTGTCCATCCTACATTAAAGCCTCATGCGAACTTTGAATTGAAACCAATGCAATCAGATCGTCTTAGATACTAGACTATTGGAAACCACGCAGAAATGCCTTATATTCAGTGTTCAACATGAATCTATATCGATTTCAATTGCACATTAATGTATCTGATTCAATGAAGGAAGAATTACATCTAGCAAATCTCTTCAAAATCACATGTTTTGAATCGTGTCACACTCACTTGAACTTTGAACGCCTAATACAAGTATAGAGTCTGTCTATATTTTTAACTATTTAAATTTAACTTCTTTATTAAATAAGCTAAGTTCATAAGCGTTACAATAATAACTCTGAGGGGTAAGGGGGAAAACAAGTTACCTGGTAAGCACTGATGAAGATAATCCAATTGAGATTTCACTCCTGAACCCAGATAAAAGAATAAAAAATTACATGAGATAGGCGAAAGAAAAGCCAAATCATTAATATCACAATGAAAGTATATTTAGCTTAACCATATGAAGCAAAACAAGTACCACAAGACTAAATTGCTAAAACCCAATCCAATTCATAGGTCCTTCAAATTGAGTATGACAAGTCAAGTAAGAAGTATGAAGTAAGAACCCTGAACCCTTCTGCCCAAAACATCATTCACCCAAACCTACTACAACGTGAAAGATCAAAATCCCGCCTCCAAAACACAAATTAAAGAAAACCCAGATCAACCATTTCAACCAAATCACAAGCACACCCCAACATATGCACATACAAAGATACATATAATATAGAGGTGTACATGGAGAAGAAAAAGGACCTTGCTGGGTACAGAGAATCACAGGGGAGTAGTTGGTGATGACACTGATACATAAATCCCTCCTCTTCTCCCATGAATTAGGACTGTCTGGTGGTTGATCTTCATGAAGATTAAAGGTCATCACAGCCAAAGATAAACTCATTTTTACCCAAATCTCTCACCCACACACTCTCTCTCTCTTTCTCTCTCCTTTCCTTTTCTGCTACATGATTATTGCTCAGATAATATGTTCAACAAAGCTTAAAGTGAACAACTTTACGTATATTCTTTTCTTGTGGCCTTCTAATGGAAGATTCACTGACGTACAGTTCAATTTTGAAGCTGTGTGTAAAATGTAAATGAACAAAGTGGGAACAGCAAAAAGAACTCAAAACTCAATCATGTGTCCGAACCGAGAGACTCGGGTTAGACTCAGATTTAATGGGGTTTTGACCATGCACGTACGAGGTCATATAAATCAACTCCCACGTGTGCCAAGAATTTAACATAAATGTATATTTTGTGTGCTTGTCTGTATTATTATTTAAGAAGCTTTCATTATTTGAATTTCTCATTTTTTTTTGTTTAAAAATGGTTTTACACGTATCCAAATAAAAGACCTTACATCCTTATGTTTAAGTAGAGATAAAATTAGAGTATAATATGATAAAAATGCAATTCTAACTCCTATTAAAACATTACCTAAAAAATAGGATACTCACCTGTTAATTTTCAAATTACTTTACCTACTTATAAATTAGATTCTCAAAATAAAAATTATATATATAAAATAAAAACACTGATTTTTTTGCTAAAAATTAAAATTAAAAACTCATCGGACGCGCTGCGCGCGTATGATGAGGTTAATAATGATAATCTTTCTTCTTCTACTTTTTGAAAGAATAATGATAATGCTTTTTAATTACATCTAAAGACTAAATCCAATAAACGAAAATGATTTTGTCATTTAAGATTCCTTCAGTTGTGACCAAAACAACGCCATCACTTCAACACCAAACTGTCTAACTTGTCTTCTTTTGATCAAAGGTGGAAGATTCATTGAATCAAATAGTTTGCTTTCAATGTCTCTCTTCTTTTTATATGTGTTTTCTTTGACTACGTTAACATACATAATTCATGTCAATACAAGACAAGATTAAATCTTGCTAATGTACGCAACCACACACCAAACATGTACTAGAATATTATGAAAATTCAAGATACTATACACCAAATTACCAATCTTGCTAAGTGTTGTATTATGGTAAAAAACCATATATGGTTCAAACATTATTTTTCCTTGTGATTATGATTTTTATTTTTGACAATTGTCTTTGTGATTTTGTTGGAAGAATGAACAATTTTAAATAGGCTTGTAGTATGATGAGTCACCTGTCCTTCTCTCATTTCTCCTATGTTCAACCCACCTCCCCAAAAATCAGGAAAAAAACAAATCAAGGATTATTCATGAGCATTATATTTATATTTTAACACTATGTTTGAGAGCTTATAAAAGAATGATTTTTTTTTTTTTTTTTTGAGAAGAAGAATGAAATAAATATGATTGAACTGTTTGTACATTTTTTTATGAACATTTGTCATGTTTTACTATAATATCAACAATAATATAAATAAATAAATGGAAATGAATTAAATATTCTCTCTTATTTGGATTTTTGAAAATAAATAATTTTGATGGAAAGTAACTTTATTTGGGAGTTTAATGAAAGTAAATCTTTCAATAATAACATTATTATTATGTATTTTCTTTAGGAAAAAATGGATATTATTGAGACTTTAGATAAAATTTTATTAAAATATATTTCATTTTCCTCCCATTCCTTTTAATTTTGAAGTAATTAAAAAAGTGAGTGTGTGAGTGAAATGATGAAACTATTAAAATGACAAAAGACATATGAGAGAGAGAGAGAGAGATTATTTGTCATATTTTATTATAATAGTAACCAATAACATTAAGAAATGGAAAGACGTAGAATAGTAATGAATTTTTTAATATTAACATGACAATTATGAATTTTCTTTAATAAAAAATAGGGATATATCCATTTAGAAAAAGAATGGATATTATGGAGACTAGACATTAAAATATACACAATTCTCTCCAATTCCTTCTAATTTTGAAGATGTTAAAAAATGAGTTTGAGAGGGAAATGATGAAACTATTAAAATGACAAAAGACGTATATTCTAGAGAGAGAGATTGTCCACTTTCAAGAAAAATGTAATCATTATTGCCACAAGCAAAAATTGTTTTTAATTTATCTTCATGAGGATGTATTTCTTTAAACAAGATGTTTTAAACAGGACATTAACATTAGAATCCAAACCACATCACATGTAAAAGAATTCAAGGGAACAAATTCAAACGAGTAATTCTCTTCTCAAAACACACTTCTTTTTAACAAGTAACAAGTTGAAATTTAAATAATATCATTTTCATATAAATCCAATACTAACACCACTTTTATTAACATCCAATCACGTCATACCATTCCAATTTTGTCTCTAGACTTATTGAATTCTAAGTCAAATATACTTACACCGTCACTACATTGTGAGACCTTACAAACAGGTAAATGATTTGTGTGCCCCAAAAGAGTGGACTAATTATGACGAGTAAGCAAATTTGACATATTTTCTATTTTTATTGTTTGCTAGTTAAACTCCACTTATTTTTGAAATACTAATTATTGTTATACACGCTAAGATATGCATCGATGAAAACATTCCAGCTGAAATCGTGTTTTGAAAACACGATTTCAATTATAATTGTGAAAATCACGTTTTACGATTTCACAATTATGATTAAAATCATGTTTTCAAAACATGATTTTAGCCACCACCACCACAGTATAACTCCACATCAATAAAAGTAAGCCACCTAATAAAATAATATAACATAAACTTAAAAAGTTATGTCACAAAATTAATTTTGGTATTAGGCAACTTGCTTTTATTGACTTGGGAGTATCACATTAGCTATACCCTAGGAGTATCTAATAATTACTTATGTGTAATAAAGCCAAATCTTATTAAAGCCTTCCCAACCAACTCCCATTTACACAAAGAACGCACCACCAATTTGACAAGAAAGCACGTTTTGTGACAGGTATACCAAGTTAACAATGTAACAAGCCAATAAGTGAATGCCATATGATTGAATACTCTTGTCAAAGTTGATCCGATCAACTTCTCACACAGTATTAACTTATTGGTTTGTTATATGAGAAATATGGCATGCCTCTCTTACACGAGATACTTTCTCCAAATTGAGACCAGAAGAAAATAGATAAACCAAAAAATCATAAGGACTAGAAGACGTTTTTATTTTTTTTAAGAAAGGACTGAGAGACATTTAAAAACACCATTTCAGTTGAAAATCTAGTTTTAAGTTTCTATAACAAGCTCAAACAAGACCATGCCTTCCACTCAAGATTACTTAACTCCTCCAACATATTTATTCATATGATTAGAAACTCCATCAAGGATGCTCTGTGACATTGTTCCTCCTCTCCTCCCTTGATGTGTATGAGATCCCAACAGAATGCTTCAATCTTTATCTAAGAAGAGTTCTTCAAAACCCACTCGACCAAAGTAGAAATGCCAAATCCTGTTGCAGCACGTTTCTTATCATTCCAAACTGGGCCTGCTAAGTCAATATGCATCCATTGAACCTTCTCATCAACAAACTGCAAAATCACAACTCAAAAGTTTCAGAAATCCATAGCAACTACAATTGAAGAGGACTTTACTTAGAAGCAAGTCAAAATAAGAGCAGCAACTAACTCTGCTGCCCCAATCACCCAATACTCCACCCCTTACCTCTCCCTCCCTCCCTTTCCTCCAAGGTTTATAAAAATTAAAAATAAAAACACTACAAATATTAAAGAGAGGCAAAAATTCAGATAGAGAAGAAAGAGACCCTGAAAAGCATGGATTACAATCAAAACAAGTCACTGAACAACTCATATCAAGCAAAAAAAATAAGTAATGTTCCGATCATATACCTGCTTCAAGAAGAGAGCAGCAGTGATAGCACCACCTGGACGACCACCAGTGTTGACCATATCAGCTACTCCTGATTTCATCGACTCCCAATAACTTTCCTCCAAAGGCAACCTCCAAAGTTTCTCCCCACTGGCCTCTGAAGCTGCAATTACCTCCTTGGCCAAGTCATCACTGGGTGTAAAGATACCTAAAAGAAAAAGAACAAAGGTTTGCCATCAACAAAATTACTGTTATTCGAGAGTTTAGCAGATATGTGAAAGACTGTGAATGTGACAAGTAAGAAGCCACTAATCAATAGGCTTGAACAAATTGCAAACATAAAATGTTTTCACCCCATTCCATGAAAACCACACAGGACTGCCAATGTACTAACTATTTCTTAGAAATTACAGCTAACTAAATTTCAAAAACGTGCCTTTCTTCCCCTTGTTTTCTCTCTTACACCACCACATGCATTACCCTAACCTGCACTCAACTCGTCCTTGGTCTTTACTGATTTGTATACAACACAATTTTGTATGGTTCTCAGAACTTGAATCCCAACAGGATATAAAGCTCAAATAAACAGTTCAACACCACAATATGTAGATACCTGCAATTGAGGGCCCAAGAGCAACTACACAAGCCCCAGTTAAAGTTGCCAAGTCAACTATCTGTAGAACAATTAATAAGTGTGAGCACAGATTCTAAACCCATATATACATCTTTAAAAGATTGAAACTCTTTCAGGGAAAAAAAAAAAGTTAAAAGAACAAGGTGAAGCATGACAGTATGTCCTCTATTTCTAGACCCAATTCCCCAACAGCAGATATACTTTAATTTGAATTTTAAGAGCATTCGCAGCAGTGAAGGCAAAATTTTAGCTATTTAGCTGCACAAAAAGTCACTTTATCTATTTTACCTACACACATGCTGCAACAGTAGATCTATTTTAGCTTTCAACACAATAAAATTATATATCTCTTACAATAAAATAATATATCACACTACCCACAAAAAAACCCCAAACACCTCTACCATCAGCCACACCCACAACCACCACCACCAGCCATAACCACCACTCTACTTTGGCAAACACAACACAATGTAGAAAAAAAAAACAAAAACAAAACCAAGGAACAAGCTACTGCCAAAGCCAAAATACACAAAACCCACTGCCAAAGCCAAAATCATCCACCACCACCACAACCAAAATCAACCACCACCACCACAGCCACCAAACCCATATGAAAATACATAAAATAAAAAATAAAAAAAATAAAACTCAATCACAGATCGGCGAGAGAGAGAGGTGAGAAGAGACTTGGGTCGGAGACGTTAAGGCCGGCGGAGGCTTGGGCCGGTGACGTTGAGGCCGGCGGAGGCTTGGGTCGAAGTCGTTGAGAGAGAGAGGTGAGAGTTGGGTCGGTGGAACAGATCGGCGAGCTAAGGGATGAGGGAGACGAGGGAGCTTGGGGTGGGTCGGCAAGCTGGGTCGGCGGAACAGATCGGCGATGCAGGAGTTGGCCGGCGAGCTGAGGGATGAGGGAGACGAGAGAGCTAGCCGGTGAGCTAGAGAGAAAAAAAAAATTTGAGGAAGAAAGAAGAAAGAAGAAAGAAGAAGAAGCCGGAGAGAGAGAGAGAGAGAGAGAGAGAGAATAGGAAATCTTTATTTTAATGAGAGGAGAGAGAAGTTAATAAAATTTTTTTTTTTTTTTTTACCTGTGAGCTACAGTGCACATCTAAAGATAGATGTGCACTGTAGCGGAGAAGCAAAAAAAATTTCTTATAGCTCCACTGCTGTGCGCTTCTTTTATGTGCAGTGGTGCTAAAAAATAGCTATATAGCTACTTAGCACCACTGCTGCGAATGCTCTAAAGGGTTATATAAGTAATATAACTGACTCTAGATTACATAAACACTGTGAATGTGTTATGAAGCACAGCATATCTATAGCCAATATCATTCAGAAGTTTGATTCTCAATCTCATTTTCTACAACAAGAATTAGAGGAAAGTGAACCACTGCTTCTAGCCCTTTGAAATCAAACGAGGACATCTCACTGATCAAACAGCAAACAAATAGAAGTTCAAATATTTTGTGCTAACTTTATATTGAGAGAGAAAGAGAGAGAGGAGGAAGAAGAAGAATATATATATCAGGATCCATTATAATTTTGATAAAATATCAAAGATACATAGACTTGGCCCTTCATTTAAGTATTACCTTCTCAACACCTTGGTTACAAGCATATACCAAAGCATCTGCCAATGTAAGTCTGCCCTCAGCATCAGTGTTATTAACCTGCAGTAGAGATTGAATGACAAAAAAAAAATCTCAGTTTGTAGATATAGATGCAGAAGCTCAGCAATCAAACCACTAATGGTCCCCTTGAGGGGGAACAAAAACCAATAATATTCCAAAAAACGGCTAACTTTGTTTGATACCAAATGTATGATGTAAACAGCAATAATACGACCCTAATCAAAATGCATATATTAAAGTAAGACACTAGGGAGATGTTGAGAAAAGTTATATTTTATATCCCAAAGGGGCTATAACAGACCAGACAGTTCAATGAATATCTATATACTGAACAGTTCATGCTGTTATCACTATTGTTGTTCAAACAAAAAAGAATTCATCTCAAGTATGCCATTGAAAATCAAGCCTCCTATGCTCATTACATCATAGTAATTCAACAAAGAACTAGATCTGTCCAACATAATTCAATAATTGGAAATTTAACAATCTCTTGAAGCAAGTTTTGAATCATATATAATATAAAAAGAACTGGAAAATAATCTGGCAGTCCTTATGCAGTATGTAATTGCATTTTACATTGGAAAACAAAATACAATATGGCAATACAAGATAAGTTTCAAAGGGAAGGAAGGCTGGCATGTAACCAATGACCAGACCCAACCTAAATGTAATTTTATTTTATGTATATTATTATGCTCCAACTATCTTTATGGTGCATTTCAGAAAACTATATAATGCATTGAAATCGTTTTAATATTATGTAATGGTGGGTTTGGACACTCTTAAATTTTGAACTGCAGTCATGTTTTATGTACAAATTCATCACCATGAATGAGGCTATTATAGAAAATGATAACTATTGCCAACTCCAACAGTGAAAATTAGGATAAAGGAAATTCAAGAAATCCCAAAACTGGTCTTTATGTCAAATATTACAAGTGAATTTTCTTATTGGTTCCCATAAGCTATGAAAAATATAAGGAAAGACAATGGAGCCATCCAATTTTAATTGAACATCCAAACACATACCCTCATAAATTTTCATAATTTTTTATTGAGTTCAGGCTCCTGCAATTGTGGACCCAATTGAGTTTAACCCAAGTCAACTATTGCATTTGCTACCCAACAAGGGCATAAATGCACTGAACTAAAAACACAAGCGTCTAACTGAAAATATTTCACTATGATCCACCAGAAGAATGAATGACGGACTTGAAGCTGAAGTTTATCTTTGAAAAATAATAAAATAAAAATATTTATAACATGGTTTAAGAAACCTTGGGTATATTTTAAAATACATCTTGGTATGACACAATCCTACAAGTCAATGAAAACTCTTACTACTATTGTAGGAACTCTTCACAAGCCAAAGAATCCGTACCTCAATGGTCTTTCCATTTGATGCTGTTACAATATCTCCAGGTCTCATGCCGGTTCCACTTATCATGTTCTCACAAGCTGCCACAATGAAATGAACCTGCATATACAAGACACTTTTACTCAAACAGAAGGAATATATTACAGGATTCAACTACTCAAAGTAGGAGTACAAAATGATCAATCAGGGTAATTTTCATTGCACCACATAAGAACAAAAAAAATCAAATTGCTGACCTCTACTCCGGAAGGTTTAATTTGACCAATAGCTTTTGCTGCACCTAGAACTGCTGCTGAACCCCCCATATCAAATTTCATGAGCTCAATGGAACAACCTGGTCCTGTCTTGATGTTGTAGCCACCACTAATAACAGAAAAAAGATAAATTTCAATAAAAAGAATAAATATAAAATCATCCTTGTATTGGCAGGTACATAGCAATAAGAGAAAGAAGTGGCTCACTAGTTGGTAGGTAATACCCAAGACATATCAACAATTTACTAAATCATATAACTCAATTTCAATCTTAATGTAGGCATCAGACATTGAACATCCCAAAAAATATAGGCAATGAATTCCCATTCTTTGCTCTTTGATCAAGTGATAACTGAACTAGTAAAAACTCCTTGGTAGTGAAAACATATATGCACCTGTCAAAGGTCAACCCTTTTCCAACTAATGCCAACTTGACTTTGGCAGGTCCACCTGGAGGTTTGTAACACAAATGTATGAAGTGAGGAGGATTTGCAGAGGCTGCAGCTACGCCCAGATATGACCCCATCTTCAATTCTTTGCATTGCTCAGCATTTAAAATTTTAGCAGAAAAAACATCACTGTACAAGGAGGCAATCTTTGAAGCCTCTTCTGCGAGTACCGCTGAAGTATAAAAGTCATTGCATACAATTAATACCAAAAATGTTCAGGTAATAAACACCAACAGATAAAACAAAATACTAGCAGACAAAATAAAACTTTTAAACATCATACCTATTAATGTGTCACACGTATAAGATAATCAATAACTGCCTAACATATTACTGTAGGATATAGGAATGAGGGCCAAGAGGAAAGAGCCTTGTAGCTCAATGGTACCTATTCTCTTTATTAAGAGAACCAAGGTTCAAATCCCCCCTCCTCCATTGTACTATAAAATTATATATTAAAAAAAAAAAAGGAATAAGGGATTATTCAAAAATGCAAGTCATACGAACCAGGTGTGAGTACATTGGCAGGCGAATTCACAAGCTCTCGTCCAAAAATTACTGCAGAAGAAACATCTTCTGCATACTTGAGCTTCTTTTCCAGTTCAGGTCCAGTTCCAAGACCAAGAATATCCAGAGACTTTAGAGCTGGTTTCTTTGACTCTGATTTATATCTATTGTCTTCATATAACCCCAGCAAAGTTCCTAGGACAATTCAATCATTCAACCATGTTTAGCCAAATTTTACCACATATATGTCAACAAGAAAATTATAAATTAAACTCCTTAGACCTCAAAATAAGTACCAGATGCTATTGCCGTAGCTGAGTTAAGCTTTGATTCAGCAGAGAGCCCCTCAGAAGAGGCCAGCACAATAGCAACTTCACTTGCTTGAGTAGACTTTGCTGCTGCTGCAACGGCCTCACCAAGACCCCGAAAAGCAGCTGGAGTTGAAGCAGACTGTCCAAGCCCAATCAAGCCAACCCTTTTCGAGCCAAGACCCGGAAGCCTAAGAACTGTCGATTGGCCAGCCTTTCCAGTAAAGTCCTCCTCTGAAGAGGCTTCAGCCAACAAACCACCCAACTGAGAGTCCAACTTCTTCAAAATTGAATTCTGAAACTTTGAGTTCTCATCCTTTGCCAAGTCTTTCTCAGTGACACCCACTGCAAGTATGTCTCCCTTCCATTTCGTCACATCAATATCTTTCGCAGCAAAAGAGATCTTTCAGGAGTTTTCACAAACACGCAGAAAAAACTGTGTTCAGTATTCAGAAGAAAAAAAAAACTGTATTCACGAAATCAATATTCTAATATTCAATCAAATGTTATGTCCACGATGAATTTATCACATAAATAACTGTGTTCAGTATTCAGATACAGAAAAAACCAATTCTTTATACCATCTGTCTCATCAAGTTCAATCAGATTATTCAATAACTGCGATTCTTTCACACATATCGAAGAAAAAATAATGCGTACATAAAGATATATATAAAAACCCCATTAACAAAGATAGAGTCTTTATGGTTACCAATCAGATAATTCAAAAAATGTGACTCTATAACACATAGTAAAGAAACAATAATTTTGATCGAAAGATATAGACATAACGCCATTAGCAAAGATCAAATATTTATGAACATTAACCATAAAATCCATCAAAATTGTTAAAAACTTGAAGCACAAACAGTGAAAAGTCTAGTGGGCTCAAACAGAGAAACCCATCAACCATAATCACAAATGTCCACAAAGGCACAAACTTTAGCCAAGAAACTCAATCCAAAAGCCAAAATATTAAACAAAATGAAAAACTAATGATGGGTTTCCAAAGAGAGAGAGAGAGAGAGACCTTAGGGGCTTCGATGCCAGCAGGGTAAGTGAGGCCGAGGTTGGCCTGAGCGAGAGTGTGAGCCATGAGTCTACCTTTGCGAGAGCAAAAGGGTGTAACAGCTAAAGAAAATCGAAGAAATGGTGAAGAAGACCTTAGTTTAGTGAAAAGTAAGGAGGTAGAAGAAGAAGAATATCGAGGAGACGAAGCTACGAGTGTGGAGGCTACGGATACAACAATGGCAGCCATTTTTGGGTGTGTGAGCCTCTATCTATTTATCATGAACCATCAAAGGAATCAGTGACCTATCACCGTGACTCGGTGGGCCGAATATGCTGCGTAAGTTGCGTTGACGTATCCAACAAGAATGGGCCGGAAAATTATTGGATTTTAGTTCCATAAATGAATATTTTTTACCTTTACATAAATGTGAGTCCCAAATTTAATTAGTGAAACTTACTATTCATATGAGGAAGGGATGACACATTTATAGTACTCCATAAGTACACAACAATTTCCCAAATGGAACACCTGCCAAATGAGGTATCTCATGTGTGTATTCCTTGGAAATAGTAGGTACATGGATGTTATAAGGGTATTGATTTAAAAATTATTTTTTAAAAATTTTTTATAGGAAAAAAAAGGTTGACAATTTTTTACATATTTTTTAAAATAATTTATTAAAAAATATTTTAAAAGTATCAGTTAAGTGGACCCATATATCATATATGTGACGAGGGCAGTGGCGGCTTTAGGATTTTTTTTTAAATGGTCAATAAGAAGATGAATTTTACAACCTACAAGAATTCCTTTTTACAAATTTGTCTCTATGTATAAACTAAAAGATGAGAAGTGTTACATTTTACTCGTCATTAACAGGGAGTAGCAATCTACTACTTATGATTTGTTATGAAAATGTTGTAGATATAGCATTTCTCATAAAAGATAAATTGTAAAATCAATTGGCATATTGTTTCTTAATACAATGAACATACCAACTATTGTTACTAAGATTAAATCTTAGAAATCATCTATTGTTTCTAAATACAATAAAGATATTAATTAGTGTTGTTAATTGAATTGCAAGCGAAATCTAAATATAATCAAATTTTATCTATTAGTTTATTTCTAATTTGTTAAGATCTAAATGGGCTTTTTCCTGAGGTTTAAGATGAGCAAATTTTTACTTTTGTTGTTGTGCTGACTTCCCCCCCACCCCCTCGCCCCCAAATTTCAGATCAAATTAGTTTGTTATTAGTCTTTTTCTTGTGTTTGAAAATACCAAGATATTGTTAAGAGGATCATATTCAAGCTCATTTTAACTAGTTTTAAAAATATTTAGGTTTAAAAGTGTTCAAATTTTTATTTGAGGATGGTCAAATCAAGGGGTTTAAATACATTGCTTAGCGCTGCCCTTAGACAAGGAAATGAGACTACAATTTTTACTACATAAAACTTGTAACTTTTTATAATTCAACTACCTTATAAATGAATGTTGAAATTATTTTTTTTAGTAATTAATGATAAGCCAGTTTGTAAGCTAGATTTTGTATTTAGAGTAACATGAACTTTGTTCTCAAAAAAGGAGTAACATGAACCTTCTAATAATAACCATAAGTTATTTGTTTTTAATATCCACAGGACCACACCATTAGTCATATGTATCATCCCTCATGCATATGCATGTGCATTAAATTTTAGGGTAAATTCCATTAACATATTATAAGATTTTGACTAATGCCAATAATGTTCAAAACTTTTCAAAATTTACCAATTTGTTCCCTATAGCCAACTTAGTCCCTAAACACTATTAAATCGGTTAATCATTTTTCTCAACTATCTTAAGGACTAAGTTGGCTTTAGGAACCAAATTAGTCAGTTTTGAAAAGTTTTTAACTCGATTGGCATTAACCCAAATCTCAGAGTATGTTAATAGAATTTACCCTAGATTTTATAAAGTATTCTACCAAATGCTTCTAGAGGCTAGAACATTAGTCAAGAGGAATAAAACAAATTCCATCTATTCATAAAAATAAAAATAAAAATAAAATAAAATAAAAAAACAAATTCCATCTATATTGGGAAATAGAAAAAGTAGCAAAAGTTAATTAAAAGTTTGAATATCTAAAAAAAGCGGCATTGAAAATTCCACCTTAACGGTTGCCCTTGAGGTAATTAAAAATGGGATTCAACCCATTTCTAGATTATAAAATGAATCCGTTTTAAAGGCAAAACATCTTCTTCTTTTTTCTTTTCTTTTTTCCCTTAAGGATAAATCATATATGTCATATCTCATATGTATAGAATAATTATTGTTGCCATGGAAAGTGAAAGTAAAGTAAAGTTTATTCGACCTTTATATATATATATATATATATATATATATATATATATAAATATAATTTGAATCCTTGCTTTATTTAACTTTGTTAAACCATTTGTTCCCATGGTATAAATGAGCTTAAGGTCACTTGTCAACTACAACTAAAGGAAAAAAGCTTTAGATTCCTCATTGGATTTGATAGCCATGTGTCATCATAGCAAAAATGAAAAAATAAAAGTGAACATATGGTACCCAAAATAGGTTTAGAGGCATAATGTTACTCACTTATATATAATAATTAATCCTACTTAGAATTTCTTTTTTGTTGCTAAATCCTTGGTGTTGTGGCATGAAATGAAACTAAATGCTACGTTGCAATTCTTTTACTTTTCGTACGTCTGATACAAAAACCTTTAATTTTCAAAGTGTAGATGTGTAATATTTGTTTTTTGTTATTGATGATGTTAAAAAATTAGCAGTTGAGTTTCTCGTCTCTGTAGATGAACGAAGTTGGGTTGTTTATGTCTCCAATTTGAAACCTACAATAAGACTTGAAATGAAATGGGGCACACTGGTGTGGTGTTTGACAAAAACACTTCAATGGTTAAGTCAGAAAAAGAAAAGGATTTTAGAGAGAAATTGACTTGGAATGGTTTTTGGGTGAATTTTTGTGTGTACCTTTAGATTCTGTTGTTTCTTTCTTTTATAGTTGTAGTTGGGGGCATTCTTCGTTTGTTGCCCACATGATGTTAGGGGAGTCATGGCCTAAAGGCTATCAGTGAAGTGTGAAAGACCCATTTTGCTCAAGATCTTGGTTGCATCCAACAAAGATTATAATAAGACCCTAAAAATACCTCTTGCAAAGATAAGCTAGTACAAAGGATGACCCACCACAACAATTGCTTAAATAATAGTCTAGTGGTAAGTAAGAGAAACATCCAACGGTAGATGTTTGGAAAATTAATAAATGTATTTGCATAGTAAAAATTATGCATTTCTTCCATAGTTGGTTAATATAAAAGTGGGTCTATTTTGACAAATACACATGAGGAAAAATGGTCCAACAGTGAGTATGATAGACCTCTAGTGGTAATGTTTGATTAGTCAACAAATGTGTTTACATGATTAAAATCATATAGTTTCTTTATTATTATCAAGTTATCACGAGGGAAAACTTCCATATTATCAAAAAAATTATGACTTTCATCATAATAACAACAAATAAGGATTAAAGGCTTCATAATTACAAGTAAAAGAGGAAAAAATAGGGTGGAATGAAGGGAGAGAGAGATTCTAGCTTAGTGCAGCAAATGTTGAACTAAGATTCTTGGGGAATATATATGTGCAGCATAATTGAGGTAGTATAGGTTGTTTTGGGTGAGTGGGTATGCAAGCTTGTGATTGTATGATAGAGTCAATGTTGAGACTAAGGCTTTAATGGGTAAAGAATTGTTTGTGACTGATTAGGAAGCATTTATGGACTGTGAATGTGCATAAAAAGAAAGGGAATGTCTGAGGCTAGGTAAGTGTGGGTTAAGGGGAAAGATTTATGAGTTTGGGGAGAGTTGAACCACAAGCAAAGTGACAAGAAAATCATAAATTTCAGAGGGGTTTGGTGTCTATTTTAAGGTGCTAGGATTTTTTGAGAAGATGGAATGTGATGTTTATGGGTGAGTGTATATGAGCATTTATGGACTAAAGGCTAGTTTCTAAACTAAGGGACTGACTTATGGGTTGAAAATAGCATGATGGGTCAGAAATTTTATGATAAGATTTGTTGTCCTCCATGAGTTGATGGTAGTTCCCTTTTATAGTGAAACTTAAGGGATTGATTAGCTTAAGTAAAAAAAACATAAGACTGATCAAGGGTAGGACAACAAACTTAATTATCCTAGGATTTGGCCTAAAATGAGAGATTTTCTTCTGGGGTTGTTTTGCTTCTTCGGGCAATGTCACACATGGATAAAAATCAGCATAATCTTGCATTAAATGCTAAGAATTCTAAGATTGTGTTCAGCCAATGGGATTAAGGCAAGTATTAAGGAAGAATCCTAGTGCTGCAACTGAGATTTGGACCCTAGGAAGTAGGATTCAACACCCCAAGCCAGGCTTCAAAGTTTAAGTCCACTTCAAAGGGTTTTGCTGTAATAAACCATCAAAACAAGAGCTGAAACACAGTAATTGCAATCCCACACGGAACAAACGAACCCATCCCTTCGTGCTTCGCTCCAGTTCATATTCTCTTCGCATGGGACGTCGTTGTCGTCAAACTCTGCATTCACGGGTACCGTTCTGTCTACCTTTTCATACTCTTTTGCCTATTGGTGTGTGGTTATGGTTATATTGTTTTCTATTGGTGTGTGGTCATACTCTTTGTGGTTTTGTCTTTGGCTGTTTGTGTGTGGTTTTTGTGTTTTTCATGACATTAGTATATATGAGTTTATTTTGGGTGTGGTCATAATTTTGGGTGTTTCTTTTCCTGCCTATGTTGTATTTCGACTATATATATATATATATATATGTGAGTTTATTTTGCATGTTTCATTTAAGCTTGCCTAACTGATTATGATATGCATACAATCTGTTCGTTGAAATGCCTCAATGAGTATAGAAGGAAGTTGTAGCAAAAATAAGTTAGGGGAAATCGAAGGTTGATGGGAATGATGTGAGAACTTAGTGGAAAGATCCTAAAGAACTGAAAGCTTATTGTGATTTGTCTGCTGCTCAAGTCCTAGATGGCAAGAAGCATCAAGGATTTTTAAGAAAGGAAGGGGTTGATGCAGTGATTGAGCAGTTGGGTGAAATGGGAAAAGTAGTGACTCACACGCAGTATAAAAACAAATGGGATCATTTGAAAAAACAGTAGAAGAATTGGAAGGAGTGTTTTGGTGAGACTGAGTTGGGTTATGATCCTGTAAATGGGGTTCTGAAGGCCACTGATAAGTGGTGGACCCGAAAGATTCAGGTTAGTTCACTTTACATAATTATGAAAAAATAGCTGTCTACAACTATATTGTGTTCTAACTATCGGTTGTCCACATGTAGGCATGTCCCAAGGCATTAACCTTTAAAAAAAAACCTTTGCCAAATGTTAAGTCCATGGAAATTATGTTTGAAGGCATGGTTGCAACGGGAAAAAATGCATTCTGCACGAGTGGTGAAATACCAAAGGAATGCAGCGAAGGGTCTGGGGACTCCGCTGATGGAGAAGGATTTCTTGACCCCCAACCCTCTGCAAACTCAGTTGACCCAATAGAGGTTGAAGGCCCAACATCATCCAGAGCAAGACCGGCAGTGGATAAGGGGAAAGACTTGGCAAGCAGTGTCCAACTTTTCAGGGGAATTTGCAAAAAACCAAGAAAGAAGCGTTCAACCATTCAAGAGATGTCCAACTCTTTGAAGAGCATGTCAGATGTTATTGTTGAAAGTAGAAGTGTAAGTACTCATAATACACCATTTCGCATCACGGCAGCTAATGAGATGCAAGCAATTATGGATATGGTGTTAAGCCTTCCTGGGATGCAAGCGGGTGATCACCTTCATATGTTCAGCACCTTCTTCTTTGTGAATAACGTAGACGATAGGAACATGTTTGCAGCTAATGTTCAGAGGAAAGAGGTCCAGCTAAGGTGGCTAGAGAAACAGTACGAAATGAACCCTTAATTTCATGTTCTCTTAAGGAAAGGGGTTTGTCTACAGCCCGAGTTGCTTATCTTTATGTACCCTCTTGGTGTTGTAGTGATCGGATTATCTTTATGTACCTCTTGCACTTTTTTTTTTTTTTATTGGCACAAACTATATGCTTGCCATGGGTGTGTATGTAAAACAATGTTTACTAATTAATTATCATTTGAATGTATGCTTACCTGTTCCTTTTTCTTATGCTAGTATTTATAATTGTCATATGTAAGTAAGAGATTTGTCACTAATTAAACCATACTTCTAATTGCACAAATTTCTACCCCATAGTCTGAATACAAAATTGCCTAAAATTATTTTTTGAAATATTTTTATGTTGATAGGATTATTTTTATTTGGTGGTGAGAATTCATTTCTGGTGAGCACTTTCCAAGCTCACATCAAAGCTATTGTTTGGTGGTAAGAATTCATATTTTTTCAATTGTTTTTAATTTCCATTGTTTAATGATCAACATCATTTCAAACTTACGGGATGGTTCTATAATTTTTTAAAGTTTTGTATGACCTATTTGGCATGCTCTGTACTTTTTCCTGGCCTTTGAATTCTCCACTATTGTTTTTGTCTAGGAGAAACAGATATATATATATATATATATATATTTGCATGAGAATTGCAATTCCCTCTTGGTGCACAAGTAGCATTTTTTGTCCCATTGGATTAGATTGGCTAAGGAAGTAGCATGGTTTAAAGTCAAAGCAATTGTATACTCTTTTTCTTAAGGTTGTCAAATATCTTTATTTGAATTAAACCCCTCTCTTGTATGTTCTTGGTTCAAAGTTTAATATTTCTTTATGATGCTTTAACCTATCATATTTTATGTTTTGTTAGCCTCTATAGTCTTCTATTGATGTTCAGTTGAGACTGATGGAAATAATAAAGATTTTTCATTATTTATACATATGTCCACTTGCTTTGATGTTTGTCATGTTCCTAATTAACTGTTGATTTAAATTCATGGATATATATTCATATTCTATTTATTTTGTTTTACATAATAGTATAATTAAGATTGACTTACACATGAAATCATTTATCCTTTTAAATGTTTTATGATGCTTTTGAGTCTAGAGTTTGACAGGACTTGAAATAAATTGAAATTGTAGTGTTTATGAACATATATTGAAACAATGCCTTAGATGGTCATTATGTTCTAAATTAGTTGTTGAATCTAATTAGTTGATTCAGATTCATGCAATGCATATTTATATTCTATTGATTCCGTTTCACATAATCGTATATAGTTAAGATTGATTTACACATGATATCATTTCTCTTTTTTAAAGTTATGTAATCCTTATGACCTTTTCGATTCATGTGTGCATCTAATCTACATTATGGATGACAGAATTGGTTGTTGAGACAAGATGTTGTGTGAATTAACTGTCTACTTAAAAGTGATTAGCAAACAGAATCCTACCTCTTGGCAAGATGTGGCAGGTGCCTTGGATACTGATAAACCATAAGTAAAGGCAGATATAAAGATTAAAAAACACTGTTGAATCAATTTCAATAACATAGATGTCAACACTGACTTGTCAAAATCAAGACAAGACCAATAACTTCTTCAGAAACCGACTTTCATGGAAATAAACTTGAAAGTAATAGTTGTCTAATATTCAGCTTTAAACTATCATTTGGAACCTACTAAGAAATTAGTTGTCATCTAGAAACTATTTACCAATAAGTCAGGTTTCCTTTTCAATTAAAGTCATTTTTATAATACGTGGTTATTTCTACACTCGTTCTTATCAAAATGAAAATTTATAGGATTTATTTCTATTTTTTAAGATATTTTTTAGAGGATTTTTCTTAGAAGTTTCATCTTTAATTACTTAATTATTTCCCCAAGTTTCCTTCTTGTAAAGAACAAGCCAAATGGAAGAAAAATTACAAAATTGGCTATTGAAGGAACCTATTTCTTATGCAATATTATGATTTTCATTTCCATTCCCTCATCTTTAATCTTCATTTCAATTTAGAATGGAGATTAAGAATTTTTTTTTTTTTTTTTTTTGAAGACTAAAGAGTGGAAGTAACCTTCGAGGAAATTTCCATACAGCCACAAAACTTCTCAACTTTACTCAAAATGTCAACATGAGAAAAAAGAAACCATTCTTGCATAGTACCAGATAAAAAACAAAGTTGACTCCACCAAAAAATAGATACTAGTTATTACAACATAAATTTAACCCCAAAAAGACACACACAAAGCTTATTTAACCATCCCAAGGACTTCTTGGCATTCACTGCATTACCTATGTGGAAGGATGATGAGGATGATGAGGATGATTATGAGAAGTGAAAGAAACAATGTTTATTTATATATGTAAAACATTTATTTGTATAATATATGTGCAGGATATATGTAAAACATTTATTTGTATATATTTTTCCTGTTTTTTTCTTTTTCTTTTTCTTTATGGGTACAAAAGCACCCTAAAATTACACTGGTACTGTTCACATAGCCCGTGAACAGTGAATTTTGCCCAGCAATGTTTGTCTAGTGTTTTTATGTATACATGCAAACAATAGATAAATTTGTTACAATGTTTACAATGTAATTTACTCAATTAATACTCATTATGTGGCAACATTCAATCGATTAATACTCAATCAATACTCATTATGTTTGTCTAGTGCATGTACTCAATTAATATAATTTACAATGTTTGTAAATTTGTTACGAGAGCCAATAAGATATAAGGCAGCAAGCCATTTTCTATTTCTCCCATTGGTTTTTCCTCTCCACATTAGTTTTTCCTCTCAGATACTATTCACACAACCCATGAATAGTGACTGTTGCCACTAGATGATGGGTGTTGGCTCCCATTAGTTTGTATTCAAGTTTTATGTAGGATTTCCTTCAGCGTTTTATGTGTAGTAATATTTCATGAAATTCAATTTTGGTTTTAATGTTTCTTTGAGATTATTATAGCACTAGATCAATATCATTACTATGATTATTGTAGAAGTTTTGGACGGGTTATTACATATTGTTGTGGTATGGACTATATTCTCTAGGTGACTACTGAATATATGTGTATTGGCTTTCTACAGACATAAAAAGAAAGAAGTCTCAAGGTATTCAAAATGATGGATTTGCTAAATGATGAATCTGATTCCCAGTACCAATAAGTTTCTATACTAATAACTTGTTTTTAGGCTACATATTATAGTATCACTCCAGATGAGTACATGCAATTAAAGTTGATAACATATGCAGGGACACAGACTTTGAGATTAGCGACGACATTGTACTCACAGCATATATAGCTGGGTGTGCAAGTGTCGTAACTTACATAGAGACTTATATGACCAAAATACCAATGCATACGAATATACAAACAGGGTATGATGGGTACAGTATACATTAGATGGAAATGAGCAAAAATGTCACAATTTGTTTAGAATGTCAAGTCATGTGTTTCGACAATTGTGTAATATATTGCGCACTCGGTATGGATATGACAGCATCAAAAGAGTTTGCTTGGAGGAGTCAATGGCAATGACATTGGTGTTACTTGGTAATGCCATGGGTAATAGAATGATGCAGGATAGATTTCAACATTTCAGTGAAACAGTGCATCGACATGTAGCCACGATAGTTACCTTGTTGGCCACGGTTATTGCACCAGACATTATCAAGCCTGCTGATCCTACAATTTCGTACCGTGCCATCACATATTTAGGGGTCATATCGATATTGGCAACATTTCAAGGTACTTTGTGAATTTGGTATCTTGACTTGATTGTATTCCTATTATCTTTATGGTCATACCACGTTTTTCATTTTCACATGGCATTTTTGTGGCAATGGTTAGGGTTGCATTGATGTGATTGATGGGGTTCACATTCCTGTGGTCTTACTAGAAGAGGAGCAACACCCATATAGAGGAAGGAAAGGGACCACAACAGTAAACTGCATGTGTGCATGTGATTTTGACATGAAATTCACATTTGCGTGTGTGGGATGGGAATGGTCAATGCACGACACCGGGATCTTTTTAAATTGCATCAATAATGAGAGTGACAACTTCCCACGACCTCCACCTGATTTGTAAATATGCACTTTAATTATAGTATTAAAATATGTATTATGTAGTGAAAATGCTAATATAATAAACGTGTTCGTTTGCAGTAAAATATTATCTTATTGATTCAGGGTACCTGATGAAGACAGGGTTCCTTGCACCATATAAGGGGGAGCGGTACCACATCCCCGATTTTCAAAGAGGTTCACAGCTACATCGTCCAGATGAGAGATTTAATTATCTCCATTCCTCACTTCGTTTGGTCATAGAACAAATTTTTGAAGTTTGGAAGAATATATGGAAAATTTTGAGATGTATGCCAGCCTTTAATATACGCACTCAAAATTACATCATTGTTGCTACAATTGTTCTTTACAACTTTATTAGAGCACATAACCACAATGACATTCCACATTCGCGTGTTGCACGGGGCAGATATGGAGGTAGCGAGGGAGGTCATTACGATGGAGTGGCAGATGTGGTCTCTTACTTGGATTCAGATGAGATGGAAGATGTTCGAAACAATATCACAGTTTCGATATGTATGGACCATAACTGATGGTTCATAAACTTCAATGTAATACAATTATGTATTATGGTTCTTTTTTCATTGTCAATCAGAACTAATAGCTCACAAAACTTGATTGTAAAACCTTCGATACTATTACTTTTATATATTATTACATGTGAAACTCATCAGTATTGCAACAATAGATTTCTTGGTTACAAGGGACTTCTGAATAGAGTCCAATCTAATTGGAATATTATAGTAAGCTCAATGGATTTTAAGATTGTAACAATAAACTACAAGGAATTTATACAAACAAAAAAAAAAACACAAAATCTGCTCTCAATTTTGCCAATAAAAACACCAAGAACCCAATCTATTAATGGCTGGCAAATTGTGTATATATATATATACACACATTTTCAGAAACAAAATTTACAATCTCCATCAACTTAGAAATAACATTATCTCCATCAAACGTCTCCACATTATTTTAAAAAGTACAACTACATACATATCATAAACTGACTTGCAAATAGTACGATTAACATACAAATACGTTTGTAATAATACAACTTGCAGTTATTACATACATACACATCTCATTATGGCAGACACATCTGCCTGATTTTGACTTCCCCAATCCTAGTAGACAAGATAAGCAATACTAAAAACATGACCCCAAAAACTACTAGAGCTATTGTCAACTTCTTTGCTTTCTCTTCAGAGATCATGCGTGCAGCCTTGGCTCTTTCAAATTTTCGTTTCGCAACTCGCTCCCTTTCCAATGTTGCGGCTGTCAGGGCGTGTGCTTACTTCGACTCTTCATTGGCAACTTCCACCGCATGCTCCAATTGGTTGAATTTGGCAATAACTATAGGTGCTGTTGCTGCACCACGCGTACAACAAATGTTGGTGTCTAACCACTTGAAGAACTTGCATGCACGGTCATCATCTTGCACAATACAATACAACACATAAACATGAATACAACAAATTGGTTCTTTAATGCACAAGACAAATATTTTGCCAATACTTGGATATGGTACTTACTGGTGACCAATAGCGACAACCATAAAACCTCATACCAAATGTATGAAGTTTCAGGGACGTCCTAATTCTACAGTTCTCAACGTCACGAAAATGGCTATCAGAACTGGAGAGATAGTTACTTGTTTCTGACATTCGTAGTTCTTGGGAGTAGAAATTACGTTGACTTGGAATAGTGAAAGGTACACCAAACTCACTCTACACCATCATGTAAACAGGTCTACATGACCGCTAAGAATTACACATTAGATAATTATCATAAGTTGAGCATGTTTACATAGTAACGACCTATGAAATAGTTATTTGAAGTTACTGATCTCTACACATTTGAAAGCAAAAAACTTCTTTAAAATATAGTGCAAGAGGCATATATATTTAAGACTTGAAACTATAGAAACTATCAACATTTCATGTAACTCAAGGGTTTTTATGTAGACATGTTGGTGTGACTAGATTTATAGAAACAAAATGCAAATGATGTAAAAAGCCAGAGGGTGCATGACCGGCTACTACACAAGTGTAGCTCAGCTTGCCTCATAGTGCAGTAGCTACTGCACCAGGTGATGCAGCATCAGCTGCCACATTGGTGCAGCACAGCATGCCACCCAGTGCAGTAGCTCGTGCATCAGAGCTGCCCAGACATGCAGTGGACCAAGCCAGGTATCAGAAAATCAATTGCCTTCATGGCAAGTTATTATCATTGAGAATGCATTGACATACACAAAACATTATGGTACTTGTACTCTTGTAGTGCCAAATATACATTTATTAATCATTTAGTTGCTATTCTATACCACATTGGTGTAATTTATCAAATGTTTATCTGCATTATTTATGGTTGAGTAGCAGAGTCAGATGGCAGTAGAAAAAGCAAACAAAAATATGAAACATTTCTTATATATGTTTCCCTTGCCAAGAAACATTTCTTATTTTAATAAATGACAGATAACTTTATAAGTTGGCTTAACAACACTTTAATCCTAAACAAAACATGTTTCTTTTCTTTTTTAAATATTTCATTTTTTTTTCACAACATTCCAACTACAAGATTAATTAATCAGCATTTCCCAAACCACACACACTAGAGATACACAAGCAGAGAAGAATTCCTAAAATAACCAAAATAAGATTAGTGAGTACCTGCAATTGTTCAGCATAAGATAGGTAATTGAATGGTAGAATGGAATCTAAATAGGAATGAAGATTCATTACTTCACCAAACTGTTTAGCATCAAAATTCAATTTGCAAATCTGATTCCCACAGAGAACACAGACACAACCTCTGTAATGGCTTCAGTATATAATGGAGCAAGAATCTGATTTAAAAGAAACTCATTAACCCATTAACAAGATCAAAACTTTGTAAAAAGAAATCAAATGACCCCATTAACAAGAACTGAAATTCTAGCAAATTAATAGAAAGGACTAAACTTGCACTCTATCAAATCAAATGAAGTAAATTCCAGCAAATGAAAAGAAACCCATTAACAAGAACTGAAATTCGAACAAGATAGGATAGAAAATAGTGAAAAAATAAATTTCAGAACACTCACCTTAGGGAAGCAAGATTTGTTTGTGTTTTGCTGCTAGTTTTTTAGCTCAGGCTAATTCAGCTTCAAGTTTCAAGGAGCACTGTCATGGGTGGGAGAGGAGTGAAATTGGGGAAGAGGGCGAAATGGTTTTATGAAAGGACTAAGGTTGTCTTTGCCGGCGTCGGACTGGGTGACGTTCCTCGTGGATTTCTCTTTTGAGCTTTTCGCTGGCGTCAGACCTCGTCAATTTCTTTGGTAGGCGCGGAACTCTCTTCTCTAGTGGGTGAGGAGTGAGTAGTAGAGAGAGGAAAAAAAGAAGAATGTGTTTTCAGCTGTATCCAAATGGACTCTTAGTGTATGTTTGGGAAGCAATGAAAATTATAAATTATTTCACTATTCAACTTATTTTTGCTACTATTCATGGGTTTCACTGCACTTTTTGGTACTATTCATGTCTCCATTTACTATCTCAACTAACTTTTACCTTTATATATAGTACTTTCGGCAATAAATTTTCAGTTTCAGTAAAATAAGCGGTATCCAAATAGACCCTTAAGAACTTAAAGTATTGTTCATCATTGAACTTTTAAGTAAAATAATTATGATATAGTATTTTGCCAAGTATTAATAACATTGGGCTTTTGATAAAATAGTATCGAATAGTTAGCTTAGACTTTTTATAAAATAGTGTCAAGTAGTTAGCTTGGGCTTTTGATAGTGCCAAGTAGTTAGCTTGGGTTTCTGATGTTTCCAATAAGAACTAGGCTTTTTGATGTTGCTAGTGAGAACTAGGCTTTTGATGTTGTCAATGAGAATTGGGTTTTTGATGTTGCTAGCGAAAACTGAACTTTTGATGTTGGTAATGAAAATTAGGCATTGATATTGCCAATGTGAATTGGGCTTTGTATAAATAAATTGACATGAGTTTAAACCATGGACTTTAATTATGGATTTGAATCCCATTGATAAAATTACCATGGGTTTAAATCATGAGTTTTATGGATTTGAATTCCATTGATAAAATTGTTTTGCCATGAACTTGAATCATGGGCTTTTCAAAGATTGCCAAGTATAAGTATTCCTGAATTTTAAATAGAATAGGATGTGTGTATTGGGCTCATATGGCCAGTTTTGGACTGAACTAAATAATGATAATAAAATTAGATAAAACATGAGTTTTTTGGGTTTTTTGTGATAGTTTATACCATGACCCAATTTAGATAATGAGATATGAAATATTTGTGATTAACATAATAATAGAGCAAAAAATATTTGGAAAAACCCAATAACTTATTAGTGGTATTTGAAAATAAATGGTGGTACTTAAATAAAATTAGGTGTGAAAAAAAAGTACCCTAATAGCTGTTCATCGCCTTAATGGACAATGAATCTTTGTATTTATGTTCAATGGCCAGTGCGTTACTAAATTGGTGGTCTGATATGCACAACTCACTTGTTAACGTTGCTCTGTCCGTTACTCTTTATCATCAATGTACGCAATAAATGTGTAATGCTTGCTTGGATCATCATTATGGAGAATGAAGGTTCTAGTTTATTTTTTGACTCATCAGTTATCATGACAAAGCTATATAAATTTTGCGGATTATATTTTTGGCAAAGATTGTCAATTGAGTGTTGGAATGATACCCAAAGATATTCATATAATGTACATACAAGTGTGAGCACAATTATTTTATTACCATCCATTAGATATATCAATCAAGAGTCTTATAATTCAAGTATCATTTTGTGATGTTTTGAATGAGATGTCGAGGGTTCAAATCATTTCTCTCCATTATAATGATCAAATTAAAAAAAAAAAAAAAACAAATTTTGGCATTTTGAAATGATATGTAAACCACAACTAATATAAACTTGAATCTTCCATTTAAAGGCTAGGATTTGTCTCAAATAAATCCAAGGTCTAAAATGTGTCATCTTATTTGGAAGCTTAATATACATCATTTTTTTTATGTGAACACAATAGCAAAAATCGTGGTTAAACATACTGTTTAGATGAGTTGACACAATTTAGGCCTTATATTTATGAGAAAGCTGAGGAATATAACTTATGTGTCATATTTTTTGTCACAACTCATATGGTGGATTATGTTTACAAGGTCATTGGCATATGGTAGTTCATTATTTAATAAGTTTTGGCAAAGTGTGCCACTTCGATGCAATTGTAGATATATGGACAATTCCTAATCTTTTCCATGGTACGCATTTCAAGAGACACTGGTGCTGGATGCTGCACATTAGAGCATCCACAGCAGTGGAGCTAAAAATTTAGCAATTTAGCTCTATCAAAAGTTACTTTATCTATTTTACTTACACATATGCCATAGCAGTGGATCTATTTTAGCTTTCAACACAATAAAATAATATAAATATCACAATAAAATAATATAACCACTACAATAAAATAATATATCCCACTACATAAAAAATATTCACAGTACCAACCACAACCACCTCTACCGTCAGCCACAGCTACAACTACAACCACAACCACCACCACCACCACCACCACCACTAGTCCATAGCAAAAAAAAAAAAAAAAAAAAAAACCCAAATCTCCAATTTTATTCCTCAACCCAGACCAAACAAAATCAACAATCACCAATCACAAACAAGCACAACGTCGGCGAGCTGGGTTGGCAGAAAGGGTGGGTTGGTGAGCTGGGTCGGCAGAGAGGAGAGTGATGGTGAGGCGATCGGCGACTTGGGATGGTAAGGCGATTGGCAATCGGTGGCTTGGGACGGTGAGGCGATCGGCGACTTGGGACGGTGAGGCGATCGGCGGCTTGAGATGATGAGGCGATCGATGGTGAGAGGAGAGTGACTGAGATAGGATGAGAGCTTGAGAGATTGAGAGAGTTTTGGGAGAGGATGAGAGTTGAGTGACTGAGAGAGAGAGAGAGAGAGAGAGAGAGAGAGAGAGAGAGAGAGGGGCACGGAGTGAGAGAGAAAATTAAGTAATTTTTTAATGGATGGGGAAGAATAAAATAATATAATTTTTTTTTTTACTTTCATGAACAGTGCACATCTATTTATAGATGTGCACTGTAGTAGTGAAACTAAAATTTTTAGATTTAGCTCCACTGCTGCAGCAGCCTTTTTGTGTTTGTGGAGCTAAATTTTAGCATTATACCTATATAGCACTACTGCTGTGAGTGTTCTTATGCACGCTTCACAATCATTCACTAATTCAATAATTCTCACTTCATAGAGTCCATAGAGCAGTCACAGTAGTGCTATAAATCTTTCTTTTTATAGATTAAAGCCATCCAATAAAAGATTTCACTCTAATTCGCTTATCTCAAGTTTTATTATTAGTTAATAATTCATTTAAAGAAAAATTTTATGGGAAAAGAAAAAAAAAAACAATTAATATTTTTTGACAGCTTTTTTTATTTCACATAAAAGTGATGTCAAATCTTTCCTAAAATAGATTGTTAACCAATACCCTAAGGACACTCGTTAGCATGACCTTTAGATAAAAGCCACCCAAGTTTGGTATTCTTTAAATAAATTATAATTACTTCATGTTTGGTATTTTTCTACCAACTTAACGATTGAGCTTTTATGTATTAATTAATTATATATTAATAATATATATCTTTTACAAAACTTTCTCCTACATTGTTTGAGTTAAGGATTCATAAATATAGTATCTTAACTATACCTGTGGGGCCAATATGTATGCTTGTAGTGTTCTTCTTGGGCATATGCATGAAACATGTCAATAGTTTTTTCCTCAATCCATCATTCGCTTTCATGAATTTTTAGACTCCGTCACCTAGAGGTATATATTAGAATATCGTTTTATAATATTTATACAAGTAAAAGATGTATGACGTGAGCGATATATATATATATATATATATATTTTTTTTTAGAGAGAGTTTTAACCTATGACGTCCGCTCTTGATGATAACTCTTTATCATCAGACCAAGACACCAATCAATTTTTGGTGTAGATAAGAATTGAATAGTCATGTGCATACATGTAATAGCCATGTGCAACACATGTGACCACCACGAGCAGAAATCTTCACTTTTCCAATATTTTTTGAGTCAATTTTGCCGTTTCCTATTTAAATCTTCACTTTTCCTATTTTGGCATAATTTGTCGAGGGTATTAATAGTTATGTAACTTGGAATTGGATAGAGGAGAGAATTCTCCAACTAGAGGTTAGGCCTAATATCCAAGGCATTAGCCATAACAGAAGCTATAGGTTCTACCATTCATCACTCACATTTTTTTGAGAATACTAAGTATTTTAATATACACACACGAGGAGGTTGGGGGTCTTAAAGAAACTGACAATGGTGTATATCTAAAATGGCCTAATTCACACTCATTTTTTTATGTGAGATTAATCCACTGTTTTTTTTTCTTGTGAAAATACTAAATATTTTAACACACACATACGAGGAGAGAGGAGAAAATTTTAACGAAACTGAGAGCCCTTATATGATTGAGTCTACTTTAACTTAAAATGTATTATTTTTATTTATTTTTTTAATTGAAGTTGCTATCTTCTCATAAAAAATAAAAAATAAAAAATAAAACTCAACATTATCGAAAAGTAATATAATCGACCAATAATGGCATATGGAATTTGGGTACATCGTTATTCGTTATCGGAATTTATCTTTTTATATTGCAAATCTTGAAATCGTGATACCACTGTGTGTGCATTCATTCTCAATATCTTGATCACCACTTTGGAAGATAGGGCCATCATTTCAAAGAGATATTTTGTTCACTTTAAGAAGGTGGTACTATTCAGACTAACCACATACCAATCGTGAGTTTCCGTCCAATTTTGTTCACAAAAGTGATACATCCAATGGCTTCGTATACTTTCCACTATGAGTCATGCTTTGCACTCCTCCAGTCCTTTCAAGGATCCATTGTTGATTTGACAAAAAAAAGGAGCCCAATCAAGTTGTCGAAAAATTTGTCTTGTTTCATAAGGTGTTCACCTTTTTCGAATGTACAGTTCTCGGCAACTTTACATACAAGACGAGTATTTCAATTAGGTTGTTTTGAAAGTTTTTACTTTTCAATTTGTGCAGACTTATTCGATGTCTTGTCAATCTCAAATTTGTACAAATGGTATATCATTGGAAAGATTAATTGCAGACTTTCAATTTATGAAAGTCATGGAAGTCGGAACGTGACCACCTATACGCATTTCAAAAACTTTTTTATCGTTTTCATGAGTTTGATCCAATCTCTTCCAATATTTGTGCCCATGACCCCTTAAAACAAAGATTGTCGTATAAACTTTCCAATGAGACCTAACCAGCTAACTCACACAAATCTAATGTCATTTGACATAAATTTTGATCGAAGCAACTTTTTTTTTTTTGGGGGATAATACAAAGGATTTATTTATTAATAACTAAGGAATACTGTTACAAGTATTGTTCATTGGACACTCCCAAGGAGTGCCTAATTACAAAATATCATATAGATATTTTACATAAACAAAATTTAGGTATTCATTATATTCTCTAACATTGAGCTTCCAAACAAGTTGCATATCACACATATTTCTTATTTTCACAATATTTTATATTCTAATCCGATTTTGATATGTGAGGCACTTATTTTAAAGAGAAATTGAAAATTTTATGCCATTGGTAAGCATTTTCATTAGCCGTATACTTAGACAACGATAATTATGTTACTATTTCATCATACATGCTTATCAATATATATATATATATATATATATATATATAAAATCGAAGCCTTTGAAGCACCCACAATTTTTCATATCAGCATTAATTAATTAAATATTTTAATTAATTAATATTATAATTACAAAATACAGTAATTATTCAGCATTATCTAAATATCATTCTTCCCCCACCAAATACACCCGATACTTTGTCACGCTAAACTCTCCACCCCGACACCTTCCCTAACTTAAAACTCACCCTTTCCTTCCCCCAAAATCAAAACCCAAAACTCAGTTCCTCCCACCGCTGTCATCGCCGTTGCCATTGCCACCACGGATCACCGCCACCACATCGATTTCTCTCTGCATCTCCATCGTTTGTTTCCTAATATCTGCGTTCATAGTTTTTTTTTTTTTTTTGGGTTTTGATTTGGAAAACCGGTTTTGCTGTTGATTCACCACCAATCTCCTCTTTCACAGGTAACTTCTTTTGTCTTTTTTCTCTCTTTGGAGCATTGGGCATTCAGGTTTTTCTCTCTCACTCTTTGGGTTTTCAGTTTCGATAGATATTTGGAGTCCAATTGGTTCTTAGTTTTTCCACTCCTACATAGAATTTTGATTTTTAGGTTTTTGAATGTTTTCGTAGATATTTAGATTCCAATTGGTTTTTAATTTTTCCACTCCTACTTAGAATTTTGATTTTAGGTTTTTGAATTTCTTGATTTTAGCTAATCAGAGAATGTTCATAGCTAAAAAGAATGCTTTAAAATTTTCTCAATCTTTGCAAGTACCTCAGTGCTGGGGATTGTAAGGGAAAACTTCATGTCTATTACCTACAAACTTCTGATTATTCATGCTTTCAGGTAATGAATTCACCTACATGCAGTTTTGAAATATTCCTTTTAGGTTATGCTTTCTGACAACTGTTTAGGTCCTATGCATCTTAGAATATTAAAATTTAGGAAATTTTGGTAGGGTGCTCATGACTCAAGTAAAAAGGAGGCTAATTTTGAAGAAGCCGTAGATAACCAGTCCTTCCTTGCATCAGGGGGCCGCAATTGAATGATCCATCTTTATGATGTCAGTAGGTTTGCTACTTTCCTCAGTTTTTTATTTTTATTTTGTTAATCTCTGCCCACTCACTAGGGTTTTTGTACTGCTATTTATCTCTGTGAGTTGTGGACTTCTTTCATTGTAATTTTGGATGGTTCTTGCTTCATTTTGAACGAAATTTCCTGAATTTGCTACAATCCTTGATAGGTATTGCTTAATGAAAAGTTATCTGTCTCATATATGTGACTTCAACCCTTTTTTTTAATCTAAGTTTATATCAAGGTTAGCAATTTGACATTGACCCAAAAAACAAATGAAATAAATATGACTCTAGGCTTACTTTGTCTTGAAGATTTTTTTTTTCCATATAGCGGGTAATTTGTTTGTGTATTTTAAAGACATTTTAATGGGTAATATAATATTTTTTTCTTGGTTTGTGTCAAATTGTAATTTATAGGTCTTAATTTTATGTTTTTAGTTAGGCTGTAGCTGTTGCTTTGCAGATAGCTTTTGTTTGCAGCATATATTTTTTGAAATTCATGCATATATTTTTAGGACATGAACTTTCTACTAAGAAGACATATGCTAGGTACATGGAACTTTTCTTCCTTCTAATTTCAATTAGGTATTTGTTCTTGTGATCCTTATTTTGAATTATGGCAGGGCAATTGATGTATGTCTGGATTTTTGCTACCTAGAATGTTACTTTTATGTGGATGAAATATCTTAAAGTGCATATTGGATTTTCATTATTGGATATTCTGTTTCTCTTATTACTGCAAGGCTGAATAGAGTATTATTTTTGCAACATTCCTTGTATAATGTTTTGAAGATAAAATGTTAAGGTTAGTTTTTTCTTTAAAAAAAATATTATGTCGAGGGTTGTAATTTAGTGCTGGAGTTTTTTAATCACATTTATGATGAGTATTTTTGCTATATGTTATGTATATTAAGCAAGTTTAGGGGTGATATTGTCAAATTTACATCTTGAGAATTTTGAAATCTTTGTGAACATGTAATTTTTTTGTTTTGCCTCTTGTCCATGGTTGTGGGATGTTCTTTTTAATTTTAGGGTAAGGGTTCTATAGATTTCTTAGAGTAATGCAGGATGGAGGTTATCTAATCTTAGCTTTTGAGTAAAATTTGATGGCCAAAATTGCACCATATTTGTCACAAATAAAAAGATATATGTTGCAACTAACAATGGAAAAATTGTTGATTGATGTGCAATCATTAAAATGTTAAATTTTGGTTCACAGGTTGATATCAACCTAATTTTTAGCATTTGTTACAATTTTAAGTGAATACATGTAAATTTGTTCAAATGTTAATTTTTATGCCTTATAGGGCTTTGAGGAGTACTTAAATTTGATTCTGGATGATGCTGGAAAAGTCAACATCAAGAGGAAGAGAAAAAAACTTTATGTGGGTTCATTTTCTCATTTTCCTTTACTTTTAATCTCCCAAATGTGCGTACTCTGAATGTGGTACATCTATTTTGTTATGGGTCAATTGCATCAAAAAAAATGTAAAGGGTAGATTATTCTTAAGAGATGCAACACAACAACCACCTCTCTCTCTCTCTCAATAGTGGAAAGTGATGATTTCAACAATTGTGTAAATTGGCATTATATTTCCTTTTCAATCCCATTGAGGTCTAGCGTCTTTGTTTACTGGCAATGTTAGAATTTAGATACATCTTGGATCAAGAATGATTAATGTAATTATGAAAGATATTTTATTGAATGAGTGTGGAATTAACTATATTTGTGTAATTAATTGTATTGGAATGTACTTATATCAGTTATGTATTTTCTAAATATGATCTCAAGCTCTTGGTTATCACGATATCTCATTGGATGTGATAGATTTTATTGGTTTGGTATATAATTTATACTATGATCTTTATTTATTTATTTCATATTGGAGAAGTTATCAATAGCTTTCTCGTGCATCGCACGGGTTAGCAACTAGTTACGTATATGAATATGAATATTATTCAACTTCAAGCGACATTGTATCCTTACAATGTATTTATGGTTTGATTTAAAATGTTCTTTTAAAAGTATAATATTTAAATTTATTTCTAAATGAAAAATTAATTTGAATCCAACTCGTATAAAATTATTGTTTTAAAAATCGGATCGGACTAACCGGTATAACTGGGAATCGGATACCTCATACCAGTCCGGTTTAATAAAATTCCTGAAAATCGATAAGAAAACTAGGTTGAACTGGGAGCCAAGCACAAAACAATTCTTCGACCATATAGTTTTTAAAACCAGGTATAAAACGTAAATGTATATAAAAAATAAAAAAAAAAACCAAAGGAATGTGCGGTGGATTTACCAAATTGCCCATGATAAATCATCCGAAAAGACAATGCAGGCCCTGATTTCTTTTCTCCCGAGCTTTCTTTCCACTATCTACAGATTCTACACTACATCAGTACATGGTATATATACTCACATTCCTGGACCTTCTCACTCACTTACAACTCAAACTCAAAACTCACCGCTCAAAACTTAGGCGTTGATAAAACCACCGTGCCGGTGACCGAAACACACAACCATAACAATGGTGGCGACGAACGTGAAATCGGAGACGATGGCTCTGATGGACAAGAGGAGCGCCTTGGAGGCCGAGATGAACGCCATCATCGACCGCCTCTGCCAGCCTGGCGGCCCTGGCCTCTCCGGCAATCTCGTCGATTCAGAGGTCTCTTTCTTCTTTCTTCCAATTTTATTTTTTTATTTTTTTGAAATTGTGAGTTGTGAGCGATAGTATGTTGTTCAAGGTCTCGTTTTGAATTGTGTTTTCTTGGTAATTGGCAATGGAATTTGGTTATTTAGGGTTTCTTTTTGAGCTTTGTAGGGGTTTCCTCGCTCTGATATTGATATTCCAGTTGTGAGAGCTGAAAGGCACCGTCTTTCTGGTATGGTGGTTATTTTGCGTTGTGTTTTAATTGAATTTGTGTATTGAGCTTTCGTTTTAATTCAAGTTTTCTTAGTGTTAATGGGTCTTAAGAGAGCTAATTTTAAAATTAAAAAAGAAGAAGAAGAAAGATTGGGAGCTTAACATGTTGAATGAGAGTAACATTGTCTTATAAGTACATTAGCATGAATATATTTTGAATTTGTAATTTTTAACTTTTTATGCGGTGGCGAAACCTTCATGTTTGTGCAATGGAATGGATTTGATGATATGGGTTCTTGTCAATGTGGATGTGTGAGTGCAATTATGTTTCAATATTCTTATTTTTATATTGAAACATAATTGCACTCACACATCTTCTTCCTTAAGACTCTTCTGGATTGGGTTACAGTGTTAGGCATTCGTTCTTTTTCTTCAGTCCATGGTTTCATGGACTTCTGTACTTTATGCACTTGATTTGTTTTTGTCCTTGATGTATACTTCCTGTATACTCAGGTGACACCCCTCTTCTTTTTAATATATTTTTATTACTTATCAAAAAATTATGTTTCAATATTTTTTTTTTGATAAGTAAGAAAGATGTATATTCAAAAAACTACTTTATGCAAACAAACACAAAGCATATCAAAGATTATAGAAAAAGAGATAAAACCAAAACCAGAGGAAAGAAACTAATTACAAAGAAATTGAGAGCTAAGGAACAAAGGGAAAGATTCACTAGATGTGAGTCTCCAAGCCCTAGACCAACCAAAAAGGGAACCAGTGTAAAAAGCCAGCAATTGGTCATCTGATCCATCTAAGTTCTCAAAAGTCTGCTGGTTGCGTTCCCTCCAAATACACCACATCAAACACAATGGAGCTAAATTCCAAATGTTAGATGAATGCTTCCCCAACCAATTCCACCAACCAAAAAGGAAATCTGCAACCGATCTTGAGAAAATCCACGAAATCCCAAAAGTTCTAGACAAAACTCCACTAACGATGAGCCTTCCCATAATGCAGCAACAAATGATCTACTGTCTCCCCACAACGACACATGATTCACCAGTCATCAAAATCAAAACTTCTACTCCACAAATTATCACCTGTAAGAATCCTATCTCAGGTGACTGTCCAAACAAAGAACGAGACATGCTGGGGTGCCTTAACCTTCCAAATACCTTTCTAAGGAAAAACAATGGAAGAACCATGCAGCTTATGATAAAATGAGCGGATATTAAAATCCACATTCTTCGTCAACTTCCAACTCATACAATCACCATCATTCCCTGAAGGTAAATTGGCTGCCAAAAACCGAAAGAAATCATCCACTAACTCCGCCTCCTAATCATTAGGACCCTGAATAAAACGAACATCCCAACCTCTCTTGTCCCCAGCTCCTTGCCTTATCAGAGAAGAGACAAGGGGAGATTCAGTGCTAAAACAATGACCAATATCTAATGAACATCCCACCAACATGTGTAGATGTCTTTTATTTTTCTAAGAATAATGTATGTGGAGAGAGCAACTACTATATATATATATATATAGTTTAGCTTATCCTTTTGGAAGCTAGTTGCACTAAGTTGCCAAAAATTTATATGTAGCTTTATATGTTCAGATTATGTAATTGAAGGGAATTAAAAAAAAAAAAGAAAAAAAGAAGAAGAAGATTTAAGGGCATGCTTATTATTGAACTGCCTGTAACAGACATAGCAGCAGTACTATGGTGTTACATTACACCTTTATACCACTAATTTTTTGTTTTAATCATTTTGTATTATTTCTATTTTCTTTCTATCTTTAGAGCTGCGGAATGATCACAAGGTGACAACAGAGAAAATAGATCAGAATATACAAATTCTGCATTCATCAAGGCTTGCTTCTAGATCATCACCCCCAAAAGAGTCAGGTAACTGGATGAAATAAGGGCTACTCTATGGTCTACCAGATTCATTAAGAGAAATATTGTAATATGATTTTTGAACTCATGTTACCTGGTGGAACTTCATTGATTGAAGATAAATTTTATTTATCAATTGGTCAACAATTTAGGCATACAAAAGGATTTAGATGACACTTTTCCTAGATCAAAGATATGGAAAATTTGTGGCTTCTGCATGGATCTTGAGTAATCAATATGTTATTCTGTAGTTTGTGCTGCTGATAAAACTTGTTACTATTGATACCTCGTTTAAATGATATGACAACATTGACATATCAATGGTTTTATTTTTATTTTTTAATTGTAATGAGATGGATTTTTTTGGTAGTTTAGATGCAAATTTTAAGCCTGATGGATAAGCTATCTATTGCCTGCGGTTTTGTTTTGGGGCTGATTTTGTTGTTGTTGTTGTTGTTCGCATTGTTCTTCCTGAATGTTGATTTGACTTGGATGTGAAGTGTATCTTACTTGATCAACATCTACAATACAAGAACCTATTTACTTTGCTTCTAAAGACTGAAATACTGTATGCATGTAACTTGATATGTTGTGTGACTGTTTAGGGGCTGAATTTACCTGTTAGTGAAGGAAGTTTCTGGTTCTGGCTTACCAATTTTTAGTTTTAAATGTCCATTTATCATGAAATAACATATCTAGTTATTTCCCATTATTGTTGCTGGTGATGGATTTCTCGTTTATCTCAAATATGTCATTATTGCTATAATCTATCAATTGTTCTTCATTTTGGGAATCAGAATTATTTTCATTTGAACAGTGAAGTCCTCTTTAACTATTTTTTTTGGATGTATTGTCTTCATAAAACTGGGAGCTAAAAGTATAGATTCTATTTGAATAATTTCATATTGTACACAGCAAAGTGACTGCACCTTTTTGCCTTTAGTGCAAGGTCATCCTGAGGGGTCAAACAACCAAAACTCTCTAGTTGTGAGTGATGTTCCATCTGCATCCTCACACAATGTTGTTCTGAGGGATTCTTCAAGTGATATGGATGTTGATGTAATGGCCAGTATTCCCTTTGCAATGGTTGATGAAATAGCTGATGCATCACCAGCAGCAGAGGATGGTTTACAACTTGGAGACCAGATCGTCAAATTTGGAAATGTGGAAGCTGGTGAAAGTTTGCTACAAAGGCTCGCTTCTGAAGCTCAGACAAATCAAGGTTGTGCAATACCTGTAGTAATTATGAGGCAAGGTGCACCGATCAACTTAACGGTGACACCCAGAACATGGCAAGGCAGGGGTCTACTTGGGTATGTCTGCTATCTCCTTTACCAATAACTTAAGTAAAAAATGCTGGTTATCATTTCTAAAAATGCTAATATCCCCTGAAAGAAACTACAAAGAAGAAAACATTTTCCTCTAGAATGATTTTGGTGGCTTATTTAGCTTTAGGATACATTATTGTTGGAGTTATTCCTTTTGTTATAACTATGTGGCTACTCTTGCAATTCCATATTATGGTGTGTCAAATTCCTTTGTCTTTTATTTAATATATCAAATAATGCCAAGAGTCTTGTAACTCAATTGGTTGGCACCTCCAGATGTTTCCAACAGAGACATCTAGGGTTCAAATTGCTCTATCCCCAACAATCAAATTATCAAAAAATATGTAAAATAAATGTCTATAAGTTGATTATTATTGCAAAATCCTCCCCACTTTTTCTGACTAAAGTAATGTTTTTGGGAAGTTATCAACAATAGAAGGGAGAAAAGTAGTTTATTTGCTGGTGACAATTCTGCAAGCAATGGAGCTCAATTTCCCTAGAAAAAAGTTGGCTTTTTTACTTGCTTGTTTGCTGGTGTGTCTAAGCAAAAATTATGTTAAATTAGTGTTATGGCTAGCATCATAACTTTTGTTTCAACCTATATAAGATGCTCCCTTCCATTTCTTTCAAGGTTCGGGTGGTACCTGGTCTATTTATTCCTTATTTTGTCAATAAATCTCTTACATTTGGACTTTTATTTGTATTCAATTAACATATCTCTGAAGAAAGTAACTGAACTATCCTTGCCACTTAGTGCACTTTTCTTCACTTCAAAGGTACTATTTTTTTGGACTGATTTCCAGCTCTTTTTGCAAATATTGCCTGTAAATTTTGCTTTTCTAAGTTGCTTATTTTCTTTTTATGGCCATCGTAATCCTTAAATTTCTTTGTGCTGGTTATGCCATAAGTTGCTAGTATTGATATACATGATGCTCTATGAGTAAATGTGTCCCAGAACCAAAATACTCAAAATACAAAACATTAAACTAATGACCTTCCCGAAAAATTATAGAAGGATACCCAGTCAATTATACCTTATCCTCAGTCTGGTTGATGAGATTGAGATGTGAGATTCTTAGTTTTCTTTCATTTAATTCTGTCTTTTCAGTAGCCAACTGAAGCATATAACCATGAACATCACTCTTAACTCTTGGGCTATGTTCAATGCTTGCAGATGCCATTTCCGGATCTTATAACTTCAATTCAATCACATCACATGGAGGTGGAAGTGTAAAGTGGTTGGTTTTATTTAGTTTAGAAGGACATTAAATTATGTGCTGTAGAAGATGATATATCAATATCAAGTACTCGATAACTGCCTTACCTATCCAAAAAGTACTCTACAATTCCCTTGAGTTTATTGCATTTGTGGTACTTTTATTTTCTTTAATGTTTTCTTGTTTGATATGATGGTTCTTTTTCTTTACCCTAATAGTTTTTTCCATGTTGATACATGCATTGTTCTCCTTTCTTTCTCTGCCTTCATGATTCTGCTTTTAATTCATTGCATTGCCTATGGGGCAAGCCAATCAGCATCACTGCATCAGTAGAATCACTATAAGTAAATCTAGGGCATAGATTTGCCTCAATAATGAATTTCTTGTTTCTATCGCGGTCAAAGAGTTTTCTTTCTCTACAATTAATCATGAAGAAGAAAAGCTTTAAAATAATAATATAGATAAAGGTTGTATATTAAACACATTGCGTAGCATATAAGCATTTAAAGTTTTAAACCACTTCTTTCCATCGGAAATTTTGTCTTTATTCCTGGAGTAAAAGTGGTTCTCACATCTATTGACTTAATTTATCAATCATCATTAGGAGTAAAAGTGGTTATCACCTTGGGGGAAAAAAATCATTTCTTAAAAACAATGACGAAGTTTCTTTGGGAAAGACTTTCGAAAATTCAAGAGTAACTAAAATCAGTTTTTAGAATCCTAAGGACTCGTTTGGTAGCGGTATTTAAGTATTGTTGTTCAGTTTTCAGTGTTGTCGAAATACATATTGTTGTTGTTAACTTGTAATAACTTGTAAACAAGCTGCCTATACTAAATAGGTAGTGTAGTCTTCCTGGTAAATACTACTAAATAGGTAGGTGGTGTAGTCTGTAACTTGTTTAATTAATAATTGCCTCTATTTTTTTATATATATTATTATTGAGAATCAATAATTGCCTATCTAGAAAGTCCTTCAATGCCTCTAGAAAAATTTCTGTCTACAGCTCAACTGTAGTTATTAGCAAGTTTGCTCATTACCTGTTGACTGGGTTCTTTGATACCTTTGTTTTCCTCCATCAATAATTGTCTTCACTGTTTTTTTTTTCTTCTTCTATTTTTAAAATGGGTAAATGTGGATGCACACAAGCTAATTCACACACAGGCTAATTCACACAGTTTTGGAGCATGTGTGCAAAACTATGCGAATTAGAGTGTGTGTAATAAACACCATTCTTATAAATTGTGTTTACCATTAGTCTTTAACAAGATTCTGTTTTATTATTCTTCAATCTACCATGGGTAATTTCTTTGTGCCGCAAGAATAACAATAACACAACTAGTGATTTCTGAGCAAATTATGAAACCAAAAACAAATCTCATAGCCACTAGACTCGTTTTCTTCTAAGAGGGGTCTTTGATATCCTTTTATACGGAAGAGAGGAAATGAGAGAAAAAGGAAATAATATTTGATTAGAATGTATAGAATTTCAGTATATTTCAACCACTTTTTCTTTCTAGTCTCCATTCCTCTTCCTCATTACCAGGAATCCCATGTACAATTCTGCACAGGTTACTATATATATGTCGGGGGGGAGTGGACAAACATTGTACAATGATACATGTTAATGTTGGCCCATCTATGTCCTATGATATTCATCGTGCTCGGATTCAGAACTAGTGATTTGCTTGAATTGAGCAGTATTTTGATAGTGAAATAATTTGACCAAATAAATATATACTAAGGGTGAAAATAAAACCTAATGATCCTCAATATCTACCGACTTTGACTCCATTGTCGACAACATAAAAGTAGGTGACTAGGTGAGTATAAAGTATAAACAAATGAAAAAAAAAAAAAAAAATATATATATATATATATATTGCTAAAGCAAAAATAACTGACTAATAATTTAGTACTTTTCCAGTTCTTCACTCTATTATGTGATAGTCCAATAGTTGCATGACAAGTGACAAACCATGGTGCAGATTTAAGAATGAAATCTCTTTCACTCTCTCTTTTGCTAATTGACTCTAACGTACGACAAAGGATATACCTTTCTTTGCTTTTGTTCCTTCCCCACTTTGCTTTTCTTTTTTAAACTTTTTTTTGTTTTGCCAAGCTGAGAACTTAAGCAGTCAATCAGATCAGAGTTCACATAATATTGAGGCAGCATCCCAAGGCTCCAAAATCTTGATGTGAAACCTCAAAGAAATGTTGGGAGAATCTGACTTATTTTTTTCTGAAGAAAAAAGCATGACGTAAAGATTTGAAGTAAAAAAACTATCATTGTACAATGTAAAACAAAAAAAAACTAACAAAAAAAAATAGAGAGACATGAGGACAGCTAGAAATGACCTTTCCATATAATATTCTATTTTGGGAACGTATCCTTTTGGTTGTCCATTTTCAGCAAATGGTTTTTTAGATTATAATATACTGGTCCATTTTCAATAGGGATTAATTACACATTCTCTGTTCACTAGAGAGTCTACACTGCAGTCTGGATTTTCCCATGGTTTTACGAGTGTGTTAAGTACTAGATTATCATCCCCTCTGTCATTAATGGAAAATGGCTACAATATATTTTTTTTCCTATTCAAACAGGATGCATAAATCATAATATCTCACTTTGTAAAACATGGGTTATCGTCAATTCTTTGAACACTTGGCACCTGGGGTATCCTTGGAAGGAGTGAGATAGAAGATAAGAAGAGGAGATTAGAGAGAAAACTTGCTGAAATATACTAAAATTATTATACTAACATTTGTTCACCTACTCACCTTCCTTTTCTCCTCCTCTCTCTCCCCATCTTCCTTCATATCAAACAACTAGATAAAATCCTTGCGATGACGAACCAATATGGTAAGTGCATTTTATCGATTAAAGTATTTATCTTTTTGTTTGATTCATTTTTTAAATGATAGACATTTGGAACATTGACAAACCAACCTCTCATTAGTATTTATTGTGCTTCACTCACTTTCAGTCATATTATGCAACCCCTATATATATGTGTGTGTGTTTCTCAAATAAAAAAAGATAATGCAAAATTCAGTTATGAAATGTTTGAAACTTATCAATCACATTCATTGTTACATCAATTTATAAATATTTTTTTTGAGAAGGATCAATTTATAAACTTGATATACTAAAACTTGTAGTGCATTTAGTAAATTTTTTTTTTTTAATGAGATTGAACATGTAGTTCGAGGAATGCCATGTGGCCAACCAAATGAGCCCATTTATAGCCATCTAAAAAGCCTGATCCAAGAGTAGGATTCATGCCAAAAAGAATGATTTTCATCCACTATAACATGATGGTAAGCACTTTCACGATAGAGTACATATGAAAAATGTTGAGACCATCGAAAATGGCACAATTTTGTGCCACAACTTGCCATGTGACAAGTTGTAATTAGTGAAGGTGTGTCTCCACATGGCCCATATATACTCTTTCACCGGTCACAACTTGCCGCGTGGCCAATTATGGTACAAAATTGTCAATTTTGGTGGTCCTAGCACAACACACTACATATTGCCTGGAAAACTAAAGAAATCCGATTTTATGGCTTAACCTTTAAAGTGTGTCTTTGGTCAAGTCCCGTCAAGTCTACCCAAGCTACTAACAAGGTGGTTATTTTCTTGTCTTTTGGTACAATAACAAGTGGTTCATCTGTCGGGATCTCATCCAGTTTATGCTATAATCTCTTCCTCGTGTGGTTGGTTCCATCTTTCATTCAATCATCACCCATTACACCTTACTCTTTGTTAAGGGCTTAGCAAAATAAGGTAAGTACTAAACCATGACTTAATCCCTATGTGAGATTCATCATACTTTGTTAGTTTGTTTGGTAACACATTCCATTAAATATTCGAAAGTATTATAAAATAAAAGTCAAACGCTCAAGAAAAAAAAAAAAAAAAAAAAAGAAGAGAAAAAAATGTTAAATAATTAATTTAATGTTAAAATTATTGAGAAAAATACGATTTAATCCCTCAATTATTAATGATTTAATCAAATATGTTCTATTTGTTTCAACAAGAATTTTTAGAGGAGACAAAAAAATGAAGTTGACTTAATTAAATAATTACTAAATAAGTGATACCATGAAATATTAGTTTTTTATTTTTATTTTTTTTTTATTTTAAGAAATAAAATACTAGATACTAGTTAAATTACAAGTATATTTTTAAAAACTAAGTCCAACCAACTAGTTCAAAAGAGAACCAGAACCCTCAACATGTTTGGTAAAAACCGTAGAAACCACTTATTATTTAACTGTAAAAACCATCAATTCAATCAGTAAAAATAGGAATTAGATAAATTTTCAATTATTTAACCATTTATGTTTTTTTAAAACCATGGTTACAACTTACAAAACTCTTAACTAATAAAAGAGTGACTAAATGGATTTCAATTAGGTCAAAAATATTTTCAAACAAATTAATTATGCCAATTGATAAAGTTTTTTATTATCTAATTAGAATAATAAAATTAGTAATAATTAAGCCTATAAAAAAAAAGGAAAAAGAAAATCCAAAACGTACCTGACATAGCAGGTAAAACACTGTTTTCAAAACCAGCTCTCCCGGTGGCCCTCGAATAGACAAAGCCATCCCCCAATCCTCATTCTCTCTCTCTTAAACTAGTTCGCTCTTTCAACTCTCTCTCTCTCTCTCTCTCTCTAATAACTCACAGAAATTTCCAGTCTCCACTGTTATAGATCGAACCCACCAATTCTCTCAAGCAAGCAACTTACTTCAAACCCCACTTTCCCGCATTTTCTCTCCAACTTTCCCTTCCATTTTCTCGGGAAAAAAGAAGAAGAAGATACAAAGTGGGACCTGCACTGTGCACGCCAAAATGTGTCAGCTTTTTCTTTTCCATGTGAATGTGAGTAGCGCCTGAAAAAAACGACGCAGTTTCAGAACGAACGAGGCTCTCGTTTTTCCCACAATGCGCAATGGAATCTTAGCCTTTCGAGGCTCTTCTTCGATTATAGCTCATTTTGAATATACATTATACAGCTTTTTTTAAAGCTCTATGTTTGTATAAAAACCCTAGCTTTGGTCAAAAAAGCTGAACCCATTTCCCTGATTTTGATGAAGTTCATATTCTGTTTGTGAAATCCTAAGTGGGTCTTGTTTCTTCTAGGGTTTTGGGCTGATTTGAAATCTGGGTTTCAGAAAAAAAAAAGTGTGGGTTTTGGTGGTTTCAGGTTTGTGGGTTTGAAGTTTTAGCACTTTAGTTCAGTCATTTTGAGTGAAGCCTACTGTGAGTTTGTGAAATTTGAGGGTGAAAATTTGAGATCTGGGGTGAGAGCTTGAGGTGCAAAGTCAATGGATGTGTCTAGTGGAAGTGAAAAATTTTGTATGAGAACTTGTTCCTAGGGTTTCTGAACTGATTTGAGCCTCAAGATGGGGGCGTCAGCGGATTTTGTTGGTGGGTTTTGGATGATTTGGTAATCTTGAGGATTTGAAGAAACCCACAAGTTTGTACAATTGGGTGATCTCGAGGTAAAAAGGTTGGGATCTTTAGATTAAACCAAAGGGGTTTTGTCAATGTCAGGAGCTCCAAGAGTGAGGTCAATGAATGTGGCTGATTCAGAGGCTAGGCCGGTGCTTGGTCCGGCTGGGAACAAGGCGGGGTCATTGAGTGCACGAAAACCTTGTTCGAAGCCATTGAGAAAGGTCGAGAAATCAACCGAGGATGCTACATTGGCTGAAGATAAGAAAGCCCGGAAACTGTCTTCGGTTACAACTTCCTCTCCTCAGTTGCATTCTGTCAATGTGCCTTCTGTGCTTCGAAGACACGAACAGTTGTTGCATTCCAATTTGTCTTTAAATGCTTCGTGTTCATCTGATGCCTCTACGGATTCATTTCATAGTCGGGCATCTACTGGCAGGTTGACTCGGTCAAATAGTATGGGTACTAGGCGGAAGCCGTATGCTTCAAAGCCAAGAAGTGTTGCTTCTGATAGTGGTTTGGAGTCTCCACCTGATGGTCTGCAAACCAAGAAGAGGTGTGCATGGGTGACACCAAATACCGGTATGTTCTTTCTTCTTGATTTTGGAGCAATTTATTGATTTCTACAAATAATTAAAGTTTTGTGGAATAAATATTTACCTTTTTGTTACGTGTTTTTATTCATAAAATATTTCCTTCACTGTTAATTTATGAAGAATAATAGAGATTTGTTGAATAGAGCTATGATAGTGAATATTAGTAGTGTCATAGGCTCATAGCTTGTTCAGGAATTTTTACATTGAAATGATAATTTATAGAAGGAAGTATTTGTGTTAAAGTATGTTATCACTAGGAAAGCCGGATTTGGATTGCTTTTGCTCAGTGATTGAACTGAAGTGAATAGGTTTGTAGCCGTCATTCTAAAGAACTGCAAACTGAACCAAGACGCTCTGTTCATGTTGAATTTGGTTCAGACAATATTTAGACATAGAATCGAGTTGTTCATTAACCAGTTTGTCTACTATGGTTTCATATCTAGTTTCTTGCAAAAACCTAGCTAAATGAGTACTTATAACATAAAACCCGTACTTTCTACAGTTTTATGATGCAACTGATAACTCAACATGATTGTATGATTTTACTCTATGGAATATGTTCCCAGCCTAGTCTGTTAAGAATTTAAGCTTGTGATGTAATAATAGGTGATACAGCCCCAAATCATCTAATTATTCTTACTTCCTGCTTGCAGTTTAATAAAATTGGATCAATTTCCTTAAGGCTTTGTCTTTTGCATTTTGTGACAACCACGTAGGAGGTACTATATTATGGAAAGTTGGGAAATGAGCATAAATATGCTGTTTTTCTGATGTTGGAGGCAATTCTATTGAAAGAACTACTTTGGAAACCAGCTGTTGCCTTTTCCTTGGATTTTGTGTTTTACAACTATGATTACTTTGAGTGAATTAAAACACCATGACGCATGTTTATGTAGTCAGTCTTTGTTTCCTCATTTAGTGTGTTGCTCGTATTTGGTTCAAAAACTGGAGATATATAGCTCTAAGTGCATCCACGTCCACAATAAGTTGTCATTCTTTTCCCATTTAACTAGAAAAGATTATATTACCACCCAGAGAAATGGCCTAGTGGAGGTAGGTTTTGAGTTTGAACCTTTAGGGATGATGGTGGTTGGCCGCTCCTTCTCACCTTTTTATTCAGCAAAAAAAAAGCATGCATCAGTATGTTGTACTTGAAGTGAGATACATGTGTTACCCAGTCACTAGCAGGCTATGGATTGATTTGGAAAGCCAGTGCTCCTCTGTTGCCTAGCTCTATGTGTTTGTTTTGATAAGTATTTTGCCTATCAATATGATTATGCTTCTTTTAGATCTTGCATTCTGACACAGTTTTATTTGTTAAAACCAGATCCATGTTACGCTGCTTTCCACGATGAAGAATGGGGAGTTCCAGTTCATGATGACAAGTATGGGATCTCAACATTGCTTGAATCCATATTGATTGAGACGGGAATCCTGTTTTGATATATAATTTATTCACCTGTGGTTTTTTAAATTCCCTTCACCTCATACAGGAAATTGTTTGAGCTGCTTGTTCTTTCTAGTGCTTTGGCTGAACTTCCATGGCCTACCATTTTAAGCAAAAGGCATATCTTTAGGTATTCCTTCTATAAATTTCCAATCTTATTTTCATCTATCACCTTATCCACCTCCGAACTATTTGCTATAAGATAACTTGGTCCCTGGAAGTCATGGTTTCATCCCTGCTTCTTGGGCTTGTCACTGTATCCTATTTTCTGACAATCTTCTTTCTGCAGGGAAGTATTTGCTGACTTCGATCCAGTCACCGTCTCAAAATTGAATGAAAAGAAAATATTAGCACCAGGAAGCACTGCAGGCTCCCTTTTATCAGAACTGAAGCTACGTTCTATCATTGAGAATGCACGTCAAATATCTAAGGTAGATTCTCATTTTGTTTTTGCATTTTAAAGATGCATGCACATAGGAGTCTTTTTTTTTATTATCACTTATTTCAAGATGCTTAGCACACACCGTATTAAAAAGTTCATGTGACATGTATACACTCTTGTGTATTTACCCAAAGTAAATTGGACAATTACAATTTTTTTTTGACAAGTGACAGCTGCAAAATATATAGCTATCAAGAAGGTAGAAATAGAATTCATCCTAGTTGCTCAGTCTCTAGGAATTCCTAAGCATTATCGAAGAAAGAAGCCTACTTGGAGATGCCAAGAGAAGCAAGTGCCTAAAAATTTGTTCAAATCGTGTCTCAGTTTAGAATTGGATTAGTTTATGCAGTCTTGTTTAGAATTGGAAAACCTGGTATTGGCTAGTATACCTGTTTAGGTCAAGGACCATTCATGATCTCTCATCTTCGTATGATCAACCAAATGACAAATGATGGGCGCTTAGTGAGCATTTGATCGTGTTGGTTAGGTGAACAAAGTAGTTGAAATGTGGTCCTGATCTGTGTGCAATTTGTGTGACCCATATAAGACAAGCCTATATATTATGATTTAAACAGCCTGACATCATTATATTTTATTTCAAGAGTTACTCATGCACCTAATTATTCCTTGTTTTCTACGTGCCAGCTTTCTTAGTTGGCAAGACCCAAGGCATTTATCTGCTTTGATAGTTCCAGCCATTAACCACTAACCACTAACCTTTTTTACTGAAGTGCCATGATTGTTCATTCTTTGGTTGCTATAATTATCATTGCAACTAACTTTTTGCAGGTTTTGCTGATGCCAGGTCATAGATGAGTTTGGGTCATTTGACAAGTACATTTGGAGCTTTGTGAACCACAAACCTATAGTTAGCAGATTCCGATATCCTCGCCTAGTTCCAGCAAAAACTCCAAAAGCGGATGTGATAAGCAAAGACCTGGTGAGACGGGGATTCCGGTGTGTGAGCCCCACTGTCGTCTACTCGTTCATGCAGGTAGCAGGATTAACAAATGACCATCTCATAGGTTGCTTCAGATTCCAGGAGTGTATAGCTGCAGCAGAAGGGAAGGAAGAGAATGGCATCAAGGATAAGACCGAAGAGACAAACCCCGATAATGTGATGGAATCAGAACTATCGATCGCTATTGAAGAAATGAATTTCTCTTCAGAATGATGAAAACCAAATGATCTCAGGTGGTGGCAGGTGGAGCTCCAGGCTCAATCATCACCTTGTTGACATATTCACAGCCACTCTTACACTGGGTAGTAATGGAATTGATGTTGTGTATAAAAATTTCATAAATTTGTAGTCATCATGGATTCCTAGATTGTAGATTACTAAAAGTGAATTAATTCAACTGGTGTTTGTGCTGTCAATGGGGGGGAGCTTTGTGAAACTAGCCTTGAGAATTCAATGTACAATTTTTTGTACAGTTTAAATGGTTAGTAATTAGAATTTTCATTTTAAAACCAAATTACAGGAAATGAAGTTCGGGCAGAGAGAGGTGACACTGTTTGATGGTCCAGTGGGCTACCTCGAAATGTGGACAGCTAAAAACCTTTTTTTTTTTTTTTTTTTGAGCTTAGCTAAAAACTTAAAATTGAGCAGTCAATTTTGCTTTTAATGTGTGACAGTAATATGATAGTAGCACGATGTTTCCCTGTCCCCTAGGAGGAGGGAGTACTTTCTTTAGATAAACATGTGTACTGATTTTGGTCCAAGATCAGCAAATAATGTGGGGTATTCCTGTTCCAGAATTGATTTGAGATGATGACTGTTGGAAGCACCTGCTCTGTAACGATTTTCATTTTTCAGCCTCTAAATCACTGTTACATATTTATCCTATCGAACGGGGGATAAATTGAGATAATGACCGGCACCGCTGATGGATATTCTGAGACTCATAGTTGTCAGAATTGTATCGGATAATATATGAACAAATGGTTTAAAATGGGTTTCTTACAAAAGGATTTGGGCTTTTACTTAAGCCCAAATGCTTTTCTACTTGTTTTTAGGTGAAATTATTAGACTACTACTTTAGCCCTATACATATCTCTCCCTCTCTCTCGGAAAATGGGTTTTACCTTAGGAGTTATCAGCCTGCCACCTGCTCAGATCTCTCTCTTTTCTATTTCCATTCTTTTATTTCAGTTAATATTGAAAATTATTTTTATTTCTAATTTGGTGTGCTCCCACGATTGTTGACAAGCGAGTGATACACGTTAAATAATCAAACAGCTTCCGGCAGATGATATCAATCCTAATGGATAAGAGAATTCATACCATTTTTATGTTGCGATGGATTCAAATCATGTCATTTCTACCTATTACTCATCTTGTGAGCAATTCAATTTTTATGGATGCTTAAGAATTAATAAACCCTCCAACTAAGTCTATTAGGACTAAAGAGATCCCAAGCTGAAACAGAAGAAATAAGAGGAAGAGGGCCTTGGAAAATATCCTTTAAAAATCATTTACGTACAAGTTGAATGAAGACAATGCCATCTAAACATTATAGCATCAAAACCGGAACAAGAGAACAGTGGCACCAATCCAGCATAAACTACCGACTGCACTTGTAATTTTCGATCCTTTAGAATTCTTAGAATTACTTCAGCGTAAAGTTCTTTTTATTTTTATTTTTGATCAGCAGCGTAAAGTTCTTATAACCTTATCATGCATCATTTATCTAAGTGGTTTAGGTCTCTGTCACATTCTCAACAACTTAACAGTGATAATAAACATTTATGAGGTAACAAAATCTAACTACTCATTAATAATTGTCAAAATTTGATAACTTAAAACATGGAGTTACCTTAAGAACTTGAGAGGATGTTGGTCCATACCTGTGAACTAACTTTGCCATTTTCATGTGAGAGCCATCAGAACCAGCTAACCTGGAATTGGCCAATGCTATCCCCTAACCAACTAAGTAAGCTGAGATCCACCCAAACCCAATAAGAATACATCCCAATTAACAAAACGCATTTTAATATCAAGTATCTCCATCATAATACTAAAATGTTCTTTGACTGGATTAGCCTTGACAAGGTTTGTTGGAAGTAAGCAAGGAATAGAGGTTTTGAAGAGGATTTTATCTTTCTTTTTACCCTTCAACACTTATTTCTTTCCCTTGGAGAATGGTGTGACAGTCGAAGGTTCCTCCAAGGGTAGCTTTCTTTTCTTGGTTTGCTTCCTTAGGTAAGATCTTAAAAACAGATAACCTTCACAAAAGGCATATTCTTGTTCTTGATTGGTGTCATATGTGTAAGAGTTGTGGGGAGTCAGCGGATCATCTTCTTCTTCATTGCCCCATAGCATATGATTTGTGGTCATTGGTGTTCTGTTGTTAGTTTGGAATTCACTGGGTATGCCACAAAAGGTTATTGAGTTGTTTGAGTCTTGACAAGGTAAGTTTGGGCATCATTGCAATATAGACTTTTGTATACTTGTGCTGCATTGCTTGATGGGGTGTATTTGGCATGAAAGGAATGTTAGAAGTTTTGAGGGATGTGAACATTCTATGCTAAAGATTAAGTCTTTTTTCTTGCAAACTCTCCTTGATTGTAGCTTTTTCTCATTCTTCCTGTTTTTCCCTTCTTGTTTTACTTGATCATTGTAATTTTGGTTCCTGATTTTTGCCCCCACAGTACATCTCCAATGTACTCAGGTTGGCTTAAATAATATTTTACATTACCTATCAAAAATACTAAAAATGCTCAGATAGAATCTTCTATTACACTGACTTGACTAGAAACTTGGGAGTAGCTGCATCATTCTCTTTTTTGGATCTATTTTAACTGACGGAGATGTTAAACTAAGAAGCAAATCTCTACATTAAAGATTTTGCTAAAAAAGGGCCAACTACTTCTATATTGATACACTACTATTAAGCCTGTTCCAAACAAGGTGCATAAATACCAGATATACACAACTGTTTACTGAAAGACTACAGCAAAAAGTGGGGGCCGAAAGAGCAAAAAAAAGAAAAAAAGAAGCAAACTACAATAAGGAACGAAGAAAAGAAAAAGGAAACCAAACCTGCCAAATCAATCACTTATATAGTTACAGCTGCATGACCTTAAAAAGAGTTCGGTCAATCATCTTTTATTCCCTTGGGCCTTCCAGCGAAGAAGCATTCAGCAAGGCTTGATTTCAAATCCAATGCTAAGAAGCGTGCGAGCTGATTCAATTGCTTTCTCACCTCCAAGTTCCATGGCCTCACCAGTCAATTCTCCCTCTGTATCCACCGACCACTGGGTAGAAGACGCTTGGTTCTGTAAAGTGTCAGTTTTCTTAGATTGCAAATTGTTCATGGAAGCAGGAGCAGCAGCAGCTACAAGAGGAGCGCTTGGTGGGCCATGTCGCTTCTTTGGCACAGGCATGTCATGGTCATGTACCCCCTTATATGTTATAATCACGGCACTTGCATTATCTACAGCTGTCTCAATGTGCTTACGGACAGGACATCCAGCCGAAGTACATCTGTAGTAGTTTCTGTAAATATATTCAAGAAATTTATTAGAATAAAAGGGAGAGAAACACAGATTAATTTCAATTGGAAGGTAAAAAATCTGGTGAAAAATTGGGCTTGGAGGATTTGGAATTGGTTACATGCATTGGCTGCTTTCCACTTTGATCAGTGCAGCAACTTACAGAGAAAATCCCACCAAAAGGTGGTACATCTCACTCCATGAGAGAACTTTTACTCCATGACAATCCAAACCATATTTCACAAAGAAAATTTAATTTGGGAAAGACAAAACATGAAGTATGCAAATCCAATGATGTAAAAACTGCCAAACAGGAGGTTTTTGGAGTAAAAAGCAGGACAATAATAATTCTTAGCCACATGCTGATTTTCTAAGTAATACAATGGTACTTGCATGGTATGATTTCCAATGGTCATCCTGTACTTGGTACTAGAGATATATATATATATATATATATATATATATCACATTCCCCTAGTTAATCTATTTTGGATAATATCCTCCCTCATAAACATAGATTGGAGGCTACTTTCTGTATACTCAGGTGGCACCCTTCTTCTTTTTAATATATTTTTATTACTTATGAGTATGGGAGCATTAGTTGTTTTACCTTGAAAAAAAATGGGAATTAATGGTTGAATGATAGATTTCTCAGTGTCTCATTCTATTGGACAATCCAAGAAACCTAATGACTATTTATTTATTAAACTTAAAAGCCACAACTTACCAAAGACCTATGAAATTAGATTCAGTCATACATATTGTGTCTAACAGAGGTTATATGAGAATGGGTTTTTTTTTTACACCAGACTTACATTCATAGCATGAGGCATACTGAAGACATACTCATTTCATTTGAGCAACGGGGCCTCATATCATTTGAGCAATTTCTAGCGAAGACAAAGGTATGAAATGATTGCTGTTATTTTAAATGGCATAAAAAAACAACAATCCTAAGGTTTAAGGAGAATGCAGTATGGGAGGGGATAACCAACTATTGGATATCAACATCTTTTTAGCTACATAGAACACTGAATAATTCTTCTAACTGCTGCAATTTAATTGTAAAGTTACACTACATAGATAAGCAGCAACATAACATTAAAGGATAGCAGTATCATGAGCACAGCCACTTCTAAAAATAAAGATTAACATATTAAACAGTGGATTAGGCATGCACCTGGGGTGGGGATTTCCCTTCACCATTTTCTGTCCATACTTGCGCCATCTGTATCCGTCACCTGAAATCCCCACATCTCCTGCTGCATGCACAACAAATTTAGGTTTCTTGCCGGGTTTTATTATAGAACCTGAATTCGCCAAGTTGCTTTTCTTCACTCTGGTTATCAAAAAGGAGGAAAGAACATTAAAATCAGGTATTACAAATCCTTCCCAGAAAAATACAAAATGGTAGCATCATAAATGAACCAAAATCCAATGAAACCAAATTCAAGGAATCCTTGCCTTCTTTTTGGCTCTGGTTCGTTGACATGCTCCTCCTTGATCTTAGTTTCACAATTCCCATTGGAGTCACTAGAGTTCTGTCGTTTTCTCTCAGAAATCAAGGGCATTTCTATTATAGTTTCTTTTGAAGCTGTGGGTGGCTCTGATTTATTAAGCGTTTGAATGGGATGCTCTGTAACACTATTCGCTACAACTAGCTCAGCAGACGATGCAAGCTTATTTTCCTTCGTACAGTTAAACTTCCGAGGTGGATCATGACTATGTTGGCTTTTATAAACAATCTCTATTACCCTACCTGAGTGATCAGAGCATTCAATTTTCTTTGCAGAACAGTCAGAAAAGGTGCATTTGTAATAGCTTCGAGAACCTTTAGGACTCTTCACTTGCTTCTGACCATATTTCCGCCAGTTGTAACCATCAGAAGATGTTGTCTTCACAACAGGAACACTTGACATAGGTTTCAAGTCAGAAGACACTTGCAGGTCTGATTTTGGTGTGCATTCATCATTGACCTTCACTGGTGAAAGTCTCTGTTCTAGTAGAGTTGGGCTTGGAAGAGATGAAATTGATTGTGTAACAGAAGTTGGTGATAGTTCAGATGGAGAAGTTGGACATACAGCCACCTGATACTGATTTTGTGTCTGAGCATCAACAAGCTGGGCTGTTGCACTTGCCAAAGCTTCCTGCGGGGACACCCCAACTTGATCCTGATAAATATTTAGCAAAGAAAACTTAATGAAAAAAAGAAACAAATAATCTTAAACAAGATGCAATGAGAAGCACTTTCTTCATTTGTTGCAAATTTGCAATGCAAAGCTCAATCCTCAAAACTAAAGGTTTGAATAACAATAGCCACAGACCACATAAGTAGAGTGCATGTGCAAACCACATACACTGCCCACAAAAGTGTAAGTTCACAAATAATAGTAACACATCATACTTGGACCCTAAACTTTAATGGATTTTATAAAGTCAAACTTTGATAGTTCCTTCTGTAGGACAAACCAAATGTGAATTGCAACTATTTCTATACCCAATGGATTGTTGATGGTACATCGTATTCACTTGCTTCATGCATGAAGTTTGGGGTGTTAAATCAGCATGATATGGATGGCTCTTCTAAAAAGGCATTAGGCATGTAAAGAGATTCATTTGGAAAAAAATCATGGCAAGCAGCAATCATTTCATTGAGATTAGTTGAGTGAATATTCAATTTTTCGAGCCATGGTATTTGCACCACAACTACACAGAAAAGGTGGTTTTTTTAATTATATTGGTGGTCTCTTTTTTTTTTGGAGGACACTTTTAATAGGATCCAAAGACTGCAAATGGATGTCAACCCTTTGGCCAACTAGGACTTCTTTGTTATCTTAATACAGAATACCAGCTTTTACAGTTGGCTTCCATTGCTACTCTTTTTCTATATGAAATCTCCATTTTTATATATGGAAATCACATATTAAACATTCTCATGATTTTATTTTATTTCCTATTATTTTTTTATGAATAAGAAATTATTCAATCAAAAGAAAGTTGGAAACAGAACACATTACAAACAGGTTGTTGCAGACGTCATCCTTAGACGACAAGCTACTCTACAAGATTCAACTTGTGAAAACACTGTATGGAAGCTTCCAAATACAACACAAAGCTTTATTCTGAATTGTGCTTTTAACTTTGGTACTAGTAGCCAATCTGTTATAAACTGAGTGCTTTAAATTCTTTCATTTTAGTTGTTTATTATCCAATTCAGCTCATTATCCAACAAAATTGCCTATTAAATAGGCAGCTTCTCAATAGTTCCTTCCATATCCCTTTTGTCACTGAGCAATCAAAGTATAGATGGTCTCTGGTTTCTAATTGAATTTTGCAAAAGACACATAACATATAACCCCTATAACCCCATTTAGCCATCCTTTCTCTTGAAACCAACCTATCTTTGATATCCAGCCAATAAATGGAGGCATGTTTAGGAATGTGACGAGGAGACAAGATTCTTCAACCAACCAACAGTATTAGACTTCTCTTTAACAGTTTACCAAGTATTAAATTTACCATATGCAGCAAGTAACCAGACAGCTTCATCCGCCACATTATCTATTTTTACCAGCTTTGAATCTGAACCAAAGCATCTGACATTGCTTTTGGCCAAAACCAGCTTCCATTTTGTATTGCACCTGACAGCTTGGCATTCATATTGCTGCCAGCATAACATATAATTTGGTTTCCACATTTTAGGAATAATGGCACATCTTGGTGTCATTGATCATCCCACAAATAAATCATACCCCCTTGCCCACTTTAAACTTCAAAGATAGATCTTGCATCTCTTAATCGGAAAAGTTCAGTCCATCCCTATATGCACTCCCTTGGAATAGGTATCACCTAAAAACTTCTCCCATTGAGTGGCTAAGCATTGACCCAAGATACCCAAATGGAACCACTTGGGCAAACACGTTGGATGCCCTATTCCAAGCAATCATCTTCCTCAACCCTCCTTGTTTAGGGACAGTTACCACTTCCCAAGCCATTCAAGCACCCATTGCTTTCTCAGCCTTACCAGTCCATAAGTGTGCATTCAACCTTTGTTCAACCAGTTAAAAATATTTCTTCTTGGCAAAATGAATATACCTGAATGCTATACAAAACTGACCTGATTAGCTGCAATCTACCAGTCTACCTGCAAAAGGACAGTATCCTTGCACTCTATGAATAAATTCTAGCAGTAATCTTGTCCACCAATGGTTCACAATCATACATATTAAGCTTATTTGAAATAAGAGGGAATCCCAAGTATTTAAAAGGGAGCTTTTCTTTTATGAAAACTAATATAGTTAATATACACTCCCTTAACTCTTCAGAAACCCCCAGAAAAAAATACTTTCACTTTGTTGCTATATGTTGATAAATAAAAAAAAGAAGTCTACTTAAACTCCTCCAGTACCTACTTGATCGCTCTGGCAGGCTCCATCTGAGTGCCCCCAAATATGGTTAAATCATCGGCAGAACAGAAAAGCTGAACCCAACGACATTTTGGATGGAAGCCAAAACCCATGTTACTCCTCACAAAAAGCTGTATCATCCTTGTGAATACTCCATTGCTGTTACAAACAATATCCAACCAGACTCCCCATTATTTGCTAATGAAGCCTTTGGAGTAATAATAGATGTTTCAACCCAATTTATTAACTTTCTTGAGACCCAGATTGCTGCTGAAATACCAATGCTAAAATCCCAATCTACCAAATCATGGGCCTTCATCAAACCTATTTTAAGAGTGCATCTTGCTGCACCTCCTTCTCTATGATAGTTCTTCACTAATTCTTGTGCAAGTAGAACATTATCCCCTATTCTTCTAGACTTGTACCATGCAAAAATGTTGTTTGTGTAAAGGAAAATGAAATCCCTTCACACCCCTTAATCCTCTCAGCCAAAATCTTGGACATACAATTATAAATGGTCTTAAGACATGCTATAGATCTTAATTTATAGACCTATCTGAATAGTTACCTAAATAAAAAGAATCGATGGCTGATGCAGAAACCAGATTGATGCTGACTGATGTCATTGGTCTAGATTGTTGTTGATATGATGAAAATTTTATTTTATTTTGAGTATTTTATGGGATTTGATTGCTAATTATGAGTTATGGGATTTGATTGCTAATTATGAGTTAATTTTCCTTTCTTGTTTGATGTAATTTGGAACCCTATTTACATTTTATAGGCCCTAGAGAAAACATTATTGGTACATTGATATACAACAACTAAGCCTTGGTCCCAAAATTTTTAGGGTAGACTATGGATCCCTAATCAAGGTTGGCCACATTTATTCTTTTCTACTATTCCATTCTATCAGAAGTCATTTTCTCTATTACTTTCTTGATTGATGTCATTTTTTACTACTATTAATGGTGTTTTTGGTCTTCCTCTCTTTTTTAATTCCCTCAACTTGAATCAACTCACTCTTTCTCATTGAGACCTTAATTACTTTTTGCTAAACATGACCAAACCATCTCAAGTGACTCTCCCTCATCTTTTTATCAACATGGGTCACTCCTATCTTTAAGCGAATTTCCTAGTTTTAAATCCTATCTTTCTATATATTCCACTTATCTATCTTAACATTCTCATTGTAACTAAGTAATGTTGTGTCTGTGATAAGTGTCATATATTTTGTTCATAACCAACTTGTGGAGCACACCTTTGGTAGGCTCTTTGATAGTGACCTTCTTTCATTTAGTAAGGCTACGAAAGGCAGCCGGTCCCTAGCCCAGAAAAATAAAAAGGGTTGCGGTACATTGATGGCTGAGATAAAATTAATGATACGTGGATTTGATGAATGCAATTCTATTGAAAAATTTTCATGGCTTGGTGGTGATGCCAAGAAAATCTTGGTGCGGAAGCTTAGGGTTCAAGCAGCTCTAGTTATGAAGTCTAGAGTTTTTTTGTTTTTCTTTATTATGCACGTGCTCTTTTTGCAACTTTTTGCAGCATCAAATTTAGTATCAAAGCAAAGATTGACTGTGAACTGAAACCCACCCCAAATTTTCACAAGCCACTAGTCGTAAAATACTTTTTAACCCAACCCCCACCAAAGCCTTCAATAGTTACCATCAACCTTGAAAACCAATCAAAAAACCACCGTCATCAACTCAACAACCCTCTCCAGCAGCCCTGCTTGTCCATCACAGGCCGCGACTACATAACCGACTTCCAACTTGAATCAACCAAGACTTATTCTTCCACCTACGAATCAACAACCAAGACTTATTCTTCCACCTACGAATCAACAACCAAGACTTATTTTTCCATCAAAGTGTCAACCAAGACTTACGCTTCCACCTTCGAATCAACAACCACCATCAACCCCAATCCCGCCAATTGAAATATTGTACTGCCATCAAGTCAACCTCATTATTGCTGGCCAAGAATCACAGTACTGTCGACTTGAATGTAAACAATGCCACCATATTTCCAACACAAAGTCAACCACGAGAGATTTATAGAGTCAACACCTAAGCCCATTGACTTACTTGCTCCTTGATTGATTATGTGTGCAACGTAAACAAAATCCTCTAAAATTAACAACCCATTTGTTTGAACTTGTGATCCAACCCAAATCAGGTTAGCATAACCCAACCCATAAAAAAAAAAAGGGGAAAAAAAGAAGAAGAGGTCGTACCCAGTGCACCAAGCTACCAAGGCTTGACCTCTTAGCATAAGCCAACCCATCTTAGGTCAAAATTTTCTTCCTCTCTTGTGGAATCAATTTACCATCAGAATATAAAACAGTTATCATACACCATTGACTTATAGCCTGATTTCATTAGTTGATATTTCAAGCTGATAACTTTGATTAGTCACTTATGGAACAAACCCTAGAAACCATATCAAAAGCCATCCAAGAAATATTTATAGAGGGAGCTTGAATCAATATTTGATTAGACAAAGTAGTGATTTCCTTCAAAAGGATATTTTGTGAAAAACCATGTCTCGCTCACACATAAGGAAGTGATAACATTGACATTGAGGGCTTGCTATCTTCCAAGCAAAACTGTCAGGCCCATTTTAATAGGTACCCAGGTCTGGGGCACACCGGCACAGTTTAGAATATCCAAATCATGTCAACCCTCAGACACCTAAAGACTGAGGAATGGATAATAGTGAACATTGAGATACCTAAGGTGAGTGAAATTAAGTGTGCATTACCACAACCTAAAGAAGCAACAAAAGAAAAGGAGTAAAAAACATTGTGTCTGAAAAGGGTGTCAAACAAGGTTCCATTCTACCTGCAGCCCAATGTGCACCCAATAGTTTTGTCAATAGATTTATTGACTCGCATGCGTCCATGTGAAGTGCCAGGTTACAAACCTATTTGTTGCACATTTCTTTATATGAATTTTTTTGGTCAATGTTAAAACAAGTTTCTGCACACATAATCATTCACATTGATGCCTCCCCAATTACTAACCTTCAATATGAGCAATTCATTTTTCTTCCTTTGGGGGACCAATCTTTGAGCCATTTTTTATGTGCCCCTAAAAGTCTCATATAGTAGTGTATCTTTGCAGGTTCACACTAATTCACACTCCAAGTTGGAACGAGAAAAGGTCTAAAATAACAAATCCTTCTTTTTTTCTTTTTTTTTTTTGGAGGGGGGGGGGGGGGGGGAAGAGGAGGAGATGTCTGTGTATTTTTAACCCATGATTTCAGCCCACAAACCATAAATTTAATCGTGTGTGTGTGTGCGCACGTGTGTGTTTCTTTCAAAAGATGAGTTCAATATTTTCAAGTTCTTGAAGAAACCCAAAACAAACAAACCTGGGCCCATGCATCCTACAGGATAGCCTATATCTTTCGGGCAACACTCAGTTTATCCCAAGTTCACTCCACACATGCAATAAGGCCAGGAAAGAGGGCTTAGACAAGTATCAATTCTGTCAAGTTGTTGAAGAATGCTTTGGAGGTTTTTGAGAGTTTATCTGGTTTAGGCCAATCCCTCCAAGAGTGAGATCTATTGTGCTTCTATTCAAGATGAAGTGAAGGATCAAGGACCAGATTTTGGACTCTTTAAGGTTTAAGGAGGGCAAACTCCCAAACCTCTGATATTTGGTAAACTTAATGCAAAGGATTGCAAGCCTCTTATTGACAAAGTGGTGTTCAGGATCAATCCTTGGATCACAAAGAAGATTAAGATCCTTTGGAGTTCTTAGGGTAACTCTACCTTTTTTTTTAATAAGTAATAAATTTTTTATTGAGATCCCAGGAAAAAGAGACTCCCAAAGTAACAACAGGAAGTATACGAATGGGGACATAGGGTAACTCTACCATAGAATCCCTAAAATCCTATGCATCCATTTTGAAATGCGTGGATTGAATTTTGCCACGTCATCAACAATTTAAATGGATACTAACATATTATTTGATAATCATAACCCTTTTTTATTAATTTTTTACTCATCAAAAACAATTAAATAGATACCAAATTGTGGTAGTTAACCTTTAACTTAAATGTCGATGATATGGTAAAATCCAATCCATTCATTTTAAAATGGATGTATAGGATTTTATGAATTCTATGGTAGAATTACCCTAAGAAAACTAGAAGATTCTAATCCCCACAAAGAAGCTATCCTTTGCAGGACAACAATAGTTAATACCATCTGTTCTGTTTAGGATTCAAGTTTTTTGGACTAGTGCCTTTGACCTCACAAAGAAAGTAGTTAAGGAGATAGTACAAAAGCTTTGTTATTTCCTTTAGAAAGGTGTAGATTGGGTAGTTTCCAACTAGGATGCACGGACACTTCATTTCAGGTGCCGTACCCATGTTATATTCATGTCGTAACAGTGTCCTATTTGCCGTATCATGTTATAATTTTTCAAAAATTAATTGTGTTGCTTTATTTTACCTGTACCTATACCTATGTTCGTGCATCCTAGGTTTCTAGGGCCAAAGTGGCTTGGAGTGCCTTGTGTTGCCCTAAGAAAGGGAGGGGTGGGGGCTTTGTTTGAAACGTGTGGAGAATTGGAATAAGAGTAATATTATCAAAAATATTTGGAACTTGCTCGCACAAGCTAGTTCCATCTAGGTTGGTTGGGTGAAATTGCATTTATTGAAGGATCAAAGCTTTTGGAGTATCAAAATCCCTAAGAATTTCTCTTGGGGCTGGAAGCAATTAGATCATTTCTAAAGTTTTAAGTTGGAAATGGTGTAAACATTTCAGCATGGCATGATAATTGGCATCTAGAGGGTACTTTTTTTTCTTTTTTTTTTGATAAGTAATAAGTTTTATTGATATAAAAAAAGGAACACCCTAGTACACAGGAGTGTACAAGGGGTCAACAAATCAAGTACAAAAATTACAAGAATCAAGGAAGTCAATAGAAGAAGGGAATGACTGGTTTTGCATAGCAATAAATTGAGGTCTAGTATGGATCTCTCAATATTCTCAAAACACCTACTATTTCTCTCCCTCCAAAGACACCACATTAAGCAATAGGGAACAATTAACCAAATATAACCATTTCGATGATGACCAAAACTGCCTTGCCCACACGCTAGGAGCCCCAAAATGGATTGCGGCATAACCCAACTTACTCCAAATAAACCCAAAATTATAGACCACAGATCCATAGCAACCAGACAATGAAGAAAGAGACGGTCAACTGATTCACCATTACACTTGCACATGTAACACCAATCCAATATCCAAATCTTCATTTTTCGTAAATTGTCAATCGTCAAACTTTTCCCTAAAGCAGCAGTCCAAACAAAGAAAGCTATTCAAGAAGGAATCTTCTGTTTCCAAATACTTTTCCAAGGAAAACAGTAATCAGTAGAGCCCACTAAAATTCTGTAATAATCATTAACCTTAAACCCCTTATCTCTGCTAGGTTTCCAACACATCTTATCCTCACCAAACCCCCTTATTAAAGAACCATATATGGTATTCATGAAACCTGACATAGCCTCTAATTCCCGAGCATGCACACCCCTAAAGAAACTGACATCCCAAAAGAGGACGTCACTGGTGGACTTCATAAGCGCAGTCACACTAGCCTCCTTATCCTTGAAAAATCTATAAACAAGTCAGGATAACTAATTGCAAGGGATGTCTCACCACACCAACGGTCTTGCCAAAACTTCACCCTAGACCCGTCACCAATATCATACAGAATGCGGCATGAAAAAAAAGGTCATCCCCAACTAATATTTTTCCATAAACCAACACCATAGGGACCAGTAACTGATCTGGTACACCAGCACCGCCCCCCCCCCCCCCCCCCCCCCCCCCAATACACATCCATATTTCACCTCTATCACTTGCCTCCAAAGGGCATCCTTCTCAATCCCAAATCTACATAGCCACTTCCCAAGTAAAGAGGGTACTTCATTCCTCAAGTACGGTTACAGGGTGATACATGATGATGTGAGTTTTTTCAATGACAAGTTTTCAAGTGTTCTAAATGATTGAAATTGGATGTGGAAGCCTGCCATATCAAAAGCATTAGTTTCAATCCAAAGCAAACTTCCTCTGGTTTTAGTTGGGGAACTCATAAAATCGTATGGGTAACTTGCAGAGTAAAGACTCTTTTTTTTTAGTGTTGTAGTCTTGTAAGTCTGCTTGTTTCTTTGTAGCTTGTTTTAGTGTGCAACTAAATCCCCAGTCATAACCACTTTCAGGACCCCAAATTCTAAATGTTACTAAAACTTTAACCTCGAAAAAGAAACAGTCCAAAAACAAGAAAAACCATTCCCTCCAACACGCTTTCAGATGTAAACACTGAATTTGACATGCTCAAACAAAGGTCTCACAATTCAACTTACAACTAAGCAAATATCGCAGAGTTCACAAAATTCATGTTAAAAAGTTCAGAAACACAGATAGCAAAGAACAAATGCACAGTCACTGTTCAGAAAAAAATGCAGCAAACCACAAAAACCAGTAATAAGCACTCAAAATTTCAAAAAACAAACGCGAACTATTGAGCTCCTAACCTGGACTTCAGCTCCGCCAAGCGACTGCGAAGTAGAATTCACCGCCAAAACTGTCAGATCAACACCACAATCGATTCAGCTCCACCACAATTCCATCAAAACCAAAAAATCAACCAAAAAAATAAAAATAAGGCCTACCAGCACAGTGATCGTTCAGTGATGACTGAAGCGACGAAGAAGACGGCGCTAGGGTTTCGAATTGAGAATCTCCCAACTTAGGTTCACCGAGCGGTGCTGAGCTCTGTAACTCACTAAGTTCCAACTCACCGAGTGGCTCTCCCTCTGGTTCATCTTCTTCATCCTCCTCCTCCTCTGATTCTTCAACTTCTTCCTCCTCCGGATCTTCTTCGTACTCTTCTTCTTCTTCTTCTTCTTCTACTACTACTTCATGTGACTTCGAATTCTCTACTCGGAGAGCTTCGAAGCTCTCGTTCCCAGCCATAACCGACTCAAGAGAAAGAAGTAAAGTTCCGTACAATCCAAGCACCTTTTATCTATTTCACACTGTCCGAAACCTCCGAAACCGAATTTCCGAAACGTGCTTCGGATTCTGTGTCTCTAAGCGGCATAGATTAGGAGAGAGAGAGAGAGAGTTTTTCTAGAGAAAGCGAGTGAGAGCGAGAGAGTGTGTTGAGATTTTTATTTTTATTTTTTGTGTTTTTGGAAGTAATCAATGCTTTAAAGCGAAGAGAGGTGTTGTTGTGTGTGAGTGTGTGAGAGGGTATATATGTCCTTGACTGAAATTGACTCTCTCTCTCTCTCTCTCTCTCAGGTGTGTTTTCTGTGGAGGGGTTTAATGGCTGCCGTTTATTTCTCCGTTACGTCAGGTGCGGGGATCGCCGTTGGTTTTGTTGACTTTGACGGTTTCCTTTAACGGAGGAAAATAATGCTGGTTCCTTTGACTGGGACATAGTGAGTGAAGCATTTGTTTAATTTGTTATTATGGCATATATGTAACTGTTTAGTTTAGTGGATTGAGTTTTTGGGGTGATTGAAGAGAAGAGTGTAATTAAAGCTTAGAAAAGGTGGTGCTTGTACTAGCTCGTGTCTGCAATGTTTGGGATCATGGCACATGGTGAAACTCAGAAAGTGACACCAATTTGGGGACCAGCTATTGATACTTAGGACATTTTGGTGGTGATTTTCAAACTGATAAAAAAATATAAAAATTTGGTACTCTTTTTGTTTCATGGAAGTACAAGCGGCAAAACAAGCCAGTTGGGTCGAATTTGGTTAAAAACGAGCTATTTTAAGCAGGATATAAATGGGTTGGGTCAATCAGGTTGCGAGTCAGGTTAAGTTGACTAGTATTTTTTCCACATGATTTTTATATATAAAAAAAAATTGCTAATTGATAAGTTATGCTGCAAATTATTAAATGTGAAATGTATTATTAAAAATTCATCACTTATAATAAGAAAATGCTTAGCTCAACAAATCGGTAATTTTTCAATAATTTTAAAATTATACAATATCAACATACCATAATAGAAAACAAAATTACTAACTAAAACATTACTAACCAAAACAAAATAGCACAAACACAAAATAGTCTAATTCACAATTTGAAAATCTAATTAAAACAAACACACAAGTTTTACTTCTACACAATATCAACGTACCAAAATAGAGAACAAAATTACAAATGTTTTATTAGATAGCAATACACAAGTTTTATCTTTTATTTTGAAAAGTTATTTATTTTTTTGGATATGAACTGATAAAAAAATACGCTTAAATATTCATAATTTATGCCAATTTCATTTAAATGCTACTGTGTTCATTGCTGCTGCAATGACCATCATTGCGCTGGATTCAAGTTCAGACACAAGGAAATATATCACATTATCATCACCACTAGCAAATACATCATGGGCTTTATATGGGACATTTTGGGATCTGCTCTCCATGGACTCATTTTTGCTCTTTCAGAGCTAGTTTTGTGAAATAATTAGGCAGAAGGCCCTCCCATGATGTGTTAGAGCAACAACTCATGGTTACTATGTTTGCCTTTGTCTTTACTCTTTACCTCCATTGGGGTTATTGTGAGTGGAGATTTTCAAGGGATGAAATCTGAGGCTAAAAGTTTCAAGGGTGGTCTTATCTCCTTATTCTCATCTGGAGTGCAGTCACTTTTCAGCTGGGGGTACTGGGAGCTATTACTATGTTATCATGAGCGGCTTGATGTATTTAGAGTCTAAGGCGAAAAATAGAACAAAACCTTTTATATATTTAAATATAAATTTTTAAATAAATAAAAATAAAAATATTACTTAAACTCTATTTTCTTGTTTTAGATACAAAATTACTAATTAATATGAACCATGTAGAATATTTTTTTGAGAAAGTTTATAGACACGAAAAATTTGACAAAACTTTTCACACTTGTTGATGTGACAAATTAATAATGATAAGTAAAAAATTATGTTAGTAGTGGACTTAGAAGAGAACTAGCAAAAATTTGCCAATTCAACTGTTGTGAAATTTTTTATGTATTGTTTTTTTTTTTTTTTAGAAGTGCTACATTCATAACATTTTTACAACAAATTTTAGGTGTTAAATTGTTACTGATTCTAATTTGAGCCCACTACTTAAATTACCTTTTTTTGTCCGCCAATAGCAGTCGGTAATAGTCTACCACTTAGGATTTGTTGCGAAAAATGTTGTGGACGTAGCATTTCTTAATCTTTTTTTTTTCTTATATTTCATTTGATAAAATATTATTATTTTATTTATTAGCTAATATTTGAGCTTAATTAATACTATTATAATTAATGAAATAAACCTATTGATTAAAATTTAGGAACCTTTTTCTACTTGGGGGCCTTAGGAGATTGGGGGCTTTAAGGTTGTGTTTGTTTGGAGGTGAAATAGGATGAATGTAAAACTTTGGAGAGAAAATAAGAAGGAAAACTTTTTTGAAGTGTGTTTGGTTGGATAAGGAGGAAGGAAAATAAATGGTAGGGCCCATATATTTTCTTCCTGGGCCCACCAAAATGTTTTCTCCCCAAAATGGAGAGAAAACTGAGTGGGGATGAGTTTTTATTCATTGAAAAAAATGCCCTTGTGCATGTGTACATGAACTTCTTCAAGTTGCTTTTATTTTATTTTAATTTTTTTTTTCATGGGCAGTAACGTCGCCCCTTTTTTTGCTTTTTTTTTTTTTTTTCTCTTTTTTTGGACAATCACATTGCCCGTTGCCATTTTTTTTTTCCTTGGGTGTTGATGCCCACTTTGGCAGAAAAGCCCAATAGCAGGAAAAAGCCCAACAATATGGGAGGAAAAGAGTTAGTAAATTGGGAAGAAAACCGTTAAGCTTGAATTGTAGGAATAATGAATCATAGGCCTAGAAAATAATAAATGGGCCTCAAAGAAAGCAAGTGGGTCTAAAGGAGCCCAAAGAAAAAAAGTAGTAAACCCATGGGCATTATATGAAATAAAAAGCAAACAAGAATAGGCCAAAGAGGTCCGAAGTAATGAATTAAGTAAGTAAGGGGTTGATGAAAAGCCCATGAACTCCAAAAGTAAAGGATATGGTAATTTGGGCTGGAGAAGCCCGAAAGACTTAGCAAAGGCCCATGAGAGTAAAATGGGCCGAGGATACCTAAGGAAAGGAAATGGGTTGAGGATGCCTAAAAGGATGAGATGGGCCAAGGAAGCCCAAAAACAATAGAATGGGTCAAGGAAGTCCAAAATAATATGAATATTAGCCCAATGGTAATACTGGGCCACAGGAATTAAGCAAAGGAAAAGTATACAGCATGTCCAAAAGGAGCCCAGCAAGCACGGGTCATACAATAGCATAGCAGGAATGACAGAATGGCATGGCAGAAGTGCTAGCAGACCTACAAAAGGGGCAAAGGATGGATTAGAAAAGGAATAAGCCACAATCAAGTAAGGCCCAACTCAGGAAGGAAGTAAGACGTAAAGAACGAAGGCTCAGGGAAAACATTCACACCACAAGAGGTCAAGAACAAGCAGCAGAATGTACAGATAAGCTTTCAAGTCATGGCAAACGCATGAACAACAGACAAGCTATGGACACACATGGAAGTGGAGCATGCACAAAGCTCAGACACCACCAACCTGTACCGAGCCAATATAGGAAGTGATAAGCCATAGGTTAGAGGTAAGAGAAGGTATGATCTAGCGATGGGGAGAAGGGAGAACCTATTTTAGGGTTCCCGCTTAAACTCTTTTAGGAGAAATGTTTTACTGGGTTGACATACCACCCAAAAGAGAGAAAGATGAGTTGGAATCACTAAGTGCATGCCATGAGGGATAGTGAGAGAGAATGCCCAACCTTATCCAAACGGGAATGCCACGGTAAGCAAGCAAACTAAATAAGACTCTTTGTCTAGTAATGGGATGTGGCATGGCCATCACAGGTAAATGGTGGTGGTTGAGCCGTTAACAGACTAGTGAGTGGTTTGGAATCACTAAGTGCATGCCATGAGGGATAGTGAGAGAGAATGCCCAACCTTATCCAAACGGGAATGCCACGGTAAGCAAGCAAACTAAATAAGACTCTTTGTCTAGTAATGGGATGTGGCACGGCCATCACAGGTAAATGGTGGTGGTTGAGCCGTTAACAGACTAGTGGGTGGTTTGGAATGACACTCACACCTAGACAAAAGCAATTAAGGGGTAAAACAGTAAAAACCCTTCACGGCAGGCAGTATAAAAAGGCCTTCTATCGTGTACAAGAAGGGGGGGAGGAACAAGAAAAAGAACAGAATAATAGAGGAGAAAAGTAAGAGTGAACATAACAACCCCACAAGGGAACAAGAAAAAGAGAGAAAATAGATTAGAAAATTTAAAAAGAAAAACAGAGAGTAGGTAAGAGTGTAATAACAGACATGCACCGATAGACTAATCCTTTCTCTTCTTTTAAAAATCTACCCTTTAGTAAGGATTAAAGATTCTGGGCATAAGCCATTCTCTCAAAGTGGGTAATTTCTGTGGCAAGATCCTCCTGTAAGGTTACCCACATTGAGAAAGTGATTCCCTCTTTGGTCTTAACTCCATAAGACAACCAAGCACAGCAGACTAGCCCTTTCCTCTTTCGTTTCATTGATTATGCGTTGGTGTTATTTCTCTCTTATTATTATCATCTTATTTATATTGCATTTATATTGCTGCATTACTTTACCTTCTATTTCATTCAATATTTTATGCTTTCCGGTTGACAGTAAGCATTCTTCCTTTTATTATTGTTATATTATATCTGTCTACTATAACCCCTTTGTAACAGTTTCCTCTACTATGGGCTTGTCACCAAAGTTTTAGCAAAGGGACCTCAGTTTGTGCACAAGCTGGTTTGGGGTGTGTTGCAGCCAAGCCAGTCCTGACTCTCCTACCTAGAACCTTTGGGCCTTAGCGTGGTAGGAGGCAGCCCAACCCACAATTGTAAAAGGCCCACCACATTTGGCATTAACGTTGCCTTTTTTTTTCTTTTCTTTTTTTTCCATTCTTTTTTTTTCTTTTGATTTTCTAGGGCTCGGGCGTGATATATATATATATATATATATATATATATATATATGTATATTTTACTAGATGTGATTTTTTTTGGGACATGATTTTTATTTTTATAAAAATTTTGGGTTATTGCTTTTTTTTTGTGTGGTTATTTGTCACTTTTTTGTTTTAATTGGGCATCATTCTTTAATAAGGATATATGAATAAATTTATTCAAACTCATTTTTTCCATCCCTCCACTTTTTCAACCCCAACCAAACAAAAATAAGAGAAAATAAAATCTTTTCTATCTTTCCACTTTTTCACCCTCCAACCAAACGGACCCTAAGAAATAGCCTCAGTTGTCTATTCTATAGAACTGGCTTCAAAATTCTCTCTCTGGTGGTAACCTTTTGGTGTTTTGGCTTATATATTGTAAGCAAGGAATCCTCCTAACAGTTGGTTCTCAAGTTTCAAGTGGAAACATTTTTCTTCTCATATATAATATCACCATTATGTATGTAACTATATATGTATCATATATTCATATATATATATATATATATATATATATATTTTGAGAAAACATATATTCATATACAGATGAGTGTGTTTGTGTAAATATTGATGTCTGTGTCCATGTATACATACCTGTGTGTATTTATATATGGATTTGTGTACACATGTATATACTATATATGAGGATATCTTAGCCATTTTACATAAACCTCTGTAAAACTCTTTTTTTTTTTTTTTTTTTTTGAGAAAGTTTTAACCTATAGCATTCGCTCTTGGTGATAACTCTTTATCATTAAACCAAAACTCCTTTCCTATAACATGTAAAATAGATTTGATCCTAAAGTTATTGAAGATTTCTAAAGAATTATGATCTAGAAAAAAAAAATAGAGGATCTTTCAAAAAAAAAAAAAAATAGTATGATTTTTTTTTTTTTGGTTGCGAAAAGTTTAGACATATACTATTAATAAAATAAGTTACATGGTTACATGAGAAACTACAGAGTACAGACTATATGTTGGAGTATTTTTATAAAATGTATTATAATTTATTTTAAATATCAATTAAATACCTATTTAAGTGAAAATATGAAATCAGTTTTTTGAGAAAACATATATTCGTATACAGATGAGTGTGTTTGTGTAAATATTGATGTCTGTGTCCATGTATACATACCTGTGTGTATTTATATATGGATTTGTGTACACATGTATATATGAGGATATCTTAGCCATTTTACATAAACCTCTGTAAAACTCTTTTTTTTTTTTTTTGAGAGAGTTTTAACCTATAGCATTCGCTCTTGGTGATAACTCTTTATCATCAAACCAAAACTCCTTTCCTATAGCATGTAAAATAGATTTGATCCTAAAGTTATTGAAGATTTCTAAAGAATTATGATCTAGAAAAAAAAAAATTAGAGGATCTTTCAAAAAAAAAAAATTTAGTATGATTTTTTTTTTTTTTGGTTGAGAAAAGTTTAGACATATACTATTAATAAAATAAGTTACATGGTTATATGAGAAACTACAGAGTACAGACTGTATGTTGGAGTATTTTTATAAAATGTATTATAATTTATTTTAAATATCAATTAAATACCTATTTAAGTGAAAATATGAAATCAGTTTTTCAAAAAAAAAAATTGGATACAAAATAGAATTTATATTCTAGCCTAATCTAAGTGTATATATGTGTGAAGCTCCCTCATGGAGACTTGAACTCCGGCTCTTGCCCCCAACATCCCACAAACATTTATACTTGTGGAGTGACCATCGTACCAAGGATGCGTAATGGTTACAACTTTTACTATCACTAATGGCATATCCGATTCAAACCTTTTTTTTTTTTTTTTTACAGAGATTCAAATCTTATCTAAGTAATAATAGTTTTAATATGCATTAGCTACCACCGCACACTCTTGGTGCGATGGTCACTCCACAAATATAAGTGCTTGTGGGGTGTGGGGAGTAAAGACGGGGGTTCAAGTTTCCAGGAGAGAGCTTCGCACACATACACTTAAATTAGGTTAAAGTAAAATTTCTATCTTGTATTAAAAAAAAAAAAAAAATGCATCAACTATCTTTCTATTAACTTCATAACCTTCGTTCTCTTTTTAATAGTTAATTCTTAATAGCCTCCTCTCATATAACGCATGGTTTAATTGTTTTTGACCAAAAACTTAAATGGTTTAGTGCAGAAACTTTTCAAAACATAAAACTGATAGCTATGTGTAATTTTTTTTTTTTTAGGGGGAACAGTAAAAATTTATTAAGATAAACCGGCTAAATTAGCTTGAAGTACATAGAAAAATTGTGGTGAAATATTCTCTATCCACACTACAAAATCTAGAATATCAATAACGTATCTCGCCAGATTATGAGCACAACATTACCTTCTCTCTTAGTGTGAGAGTAAAGTAATTGATTAATACCTTGAGAAAGTTCCTTCACACCATCAACCAGCAACCCAAAAGATGCCAAAGAATTATTCTCATCAGCCAATGCCTTTATTAATACCAAAGAGTCACCTTCAAGAATGTCTCTTGAAACTCCAATTTCCCTTGCAAATGAGAGTGCTTTAGCTGCTGCCTGTGCTTTTACTTCCTCAACGTGGTATGCCTGAGGTAGGTACAAATGGTAGTCAAAGTTTAAATTCAATTGATATATGAGAATGCTCTTCTGACTTATATGTGTGTGTGTGTGTATATATATGTGTGTCTGTATGTGTGTGTGTGGGGGGGGGGGGGGGGGGGGTGAAGGGGTCAACCGGGTAGCGAGATTAAGATATAAGATTTTTCTCTCTCTCTCTCACTTGGATAGCAAATTTTTACTCTCTTCTCTTCTTCTTCTTCTTCTTCTTCTTCTTCTTCTTTTATTTTATTTTATTTTTTTATTTTTTATTTTTTTTGCTTGGTAAGTGCGGGGGATAGAACCCCCGAGCAACAAGTTACAAAGGAACCTAGGTACCACTTGGCTACGAGGCCACTGGCAATTTTTACTCTTTTCTTAACCATCCGATTATATATTATTTTAATTTTACTAATCAAATAAGATACTACTATTTTATGCACTAAACTATTATGGGTTTAAAAAAGTACTACACCAAAAAACTAAATAAACGATGTGTATCATCTCAAGAGATGATTATGAGATGATTTTGAAGCAAGGTAATATCTCAACTTGTTCTCTAATTTTATGGTAAATACAATTTTAGTAAAATATGATTATATAAATTATTATTCTTGTAAATTATGAATTGTAATTTACTTATTAATTTATGTTTATAGGAACAACAGTTCCTCCAACCAAACACTAAAACACATTCATCCTTGTAATTGTAAGTCATAGGACTCAGCTTGAGTCTAATGTTCCTGTACCTCAGATCTATCAAAATCATGACATGTGGTCAAAAGTGCAGATTAAACTAAATGGATAACAGCATGATTCATGAAACATAGGCAACAAAAAGACCACAGGTTGCATTGGATGACCATATTCCTTAAAGAGAAATGCTAACGGATGCCTTTAGCGCATTGGTTCACAATACATTTAAAGAAAGTTTTTATAGAAAAAAAACAATTAATATTTTGACAGCTTTTTTCATTTCTCATCAAAGTGGTGTCAAATATTTACTAAAATGTATTATTAACCATTGTCCTAAGGACGTTCGTTAATATGACCCTTCATTAGGAGATATTGCCTTCTCCTATGGCTGTTGCTGTGCTGGTGTATAGCTCCCTTGCTGCATCACATGAGTTTCATCGTGTAGAGGAATCCCATGTTGGTAGGCAGGGCAATACACTTATTAGCAAAACATGCCCTTGGCATTGAAGACTTCTCTGTATGGATTGAAGAGACTCCTTGCTTTATTTTATTGAGCAAGCTCTTCTCCATGATGTAACAATTGCTTTCAGTTAGTTATAAAATTCTATAGTTTACAATTAAAAAAAACAAACAAACAAACAAACATGACCCTTCATTAAAATATGACTGAGCAGACTGCAGAACTAACACAGCCCAAACATCATTTTAGAAAATTGCAACAAACTCATCAATTTTTTTGGTATAATCTAACTTCTTGTAATAAGTTTCCCAAATTAAGAAAAAAAAGTCCTAAACAACCATTGAAGTAGGTTCCAAAAGATACAAAAAAATGAGTCATTATAAGATTTCTTTAAGCAAACCAAATTTCCAATCGTCACGCCTCCACAATCTATGACAATTTAAATGGGCTTGATGCTGTAAATGGCAAAATGAATACGGTGGATGCATTACCTAAGCCTTTTTTGGGGTAAAGCTGCGTGCGTTACCTACCGACGTGCGTTCGGTTACAATATTTAACCAACACGTATGGTACTTCATATGTGGTATTCTTGCTCTATCATTATGATTTAGATTAGGTCTAGAGACTTTTTTTTATCAATTAAAATTCCATCTTTACGAAATTGTTTCAATTTCTAGCTTCTTTCCATCACATTCTTTTTATTTCTATTATTTTGGGCAATAATGGAATAAGGAAAACTGAAAACCATTAATTATTTTTTGAGAAATAATTATAATATGTTATTAACCCCACAGGTTGAACCCATTCCCCCTTAAACTTTCAAGCACTTTGTGCATGAGGAGATGTCAATTCAAGTACAAGGCCTTTGGCCTAAAAACCATTAATTAAAGTATACTTTTCACTTAGAATTTGATCATAAATCATTTTGTTGGCATCCATTGAACAAGAAAATATAGAGAGAAAGTTTTCGTTTAGAATGAAAAAAGTAACCATTAGAAAATAAAATTAGATTACCTAAGAGAAACACAGTTTTACCAATAGTTTTTTTATTTATTTTTTAATCCTAGCATGTTACCGTTTTGAATAACGATGATGAACAAAGGTTTCAAATTGAAACTTTAAATAGCAAGATTAGAAATGAAAATCCTAATTTTAAAATATAAACTCTAAAACCTTTATATAAAATTCTCCATACTCGTGAATTTTAGTTAACTCAATCAGTAAAAAAATTTGTTCTCTAATAAGAGATTTGCGGTTCGAATTTCGTCTATATTAAAAATTAATTGGTATCTTAGCCTGATAATTATGAACAATCATCATGGAGCCTATGTCATAAGTTAAAAATTATATCCTCTCTAAAAAAAATGTATTTTACTTTGTTTTAAAAATATGCATTATAGCTCTGAATAATTATTAATTTTTGCACACTCATTAACTGAGAAAATGAATAGTTAGGCCTCGTTTGGGAGGAGAGAATGGAATGGAAAGTAATGAGAAAAATAATTTTAGAATAATCTTCCATTTCCTTGTTTGGGAGTTTTAATGAAGGGAATGAAAAATTAATTCCCTTATTTGAGAGTTTAAGTGAGGGGAATGAATGGGTTATAGGTAGGAGAGAACAATCAATCCTCTCTATTCCCTTAAAATCTCAAATTTTCATTCCCTCCGAAATTGGAAGGAATGGGAGGTAATGAAATTAAATTTAATGAATTTTTTACTAAAACTCCCAAAATACTCTTATATATTCAACCATTTATTTTAAAATAGGGGTCTAATAGTAATATTGCCATAAAATGATTTCATTCCATTCCTTCCATATTATTCCCAAACAAGATTACTTACATTCGATTCATTTTCATTTATTTTCATTCCTTTATTTTAAAACATTCAATCAAGGTTACTTAATTTTATTCATTTCCATTATTTTCCATTCATTTCCCTTACTTAAATATATTATATTTCATTCTCTTCCCTTATCTGGTTGGGGGTGGGGTATTTAGTTTTCTTCCAAAAATTTGAGAGAAAATGGGCTTATATGGAAAATTATTGTCCCTCTTCCTCCCTCCACATTGATATTCTTTTTTCAATGTTTAGTTTTTTTGTTTACTCAAAAAAAAAAAAATGTTTAGTTTTTTTTCTCTCTTTTAAACATTAGTTTTTTTATTTATTTTTTATTTTATATAATAAAAGCATGACACGAGAATAAATTTATACGACAATTATTTATCCCATACTTTTCTTTCCAACCAAATAAAAATTTTTCTATTCGCCAGTTTTCATTCCTACTTATCCATTCCAACAAAACGATGCGTTCGTGTAAAAGCCTACCCAACTCTGAATTTGGATCTGACCGACGGTGCGAATGATCTAAACTAAACCACGCATATTAAAAAACAAAAAATCAATATTAAATAAAAATAAAAATAAAAACTTTTTTATATAGAAGTCAAGAATTGCATGGCGTCCGTGTGAAACTGGAACCTTAATTTTTTTGTAAGAGTCGTGAAAATTGAAACAAAAAACTCAGTGTGGTCTTCATCTCTCTCTTCTGTCTCTTTATATATATATATATATATATATGATACATTTGTAGTTGGTTATAATGCAACCTCTTCTTGAACAAGGTAACTTAATTTCCTACACTTTTAAACTAATTCTCTTTTTTCCTTTTGCCAATTGTTGTTAAAACAATCTTACTCTTGTCCTCTTTCTTGTTGGGTTCAGGGTAGTTTATGATTTTGATTAGGAATTATATGTTTTTTTTAGTAAATTACAGGTGGGGTTTGACTGTTTGGTTGCTGGGAAATTGTAGGAAAGGAACTGAGAATGAAAGTTCTGAAATTTACTTATCAGTATCTAGTGCTTGAGAAAAAAAAAAAGCTCCACTGAAATGGGCCTATAGTTTGAGAAAACGGAAGCTCCACTAAAGTGGGCCTATAAAGACAATTTTGTTGAATTTACATTTCCTTTTCTTTTCCGTACTTTTCTCAGTAACCAATCAAAAGGGTATAGTTTTCTTGGAGCTTTATGCATCTATGGTAGTGAAATTATTGGATCTGGTAGTTCTAGATAATGTTGAACCCAATGAACAAAACTTCAACTTCTACAGGTCTGGGAGAGGTGACTGGTAAGTAGCCTTTCCCCCCAAATTTATTTTTTTTAGTAATTCTAGAAAAACTAAAACCTCATGATTATTTGGGGTTTTTGGAAGTGCTGTGAATCATTTTCTTTTTGGGTTATTTGTGGATAATTTCATAAGTATGTGATTGATTGAGTTGAGTTCTGGTTATATTCAATGGAAGCATTTTTATTTTGGTAGTTCTGGAGAGGCAAATTAGGAGGAGAATATCTATTTTGCTGTATGGACTCTGAAACTCTCTTTCTTGTACAGAACAATATATGCAGATGGTGATATTCCCTAATTTTGCTATCAAATTTTTCACTTGGTCATTGAAATCTTTTAATGGAACATATGAAACCAGATTGGCAAAAAGGTTTTTTATTTGGCAATAAGGGTTTGCTGAGATGAATTGTCTCTGGATCTTTAGTTTGACCCAGAGAAGGGCTAAAAAAATTTGTGGTCATCAAATTGTATACTATGTACTATCCTTGTGACTGCCACTCACTAACAATTAGGGTAGGAATTCACTTACCTTCGAATAGGGAGCCCTGCATACTGCTTCTGATGTATGCAGGGCTCCCTACTAGATCAAGTTTCTTAGGTGAAATTTATGCAGCACATTAGAGTCAGTGCAAAAACTAGACGTGCCAAAACTTCTATTGCTTTCTGGGATGAGCTCAATCTTTTTTAACAAAGAAAAAGAAAAGAAACAACAGCCCTCTCCCCTCTCCCCAGAAATAAAAGAGAGGGAAAAAAAAACCCAAAATCATCATTTCATTATAGATATATTATGGTTCTTTTGTTCAAAAGCAACATTGATATGTCAGTTTGATATTACTCAAATGTCATAGTTGTTGATATGCATCAGGTGATAGAATGGAGGAGGCATCACCAGAGCCTTCTGTTTCATTCTGGAGCCAAATTTCCACCTTTAAGACCAGGGCTTGGGAAGCATATAAAAGGAAGTCTACCTCACATTGGGTTCTTCTATTTCTAAGTAGTGCAGCAATGCTTGTGGCATTCCCTGCTTCTAGTATTCTTTCTCGGCTATATTATTCCAATGGTGGTACAAGCGAGTGGATCGTTTCATGGGTGGCAGTTGCAGGGTGGCCTCTAACTGCTTTGATGCTATTTCCTACATACTACTTTTCTAAAACCCTTCCTACCCCTCTGAACTTGAAACTCATTCTTTCCTATATTGTGCTGGGTTTCTTAAGTGCTGCTGACAATCTCATGTATGCATATGCATATGCTTACCTGCCAGCATCTACTGCTGCTCTTCTAGCATCATCATCCCTTGTGTTTTCTGCACTATTTGGATATCTTCTCGTGAAGAACAAACTAAATGCTTCAATAATAAATGCTGTTGTGTTCATTACTGCTGCAATGACCATCATCGCGTTGGATTCAAGTTCAGACACATATGGAAATATCACTACTAGCCAATACATTATGGGCTTTATATGGGACATTTTGGGATCTGCTCTCCATGGACTCATTTTTGCTCTTTCAGAGCTAGTTTTTGTGAAGTTATTAGGCAGAAGGTCCTTCCATGTTGTGTTGGAGCAACAACTCATGGTTTCTCTGTTTGCCTTTGTCTTTACCACTATAGGGGTTATTGTGAGTGGAGATTTTCAAGGGATGAAATCTGAGGCTAAAAGTTTCAAGGGTGGCTCAACTTCTTATATCCTTGTTCTCATCTGGAGTGCAATCACTTTTCAGCTGGGGGTACTGGGAGCTACTGCTGTGCTATTTTTGGCATCCACTGTGCTTGCTGGTGTTCTCAATGCAATAAGGGTACCCCTTACAAGCATTGCAGCTGTTATACTGTTACATGACTCCATGAGCAGTTTCAAAATCCTCTCTCTGGTGGTAACCTTTTGGGGTTTTGGCTCATATATTTATGGCAGTTCTTCAAGCAAAGAATCCTCATAACAGTTGGCTCTCAATTTTCTGGTGGAAACATTTTCTCTTCTCAGTTGAACATATGTTTTGGCATTACCTTTTCTCCTTTGTGAGGATAATCAGGGTTCAAATCCTTCCTCTCCACTTATTGTAATGATTGAATTATTTAAATATTTATATGTGTGTGTGTCTGTTGTAGTTCATTTATTATGGTATTGTCAAACTGCTATAGTGCTGATTAAAAAAAAAAAAAACACTGCTGCAGTGCTCAATTTGTACAAAGTTACAAACATAGAATTAAGTGTAATTCATTTTTCAGAAATGTACAAGTACTTTTAGTTAGTTTCTTTGCGAAATTGTATTATTTAAACTATATGAAGAGGAGGGATTTGTGGATTGTATTATCGATTCAAATAATTGTCTCATAAAACTTCTCAGCAATGGTATCATGGTTGTCATAGAAGAATGTTGTTTACGTAAGAAACCTAGTATCAGATTGAATGATGTCAAGAATGCCAGTGAGGAAATTACTATTTATATGAGAATTACGGATATAATAAGAGTTTAATAGAAACAACACATTAATATCAAAGGCTACAATAAGATTAGCTTGAGAATGTGCACATATCTACTAATGGAATCAGAAGTCTAAAACATTTAAGAATTGTTTAAAGAATACCGTGGAGAATGTTCAGCAGATTTAAGCTTGTGCTATTGGGGATTGAAGTCAGAGGCTGTTGAGGATGGAAGTCAGGGGAATCCAATGTAATATTTTTTTTTTGATGAAATCCAATGTAAAATTGTTTTAGGAACTTGAGATGAAAATCATAACATATCAAGAACAAAAATGACATAAGTATAAGAAATGATTAAATATTAGAAGCTACTTGAGCGCTGTGATGTAGAGCTCTCTTCTTTCACATTAACGATGGATATCACTAATTAAATTCGTAGTATGATCCACCATAAATGTAAGAGAAGGAGCACAACATCATTGTCCCTTAATAATTTTTCCTAAGGCCTTGTTTGGTTGGGGGATGGAAAATTTGGGGATAGAAAATGGTGGGGATGGAAAAGTGGAGAGATAAAAAAGATTTAGTTTTTCTTTGTGTGTATTTGGTTGGTGGGTGGAAAATTCGAAGCATGAAAAACTTGTTTGGTTAAGAAGAAAAATGAGAGGGTTGAAAATGATGTTTGAATAAATTTTGCTCTAATGCTCCTATTACATTAAAAAAAATATTAATAATTTATAGGGGGGAGAGGGTAGATACTAAAAAGAAATAAATAAATAATGTGGAGGGAGGAGAGGGGTAGATAAGTAAATTCCCATCTAACCCTTCTTTCTCTCTCATTTTCTATCCTATTTGGAAAGAGAACAAAAACACCCCAAAATGATGGGCTCTGGAGAAAACAAAACACTCTAGCAAAATCACCTGCCAAGCAAACAACTCCACTATTTAAAATATCCCCCCTTTTTTTTACTCCCCCTTTCCATCCCCTAAATCACTCCAATCAAACTGGGCATGACCTTAAGATGCAGTACACTCGATTAGAATCTCCTCTCACTCAATGCCTAGAGTACTAATAAAATTCATTGAAAAAAGGGCACTACTCATTAAAAAGAAACAAAAATTGACTTGATCTTGTCAACAAGTGCCCTAAGGCACAAGTTAAGAAGTACTAATAAGTTCTAATTATGGGCTTTACTTCACTCCTTTCACAAAAAATAAAAACACTAATTAATGCAATTTTTTGACTTGTACATACAAATTTATTTGGAAAGGCTTCTTTTCAAATTAGTTTGGAGAGAAGCCTAACTCCTCCTATATCTTTTTATTAAATGTGAATTTTGAAAATCTAATTGTTAGATTGAATATTCTTATTATATTCTCTGTACTTGCAAAATTTCAAGAAGATTAAAAATTAATAATTATGTCATCAATTAAATATTTAAATTTCAAGTTTTTATAGTATAAAATTATGCTTAAAAGATACGTTTATTGATCAAATAGTAAATAATATCCAATTTAAATGAAATTTGACATGTATATTAATGACATAATATCCAAAAATATATATTGGGCCGTGGGCCTTGTCCGAGGACAGATAAACAATAGTGGAGATATAAGAATAAGAACTTCATGAGGTAGCTATGATGAAGATAGTTGGGGAAGGTGGGCCAAGGTGGAATGCCTCCTTGACTGAGCAAAGCTAAGGTTAGAAGGGGTGGTCTGCCATTCGGGACAACATTCCAAGAGATTCTATTGATAAGGATATGCATCATGAAAACACAGGACAGAGGGAAGCCATAAAATATCTAAGAGAAAACTTCTGCCACCGCATTAAATGTTCTGTAGCTAACTCTCTGACTGCATTAATGAGAAAGTGATACCTAAATAGTGATTTTCAGTCTTACAGCTACTCCTAAAGACTCCAAGAAGGTGTTGATGAGACAAGGATCAACACCAGCAATCTAATCTATATGTGGAAGGTAGAGATGAAAGGAAGAAGGTAGTATAAAATAGAGGGAAGACCTTGAGGGAAAGGGATCGGAGAATTAAGAGAAAAACATTGTAGCAACAAGAACTGTGCTTGTAACTAAATTCAAGAAATACATACAAGAGTTGATCTCCTCGGATTGTGCCGAGGACTATATTCTTTAGATAAAACCAGTATATCTTTACTTTATTGTGATCTGGATCCATTATGATTGTTACACAACTCATTAGAGCCTAATTTTCTAACTCACTCTCTACAAATTCATTGTAATGGGCTCTTTGAGACTATATCCTTTTACTTTTTGGGCTTAGGAATCAAATTGTGTCCTTACATTTAGATTTTCAAAATTTATATCCGATAATATATATATATATATATATATATATATATATATATATATGAGGAATTTGAATGATTTCTCTCCAAATTAGTTTGGAGAAAAGCCTTTATTAGAGCATCCACAGCAGCTGTGGCAAAAATTATGTCATTTTGCCACATTAAAGACCTACTTTATTATTTTATCACATCATTTTACAACATCCCATTTATCAGATGTTTTATCATTCAATTCTATACATTAAAATAATATATACTACTCATTAAAATAATATATTATCTCAACCACCAACAACAAACAAATACCAATCACCAAGCAACAATAGCCACCAACCACCACTGCCGCAACAACACTGACCAGCCACCACTAGCACAACCACCACTTCACCACCACACATGCCCAGCAAGGTAGCAACCACCACCACCACCCCACCATCACACACCCAGTAAGGTATAAACCACCAACAAAACAAGAAAAAAAAGAAAGAAAGAAAAAAACCCCAGCAAATATCAATCACCAAGCACAACCACCACCCAAATGCCAAACCACCACCGATTCAGCACCGATTCAAACAAACAAATAGCCATCGATTCAAACAGAGAGGAGAGGGCCATCACCCCCACAGCCCACCACCACTGCCACTGTCACCGCCCATAGCCCACAACCCACCACCACCATCAGATCAATCCAAATTGCAGCCAAAAAAAAAAAAAAAAAAAAACCCACAACCAGAGAAAGGTAGAGTGGCTGGAGCGTGAGATCGACGACGGCCTCGGGGTGAGATCGGCGAGATCGAGCGTGGGTGAGATCGAGCGTAGCTGGAGTATGGGTGAGATCGAGTGGCTGGAGCGAGACCAAGCGTGGCGGAGCGCGCTGTCGTCGTCGAAGCATGGAGGAACAACATTAAAGGTCCAATTGGATACAACTTATTTTTACTGAAACTGAAAATTGAAAATAGAAAACTAAAAACATTGTAGTAAAATAATTTTTAAATGTGTGAATAGTGCCATGGGACCCATTTTTAATAATTTTTTTCCTGATGAACAGTGCACAAATAGTAATGAACAATGCACTGTCTCCTAAAAGCTGTTACGCGTGAATCAAAAAAAAAAAAGAAAAAAAAAAAGAGAGAAAGCGCAAACGTGGATCCAAACACATACTAAGTAACACAGGCCAGAGGTAAGTATTTCTTAGGGTTATAAATGAACCAAGTTGTTCATAACAATGATAGCGCCACATTGTATCCCTGACTTGGAAAACGAAAATTACATATAATATTTTTAAAATTTTTTTGTTTTCACCACCCTTAAATATAATTTTGAACACTCTAAAAGAAGCCAATAATAAACCAATTCATTTCGACCTTTTTAAACAAAAGGAAAAAACCCAACAACAAATCAATTAAATGAATCAAACTTAAACATGTAATCTTGTTTGGTGATAAGCTCAAACTCGACTCATGTTTGAAATAAAATTAAATGAAACTTGAACTATTAATACTCCGTTTGACTCAACTAGTTTACAGGCTTACAGCCCTAGTTCATCGTTTGCTTCAAAGAGACTTCCTCTGGTCTGTAGTGCTATTGCTTATTCTTGAAAAATGAACAGCTGGCTATAAAGTTTAAACTTTAAGTCTTTAACCCATAATTAAATTTGTAATTGACTAGGTTTTATGATAAATCTGTGGCTTGCTAGGTATTTTATAAATTTTGCAACAACTTTCTATATCCTTACACCACTATTTGTTTGGATTGACTTATTTGTAGATTCTCACCCAAAAAAAAAAAAAAAAGAGGAAAGAATAAGAAGACTGACTTATTTGTCGATTTGCTTAAAATGGTGTAGATCAATTATAGTTAGGTGTGCCAACAAAAAGAACACGTTGGCTTATTTGTTGGATGGAAACTTATGCAAAATAGGCTTAAAAATGACACAAGCTTAAAAAAACCAACAGCAACTTCTATTATTTATTTTTTTATTTTTTTATAGATATGATTGAATTTCAACATATGATGTTCATTCCATGATGATTACTCTTTATCATCATGTCAAAACACCAAATAATTTTTAGTATAAGTGGAATATGAACCCTAAATTTTTTATTAAACGATCAGAGACTTTGCTAGTTAAACTAACCAAAACCCACGATCAAAAACAACTTGAAACTTGAAAGATGCACTATTGCTAGAAAATGACAAACACAAAATTTATCTAATTTTTAGCTCAGCCCCAACCAAACGCACGGAGATGTTAGCCTGATGGTAAGACCTAATGAATCATCATAGAATAGACGTAGCTTGTTCAAACCTATTATTTGCAACAAAAGAAAAATAAGCAAAAGGTTGTCTGAACTAGAATGTAGGAGTATTCCCCAATGGGATGGGGACTACTAACACATTTTTATTTTCATTTGGAACTTAAAGTGAATTGGGGCTGAGCTAAAAATAAGCAAAAGGTTGTCCCATGGGAGCAAACCATTTGATTTTGTATTACCAGACAGCATAGGAAGTGAATTCCTCGAAAACTAGAAAAGTGATATGGTTAATACTTATCATTTTCAGTTGCCATTGACAATCTTTTGGTGAAATGTGCCAAGGTTTTACAAAGGCAAAATAGTATCACACCCCATTTTCCTGTAAGGTTCAGGTGGTCTTCATTAGGAAATGAGTCAAGTTATTGGAAGAAACAAACTGAAATTGAAATCAAGCCAGCTTAATAAAAAAAAGAATGCAACCATTCACAGCAAACTTATACCTAAACAAGGTGGTGAACTGCACAGTGTCTCTATAAAGGTAGAGATTCTCTTCGTTCTGAACACAGCCATATAACAAAACAAAGATCAATCAGTTGTTCCCCATCTCAATTATTAGAGAACTAGCAAAACTAGTAAGCTTAGCATGGCTAGCGAGTAGCGACTTTTCTATGAAGTCAGTGTATTGGACAGACTGAAGTAGAAGGTTTGACACTACTAGTAAGTCTCTGCCTTCTCTGCTAAATGTTAAGCTGAGGAATAGGATGGTTGATTCACACAATTTAGCCCTTTATTGCTTAATCAGAAGACTCAGAACTCCATCTTCTAATGTGTGTATTCTCACTCTTGGTCCCAATACAATTATATTTGGCAATTCACTGCATGTGCTTGCCACCAATTTCAGAAAGACTGGGGAGTCTAATTCCTTTGTCCTGATGAATTTGGACATCAGAAATTCTAATTGGCATGTCAAAATATAGCACCTACAAGGACCAGATAAGCTCTCACTCTACCAATAAAAACGGATTGAATCAAATTTTAAGAGACACCGATTCACCTTTATTATATGCTTGGATGGTTTCAAAATTTTGCTGAAGTATAAGCCTGCCTGAACGAACACCCTTAAGCTTAATCAATCTTCAAAAGACTAGTATATGAAAAAAGGCTTAAATAACAAACAAAGTGACATAGATAAACCTTTATGCAGATCATGGCAATCTTAAGTGATGCATTCTTGGCTTTTCCAGGCTTTGGTATACAATTCTTTGGTTCTACTGAAGAATTTTTAATGATCATCCTCACTTATTACAACAGTACGAATTCGCATACCAACCTTTCTCACTTAGGGTGCGTTTGTTTTGGGTGAAAATAATTTCAGGAAATCATTTTCACCCTTTTCCGCATGTTTGGCTGTCACGGAAAATATCATTTTCCGGAAAATGACTTCCGGTTGACCCATTTTTTCACCTTTGACCCGGAAATCAGTTTCTCCCTTCATTTTCACTTCAAATGACTTCCGGAAAAAGAGAGAGAGAGAGAGAGAGAGAGAAGACAAAGCCCAGATCAGAGAGAGAGAAAGAGAGAAGAGAGAGCGACGATCGCGCCGGCGCCATCGACGATCGACGAGATCGCGCGGCGCGATCGTCGATCGCGATCGTCGATTGCGCCGCGCGATAGAGGAGATCGCGCCGCGCGATCAACGAGCGCGCTTGTCGGACGCGCATCGCTCGTCGGTGCTCGTCGGACGAGCGCGCTCGTCGATCATTTTCAGCGCACCGCTCGTCGGCGCGATCGTCGATCGACGGCGCGATCGAAGAACCGGTTGCATTTCTTTTGCTTGGTTTTGGTTTCTTTTGCCTGATTTGATGCATTTTCTGTAAAAATCTTTGAATGAACCAACCTTAATTTGCTTCTGTTATTCTAGATTTGTGTTTTCCTGGATTTGTGGCTTGTGTTTTTCTGATTTGTGTTATTCTGCATTTTCTGATTTGAGTTTTCCTTTTTCTTTTCCAAACACCAGAAAATATTTTCTGGAAAATTTTTTGCAATGCAACCAAACACCATGAAAACATTTTCCTTTTCCGGAAATTAGCATTTCCGGAAAATATGTATTTTCCGGAAAACGTTTTACAGCAACCAAACACAGTCTTATTGTACGAATTCACATACCAAACTTTAAAAGGATGTTGGTAAAAGTTAATGGACAGGGATATTGGTTTATGAACCATTTTTTAAAACTTTTTATAAGAAAAAAAAAAATACTAAAATTTTAAAATTGTATTATAACTTTCCTAAATTAATTTAACAAATGTCCCAAAAGCACTATTAACTGAAATTGTCAATTTCTTGTCATGGACAGCGACATGCAAGCCAAAAAATTAAAATTTCCAACTCCAGCTTCAGCAAAATTCATTGGATTACTTGTTTGTGTTAATCCATGAAAACATCAACTGTCACTCTCCAAAAACTATAATTTGCATGGGTGATGATGTCACTGAAGCCAAGCACAGCAGACGAAACCGGTCATAGCTGCCAGTAGAGGTCCCGTAAGGCAAAGCTAAGCAAAACAAAAACATGCATTTCCACGTAAAAAGACATATTACAGGCCTTAACTTGACAAACTTAAACAGAAATAAGATCTTGACACCATAATTATACTCATATTTATATGAATTCCATCCTACCGTAAACTTAAGCTCCATTCATTGAGGGATCAGCAGCCTCAGATTTTCTTTCTATTTCACCAATCATGAGGCTGACAAGATTTTAAGCACAGACCTAAATTCTAACTTAGAAAGTTAGAATATGCTGAATGCCATCTTATAAAATTTATTGCACACATACAGCAGATAAAATCCCCATATGTTTCATTTAAAAAAAAAAGTTTTCATTTGCCATCAGCTATAGCTACTGCTACAGCATCATGTTTAATTTTTAGGGCCAATGTCCTTAAGGGCACAGATCTGCTCCTCGCCCATTGCAGACATGACAGTCACCACAAGGTCCTTACCATCAGCAAACCCATCTTTAATCTACACAAAGGAACGCAAAGACAAAAAATTTAGTCTATACAGACAAATGAATAAAGAATATATATTCATAAGCAAATTAGCATGGTTAATGAAAAAACATTCTCAATGACATACCTGGCTAAGCAGACTGTCATCAGTGGGAAGCCTCAGATCATCCTTGGTGTTTCCATTCTCAGTTAGAAGACTCACCTACATGACACCCAACTTAAATTGGTTGATATCACAAAATACAATCAGCAAGAGCACTACATCTTCCATTGCAAACTAAAATAATATTTAATCAGTTCAAGAACAACAAAAAACATGTAGCCATTGGTCTCTCTCATCTTCCATTGCAAACTCAAAGAATATTAGCTGAGAACACCATAAATCAAGTAGCCATGCAAACAGAGAAACAAAGCTAAGACTCAGTTTTTCTTAAGTACATACATTGAACTCTCCATATAAAACAGAGAATTCTCTTCTTAATTGCCTGTTTTTTTGGTTGAGTGCCTTATAGAAAGGGAAATGGATATGAAGCATTGTTTAGTTTGTATTAGAATCATGAATGTAAATGTCGTGCTTTAATATAATGAAACTGAAATTTAATTGGCAAAAAAAAATACAGCAGGCCAGCTGATACAAAGTAAATCTGCATCACCCAAGCCAAAACTTGTTTTTTGATAATTTGATAGTTGGGGGAGGGGGGGATTTGAATCCTAGACGTCTCATTTGGAAACACTAGGATGCAGTAATTGAGCAAGACGGCTCTTAGCATCATCCAAGCCAAAACTGAAAACTCAGGTGGAAGAATCTCAATTTAAAAAGCACAGTCTTGTCTGCATACACAAGATCCATTCCCTATATAATCATTATTATCAATTGATGGTCTATTAATAAACACAGGATAGCATTGCCTGAAACCAAAAATTGGTAATAACTAATAATAGAAAACTTACAAAACCATCTTCAGAGATATCAATCAACTGGTAGTCAGTACGATTAACATGAGGAACCTGCAAAAACAAATAATGAATCAAAAGGACCAACAACCCAACGTGCTTCAGCACAAAAGAACGCCAACATGTCAAGCAAAATTAGAAATAGGCCTTACATCACAGTTGTGGGATGAAGGAACAATATCTTCAAGCTTCTTCCCATTAAATATGTCGATTCCAACAAAGTGACACTTTGCATGTCCATGCTTTCCTGTTTTTGAAGTGGAAACTTCAACAACCTGAAAAACACCAGAGGCTTATAATTGGTGATAAACTTTGAAAGTCTATATCCTAAAAGTAGACATGAACCATCACACATGTGCACATGCAAACTTTACGTCTTCGAGATGTTACTCACAATTATCCAATCTCTGACATGTAGTAGAGCTTAGCCATCTCCGCTAAGCTTAAAAAATGATCACTTAAACAGAAACCCATATGCAATCCCTACTCAAATATGGTATTATATTACCAACTTTTCTACACATAATTCCCAATAGGGCCAAAAAAAAATCAAGTTTTTAAAAGGTATCCCACATGATAACAACTTCAATTAACCATAAAATCTAAGCTTTAATAAGCAAAACAAATAATCACATGAACCCAGATAAAAATTCACAAAATTAAAGCCAAAACAAAAACCCAACAACTAGTAAAGCACCAATAATAATAAGAACTAAAATTAACCCATCAAAGATTTGGAAAAATAATATAAACCCAGATAAAAATTCATAAAATTAAGCCCAAAAAAAAAAAAAAAAAGATAGACAAACCTTGCAAGGCCTGTTCTTGATGACAATATAGCCATTCTTGCGAATGGTACCAGCTTGCTGAGGGTAAGTCTTTGAGGCTCCAGCGTCAGCCTTGGACTCAAAGTGGTGCTCTTCACTGTCCGACATTTTCTAATAACCAAGCTTGCTTCTCTTCTGTCTCTGTCTCTCTGTCCCTCTCTCTCTCTTTCTTTTGTCTCAAGCTTTGTTTGCTTCTGAGGAATGAGAAATGATGAGAATTGAGAAGAGGCAGACTTTTGGAGGGGTCTGGCTCTTTTATTCCAAAACTATAATAAGGGTCCTATTCCAATATTCTTAACTCTGGTTAATGTAAGATAAGATCTTGGCCGTTGGATCAATGTGTCATAGTTTAGCTCTCATCCAAGGAATCATATTCCATATCCTCTCTCACTACACAAGTAGTGCACAATTTGCATTTGCAATTTTGAATTTTCCATTCCACTTAGGATTTTTGTTTTTAAATTATAAACAATAATTTTTTTTTATTAAAAAAAAACTAAAGTTGCATTGTTTTAAAATTGATTTGGAAAATGTTCTGTTTTTTCTTTCTTAAATTTTTAGTTCTTACGTTGAAATAGTTTGTTAGAGCATTGACATTCAATGCTTCAAAAGTACCAAAAATTTAAAATAAATGTCCAAACAAGATCGCACCAAAACCACCCACAAGGGGTAATATATTTTGCATGCCGACATGTAAATATACATGTCCACTTTAGCTCATATTAATCTTTTTTTTTTCTTTTTTTTTTATTCACTTCTCTCTCTCTACTCAAAACTCTCACTCTCTCTTCTTCTTTTCTCTCTCCTCTTCTTTTAGATTATCTTAGTGTATTGTAAAATAGAGTATGAGATGTTGAGTCTTGAGTATATTGTTAAGTAAAGAGCATTAGTATTGGTGGTGCTAAAAAGCTATATGGCTAGTTTTAACACCACTAAATACAAATTTATGGCTACATTGGTGGAGTCAAAGTCAAATAATTTGACTCGACAACTACATTGCATAGTCAAAAGTGGCGTGCACGGTAGCTCATAGGTAAAAAAAGTAATATTAAATTGTGTATTCACACTGCTTTGTAGTAAATATATTATTTTATTGTAGTAGATATATTATTTTATTGTATTATTTATATTATTTTATTATGTTGAAAGTTAAAATAAAACCACTGATGTTGAGTGTTTTGTAAAGTGAGAAGGTAAGATAAATAAAGTAACTTTTTGTGAAACCATATTACTAAATTTATGCCTCCACCAATGTGAATGCTTAATGTAAAACCCAAAAAATAATAATAATAATAATAATTTGGCATTTTTTTTCTCTTTTTTGAGAATACTCTTAAATCCTTATTTTGGTTGAGATAGCATTAATGACCTAGACATTTTTTGAAAACTATAAAATTTTCAACCCCTCCCCATGAAGTTTTTTTTTTTTTTTTTTTCCTCATATTTTGAAATTAAAAACACACTTTCTTGAGTTCTTAGAGCTTTGTTTTGAGCAAACACTTTACTGAAAACCTTCCTCACTAGCACACCTCTGGTTCACTGGTGACTAGTTTCAGGTTCTTTCATGGCACTTGCCTTCATTCCATTGTTTACAAGGACGAAGTTAGGATTTAGAATTAGGGGGAGCGGTTTTATTGTTAATTGCATGCAGTGGTTTCGAATTTCAGCTCTACTGCTTAGCCAGCAAAAGTTTTCTTTTATTATTATTATTTTTGTGTATGTAAAGCGTGTCTTTTATTGGTAAGAACAAAATTATTTTGTTTAAAATTTTTTAAAGGGCTAAGTTGTTTGTTTTTAGTAAAATTAGTTGATTAGTCCCAAATTTTTTTTTAGCTTTGCTATCGCCTATCGGTAATTTTGTTGTTGGGCTAATATTTTGGGCTTGTATTTTTTTTTTTAGATTGTAGATCTACAAATTTTTTTATGGACTTCAAAAGGAGGAAAATACTTGATCTACAAATTTTTTTACAAATTGTTGTTGTGATTAGTGGTTATTAGTAAATGGTGGACCCAGATGCAAACCAATAAGAATTTGCTATCTCAATAGTTTGTAAAAATGTTGTAAAAAAGTTTGTAACAATAGCATTTCTCTTATAATGATCAATAAGGGGGACAAAATGTAATTTTATTGAACAAAGTTACTAAAATTAGTACCTAAATATATAGTTATATAATTATATTATTTAAAAAAACAAAATTAGGGGGGGCCATTGCCCCCTCCTAGTCCATGAATGTCTCCGTCCATGATTGTTTAGGCTAATCACAAGTAAGGTAAATTCTTAATTTTTGTTGCTCTCTTTATTGTATTTGTTTGTGGCTTTGTGCTTAGATTTGAGTACATGAAAATGGGAATGTGTGTGCATTTGTCCTCCACTCATGTTGATACCTCAAATAAGGATGGTTTATACCCTCCTATTATAGGGTGTTGTATAAGACCGCAGCAACCCTCCATTGCTATCTGCTATAATTCTTCAACACCACATTCATTAAGAGGCTCTACATATGTGTAAAATTCAACTCCTTTTACCTGAGATGTCGATTGTCAAACATGAGTTCAATGCCTTCTTCATGTATGAACAACATGGGCATACCACCTCTCGAGGACATCAGTATGTAATTGTCATGCGATTGACTGTCCAATTGCAGTATAGGTTATAACGATTTAGAGCCATTTACAAACCTATCTAAAACAATGAAAATTTACAAGTTGTTATAGTGACATAAAAATAAATAAATAAAAACTTGGAAAATTTTATAAATGTTGGAAATTGAGATAATTGCTAGCTGGATTTTACTGCAATACATTTGATGTCCTAGCAGGACTTTAATGTAAAGCACTTTCCAATTTTAGCCTTCTATTATGCATACTTCTTCGGTAAATTTCAACCCTTAGTGACACATAAATTATCCAATAGCATTCCACTTGCTTCAGCACATATGTTAAAACCAATCGACATGCTAAAGACTACATATATGACAGCCTTGTTGTAAAGAAATGTCAGATAACTTTTCAATAGCAAAACTACTTTATTGTATCTTTCGGCAATAACAAAAGAAAGTGGAGGACCACTTAAATACAAAAGTTCTATTACTCTTTTGTTTTATTTGTTGTGACTACTACCTCCATTTTATATTATAACAATAAAGATTTGTATCAATTGAGCAAATTTAACACAACACAAACAATTTTATATTTTTTAAGGTCAGTAAAATTCAATGTAGTTATTTGTTTAAATTCATTTTTTTAAGATAGTTAAAATTCAATTAAAGAACTTAATATACCGCATTTAAGATATTATACCTAAGTTTTACCCTTAAGTTATTAACCAATTTTAATTATAGTTTGCCAAAACCTTGATGTGTACTCGCAAATTTGCAATAGGACCATATTGATGGGTTTTGAGATTTTTTTTTTTTTTTTAAATTTTATTTGGATGGGTTTTGAGATTATATGATCAATCCTTATTAAAATTATTTAAGTATCAAAGATTTCAAACATTGAGTTATCACAAGGGTGAAGGTGTTTAGAAATGCAATTTGTCTTTCCTCATATCATTATCTATATCATTCTTGGTAGTTGGTAGTACTCCACCACAAAAGGCGAGGCAGCAAGGCAGTGTATAAAACAAGAAGTCAGATCCAAACTAATGCATCCCAGTTCCAAAATTAGCACAAGCCCAATACATATAAGATAAAAGAAAAAAGAAAAAAAGAAAAAGCAAATTGTGATGCAAAAGCCCAATTTGTGACTCATCTTTTCTTCCTTTCTTTTTCCAAAACGTGTTATTCTGAAGCTTATGCCCGAAGATAGTTATATCATAAATGCCCAATTTTAATGGCTCACACTTTCTCTTCTCTAAAAAGATGCTTAGTGGGGCAAATTGGATAAGCATCTGATGCTCAAGGAAAAGCCTATTGGGTTGGCTCCATCGGAATGTATTCTTTTAGGGGACAATTTTTCCAACCCATCTTAATCAAAGCATGTCATTGAACTTAATTTTCTTGTATTCACATCCTTTATCTATTGAAAGGAGATACAATTTTATGCCTTAACAAAAAAGCTCAAGATGGTTGTAAAATTTGCTGGCACTGTACAAATTTGCACTTAATGTTTAATCAAATGACTATGTTATAGATAATAATAACCTGGTTAATACAATAATAAAAATGAAAAACAGAGGTTTGTGGTGTGTGGGGGGGGGGGGGGGGGGGTGGAAACGAAGATCAAAGAAAGACGGTGAGAGACCAAATTGGAATAATGTAAAGGGACATCAACCTCATGAATATTGCTAATAGATCCTAGAATCACGCTGAGAAGCTCCACCCAAAAAGGAGCGTTTGCAATTTAGCTCTGTAGTTTTGTCTCATAAAAATGATAAGTCATTTAGATTCAGGTATCACGACATTATTGTGACATTATTGTGCCACAACTACCTCGCATTACATCTAATGTGATGCAATTCTCTTCATTCTCGACATTTATTGTGCCACAACTACCTTACATCACATCTAATGTGATGTGATTCTCTCTTCATTCAGCAGGACAAAGTTGCCTAGTTGCGCCCTACAAATTAGAGTGTGTAAGTGATACGAGTCACGATAGCTCCAAAGCATGAGATTAGTGGAACATATCCAAGTAGGAAATGGGGATCAATCTGTACCTATAAATAATATCTCCAATTCCACATAAAGGTATGACCATAAAAACTTACAAAAATGGAACTATTACGGTATTTAACTAGATGCAACATTACTTTAATCATCAAAATGTTGTCGGTGAACCTCACAGGAATAGATATTTTTACAAAAATTTGTCTGTACAGATGAGGTGGTCTTTCCTTCCCTAAACCCTCCTCCCACAGAAGTCATTTGTTTGACTCAATCACTCCTAGAAACTTTATTAAACTATTTGTTTTTTGAGAATAACTTTATTAATCTATTAGAAGCACGTCATATAAATCTTAAATAATTGCCATGCTTTTTTACCTTGCCAATGAACGATTTTGATGTCTATTACAATGTCATGATAATTGATATTTGTAGAAAAAGATATATTGCATAGTGCATCACTGATTAGATCAGCCAGAGTTTTGGATTACAAACTTTTAATATTCATTACCATGGGAACTATTTTGGGTCATACGTAATTTTAATCTTAGTCAAACATGATTTTGGAAGATCTTTTCTAAAGGTCGAGTGGTATATGAATGATGTTAGTCTAGCATAAAACTTTTAACGCATGACTTTAGCAGCTGCAACTCATGATGATTGTGTTTGAAAATTATTATTGCCACCAATTGGAACATAAGGCTTGAGTCATCACTTCAATTCAACAGTTATAATCACTTATACATACAATTGTTTTGTGATCATAATTGGTGTGGAAATTCCTATATGAAAATAAGGGGACAAATTTTCTACGCCGGCCTTATTCAGTCAAAGAAATATGCTTTTTTTTTTTGTTTTTTGTTTATTTAATCTATTTGTTGTAGTGTAGAATGATAGAAAGAGTTATTCTTTTCCACAGGCCGAAAGGAAAAGGTTCCACAGTTGATAGAAATGAGAGCAAGTACCATTTTTGCTGACGCTTATTGTTGTTGTTGTTGTTGTCGTCTTTTGCTAAGTTGTTGTTTTGCTTTGCCTTTTGTTCCTTTTTTTTTCTTGCGCTGCCATAGTAAAACTTATAACTAGGGAACTTGTACTTTTTTTCCTTTAGTCAAAATCTCAAAAGTGAAAAATATTGACATGCTCAACACAACAACCAAACCAATTAACCAATCCACCCCATTTTGAGAATTATAATGATAATGTCCTTATTAGGTATTAGCTATATTGGCCGTCCCTATTTTATTATGATAAGGTAAGCATGTGTCCTCTATTAGTATCGAGTGTGGTAGGAACCTCTCACTGTAAATTTATATTATCATGAACATGAACTTAGCAATATTTTTAGTAATGTACGTAAAGAATAATATGATGCTATAAAATACTAGTATAATTTTTTTGTAGGATTAGGAATCTCTGTATCGTCGCTGTAGTAACCAGTGGTTGACACCAGCTTTACATTGACAAAAAGGACTACAATTTTGCTAAATATGTGTTTCAATTTCCAAACAAGTAGGACTCAAAGAAAATGTTATTTGTACACTTATGACCTAACCAAATCCTTTAACAAGTGCTGCTATTCTTTCTTTTGCTAATTATATGAAGAAGATTCATTGATGAGACTTAATAACTATATGCGTTAGTCCAAGCTCACCTCAATTAAACAAAAAAACAAAGTGCTGCTGCTATTCTCGCATGTACATAGCCACAAAAAAATAACCATTGATCAATTTATGGTCCAGGGTGGTCCATGACTTGAAACAAATAAGAGTAATGGCACCATACCTCTGACACCACGTCTACCACATATTCTAGCTGTAGAAATAGCACTATAGAAGAATAAATATACTAGGATACAAGTTTGCATATCATGCAGCAACCACAAGCATTTCTCTCGAGGAGAGAGACCCCTAAACCAGCATACAAGTTTTGGGTTTTGAGTCCTCATTCCAAGTCATTAACACTGAAAAGAAACAAAACCCAAAACTCATCTCATGAGTATGCCTACAAAATTTTAAGCTAAATTTGCTTCAGAGGCTTCTCTGGAATCAAGTGAATTCTAATACTAGATGTAAAGCTGCAAGGAGATACATGTTTGAAAGATCAAACTTTTTTTGTATATAAATTAAGCTTTTATGCCACCAACAATAGAAAGGGAAAAAGAAAGACATCAAAACCAAAACAGAATTTCAGGACCACTATACATTCCCTCCCAAGGCAGCATAAAAATAACTCATAAAGAACAAAAAGGGAATAAAGCAATTCCCATGCTGCCCCATTTTTCACATTTCATCACTGATGAGATGTTGGTTCAATATCTTTAAGAAGTCCAACTATTTGCTGCATGGTTGGTCGCTTCGAGGGAAGGTCAGCTGTGCACAGATATCCAATCTTGAGGGCCTCCTCCATCTGGTCATCTGGTCCTGTATCGCGTATTTTTGGATCAATGGCACTTAACCCTTGGCTATTCCTTACTAATCCTCTAACCCAACACACCAAGTTCGTTTCTTTCGCCTCGGGATAGTCATCTCCAATTGGCTTTTTGCCTGTAATCAGCTCAAGCAGAACCACCCCAAAGCAATATACATCAGATTTTGGCGTAGGGGAGTCATAATCCAGCTGAGTGAACTCTGGTGGCACATACCCTGGTGATCCACGAGCAATCTCCTCATCTAATCCATTGCCGAAAATCTTAGCCAGACCAAAATCAGATAATCTTGGCTCCAAGTTATAATCCAGATAAACACTACTAGCTTTGACATCTCTATGAATAATTGGAGGTGAGCAACCATGGTGGAGAAATGCCAGTGCTCGGGCTGTACCAAGTGCAATTTTGTGACGAAATCTCCAAGTTGTTAACAACCCTTCAGAGCCAACATTTTGAATACCATCATTATCCTCTTCCTCCCATGTATCTGTGCTCCAATCCTCTACAGTTTGAACCCCAAGTGGCAAGTCATGAAGCAAATTCTGCAAGTTCCCATTCTCCATGTAGTCATAGATAGCAATTCTTTGATCCCCAGCTAAGCAATATCCTGTCAATGGAACAAGATTGACATGTTTGATTCGACCAAGATACTCGAGTTCTCTTGCAGCTTCTTGATCTGTCATTGTCGACCCATGAACCAAAACTTTCACTGCAACATGAATTCCACCAGGTAGAAATCCTCTATAAACAGGCCCAAATTTGCCTTCAGCCAAAAGGGTGCCACGGTCAAAATTTGAAGTTGCAGACAAGAGGTCTGCAAATGTGATATTCAACAATGGTTTCTCAAAAATCACTACTGACACTGAATTTGCTTGCTTAACATCAGCCACCCATGTGGTCGAATCAGTCTTGAATGAAAAGGGGCCTGAAATATTTTGTTCTTCTTTGTATGAGGTCTGCTTTACAGCCCACATTCTAGTTTTCTTTCTGCAACCAAATGCTATAAATAGCAACCCAGTAAGCAAGCAGATCATTGAGAGGGTTAGAGCTAGAGCAAGCGTTGTTCCCTTATGTTTGGCAGGTTTTCTTTTGAAGAGGACGGGGTTTGCAGCAATCGGACAGCTGCTTGAGGAACCAAAGAATGATGTTTCGAGTGTTTCCGGGGGGAAGTTTGTACAAAGGCTTAGGTTATTGTAGGAGAAGTTGAACCCCCCCATCCATGGGAGTTTCTCTAAGAGAGACAGAGGAACTTCTCCACTCAAATTGTTGTGAGAAACATCAATAATCTGGAGGTTTTTGACACTTGGTACCGGAATTTCCCCGGTAAGATGGTTCCGGGAAAGATCAAGTGTATTCAAATTACGCAATAGTGAGATTGCACCAGGAATATGACCAGTGAGACTAGTACTTGACAGATTAAGATATTCTAAACCCATGAGCATTTCAATACTCGGAAAGTCTTGTCTAGTAAATCTATTGTATGCAAGGTTAAGGTGTTTGAGATTCTGGGCTTGACTAAGATTGTGGAATATTTCTCCACTAAGCTGATTCTCAGACAAGTCTAGATAAACCAAATGAGACCAAGTGTAACTAGAATTGAATTGTACCTGAGATATGTGACCTTGAAACTGGTTCCTGCTCAGGTCCATGACCTCCAGCTGGTCCTGAAACACACCCATTACAGAACCCTGAAACACATTTTCAGAAATGTTTAGGCTAGTGATGGATTTCATTTCTGAGAAATCTGAATCCTTGCCATTTATCACATTTCCTGCAAGGTTCAAAGTTTTGAGCTTGGACAATGCAGCACCAAAACCATCTGGAAGAGGCCCATTTAGCTGATTCAGTGAAAGATCAATGGTGACCAGAGAACGGCAATTCAGAATTCCTGCTGGGATGCTTTGCTCAAATCTGTTTCCATTAAGTTTAAGGACTTGCAGGCTGACTAGGGAGGTTATGGTTGCTGGAATTTCCCCAGAGAAATTATTCCTTGAAAGGTCCAAGCTTTCTAGGAAACCAAAATTGCCAATGTTGTTAGGGAGGGACCCAGAAATCTGGTTGGAGGAAAGATTTAGGCTCTTGAGTGAGCCTAAACTCCACAAATCTGAAGGCAAGCCAATGATTTTGTTGTTACTAAGATCCAAAGATCGAAGCTTTGTGAGTTTGCCAATGGTTGTATCAGGAATATAACCCGTGAGGCCTAAACCAGTGAAATCTAACCCAGTAACAGGTTCTTTTTCACCATCACAGAAAACCCCTTGCCATGAACAAACAGGAGAAGAAAAGTTGTGGGAAGAGGCTAATCGCATCTTCTTCAAGAACTCAGAGACAAAGAACCCATCTGAATTAGGTTGTTGAGAAGCCAAAAGCTTGAAGAATAAAGTGAGAATCAAAATGGAGCCAAACAAACCAAAACCCATTTGGGAAATGAGCTCAAAGAGTGAGAAACAAGTAGAGGGAAAGGAGATTGAAACCAAAACCCTCCAACCAGCTCAAAATCCTTGCTCAACTTCAGAACCACCACCACTCTATCATAAATGGCTCTGGGTCCATCTCAGAAAAATACAGTGCTACTTCACTGAATCCAACACCAAAACCAGCACCTCTCAGTCTGCAGTGGTTTTGGGTTTCAAGAAAATATAACTCTTGGGCTTAAACTCACCTAAAAATGAAAAAAAATTTCCTGCAAACGAAGGGGGACCATTGTAAGTTATAAATTATAATGCCCATAAAGCCCCAAAAAACAGAGTATAACAAACAAACAAATGTGTCCAGTAGTTGTATTAGTATTCAAATTAACAAATCGGGAATACGAGGACTAATGGTGTTTCAAGAGATCTTCTCAAAAAAAAAAAAAAAAAAAATGATGTTTCAAGAGATAATGTGAGTCTCACCTTGTCTTGCTTTAGCAGGTCTTTCACAAGCCAACAAGTACAAACAGCCAAAGTGAAAGAAGAACTTTTGTCTTTGCGTTGAACATGAGAAGGTAGAAAAAGACACACTTTACTGAGAAAAAGAGACACATTAGGAAACAGGTATATTGGGAAAAGGAAAGAAAGGACCAAGCATGGTTACTCCGTGTCAGAGGTTGGGCTCCATAAATGACACAAATTCAATATAGATATTACCTATCTGTTTTAGGTTTGGTGAATTTATTCAGAGCTTGTTAGGTGGGGTTTTAATGATTCTTCAAATTGTTGTTGATCAGCCCTTATTCTTTTTTCTTTTTTCTTTTTTATTTTACTTTTTTAATGTTCATATTTGTTATTTATTAATGTAACATTTTAGGAATGTTATAACATTAGGATAAATAGAAAAATTGTCAAAAAATCTTCTTCTTTTTTTTCTTTTCCTCGTAGTTTTCTTTATCTCTTTGTAACTAATTGAGAAGTGTATACACACAAAATTAAGTAATGTTATGATCATAATTTTTGTCAAAATTTATCCATATTATGAGTTATAAGTGGTTAAATTGTGTACTCACCTTTTTTATCACACTACTCACAACTTATTACGTAAATAAATTATGACAAAAATTATGATCTTAGCATTTTCTTGCAAAATTTAAAAAATTCTTTCACACATTAGATTCTTAAGTTTTCACTTATTCTCATTTAAGTTTACTAATTACTGGTATGATTGCTTTTTTTTTTTACTATTCACGTCAGCAAATATCAAAAAAAATTTATCAAAACTTTTGTTTTTCTTGACTTTCGTATAACTAAATTGCAGGGAAAGAAAAGTAATTTCTGTCAAAAAGTACTTAGTTAAACACTGCTCATGTTGTACTTGTGGTAATAGCGAAGTATAAAGATTCTTTTCCATTTTTTCTTTTTGAAAATCAATTTTTTTCAAAAGTCATATTCCCTCGTTGATTTTTTGAAAAACAGTTTGATGGGACTTTTAGGACTTTAGAGTATGTCTACTTTGAAATGGAATGGAACATGTACTCCTCGACACTCGACAGCATGAAATTGGACGGCCTATAGTTGACGGGGATCATGCTCATATCTATATTATTATTTAAAGGATTTTTTTTTAGATTTTTTATTTTTTTAGTTTAAAAATATCCATACACTTTTATGTTTAAGTAAAGGCAAAATTAAAGGATAATTTGATAAGAATATAACTCTAACTCCCACTAAAATATTGCCTAAAAAGTACGACTATTCTCCTACAAATTTTCAAATTGTTCTATTCACTTATAAATTAAATTCATTCTTAAAAAAAATTTATAAATTAGATTCTTAAAATAAAAATTATATATATAAAATAAAAACATGGGATTTTTTTTTTGCTAAAAGAAAAAAGTTTCATCGCACGTGTGTAGTGCATGTGATGAGGCTAGTATATTTAAAAGTTAAAGCATAGTATTTATTGTTATTATATTCCAGTTGAACCACATTAGACATCATGTCACTTTTTTTTTTTTTTTTTGGGTTTTCCATCTTTATTAACTGTCTATAGCAAAATTAATCATTTGTAGCCAACGTGATGCACTACATGCAATCATAAACTCTAATTATCTATTATCTATATTGAAAGCTCATGTAAACATTAAGTGTCATTTTCTTTTCGTCCTTCTAAATAAATATAAATATATATATAATTTATTTCATATATATATATATATATATATATATATATATATGTATATACGCAGTAAATTTTGCTACTCAATCATTGAGCTATATCATCTACTTATTTTCTTTTTCAAAATTTTCTTCTCACTATCTGCAAAAAATAAAAAAAAAACCAACAACAACAACAAAAAACAAAAACCTATTCTTCTCCCTATTAGTTTACATCTACAATTACACTTTCTCCAACCTTTACCATCCCTCTTTGCCTCTTTACCTCCCCCACTATACTCTACTTCACCGTTACACTACCTTCGTCCTTTCCTTTTTCTTATAATTTGACTCTTCTTTTTCCCATTTTATTTTGTATAAATTTGACATCATTTCTTTCATTCAATTCATATTTTTTCCACACACAATATTGTGAGTATGTATTCTCTCTCTCTCTCTCTCTCTCTCGGTAAATTTTTGTTCTTTCTTATAACTCTAATTAAGGTTGATGCTTTTTTTTTTTTAAGTGATATGTGTTTTGGTATTGTGTTTTTTCAATTTCCCATTACAATGTCTTCTCTCTTCCTTTTATAACTTTGGTTGAATTTTGGTTTGGGCTAATACTTAGCTTTTTTTTTTTTTTGAAATAGGAATTTGGGTTTATATCAAAACACAATCTACATGACTATGAATTTGAATATGCCTACCAATTGTTTGAATAATAAATTATTATAAATTTTATCTTTTATTTCTTTGGTTTCATTTTAATTTTAGTTAAGATAACACTGTAATTTTGTGATGAATTTTTTTTTTTTTTTTGAGGGAATTTTGTGATAAGTTTTTATTATCATGATAATCTCCATATTCCTTAAGAGAGAGAAATTTGAATAATTAATTTGAAACTTATAAAATTTAGTTGTATATTAGGCAAATATAATGCACTATAATAGAAGTTAGAAGAATGTTCACCTTAAAAAAATATTAATAAAAATAAATAAATAAAAGAATGATATATTTGTATAGATAAAAAGATTTTTTTTTTAAAAATTAAATTTTTTTTTTTACAATACTTAAAGTAAGCGTTACTTTTTATATATTACTCTTGATTACATGTTATAATATATATTCACGCATCTCGTGAATCTGTTGCTAGTAATGCATAAATATTCTAACTTTGACTTTGTGCATTAACTACAAAGTCTACATCGCAATGCAATTATAGTTCACAAATGAACTAACTTTGTGGATAATTCTATACGTGAGGAATTAAAGGTTTAGAAGATGCTCTTACCCTATTCCATTAAAAGAAAGTTCATTTCTTTAATTTATTAATTTTTGGAGTTCTGGAACAAAAGATATATGCAAGAAAAATAGCTGATATATTATGGGAAGAATTCGTTTAGTTATACTTGTAAAAGGCATTTCAATAGATTAGATTGAAGTGCTGGTGGGAAATTGTATTTTGTTGACTTTAACCATTGAAAAAGTTTCCTCCAATCCCTCCATTAACTCTCGAGTGACCCTTGTGTTGTTTCCTTTTTCCCCTTAATCAATGCTTAATTGCTTATTCGAAGTATATGACGGGGCCACATTTAGTGTAAGATTCAAGAAACCATGACTATAACCTAGAATCAACCATCTAGACCATTCACTTGATGGGACATCCTCAGTTCCATAAAAAGAAAAATAAAAGAAAATTTGAGTGTCATGTTTGTCTTATCATGTATTAACCGTCAACCTAAGCAATCTATACTCTATAAAGTAGTTAAGTTCACATCATAACGTGAAATTGGGCTACAGTATAGGTCTTGAACCTTGAGTTAGCCCCACAAAACTCTCTCTCTCTCTCTCTCTCTCTCTCTCTCTCCCTCCTATTTTTCTTTTGAGGGTTAGTGGCTGCATAATAATGTATTCACTATTTGTTTCTTATTAGATGAATGATTAATCATGCACTCATTCCGTTGAAATAATCAAATAAAATAAAAATCTTGCATTCATAATTTGGCCAACCTTGGATTTGATAAAATAAGAGCAAATCACACAAGCACATGAGGGCTTTGAAACACTGTGAGTGACCCTTCGTCTAGTAATAGCATAGCATTATGGTCTTTGCACATGGGAAATCAAATGAAGAAGCATGACTGCGGGACATAAACAATGACTTTTAGCTTGGAGAAATATATAGTATAAGAGAGAAAAAATAGTATACTATAAACTATAAAGACAATGACTGAGAGAGAGAGAGAGAGAGAGAGAGAGAGAGAGAGAGAGCAAGGAGTTAAAGCATGCCAAAGACCAGACAGCAAAAGAAGTGGGGAAGAAGATGCACTCAGTCTTTAAATGATTTGCATTGATTGAGAGTTGAGGAGTGAGGAGTAATAAGAAATCAACCGACATAATAACTATTCATGATTAAACATCCCTTAACTTTTTATATTATCATCTTAATCATCAATCCTGCCAACAAACGTATTCTTAAAACAATGTTTAACAAAAAAGTAATAGTAATGCTTAGCAATACAATAACTACAACAGGCAACCACCTCATGTTAATTGGGTACATAACTACAAAAGTCAGAATTAGAATCTAATGTATGGATAGCTTTGGCCTTTGTGGTGGCACCTTATACACACATGCCTGCCAAACAAATTTATGGACATGAGGGAGGTATTGGGTATATATACACACACACACACACCCTCCCTCACTTTTAAAAATGAATTTTGATCGAGTGCCCAATGACAATGATTAAGATCGATGCATTTAATTTTTTATTGATGAAATTTTTTTAATGAATGCTTTAAGGGTATTTGTTTAGAAAATACTTTTTAGAAATATTTTATGGAAAAATTAAATAATAAAAATAAAAACAACTGAATTTTTTTTTACAAATTTTTATATTTTTTTATAAAAATGGTACCAAAACTTTCCTAAAATAGTTTATTAATAAATGTTTTAAGTGAATTATTAGACGGTAAAAACTATATAAAAAAAATCATAAAAGTTTTTAAAAGTATTTCCAAAATGAATGTATTTAAGGTATCGGTTAACAAAATCTTATATATATTTATATTACTTCTGTCACCGAAGGTGCATGCATACTCATGTTGGCTAAATGGCAGTGTGACAACAGCTTTGCAAAAGTAATAAACTTATGGTCGGCAAGCTCCAAGATCATGTGTGTGTTCTGTGTTGTGGGCAGTATATGTAATATAATTAGCCATGACAGCTTTGTGTGAACTTGTTCATGTACAGATTGTAGGGCAGTGTCTAGGTTGCGTGGGTGGAAGCTCGGGCTAGGCTACATGAGTAGGTAGAATGTTGGATAAAAATGAGAAAAGCATGTTTTGGGTTGTGGCTTTCTAGGCCAAGTGTGGCTGGATTGCATATGGGTGGTGATACTGATGTGCTATATATATGGACTATGATGGCCAAACTTGGAAGTGGCATTATTGCTACAGGGCAAGCCCTCCACATTGTGGTGCATGGACTAAGGTTATATAGCTTGGTTGTGCACATATGTCTAATAGGTGACAACAACTTGGACTAAATGCAGTCTTTGTTGAGCGTTGGCAGAATGGAAAGGCTCCAAGATATCATGTAGTTGTGTCTTAGGTAGTTCCCATAATGTGACAACATTCATTTGTTGTGGGTGTCAACAATTGTGGTGCTAAATATAACCTTAGCAACTGTTTCTTGCTTGTTATAACTTATAACCTAGGTTGTTGGAGGTGTCAACAGCATGTGCATGTGAGGGGCAAAATCTGAGTGTACTCTGAAGGGAAACATCAAACTCTATGGCTTTGTAAGCCTTGGTTGTTGATTAGGACAATGAAGCTTTTGGTGAGAAAAAATCGTTAGTGTTCCTTTGCACTTTGAGATACAAGTAATCAAGGTTGGAAATACTTATCGGTAAACTTTGTGTTGGTTGTGTATGTTTACTATTTTGTCACACAAACTAATTGTATGTTCCCTTGCCTGAACGTTGGATATTGGTTGAAACTACATAGGACTTGGTATCATCATAAGACAAAATTTCAGAAAAAATTTCACAATGTGACAACTTTGACGGTTGAACCAATTGTTACTTGCTGCCGACAAGGGCAATCTTTTAATCAATTGAGTGAAAAATATTGTTTTGACTTCAAGGAGATCATGTGGAAGAGTATAAAATATAAAAAAATTCCAATTTTGTAGAAAGTTTTTCTTCCTTCATCCATTGGTACACATAATACATCCAGCCAAAAAAAAAAAAAGTGTACACATGATGTAGCTATAGGGTCCCCAAAAAGAGAGAGAGAGAGAGAGACAATGTTTAAAATTTCACTTACGGCTAATTTTTGGTGCAAATTATTGTTGGGGTACATAAAATAATGACAAAAAAAAGGAAAAAAAAAATTAATGAATTGCTTCAAACTGCAACTCAATATGATGAAAAGATATGGTTTGAATGCATTATTCATGACCTAATCAAATCCATAATTTCGACCATAATAGGAGAAGTATAAACTGCTTGAACTACTCTAAATTAACAAGGTATGTGAGACTACGTGCATTTGATATGGAGTGTATAAAAAGGTCAAGCACAAGAACTGTCTTAAATATGTCTTCCATAAAATGACTCTTCTTTTGGGCCAAGGTCTTGCATAAAAGTACTCAAAGATTCCTGGTTGATACCTGGACAGACTCGGGGCAATTGTTGGTTCTATTTGTGGTATAATATAATGGCCAAGCAGGCACTTATACAAAGATTCACACTACCTTCAAGAATTTGCTCAAAAATTCAGAAACGTAAAATAAATGGCAGACAACGTTTTAAACATTAATTTGAAATTATTGAGATAAACGAGGTCAGATTCCATGTTCAAAATGTGTTCGAGCCCTGTGCCTCTATCCTAATGGAAGTCACTCCCATAACCATTACTTGCTCTTCCGGTATACTATTAATGATTGATTTGTTTTATGTTAAAAATTTGTTACATAATGATTGCTTTGTTTTATATTAAATGTTGTTACAAGTTTGTACTACTTATTTTGTTACAAGTTATGTGGATTTCATTAAAGGTCATATTAATGAGTGTCTTTAGGGCATTAGTTAATAATCAATTATGAGAAATAAAAAAAAAAACTGTCAAAACATTAATTACTTTTTTTTTCCCCATAAAAACTTTATTTAAATAGATTATTAACAAATGTCTTAAGAGCATTTATTAGCATTTTCCTTGTATTAATATAATTTTACACTTTTATATTATTGTCAAAAGACTCCTAAACTATTTTTAAAAAATTTATTATTCAAAGGGGAAAAAAAATATTGAACTTTACATGTTATTCACAAAACTTCTATTAATAATATGTAAGTGATAGAGGGTTCAAAATAAACTGCAGAATTAAATAATACATTTGGAAAACTCGATATACAGGTGATTCTTGTATAAAAAATTAATTCTATAATACAAATAAAATTTTAAAATGAGTCAAAAGACACGTGAGAGAATAGAAAAGGTTAACTTAAATGTCACTCAATGATATAAAGATCTTTTATGATATGTGAAAAAGTCCTGCAATCTGTTCAAGCATGCACTAATTAAAGACTTTCATTTCTTTTGAATTAAGTATACGCTTGCATGATATGGAAATTCTGCAGAGAATTGGAGTTGTTTTCCTAGTTTTTGCAATTGATTGTAGCTGACAACATAATTTTTAGTGACTGTATCCACATGGCCATGTCTTGCTTAAAGTCATTGAATCTGGAAATTTTTGCTGTTTCTGCTTGGATGACATGGAATCTTCATAATGAATCTTGAGTGTCTGGTTCAAATGCAAATATGACTCATCTAGTCCAGCAAGCTTCTAGTTATGCCTTGGAATTAAAGGAAATTCTGGTTTATTCATTTTCTTTTGCTTTTTAAGTAAGGTAATCAGGCAGCTCATGCTTTAGCTGGGCTCTCAAAAGAGATGGAGGATCCTGATCCTGATCCTCTCTCATGGATTGAAGAATGTCTTCCAATTCTCTTTCTCATTGTTCAGTCTGATACCAGTTAATAAATTCTATCATCTTGATCATCTGAAAAATAGTATATGCATGCTGACTTGGAAAAATAATTATTATTATATGTAAATTTTAACAGTGTTATGATTTTTTATCTTAAAAAATATTTGGAACCATCCTAAATTTTTTTTAGGCCCAACATAATTACGCTTTGAACAAAATTAGGCAACAAACTTAGATGTAAATTAAAACTACAACTTCACTCAATATTTTTTATTAGATGTGAATTTTGACAAATGTATTATTGGATTATATTTTCTTCTTATATCCTCTATACTTGCAAAATTTCAAGAATATCAAATATCAATATATCAATCAAATCTTTAAATTTCAAGTTTTTGTAATCTAAAATTATACATAAAAAATACTTTATGGATCAAATAGTAAATAACATATGATTGACATAAAATTTGATAAGTGTTTTAAGAACATAAAGAACATGCAATTCAGCAATTAGATTTCAAAATATGTAGTCATATTAATTTGTTGGTAGTTGTAACCTTTAGTTACAACTTAGTTTGTAGCCAACTTTATCATTAAACTTTGATACGCTTAACAATATATTAGGTCTTTACAAACAAAAAGAAAAAATTCAAGAAAATTTTTATCTAACTAAAATTTTGAAAAGATGTAGCTGGGAGCATTGATAATGAGACTATTAAATATTTCAAAATAATAAAATTTGAAAAGAAAATTGTAAGATTTTATGTATTTTTGTGTGTGTGTGTGTGTGTGTGTGTGTGTTTTTTTCCTTCAATATATGAAATTTTATTATTATTAAATTTTGTATAATTTAAGTTTCTTAATAACCACCCTGAAAAATATTCTTGGAGCCGCTTGTATGAGAGTGACCTATGTCTCCATATATTTTCATGAGTTGACATGATCACTTGAGAGATCTTGCTAACAAATTTGTCACCCCATTTTTTGGAGTCTTGAAGAAGATATCCCAAGTCATGAATTTGTTCCTGACAAAATTATGGTGTTATATTTTTTATTGATTCTCAACCAATACCTAGATTTTGTGTTATCCTTGTCATAGAGTCTGTGTTATTTGGGAAGGGAAGGGAAAATTTAACTCTAGCCTCTAGCAAATTTTATTTTGCCTCAATAGCATTAGCTAAGGACTTTCATAATAACAACATATATAACGTAATCATCAACCTCCCTCTAATAATGACAGCCAATTAAACAGAAAATATGTTGCACTGATGCACTAATTGCTAAGTGTGAAAATCACTCAACCATATTCAAGAGCATGTGACCAATTATAAGTGTGAAAAATTGCTGGGATGACAGACATACTCGATTACAGAAATCATGGATATTTAAAAATTAGAAATAAAATTTGTTTGGAGAAGGTATACATTTTATCTAATAGCTATCTTTCCTTCTTTTCTTTTTCCAATTTTTTTTTTGGAAGTGTGAATTAGTGTAATTTGAGTATTGACTCTGTATATAGCTTTGAAGAAAATGATGAAATAGAATTAGACCACGTGACCATTGACGTTTATCTTCTATCTTTATTATGAGTCAGCTGGTAATGAATCCAGTGGTGGTGGGCTAGTAACTAAGGACATCAAATATTAAATTCGATATTTTTGTATATGAAAACAGTACAAAAAATTTTGTTTGAGTTCAGTTTTTGTTTTTTTATATTATTATAAAAAAAAGTTTAAATATATGACATAATATTTCACCCTCCTTCAGCCTCACTTAATCAATACTTGCACAAAACTCACCACCTAGCATCTGAATATTACTACTTGGCTCACACTAAGAAAAATGATTGTCCTAAAATAACAACTTATATTACTTGGCAGTTGGCACCCTCCACATGATCAGTTTGTCACACTTAATACAGAAGGTAGTGTACAAGGAAATTCCGGCACAGCAAGAGGAGGGGGTCTGATTCGGGATAGATTTGAAAAATGGATATATAATATGGTTCTCCATACACAGCAGAAGCACAACAAACAACTCAACTGAATTATGGGCAATTAGACAAGGATTACATATTGCTTGGGAACTTGACTTCAAATATATAAACTTACAAATCGATTTTGAACTTGTCATTGATTGGCTAACAAATAAAGGTGGCATGACTCTGGCTTTAACCCCTTAATTTGTGATTGCAGAATCCTCCTGAAATTAGAATGGACCGTCCTTCCACGTCACGTTTTTCATGAAACAAACATAGTAACGGATGATAAGGTTAATAGGGAAAAAAATCACAAAAGCGAACTTACAAAATATCCCATGTCCGTTTTTTTTGTAACAAACCCTTATACATGGGACCTTTTGCAAATAGATACTCCTAGAGAGTGCACTCCTGAACTCTTTTGTAACTAAGGCATCCTCTATAGATGTCGCATGGACAAATCTATTTACTTGATATTTAATTGAATAAAATTTCCTCTCTTTTCACCAAAATATATATATTGAAACAATTTTCTTTTTTTCTTTTTTAATTAGAAACCAAAAAAAAAAACTGTTTTCGTCGGTGGAACGAAAATGTTTTGAGTTGTTATATACACACTCCAAATGTCATTGTCAAAGCTCCATGCAATTTGATGGTATATTTTAGGATCTGGATTGGGCCAACCTTGTCCCTATCGCCAACAATACTAAACAAAATGCTTAATTGACCAGAGTGAAAAATCGAAGTTATTATTTTCATGATAAAGCAAAGCTAACATGCTCTTTGAACAAGCAAAGCTTCAATTGTCATGAGTAAACAAAAACTACATCCAGAGAACAGTGTGTTTTCTGTTTTGGTTATTACCTCCTATCAATTTACAACAGAGGCCTACAAATAATGAGACAGCAATTGCGTTTGGTGTCTCATTAGCAACATATAAATAAATTTCTTAGTGTTTTAAAAGTCGACAAATCAGTTTTGTAAGACCTATATAATAAAAGTTGTAATCACTCTTTAGTTACACGTGAACCTATTTTCTTGATGCCACCAGCTATAGAGTAGACCATGCATTGTTTGGCGGGACATTTTGGCGAGGCACAAAAGGCAATGGAATGCCAGTTTTGGTCTTGGTGGAAATGCCTTTTTTCTTTTATAGACCCCTGCCCTGACTGATTTTGTTTTCATATGTAGGAGTAATGAACAAGTCCAAGGTTCATAAATGATGGTCGACCTTATCTGTAATAATGGCAATTGGCATTATTTTTTTTTTTATTTTTTTTTTCTTCAGGCTGAGCATGTTTCAACTGAAAACGAATTTCGAAATTACTTTTACACATTTGTGTGTGTTTGGCTCCAACAGAAAATATGGTCAAATGGAAAATCAATTACATGTTGTCTGTAAAATCACCCACTTCAATTGTAAAACCAATGCGGCCTTCATTTTACCTTCAAATGAATTCCAGGACTCACAAACAAAGAGAGAGAGAGAGAGAGAGCCCACGCACGCACCGACCAATTACATTCCTCTCACACACACACACACCAACCTCATTTCAGCTCCAACCCACGCACCACCCTCAACTCCACACACAGTCCGACGCCAAGCTCCGACCACCCAGCCAAGCCAAGGCCAGCCCAGATCGTGCTGCCCCCTCCACCCAGATCACGCCGCACCACCGAGATCACACCATGATTGCACCGGCTCGTTCGCACCAAGATCGCACCCACTCAACCTCACCGCCATGCTCCATCGCTGCATGTGTCTAATCCACCACCGCCATCACCACCCCCGCCATCATCCAAGCTACCCTCCTCCATGAGCTCCGATCTACATCCAAGCTACCCATCTACCCACATAACCCAATCTCCATTTCAGCAAACCCACACCCACCTTGCCCGATCCACACCCACTCGATCTAGTTGCTGCCATCCTCCATTGATACCAATCTCTCTCTTTACCGATCTAGCCGCCACCGTCCTCTGTTGATACCGATCTCTCTCTTTCCCGATCTATCTCTAACTCTTTCTTCCTCCTCTCACCGAGTATATTATGGATATATTGTGAATAAATTATTTTATTTTGATTTTTGGTTGTGTTAAGTGTATGCTTTGAAATTTTCTGTTATAAAATTAGTTTGGAAGCTGAGAAAATAGCTGAGAAAATGTGAAGCATTTGTAGGAAAATAGCATTATAAGAATGTTACCAAATACCAAAAATCGTTTTTCGGACTATTTTCCATTGTAGAACCAAACACCCGGATTTCATTTTCCCCTACATTTATTTTACGCTCGGAATTCGATTTACATCAAACCAAATGCAGCCTAAATTAAAAAACAAGAGATGTCAGCTGACTTAGCCGTTTAGAAGTATTTAATAAGGATGCAGATGAAAGAGAGAGATAGAGAAGGGAAAATCCACCTGTTTGAATGGTTAAAAGGGAAGACAAGGAATATAGCTCAAATCAATAACTCAAACATTAGGTGGATTGGAAAAGAAAGATACGAACAAGAAAAAAAAAACTTAATTCACTTCTTAAACATAAGAACTTGTTCAGCTAATAAAATTCTTCCAACAGATACAATTGTTCTTACACGAATAGGTTAAATGTAGAATCCCCAACTCTCCTTCCCCAACAAACAAAAACCCAAAAAGAAAAAATAAGATCAATTCTAGCACTCTCCCTCCTTGAAATTTCAGCTCAAAAATACAACAATTGCTACAATAAATATGATGGCAAGCCTATAAGTCAAGCTTACTTTCCATCAACGTTGATCTAGTTTCTCATATCCTGAATGGTTGATTTCCAGCGCTAGAACGGTCTACTTTAGCCTTCTTGAATTGTGTTTTCTTGGTTGCAATTGCTTGGAAGGGATTTATTCCACCAAAACTATGCTGAGACTGCCTTACCTTCTTTCTCTTTCCTCTATCATATTCCTCATCCCTGTAGAATTTGAAAAATGAATCACAGATTTAAAATCGGTCAGGGTTGAGCCTGTTCTAACTTTAATTCAATAATCAAATGTGTGTAAACCACCCAAACAAACCACATTAAACACAGAGAAACTAAAGTTTCAATAAAGCATATATATACATAGTATGAAAACAAAAAAGACTACAAGAAAGTACAGAGGTAATGTACTCAAAGGCAAATAGATCCCGACTAGAAGTACAATAATTTCGGAACTTGAGTAAACTAGAGAGAATAACCACTTCACGTAGCCATCCAACCAACATAAGGGCATGTAAAAAAAAACCGTCTAAAGCTCCATCATGATTCGCCTGACTCCTTTAAACATCAAACAATGGCATTCTTTCTGGATAGTCCACATTAAACTCAATGTGATTGCATTCCAAAAATCAACACTCCAATATCTAGAAAACCACCCCTTCCAACAAGCCAACAAATCTATTAGCCTCGTAGGCATGACCCACTGCGACCCAAATAAGCAATACTAGAGATAGAACTCTAGCAACATCGCACTGTAGAAGCAAATGATCAATTGATTCTCCATCCTTGTTACACCTACAACTCCATTACACGACAATTATATTTCTTCTTCGTAAGTTATTTAAGTTATTTAACGTTATAATTTTCCAGAAGGCTGAGGAGGTTCTCCACCAATATTTCACTTAAAAAGCGAACCACACTGAAGTTGCCCCTTATACACCATTGCTACTCCCACAAACTATAAATGGCTACTAGTTCTTCCCAAAGTAATTTTATGTCATAAACAAAGTTTGGGCCATATACCCCAGAAAAAACCCAAGATCCATTACATTTCTAAATTTGCAAGAAATTGAAAACTTGCCTTTAACCGAATCAGATTTCTTGACTACATGTTTGTCCTGGTGTAATAAGTAATAACTAGCCACCTGAGGCCCCCACTAGCTTTCCCCATATATATATATATATATATATAAGTACATTGATAAGTACATTAGCTTTCCATATTTTAAGAGCATTTCTAATCCTCAATCTCTTCTGGTTATTCAAACCTTTGACATAGTAAGAGATAATTCCACTATTCATGAAGACAACACCAAACCCTTGTTTTATGACCTCCCAGTTTCTAGCTCCTTTTGAATCATAAATTCACTAAAGAAGAGAGATTCTTTAGTTCTTTGTTTCCTTGCCTTTAACAATTAGTCTATGGTATTGCTTAGGGGGGGAGGGGGGAGGGGGCATTTTGACATTGTGCCTCTATATCCTCAAACAAAACCATGGCCTCCTCTTTATAGACTTGAAACAACAAGTCTAAATAGGAGTGCCCACTCAGGGTTCCTCGCCTTTAGAACCCATGCTTCTTTCTCAGATTCTATAGCCCTTTCAACAATCCCATACATCAATATATTAGCAATGACACCTCTATGGGCCAAATCCCCAGGTTCAATTAACACCAACTCAACACCTTTGTGGGTTGATGCCCCAAGCTCAATAATGGGTATTGGTCCGGTGCCTTGTATCTAAAGGCCTGTTTGCTCTTAGCTTTGAGCACTTCCTATGTTCAAACAGCCTAAAGACCAAAGTCTGTCTTGGGTAAGCCACATTGGTTATCGTTCCACTTTTGTGGTCCCCAAACTCCATCTGGCCCAAATATTGGCCAAATTGAATTATATGCCCAAAGCAAAGTTTATAAGTGTACCTCCTCAAGTTGACATGAGGAACCCATTTGGTAACCAGCATTTTAGGAGCTAATTCTCCCCACATTACCAGCTTACTTCCTTTTTCGTCTACTGTGATGATCTTTATTTTTGAAATTAAGTTGAAACTGTGAACGGTGCTTAGTAGTTGATTTAGTCAACAATCACCCTCCACAAGAATCTCAGATTCCTTCATTATGGGTGTCTTTCGTTTTTTGTCCTTAATTGGGCTTGCACATGCGGGGTTCACATTGTGCCACCCTCACCCTTCAATGCTACCACATAGGAAATAATCACCGGCTTTCCCCTGGAATCACAAGTCTTCCTGTCTAGCTCCTCAACAACTTTTGGGTTGTCTCTATTGGAGTTTTGGCCCATAACCGCATAGTTTTGAGGTTCAATTGCTTTCCTCACCTCCAATTCAAAACCTTTCCACCTGCCCGCCGCTCAAATTGGGCCAAAAATCAACAACACAATCTCCATCTAACCCAAATCCTCCAGCCAAAATAATTCTCAACAAACAACATGTTGACCTCTACATCATCAAAGCCCATCTCCACTGCCAGTGTGTCACTAAACCCACTCTTCAAAACATCTCCTTCCACCCATGTCAACTAAAAACACATCACCCTAAAGATAAAGATCCAAGCACAAATTCATGACCCTACATCCTCAAAGCAGTCAAGTTCACATATAGGCCCAAACTTGACTATGTTCAGTACCTCACTTGTGTTCAGGTTTTTAATCTACACCTAAGAACATGGAAGGATGCTGACTGCTGCTTCAGGTAAGGTTGTCATTAACTCTTTAACATCAAGGAATCACCATAAAATCCTTTCTGTACCTAAGCTACATCGTGTCTTGACATCATTGTCTTTGAGGCTTAATGAAGCCTAAACTAAAGAAAAAGTAAGAGGATATGAAGCAATCAAACTCACCATTCATCTAGTACATAACCAATGCTGATACTCTCCATGTCATTTGATGTTGCAATCGGACATGGAGGCAACTCTATCCCATCCCAATGAGAAACTGCAATCAACAAGGTAAGAGAAGAGATCAGGAAGCCATAACACTATAAGAACTAAGTCATTACTTAGTTTTTTCAGAATTAGTAAACTAGAATCTCAGTTGACAAAATGTAATTTCAACTAGCCAATTAAAAACGAGTCCAAATCTTTTGTTCCACTCTTCCTGCTCCCACTATATACTCCACAAATAAAAACACGGCACATGTCTATCTATTTTATTTTTCCCTAAATTTATGCCTTCTATTATTTCAATTACCTAAATATGATGGGTTATTTATTTATTTTAGGAAATTGAAATAATAGAATGCATAAATTTAGAGAAAAATAAAATAGATGGAAATGTGTCATGTTTTTATTTGTGGAGTATATAGTAGAGCAGAAAGAGTAGAATAGAAGATTTGGACTCATTAAAAATTAGCGCTTTTAGATTATAAAAAATAATATCCTTGTATCATGATAATGCAGCAATGACCTTGTTTGACTAACATTGAAGTTTAAATATTCAGCCAAAAAAAAACAAAAAACATTTAAATTTAATTTTTATTGATTCACTACATTTAAAGTTCATTAATGGGAGGAATGATGGTGAAACCAGGATGGACTTGGGGAAACATGTCCAAGGTGGAGATCATGTAGGCAGACAGGCCTTTACTTGACCATACTATCTCAGTTTCTGTTTTTTATTTTTTAAATAAACAGAAATTTTGATCAAGTGTTATTAAGCTAGAAGCACTTACAGCCACTTTATATGGCATCGTACATATTGATCTAAAAACAACGTGCAGTAGATCTTAGATCACCACCATGTACTATATTCTTAGCTTGGATATCATGCAACAAAGTTAGGCTAGATTAGCCAAGTTTGAAAACTAACCCATAAAAGATTATTTCTAACAATGAAATATAAGCAATGATGGACATAAAAGTACAACCCAACCTCATACATAACATATATGATCAGGTGATCGCTGGAAATAAAATTGTAGAAAAATCACTTACCAACTGTCTCTTCCAGACCTCGAGTAAGCATACTCATCAAACCGTTCTGCATTACTTCTCTTTTGCTATCTTTTAAATCATCTGATCGTACTGCTTCCCACTGGTTTGCAACAAAAGTAGAGCTAGAGCCAGAGTTCTTGTCTAATTGCTTATCAGTTGCAAGCATGGTTCCACTCTTATCGATTCTCTGTCTAAATTCACCATCTATTTTAACATCCATTGAGCAATCACCATTGGAATTTATATAACCCTTTGCAGCAACATCATTAGCTCGTTTTTCTGAAGTAGTTTTAGTGCCTTTTCTTAGAGGATGACTTAAATGCAAGGAACTAGTCCCAACACTCTCAGATGTAGATGGCCCCAGATCTGCTGAAATGCAATCTCTGTCCAACAAGTATTCTCTGCTAAGATTCTTTGTGTTTAAAGTGCGCCTTTTGTTTCTTTTGTGTTTCTTCTTCTTCTGCAAACTCAAGGATGCCCGGAAAAGGAAGTGTGAGTGAAGCTGCATGCTTGCCACCTTACACTTCAAATGCTTCTTTTTTAGCTTTTTGTGGAGCTTGCAATTATGAGCTTCTGTGTGCAATCCATTTGTCTCAATTGATAAGCTAGATAATTTAACTGATTCATCAAGTTCAACTTTTTGAACCCTACCACTAGCAGCCTCAACCAGTGAAGTACCAACGGTGCTTCCATTGGGTGTATGTCCAACCTGGAAAAAGACAAAGAAAGAAGTCAAGACTTGTCCAAAAACCTAGAGACTTAAAGGTTAGAAATCAGGAATAATAATGAATTCCTGACTGATTTCAAAGCTTGGTTGTTTTGGTGAACTTACTGGGTCCATTTCCTTCAATGTTTTGTCATTCAGATCTTCTGATGGAACAATATGTGAAACAAGATTAATCTGCCAAATAAAAGGATTTATATGTCAGTATGAAACATGGTGAAAATCCCACCAACAAAAAACTGAACCTAGGAAGCATATGTAGAAAACATTATCTTACTTTCTGCGAGGTCTCATCTGTGACATTTTTAGCAGTAGAGGAGCTTTGGACATCATTGAAGTTAGGTGATGTTGCCACTGAGACACTGGAGTCATTCTTTGACTTTCCTTTCTCATTGTAATCATTAATTTTGCCCTTAGGTGTATTTTCAAAGTTGGGAACATCACCATTACAAGATGGAGCTGGCTGCGACAGGGCTTCTATTGATTTTGGCTTACTAACAGGAAGCCCTTCTGGTGGGTTGTTTGATAATGGCACCTTTGAGAAATTTTCTGATACAGAATCCTTTTTCAGCACCACGCATTCTGTCTTTATCAGGCAATTATCTTTCTGAAGTGACACTTCCTTCATAATGGGTACTGTTGATGGAACAACATTCGATGCATCTTTTCGAGTAACAGCAGCAGGGGTTGCACTACTTAACCGTTTCTCAACTGGACCATTTTGAACTGCCTCCTTTAAAACGTGGTTGAAAGTGGAAGATGTCCTGTTTCCATTAGCATTTGCTTTCAAATTCTCCTTCTGAGCAACATCAGTGGGGGGTTTCCTAGGAACAATATTTCTTCTATCACGAACATAAAACAACATGTAAGCTTGCTGTTCTAAAACTCTCCTCTCACTGGCTGGGGAAACCTGTTTACAACAAGTTAGAGAAAACTCATAAGAAAATAGGAAGGGGGTGCTATTGATGCTGATAATAACACATATATTTACTATTTTAACAACCCCTACAAATTTGCATAAATACTTGGTGCAACCCTCAACTTCCCAAAATAAACACTTCAGCAAGCAAAAATCCTTAACATAATCTGATTTGGCAATTTTTGTAACTGATTGTTTACCCCAGTATACTTCCTGTATACTGGGTGAATCCTTTTTCTGATTTATATATATTTTTATTACTTATCAAGAAAAAATCCTTAACATTATCTCCCAAATTCCTCACAGAACACAGCACAAGTACACCCCTTAAATTTTGAACCACTCCTAATCTGGCACACAGAAGCAAGGGTGGAGTAACAAGACTACAAAAACCATTAAGGGGTGTAGTCAGTGCTCTCTACAAAAACTCAGGAAAATACCCTCATTCAGCGAAATCTTGTTCAGCCGAATCTAGGTTTTCTAAATTCAAAATAGAATCTTGAGGGAAATGATTGCAATATTTTAGGAAATGTTTAAATTTATAGTTATACACACACAACAACATAGATTACATCTACCATCTTGCTTTCATTTCTTTTCTTGTTTGTGCTACAGTGGTAGGGGAGTCCTTGAATCCTTTCATTCAAATCTAAATCATCAACAAGAGTGGTTTTATCCAAAATCTGAAACGGACTAGTAGATAGAAAGTTATTTTCCACACCTGATTGTCATTGAGATAGTACCAGAAGCCATTTGAAGTGCGAACAAAGCAAGTATAATGGCCATAATGGGTGTTCCAACCATCATGAACCAAAACCCCATAAAGAGTATATTTCAGATCTCCCTCCTGCAAAGTATGAAAAAACTTAATGTTAAATTATTACACAACCATGACACGAAAGTTATCAGCACATTCGACAACACCAGGCATACCACACAAGAAAAACAAAAACAAAAACAAAAAAAAAAAAAAAATTCATGCAAAAATCAACCTCAGCAAACAGCTTTGTCCAGATAATGATCCAAGTGGAATCCTAACAATCTGGTCAATTCAAAAGGGAATACATTTTCCATCTCTGCAACCAGGAATCACATTGACACTAGCATCATATCCAGTACCATATGCAGCAGATAGTTCAGAATGCCATTGCTACTTCCTTTCACAAGCAATGGTCGTCAATCATTGCTCTCTATTCTTTACAGGTAAATACAACATGCACACTCAAATGGAATTGAACCAGTGACTGCACCCACCACCTCATTTATGAGGAGACACTACTTGGTCCAAAGTCCACTGGCGTGATGGATGTCAATAATTTCAAGCGCAGCTTCAAGTTGATTTAAGTACAAGTTCTAGGCATTATCATACTAGTTACCAAAACAACCAAAAAAACCAGGCCTGTGAAAAGATGAAATAACTTCTCCTAAAAGTAGGAAGTACACATTAAACATTATTGACATTTGTCAAAGCACTCAAAGAGATACATGAACCCAAAATAAAAGGCATGTACTAAATGTCTGCCCAACAAAATTAATATTTTGGCACAATTCTCGAGGATTGTATATGCCAGATTGGCCTAACAAGCTTAACCTATTTTCCACGACATTATTCATTCAATTCTCATTTCCCCAGTTTTCCATAGTTTCAATCTATAAAAGCAATATTTCAATCTCAATTCCACTCTTTGTTGGAAGAAAAATAAAAGTTAATCCATCAGATTTTAGTCAAAACTAAAAAATACATTAACATATTAGATGCCCTTTGTTTTTTTAATAAATGTTCAAATGGCTATTCTTATGAACTCTAGGGAAAAAAATGTGAAATGATATTCTTATGAACTCTAGGGGAAAAAATGTGAAATGAAAAAACTTACGTAGGAACCACTGACAAAGGGTTTCAAATCTATTGTAGGACCAAAATGAACTTTCTTTTTAATCTTCTGCCCAGGATCATGTGAATGAAAACGCTTTAAATGAATGGCTAGGACATATGGAGCCTTGTGCACAGTAAGCTGTTTGAGAGCCCTAACTTTCTGCTTGCATTGTTGGCACTGGTATTGCCTCTCCCCTCCATCTAACTGCTCTGCAGCAGTGAAGTTCGCAAGTGCTTTATGCAAGGAATCTGCCTGGACTATTTCAAGACTCAAATCCAAGAATGGATCAAATTTATTGGAGCAATACGAACATTGCAAGCATTTAACCTGCAGAAGTAACAAGAAAACTCATCGAATAAATCTAAGTAAAAAAATTTCCAAGCTCATTTGCAACATGTCTAAAAACTCTCTAAAACCAATTCCCAAAAAAAAACAGGTTGGCCATTAACAAATATGTCAAATATTATACCAGGTAGAAACAAAGGGTTACCTGACTCCTGAGGCGACCTCCGAAGATCTTGTGTACCAAACTCTTCTCATAAGCACCAGGGGATTCACTAGGCACTCCAGAAGGTAAACAGCATTTATGCATTGATTCCAGCAAGTTTACCATGTACTCATGAGCATCTTCCTGTCTAGCTTTTCGAAAATTCCGTGATATGCCTAATTGTGTGGTTAAGATCAAAGCAAATGTTGAAATTGTATAAATTTAGATGTATATTTTTTTTTCTAAGGTAGTTGTATAAATTTAGATACAATTACCAAGAACCAAAACACCTCTTTTTAGTTTTCTTCACCAACCTCCTCATTGGCTAACACAGTATTTTTGGTTAAAATAATCAATAAAATTTCATCAACAGTCATCATGACAAAACACTGAACATTCCATTCAATTATCAAGGAAAAAAAAATACACTTAGAAGAACAGAAGGATACACTGCAAGTTCCTGACAAAATCGTTAGGTGCTAATATTCTTCCGGTTGACTGAAGAGCACAGCTGACATGCTTTTGGATGGCGCACAAAACACAAAACCCAGCAATATGGCCTTCATCAAACAAGGAATGAAATTAGAAATGACATGAAACCTGCACTCAAAATTTTAAACCCAAAACCACATAATGTAGAACCTGTGACCGTCAAGAGGCAATGTGGTTACCAACTATTCAAGAAATTAAAAGTTCACTTACTTTTCCTACTGAACTAAGTCAACGTTTAAACAAACGAGTTAGGGCCTTCATTCTGTAATGAAAGTGGGATCAGTCAAAGAAGCCAGAATCTCACATACCGAATTGAAATGATAGTAATCCATATATTTTTAAAATATGAATCGTCTATGTTCCCACCACACCAAAGCCACTGTGGCCGAACTTTATCCTTTTCAAGATGTCTCAGGATCCAGACCAATAGTTAAAGCTGTAAGTCTATCAATGGTGGATACATGCGATAGGTAGAATTTAGGCATATCTACTTGTGCCGAAGATATTACATGTATCCCCAAAAATCTAAACCATGACAAGAATGCTACAGCCCAATTGCTGGTGTGAATCAGTGCACTTATTCTTTGAAGGGCTCCTTAAGTCACATGAAAACTGCAATTATGATTGGGAGTATAGAGAGATGGAAGAGAAGAGAGTAGAGATTTTCTTTCCACTTGATTGGATATCCAGGAGGGAAATAAGAGAAAATCATGGCAAATTTCCTCTAGAACCTTTCTTTATAAGGGCATTTTGGCATCATAATAAAATTCATTTAAAGCCAATGCTTCCTACCCAAATTCACCCACTTTTGGGTGGAAAGATTAGTAGGCCAAATTTGCCTTTTTAGTACATCCCTCTACCTCCAACCTGACCCATGAGTACTTTTGGGTGGGATGCTTCCCAAGGCAGCCATCCAATCATTTTTTTAAAAATGATAATAATTGAGGGAGGGGGGATTTGAACTCTATACGTTTCCATTGGTAGTTGACCAACAAGGCACTGGGCAAGGCAAGCATCCAATCACACGAGGACCTCAATAGAAACTCTTTGTTTACAAAATGAGGTCACTCAACCCCATCAGAAATCCTTATGTTTCTTCCGCGCTAAAGAGTCCCCATTACACATAATCAAACAGCGAGCCATGCTTTGACAACCATATCTCTAAAAAAGATGCTTTTAATATGGTAGGAAACATCTTTATGCAGGGCTCATGAAGGATGCAAGTTTTAGACAATGTATGAGTATGCATCCAGATATATCTAGATCTACAGCACAAATACATACAAATTTTCATTTTTAGCTAAATTACATTTTCATTCAAGAAAATGGCTCAAGTTTAAAAAGTTGCAAGTTCATCCCTAAAACTATGAAGCACGGGTGCGTTTCGGGACTCGGGTGCGGGTGCGGGTGCGGGTGCGGGACTCGGCAATTTTTGAAAAAGGTGGGTGCGGGTGCGGCAGGACTCGGCGATTAAAAAATTATTAAAAATATTTTTACAATATATGTTTAATATATTGCTAAGCATACTTTTACTTTTTCACATTATATAAACAAATACCAAATTTAAGAGCAACAGTAGATAATAACTAAAACATGATGTTCATAAATTAAATATAATCCACAAGATTGAAATTTTGAAAATTTGAGGGACGGAGTGAGAGAGGGTGTTTGGGAGTTTTGGACGAAGTGTGAGGGTCTGAGGGGGTCTGGGTATTTAGGTTAAGTCAAATGGTGCGTTTTGCACCTTTTTTTTTTTTTTTTTTTGTGAATTTCGGCCCAAATCGGGCCGTTTCGGCCGATTCGGCCGATACCGGCCGATATTGGCCGATACCGGCCGATACCGGCCGATATCTGCCGATACCGGCCGATATCGGCCGATACTGCCGATACGGACCGAGTCGGCCCGATTCGGGCCGCGTCGGCGCCGATTTCGGCCGCGTCGGCGCCGATTTTAGCCGCGTCGGCCCGCGTCGGCCCGATTCGGGAATCGCCACGTGGCACGACGAGGCACGGACGCGCGGTCTGCGGCGTCCCTCCCGCGTCGCCGCGTCCCGCCGCGTCGGACGCGGGTGCGCTCGCCTGGGAGCCGCGTCCGTGCATCCCAGCCCTAAAATTTTTAAAAAGTATCAATTTTAACTCCATCCGTCTGCCGTTAATTTTACGCATTTTTGCCCCTGATGGCATGGAACCTCACCAAGGCAGGGCCCCTGGGACCCACCCTTGGGTGGTAACTAGTAAACCCCAGATACACGACCCCACCTGCCAAATCCGTTTATCAGGTAATCCAAGGAATGCTCCTAGTGGGGGGGATGTCTAAGTCTATAGCTCAGCCCAAGCCTCCCACCACTAGTTGGCACCCTGACAGACTGTGCCATGCCAGCACCCTGTTTGCCAGGTATGCAATTTCTTTAATGGTAGATAGACAGAGTGACAAAATTGATAACTTGTAAAAAATTTCAAGGACAAAATTGATTCTTTTTAAATTTTGACAGACAAAACCTGAACTTGGACCAAATTTCAGGGACAAAAGTTTATTTTGGCCTATACTTTTCTATTGAAGTGTGCCCTTGGGGACATAAAGGTGGGGCCGGGGGTTACTCACAAGAATTTTGATGCTTGCTACTTTGCAGGTATGCTGCTAAAGGCTCTGTGTATGTTAGACACTGCAATACTGAATTGAGGAAACAGGTATTTCCAAGATTTTGCAGACCAGCACCCTGAAATTATTCACACCATCATATCATTATTGAGCCATTGGATAACTTCAAAACCCAAATAAAAAATCAGTAAAATTGAACTGCTTAAAAAATAAAATAAAATAAAATATTAATCCAATTGAACCAGAACAAAATTGGAAGCCAAATATAAATAAGAAGAAAAACAAATAATAATTCTCGAGCAAAATATTACCAAATTGAGAGGAAGACTTTCAAAATTTATAAATTATAAACACAATTGAACAGAAATCAAACCATACAAGGGGAAATCAAACTCAATGAACATTCCTACAATTGTAAAAATCACACTGCATTTAAATTAATCAATTTAGTATGAAAATCAAATAAATTCATAAAAACAAACTACACATTTAAATCAAACTAAAAGGTAAAATTTCCAAATTACACACCTCAATTAAATCAGAAAAAAAAAAAAAGAAAAAAAAGAACCTCAAGAACTTTACCAGCTAAAAAATAGCATATTTTACATTAGGCATTAAAAATTAAAAAACCAAACTTTACAACTAAATTCCAAAAAACAATCCAAACCCAGATGAAAAAACCACATGCCTAGCAAAACCCAGAAATAAAAAAACAAAAACCCCTTACAATTTTCCGCACAGTGATCCCAAAGCTGAGCTCAGGATCCAACCCATTTTCCAAAAACTCCGACCCATCTCCTCTCTTCCCCTGAGAACCCAATTGACCCGACCCGGATCGCCTTTGATCAGAACCACCACCACCCGGGTTCAGGGTCTCGAGCCGGAAATCGGCTGCGGCGCCACCATTACTAAAGCCCTTGAATGGCTTCCTTGCCGGGTGGAACTCGATTTTCCGCTGGAATAGAGAGGAGGAGGATCCGGATGACGTCGAAGCGGGCGAAGGATCCGATTGCTGGATATCGGATCCCAAGCTAGCTAGTAAAGTCTCGGACATTTTTTTGTGGAGCTCAGATAAAAATTGGTGTTATTGAAAAAAAATTGTTGTTATTGGGGTTAGGTTTTTATTGTAGAGGTGTGAGGGAGAGGTATGAAACGGTGGCGTTTGGTTTGTTGGGGGCTGGGTTCGAGAAGCAGAGGCTTTTTTCGGCTACTCTGCGAAAGAGAAGGAGAAAAGTGGGAGTGATAGTTGCTATTAAACCCTACGCTTGTCTAAGATTTTGGTCTAGTCAACACTACTGCGGCCGCGTCACACTTTACTAATTCTCTTCTTCTTCTTTTTTTGGTTTTTTTAACACACAATTTAATGAAAATTTTATGAAAGGAAATAAAAATATTACAATGATTTAATGGTTTTTCTTTTTTAGAATCTACAAAATTTCATCCTAGTTAAGTAAGAGAATATATATATATATATATATATAGTAAGGATTACTAATTATACTAATATATATATATATATATATTTATATATATAAAACCGAAACTTTTGATATTTTCACAATTTTTTATGTCAGCATAATATTTAAATAAAATTACAATTTTATTTAAATAAAATTATTTTTGTTTAGTCCAAACTTAACAAAGAGTGAAACTTTATCTCTATAATAAGTCCATCTTAAACTCAAACTCATCATTATCAATTTTTTAAATAAAATGTTTTTTGTTTAGTCCAAACTTAATAAGAAGTAAAATTCTATCTCTCTAATAAGTTCATCAGAAGTAGAATTATATTTCTCTAATAATTTCATCTTAAACTCAAACTCATCATTATCGTTTTTTTTAAACAAAATTATTTTTGTTTAATCCAAAATTTTATAAAACTAATGCCTCTGAAGCTTTCACAATATTTAAATAAAATTGTTTTAGTCAATCTCACAAATAAATAGGTTCCCGTGCATAGCACGAATTATCGACTAGTTATATATACATATACACCATTACAACTCCTCTTACCTTTTTTTTTTTTTTTTTTCACTTTATACTTCACCAATTATAATTGGATTTGACTTTTCTTATAAAATAATTAAAATTTAAAATACAAAAACAAAATCAAACATATTAACATATTACAAATATGGAACATAGAGTAACACAAAAAAAAAAAAAAAAAAAAAAAAAAGATATACATGATGTAAATCTAGATTTTTTAAAATATAATATTTTATAATATAATTTGAATGGATGTAATCTTTTTTTTTTTTTTTACAATTTTGAATATGTTTATAATGTATGCAATCGATAGCATTTATAAGTTAATAAGTTCTAACACAGCTTTTTATTATATAATATGATTTGAAAATGAGCTTATGTAATATTGCAATGCGTAATTTTATTTTGAATATTTTTATGATAATGTCCAAAGGACTAATTATTATATAATTTTATAGTAGGGGCTGGGTTTGGATCCCGAGCCCGAATGATAGAAGAATTCATGCTCAAATAGCCCAACACAATGAATTTGTAAAGAGTGGACTTAAAGACTAGGCTTTAATGGATCGAACAATGCGCATAGTGGAATAAAGATAGTAAGAAAATAAGGAAAAACAGACTTTGTGCAAAAAAAACCTTTCTCGACAAAATCCGAGGAGAGTGGTTCTTAAGTATATTTCTTTTAAACTTGAATACAATTTTAGTTATTGTCACTACAGTGTTTTCTCAACAGATTTCCCCATCCAATCTCCCTGGAGAGTCTCTCATATTATATAGCTCCCTTTAGATGATCTCGGCTCTCCATTTGTTGATTGTCCAGGCTACTACTTGAGTGTTTATCCCATCAGACACCTTCTCAAATCTCTTGTGAGTTGCGACATCCAAGGCAGCACTGTTCAAGGATCTTTTCCATATAAATACAGCCAGGAGATTTGGTAGGATGCATTAAATGTGGTGGCAGCTACCATCTCTTTAGTCATGTCAGGGCTAACCCATTTTTTGAAACTCTTTTTCTACAGTGTGACCTCCTCTAGTAACATGCCATTGACATAGCCTTACTGTCCGAGGGTGTGGCCTCCTTGGAACTGCAATGGCCTCCTTAGGTTTAGGTATGACACGTGGCAATGTAACCTTATCAAATTTCTATTCCCCACATTTATAAATCCCAAATTTTCATATATATTGACTTTTTTATGTTTAGATAAATTTAATCGTAACTCATGTGAATTTGTCTTACTTTGAGTTAATGGATATTAGAAATTGATTAAACCCGTGAATTGAACCAATTTTAAATTCTAATATTTTTATTAAAACATTTTTTGAAATTAAGATTTAATTTGAAACCATCCCAAGTCATACAAAAATTAAGTAATTTATTCAAGTTTCTAATAACCACTCAGTACAAGGTAGTGCAACCCCTTGTCAGATTGAGTAATTTTGTTATAGTTTATAACATATCATTACCAAAAAATGTCAAAATTTAAATTATTAATTGGTGTGAATCATTAGAGATATAATGTTTAATTTATTAAAAGTTAAATCTTTTTTTAAGAAAAAGTAAAAGTTAAATCTAATTATTAGCTATTTTGTGTAATACATTCATTATATTCATATGTATGTAAATAAAGAAATATATCATTTTAGCTTACTTATTCACAAACTTTAAATATTACAACTAGATGACTATAGTCATTTAGAGCGAGATATTTAAATTTTTGTTTCTTTATAAAATAATAATACAAACAACTCCGGTAGTTAAGCCTATCCCAAAAAAAAAAAAAAACTCTGGTAATGTGTTTCATTGTCAAACATTTTATAAAATATGTAAATTGCTCATTTTTTCAGTAAGAATAAAAAATATATATTTGTTAACTTGTTTATATATTTAGCTTTATATTTCTTAAGTTATCTTTGTTATTGTGATAACAAATAATTTGTTAATGCTCATTACATATAAAAAATTCAACACAATGGAATCTATCGAAAAGGGCATATCTAGTTCTATGGCACAAGACGTCAATAAAATCTTCCTTGAAATTTATCCTTGTATTAATAATATGTTTTGGAATTTAACCGAGTTTGGATTAATATTATATAGCTAAGTAGTTCTAAATTGGAAGGACAATTGACAATAAACTAGAAAGGATTTAAAATACTTGGTAGAAAGTTAGACTGAATTATTTATAATGGCTTCACTTTTTTTCTTTTTTCTTTTTGTGAAACTTCGAGTCAAATTTCATTAAAAGCATTCATTTTAATTATCTAATATTGATATATGAAAATTTTACTATGAATATGTTTTTTTTTTAATGTATCATACCTATTTAATTTTAACTGTTGGTTTATAATTTATGAAATAGGTTATGAGGCTGACTTATTAAAAAAAAATTTGTATGTAACATATAATGATCTACTTATATATATATATATATATATATATTCTAGAGTCTTATATTAAAAAAAAAAAAAAAAATCCAAGAATAGGCACTAGAGACCCTATCCACATTACTTCTTTGGTCAACACAATAATGCTATTTGTGGGCCTATCCACTAACTATTACAATCCACGCGTTTCACACAATTTTCGTTTGCTTTATATATGGAAGGTAGTCCAATGGAAGGCCCATATGGCATAAAGTTAAAAATTTGGAACATTTCACGAACAAAAACCTATATGGATTTCTAATACTTGAGGGATGGATAATTCTGACTTGAGATTTGTTACATTGTGCATACGAGGACTTCTCCAATGATATCATTCAAATCATTCAAGAAACTTTCTTATCTAAACAGTCCATGCCGCTCCATAAATTTTTTCAAGGTACTCATTACAAATTTTAAATTTAACATAAATAAAACTCGAATATATTGACATCACCAAACACACAAAAAAATCGCGTGCAAATACATAAAGTTTTAAAATTTTATTTTACGAGTATTTCATATTTTGAAATCATTGTATAATAGCTTCATTATTAATACTATGGGGACGCGTTTTGGATCCTGGGCCCACAGTATAATAGGATCCAGGCCCAATAAGCTCAATACAATAAATTTGTAGATAATAAGTTGGAAAACTAGGTTCTAATGAATAGGACAACAGTTAGAATGGAGTTTAAAGAATAATCAAACAAAAATGGACTGGATTTATCAAAGTAAATTGGTCCTCGACGCAATTCGAGGAGGTATGTTCTAGTATATATTGATTGAAAATGGTTACTGATATGGTTCAAGCTACTACAATGCTTTCTCTTACAAATTTCCAATCTTCTCTCTATGGAGGGTCTCTTCCATTATATAATTTACTTTGGATAATCTTGACCCTACACTTGTTGATCATTTAAACCACTACTTAAGTGCTTGTCCCATCGGACACCCTCTCAGGCATTTTGTGAGTTGAGGTGGACAAGAAAGCTTTGTTCAGGAGTCTTTTCCACATTAATGCAGCCAGAAAGTTAGCTGTAGAGTATTTAATGCGGTGGCAGCAACCTTCCCTCAGATATTTCTAGATTTCCATCCCTCTTATAAGTTCACAATACATGTCCCCATTAATGGAATTTCCTGGAAGGTCACTTTGGACAAAAGGATATACATTTGGTCTATGCTTCACTTATCCGATGAGACACTTCTCCTCGAACTATTTCCCCCAAGCTTTCCATTTGCAACATACTCAAGGGACTCTAAACTTAACATCCTCACTACCGTTTATTTGTACTCGGATCACCCCATATTCTCGGCCAAGGCCCAAGGCCTAATATATAATTTGGGCCCTCATCCCTACAAATACTATTTAGCTACATTTTTTTAATATACACAACCAAATGGTCATTATAATATTAATCTCTGATTCAAGTACTAACATATTGCCTAAATAAGTAACAATATAAACAAATGCATCATCATTTTTTATGATCTATTCTAACCAATTTTTGTATTTTTTAAACTAATCAGGATTAAATCGATGTAACACTCCACTAATTTATTTTTTAGGAAAATCATGGCCAAGAGGTTGACAAAAACCTTTGCAAATACTTTTTATTATTATTATTATTATTATTTTCATCCTGATCATTAGATGAAAATATGAGACATTTTCTTATAGGTGCTTGGGATCTAAAAGAAGACTATTTAAGTCAATACAATTTTTCTTCGAAGATGAATCTTGCAATACAAGTGATAGCCAAAAAATAAAGGGTAAACTATAAGTTCATTCAACATAAGCATTAGGCCGTTACATGAATCATGTTCAATAAAATATTAATGCGTTGTTTTAGATTTTGCACATGCATATGTACAAGATGTATCACATAAATCCAACAAATTCAGCTAAAGATGAAAGCAAGCACTTACCGACTAGCTATTTGAAAATATGCATTAAAAAAAATACGATTTTAAAATATGCCTTTTGAAAACAATTAAAAATATCAAAATTAAACATTTGATTTGGGCTTTTAGGCTAATCTGTTTGTTTGGGCTTTTTAAAAAAAAAAAAAAAAAATGCTATGTTTACAGTATTTTCACAACAAATTCTAAGTGGAAATTTGTTATTGGTTCTAATTTACATACTACTGAAATTTATTTTTTGTCCATCAATAACAGTCCGTAACAACCTGTTACTTAAAATTTGTTGTAAAAGTGTTGTGAATATAGCATTTTTTGCAATTTTTTTGTTCAATCTTCAACGGAGTAAAATTTTGGAGAGCTCAAATCTTATTTTTTAATGGGCTCAAAATTTTAGCTTAGAATGTTCAAAATTTTTTTTTTTTGGGTGGTCAACAACCCATATTAATTTGAAATTCATTTTTTTAAGGTATATATTTTTTTTTTTCAAGTCAAAGTGGTCTTGTAGATGATTTCTTAATCCAAATCTATTGATCAAGTAAAATAAAATTTCAAAAAAGAACCAATTTTTATTGTTTTGTTAGAAGGAAAAGTTTACACTTAATATAAGCCACAAGTAATTAATACACTAGTTTTTAAACATTTTGTAGTAGATTTTAGCATTTTCCTTAGGACAAATCGCATTGTTTCTTCTTTTCCACACAAAAAAAAAAAAAAATCTCATTGTTTGTAATGATCATATACTCTGTATTTCTTAAGAGAAAAAAAATATTTATTTATTTATTTTTCTCACGTTGTGATTCGTGACGAAGAATTGAAGCAAATTGGATGAACTTAGTGGTCCTAACATAATCACATTTCGTATATGTAGGGCTGATTTGTAGATTTATAATCAAGTGTTTAAAAATCGTGAGTCCCGACCAAGTTGGGCCAGGCTTTTTTCAGTAATGGGCCTAATAGCCAGTACTACACTACATCATAAATTAAAGCCTTGGGCCATTCTTTTGTCTTCCCTCCACGTGGCTACTACATCATCCAAGGCCCAATAACGCTAACACCAGTTAGGTTTTGGGAGTGCCGTTAACATGGTCCTAGTTAGAAACTTTTTTTTTTTTTTTTGGGTTTGAGAAGGGTCATATTTAGAAACTAGATAATCTAATGCGAGTGTTTTTTAAAAGTAATTATGTAAAATTTATAAATAATAAAAAAGTAGATTCTTCTATTAAAAAAAATGTACGAAATAATAGGAATTATTGTTGGAAACTAATGTAACTTTTGGCTATCCAATTATTTTGAAGAAAAATATATGACCTTCAAACTAGTTTAGAAGAATCTCTTTTAACTAGTTATGTAGTGATTTACAAAACTATAAATTTATATTATTTAAATAAACAAGTCACATGATTTATTAAAAATATCTTGTTACTAAAACTATACAAATGATGTTTTTAACTGTCATATAATGGGTTGGGAAATTTTCTAAAATTTTATTCCAAACCAATTTGGAGTTGAACTCTTTTCCAAAACATGTTGGCCTTCTCTTTAAAAGATTAGGTAGATAAAAGCACTAATAATTCACAAGCATTGTGATTTTCATGTGCTTGATTTTTGTTTTGTTGTCATACAATGCTTCTGTGAGGACAGGGAAACTGAGCACGTTTATTGGGTTGTGGGCCGTGTTGAGGACAATCAAACACTTGAGGATGATTAAAGGGATTGTATAAACCTAAATCAATGGGCCGAAGAAAGTAGAGGAGAATGATGAAGCAGCTGAGGTTCTCGAGGAGCTGAGCCACCTCAGGAGAGCTTTAGGGAGTTAACCATTTTGGAAAGATAAACTTCAGGAAAAGTAGTAGAGTTAAGGCAACAACAAAAGAAGAAATATTTGAAAAGAAGGTTGTCACCATCACATTAAATGCACTACACCAAATGAACTAGCCGCATTTATGTAGAAATGACACCTGAATAATGCCATTCCAACTCACAACTCCTCACAAAGCTTCCAGGAGGTCCTAATGGGAAAAGCATCCAATAGATTTCCTAAAAAATCAACAGATGGAGGGTTGAGATGTAGAAGTAAGGGACTATATAAGGAAATGACTACCATAAAAAATGGGTTATATAATCTAAGAAGGAAGAGAAAAAGAAGAACACATGGTACACAGATAAGCTTGATTCAATATAAGAATATCTCATCCTCGGACCTGACCGAGGAGCATTATTTCCATCAATTCATATTTTCAGTCTTATTAGCATGGATCCTATTAGCTATGGCCCATATTTAATTTGTTAGGAAGGTTTCTTATAAGACCCATTCTCTAATAAATATATTGTTTTGGACTTGTTGAGCTATCTTCCACATACTTGGTGGGTTGAAGTTCAAATTAAAGTCCTTATAGCTTCTATAGTTCTACTGTTTGTAACCCATTTTAGATTCTTCTCTGTTCCATAATGTAACTAGTGAATTGCGTGATGCATTTCATTCTTGATAAATTTCGAGTTTCAGATCAACATAGTTTAGCATATCAATTACTCTTTAAATTATTTCTCATTTTTTATTTTTCTCTTTTGTTGATATTGCTACAATTTGATGCATTATTTTTACTTAAATAAATTAACTCATGCATTTAAGCAGGATCGAGCCCATTATCAAGGATGGATCATGGAATGCCATTTGGGGACTAAAATATGACGCTTTAAATATATATTTCTATAGATAAATAAACAAATCACACTTAATTTTTTTTTTTTTTGAAGGCAATCGCACTTATATTTGAAAGTGGAATAACAAAATTACAATACTCTAATGGTAACATTACATCTCAGCAATCAAACAATAACGTTTAGACTTGAAAATAACTTAACAGCATCGTTTGAACTAGTGACTTAAGTTGGATTACTCGGATGACAATATTTTTGGTAACTGAGATATTACTCAAGCAATGACACCATTTTGTATATAAAAAAAAGGTTGGAGGCTGTGTTCTTTAGCTCTGTTCTTCTCCTCCACACTGCAAGCCTGAGATTCAGTTAGCTTAGATATTTTCTTGTTATCACGGCTGTAAACTTGTAATCACAGAGGTATTCACTGCTGCAATTATGGAGATCGTTAGAAAAATTGTTCTTGGTTAGTTAGGTTGGGAATCCAAAGCTTATAAGTTACTCTTATGAAGCTCTATAAATAGAGAATGACTGTATTGTATTTTATTTAGTGCCTTCCAATATATTTTTTCACACAAGAGTTATTCAGAATTTCTCTCTACTTGTTAGTTTTGCCAATTTTTTATTTTCTTTGAACCTTGAGTTCTTACAACATTTGCATATAGCTTAAGTCCCTTCACCCTATATTATTTAAATGATCCCTTTAAAGACTTTGTAACGTCTCAATTTGTGGTCCAAACGTATGGTATGATGGCCCAATGAGCCCAAGACAAAAAAATTTTAAAGAGTGGGTTGGAAAACTGGACCTTAGTAAATTTGGGCAACGATTATCACAAGTTCAAAGAATATTTGAATTAAACTTTAGAAACAAATGAGAACAGACACTTAGTCCGAGGAGCTTTTCTTTTATGTAGATTGATTTTTTTCTGTGTACAATTGTCAATAAGCTTCTTATCCTTTTCTCTAGAATTTTTTCCTCCCCCTTTCATAGAGGATTCTTTACATTATATAGCTCCATTGGGATTATCTTAACCCTACACTTGTTGATCGTTTGAGATATCACTTGAGTACTTGTCCCATCAGATACCTCTCCTAGTTTTCTGTGAGTTGTAGTAACTAGAACTCCATTGTTCAGATGTCTTCTTCACATAAATGCGGCTAGGAAAGTGGTTACAGTGAATTTAATGCGGTAGTAGCAGCTTTTCCTTAGATATTTTTGTGTTTCCCACCCTTTCTTTCATATTCATAACACACATCCTCATCTCTTGAGTTTCTTGGAAGGTTCCTTCAGCTGCTGGGATACAAATTTGAAATATGCTAGCCATATGTGAAAGGGATTTCCTCCTCGGACATTCCTTCAGGTGTCTCTTACCTATGAGGTCCCACACTGGGTCTTTACTAATTACTGGCAATTTTCTCGGACATTTTAGTGTACTCGAATAGGCTCATGACCCAACATATTATTTCAGGCCTTTGCCCTTATAGACTTCATTCCCATTTTTTGATTACCCTTTAATAACTTTTTATAGAAAAATTTAAATTCTAGATGTATCATTTTTCACCCTAGAAAGTGCCAAATTGAGCAATAAGATTCTTTGATAATTTTGTTTCACAACTTGTTGAGACACATGTTGCAATCGATGGATAATTAATCTAATACCATTTTTATATGACTTATCATTATCGTTGCTTTTATTGTGCACCAACCATTATTTGTCGCCTAAAAAGAGAGAAACTAATGCTAATTCAAATTGGGAGGAGTTAGCATAACTTACCGAGGACACATCTCCCAAGTGTGCAGTGACTTTTTTTTGTGTGGCTGAAGTGTGCAATGACTCCATCATGAGATTTGCCCTACAATAAATGGGTCACTGATTTCAGCATGTGATTACGGGTGCCCTTCTGAGTGGCTCTGGGCCCATAAAGTATTCTTGAGGGTTCCCCTCGTGTAACACAGGTCAGATTGACTGCAGCCTTGTGGACCCACAATGTATTAATATTAAGCCCATCGAATTGAACAAAGGGGATCCTCCTACTAATGAATACAAAACTTGTAAATATAGAAAAAAAAAGTTTGTAACTTGTTCTAGCTAAAAGAATGCATACTAATGAGCATTTCAATCTTGGTTATCCGGAAGGGAATTCACTTGGGGCCCTTGATACGGAAGCAAAAGCTTTTGAAGTAAGGCTTTCAATTTGCTAAAGACATGAGTATTCATGATTTCATATTGGAATGTGACTCTCTCGTTATCTTTCGGACTTTGAGTGAACATTCTCACTCTTTCTTTAGTTGCACCCATTGCTTAAGGGATGATATTCTTTATGCATAAATTCTATCGGGTTGAAATTTCCCATGTACGTAGATAAGACAATTGCCCTACTAATTTGTTAGCTAAACATGTTTTAGATATTGTTGATTTTCCATGATGTATTGTTGTCCTTTATTTTGAATAAAGTTTGATGCTTTCCCTTTTTTAAAAAAAAGATAAAGACTATAATATCCGTGTGCTTGTCCTTCAATTCCATATTTTCTTTTTGGCAATACATATATATATATATATATATATGTTTGTTTTTGTTTTGTTTTGCTTTTCTCATTTTATTTTATTAAACTATAGCGGTATTAAAAGCAACGTAATTGTTTTTTTTTTTTTTTTAAGATAGATTGATATTGAGAGAGGTGGATGTGTACAAATATGTAACACCATAAAAGATGTCATAATCAATGACACTAGGTTTGATTAGTTTACCAAAAACTTTTCTTTTGTGCTTAATTGGGTTTGCAAAGAATGGACTAACCCAACTCCCAACCCCCGAATAAGCAAAGATGGACTAAAAAGTTTTGCTAAGTCAATTTCTATTCTTCCTCTCAAAAATTCTTATTAATGTCAAAGAGCTAGTGAGGAATGAGGATAGATAAGTTTGGCCTTAACTTGACCGTTCTTCCTAGTCGTCTTGTTTTGTTTTTTTTGGTTGTTTTCTTTGTTCTCTTTCTCTCACAAAAATAAAAAAACCAAAAAAACGAAGACCAGGACTTTGTGGGTCAATAACAAAGGATTCAATTGAGAAACTTATTTTGATTGGTCATAGCCTCATAGGTTCAACCAAACCCAACACCAAAGCTGGCCTACTCTTCATAGCATGGCATTGTTTAGGAACCTGAAGACACTTGTTTTTTGACAATTGAAGACACTTGTTTAAGGCTAACTTGAACTTGATGCGCCATGTTGATGTAATGTCAGGGCATGCATTAACTTTACAGGACCAGCCAAAGTCCATTTTTTAATACATGTCTAGGTAAGCTGTGTGCCCATGACCTTTTCAAAACTTGAACAACAATGAGCTTTTGGACCTAAGCTTACATTATTGTTTTGTCTATTCATTTTAAGGCAATTGCTTTGAAGATGCCAAACCCAATAATTCCATTATGCATCTAAGGTCCACCTTAATAGTTAGTGACTAAGAATTCCACCCTAAATATTAAAAGTCTTTAAATTCACACCTAGACGGTTACCATATCATTCATATTGTTTTCTTCGTTTCATACTACTTTTTTATTTCCTATGTTCTCATATTCAATGATAAGAAACTTTATCGGTTGAACTAATTGAAACCATTTTTTGTTTCATAATTCAATGATTACAACTTATGAGAATTTTAAAGTAAGAATTAGTTAAAGAGAAAGAGGAAACTATAAACTAAGAAAGATACTTGTGAATCAAATTGGCTTTCCTTTAAGCCTTTAATGGTACTTGCGTGATTGGGCAGAAGCAACATTGATAGGTACTGATAAGCAATGGGCAACTAACTTGAAAAGAAGGATAAGGCAAAAGTAAAACAATGATATCTGTAGTTTCTTTGAGTTTAAGACAACTTCTAAAGATGCCATCATGAATCATGAATGAAGCTTAAGGAGAAAAAAAAAATTGATTTTTTTTTGACAAAAGCTTAGAAGATAGCTTTAAGTAATCGTGGTTCATCATAATCCTTAACCATCCTCTTACGCTTTTGGGTTCTTGTCGTTTCACAGTAACATTTCTTTTGTTATATCATAACCTACCAATCAAAATCTACTCTATCATGAATTGATACTCACCACGGTGGTTTTTATTTTTTATTTATTTCAAATAATAAGGAAATTATAGAAGGTGAAAATTGAACATGGTCTTTTTCGTTTTCCTCCTCTATTTTATGCATATTTATTAGGTAAACTATAAGTTAATTTGGGGATAAACTATATATTAAATTACAACAATAAGATAAAAATTATAAGTTTATTGCAATAAAACTACATGAAGACGAATTTTAATTAAATTAAATAATAAAATATTTTATAGTCGAATAAAGAATCTAAGATTTATATAAACAAAAGATTTATATAAAAATCTTGATACTATAATAAAGAATGGGAAATAATTCTCTTCAATTGAATTTTCTCTCTTATTTTTAGTTAAATGTTCGATACCTAACATTTATATACCATATATCTTATGCCAAAACAAAAATTAAAGGGAATTTGAGGATAACTATCATCGAATTGGCATTATCTTAAAAAATAAAAAATACTAAAAAGTGTATGTTCCTTTCTTTGATGTCTATCCTAAACGTTATCAAATATTAAGAAAAGAAAAAGGAAAGAAACAAATTGTAGGATGCCTTTAAAAAAAGTCCTTGACTTGTTGTAAACATGAACACACGAACTGTCCATTATCTATGCATATGTTATCTATGTATTATAAAATCTAGGACTATAATAAAAGTTTAAAGTTAGGAAATGTTATATATTATATATATTGTGCCGTTTATAGCCCGCAATCGCGAATTGCGGTGGTTGTCGTACAAAAGGTTAAAGAATGCAAAGACAAATGAGAGAAAAAAAAAATCCTAATTTACGAACCAAAACGTTATTAATAAATAAATAAGGGGGCAATGAACTATTCGCTATCGATTGGAAGTGGTACTTCCTTGTCCCAAATGTAGGTTCATACAGGGGGTTCCCCCCCCCCCCCCCCCCCAACACCACAAAAAAAAAAAAAAAAACCTCATTTGTTATGTTGTGCAATATTTAAACTCAAGGAATTTTTTTTTTTTTTTAACAATATGTGAATGTATATGAGAAATGCTATGTTCATAATATTTTTACAACAAATTTTAGATGATAAGTTGTTACTTATTATTTCTGGTGAGTAAGAAAGCAATTTAAGTGGTGCGTTTAGATTAAAACCTAGGATTTATTGTGAAACTATTGTAAAAAATTGTGAACATAACACATCTCTACATATATTGATGCTTTTTATTTTTTTAATGTAAGAGGTGAAGTCAATAGTCTATGAATGGTGATAATGATTGATGAATACAAGATGGCTAAATGAATGGAACCTTGGGTTAAATCTTTCGTATAATTAACAAATCTTTGATGACAAGTTGTTACTTATTGTTTTTGGTGAGTAAGAAAGTAATTTCAGCGGTGCATTCAGATTAAAACTAATAACAACTTATCACTTAAGATTTATTATAAAAATGTTGTAAAAATGTTGTGCACGTAACATTTCTCTATATATATTAAAATTTTTTTTGGGAGAAACAAATATACACACAAGGGAGAGGAAAATGAGTTTTAACACAAAGGCACACCACAACTCTACTCAAAAGCCATGGTAACTTTTAAGAGAGGGTGAAACAAGTTATATTACACACAACACACTCTTTTAAGCAATGAGTGACAATTACCCATTCTTTTTTTTTGAGAAACAAACACACATACACACAAGGGAGAGGGAAAGAAATTCTAACATAAATGTACATCACAATTTCACTCAAAAGCCATGGTAACTTTTTTGTTTTTTATTTTTTTATTCTTATAATGTAAGAGGTGAAGTCAATAGTCTACTAATGAAGATGATGATTGATAAGTCTAAATGAGTGGAACCTTGGGTTAATCTTTCGTATCATACTATTATTAATATTATTAATAAAGAGGAGCCCTTATTAGCGGCAGGCCATCAGTGCCACTCAATCTCATTCTTGTTATGTTTTATTCTTACAGCTTTGGTTTAACAAATTAATTTAATTAATTTAACAAACAAGTATCATGAAAGAGGATTTTAATAATGTCTATTCAAATATAAATTGAATTACTATTATTATATTATTAATGAGATAGGGACTGACGTGAACCCTTATTAGTGATCAGGGGCGGCTTGATGTATTTGGGGGCCTAAAGCGAAAATTGGTTATCTTGTTTCATATATAAAATTACTATTAGTCAACATGAACCACCTAGAATTTTTTTTTTGTTTAAAAAAGTTTATAAACACAAAAAAATTTGACAAAACTTTTTACATTTTTTGATGTGACAGATTGATAGTAGTGAGTAAAAGAGTGATGTCAGTGGTGAATCTAGTTGAAAACTAGTAAAATAAAAGTTTGTTAACTTGACTATTGTGAAAAATATTGTGAATTTTTTTGTGAATTGCTTTTTTTCTTTTAGTAGTGCTACATTCAGGATATTTTTCATGACAAATCTTAGGTGTTAAGTTGCTTCTTGTTTTCTAGTTGAACCAACCACTAAAATTAATTTTTTGCAATCAATAACAACCTTTAACAATTAGCTATTAAGATTTTTTGTAAAAATATTGTGAAAAATGTTGTGGACATAACATTTCTTTCTCTTTTTTATTTGTTTTTCATTTGATAAGAAAATATTATTTTATTTATTGGTTAATATTTTGGCTTAATTAATACTATTGGTTAAAATTTAGGGGCCCTTTTTTCGTTTGGGGCATTAGGCGGCCGCATCAATGGCTTATACCATTGAGCCGGCCCTGTTAGTGATATGATTTGAATAGCTTCTCCAAATAGATAAAATTAATTTTTGGCCATTTTCCCTTTTTAATAAGATGTGATTACAATTAATTGGCGAAAACCACCGTTGGGAGAGTTCAAATTCAATATTGATGGTTTCAACTATGGGAATCTGAGTCAATCGGGAGCAGGTGGGCTCTTGGGAGATGGTAAGGGTGAATAGATCAAAGGTTTTACAAGGAATTTTGATTATCTATATAGTTTTTTGGTATAGATGTGGACGCTTAGAGATGGCCTCTTGTTTGCAAAGAATTTAAAAATTGTCAATTTGATTATGGAACTTGATGCTTTTACCGTAGTTCACAATATGAAAAATTCTTCAATTAATCATTCACTAGAGCCTATACTCATTGATTACGAGAACTTTTTGAAAACCTTCTCCAATTGGCTTCTCGATCACACACATCGAGAAGCCAATTGTCAAAATTTGGAAATTTTAGTGATGTTGCTTTTGTTTTATTTCTATCTCTTGCAATGTATGATAATTAATATGCCTCTTTTCTACCCAAGAAAAAAAAGATTTGAAACTTGAAAGTTGAAAAGTACATGAACCCAAATGAAAAAAAAAAAAAAAACCAAATAGTAACCACCAAGACACGCTTTCTCTAAGGAAAGAGGGCTGACTTCATGGGAAACTGCTTAACTATTGAGCAAAGAAACTAATGGTAGGAGATATTATTGTCTTCCAACGATGTTCCTCAACACGTCCCCACCATTTGTTGCTCTCTAAATTCCCTTTGATGTGAAATGGAGAATTATCCAACGGTGTAAATCTAAGGATGATACAATACAGAAGTGGATCCCACCACATAGTATTTAATTGAAGAAAAGTTCAACTATGTCCGAACCAAAGCAAAGCCAAAATGACAGACGTGGAAAAAGAGAAACAATAACATGGAGAAGGCAATGTCAGAGAGAGAGAGAGAGAGAGAGAGAGAAAATAAAAAATATATGAAAAAGAAAGAATATAAGAAAGAGAAAGAGTCAATTTTTCGAAATCCAACCGCTCCAATTCCTCAATTGGTTTCTCACCAAATCCCACGAATTTAAAAACCCATCTCGGAAAACCATCTCTCTTCAATACCCAGATCCCATTTTCTCTGAATCTTGATCCTTTTCTTCATTCTTCACCAACTAACAAATATCCTCTGTTTCTTCAGCCAGAAATGAGAAAAAAAAATCCAACCTTTTGACATGTCTCTGCCCAAACATACATAGTTTCCTCCTCCTTTTTTTCGCTTCTTGCTTTACTTTCGTTTTTTGTTCTCTCTTCTGGTTTGATCCTTGAAGATTACTCTTTTCCTAATTATAGTTCTTTCACAAAATTCAAATAACCCAAAAAAATCCCATATTTCTAGGAAATATAGTCATTTCTGTTCCTCAAAATCCCCTGCTGTCTCTGAACTGTTTTTATGGATTTCTGACTCAAAATTGTCTTATCCAATTCAAGTCCTAGCTGTCTCTCTGACCTTCCACTTCAAAAATCCCAGCTGGGCTTCTCAATTTTGATCGAAATTCAATCATGGGAATCCAGAAAGACAGAGTGAGATTCAATGTTGGAGGTAGAATCTTTGAAACATCTTCAACAACCCTTGCCAACGCTGGCCGAAATTCATTTTTTGGAGCGATATTTGATGAGAATTGGACTCTACAATCTGATCATTCCGATGAATACTTCATTGATCGGAACCCGGATTGCTTTGCAGTCATTCTTGATCTTCTCAGAACTGGAGAGCTTTGCATTCCTGCCAATATCCCAGAAAAGCTTCTCTACAGAGAGGCTCTGTTCTATGGCCTTCTTGACCATGTACGCTCTGCGAAATGGGGTCAATTTGATGGCAATAGGTTACAGCTTTCGGAATCAATAACAGGTCAAGCACCAGGAGATGGAACGGCAATTCGAGCCGGGCCAGATGGTGGTTGCTGTGTTGCACATGGTAGCATGGTTCATGTGTATGATTGGATGCTAGAAGAGCATGCACCAATTACTCTTGATTACCAAAGAGTGAATGATGTTGGTTGGATTGACTCGGAGAACATTGTGATAAGTGTGTGTGAGAGATTAGGCCGTGGAGATGGTGGGATGGGTTTGTTTAGTTCATCAACGGGGGAGCTGAGGGACAAGTTTCAAGTCAATCATGAGAATCAAGTTAAGAGCTTTACAGCTGGGGCTTTGAGTTTCAGTTCAGATTATAAGATATTTTCTAGTTGCAAAGGTAGGAGCAATGAGTATGGGATTGGAGTTTGGGACCAAGTAACTGGAAAACAGATTGATTTTTTCTATGAGCCACCTGGTTGGTCACTTGGTGATGCTGACAAACTACAGTGGTTACATGGGAGTAACTGTTTGTTGGTTGCAACTTTGTTTCCTAGGAAGGACAACTGCTACATTAGTTTGTTGGATTTTAGGGACAAGAAGATGGTTTGGTCTTGGTCTGATAGTGGAGCTCCTATAACTGTGGATGAGAAACGGGTTAGAGATGCAATAGCAATGGAAGAGAATAGCTCTATCTGTGTGGTGAATGAATTTGAGGATTTGGGATTCATGGATCTGAGAAGCACTGCTGGGAGCATAAGGTGGAGCTCAAGAAGCCGGTTGATGAAGGGTAATAATATGCCTGATGAGCCTTGTTACCCTAAGTTGGCATTACATGAAGGGCAACTATTTTCATCAATGAATGATTGCATATCAGTGTTTTGTGGTCCTGAATGGGTATTAACATCTCGGCTACGACGAAGCTATGGGGGTTCAATATGTGATTTTTCGATTGGGGGTGATCGCCTTTTTGCACTGCATAGTGAGGAAAATGTGTTTGATATATGGGAAACCCCACCTCCGCCGATTATATGATTCAGTTAAGGGGGGTTTGCTAGTTTTGGTGGTTGTGTTTCTTTCTTTTTGATACACATGGTTCTCCTTTTTGTTTTCTAGGATTATAGAAGATTGAGTTGCAGTAGAACCCTATAGATTAGGACACATAGAGGTACTAAGCTTGCTAAGCTTGATTAGAGTTTGCTAATTGTTAGAGAGATGAAAGTGAATACTTAACTAAGTATAACCTCATATCCATATAACGAGTGTAAATGGGGGTTTCCCATTATTACAAAAGAAATGAAATTGATTGTTCAACTACTGCTGGATACAAATTTTTTTTTTTTTTTTTTTTTGGGAAGATGCAAATTGTATGTTAGTTATGCCCTACTTGCACATTTCATTTTCTTAACTGACCAGGAATGGCTCTTTCATTTTTCTCTTTTTGACAGACCCTCTTTCTCTTTTCTTCTTTTGACCTGTGCATTCACAAAGTTAATTCTCTGGTAGTTTTGATGCATCCCAATGCTCTCAGTAGTCAGTACAGATTCCAGATTCGATAGCAAGCACACACTCCCACACACACACAAAAAGAGAGAGATGCCTTTGCACGTGAGCAGTTGTAACTGCCAAACCTGTTGACAGATTTATGAATTAAATCACTCTGGCATAAAGTTGTTAGGTGTAGGTGTAGGTGTAGCTTCAGTTTCAGGTGTTCAAAAATTCTAAATTTGTAACATAGAAATATGTACCAATGAGCTTTTCTGGTGCACCAAATTTGCTGAACGATCATACCCACTAAAGCAAATCCAGCTCCTTTAACCCTTTGTTTTTTTCCTTTGCATGCTTGAACTTAAATCCGCCATCCTTTGTTCATACTTCCCTCTGTTTTTTTCTCAACTCATATATCTAACTACTAATTAAAGATAATTTCCTCTGGTTCTGTTCCAGTATTAATCTCATCGATCAACGCCCACGATAAATTTTAAACTCTTTAGTATCAAATCCCAATTTAAGTGAAGACCCCAAAAGGAATTATATAATACTAATTCAGTTGACTCTCTCTCTCTCTCTCTTGATGCTCCTGTGCTAAAGACTACTTAAAGAACAAAACAAAATAGGACAAAACATGATTTACCAATGTCCTATCCATTAATAAAAAAATAAAGTGTTATTTATGTTTAAATAATCAGTCTACTTCAGCTGTTCAGGTTTACAAATTGTAAACAATAACAAGAGTTAATGGCAGAAAAATATCAAAAACATATATATTTATCTGAGAGATACTCTGAAGAAAAACACGTCTGTCATTAATAAATAAATAAATAATGAGCTCCAACCAATATCATCCTGATCCTCCTGGATTTAAATTTTCACTAGCTCAGTCAGTACTGACACATCTACCCAATCTGAGTAGAAGACAATATGAATTCAATATTGTGTTGATAGTAGAAAGGAGGTTTGATCATCCAAGGAGAATCTCACTGTTATCACTTTTACCTAATGAACCCCAATCTCTCACCTTAAAAAAGAAGGATTTTCGCTAGATAATCCAAAAAAATGATATTATCACCCTACATATAGTCCCATCTAGCAAAAAAAAGTGAAGTGTGAGTTTCTTTGAAGCTTCCCTTCCTTCAGTTAACTTTCTTTATTAATCAGAGATCTTAAAAATGTGTTGTACAACTTAAGAAATACCAAAAGGATGATGAATGAAATACCAAATCTAATTTGCCCCAAAAAAGTAAAAGATAACAGATAAGAAAGAACCAAAGAGAAATGGACCCCACAGGGCAAACCATAAATTAAGCATAATCAGGTAATGCTTTCCTGAGAAATGTGATTGGCTGAGATTCGTCAGGGGCAAGTTTGTCAAAAGGAACATAATTTTGCTCCTGATCATAAACATGGCATTCGGTCAATATCGTCTTCATCAAACGCCAATTCCAAGTAGCCTCATTCAGATACTGTCAATGACATGGGAGAGAAAATGAATTAAAACAGAAACTTTATTGGCATGAGATAATGGTCACCATGAATCGTGTGTCTGTGTGCGTGCATGCGCATATGTGTATGAAGGACTTATCAATCCTACCTTTCCCCAATTTTCTTGAAGAGACTTGTGGGCTGCCCGCAGATTATAGCTTGGTATCCTCGGGGAAATATGGTGGGGGATGTGGACACTGATATCATGACAGAGTATCTCAACCCTATCCAGGAGAGAAAGTTAGCAGATTACTTATGACAATATAGTAAATAATTAACTTTAGTTATTCAAACACTAGAACAAATGTATTGGTTTTCTTTTTGGCAATTTTTAGCAGCAAGTCAGAAACATATGTCAACTTCAACATTTGTTTCATTAGAAAATACTAAAAGTGGCTCCCAAACTAAATCACAGTTCATACTAGCATGCATGTCATTCTCCCTTTAATCAGTGAATGTGAGTATCGATGAAATATTTTTCACAGGAAACATTTTTGAAACAGAAAAATATCCCTTTCTGCCCTGGCCTGAACACAATAAGGTCTGGATGCACTCTTAAGAGTAACAGCACACCAAGAATGCAAACTACTTAAAAATCAAGAAAGGATCAATTAAGATGTCCCATGGCCCAGGGATACCCAAGGCAAAATCCTTGAGCAAGCTTTGGACAGATAACAAAGTAAGTGTCTATGGCAATATGAAAGCTGTCAAGTATAAGCTGCATTTTACCATCTAATTGCGTCAGATTTTGTGCCAATTAAAGAGGTTATAGACACACACACACAAAGGAGAAAGAAAGAGTTGTTACCATCGAGGGTAATCACAATGAATTGTTCCATTAAGCTGGGCCTGAGCAGCATTCCACTCATTTGAATATTTGAATGGTATGTGAGGAGCTGTATGATGGACCATGGTGAAAACACTCATCTACAAATACACAAAAAACAAAAACAAAATTCTTAGACACAAATAGAATATATAATCTAAATAATCAGGTCAAGGAATTCACAAATGATTGTCAGGGCATCATGCAAACTATGTAAATTTGGGGATTCTAGAATTATTTAGGGCCAGTAAACAAATGATTGTCATGGTGAACAAGGTCTTGCTTGGCTACTTTCAATGTTCCTAAGTTCAATCAGAAAGCTTTTTTTTGGGTAACAATTCACTGAGAAGCATTGCATCATACTATCGTAGTATTCCTGAATAGTTTATTAATTTATTTGATAAGTAAAACAAGGGATGCAACAAGAGTGCCTCCCAGCAGAGTGAATAAATTATAAATTTATGAATGAAATAATAAATTAAAATTCAGGTTGTTGGCCTTAAGGCACAGTTGATTTGAGTAGAGCACTATTCAAATAAGTAGCAATAAATCACCCATGATAAATTTTATTCACATAATTTGGTGCTTTCAAATCTGTCCTAATGTGCACTACAGTAACAGAAGGAGCCCCCATTGTGTAGTGTATATCGCCATCCACTAAACATTCAGGCACCAAAATCTATGGACCATCTGCCAGTATAATGGATTTTCTGGATATATACATATATAGGTAGATAGAGGATATGGAAAGATGTTATCAATTTAACATGATTAACACTGGGTCCAAATACTACTGCAAGAAAACAGGAACCGGCATTACCCAAAAGTGATAGCCCAACCATGGCATCAACCAGAACTTGACCCATCCCATGATCCCCGTCTTGTAGATAACCAATGGCCATCCAATTGCGATAAATGCAAACACACAAGCCAAGCTTATCTTCACCCTTTTCAATTCACTTGGTCTGAACTTGTTCAAATTGAAGTGCCACATCAACCTATTAGGATGCTTGTTAATGTTAAGACCGATACGTATCAAATCAAAACATATGGATTATTGCTCAAGTCATTAGTGGCAATTGTTTCACTAAGGACTAAGGGCCAAGAAAATTTGAAATAATGAAAATTTTGTCCAATATTATTTCTTGTATTTCATAATGTACCAGTGAGCTATAGACATCCACGGTCTAAGTGGCCCATATCCAACTATAATTGCCTTGCGCAAAATAGGAGATGAATCAAATTCCTCTTTCCAAACAGGGTGCCAAGCTGTATCTTCACTCAACCTATAGATAAAAGATGGGTGGGAATAGAGATGAAATTTTAGAAAATGGAAGAAGTAAGAACAGCAACTTCACGGAGGTTGTAAACCTACCAAACCAACAAACAACAAATAAATGAAATCATATATGCTTATATAAACATGCATGACATGAAGTTGTGACACAGCCATAAAGAGGATAGAGCTGCCCCTCTAACATACATATATACAAACGTACATACATATTACATATACACACAAATGGATTAGGATCAAGTTACTAAAAGAAAAATTAAAATTAAAATTTATTTATTTATTTATTTTTTTTTCTATAAAAGAAAAATCTATAACTTTTCAAGATTGCCATATAAAATTAAAAAAATTTAAACCTGAAATAAAATAAGGGCACGGAGATATTGGGTGGTTAGTAAAATAATGAACATTGACTTAAATTGGACAAGGATTTTCAGGTAACTAAAAATGGAATACTGGACAAACAAACAGTACGGATGTTGTATATGTATTAGATATATTCCACATATCACATGTACCATAATATATTGGTGAGAATGTATGTCTGAAGGTATATCCTATATATTTGAGATAATTCAATAAGAAAAATTAGAGGCGAAATTGTACACACATGTTTGTTTTTGCATGATGTTGATCGTGCTTAAATCTCCATGGCTCATATGGGTATATTAGCGGCAAAAAAGCCAAGGTTCCAACAATGTCTTCCACTAATTTGTTACTTGAAAATGCTTTGTGAGCACAATCATGTCCTATAACAAAGAACTTTACAAAACAAGGATAGAAAGAAATATGAGTTAGACAGCATGTACAAGTGATAATATCAGGAAAACAGAAAGTGTGGAGGAGGGAAGGACCCATAGTGAAAATTCATAAGCAATATACATATGGTAAAGATGTATATGGAACTAACCCCTGTTGCTGCAGTCCCAGTCCATGCCCAAGCCAAAGGAAGTAGATACCATGGGGCTTTTGAAATCATGAGGAGTCCCAATGCATAGGAAGTGACTGATATTAACACTGATTTCCATGCTTTCACATCATCAATCTCAAAAACCTTCAATATTTTTGGAAAAGAGAAAATTATACAGAAATATCAACAATTTTTAATAATTATGTTTACATATCCAGCCTCAAGTGAGTTCAAAGACAGTCTTGCTCACTCAACAGACCAATGTTTGGTCCATAAATCTCCCAAATAATATGTCCAAAATCTTGTTCATAAAAGACATGTTGAGCGCAAACAATACAAAAGAGATGGGATGCAAGATGCATCTGGCATGAGCATTACCTTTTTCGGAAGGGTATTAATGATATCCTTTATTTTAATATTGTCAGGAAGTGGTTCTCCAATTTGCTTAAAACCATAGCTTTCAGCTAATTGTTTTCTATACTCAGCAGTGTCTGCTGGAGATGGTACAACTGGAATTGCAACAGCTTGTATAACTCTACTCTTTCTCTTTGGAAGTAAAAATTGCTGATGCCTGATTCCCTTCTGGATAACTCTTTCCCCCTTCAGATAACATATGCCTGTCTATCAGAATAAGCAATATAAGGTGTCTACAATAGTAACTTAGGAAATACCGCATGCAATGATAGTTCAAATGAATATAAGTCTCACATAATTTTGACAATGAATAACAACCATACATACAGAAAAAAGTGTCCTTCATAGGATCAAGAGATTGCTTGATAGTACCAGTAGAATAGACATTAGTGATTTTTTCCCGTTTATTGCTTGCATATTAATATAATTAGAGATAACATTTGAAAGCACATCAGTCCAACAATCTAATGTCTTTAAGAAACACCCAGTCCTCATAAGGAATTCAAAGTTTTATTCCCTATATAAAATTATGGTTATAGGATTGGGTGATAGCCAAAACAGGAACAATTGTTTCATCCTCTTGGCTGACAAGATATTTTCCTATTGTAGAGGAGGTTTACAATTATCAAACATGCATTTCATGGCCTTGACATAACAAGGTTCTTGTTTTTATTTGCATGCAGTATGCAAATGAGGTTCTACTCAATATAGTTAAAAGTATACAGGGGATCATGATCCAAATTCTTTAGGTTCTTCCCTAGAAAGCATCCAATTTTTTTTTTTCACAAACAGGAAGTTATATGTTTTCCAATTCAGAAGTAGTGTGATTCAATAAAATGAGGAATGAGGTGGTCAAGTTTTGTATATACATTATTAGCATCTTGCTAAAATCGAAGTACAAGTTTTCACTGTCCTAAGGAAGCCACAATAACTATATAGATGCTAAGAGAAAGCTTTTACTTTTTGGTTTTATCTTTGTCCTTTTTTGGATGGGAGAGAGGGGGGGGGGGGGGGGCTGAGTACTAGACTCTGAGAAAGATTTGTTAGTATTGGAATGAATACTAGATTAGAATGACAAAACTAGACTGGAAAATGAAAATGATATATTTCCATATAATGTGTTTTATCTGTCCTTTCTCTGTGTGTGGGAGAGGGGGGGGGGGGGGTGGTTGGTTATGCAAGTATTACGACAAATTTATTATAAACGCATCTTCTGGAAATTTATATTAGACCAAGGCAGTCAACAAAAAGTTGTTCATTTGGGTCATGAAGCTATCCCAAACTTCGAGAAAGATTGTTAGTATAGGAACCAATACTAAATTTGAATGACAAAACTAGATTGGAAAATGGGAAAGATATATTGCCATATCATGTATGAAGTACATAAAATGAAAGAATCAACTCCAAGCTTCATCGAAGGTGAAGTGCATTAGTGGAAGGCAGGATGAGAATCTTGAACTCTTAATAAAGTTCAACTATCAAACATGCTCACGCAGCTTGAGTTTACCTACTTCAAATGTTTTAATAGTTTATAGATGACTATGAGGTGCCAGTCAACCTGTAATATGGTTGATGCTAGCTTAGTGAGCCAAATACTGTTAACATGGTCATGATTATATGAACATTAAAGTATCTATCCGATTTTATTTTTTCTAGGTCAAAATGCATGGGATTCATTGAACCCTGGAACTAGACCACTACAAAGGATCCAGTTGCCACTTGGGCCGTAGGCCATTGGCAAAGTATCTACCAAATAAGATAAATATTTGATTACATAATAAGTGAGCTTTTTACAGTTTTGCTAAATCATTACAAGTGCACTTGGTAAAGCCAAAGTTACCAGTATATCAAGTGGTGCAGTTGTCACTCTCCCCAGAGTTTAAGTTTGGAACTAGTGAATTCCTATGGTGGCAGTATAGTAGAGAAAGTTGCTACTTTGAGTCCATATCTTGTAACAACTTACAATACTTTACAGAAAAAATTTGTAAGTAGGAGCTATGTAAAACTACAGAATATGCACAACAGCTTAAGGTTTGTTCATGATGGATACACCGCAGTACTGTTTGAGGTTAAGGGAAAGTTGGCGCTAGTTGATTATATTCCAAAAACTAGATTGGTGGCTGCCATCATAAACACAACAACCACCTGATGTTTATTTTAAAGGTCTAGATGGAATATTCCCAAACAGAGAGGAAATTGAGTGCAAAATGGCATTTGATTAAAGCTGATAAAGAAGTTGATTGTGCCAATGGCTTTGGTTCTAGTGGCACTTCCACCCTCCAAAAGGATGGGATGGATGGTGAGGTCTTTGATTCAAGTCCGATGGGGTGCGTGAATTATTAACCCATTAAGAAAAAAAAATAAATAAAGAAGGGGGCTGTGCAACAGAAGCTGAAAGGCTTAAAGGGAGGGCTCGAGTTTGCTTGCTCCTATATCACTCTCTCTTTAATTCCTTGCCTATTCTTGCACAAAATCCTTCAGTTTTCACACTCGTTTCCTAAAGATAACTAATTTGATGCAAGCAAAGAAAGTCTTTGAAGCATTTTATAAAGCAAGTTTCAGCCTTTTCCATTTCTAAATCTAATGTGCTATATGCTAAACTAAAAAAATGCAAGTAAGTCTATAATTACTCCAACAAAAGAGGTGCACAATTAAATAGAACCCAAATCTCCATTTGGGCCAAATAACATGAAGAACTTAATTAAAATCAATCTGAACCAAAGTAAATAATCAAACTTTACATTAAATTTGAAGAAGCAACAACTCCAAGAAAAGACTTATCCAACAAAGAGTGAGAGGGAAAGAGTTACATACCTGGAGAACAATGGGCTAAAATTTTGTGACTTCCACTTGGCTTTTGATGGGGGCCCTGAATTCCAAACCAGAAAGAATGAAAACCCAAAAGAATTATTTAAAAAAAAGAAAAAGAAAAAAAAAAGGCAGAAACCAAAAGGGTGTCTGAGAAAGAGAAAAGGGATAGCAATAACATACCATGAAGAGGAACATAGAGTCAGCAACTCTGCAAGCCATTCTGAGCAGAGTTGCAGAAACTCCTATGCACAAAGGCCCCCTCTTCTTGAAGCTCTGTGGGTCTTTGAGTTTGAGAGTGAATGAGTGTGAAAAAGATGGGCTTTTTTTTTTTTTTTTTTCTTGGTATGGATAATAGAACTGGGTCCTGAAAGTCTCTTGTACCTCTGCCTTTTATATGACAAACTGAAGCTGCCTAATGTCAACCACATTTGTGAGTAGGTGAGGTAAGAATTTCACTAGCTTTTTAAGGTTTCAATTTTTTTTATTATTTAAATTTATTGTTTTACAACTATAATAGAACACGGATATGTATGAAATTTACTTGGGAAGTTGTTGAGATTTTTTTTTTATTTATATTTATTATTATTATTTTAAAATAGGGTTGTGTGATTTTTATTTTTTATTTTTTATTTTTATATAACAAAAGGGTTGTAAGATTTACTTTATGCACTTTTTATTTTTTATTTATTATTATTATTATTTTTTTTAACAAACAAACACATACTGCCATGACTCAATCGCAACCACCAACAATACTACAACTACCGCTTTGGTGATCGCATCTCACCCCAGCAATTGCAACCCACCCTCAGTGAGCCCTTTACTAGAAATTGTGTTGAGATGATTTTTTTTTTCCAGACAAGTCAAACACCTAAAAATATTTTTTGGCGCATTTTCAAGAATACAACCAAAGACATCTATGATTTCGTATGTCAAAAGTCTTGTAACTCAATTGTTTGGTATTGCTTGACATTTCTAACAAAGACATCTATGATTTAACAATGTTGTGTTGTTTTAATCGTTTTTCATTAATGGCATTAATGACGTCACTACAAAGGTATATGATATGAATTGGAAATTTGGAACATTACAAAAGTGTAGGTTTACTTTTTAACTTGAAATGTCTAAAAGAGTGATGTTTAATTACACCTTTAAAACGTAATTTACCCCAAATGTTTTGTTTTAAAATTTTGGATAATAAAGTTTTAATTGAAGTAGTATCTTAAACTTTTTAGAACTTTTTTTTTTTTAACCAGATAATTTTTAGAACTTTGATAATAGGAATTCATCTCGTTATAATGCTATAGGGCCATAGGCTACAAGGAACCATGGTTTTCTACAACATTATGAACTATTTGGTATTGTAAAGCCACCAAGGTATTAAGATTACAATTAATTAATAGGTCTACTCTGCTTTTATATATACCATTTCATGGATACATGTAAAATAATAATTGTGGGGGCAAAAGTTTGAACTTTTATATTGGGCCTTAAGCCCCATTTACTAATGGGAATGCGTCTGAGGAGGAGCAAAGAACTGGGAAGGTCCTAGAGCCGATAGTCGTACCAGGAAAGAGTAGAAGGCCGTGGTTCGAGAGGGTCATTCTCCTCGGACCTGACGAATGTTAGTCAAGCAGGCATTCGGTTGATTTGGGTAATCTTCCAGGAGATTCCAACAATGAAGATAGACTTCAGGCGCGTAAGAAGGTGATAAGGATACAAAAATATCTTAGGGAAAAGCTGCCACCACCGCATTAAATGCACTGCAGCAGCTTTCCTGGCCGGATTAATGTGGAGAAGACCTCTGAATAGTGTTTTCAACCACTACCATTCACAGAAAGCCAGGAAAAATGCTCAATAAGACAGATACTTGAGTGCAGAGTTGAATGATAAACAAGTGAATGATGGAAATGGCTTGGAAGAGACTATATAACGTGAGAAACCCTCCATAAGAAATCGATCGAAAATATTAGCAAAGAAAGAATAGAAAGAGAATTATTATAGCACGGTAAGGAACTCACTTCCAGAAATTGCAATTTGATCATCAAACTTACTCCTCGAACGTATACTCCGTCCATACCTAGGTATCCTTTCCTGCTCGGACACATTTGAAACCTTGATTAATCGTTAGATAATCCATTAAAGGCCCAGTTCTTTCACCCACTCTCTTACAAATTTATTGTATTCGGCTCATTGGGCTTATAATCCAATTCTTCTGGGTTTGGGCTGCAACTTGTGACCCTACAATAATAATTAAGATATGGTTTCACTTTGAAATTTTTGTTGCCCGTCTCTAAGGCCAAATTACCTTCATTTGTTGTTTTCACTCTTATTTGCCTTTATATTCTTCTTAATATTTGTCAAAGGAAACACACTATACAAGGTGACATAAAACTATATGCATAAAACGTAACTTGTATAATATATGTATATATGATAAGTTTTATTAATTATTAATTGTATAATTAGATATGATATATTATGTGATTATAGAGGATTATATGATACTTATATTGTGATAATTGATTAATCATGTATTTTTTTTTTGACATATAATTAAGTAATTGATGAAGGGATATTTGAACCTTAACCAAAAGCGATAACCAATTAAGTTATAAGATTTTTGAAATACTAAAATTTTTAGACCCCATAAAATCTTGGCACCATTTTTGGGTACACTTAAAGTTTTCGGAACTCACAACTTCAGCATCACCGGCAGGCTTGATGGGAACAACAAATGGTACAATAATTCAAGAATGAAAAGTCTCATTCCATTAGCAACTTGGAACGGAAATTGACCATTCGAAAGTTGCATATCACACAAATAGCAAATGTCAAATCATGATAGATGAATTCGTGTAAAATATTGATTGCATGAATTGCGTGAGAAATTTCACTTCTTGGTGCATGGTACGACCACTTAATTTTGTGTTGTCTTTCACACCTTCTGTACTTTTGAAAAAAGCAAATCAAACCAATGCAAAACACAATAGGAAGATTTGCCTCAATTTCCATGATTACTTGACTTTTGTAATTACATAATTTCACAAATAAATGATCACCGACCTTCTTTGCCTTTCGCCCAACTTTACCGAGCAATGTCAAACACGTTTATATATAGAAACATACACCGACTTTTGGGCCGTCAAATTGATTGGGTGCTTATAACATAGAGTTAGGTATGTGATTATGAAACACTAAAAATTTTGGAGTCAGTCACTTATAACTAGTATTACTCACGAAGAAAACATGGTTGTGGTCACGAAGAAAACATGGTTCTCACTTATAACTAGATGCCACTCGACTACAAGACAGTTATGGAGATGAATAAAATAAAATAAAATTGATAATTCGATAGTTACAAATACAATGAGGTGGGGGAGGAGAGATTTAAACCCTAAACATCTTCGTTAAAAATATTAGAAGGTAGCAATTGAATTATAAGACTTTTGATAGTTGTGGAGCAGCTTGGTTGTAAGTTTGTGCCTTAGCATGAAGATTATATAGCTATTGTCTATTAAAAAAAATCTTAAATTAGTTTCGCCTTTTCTTTTCTTCCATTTAAGGTTGTAAAAAAAACCATTACTAATAAATAAGATAATATTTTTTTTGGCATCATCATATAATTAGTGTTTTATAAATTTTTTATCTTCAAATTGTACTCTATAAGAGCACTCACAGCAGTGGTGTTATATAGGTATAATAGTATTTTTTTAGCTTTCAACCACAAAAAATCATCATGCAGCAGTGGAGCTAAATCTAAAAGATTTAGCTCCACAGCTACAGTGCACATCTATCTTTAGATGTGCACTGTAGCTCACATGTAAAAAAAAAAAAATTTTTTTTTATTACACTCTCTCTCTCTTGTCTCATTAAATAAACATTTCCCATTTTCTCTCTCCGGCTTCACTTCTTTCTTCCTTCTTCCTCCACCGCTAGCCCGTTCTCACAGCCCAGCCGCCAGCCCAGCTTCGACCCATCACCGGCGCCGACCCATCTCGCCGATCTCCCCTCCCATTCCGCCAACAAACCCATCTCGCCGATCAGACCCAAGCTCTGGATTTCGAGGGTTTCATTCGTCGATCCAAGCTCTGGGTTTCATCATTGAAGTCGCCGCTGCCTTCCTCCGCCCATTGCTTTGGTTTTCCGTCGATCCAAGCCTTGGGGTTTTTTTTTTTTTTTTTTTTTTTTTTTTTGCATTGCGTGAATTTGATTGCCGTGGTGTGGGTGTTGCCTGGTGGGTCGGGTGGGTGTGGGCTTGGTTGATTTTTTTTTCTTTGTTATGGGCTGTGGTGGTGGTGGTGGTGGTGGTGGTTGTGGGTGTGGCTGATGGTAGAGTGGGTTTGTTTTGTAGTGCTGTGTTGGCGGTGGTTGTGCCGTGTTTTGTGGTGCTGGGGTTTTTTTTTTTTTTTTTCCTTGCTGTGGACAGGTGGTGGTGGTGGTGGTGGTTGTTGTGGTTTTGGCTGTGGCTGTGACTGTGGCTGATGGTAGAGTGGTTGTGGTGGGTGCTGTGATTGTTTTTTTTTAGTAGGATATATTATTTTATTGTAGTAGTTATATTATTTTATTGTGATGTTTATATTATTTTATTGTGTTGAAAGTTAAAATAGATCCACTGCTGCAGCATGTGTGTAGGTAAAATAGATAAAGTGACTTTTTGTGTAGCTAAATAGCTAAAATTTTGCCCCCCACTGCTGTGAATGCTCTAAGCATTACAAAAATAGCTATTCTAAAGATGTATTCATGGATTTTTTTTTTTTTTTTGGGTGGGCAAACCATGTAGCAGTAAGTTGAGTATTGAGTAGGGTTATAAACAAGTAAAGTTGAGTATTAAAAATTCAGGTTTGTTTATTTAATTTAACTTCGAATACAAGTTAAGTTTGAGTTCATCACCAAACAAGATTACATATTCAAACTTGATTCATTTTTTTATTAGAACAAACACGAACTTGTTCACGAGTTACTTGATTAATTTTTTCCCCATATATAATAAAATGATGACTAAAATTTGTTACCCTTTCACAAATCTATACATTTTACTATGAATATACTATTTATATTATCTGTAAGGTCTCAATTTATGGCCCAAACCTTAATATAGGGTATGTTGGCCCAATGAGCCCAAGACAATAAATTTGTAGAGAATGGGTTGGAAAACTGGGCTTTAGTGAATTTGGACAATAATTATTATGAGTTCAAAGACAATTTGAATTGAACTTCAGACACAAATAGGAATAGGTTCCCAGTCCGAGGAGCTTCACATTCATATAAATCAGTTCTGATTGAGTACAATTAGAAATTAGATTGCTACAGTCTCTTCTCTAGAATTTCTTCGATCCCTTTCTCATATAGGATTCCTCACATTATATAGCTCCCTTTGGATCATCTTAACCATACACTTGTCGACCGTTTGAGATATCACTTGAGTACCTGTCCCATCAGACACCTTTCCTGGCTTTTTGTGAGTTGTGGTAACCAAGGCTTCACTGTTCAGATGTTTTCTCCACATAAATGCGGCTAGGAAAGTGATTACAGTGCATTTAATGTGGTGATAGCATCTTTTCCTTAGATATTTTTGTGTTTCTTTCCTTCGTCCATGTTCATAAGACACGTCCTCATCTTTTGAGCTTCTTGGAAGTTCCCTCCAACTGTTGGGACACAAACTCGAGCTGTGCTAGCCATATCCAAGGGGGACTTCCTTCTCGGACATTCTTCCAGGTGTCCTTTACACATAAAATTCTACGTTGGAACCTCTAATAATTACTGGTCTCTCCTCAGACAGTTTAATGTCCTCGAATAAGGCTCAAGGCCCAATATATTATTTTGAGTTCTGGCCCTTACAATAGCCCCTCAAAACTCCGGTTTTTCCCTCCCATTTGAGGAGAAAAAGTGGGGTTTTGATTTTTAAAAGATAAGATCAACTGACTTTTTGATTTACACGTATGAAAATGCGGTTTTACATGCTTCATAATTGTTACTGACGCTTCGCAGTTTATAAGGCGTTACTAATTACTCCAGGCGGCTTTATGTCCCCTGCATCCAACGGTGAAATGTCAATCCGATGGCTAACATTTTTCCTAGTATTTTGAGTGGGAGTATTCCCACTCATCTTCTCCCCCTATATAAAGCCTTGAGGGAACCCATTTTCCTCTTTTCTTCATAAATCTTCAAGAGATTCAGAGAATCCCAACACCCCGTCTCACAAAACGCTTTAATTTTTAAGTCTTCGTAGATATTTCTTGTAAGAAGTCTTTGAAAAATCTCTGAAATTCTTAGAGATTAACATACATGTTCCCGTAAGTCTTTATTTCTTTATACTTTCCTTTCTTTTCTCGGCCTTTCTGTTTATTTGGATGGGTAGGTTCAAGCATCTGGTAGACTTTCCGGCCAGTATGGAGGGTTTTAGGGCTAAGTACCATATCCCACAGGGGGTGGTTTTAGAATATTGTCCTTCAGACCAAGTACTTATTGATAGAGATGTGGGTTAAGTCGTCATTCCCATGATTGCTTTCATAGAGGGAGGAATGATGCTTCCTATGGGTAGAATAACCAGGGACTATTTGCTTAACCATAGATTAACCCCTCACCAGTGCGTCCTTAACCTATTTAGGGTCTTGGGCTGTGTAGATGTTTTGAACGAGCAGTTGGGCTTAGGGCTCACATGGCAGGATATGGTCTATATGTAAGAGTGCCACAAGCTCTTCGGTGCGGGATATTACCTCAAGTCCCGGTCCGAGGTCATCAGATTGATATCCTGTCTTCCCAAATCTAATAAGGGTATGAAGGATGACTACCTGATTGTCTCAGGGGAGTGGAGCAACGGTCTTCATTGTCCAACTCGGGCAGGAGATCCAGGTGGGGTACCTTTAGGATCAGTCCCTTTGGAAGGGGATTTAGTATTTTTGGCTTTTTTCTTTTTTCTTTTGTCATTTCATCTTCTCTTGGCGATGATTTTTGTTGATTTGACCATAATCTCCTTTTTGGATATTTCTGCAAATAAGAATCATGTTGCTCCGAGGCTCAGTTACACTAGCGTTCAGGCTTTTAACTACCTCTTGAGGTTAGAGATATTTGTGAGTGAGGACGGACAGTTGCGGGCAACTCATCTAATCTTGGACTACGAGCCTTTGTCTCGCATTTTCCAGGACGTAGGCCAAGCAATAAGGGCTGGTAGTTCAAGGTTGGCTTAGATTGACGTCTCTAAGCCAAGATTTTTGGCTTAGAGGGACCTTCCCCCAGTTACATTGCCAGTTCCACAGAACCTTCCACAAGCTGCACTTCCGCTTCCATAAACTCTTCCTGAAGCAGCAGCAATACTTGTAGAGGAGATCGCCTCATCTCGTTTATCATTAGAGGAGGAGATAGATAAATTTCATTTTAAGGAAGAAAATAATCCGAGAGCTCCTCTAATCAACATCTCGGACGCCGAGGGTGAATCAGATAAAAATTCTGGTATTCACACTCCAATTTTAGTAATCGCCTGCCTAGACAACTCCGACGAAGAGGAAGATAGCATGGCGTTGAACAAGGGCAATAAGAGCTTAAGGGAGCTTATGGCTGCCAGGGGCAAGGAGTTAACATCGAAGGCAGCCCCTAAGTTCCAAGTTCCCCCTCCTCCTCCACAGATCCCCATAGACCTCGGCCTAAAGCCCAATCCTGATTTGAAGAAGAAAAGGCCACTCGAGATGCTTGAGGAAGGTAAGGTGGGTCCTCGGAAGGGGACGAAGCAACAGAAGGTGATCCCTGATGCTCGGGACAGGAGATCCCAGTTCGTGGACAACCGAGAAAAGCAAAATAGGGTTGATGTGCGTATGACACAATGCACATAGAGCCCTCTGCTGGAAGTGGATGGGGCTCCCATTCCTTGGAATGCCTCGGCCTGGGAGTTTCAAAAGGGTAGAGCTAGATACATAGCTGAAGCCCTTGAGCAGCCTTTAATCCTCCCCAAGGAAATGGATGCTTACAGACGCTTTACACAGAATGACCTTTTTCTGTCCCTGAAGAGGGACCTTGCTATGGTGAACAATTTGCCCATTTATGAATTTAAATGTTAAATCGTATCTTTGTTTTTAACTCATATTATCTTTGTGATCTTTGGGCAGATTACTCAACAAGTTTTTGTGGCTGAGGAGTGGTACCGTGACGCTCGTAAGCGGGCCGATGTTGAGGCCCTTACTTGTGCTGATGTTGAGAAATTATTGGGGGCTGCTAAGCAGGAGCAATTTGAGCTGTCCGAGAAACTTAAAGCGGCGGACCAGGCTCGTTTAAGTGCTGAAGTTGGCTTGAAAATTGCTGAAAGGCAAGCTGAGAATTAGCGCCAAAAACTGCACTTGACCGAGATAGATCTGGCCACACAGAAGCAACTGGTCATGGATTATAAGGTTGAGTTGCAGAAGGCTGAGAAGAAGGCTTCGTATCAGCTTGGTTTGGAGGAGATCGAAGTAAGGTTTACCAAGGAACTTTCAAAGGTGTGCCAGGATTATTGTGACGTGACATGGGATAAAGGCCTGACTGTTGCAGGAGTCCTCGCCGACTCTGTTTGGAGGTTGCCAGAAAGTGTCTACTATCATCCACAGATCCACGAGATCCCGACTGCCTCCTCTCCTCCTGCCCTTGTCCCAGAATCTTTCGAGCAGCCATTGGCTATCCCAGATGCCCTCCCTCTTCCTGAAATCTCAAAGGGATCCAACCAGGTTGGTGACCAAGGCTAGGCAGTTGAAGGGGAGAAGGGCAAGGGTAAAGACAAGAGGAAAAAGCCCTCTGCCAAGGCCAAAGATGCAGCCAAGGCGAAGGAAGCAAAGGTCGAGATTCACGAAGTTGACCCTAAGGCCAAGGATGCTCCCCCTTCTCGGCCAATCCAAAAGGAAGATCCTCATGCTAAAGCTTAGCCCTTAGGATTTCTTTTTTAAGTTCTTTTTGTAGTAGTTCAATAATTTTTGTTAATGACATCATATCAAGGCATTCAATGTATTTTCCTTATCATTTAATGAGAAGTTTTATTTTATTTCACCCTTTGTTCCTTTGCCTCATGTAATTTAAAGCTTGTTATTCGTATACATAACATTGAATTGATGTTACTGTGCCTTCAATTAAAGCCGATAATAATACACTGCTTAATGATATGATTAAGTGTCAGGAGTAAAAACTGTGAATTAAGTGTGTGTACTGGGAATCGAATCTTAGGTGATGAAAATTGATATTAATAGACTTATATCATGTGAATGAAAGTAATAGAGGTAGATAATTTGTATATTGCTCGTAAATATAAGTTTAAATTTGTCTTGGATCTATTTTGACCTTAGGTTCCGTTTAAACACTTAAGTACATGCCTTTGAATATTAATTCCACCCCAATATGTGGTCCATGAGACCTGACACATCTTAAGATCTGTTTAATATTTAAACAGATGTCAGAGGTAATTAATTTCCCTTAAGCCTGTGGTCCGAGGAGCCATGCAGAACTTAGATTCTGCTTAGCACTTGATCAAATGTTAGAAATAGTTAATTTCCTCGAGGCTAGTGGTTCGAGGAGCCATGCAGGACTTAGGTTTTGTTTAATACTTGGATAGTTGCCATAAGTTATTAATTTCCCCTAAGCCAGTGGTCCAAGGAGCCATGCAGGACTTAGGTTCTGTTAATACTTGAAAAGATGCCAAAAGTTATTAATTTCCCCTAAGCTAGTGGTCCGAGGAGCCATGCAGGACTTAGGCCAAAAGTTATTAATTTCCCCTAAGCCAGTGGTTCGAGTAGCCATGCAGGACTTAGGTTCTGTTTAATACTTGAACAGATGCCAAAAGTTATTAATTTCTCCTAAGCCAGTGGTTCGAGGAGCCATGCAAGACATAGGTTCTGTTTAATACTTGAAAAGATGCCAAAAGTTATAAATTTCCCCTAAACCAGTGGTCTGAGGAGCCATGTAGGACTTAGGTTCTGTTTAATACTTGAACAGATTGAGTAACATGAAACATAATGTTTTTACACAGCAAGAGAATTTACTTGATAAAGGAAAATTTTATTAATAATAATACATTTTCAGGTTGTTTACATTCCAAGGGCATGGTATTACACGTTCATCTAAGTCTTCAAGGAAATAGGCCTCTACACCAGCCACAGATGTGATGCGATATGGTCATTCCCAATTGGGTCCTAACTTTCTCCATGCTGGGTTCTTTGCAGTACCTAGAACTTTCCTCAATACCAAGTCACCAGGCACTAGTGGCCTTAGCTTTACTTTGGCATCATAACCTTGCTTGAGTTTGTGTTGGTAGTGCGCCAATTGGACCATTGCACTTTCTCTTCTTTCTTCAATAAGATCCAAGCTCCTTTCTAGCAAGTTGTCGTTACTACTTGGACTGAACGAGCTGGTCTTTAGTGTGGGGAAACCTGTCTCTAAAGGAATGATAGCCTCGGCTTCATAAGTCATTGAAAAGGGGGTTTCCCCTATTGATCTGCAAGGCGTGGTTTAATACGTCCACAAGACATGTGGCAGTTCTTCCATCCATTTTCCCTTCACATTGTCTAACCTTTTCTTGATTCCATTAATTATGACCTTATTAATAGCATCAGCTTGTCCATTTCCTTGAGGATAGGCTGGAGTAGAATATCTGTTCATAATTCCCAATTCACAATAGTATCTCCTAAAGGATTTACTGTCAAACTGAAGACCATTATTCGAGATGAAGGAATGCGGGACCCCGAATCAGGTGACAATGTTTTTCTAGATAAACTTCTTGGTGTCCACATCTTTGATGTTCGCCAAGAGCTCGATTTCGACCCATTTGGTGAAATAGTCTGTGCTGACCATCAAATATCTTTTGTTACCTGCTGCTTTGGGAAAAGGGCCAACAATTTCTAGGCTCCACTGTGCAAACGGCCAAGGACTGGAAAGGGGATTAAGGACTCCTCCTAGTTGGTGTATGTTCGGTGCGAATCTTTGGCATTGATCGCACTTCTTCACATACTCCTGTGCTTCCTTTTGCATATTCGGCCACCAATAGCCTTGCATGATAGCTCTGTGGGACAAAGATCTTCTTCCTGTGTGGCTTCCATAAATCCCTTTATGTAATTCCTCAAGGAGTAGCTCTGACACCTCAGAATGAATGCAGAGTAGGTATGGCCTAGAGAAGGAGCGCTTGTATAGTTTCTGATCCTCGGACAGCCAGAATTAAGGCGCCTTTCTCTGTATTTTGTTAGCTTCTAATTTATCCGATGGCAAAATGTTCTCTCTCAGGAATGATACTATGGGATCCATCCAGCTAGGCCTTACCCTGACTTGGTGAACGTGGGCTGCCTTTCCCTTTACTTCTGTGGGTCTACACAAGTCCTCTATAAGGATGACCTGAGGTAAGCTTTGCGCCGAGGAGGTTGCAAGCGTGGCTAGGGAATTAGCATGTGTGTTCCCACTCCTAGGGATGTGTAGTAGGTTGAATGACTCAAATTTCAACTGCAGGAGCCTAACTTGACTTAAGTACCCTTGCATTCTCTCATCTCTGGCTTCTAGCTCACCCCCTACTTGGCCAACGACCAGACTTGAGTTCGAAAACATTTTTATGGCTTTTTCCCCCACCTTTTGAATCATGGACATTCCCTCCAACAAAGCCTCATATTCAACCTCGTTGTTGGTGGTTGAGAAGCCTAACCTTAATGATTTCTCAATGGTGAGCTTCTCAGGCGAGATCAAAACTAGCCCCACTCCAGAGCCCCTTTGATTTGCTGCACCATCAATGTATACCTTCTAGAAGGGAGGTTCTTGCAGGGAGATTGTGCCAACCGATTTTCCATCCATGTTCTGTGTTGTTGATATTTCCTCTAACGGGGGTTCAGTGAACTCGACCACGAAGTCTACCAGTACCTGACCCTTGGTAGAGGTGCGGGGCATGTATTTGATGTCAAAGGCCCCTATAACTGTGCCCCACTTTGCAATTCTCCCCGTGTAATCAGCACTTCAAAATATGGCTTTGAGTGGAAGTTGAGTTATGACGACGACTATATGTGCTTGGAAGTAGTGGGGAAGCTTTCTTGTACCATGCACCACTGCTAGGATAGCATTTTCCAATGGTAGATAGCGAATGTCAGCCTCATGCAATGATTTGCTCACATAATAGACTGGTCGTTGTACTCTATTATCAACCCGTATCAATACCAGACTCGCAGTGTGGGGGGCAACTGCGATATAAGAAAACAACACTTCGTCCATCCCAGGGCTGGACATGATAGGTGGCCAAGATAGGTATTCTTTAAGTTGCTAAAATGCCAAAGCACATTCTTCAGTCCATTCAAATCATTTCCATTTATTCATCAATAGGAAAAAAGGCCTGCATCTATCCGCGGATCGAGAAATAAACCGGTTTAAAGCAGCAGTCATTCCAGTTAGTTTCTGAACTTCCTTAGGATTCCGAGGTGGTTGTAAATTGTTTATTGCCTTAACCTAGTTGGGATTAACTTCAATTCCCCAGTGGGTCACCATGTAGCCCAGGAATTTTCCTGATCCCACACCAAAGGAACATTTGGAGGCGTTAATGCGCAACTTGTGTTCTTTCAGTGTTTCAAAGATGCTTCCGAGATCTCCCACATGATCGGATACCACCTTACTCTTCACTACCATGTCGTCTTTATAGATTTCAATATTCTTGCCTAACTAAGGTTCAAACATCTTAGTCATCATCCTTTGATAGGTGGACCCTGCATTTTTCAAGCCGAAGGGCATTACCTTGTAGTGGGAGTAACAAACGCTGTCTTTTCTTGGTCCTCTAGTGCTAGTGGTATTTGATGGTATCCTTGAAAGGCATCTAAAAAACTTATCCGATGATGACCTACAATAGCATTTACTAGCTGGTCTATTCGAGGCATAGGAAAGGGATCTTTCGGACAAGCCTTGTTTAAATCCGTGAAATCTACGCACACTCACCATTTTTTGTTCTTCTTCCTTACTACTACTGTATTGGCCAGCCATTCAGGATAGAAAACTTCTTTAATAGTCCCCGCCTGCTTAAGCTTCATCACCTCGTCTTTGACAACATCAGAATGCTCTTTGGATGAACGTCGAGGAGGTTTTTTTTTGGGAGTAACGGATGGATTGGCATTCAAATGGTGACAAATGAAACTTGGATCCACCCCCGGGGCTTCGTAGGCATTCTAGGCGAATACATCCACGTTTTTCTCAGGAATTCGATTAACTTTTGTCTCTCATGGGGAGGCAGCTGGGAGCCGACCTGAAAGAACTTCTCCAGATCATCACCAACAACAACCTTTTCTAGATCTTCGTACTTCGCTTCCTCAGCTGATTCATTGTTGGTTAGTATCGGGGTTCTTGATTACTATAAGTTCCTTTCAGAAGAGGCCGAGGACTCCGCATTTGGCCTATGTAAGATGGCAGCTACCATGCACTGCCTAGCCATGGATTGATTCCCTACAATCTCTTTAACTTGGCCGTGAGACAAATATTTCACCTTCTGGTGGAGGGTGGAAGAAACGGCTCCTAAGGCATGGAGCCAAGGCCTGACCACAATAGCTGTGTAGGGTGAATAGGAGTCCACTACAATGAAATCTACCTCCACTATTTCTGAATTAGTTTGTATGGGTAATCTAATTTGGCCTCTGGGAATGACAGTTTTCCTTCAAAACTCACCATGGGAGAATCATAGGCCGTCAGGTCCTCAAATTTCAAATTTAGCCCCTTGTACAGGTCGGGATACATAATCTTGACGGCACTGCCCTGGTCTACCAGCACTCTCTTCACATCATATTCCCCTATCCTGAGAGTGACCACTAAGGCATCATCATGGGGTTGGATGGTTCTAATCTTATTCTCGTCTGAGAAGCCCAGAACCGGTTGGATATCCATTCTGGCTCTTTTTGGCTCTGAACTGGAGTCCTCGACACTCGCTGAGTCATGGACATTACTCTGGATGGACAAGATTCGGTTCTTCTTGGAGCAGCAAAGATGACATTGATCGTTCCTAGAGGAGGTCTTGAAGGAGCTTCCTTCCAAGGACCCAAACTAGTCTGCTCCGCCCGACCACTGGAATGGTGCAACAGTTCCTTCAACTTTCCTTCCTGGACCAGCTGTTCCAAGTGGTTCTATAAATTCTTGCATTCCTCCGTAGTGTGCCTCTGGTCTTGATGGTATTGGCCATTTAAAGAATGGCTCGTTCTTGTTCACCTCGCAGGGTTTCCAACCATCTTGTTCGGCCATTTAAAGAATGGCTCGTTCTTGATCTTCTCGAGAACTCGGTGCATCGGTTCTCGGAACACAGCACTAACCACCTGGGCGTTGGTAGGTCCTGACTGTCCGACGTAATCTTTCCGAGGTCGAACAGCATTAAATCGGTCCAACCTGAAATCCCTTATCTTTTGAGGAATAGCCTTCGCTTTACCTTTTCCTTGTTGCTAGTCTTCCTCAACCCTCTTGTATTTATCAAAACAGTCCATAAGTTGGCGCATGCTGGTAATAGGTTTTCCAGTCAAGGACTTCCTTAAACCGTGCTCAATGGGGAGGCCAACCTTAAATATACTAATGGCAACGTCTTCAAAGTCACCATCTATCTCATTGTACATCTCCCAATATCTATCTGAGTACATTTTCAGGGTCTCCCCCTCTCGCATGTATAAGGATAGTAGTGAATCCAAAGGCCGAGGTACCCTACTACACGTGAAAAAACAGGAGCTGAAGGCCTGGGTGAGCTCCTTGAAGGAATTTATGGAATTAGCTCTCAAACCATCAAACCATCTCATCGCCACAGGTCCTAGGCTGGAAGGAAATACCTTGCACATCAAGGCTTCGTCCTTTGAGTGGACGACCATCCTTTGATTGAACTGGCTCACATGTTTTACAAGATCCGTTCAACCATTGTAAATGGTGAACGTAGGCTGGTGGAAGCGCCACAGAAGTTTAGCCCCCTCTATCCTGTGTGTGAAGGGAGATTTAGAGATTTGATTTAGCGCCTTGTTCATAACGTCATTTTCCACGCCTTTGTGAGGTGGGCTCTTGTATTTTTGCCGGTGGTGGTGCTCTTCATCGCAGGAGAAAGATTCACTCGACGAAGTTCTTGACCTTCGCCTGTAGCTAGCGTCATCTTCATAATTGGAGGAGTCATCGGAACTGGAAGGGGATCGCTTCCGTTGCGCACGACGTAGCTTCTTCTTTAAGTCATCAATCTCCCTTTGCATGGCTTTATTATCGTCTTGCCTTTGGGATATGTGACTTCCCCCTTGAGAGTGGCTTCTACTTGTATGGGTGGTATGCACACTACCCTTTCGATATTTTTCCCGATCCTGTTCACATTCAAGATTGAGAAAGTGATCTTGTCGTTGAGAGTTTGCAGGCTCTGCCTAGTGTGGATTTGTCTAGCGCTGACCTAATCCTACCATATTTGACCGTTATACTCACTAACGCACAAGTCTTTCCCACAGACGGCACCAATTGTAAGGTCTCAATTTATGGCCCAAATCTTAATATAAGGTATGTTGGCCCAATGAGCCCAAGACAATAAATTTGTAGAGAATGGGTTGGAAAACTGGGCCTTAGTGAATTTGGACAACAATTATTATGAGTTCAAAGACAATTTGAATTGAACTTCAAACACAAATAGGAATAGGTTCCCAGTCCGAGGAGTTTCACATTCATATAACTCAGTTCTGATTGAGTACAATTAGAAATTAGATTGCTACAATCTCTTCTCTAGAATTTCTCCGATTCCTTTCTTATAGAGGATTCCTCACATTATATTGCTCCCTCTGGATTATCTTAATCCTACACTTGTCGACCGTTTGAGATATCACTTGAGTATCTGTCCCATCAGACACCTCTCCTGGCTTTTTGTGAGTTGTGGTAGCCAAGGCTTCACTGTTCAGATGTCTTCTCCACATAAATGCGGCTAGGAAAGTGGTTATAGTGCATTTAATGTGGTGGTAGCAGCTTTTCCTTAGATATTTTTGTGTTTCTTTCCTTCTTCTATGTTCATAAGACATGTCCTCATTTTTTGAGCTTCTTGGAAGGTCCCTCCAATTGTTAAGACACAAACTCAAGCTGTGCTAGCCATATCCGAGGGGGACTTCCTTCTCGGACATTCTTCCAGGTGTCCTTTACACATGAAATTCTACGTTGGAACCTTTAATAATTACCGGTCTCTCTTCGGACAGTTTACTGTTCTCGGATAAGGCACAAGGCCCAATATATTATTTTGGACTCTTGCCCCTACATTATCAATAAACCACAAATAATAATTTATTATCATCAAATGAACCTATTTTACAAATTCATATAATCCATTATCAAGTCTATATAATTATATTTTTTATAAATATAAAAATATAATATTTTATATATATATATAATTAAATCGAGTTTTATGTTCACGAGCATATTTACTAAACATTTTATTGTATTTCAGTTTGACTTGTTAGTCTTGCTTACTAAGAAAATAACCTAACAAATGTTTACTTGTGCCCATTTGTTTGGTGGGGTTCTAAGCCCAACCCACACATGCATAGCCAAATTCGGCCGTGTGCTTGGTCTTGCTGAAGTGATTTGAAGGGTAGGTGTTGTTGTTGATCACAAGATTCATGATAAGATGTGAGACGTGAGACGTCCTTTGACAAAGTACTTGAAGGCAACTGACAGAACCCAAGTCTTTCAACTTATAGCTAGAAAAAAAGCTTGATGCAGATTGGTTTAAGTTGAACATTGATAGCTTCTCATTGGGCAATCCAGGTCTTGCTGATCGAGGAGGCCTCATTAGGGACTTCAATGGTTCAATGGGCTTTGGGTGAGAGCTTTTTAGCTGGCTTTAGGTTCAGCAATTAGTTTTGTAGGGACACGATTTCTAAGCTCAAGCCCAAATAGTATTGGATCCTGGCCCAATGAACCCTAGTCAATAAATTTGTAGAGGATGGATTGAAGAACTAGACTTCAGTAAGTTTGATAACGACTATTATGGTGTTTAATAGAGTTTTGCAAGAGAATAATGGACATGATAATCAATAGGTCTCTTATCTAAGGAGAGTTTTCTCTTTTAGTTCCTTAATCCCTCTCAAATAATACCAAAAATCCTTTTCTGTTCTGATTGCCGCCCCTATCTTATGGAAGATATTTCCCATTATATAGTCCCCTTGAACTATCCTCCTCCTAAACTTGTTTATCATCCAAGCCACCACTTGAGTATTTGTCCCATCAAACTTCTTCTTCAGTTTTTTCTCAGTTGTGATCTCCCAGGAAACACTGTTCAGAGGTTTACTCCACATAAATGCGGCCATAAAAGTAGGTACAATGCATTTAATGTGGTGGTAGCAGCTTTTCTCTAGATATTTTGGAGTCTTCCTTCTTTCCTGTATGTTCGTGAGGCGTCTCTGCGCGGTGGGAACTTTGTGGAGAATTATTATAATGGTCCAAGTAAACAATTGAACCGCGTTCAATATATCCGAGGAGGAATATCTCCTCGGAAAGCTTCTCGGTTATTTCTCACACCCAAAACCTTAGTTGGTAAATCTTAGTAGTCTTCAACTTCTCCTTCATACCTCCTCGGAATTTCAGGTTCTCGGATAAGAACTAGGATCCAATACTTATCAATTTGGACCCTTGCAAGCCCAAGGCCCAGTACACATGAATTTTGGACTTTCGCCCCTACAATAGCCCCTTAAAACTTTGGTTTTTCCCTTTCGTTGGAGGAGAAAAAACAAGGTTTTGACTTTCATGACATAAGACCACATGATTCTTCAATTCACACGTGTGGGGTGGATAATTCACACGCCTCAGACTTGCTACTGACGTTTCGAGGTTCGCAAAGCGCTATTAAATGCTCCAGGCGGTGCGCTGTCTCGCATATCCAACGGTGAAACGCAGATCCAACGGATGAGCTTTTTCCTAAAACTTTTGAGCAGGATAATTCCCACTCACTTCACCTTCCTATATAAAGTGAACGGAGACATCATTTCTCCATTTTCACAAGTCTTCAAATTTTTCGGAGATATCACACACTTGAACTCCCCATATTTTCTTTAAGACACAAAATATTCCAACTCTCTTTTTTTTCTTGAGAGATTTTCGAAACATCTTCTTTAAGGTATCATAGATTATCATATACATTAGTTTCTGCAAACTTATATTTTCTCAAACATATTCTTTTCTCTTCAGCTACTCTCCTCGGCCACTCGCTTTTATTTTTCTTTACTTATAGAATTCAGTCATTTCATTCTAGGTTTGTCTAAATGGGTAGATTCGCGAGCCTGGTAGATTCCCCTTTAGAAATAGAACTTTTCAAAGAGAGATATCACATACCTCAGGAAGTGGGCCTACGATATTGTTCCACAAAACAAATCGTTATAAATAAGGAAGCTGGGGAAGTTATCATTCCTATGATAGCTTTCATAGAAGGTGGAATGACCCTTCCCATGGGTAGGATAACAAAGGACTACCTTATCAATTTCAGGTTGTGCCCTCACCAGTGCGCACCCAATATCTTTAGGATCCTAGGCTGCGTTGATGCTCTTAATGAGCATCTCTAATTAGGACTCACATGGCATGACGTGGTGCACATGTACGAATGCCATTCCCAAATTGACGGAGGATTTTACCTCAAGTCTCGGTCACCCGTGGTCAGGCTCATTTCATGCCTCCCTAAGTCCAACAAAGGGATGAAAGATGACTACCTCATCGCCTTAGGGGCATGGCACAATGGTCTCCACTGCCCAACCCAAGAGAGAGAGCCAGGTGGGATACCTTAGAGTTAGGTTCCTTAGTAAAACACTTCAGATCTTCTAATCCCCATCATGAAGTTATTATTCTTTATTTTGCTTTATCTCAATTATGGGTTTTCATGAGCTAACCATGACTCTCTTCTCGGCTGTTATTGCAGATAGGAGGCACGTTACCCCTTGGTTCGGCCACACCAACGTAGCGGCCTTAAACTACTTGCTCCGATCAGAGATTTTCGTGAGCGAGGATCGACAATTGTGAGCTGTTCATTTGATTTTGGATTTCGAACCTATTTCAAAGGTCTTTCAAGAGATAGGCCATGCTATTAGGGCGAGAGATCCTCGAATAAACCGTATCGATGTATTTAGGCCAGATTTCTTGGCTCGAGACAATCTTCCTCCCGTCAGACTACCCATTCATCAAATCCCTCATTCGCTTGTAATTCCATTGCAATAAGTTCCCCTTGAAGCAACAGTTGCAGCAGAAGAGGAAATCGCATCTTCTCGGTTATCCCTAAAGGAGGAAATAAATCAATTTCGCTTTGTGGAAGACGAGGGACCGTCTGAGAAGTCAGTGGATATATCAGACTCCGAGACTGCATCTGCTAATCTCACCTCCATTCATCCAAAACAGTTGATCATTACTCGGATAGACTCAGAATTTGAAGTGGCAGAAGGAGCGATGGACACGAAGAAAATACCGAGTTTGAAAGGCCTGTTAGCTAGCAGGAATAAAGGGGAAAGTTCAAAAGAGGCCCTTAAAACACAACCTCCTGTAGTTCTTCTTCTTCCTCCTCCTCCCACTGATCTCGGCTTATAGGCCATGCCAAATTTGAAGAAAAGGAGGCTAGATCATGACTAGAGGAAGGTGAGGTGGCTCATCGGAAGGACAATAAACAACAAAAAATAGCCAAGAACCCCAGGGATAAGAGGGGTACATCCGTGGATAGTAGGGATGAGGCCGAGGTATGTCGGCCTTAGCAGACTTGGGCTCCTCGGATAGAAATGGAGGGTGCTCCCATTCCATATGATGCTTCAATATGGGACGCGCAGAGAGGCCACGCCAATTACCTAGTGCAAGCCCTACAACAACCTCTCCTTCTCCCAAGGGACATGAAGTCCATTCGGCGCACAAGATAGCCCGATTTATTCATGTCCTTAAAAAGAGATCTAGCTATGGTTAGCTGTATCTTTCCTACTTAAGTGTTTAAAATAAATTCTTTTTGTCTGTTGCAGCTTTAATTATATTTGCTATCTCCATGCAGGTCACTTAGCAGGTTTACGTGGCCGAGGATTGGGTGTGAAATACCCATAACAAGTTTGATGCAGAATCTCAATCTTGGTGCGAAGTTGAGAAAGCTCTTGGCATAGCAAACCATGAAAAAACGCAGCTGGTTGAGAAGCTTAAGGTCGAAGAGAGTGCACATCAAAGTGCTGAGGTCGGGTTGAAAACTGCCGAAGCCCAAACTGAGGATCAGCGCAAGCAGCTCTACAATACCCAAATTAACCTTACCATTAAGAAGGCAGCGGTTCTAGACCTAAAGGCTGAACTGCAGAAAGCCCAAGAGGCATTAAAGGTGGCCAAGGAAACTGCTAAGGCTGCGGAGGCAGCAACTTATGAGCGTGGGGTAGTGGAGACTAAGGTAAGGCTGACCGCGGAGGTGACGGTAGTTTGTAGAGACTACTGTGCCGAAACATACTACAAAGCCCTTAATCGGGCAAGAGTCCTTGCTGACTCCGATCTGAGGAGAGCAGACAAGGTATACTATCTAGAAGATATCAAAGAGGATCCAATTGCTCTTCCTCCTCCCGCAGCCCTTCCCCTTCCTCCTCCCGAGCAACCTCTCACCACCCAAGACCTTTCTTAAGGGATTGAAATCCCAGTAGGGGTTCAAAAAGAGAAAAAGGGTGATGTGGGGGTCTCTTGGCTAGACGAGAAGGAGAAAGGTAAAGGAGTTCAACCTCCTGCTGATGCCAATCCTTCTGAGGACACTCTTACAATTGAAGATATGGTGTCCAAGGCTAAAACTGCTGAATCCAAGTCCAAGATTGACTCCAAAAATGATTCTTATCAATCGCAGACCTAGATATAGGGTTTTAGCTTTGTTTTTGCAATTTTTGTAATGGCCTTATGCTTCTAGATGTAATACTTGTATTCATCATCTAATGAAGGCATTTATCTTTTTATTTGACTTAGATTCTGAATGATATTATGAATGGCTTTAAGTTATTATCATTTCATCCTTAATAAATATTGTTGATAACATGTATTTGGTCATTTATTTATTTCAACTAAATGCCATCCACCCAAGCTGTAAATTGATATTACTATATCAAAGGTCAGGTTCAACACAGACAAATAATACCTTTAGTATATTATTATGAATACAAGAATACTTGGAGTCTTAATGAGTGCTTAATCTTCAAATAAGCATCGACCAATGTTAAGTTGATATAAGTTAATTTCATCGAAGTATGTGGTCCGAGAGACCTGACATACCCTGAAATCTGTTTAATAATTATATAGATATCAAGGAACGTTAATTTCACCCAAGTATATGGTCTGAGAGACCTGACATGCCTTGAGATCTGTTTAACAATTACATAGAAAATAAACAATAATTAACTTGATGTATTTACACAAAGGAATGTTAATTTCACCCAAGGATTTGGTCCGAGAGACTTGACATACCTTGAGATCTATTTAATACTTACATAGATGCCAATGCGTGTTAATTTCACACAAGTATGTGGTCCGAGAGACCTGACATGACTTAAGATCTGTTTAACAATTATATATATGATAAACATCAATTAACTTGATGTATTTACACAAAGGAATGTTAATTTCACCCAAGGATTTGGTCTGAGAGACCTGACATACCTTGAGATATGTTTAACACTTACATAGATGCCAATGAGTGTTAATTTCACACAAGTATGTGGTCCGAGAGACCTGACATGACTTGAGATCTGTTTAACAATTATATAGATGATAAACATCAATTAACTTAATGTATTTACACAAAGGAATGTTAATTTCACCCAAGGATTTGGTCCGAGAGATCCGACATACTTTGAGATCTGTTTAACACTTACATAGATGCCAATGAGTGTTAATTTCACACAAGTATGTGATCCGAGAGACCTGACATGACTTGAGATCTGTTTAACAATTATATAGATGCCAATGAGTATTAATTTCACACAAGTATGTGATCCGAGAGACCTGACATGACTTGAGATCTGTTTTAACACTTATATAGATGCCAAGAAGTGTTAATTTCACACAAGTATGTGGTCCAAGAGACCTGATGTGACTTGAGATCTGTTTAACACTTATATAGATGCCAATGAGTGTTAATTTCACACAAGTATGTGGTCTGAGAGACCTTACATGACTTGAGATCTGTTTAATACTTATATAGGAAATAAACAGCAATTAATTTGATATATTTACACAGCAAAACACATTCTTAAAGAAATGAAACTTTTATTAATAATAATACATTCTCAGGTTGTTTACATTCCAAGGACAAGGTATTACACGCTCATCTAGATCTTTTAGAAAATATGCTCCTATGCTAGCTACCGAGGTGATACGATAGGGTCCCTCCCAGTTGGGTCTTAATTTCCCCTACGCTGGATTTTTTGCCGTGCCTAAAACCTTTATGAGTACCAAATCTCCAGGCTCTAGTGGTCTCAATTTTACCTTGGCATCGTAGCCCTGTTTAAGTTTGTGCTGATAATAAGCCAACTGGACCATTGCACTTTCTCTTTTTTCTTCAATAAGGTCCAAGCTCCTTTCCAGCAATTCATCATTATTGCTGGAATTGAATGATTGGGTTCTTAATGTCGGAAAGCCCATTTCTATAGGAATAACAGCCCCGACTCCATAAGACATCGAAAAAGGGGTTTCTCCGATTGACCTGCGAGGAGTGGTTCGATACGCCCATAGGACATGCAGTAGTTCTTCCACCCATCTTCCTTTTGCATCGTCCAACCTTTTCTTAAGTCCGCTCACTATGACATTGTTAACATCTTCAGCTTGTCCGTTCCCTTGGGGATAGGCTGGAGTGGAATATCTGTTTGTAATTCCCAAATCACAGCAATATCTCCTAAAGGATTTGCTATCGAACTGAAGTCCATTGTCCGAGATGAGGGAATGAGGTATTCTGAAGCGGGTGACAATGTTTTTCCAGACAAACTTCTTTACGTTCACATCTCGGATATTCACTAAAGGCTCGGCTTCAACCCACTTGGTGAAGTAGTCTGTGCTGACCAGCAAATATTTCTTGTTTCCAGCTGTTTTGGGAAATAGGCCAACAATATCCAAGCCCCATTATGCAAAAGGCCAAGGACTGGAGAGGGGATTCAGGAATCCCCCTGGTTGGTGTGTGTTGGGTGCAAATCTTTGACATTAATTGCATTTTTTCGCATATTCTGGTGTTTCTTTTTGCATGTTTGGCCACCAATAACCTTGGGTGATGGCTCTATGAGTTATGGATTTCCCTCATGTATGGCTCCTACAGATCCCTTCATGTAACTCCTCAAGGAGTAACTTTGATGCCTTAAGGTGAATGCAAAGTAGATATGGCCCAAAGAAGGAGCGCTTGTACAGTTTTTGGTCTTTGGATAACCATAACCAAAGGGCTTTCCTATGTATCTTTTCAGCTTCTGATTTGTCCTATGGTAAAACATCCTTACTCAGGAATTGAATAATGGGGTCCATCCAGCTGAGCCCTATTCTGACGTGGTGAACGCAGGTCATATTCTCTCTTATTCCTAAGGGCTTACACAGATCTTCTATGAGAATAACACGAGGTAAATCCTGCGTCGAAGAGGTTGCCAGCGTGGCTAGGGAGTCGGCATGGGTATTTCCACTTCTAGGGATGTGTTGTAGGTTGAATGATTCAAATTTCAGTTACAGGTGCTTGATTTGAGCCAAATACCCTTGCATTCTCTCATCCTTTACCTCTAATTCGCCCTTCACTTGACCAACGACCAGCCTTGAATCCGAGAACACTGTAGCCGACTTTCCCCCCATTCTTTGAACCATGGACATTCCTTCTAGTAATGCTTCGTACTCGGCCTTGTTGTTCGTGGCCGAAAAGCCTAGCCTTGATGACTTTTCTATGATGAGTTTTTCAAGCAAGATCAAGACTAGCCCCACTCCAGACCTTTTTTGGTTCGCTACCCCATCCACATATACCTTCCACTGCAATGGTTCTTGCATCGTAACCAGGTCAATCGATTTTTCATCCATGCGGTTGCCTCTGATTCATTTTCTGTGGGGCCTTCAGCGAACTTGGCAACCAAATCTGCAAGGACTTGACCTTTGATTGAGGTACGAGGCATGTACTTGATGTCGAAAGCCCCTAGGATCGTGCCCCACTTTGCTATCCTCCCAGTGTAATCAGCACTTCGAAGTATGGCTTTCAGTGGAAGTTGGGTTAGGATAACCACCGTGTGTGCTTGAAAGTAGTGGGGGAGCTTTCGAGTACCATGCAGCACCGCTAGGATTGCCTTCTCTAATGGTAGATAACGAATCTCGGCTTCGTGTAATGACTTGCTCATGTAATAGACTGGTCATTGTCTACCATTGTCGACTCGTATCAACACCAAACTCACGGCATGAGGAGCCACAACGATATAAGCGAACAGAACTTCATCTGTTCAAGGGCTGGACATAATAGGTGGATGAAAGAGATACTCTTTAAGTTGTTGAAATGCCCGAGCACATTCCTCGGTCCATTCAAAGCCTTTCCATTTATTCATCAATAGGAAGAAAAGTCTACATCTGTCTGCTGACCGAGAGATAAACCAATTCAAAATTGCTGTCATTCTAGTTAACTTTTGAACCTTTTTAGGGTTCCGAGGTGGTTGCAAATTATTTATGGCTTTAATCTAGTCAGGGTTCACTTCGATTCCTCGGTGAGTCACCATATAATCGAGGAACTTGCCTGACGCTACCCCAAAAGAGCATTTGGAGGTATTAAGACGGAGCTTGTGTCCCCTTAGAATTACGAAGATGTTTGTAAGGTCTCCTATATGCTTGGAAACTATCTTACTTTTCACCACCATGTCATCTATATACACCTTAATATTCTTACCCATTTGTGATTCGAACATCTTGGTCATCATCCTTTGATATGTCGACTCAGCATTTTTCAAACCAAAAGTCATCACCTTATAGTGGTAATTCCCAATGGGAGTGACAAAAGATGTTTTCTCCTGACCGTCTAAGGCCAGTGGTATCTGATGATATTCTTGAAAGGCATCCAGGAAACTCATCCAAGGATGGCCCACCGTTGCGTCCACCAACTGGTCTATCCGAGGAAGGTGGAAATGATCTTTCGGACAGGCTTTGTTCAAATCTGTGAAGTCTATGCACACTCGCGACTTTCTGTTCTTCTTTTTTACTACCATGGTGTTGGCTAACCATTCGGGGTAAAATACTTCCTTGATAGCCCCTGCTTGCTTAAGTTTAGTTACCTCGTCCTTAACAGCTTCATAATGGTCTTTGGATGAGCACCTAGGTGGTTGCTTTCTAGGAGTGATTGCTGGGTTGACATTCAGGTGATGGCAGATGAAGTCAAGATCAACTCTTGGGGCTTTGTAAGCGTTCCAGGCAAACACATCAACATTCTTTCAGAGGAATTCTATTAGTTCTTGTTTTTCTTAAGGAGGAAATTGAACCCCGACTTGAAGGAATTTCTCCGGATCATTATCAATAACCATTCTTTCTAGATCCTTACAGCCCGCCTCCTCGGCTGATCCCCTTTCCGGTGAAGCCGGAGTTTTTGATTGCTATAGGAGCTTTTCGGCAAAGTCCGAGGGCGCAGCCTCGGGTTTGTGCAAGATGGCCGCCACCATGCACTGTCTAGCAACGGATTGACTGCCCAAAATCTCTTTAACTAGGCCTTCCGAGGGGTATTTCACCTTCTGATGCAAGGTAGAGGAGATAGCCCTTAGGGCATGAAGCCAAAGCCTGGCCACAATGGCTGTATAGGGGGAATAAGAATCTTCTACAATGAAATCCACCTCCACTACTTCTGAATCGGTCTGTATGGGTAGCCTAATCTAACCTTTGGGAATGACAGTTTTTCCCTCAAAACTTACCAGGGGAGATTCATAGGCCGTTAAATCCTCGGGTTTCAAATTCAATCCCTTGTACAGATCAGGGTGCATAATTTCGACGGCACTACCCTGATCTACCAACACTCGCCTACGTCATACCCCCCTATTCTGAGCATAACCACTAAAGCATTGTCATGGGGTTGGATGGTTCCAGTTTTATCCTCTGCCGAGAAGCCCAGAGTCGGTTGAGTTAGTATTCTAGCCCTCTTCGACTCTTAACCATCATCATCAGCTGACAACCGAGCCACTAACATCACTTTGGAGGGGTAGGATCCAGTCCTTCCAGGAGCGGCGAAGATGACATTGATTGTTCTTAAAGGAGGCCTAAAAGGAGCATTTTTCCAGGAGTCTGAACTCATCTGGTTCCCTTGGCCACTAGAATGATGCAAGAGTGATTTTAGTTTTCCTTCTCGGACCAGCTGGTCCAAATGATCCCACAGGTTCCTACAGTCTTCCGTGGTATGGCCCTGTTCCTGATGATAATGGCAGTAAAGGCTTTGGTTGCACTTTGTAAGGTCTCCAGCCATTTTGTTTGGCCATTTGAAGAGTGGTTCGTTCTTAACCTTCTCTAGAACTTGCCGGACCAGCTCTTGAAACATTGCATTAACCATTTAGGTATTGGTAGAGCCTAATTGTCCGGCATAATCCCTTTTCGGACGGTTATTATTGTATTGGTCCGACATGAAATCCCTTTTTTCCTGAGGGATAACCTTAGCCTTCCCTTTTCCTTGTTGTTGGTCGTCTTCGATCCTTTTGTACTTATCAACTCGGTCCATGAGCTGGCGTAAACTGGTGATAGGTTTACCTGTCAGAGATTTCCTTAACCCGTGCTTGGATGGGAGGCCGACCTTAAAAGTTTTAATGACAACGTCATCAAAATCGCCATCAGTCTCGTTAAACATTTCCCAATATCCGTCTGAATACGCCTTTACGGACTCTCCCTCCCTCATTGACATGGACAACAAAGAGTCCAAAGGTTGAGGGACCCTACTGCATGTGATAAATCGGGAGCAGAATGCTTGGGTGAGCTTTTTAAAGGAACTAACAGAATTTGTCCTTAGCCCGTCAAACCATCTTATCGCCATTGGTCCTAAGCTGGATGGAAATACCCTACATATCAAGGTTTCGTTTTGAGAATGGACAGCCATCTTCTATTTGAAATGACTTATGTGTTCTACAGGATCCGTTCGGCCATTATAAATGGTGAACATAGGCTGGTGGAATCGTCTAGGAAGTTTTTCCCCTTTCTATCTCCCGTGTGAAGGGTGATTTAGAAATTTGACTCAATGTCTTTTTCATAATGTCGGTTCCCACTCCTTTGCGAGAAGGGCTTTTGCGTTTTCTCCGGTGATGGCGCTTTTCATCATAGGAGAAGGATTCGCTTGGTGGAGTTCTTGATCTCTGTCTGTAAATAGTGTCCTCTTCATCATTGGAAGAGACATCGTAGCTGGAAGGGGATCACCTCTGTTTTGCTCGATGGAGTTGCTTCTTCAAGTCATCAATCTTTCGTTGCATGGCTTTATTATCATCTCGCCCGTGGGAGATGTGACCTCCCCTTCGAAAGCGGCTTCCACTTGTATGGGTAGTATGTACACTGCCTTCCTGATATTTTTCCTGATCTCTTTCACGTTCGAGATTGAGGAAATCATCTTGTTGATGAAAGTTCGCAGATTCTGCCTGATGTAGACTTGTTTGATGTGGACCTGATCCTGCCATATTTAACTGTTTTAACCGTTGTACTTACTAATGCACAAGTTTTCCCCACAGACGGCGCCAATTGTAGGGACACGATTTCTAAGTTCAAATCCAAATAGTATTGGATCCTGGCCCAATGAACCCTAGTCAATAAATTTGTAGAGGATGGATTGAAGAACTGGGTTTCAGTAAGTTTGATAACGGCTATTATGGTATTTAATAGCGTTTTGCAAGAGAATAATGAACATGATAATCAATAGGTCCCTTATCCGAGGAGAGTTTTCTCTTTTAGCTCCTTAATCCCTCTCAAATAATACCAAAAATCCTTTTCTGTTTTGATTGCTGCCCCTATCTTATGGAAGATATTTCCCATTATATAGTCCCCTTAAACTATCCTCCCCCTACACTTGTTCATCATCCAAGCCATCACTTGAGTATTTGTCCCATCAAACTTCTTCTTCAGTTTTTTCTCAGTTGTGATCTCCCAGGAAACACTGTTCAGAGGTCTACTCCACATAAATACAGCCATAAAAGTAGGTACAATGCATTTAATGTGGTGGTAGCAGCTTTTCTCTAGATATTTTGAAGTTTTCCTTCTTCCTCGTATGTTCGTGAGGCGTCTCTGCGCAGTGGGAACTTTGTGGAGAATTATTATAATGGTCCGAGTAAACAATTGAACCGCGTTCAATATATCCGAGGAGGAATATCTCCTCGGAAAGCTTCCCGGTATTTCTCACACCCAAAACCTTAGTTGGTAAATCTTAGCAGTCTTCAACTTCTCCTTCATACCTCCTCGGAATTTCAGGTTCTCGGATAAGAACTAGGATCTAATACTTATCAATTTGGACCATCGCAAGCTCAAGGCCCAGTACACATGAATTTTGGACTTTCGCCCCTACAAGTTACATAGTGGAATTTTGGCCTTACTTGATAGTTTGGTGCTAGCTAAAGATTTAGGAATCCATTGATTACACATTGAAATAGATGCCAAGGAACTAGTTATTCTTCTTAATAGTTAACAACATCCGAACAAGCTCTTATTAAATGTTGTTATTGAATGCAGGAATTTCATCTAAGCATTCCCTCAATGTTGAGTGGAACATAGCTATATGGAAACAAAGAGATGCGCAGGATGCTTTGGCGAATTCGGGGTTATCAACATAATAAAAGTTCATAACAATTTCACAACATTCTTAAATTAGCCTATCATCTCACACACTGAGCCCACTACATTGTGAAATTTAAAATTTTGTTTAATACTCATTTGAGAATGTTGTGAATTGTTGTTGTGTCTCTAGCATGACTCAGCTTTGAATTTGTCTAATGATATGCTTAAGTGTATCACTACTAATTCTGTTTTCTTTTCCCAAATTGATGAAAAAAATTTGATTTGATAGATCATTAGTGAAAGAAATTAATCTCCATTCAACCTTAACTAAGCAAAATCAGCTTTTTATGGACTTGGCAGATCTTTCCTGTAACTATTGGTTATAACTCATTTCACCAAAAAGAATAGGAACAACAACATTTATATCTTTTGCTCTTGGCATTTAGTTGGGCCCGCAACATGAGACCGATGATGCAAATTAAAAGATAGAATTTCAGAAACATCCACGGATTCCACACCAAATATAATATAATTGCCAAGAATCTAATAATTGCATGGTTATGACTTATGATAGGGGTACGTAGTAATAGTTCAAAGTTCAAAATTCAAACACAAATTTTGGTCTAGAATTTGAAGGTCTAGATTGAATCAATACCAAATCACATTGGGCCGGCTTCAGACCCAGAAATACAGGAGGAAAAAGATATGCTACGGGGAAATTGACCTCTAGTGTTTCGCATTTTATTATTGTGACAAGCAAGAGCATGTTCTTTTCTTTTTATTTTGTTTTGTCTTCTATTTTTTTTATTTGCACAACTTTTTTTTTTCTTCTGAGAATACTAAGTATTTTTAACATACATAGAGAGAGGTGAAAAAGTCTTAAAAAAACTGATAGTGGTGTATATTTATTATCAAACTTTTGTTAGAGATAGTGGTTCAAATTTTTAATGAGAAGTAACATTAGACTCTAGTTTAGGGGTCTCATGGGTGGCGTGAAACCGTGGTACGGTTAGGGTATATAAAGAAATTTCAATATACCAAATTAGGGTTTCTTTTGAAACACTATTTAATGTAAATCTTTCACTTTGTTATGGTGATTTTTTTTTTTTTTTTTGGTTGCTTGCTCTTGTGGATGTAGGCATACTGAACAATGTAAATCAATGTTGATTTCTTTCTATATTTTGCAAAATTTGCTAAGATTTGAAATTTAAAACAACTTTACATGAAACAACAATTCAAGGATGAAATTTGCTATATGGCATTTCCAAATAAATTAGAAGTGGGTAAATGAAATTTGTTTTGGATTTCTAATTCATCTTATAAGGATTCTTTCTATTTATTGTACAAATGAATATAATATGTTGGAATTTTTATACACTCTGTCATACTCATACTACATGTATATCTTTAGATTGATGAGAACTAAATTTTCATTTCGAATGACCCTTTGACAATTTGTATGGCAAATTGAGATGATCCTGTGAGCATTATATTTCATCACAACAGCTTAAGTTTTTGCAAACCATATACCATGAATATGCTCTAGTGTTCTTTGAGAGCTTTGAATTGGCAGCCTTACACTAATCAAATTCTCCTCTAAACTGTTAAATTTTTAGGTTAAAAGCAAATAATTGAGAAAACATTTTTGTAAACATGAAACTTCAATAAAATTATATTCGGTAACTATATTGACTTGTCTGACTTCACAGCTTGCCTATATTTGTATCAGTGGTTTGTCTCCTATCAATTTGAAACAGATCTATTTTATGGTTTGAACTAAATATTACATATATAAAGATGTATTCGGTACCATGTCATTTAAAAATTTAAATATTGTAGCACTCTTTACATGATTAGATTTAGAAAATAAAATCTTAAGCATGAAATGGACTTTGAACTGTCTCCATTTCAAGTGAAATAAAGAAATTTTGTTCCATCCTAGGTAGGGTTCTGCTTGTGTCCAGTTATCGTCCTAATCAGACACATCCAAATGTGGACACATGGATACAACAGACACGTGTCCACATCTGGTTGTTTCCAATTCTTGCGAACTGGTCATAAGCTAGATCTATTATACATACTTTAATAATTTAAGAATTCATCTCCTAAATTGCTTATAAATCATAAAATAATAATTAAAAAAAAAAAAAAAACTAATAACACCAAACCGACTCTCTTGGTGTATGTGCAAAAATCATGAGAATAAGACATCTAGAGACTAGAAATTAATTTCATGTTTGGCCAAGTACAAAGCAGACCTCAAAATCACCACTAATGGCCATTCTCTATGTCTTCCTATTCATCTTCATATTCCTAAGCAATCCTCACAGGACAAATTCAAGTAAGCATGCTAAAAATATATATATAACCAAAGTTAGCTCAATCTCTATCCTTAACCACTGCTTCACAGAACTTTATTCTTATGTTTCAGGTACTTGCAAATTGAATTTTAGCCAAGTCCCATATGAAGCACAGAGTGAGTGCTTTGACATAGCTGCAAACTCTGTCCTATCTTCTGTAATGAAGGCATGCTGCAGCTCAGCCCTCCAATCTCTCTTCAAAGCAATGGCAATAGAAGCCAACCACTCTGGGTCCATATTCCTCTAGTTGCCTGAAGCCAAAGATTGTAGTAACACATTCCAAAATCTTCACTAGAGTTCAAATCTTGCTAAATGTGAACTCCAAGATTTAATATCTTCTTCAACAGCAGAACTATGCTCAAGTAACATTGATTCAATCATAAGTTCTCTTAGGATTGAGAGATATAATGCCTTCCGATCCAATTGTACAAACTTATATGCTGGTAATTATAGTGATGAGGCATGTTTTAATTGTGTCATGTCTAATAGGCAGTCATTACAAACTCTAAGAAAAGGTGATAGTTCAAATGGCAATAGGTGTAATGAAGCTCTCCTTGTTAGTCTTGCAGGCTCAGATGTGGATTCCCAGAACTGGGTTCAAGGAACTTTTTCTTGTTTATGGAATGAAATAGGTTAGGTTTCCCAGTTTTCATTTATGGAACATATTCCCTTTTATTTCTTAGTTTGGATGTTTTTGTTCCCTTGTGTTTCAGAGTTTTCATGGCCTACACAAACTCATAGAATAGGTGAGTGACCAGAAATTGGTGAACCTTAATTTTTCTTATTTGCTTTTCTACTTCTCTTATACAATAAAATGCACTTTATCCTTAATTGACTGTTAAATGTGTGAAAGAACATCTACTGGATTCCAAGGCACCCCTTGCTACAGTAATTGTGGCTGCAGTGCTAGTCATCTTAGCTCCACTTCTATGTATTCTCACAAGGAAGCAAATTCAATATGCAAGTGAAAAGGACCTGAAAAATCTATCAGGTGAGATATATGATAGATTAGTGGTCTTCAACACTGCATCTTTTGTGACTATCTCAATGACCCCATGCGTGTTGGTTGTGGCAGCTGTGGTGTTTAAAAAAGAACCAGAGGATGAAGCCAAAAGACCCTTAAACTGCTCTAATCTCTATATATTCTCACCAGATGAAATGGCTAAAGCTACTGATTCTTTTAATAATTCAAACTTGATTGGAGAGGGAACTCTTGGTATGATGGTCATGACCACTTGATTTATTGAACTCATTAATGAGATGCAAGTTGAACTAATGAAACAAAGAAAATTGTTCAGGGAAAATGTACGTTGGAATAATGCCAAGTGGAATGAAAGCAGCAATCAAGAGACTTAATGAGGGCATTGAGCTTCAAAATTTTATTGATGAGATTTGCCAGAAAGCGAAAATAAGGCATCCTAATTTGGTGAGTACTGTGGGATGTTGTGACAGCGGAGATGAGTGTCTTGTTTATGAGTACTGTTGTCAATGGTGATCTTTCAAGCGGGCTTCTCGGTAAGCTTTTTTTCATGAAAATATGGGTTTTTAATTTATAGCATGCCACAAGGAAGTGCATACAAAACTCCCTCAATTCCTCTCTACAATCCTGTCACTTGCACTTCCAATTACCTCCAAATACATAGGAAAATTTCAGTTTTAATTTTCTTTCTCCAAAAAAAAAAAAAAAAAAAAAAGGTTGTATGCTCCTTTCAAAATTGCTGCTAACCATTAGCATACAACCTTAGTTAAAATAATTATCTTATGTATCCGACATATGTATTATTTCTCTCATAATATTTAGAGCCTCAACTGTGAACAATCCACATGTTGTGACTCGTGAGATAGATGAAGCATATTCCAGATGCAAATAATGTCTTCTTCTTTAAATAATTTCTCATATATTATTGCCTTTTATTATAAATAAATAAATGATTCTCCTATACCATTTTCACAAACTTGGCAATAAGCAATGAATGTATCTAACAAGTGACAAAAGGACAGTAATCTTGACATGGGAGCGGCGGATGCAGATATTTATTGGCATTGCAAGGGGCTTATGGTTTCTTCATACCAATCCCTTGGAAAAATTAGTTCATGGAGACATAAAGGTAAAATTAATTCATTTCACCTATAGCAAATAATGAGTGTGATGGTGCTAATAACTAATACTCCAATATGTCTCAGTTAGCAAACATATTACTGACTGAGAAACTACAGCCTAAGATTTCAAACCCCATCTTATCAAACTACAAGTTAAAGAAGACTGAAAGGATGGAAACCACTGCAAATGATGTTTTCAATTTTGGGGTTGTGCTACTTCAACTTTTGACAGGAAGAAAGCCAGAATCTCTGGTTAAAGAGGTATGCTCTAATTAACATGTTGTCTCCCATATAGTCTAGCATGTTACTATTTTATAAGTAGTTTTTTCACCTAATATGGTAAATTCCAGCGGATTAGCTGAATATATTTCTATTGTCATTTGTCACTGATACAGGCAAGCATGCAATAATGAAAGGAGGAAGCATAAGTGCCATGGCAGATCCATGCTTAAATTGGGCTTATATTGTAACTGAATTTCAAAATGTATTATCAATAGCTGTTCAACGTACTACTCCAAATGAACAAGAAAGACCAAACATGGAAGAAGTCTTACAGAAACTTGAAGAAACCCATATTTTAAGTCTAAACGTCAAATCCAACTGCAAGAATTTTTTAGAAAAAAAAAATTTTGGAAGTTGGAACCAGCAATGCTATAAAATATGTTTTATGGATTTGTAATATATATTTCTCATTATTTGTAATCTAAGGTGGGAAATCGTAATTGGTGTACAATTATAGTAACGTGAATGGTGAGCCATTTCTTATTTGTTGCCTTTGTTGTCAAAAGATCACCTTTTCCAAGCCAATGCCAAATTTAACTCATTTTGAATACAACTTACACAGTTACACACATTTTCAATACAACACATTTGATGTCAGTGGCCATTTGTTATACATGTTTTGAACAACAAAGAATTAACATAACCTTAAAATTAAAAGGCCACAAAACATAAATTTTCTTGCTCCTTTTTTCTTCAATCATTTTCTTTCTCACCCCAAAAATAATTAACATGGCCTTAAAATTAAAAGGCCATAAAACATGCATTTTCTTGCTTCTTTGTTCTTCTATCATTTTCTTTCTCACCCCAGTAAAAAGAGGGGGCTCTGGGACAGTTCCAACCTGCCTTCCCCTCAACATCCCCTCCTCCTCCTCCAAGCCTTTTTCTATATTCCCTTCCCCTCCATCTCATCACTTGAAGATTGAAGACAGAATTCAAGGTCATTGGGTCGGTACAAGGAAAAACTAAAACTATGTATTTTCTGAAGGCAATGTTCCAAAGCAACAAGAGCTACCACAGAAGCACTGCAGACCATTAGACCTTAACCTCACTTCACCATAGCTAAAGGCAAGCTCTTCATTTTCTTTTATGTCTCTTGAAGCAAAGAAGCAAATGCAGGGCACCAAAGCTCCCGAGCTCCTTACCAGTTTTGTTTGTGTAAGTAGACACCTGCAATCATTGATTTAATTCTTTAGAAGTGGACGATATGAATTGTTCTCTGATGTAATACATTAAACTGCTAGCTTGGAATCCGATTCTAATCCCAATTCCAAGCCAATTGTAATCCATAGTACTAGTATGGATACTGATATTCAATTTAAGAGAGAATATCGTTAGCCAACATCCCTTATCAACTCAAAGAATGTCCCCTGCACCAGCCAACATTGGAAAGAAAGGCATCATTCTTTGCATAGTATGTCACAGATTCTGTCTAGCCCCCTCTTTTTTCTTTCAAACAAAGAATGAGATTCCACCAAATCTATTCTCAACTAGAGTATGTATCGACTAGTTAATTTACTTACACGTAAAGGAAAATGATTCTGCCCCAACAAATAAAAAGATATATACTTTGTCTCAATGCTTAAGTCATTCTTATTCCATGCTTTGCCTGCGGCCTAAAAAGAATTGTGTGCCAAGTCAAGTCATGATCCATGGTGCAGTAAATCCACCTACGTACAATTTTGCTTCACTTATTTGCAATTATTTATGCCCTCACGGAATTGCTCTATAATAAAAACAGCTGCTAATACTTAAAAGGCATTGATTCACTTAACCATCAAATTCCTTTCCATCCCACCACCACAAGAACATGGCTCAAAATGCCTATTGCATTGCAGGGAAGATCGTGGAGCTGCTTGGCTCCCTCATTGACGAGGAGCTCAGCTCAGCATGGTGCGTACAAAGCGATCTGAAAAAGCTTGAGTGCACCGTGTTAGCCATTAAGGCTGTACTCTTAGATGCTGAGGAGAAGCAAGAAAGTGACCATAGGCTGAACCATTGGCTAGGACAGCTCAAAGATGTCCTTAATGATGCCGAGAATGTACTGGATGAATTTCAATATCAAATTCTGCAGAAGGAAGTAATGAAGAGAAGCAGGAGCACTCGCAAAAAGGTAGGTTATTTCTTTTCTATTTCTAATCCACTTGTATTACGTTTTGAAATGGCACGTAAAATCAAGGGTATTAGGGAGAGGGTAGATGATATTTCAGATATTAAGGCTGAATTCAATCTTGCTACACGACTTGAAGATAGGAAGACAACAATGTACCGGAGGGACATGACCCACTCCTTTATTCCTTCTCAGAATGTCATCGGTAGGGATGATGACAAAAAAAAGATAATAAATCTTTTGATGCAGCATGATGTTGACGGAAATGTCAGTGTAATTCCCATAGTTGGGATTGGAGGTTTGGGGAAGACCACAATTGCCAAGTTAGTGTATAATGATGAACAGGTGGTTAGACATTTTCAATTGAAAATGTGGGTGTGTGTGTCTGAGGATTTTGATGTTAAAAGATTGATAATAGAAATCCTCAAATCAGCAGTTGGTATTGATGAGGATTTGAGCATAGCTCAGTTGCAAATGCGTTTAAGAGAACATATAAAAGATAAGAAATTTCTTCTTGTCTTAGATGATGTTTCGAATGAGGATCATATAAAATGGATTGAATTGAAAAATTTGTTGCTTGGCGGTTGCAATGGAAGTAAAATCATAGTGACAACACGAAATAGCTCTGTTGCTACTATTATGAGCACTGTAGAGTCTTACAATTTAGATGGTCTATCCCAAAAGGATTGTTTGTCTTTATTTGTGAAATTGGCATTTAAGGAAGGAGAAGAAGAACAACATCCAAACCTCTTAGAAATTGGAAAAGAGATCGTCAAAAAATGTAGAGGGGTTCCATTGGCAGTGAATACTTTAGCCTGCCTACTCTATTCAAATGTTGATGAACATGAGTGGATATCTATTAGAGATAATGAGATATGGAATTTAAATCAAAAGGAGAGTGACATCTTACCTGCATTGAAGCTCAGTTACAATCAATTGCCATTTCACTTAAAGCCATGTTTTGCACATTGTTCTATTTTCCCAAAGGATTTTGTATTCAATAATCTTCTCTTGATTCAATTTTGGATGGCAAATGGAATTCTTCAATCACCTAAGGATGAAAATCTAGAGTTGGAAGATGTTGGCAACTTGTACATCAAGGAGTTGTTGTCGAGATCTTTCTTTCAAGATGTTGAACAAGAAAATATCTTGTATTTTACCTTTAAAATGCATGATCTTATCCATGATCTCGCACTCTCAATTGCCAAAAGAGAGTGTTCAGTAGTGACCAAGAAGTCTGCCCTTACTGAAGAAGTTTGTCACCTATCATTTTTAGATGATGGGCAAGAAGTTACAACACAATTAGTGAAGTTGAGCAAAGTCCAGACTATTATTTTCCAAACAGACCAATCCATGTCCTTACTTGAAACATGCTTCTCAAGATTTAAGTACTTGCGGGTGCTTATTCTAAAAAATTCATCCTTTGAGTTGTTGCCAAGTTCTATCGGAAGTTTGAAACATTTGAGATATCTTGACCTATCATTTAATCACATAATCAAGCAACTTCCAGATTCCATTTGCAAGCTGCACAGTTTGCAAACTTTATTGCTTGAAAATTGCCACAATCTTGAACGGTTGCCAAAAGGTATAGGGAACATAATCAGGCTCAGGCTTTTTATTGTTACAACAAAGCATACCTGCTTGTCGGAGAACGCAGTAGGTTGCTTGAGTTCTCTTCGATCTTTGTGGATATGGAGATGTGTGAATCTAAAATGTGTTTTTGAAGGGATGGAGGAAGGGCGTCTCACCTATCTTCGTACATTGGTGGTTGGAAATTGTCCAAGTTTGACCACTTTGACACTGAGTATGAAACACCTAACTGCCCTAGAGACCCTGATAATTAGGGATTGTAAAGAGCTTAGTTTGATGGAGGTAGCGGGAGAAGAAGACAACCAAGATCTCAAGTTAAGCCTCCAAAATTTAATGTTATTCTGTTTACCAAAGTTGGAGGTTTTTCCCCAGTGGCTCCAAGGATCTGCAAACACTTTACAACTGCTATGGATTGGAGGATGTGAAAATTTAACAGCTTTGCCGAATTGGCTGCCACGTCTGAAATCACTTCAGACACTTTGGATTGACAATTGTCCTAAGTTGTCATCTCTCCCAGAGGGGATGGAGGCACTAACAGAATTGTTGATTTATGGTCGTCCTGATTTGAGTAGAAAATGAAGAGGAGATCGCTCATTTACCACAGATTGTTCTTGATGAGGGTATCATAAATTTACCAAGAGAAGATAATGAGGTAAGGGCATATTTGTCTTCTTATTAGTATTTTTGTCCTATTATTATAGATAGTCTTTAGTTTACAACTCTTTTTTTTTTTTTGGGCTATGAACCCAAACCCCCTATATCATTTATATATAAATAAAATAAATAAATAAAAATCAGCTAAAGCTCTCTTTGTACAAATTAGATTCAAATTAAATTAAAACCAAAGATATTTTTTTAGATGAAATTGAATTTCCAAAACTAAACCGGTCTTCTAAATATTTATATTCCCCACACTGATTCCGAAGAAGAGAGAGAGAGAGAGAGAGAGAGGGAAGAAGAAGAAACATTTAATCCTATTTAATTCATGGAGGAATTGAATCTTGTTTCTAGAATTTTGTGTTTCGAAGTTTGGGCAGCAAGATATTGACACATAAAATCTTAAATGAACATACTAAATTTTTATTTATTTATTTTTCTTTTGTATAATAATTTTTCATAGTATTATCCTCACTGCTGGTTTCCAATATACTATATAACTACAAATTTCATTTCAGGAGTTCAACACAAGTGACAACCAATAGAATCTAGATGTTGCTCAATTCAAAGTCACAAGTTCCTTCCATAATTCATAAGCATTTCTTCATTACAATTTGGATTACAAGATGTAAATAAATAAATACTTCCTTTATTTAATTTGCTTTTAAGTGATGTAAATAAATATATAAATATGTTATTTTGCATTTTGTATTTTATGTAAAAATAAACATTTATGTCATTGTAATTCAAAGTAAGATGTGTAAATAAATAAATGTGCTACGTGTATACTACCCTAACTACATTCTTGTGTATAAAATTGAGAGATCCATGGATTAAAATGTTCAAGCATTTGTTCTTTAAGATTATACTCATGTTTTTCCTTAGAATCATATCGAATCCCTTCTAGTCTCCTACTGTTCAAGTGCTTCCAATGAAGTGGAGTCCCTTGAGTATTTAAAACTGCCAGCAAGTATTGTGCAATTTGCTTCTCACCCATCACTGAATCGTTTACAGAACCTTCACGTGCATTTAAGAATTTGGTAAGCTGAATCCAATTTCTTTATTGCAACCAAATCAGCTCAGGTTGAGTAGTCTATGACTTCTCTTAATCGTGATTGTGGACTCACTCATTTTTGAATGTTTACAACACTGATCTTTCAAGCAAGATTAGCACATCTAAAACTAAAAAAGCATGCAGGTAGCTGTGTGTGTATGTTTGTGCACATTCACATGTGTAATGTAAGAAATCTAACAAGAAACTAAAGAGCAATTTTTTGCAAGAGCATGATACCTACAAGAGCCAGCTTCAGTTCTGTCTCTATGTCAGGGATACTTGGAACCAATACACCCGGAGTTTCTAGGATATATATGCTAGGCTGATGCGCAATCTGCAGCTTAACAATTCAACGTCAGCATTTAAACATACATAGATGTTGAACCAAAAGAATTCAACAGCAGATCAACAACAGAGGGAGAAAGGAAAAAGTAGATAGAATAAAAAATTAGATTTTAAAAAGAAAAGGAAAGAGGCAAATGATTGATGATTTAGCTTGACCTTAAAAACTTATCTTTAAATAAAGTTTATGTAATTGATTTAGTGTTTGTTTGGGAATAACTTATTAATTTTTTGCTGAAATTTTCTTTGTTAAAAGTATGCTAAATATATTTGTACTTTGAAAAAATAAGAAAAAGTGAGGCTTTAAAAAGGTGTAAATAAAAGCTAAAAAGCAAAAAACTAGCTTGTTACAAACCTTTTTTTTTTAAATATAAGTAATGCAATTTTGTTGATATCAAAAAAATAGTGTGGCCCAACTATACAAATGAATCTATCAAATCAAAAACAGAACATAATGGCTGACTATGCAAAGCTAACATCCAATCCAACAAGGTTCTAAAGATAAATAATTTGAGATCAGGTATAGCTCTCTCTGTATCCTCAAAATTCCAATAGTTCCTCTCTCTCCATAAGCACCACATCAAACAATGCGGGGGAACCATCCACAAATTCCCATTCCGATGACAACAAAAACGACCAGACTAGCAAGCTAACAACTCAACAACATTACCCAACAAACTCCAAATAAACCAAACACCATAGACCACAATTTGGCAACAAAACCAGATACCTAAGCCAGATAGTTTATTTTCCTAATCATGTGAACCTACAAACGCTTGCCAGCTAAAAAAGAAAATCAAAAGTAAAAAAATAAATAAGAATTAGTAAGACAGTTAGCAAAATTGGGTTGGGGGGTGGGGGCAATCAACCAATTAAGTCAGAAATAAATTCCTTGCAATCAGTTTGCTTCTCATAAAAGCAACAACATCAACTATGAAAGACACATAAAACTAGATTTTCAGTCTCTATTTACTTTCTAAGTTAATAAACCATAAAACTCAAAATCTCTTCACCTTGTATCCAGCAATATCTTGAGTAACACCAGGCAGTGGGACGACAGTAGCACACTTCATCTTCTTCTGCACTATGAAAGAAAACGAAAGTAGTTATTGTTCAATAAAATTTAATAAACTTCCCCATAGTTCCATTTAAAGACAATGACATTCAAACTACATAATCTAGCAAAAAAATAGTAACAGCTTACCAGGAAAGCAAGACAATGCAATTTGATGGATTGAATTAATTAAAACCTACTTGGCAACGTTAGGAACGCCAACCATCATGAAAATAAGTAGAGTAGCTTCCCTTGAAATCACTTCCTTTGACTTGAACTCCATTAGCTCGAGAAGCTTTTGGTACATGAACCATGATAAAACACCATCATCACCACACACATTCTAAAATATTAGAGAGAGTGGACAAAGACACCGATTGAAACAGACACAGACATTGAAACAGACAATATAGGACAGGACTCGAAAACACCACAACTCTTGAAAAATTAGGACAAGATTGATACAACAAAGAATTAATTAAATGAATAATATATCTTCATATTTATAGACATATTTTATGTTTAGTTTAATTTTTATAAATAAATAAGTACTGAAAATTTTTTTAAAAACATGTCTAAAATCAAATGAATCTTTTTTAAATAAATAAAAAAAATGCTAAAGTTCAATTTTAGTCTCTTGACATTTACTTCAATTGTCAAATTAGTCCTTAAGATTTACTCTTTGTAAATTTGTGAAAATGAGTTAATAATTCGGTCCAAATCTTTTAGCAAATTAAACAGTTTAAAAAGTATATATGTTAAATTTTATTTAAAAAAGTATAATCAGCAAACAATAAGATCTATGAAATGACAACGTTTTTAGTAAAATTTGTAATTTAAAATGAATGTTTAAATTGCATCATTGGCTAACAGATTTTGATGAAATGATCCTATTGAATTTCATGGTGAGGGAATCAATTGAATTTCAACCACCCAAAAAAAAAAATCCCCCTAACACAAAACAAAGAGGACACGCATGGAGTGTCTGACACGGACATGAACTCAAGGTGTCCGTGGTTGTTAATGGAGATTAAATTTTTTTGATAATTCAATAGTTACAAATACGGTGAGGGGAATGGGAGATTTAAACCCTGAATATATTCGTTAAAAATATTAGAAGGTGACAATTAAATTACTAGACTTTTGATAGTTGTGGAGCAACTTGGTTGTAAGTTTGTGCCTTGGCATGAAGTTTATATAGTTATTGTCTATTAAAAAAAAAATCTTAAATTAGTTTCGACTTTTCCTTCCTTCCGTTTAAGGTTGGAAAAAAAACCATTACTAATAAATAAGATAATAAGTTTTTTTGGCGTCATCATATAATTAGTATTTTATAAATTTTTTATCTTCAAATTGTACTTTATGAGCATTACAAAAATAGCTATTCTAAAGATGTATTGGATTTATTTATTTATTTTTTTGTGGGCAAACCACGTAGCATTGAGTTGAGTATTGAGTAGGGTTATAAACAAGTAAAGTTGAGTTGAGTATTAAAAATTTAGGTTTGTTCATTTAATTTAACTTCAAATACAAGTTAAGTTTGAGTTCATCACAAAACAAGATTACATGTTCAAACTTGATTTATTTTCTTATTAGAACAAACACGAGCTTGTTCACGAGTTACTTGATTAATTTTTTCCCTATATATAGTAAAACCATGACTAAAATTTGTTACCCTTTCACAAATCTATACATTTTACTATAAATATACTATTTACATTATCAATAAACCACAAATAATAATTTATTATCATCAAATGAACCTATTTTACAAATTCATATAATCCATTATCAAGTCTATATAAGTATATTTTTAGAAAAATATACATATAAAAATATTATATTCTTGATTTAAGTTTTATATTCACGAGCATATTTACTAAACATATTATTGTATTTGAGCTTGACTTGTTAGTCTTGCTTACTAAGAAAATAACCTAAATAAATGTTTACTTGTGCCCATTTGTTTGGCAGGGTACGAAGCCCAACCCACACATGCATAGCCAGATTTGGCCGTCGGCTTGGTCTTGCTGAAGTGATCTGAAGGGTAGGTGTCGTTGTTGATCATAAGATTCATGATAAGACGTCCTTTGACAGAGTACTCGAAGGCAACTGACAGAACCCAAGTCTTTCAACTTATAGCTAAAAAAAGCTTGACGCAGATCGGTTTAAGTTGGACATTGATAGCTACTTATTGGGCAATCCAGGTCTTGCTGACTGAGGAGGCCTCATTAGGGACTTCAATAGTTCAATGGGCTTTGGGTAAGAGCCTTTTAGTTGGCTTTAGGTTCAGCAATTAGTTTCATAGTAGAATTTTGGCCTTACTTGATAGTTTGGTGCTTGCTAAAGATTTAGGAATCCATTGATTACACATTGAAATAGATGCCAAGGAACTAGTTATACTTCTTAATAATTAACAACATCCGAACAAGCTCTTATTAAATGTTGTTACCGAATGCAGGACTTTCATCTAAGCATTCCCTCAATGTTGAGTGGAACATAGCTATGTGGAAACAAAGAAATGCGCATGATACTTTGGCGAATTCGGGGTTATCAACATAACAAAAGTTCATAACAATTTCACAACATTCTTAAATTAGCCTACCATCTCACACCCTGAGCCCACTACATTGTGAAATTTAAAATTTTGTTTAATACTCATTTGAGAATGTTGTGAATTGTTGTTGTGTCTCTAGCATGACTTAGTTTTGAATTTGTCTAATGATATGCTTAAGCGTATCACTACTAATTCTGTTTTCTTTTCCCAAGTTGATGAAAGAAATTTGATTTGATAGATCATTAGTGAAAGAAATTAATCTCCATTCAACCTTAACTAAGCAAAATCAGCTTTTTATGGACTTGGCAGATCTTTCCTATAACTTATTGGTTATGACTCATTTCACCAAAAAGAATAGGAACAACAACATAAATATCTTTTGCTCTTGGCATTTAGTTGGGCCGGCAACATGAGACCAATGATGCAAATTAAAAGATAGAATTTCAGAAACATTCACGGATTCCACACCAAATATAATATAATTGCCAAGAATCTAATAATTGCATGGTTATGACTTATGATAGGGGTACATAGTAAAAGTTCAAAGTTCAAAATTCAAACACAAATTTTGGTCTAGATTTTGAAGGTGTAGATTGAGTCAATACCAAATCACATTGGGCCGGCTTCAGACCCAGAAATACAGGAGGAAAAGGATATGCTACGGGGAAATTGCCTCTAGTGTTTGGCATTTTTTTATTGTGACAAGCAAGAGCATGTTCTTTTCTTTAAATTTTTTATTTGCACAACTTTTTTATTTTCTTTTTTTCTTCTGAGAATACTAAGGGCATGTTTGGTAGACTGTAATAAGCACTATAATGTAACAACTATTCCTATGGTTTAGCTATTCAATAGTTTGGTTATGTTTTTATTACAGGAAATAGTTATTCTTTATGAATAGCTATTCTTTAAAATGAGGAATAATTATTTATCTCTAAAAGAGTTGTAATGGCTATTTCTTAGTAGATGTAATAATTTCTAACATTAATATATTTCCAAATAAATAAACTTTCCATATCCACCTAACAATTATGGAAATAAAAAAAATCATCAAAAAATAACTTATCTCTCTAAAATTTAAAATATATTATTTTATAGGAAATATAATTGTATGAATGAGATATTTCCTAAAATAGATCATAAGTTTTATTCTAATATTATAACTCACAACCAAACTAATGAATATGTTTAGTTATTCAATTACAACACATTTTATTCCTTGTAATAAAGATTACCATTCCTGTTGTAATCCAGATTTAGTGTATCAAACGTACCCTAAGTATTTTTAACATCCATGCGGAGAGAGGGGAGAAGGTCTTAAAGAAACTGATAGTAGTGTATATTTATTTGCAAAATTTTGTTAGAGATAGAGGTTCAATTTTTTAATGAGAAGTAACATTAGACTCTAGTTTAGGGGTCTCATGGGTGGCGTGAAACCGTGGTATGGTTAGGGTATATAAAGAAATTTCAATATACCAAATTAGGGTTTCTTTTGAAACACTATTTAATGTAAATCTTTCACTTTGTTATGGTGATTTTTTTTTTCCATTGCTTGCTCTTGTGGATGTAGGCATACTAAACAATGTAAATCTATGTTGATTTCTTTCTATATTTTGCAAAATTTGCTAAGATTTGAAATTTACAACAACTTTACATGAAACAACAATTCAAGGATGAAATTTGCTATATGGCATTTCCAAATATATTAGAAGTGGGTAAATGAAATTCGTTTTGGATTAATGATTCATCTTATAAGGATACTTTCTATTTATTGAACAAATGAATATACTATGTTGGAATTTTTATACACTCTGTCATACTCATACTACATGTATATCTTTAGATTGATGAGAATTAAATTTTCATTTCGAAAGACCCTTTGACAATTTGTATGGCAAATGGAGATGATCCTGTGAGCATTATATTTCATCACAACAGCTTAAGTTTTTGCAAACCATATACTATGAATATGCTCTAGTGTTCTTTGAGAGCTTTGAATTGGCAGCCTTATACTAATCAAATTCTCCTCTAAACTATTAAATTTTTAGGTTAAAAGCAAATGACTAAGAAAACATTTCTGTAAACATGAAACTTCAATAAAATTATATTCGGTAACTATATTGACTTGTCTGACTTCACAGCTTGCCTATATTTGTATTAGTGGTTTGTCTCCTATCAATTTGAAACGGATCTATTTTATGGTTTGAACTAAATATTACATATCTAAAGATGTATTCGGTACCATGTCATTTAAAAATTTAAATATCGTAGCACTCTTTACATGATTAGATTTAGAAAATAAAATCTTAAGCATGAAATGGACTTTGAACTCTCTCCATTTCAAGTGAAATAAAGAAATTTTGTTCCATCCTAGGGTTCTATTTGTGTCTAGTTACTGTCCTAATCAGACACATCCAAATGTGGACACGTGGACACAACAGACACGTGTCCACATCTGGTTGTTTCCATTTCCTGCAAACTGGTCATAAGCTGGATCTATTCTACATACTTTAATAATTTAAGAATTCATCTTCTAACATGCTTATAAATCATAAAATAATAATTAAAAAAAAAAAACACTAATAACACCAAACCGACTCTCTTGGTGCATGTGCAAAAATCATGAGAATAAGACATCTAGAGACTATAAATTAATCTCATGTTTGGCCAAGTACAAAGAAGAAAACCTCAAAATCAGACCTCAAAATCACCACTAATGGCCATTCTCTATGTCTTCCTATTCATCTTCACATTCCTAAGCAATCCTCACCGGATAAATTCAAGTAAGCATGCTAAAAAATATATATAGCCAAAGTTAGCTCAATCTCTATCCTTAATCACTGCTTCACAGAACTTTATTCTTATGTTTTAGGTACTTGCAAATTGAATTTTAGCCAAATCCCATATGAAGCACAGAGTGAGTGCTTTGACATAGCTGCAAGCTCTGTCCCATCTTTGGTAATGAAGGCATGCTGCGGCTCCGCCCTCCAATCTCTCTTCAAAGCAATGGCAATAGAAGCCAACCACTCTGGGTCCATATTCCTCCAGTTGGCTGAAGCCAAAGATTGTAGTAACACATTCCAAAATCTTCACCAGAGTTCAAATCTTGCTAAATGTGAACTCCAAGATTTAATATCTTCTTCAACAGCAGAACTATGCTCAAGTACCATTGATGCAATCATAAGTTTTCTTGGGATCGAGAGATATAACGCCTTCCGATCAAATTGTACAAACTTATATGCTAGTAATTATAGTGATGAGACATGTTTTAATTGTGTTATGTCTTATAGGCAGTCATTACAAGCTCTAAGAAAAGGTGATAGTTCAAATGGCAATAGGTGTAATGAAGCTCTCCTTGTTAGTCTTGCAAGCTCAGATGTGGATTCCCAGAACTGGGTTCAAGGAACTTTTTCTTGTTTATGGAATGAAATAGGTAAGATTTCCCAGTTTTCATTTATGGAACATATTCCCTTTCATTGCTTAGTTTGAATGTTTTTGTTCCCTTGTGTTTCCGAGTTTTCATGGCCTACACAAACTCATGGAATAGGTGAGTGAACAGAAATTGAACCTTAAATTTTTATTTGCTTTTCTACTTCTCTTATACAATAAAATGCACTTAGTCTTAATTGACTGTTAAATGTGTGAAAGAAGTCAAAGAACATCTACTGGATTCCAAGGCACTCCTTGCTACGGTTATTGTGGCTGCAGTGCTAGTCATCTTAGCTCCACTTTTATATATTCTCACAAGGAAGCAAATTCACTATGCAAATGAAAAGGACCTGAAAAATCTATCAGGTGAGATACATGATAGATTAGTGGTCTTCAATACTGCATCTTTTGTGACTATCTCAATGACCTCATGCATGTTGGTTGTGGCAGTTGTGGTGTTTAAGAAAGAACCAGAGGATGAAGCCAAAAGACCCTTAAACTGCTCTGGTCTCTATATATTCTCACCTTATGAAATGGCTAAAGCTACTGATTCTTTTAATAATTCAAACTTGATTGGAGAGGGAACTCTTGGTATGATGGTCATGACCACTTGATTTATTGAACTCATTAATGAGATGCAAGTTGAACTAATGAAACAAAGAAAATTGTTCAGGGAAAATGTAGGCTGGAATAATGCCAAGTGGAATGAAAGCAGCAATCAAGAGACTTAATGAGGGCATTGAACTTCACAATTTTATTGATGAGATTTGCCGGAGATGAGTGTCTTGTTTATGAGTACTGTGTCAATGGTGATCTTTCAAGCTGGCTTCTCGGTAAGCTTTTTTCATGAAAATATGGGTTTTTAATTTATAGCATGCCACAAGGAAGTGCATACAAAACTCCCTCAATTCCTCTCTACAATTCTGTCACTTGCACTTCCAATTACCTCACCTCCAAATACATAGTAAAATTTCAGTTTTAATTTTCTTTCTCCAAAGAAAAAAAAAAGGTTGTATGCACCTTTCAAAATTGCTGCTAACCCTTAGGATACAACCTTAGATAAAATAATTATTTTATGTATCCAACATATGCATTATTTTTCTCATAATATTTAGAGCCCACAACTATGAATGATCCACATGTTGTGACTCGTGAGATAGATGAAGCATATGCAAGATGCATATAATGTCTTCTTCTTTAAATAATTTCTCATATATTATTGCCTTTTATTATAAATAAATAAATGATTCTCCTATACCATTTTCACAAACTTGGTAATAAGCAATGAATGTATCTAACAGGTGACAAAAGGACGGTAATCTTGACATGGGAGCGGCGGATGCAGATATTTCTTGGCATTGCAAGGGGCATATGGTTTCTTCATACCAATCCCTTGGAAAAATTAGTTCATGGAGACATAAAGGTAAAATTAATTCATTTCACCTATAGCTAATACTAAGTGTGATGGTGCTAATAACTAATACTCCAATATGTCTCAGTTAGCAAACATATTACTGACTGAGAAACTAGAGCCTAAGATTTCAGACCCCATCTTATCAAACTACAAGTTAAAGAAGACTGAAAGGATGGAAACCACTGCAAATGATGTTTTCAATTTTGGGGTTGTGCTACTTCAACTTTTGACAGGAAGAAAGCCAGAATCTCTGGTTAAAGAGGTATGCTCTAATTAACATGTTGTCTCCCATATACTCTAGCATGTTACTATTTTATAAGTAGTTTTTTAACCTAAGATGGTAAATTCCAGCAGATTAGCTGAATATATTTCTATTGTCATTTGTCACTGATACAGGCAAGGAATGCAATAATGAAAGGAGGAAGCACAAGTGCCATGGCAGATCCATGCTTAAATAGGGCTTATATTGTAACTGAATTTCAAAATGTATTTTCAATAGCCGTTCAATGTACTATCCAAATGAACAAGAAAGACCAAACATGGAAGAAGTCTTACAGAAACTTGAAGAAACCAAAATTTTAAGTCTAAACTTCAAATCCAACTGCAAGAATTTTTGAATTTTTTTCTTTTTTTTTTGGAAGTTGGAACCAGCAATGCTATAAAATATGTTTTATGGATTTGTAATATATATTTCTCATTATTTGTAATCTAAGGTGGGAAATCGTAATTGGCGTACAATTATAGTAACGTGAATGGTGAGCCATTTCTTATTTGTTGCCTTTTTGTTGTCAAAAGATCACCTTTTCCAAGCCAATGCCAAATTTAACTCATTTTGAATACAACTTACACAGTTACACACATTTTCAATACAACACATTTGATGTCAGTGGCCATTTGTTATACATGTTTTGAACAACATAAAGAATTAACATAACCTTAAAATTAAAAGGCCACAAAACATAAATTTTCTTGCTCCTTTTTTCTTCAATCATTTTCTTTCTCACCTCAAAAATAATTAACATGGCATTAAAATTAAAAGGCCACAAAACATAAATTTTCTTGCTCCTTTTTTCTTCAATCATTTTCTTTCTCACCTCAAAAATAATTAACATGGCATTAAAATTAAAATGCCATCAAACATGCCTTTTCTTGCTCCTTTGTTCTTCTATCATTTTCTTTCTCACCCCAGTAAAAAGCGGGGGCTCTGGGACAGTTCCAACCTGCCTTCCCCTCAACATCCCCTCCTCCTCCAAGCCTTTTTACTATATTCCCTTCCACTCCATCTCATCACTTGAGGATTGAAGACAGAATTCAAGGTCATTGGGTCGGTACAAGGAAAAACTAAAACTAAGTATTTTCTGAAGGCAATGTTCCAAAGCAACAAGAGCTACCACAGAAACACTGCAGACCATTAGACCTTAACCTCACTTCACCATAGCTAAAGGCAAGCTCTTCATTTTCTTTTATGTCTCTTGAAGCAAAAAAGCAAATGCGGGGCACCAAAGCTCCCGAGCTCCTTACCAGTTTTGTCACTAAATTACCACCATCACATGAATGGTTAATGAACCGCGCTACATTTCCCATCCTTGTAGCATCAATGTTGATTCTCATACATGCCTTTCCAGAAGGAAGATGCTCCCTCAAAACCAATAGAGCAGAAGAAAAACGCCCATCTGATGCAAGTTTATCATACATTTGTTGCCGATTTGTTGCCTCTTTGGTTGTCAAAAGTTCACCTTTTTCAATCAAATGTCAAATTTAGCACATTTAATACAAATCTCACACACTGAAATCTCAAACTATCCAGTTGAGAATGTTAATATTCTTTCATTTCTAATGGCTAGAAAAAAAAAAAAAAAAAGTTTGTACATGTTCGTTTATTTAGCGAATGAGTCAAACTCGAGCTCAGATATATGTTCAACTATTAAATGAACCAAGCTTAAATATAAATAATATGTTTGTGAACAAGTTCGACTTGATTTAACTATGTACTAATATTATGCGTTTATATGTACATGTATAAAAATATACTCCTACAAACTTAAGTTTAAATGGTCTAAGTTTGTAAATAAGTTCATCACATATCAAGTTATTATTTGCTATAAGCCAGTAGTTCATGTCATATACAAGGTTGGTGAACAAGCTTGGCAGCAAGAAAATGAATCACAATAAATCTTGAACTTTTAATACTCCACTCAAATTATGAAGTAAAGAGTAAAACCTCTGACTACATAGAGGTTGAAAATATCATTCACATGCATTTTTAGTCACATGACCAATAATGGGTTGGAGCAAATTCCTTAAACTGGTTTTTACTTGGTTCCATTTTCAATTTCATGGTCGAGGGAAAGAAAAAGTACCTGCATACTCGCATACAAATTGGGCTTTCTCAATGAACTGGTCAGTGTATAAGCCCCAACCTTTCCTTCTATCCCTCACAATCTTCAACCTCACCGAAACACCTCGCTGAGTCAACCGATTCCCACACTCCAACCCGCACCCACAACTCGGTCCGCACTCGTTCCCCATATCCAACTCATCCATCTCAGAAAAACAAGGACACCCATCTGGGTCCTCATCGTCACACCTCTCGCAATCACACCCAGACACGCTGTGCCCCAACTCGTCCACCAAACTCACCGGTTCCACACCGAGTCGACTCGCCGAGCTGCCAAAACCCAGCGAACCCCATGATTGGCGCTGGGGTTGTGAAGAAGAAGAAGGGAAAATCTGTGATGGGGTGTAGATGAAATGGGCATATGGGTGGTCATCTATGGTGTTGTGGAACGGGATGGGGAGGTTTTCGAAGGATCTGGAAGCGTCGGAGGATCGGCGGAGAGTGGTGGATTTGGAGAGTTGGTTTAGGGATTTGGAGGTTAGAGAAATGTTGGCTAATTCTATTGGGGTCAGCCATGGGAGGATTAGCTCGAAGCATTGGAGGAAAGGTCCAGGTGGGTTATTAGGCTCTTGTTGATGTTCGTTGGTTTGGCAACGTTTTTTTGTGTCTGGTTCCCACATTTGAGCGAAGCTGCGAAAGATTTCGGATGCGACAGTCTGTGTATCAGTGTATGTTATGCACTCGGATCCGGAAATGGAGTGAACATTTTTATGTATGGGGCGTTTATATTCTTTTTTTTTAAAATGCGAATATTTTTGTGTTTTTTTTTTTTTTTGGGCTGAGAGAACATTTTTGTGTTAACTATGAATATTGATGTAAAATAGTTGATATAATTATGTAAATGAATGTCTAAGTACTAGTATTGTAAATTTTGTCTTCTCACTTCCTCCCATTTCCTATGACTTTTGTCTTTATTATCTCAAAACAAAAACAAAAACAAAAAATTATGTAAATGAAAAATGGAATTTTTTGGCATCAATTGTTTTTTTTAAAAAGAGAATTTGGCATCAATTATGAATGTTAATGTAAAATAATAGTTTTTAAACCTTGCATATTGACCCGTCTACAAGTTGAGTGTATCGATTCAACTAGTAGATTACCAATTGAATCACAAGGTCAAATTATATATATATATATATATATATGTATGTGGGTGGGTGGGTGGGTGGGTGGGTGGGGGGTGGGGGTGGGTCTCGGGGGGTCCCAAGCCTGCTTGTGCTATAGTACCAAGTAAAGAATTAGGATCCCAATTTATTTATTTGTGGGCTTTCTTGTAATCCTACAGGTAGAGCTCCAAGCTTCAACTAGATAGTCCAAGCTGCATCTTTCTCCAGAAAAACCTTTTTGATCTATACACCTCACCCTTTTTGCCGTTCTTCTCCCTCTTTATTTACTCACACTCCCTTCACCTTTGTGTGTATTCCCTCATTTCCTTATGTCTACCCCATTTTTCCTATGTTTTCTCTTTGTGTTTTTCCCCAATGTTTTTCCAACCACCCACTTGTTCGCCTTCTCATCCCTTTTATAGTCTCTCATTAGTGGGGCAATCATCATTATCATTTCACCAATTCACATGCATTTCTACTTTCGCCAGAATCCTAAGGAATCATCATGCCTTTTGTTTTGAGGATTCTCTTGAAACTTGTTCCAGACGTTAAATAGCATTCGATAGCGAGTTTCCCAAAGGCATTAACAATGCTTAGTTACTGACCTGAATTTGACTGTCCCTCGTCAACTTCCCCTTAGGCCTTGGCTTATTAGCTAATATTGGGCTTAACCTGGCCCGAACACAATAGGATTCCCTTAAACATTAATCCTTAGACCCTTACACATTTATTAGTGGACTGATCCTATCCCTACAGTGTTGGGCCTTGGTCACATGGGTCGTTCTTAGTCACCTGGACCTAAGCCCCTACAATATATATATATATATATATATATATATATATATATAAGTAAGTTTGAGAAATCATAATATAAATATATAAATTAAAAATAAATAGGGATATGACTAGATTAAGTTGGCAATTATAATACAAAATAAAGGTTTCACAATCATAGAGTAGTTTTTTGATAGGATAGGAGTCTTGGGGGTAGATAGATGGATAGAGAAGTGATTTTTTTATTTATTTATTTTTTAATTCTTTATGTTTTCTTCCCTTTAAATTATCATATTATAACACATTAAACAATAAAAAAAGTGATGCGGGATGCGAAAATGTCAAGAAGTAGAACACGTCAACAAGAAATAAAACACGTTTACTTCTGAAAATAACCTCAAATCCACAAAAAGAAAAGGGTTCTGGAATCCACCAGAGAAGCAATAGACAAATGTTTGAATTTTTATTAATATCAATAATATTGAAAAACGTTTACAAACTTAGGGTCTATTTAAAGACTCTATAAAATTTGACAAACAAGAAAATATATTATAAAATAACTCCTAATTAATACCTAACCATAATAGGATCCAAATTTGACCTAAAAACAAGGAAATAAATCGCCTAAACCTAAAATAATGTTTTTTACATTAAAATATCAAAATTAAATTGTAAATTCTGTCTTACATCAAAAAGTCAATAAAATAGACCTATTACAAATTTCACAAACCTAACTGAGTTGTATAAACCCATATAGGTTAACCAGATTACCACGAATGTGTTGGATTTGACTGAGTTTGACCTAATCATATGTAAGAACAGTCTATTTAAGCACTTAGATTGGTCTAAGTGCCAGGTGACCAGATATTTGGTCCAACTGATTGGGTCAGTCCAAGTTTAATAACTATCATCATATAAATGAATTTAAGATGATATTTTTCTTAATAATTATCATTAAGAAAACAGAAGGAAATTGCAATGGTGGAGAATAAGGGCCATCTTCATCTAAAGCCCAAGATAAAAATTTGAGATAGAAGAGTTGGGGATACTTCCCTCACTTTTACACATAAGGGCCATTTGGCAAAATTATGGGCAACAAATTTTGCTTCCCTAAAGGGTAAAGGTATGATTTACAGACCAATCAATAAAGTTCTAACAACAGTATTTTCTATAACCCAATGAGGAGAAGATGGAACCTTTTAGATCGATAGAATCACATTAAGGCATCATTCTCACAAATAAGAAACTTTTAACCCTTTTCGGCTGCTAGTAAAGGTGCTTTTGCTACTCATGTTAAGGGATCGTGGTCCTCTATTAGAACTCTCTACGTGTAGCAAAAATCAAAGTCTCCTTTATCATCTTTTTCAATTGCTGCCATACAAGCTGTCTTCTTCTTTAAAGGGATCCCAAAAGCTACTTTTTTTTTTTTGGTGGTACATGACCTGCAGATTCTCAAGAGAATTAGTTGATAATTATTTTAGAGTAGGTTTTAAAAATGTTTTCAACTAAAGTTTTATCAATATTTATTATTAAATTTGGCACTTAAAGTTTTATCAATCTTTATTATTAATTTTTGTTTGGACAGCAACATAACAGAGAGAAAAAAAGAAAAGAAAATTGTTGATGGAATTGTTTTTCACCTAAATTACTAGTTTTGATTTTTTTAGCAATTACTTTTTGAGTACGAGCGAATTTTTCTCTTTCTAAAGAGATATTTCTCTATATAATGCCTTCCAAATATATTTATGAACATTCCAAAGGAAAATTTGTAAAATAATATATATTTATTATTAAGTATTTAAACAGGTAATGTCTTGAAGTTATACTCAATCTAGCATATTTCTTATTTATATACTAGCTTTTGAGCACACGCTCAGGCATGTGCTCGGAGATACTTCTGTTTTTTTGAGTAAAGATTAATAATTTGCATCTATTATAATTTAGAAATATAAAAATGATAAATTTTAGAAATAAGCTATAATTGTAATTTCTTTTGAACGTGAAGGGAAAAAAATTCTAAATTTTAGGAATTCTCTTTTTGAATTCAAAATGAAATTTGTTATTTGACATTTATGACCATATTCTTAAAAGAATTTACCCTTCATTAATGATGGTATTTTTTAACCACATAAAAGTCTAGTTGAAAGAGGAGAATCCTCTTATATATATTATTGATATATATTAATAGGAACAACTTAGAAAAAATCTAATTAGATTTTACAATTGAAGTCCAATTTTGCGCTATGTATCCTAAATTATTTATTTTTAGAGAGAGTTTTATTTCTTAATTTTTGAGTCAAATGTGGGAGCACATCATAAATATCTATCTAAGCGAGTTATTGCATACAAAAACCAAATAGTCTAGAATTAATGAATAGAAAAAATTTTAAAAATGGATAATTTACAATTTTTACCTAATAATATTCTTACAAGACTTTTTAAAGAGTTAACAAAATATAAGAATGACTATCAATAGTATATAAATATATATAAGAATTATACTATGAATTTTATTGTATATCTTTAAGTGTATCTATGCATAGAGTACAACATTTTTACAAACTGTTGATGTGGCTTTAGTAATTTTCAAATAATTATAAGTAAACATAAATATGATGTTAGTGGTGGACTCATATTAAAACTAATAAGAATTTGCCACATCAATAGTTTGTAAAAATATTGTAAAATAATTTGTGACTGTAGCAATACACTCTATGTATATGTATAGGGTTACAAGCTAGTTTAGATAGAGTTTGACTCCAAAATCAATGGAAAAATGACATGTGTCCTATTAACTTAATTAATTTTTATTTATTTTTTTGACTTGTAAATAGATTTGTTCCATCGCTTAAAAAAAAAAAAAAGTTTCAACAACGGGAGAGGGAAAGGTGAATAAAGAATAAAAAAAATCATTATTATTGAGTTATCACTTAAACCCTCACATTAATATTTTAATCATACTCATCTCAATATCATGAATGTAAGAGAATTGTTTTGTAATCTTAATATCTTAATTAAGGCAAACTATGCTTTAAATGGAAGAAAAGAAAAAAGAAGAAGATAAGACATGATTACATATAATAATTTTTATAGATTTGATAGTAATAATTACTAAATTTAATAAGCCTTGATTCATAACCTCAAATCATTTAGAATTAATAAATATCTTAATCTTAAAAAAAAAAAAGGAGATAGAATCAACAAAACAAAGTGACGAATATACCCCTAAAATCCAGGATATATCAACTTTGTAATAATTGTATAGAGACGTGGAATCCACGTCATCGACGTGCCACTTCCCCGCTAGTTGGTGCCAAAAATCCAATTCAATCCAACCAATCTTCCCATTCTCTCATCATTTCTATTCTCATTACCATTTCTAATTAATACCTTCACATCACATAATAAAAAGCAAAAACCCAAAAAACAAAAAAAAGAAAAAGATTGAAGAGAAAGCACCAACAATTATTGAAGCCAAGTCTCATTCACCAAACACCACCATCACCAACTTTACCTGACCACAACATTCCACCATAATACGTGATTAATTTCATAGGAATTCGTTTTACCAAATTCCTTTGTTTTCATTTCTTATAGGGTCACCTTTGATTTATTGTAAAAAAAATTCACATTCTCATCACATGCAATGCAATATATGTCAAAGGGTTAAGGAATTGGAAGAGAGCGTTTGTGTTTGGTAGCAGGCAGAGAGAGAGAGAGAGAGAGAGAGAGAGAGAGAGATGGCTTTGCTACGTAAATTGTTTTTCCGGAAACCACCTGATGGCTTACTTGAGATCTGCGAGCGAGTTTACGGTGCGTTCTTGTTCTTCTTCTTTATTTATTTGAATAATTCGTTGTTTCTGTTTGGCGGGGATTTATGAATTTGAAAATTCAAAGTTTTTTTAATTTAGTTTTTGTGTGAGTGATGAGGAAATGGTTTTCCAAGTTGGAAGTAATTGGAGTGTGGAATTTTATTATGTTATTTAGAATAGGCAGTATTGGTTTTTGAATTTCCAAATTTTGGCTCTGTTTGGTTGCTGAGAAAGTGTGGGAAAAAAAGAGAGGAGGAAATTGTATTATATGAATTGCTACTGTTTCATTATTTTTACTATTTATGCTTTGATGAAGCAATGAATTCCATTCAACTCAGCCTAATTCTTTAGCTTCCTCTAATTCAGAAAATTAAAAATGAACCCCCCCCCCCCCCCCCCCCCCCACAAAAAAAAAAAAAAAACCTATACAATTTGTAGCTTTTTAATTAAATTTTTTTTTTCTGGGTTTGCCTCTACATCTAAGTTGAAGGAAATTCAGCAATGTATGTGGCAAGGAATTGAATCACTAAAGCAATTTTTTTTTTTTTTTTTTGGTGGGTATTAAAAATATTTACTAGAACTAGAAGTCTCAAATGGGAGTTCAATTTTGTTATTGTTCCATTGCATTATAGTGGCAGAAAAATAGAACCCAATTTTTTATTAGTGCAATGAATAAAATGAGTTTACAAAGCATAGGTTTTGGCTTCTGCATTTAAGTACTAACTAAGATTCTTTTGTTTAATTAAGTTTTGGTAGAAAATTTATAGATCAGTGACTGATGGGTTTGCGATCTATGTATGCATATAGTATTTGACTGCTGCTTCACTACTGATGCTTGGAGTGAAGATGGTTATAAGGAATATATTGGTGGGATAGCCGGTCAACTTCAAGATCACTTGCCCGATTCTCAATTCTTGGTATTTCATTTTCGTGAAGGGCATGCAAATAGTGAGATTACTGACATTTTGTCTGAGTATGATATGACCATAATGGACTATCCACGGCACTTTGAGGGTTGCCCGGTGCTGACGATAGACGTTATCCATCATTTTCTAAAATCAAGTGAAAGTTGGCTTGCATCTGGGAATGTGCTGTTGATGCACTGTGAACGTGGTGGTTGGCCGGTTTTGGCTTTCATGCTGGCTGCACTCTTGATCTATAGGAAGTTGCATAGTGGAGAGCAGAAGACCTTAGACATGGTTTACAAGCAGGCTCCCCGTGAGCTTTTGCAATTGATGTCCCCACTGAATCCAATACCTTCTCAGCTGAGGTATTTACAGTATGTCTCAAGGAGGAATGTTGCCTTAGAATGGCCACCATTGGATAGAGCACTCACCTTGGATTGCATCATTCTCAGATTAATTCCTAATTTTGGTGGAAAGGGGGGTTGTCGTCCAATATTTCGTGTATATGGACAGGATCCTTTTCTTGTTGCTGATAAAACCCCCAAAGCTTTATATGCTCCAAAAGGAAGCAAAAGTGTCCGGGCTTACAAGCAGGTGATACTAGTTATTTAAAAAAAATTTCTTTTTTGAGGTTTACCCATATAAATTTTATTGATTTTCTTTGATTGTTTTTCTTTTGACTCTTTGATGAGGTGATATTTTCATGGCTTCCCTTTCTTGGGAGCCATGCATGAATTCTGTTTATTTAAAGGGGAAGTGTGCAAGGATTAAGAAACTCGTAAGCATAAGGTTAAATATTAGCTATGATATATTCCAAGTTGAATATGCCTGAATATATGTGGAAGAGGGAAGAATAAAATAGGAACACAAGAACACAAAGGTTACATGGTTCAGCCTTACGGGTTATGTCCACCGAGGAGACCTTTAAGGGCTACATCTTTATTATATAAGAGTGTAGTACAAAACTTGTATTACAATAAACCATAACATGGATATATATAGTAGACTAATAGACTTCTAGTACAAGTAGGAGACTTGGCTTGTACACAAAGTAGAATTAGGCTTGGGCCTATGCTAATGGGCTAATATATCTCTAATTCATAATAATCAAAATAAAATAATCTTAAAAAGTTAAAAACAGATAGAATATGAAGCCTCTGCTTTGACAGCCTTTTTTACTTTTCTGGAAGGCAAGAACTACTATGGAAACCAAACAACCAAAGGTGGTGGCTCATTGAGGTTGCTTTTAAAGACCTCCATATGACAATTTCTAGAGAACTTGCTTACCCAAGATTTCAAAAACCAGATTGTCACTCTTGTTTCCGTAAAGTGCTAGAATTTTTATTAAATAGACTTTCCAGAGTTACTTATAGTTGTATTTTGTCTTATTCAATAGACTTTCCATCGAACACATGGACAGACTTGGTACTATGGTTGTCATTTGAGGTTTAAGTTGTAGGATTGTGGTCATTTGTGGAAGTCAATCACTTGGATTGGAATGGATGCATCCGATGTTGACAAAACTACCTCTGAGTTCCTCTCAAAGTAAACTGAATTTCTTCCTTATGTGTTCACACTGTTAAACATTTTAATTGTCTCTTATTTGGCCTATTATTAATCAAATAGGCCTTTGGACCTGTTTCAAATTTGCAGGAGGAAACATTTGGTTGGTACAGGGGATGAGAGGTTTCAAAAATTTGAATGGTTTCTTAATTAAAAACATGAGTTCAGCAAGGACACATCTTAGTGAATAATTCTATGTGTTTATTGTGTTGGTGTCAACCTGATCGTTAATCCCTTGGAACTTCTCAAAAAATTATAGTTCCATCCTTTTGTATCAACTGTTCAAGAGAGAATAATATACATTATCCCAACTATTAAGCCGGTCAATCTGGGTTCTGGGTATCTCTTCAATTTGGGACTTTAACAATGAGTGGCCTAGTAAAACTTTGATATGACTTTCTGGACTTGACCTGAAATCCAAAATGGCTTTGGATGGGATAATTTGAACTGAATTTGTATGTAATTTACTGAAGACCAGTAAGGATAAAACAAGGGGTAAGGGGATGTACCTCTTTCCCTCTCCCTTGTGTGTGTGTGTTTGTTTCTAAAAAAAAAGGGGTAAGGGGATGTATGGGTCAGTGTTTTGGGAGCTTGATTTGTTTGTGAGGTTGAGTCTGCTAAAGATTACTGGAAACTTGGTTGAGACCTTTCATTCTATGCTTGTATCTGAGGGGAAAGCTCGTTTAATTATGATTATTATTAATTTTTCTTACAAAAACTTGGTCTAATCTTAATATTATTATGACTGTTTGGAACCTGTATTGTGTTGCAGGCAGAATGCGAATTGGTTAAAATAGACATCAATTGCCATATTCAAGGTGATGTTGTGGTTGAGTGTGTTTGTTTGAATGATGACATGGAACGTGAAGAGATGATGTTCCGTGTCACATTTAACACAGCTTTTATTAGGTCTAATATATTGATCGTAAACCGGGATGAAATTGACATATTGTGGAATGCTAAGGATCAATTTCCTAAGGACTTCAGAGCAGAGGTATTGCACATGACACATTTGCGTAGACTTAGCTTTTTTTTCTGGTGCTTTTTCCTAATATGAAATTTATACACCGGTCATTCTTTGGATGAAGATTCTTTTCTCAGAGATGGATGCTGCTGCTTCCATTGTTCTGGGTGATGTCTCGTGCTTTGAGGAGGAGGGCCTTCCCATGGAGGCATTTGCAAAAGTTCGAGAGATCTTCAATTATGTGGACTGGTTAGATCCTAAGGCCGATGCAGTGCTAAATGTGCTCCAGCAGGAGCTAAGTCCTAGAAAGCTCTGGCAGAAAAAGAAGCCCATGGTTTTTGAAAATAAGGATAATAGCTCCTTATCGTCATCCCTGGATATTCAGTCCCTTAAAGTGGCTGAGCCCCATGACATTCAGATTGCACTTCAATTGCCCTCTCAATCTGACATCGTGTTCCAAGGGATGTCTCAATCTTCTAAGTCAACCACAGTCTCCTGTAAATCTGTGCAAGGCACACCTGTAACCCCAACTTTTGGTATTGAATGTCAGTTACATGACCGTGCCTTATCTGAAGGTGCCAAAGTCACTCAACCTGCGCCTGTTCCTCCAACTGGTCCAGAGCCCCCATTGGCAGTTTCACATGCTCCTGAATCTGTGGATACCAAAAGTGTTTCAATTGCACCCAAAACACCTCCACCTGCTCCCCCACCACCACCTCTCTTGACTGATTGTTCCACGAAAACTCTTCCTTCTCCTTCCCCACCTCCTCCATTGCCACCTCATGAACTTTCAGAATCTACGCAATCTTCACTTACCAATGATATTTATTATAAAGATCATTCATCAATGGTTAGCCCACCAGTTAGTGTTAGGCCACCTCCACCTCCACCACCACCCCCTCCTCATACTGGGCAAACTTCAGGTCCTTTAATCTCCAACAGTAATCCATTACTTAATCCTCCTTTAGCTCCTATAGTTACTTCAATAACTAGGCCGCCTCCAACTCCACCACCACCTCCTCCGCCAACGCCCCCTTTGAAGGAGAATATAGCTGTTAGAGCTGGACATCCTCCGCCTCCAACTCCTCCACCACCTCCTCCTCCAACACCTCCTTTGAAGGAGAATATAGCTGTTAGAGCTGGACATCCTCCGCCTCCAACTCCTCCACCACCTCCTCCTCCAAAACCTCATTTGAAGGAGAATATAGCTGTTAGAGCTGGACATCCTCCACCTCCACCTCCTCCCCCTCATCATTCAGGGCAGGCTGCTGGTCCTAGAATTCCATCTTCAGTGCCACCACCTCCTCCTGCCCCCATATATTCATCCAAGCACTCTGACCCTGCATCAGTGAAATCCTCACCTGTTCCATCTGTGCCCCCTCCTCCAGCTCCCTCTGTTAAAGGAGTGCCAGGTTCGCTTTCTCTAGGTAGTATTGGGAATAGTTCTCCCAATGGTGGAAAGGGTCGAATTATTTCACGTACTATAAGTTCAAAGAATAATCAAACCAAAAAACTGAGGCCATTGCATTGGTTGAAATTAACAAGAGCAATGTCAGGAAGTCTTTGGGCTGAGGCACAAAAATCTGGTGATGCTGCCAAGTATGTAATTTTTCTCTAAAAGAGAAGTTCCATGTTAAACTATGAATCATGCTTTGATTTTTCTTCATATATCTCATAGGCTGTTTCATTTGTTCTCTTATAATGTAGGGCTCCAGAGATTGACATGTCAGAGCTAGAGAATCTTTTCTCAGCAGCAGTTCCAACTTCAGATCATGGCAGGAAGTCTAAGAGTGGCTCAGCAGGGCCAAAATCAGATAAAGTGCAACTGGTAATCAACGTTTTTGGTTCTCAAGTTGTACCAATCATCATTGATTTGTTTTTTTTTTATTAACTTGAAATTGTTTATATTTCATCTTCAGATTTAAGTCCATTAATATTTTGTAAGAGGAGTCTCATCCCCAATTTTGTGTCCATTCGAAGAAACAAACAATTATCTTGTTTTATGGTTTAAAAATTTTTGACCTAGGAAAAAGTCAAATCAGATGTGGATTTCCTGGGTCAGGTTTGGCAGTGTTAAACAGCTTGGATTTTGAGGAATTAGGGTTAGGGTTTGGTGAAAAAAATGTTGTAAAATAGTAAGGAATAAATATGGGTTTTCTAATGGTGAAAAGGAATAGTAATATTTGGGGATGAAATAACGGGGAAAAGCCAAAGTCCGTGTTTTGGTTCTTTATAGGGTATTTGGGGCTATTTGATAGATGAGTGGTTTAGGGTTTTGAATTTTAGGGTTTAGAAGGTGAAGAATCAATGTGTGTGTGAAAGGTTTTAAGTTACTGGGATTTTAAGAACGAAAAAGAAAAAGAATAAACTTTTATTGTTCTTCTCTCTTGAATAGAAATCGTTAAATTCATATAAATAGACGACTAATTCCTGTTCCTAGTGGAACTTGAACTTCTTGAAATCCTAATAAGAGTTGGACTCCTTTCTACTCTGCCCAAACTAAATAACTAAACTCAAACAAAACCAAAATAGGACCCAATGGACTCTTAATATAGCCCGTGGAGTAGAATTACATTAAGGTCTGGGTTGGGGAAATTTTTGTGGTTCTAATAGGTGACAGAAGGTCCTAAGGATTAATCTATGAAAAGATTAAATGAGCAAAAGCTTGCAGGAATTTGAGTACAGGCTGTAAAACCTTCTGGAAGCTACTAATGTTAGGCCTTCAGGTTGTTAAGATGATGACATGAGAAGAAAAACATAAAGAGGTCCAAATTAGGGTTATGTGTTGGAAGAGTAAAGAAAGCAGTGTTGTTACTTGTGATTGCATGGCACATTAACAAGGAGAACGCCATGTGTTCATGCCTTCCAATAAACAAAACACTGAAGTTTTTTTTTTTTTCCCTGGTTTCTTGAGAGCACCCCGTAAATATTTTTGCATAAGTTAATGCACAACAGTATGTTTCTTCAACTGCCCTGTTTACCAAAACCAATGACTATTGCAAGCTGATATACCTAGTGGACAGTTTCTTGAACATCACTATAATTTTAAACTGTCTTTATGTTCTAAAATCATTTTTTATACCTTTTCTGTTATTTTCAATTTGTCAAGTAGGGTCCTTAAAGAAGTTGCTTAGCAGTTGTCCAATTTGCTGATCATGAGGAATATTTTAAAACACAAATATTCCTGATGGCTGATGTTAAAAGTTTGATGGATCCAAATTACTTTTGAATTCATGCAGCTCCAGTCAGTGACGGCCAGTGTTTCTGGCCATGCAAGTGATCAAAAATTCAAAAAATGGTAATTGGATTTCTGTCACTATCTATAGCAACATACAGGCAACCAACTCAGAAAGAAGGATTACCGTTACTGTTTTAGCAACAATGTCTTTTTTTACTATTAAGGATGGGTATGGACAATTAAATGTTAACTAGCTACACTTTTACTACATGAAATATCATAGACAGAACTGTTCAATTAAATCCATGCATGCATCCATAGTTTTATAAGTGGGAATTGGAAAAAATTTGTTACCAAAGTTATCAGATTAAGTAAATTGTTGGGGATTTTTGGATTACCAATTTGTAAATCAAAAAATGGGCACCAAAATGTTAATTTACGGCAAAGAACTGAGCATCTAGCTCTCTTTGTCGATTGCATATTCTTCATTCATGTTGGGTGATTGAGAAGGTCTCATTGTATACATTTCTAGTGCGATTTTCCTCTGTATGGTCCATATAAATCTTAAGAGTTGTTGTCCAAAAGCAAAATTGAAGCTTTTTGGGATATACTGATCACTTATTATCAACTTATCTGTGCTAGAAGTCTAAATTCTATACATTGAACTAATGTATTTTAAGGGAAAGATGTTTGTGCTTTATGTTGCCCTTTTCTATTCTTTTGTATTATGGAATTGTAGAATGCTTAGGTCTATCAAGTACTAAGTACAGCATTGGAAGTGAAGTTATATGCATCCCTTTCTTGTCGCATTTATCTTGTTTGGCCAAGTTATGTTCTCATGAATATCAGATTAATATTTATTATTTGTTTAATGTTATCACGTCTTGCAGATTGACCACAGGCGGGCATATAACTGTGAAATCATGCTTTCAAAGGTGAAAGTGCCATTGCCTGACTTAATGGTAAGCTTAATGCTATTTCAATTGTGTACTTATACCAGTTCTATGGGTCATTGAAATAAAAGTTTGCTTCGCATAGACTTCAAGCAGTTCAGAGCTCAACTCTGCAAATCCTTATCTAAACTATAGGAGCTCAGCTACAGGAACTCTGTTCTGTCATCCCACTATATCTAGGGCAAAATTAATTTTTCAGTCCTACTAGTCTTGTTCTAATCTTACGCCCTTCTCTTTGACCTATCCTTCAATTTTAATCCTAACTGGTGCTGTTTTGGTCTTATACCTTTTTGGTATTCCCTTTACCATCAATTTCAAGAAAACATTTTTTTTTTGGATAATGCTGATGATTTTTATAGCTCAAAATAATTGATACAAAGCGAGAAAACACAGGGTACAATAAAAGTTCTAAAACAGAAAAAAATATGAAAACAGATACTCCCAGTAGTACAAGCCGAATTCTTTTGAGACAACTCATCAATTTAGCACTAATGATACCAAGCCTGTTTCAAAGCTACTGAAACAGCAACCATCCTTCAAATATCTTTTGTAAACAGTTCTTCCCCCAACCTCAATTAATTTCCAGAGCAGACCCAAGTATTCCACAGTTGATGCACAGTACTTTATTGAGAATGGAATTGTCTAAATTACTCTTAGTGTGTGTTTGGATCCGGTTTATTTTGTTGAAAATATTAAAAAATCATTTTTCAGTTACTGTTCACTTTTAAAATTACTGTTCATTGGCCTATTTGCACTGTTCATGGGAGTCCCATGAACAGTGCAAGAGGCGCTGAGCTTAAAAAAAAAAAAAAAAAAAAAGCTGAAACGCAAAACGCATAAAACGTGGACGTGAGACATGCAAAACAAACGGACCTTTAGCTTCCATCTTGGCTTTGACGTCTCTTGTAATGCTTTTAACAATTTGCTCTTCTGTCTTGACTTCTCCTCGGATTCTACAATTCCTTTGGATTCACAAATGATAAACTGTTGCCCACCATGCCACCTTCCAAAGGGAAGCTCTATATCTTTTCCCTCATCAAAAAGCCGGTGCTGCAGCTTAATATATCATCCAATTTGGGAGGAATATCATTCACCAATCAAAGCCCCATAATGTTCTTCCAAATTATTTTTGTAAAAGAGCATTCAAAGAACAGGTGACTTCTATTCTCTGTAACCATTCAGGTGGAACAGCGTGCACAATCCCCTGTGAACCCCAAATCATCATCCTTGCTCTTCTAGATATCCTGTCCTTCATGGCAAGCCAGCCGAGAACACCATCTATACTCCTAATATTGTTTTGAACACATTTCAAATGTTAAGTTTGGGTTCAACTGTACTAGAACACTTTAATTCAAAAGAATCTGTAGTTAAGCAAAGAAGTGATGTCATTGGTCTCGCTTCCTTTCCTCATAAACAAAAAATGGAGAGTGAGATCACAGATGCATTATAAAACCTGGGAACTTTGTCATACTGCCAGCTTATACTTTACTGCATAATGATATGTGCCAAGTGCCCACCCCTGATGTAAGCTTAAAATGGTTGACTTACAGCTCCTTCTTTGGTATGTCAAACTATCAGTAGAAAAGTTATTTCCTCTTAGAATTCAACGAATCACATTGTAGAGGGACAAGTGTAATTACATTCTTATGGTTGTCTTATGTCAACATATCTATTAAGGTATGTAGAGTGTGGGACATGTCTTTAACTGGCCTTGAGCAGGTCATGTCACTAAATTTTGGTGATTATGATCTCCCTAGTCTTCTCATTAAAAATGAAAAGAAAACACATGCCCTCTCTCTCTCTCTCTCTCTCTCTCTCTCTTGCTTAGGCAATCTCCTCTTTCTTTTCTTGAGGCTCTACTTCATTCTAGGAGTCATCCTATCCTCTTGGTTTTTTTTCCTTGCTATAAATATCCTCTGTCCAAGCATGGTTCTCATTCATTTTTGCTAGTAGGTGGTCTTAGTTCCATTATACATTAGGGGGTTGTTTCTGACAAGTTGTCCTTATCAATTATGGCTTCATGTGGAACATTGACAGAGTTCAGTGCTTGCCCTGGAAGATTCAGCTTTAGATGTGGATCAGGTCGAGAATCTCATAAAGTTCTGTCCAACAAAAGAGGAGATGGAACTACTTAAGGTTTGGAAAACTATTATTAAATTAACTATTATATTAAAATTGGTATATCATGTTCTATTCATTTTATATCTTCTGCAAATATATAATTGGATTTATTACATTTCTCTGTTCAGGGCTACACGGGAGAAAAGGAAAAGTTAGGGAAATGTGAACAGGTGTGTAAGATTTCATTAGTGCTGTTTGTGTGCTAACCTTTTATTTGATATTTTGATGTCTTGATTTCTCACATTTGATGAGATGCATACTGGTATTTTCTTGACTTTGCCTTTATTACTGCTTCATTATAAGGAAGTTGTGCTATGTTAGGTAGTAAGAATTCCAAACACAATGGACATTTAAGGATCCTTTAAACTGATTAATCTTATTGTAGTTCTCTGATGTAACTTACTTGCATAATTTCTTGTGAATTCTTTATTATCATTGTCCAACTCTAGTATTTCTTTGCTCTAGTTTTAATTTTCCATTATTACTTATGAATACTAACTTGTGGTATGTTTTTTATTAGCTTAATTAGTGATACTTAACTGCTAATGTAACAATTGAACTTTTATTTTACAAGTATTTACACTATAGAATGGTAACTGAACAACTAAATTCCCGGGAAGGGGTAGAAGAATGGGACCTATTATGGGACATACAATGCATTACAAACGTATGATCATTACTCCACCGCTTCGCCTAGCAGCACGACGCTTGTATTGCTCTCCCACAACCCCGTTTTCACTTAACAAGTGTACTGCTTGATATGAACATATTATAAATGATAGGTGAAGCCCTATGGTAATTGCACTCATTAACTGAATGTACTTCTGTGGGTATCAATTCAAAGACTTCGTTTTGCTGGATAGGGCATGCATTGTACAGTGAAGGAAGAAAAACATACCTAGGTTTAATTTTTGGTGTCTGCATGTGTACTTGTCTGAAGAAGTTCAAAATTCAAATGCTTGCTGTATCTGTGTACTTGTCTCAAGATGTCCAAAGTGCAAGTGTGTCTCTCTGTGTGTATACTTTTCTCAAGAAGTTTAAACTTTAAAATGTTTGTGTTTGTTCTGACATCTCTCGGGACCAGCATTTGAGTGTAAAAGAGTTGGTCTGATGGATTTCATTTGAAAGCTATTTTCGTGTTCACAACTAGCATTGTTACTCATAGCTTTGATAGAAAATTACCTGCTATTGGTTGGTGCATCCAAGTCAACCCTTGTTTTCAGTAGATGTATGGATGTGCCGTCTCAAATGTATTAGCATTTTTTTCTCATTACATTGACATAGGGGGTTCCATTTTATGTATATTCAATAAATTCAACTTGTTCTATGATGTTTAATGATGAAATATTGAACCCTTGATTTAAGCTGCTATAACTGCTCAATTTGGGAACATATCCTCCCTGAAGAATTTTGTGGCATCTTTTTTGGATTAATATGCTTTGTGCATGTTCATGACAGTTCTTCTTAGAGTTAATGCAAGTACCACGTGTAGAAAGTAAGCTCAGAGTTTTTTCATTCAAGATACAGTTCCATTCCCAGGTGAGGGAAAGCTTGTCTCTCACTTGCTCAATATGCGGTGATTTGCCTATGTTAATGTGGCCTAATTATAATTCCATATAGGTTTCTGACCTCAGAAGCAGCCTCAGTGCTGTCTACTCTGCTGCAGAAGAGGCAAGTTATTTTTTCATATGCTTATACTTCTTTTTTGGAAGTGATTCTGATATTCCTATTAATATTGACTTCTCATTTTCTTATACCTGATGTTCTCATCAGATCAAGGGTTCTGTCAAACTGAAGAGAATTATGCAGACAGTTCTTTCATTAGGAAATGCTTTGAACCAGGGAACTGCTAGGGGTAAGTTGATATTAAATTGTCTGGCATCTATCCGGAATGCACTATTATTATTAAAAGAACAAATTAGGCAGCAAAATACCCTATCATCATTGTTAGAAGGCATCTATGCGTTTAATAAATTGGATAATTCTAGAGCATATGAACAAAGAAAATACTTGTACAAAAAGTTGGTCTTGGAGTGCCAAAATTTTGGTGGTTGTCACTGATATTTGGTAAATGGTTTGAGTTACTGTTTCCAATTTCCAAGAGGTTGTTATTGAGAAGGAAAAAAATGGCAGTGGTTGTTAATAAGGAAATATTGGAATATTGCAGTAGGCTAGAAAGAAATCAAGAATGCTGAGAAATTACTGTGTGAGACTGTGAGTGAGATATATGCTCACCTCTTTATTGGGTTGGATACTAGAGAGTGTGAAGATCTGTTTTACTAATTGGCTTGAAAACAACTCATGTTATTCATCATGTAAACCTGTAATCTTTTAAGAGGGAGATAAAAAGAGCATAATTGGAGCACGTGGAATCCAAAATAACATTTTAGAATTGAATTTTTTTACAAAGTTTTGCTGCAATCCAGGGACAAATACAGGACAAATCAAGGAACATAAACTTGTAGTTTTGAAATTCTTTTAGCTCTTTGGGATGTTTTAACATGCAAGTTGCATTTGAAAACTTTGAAAAAGAGCCATGAAAGAAGGAATAAAAGTAATAACTATCCCTCTTGACGTATGTTTGTTAATTTGATCACTTAGCCAATCTTGTTTAGTAGACCTCTGTGGAGAAGTATGGAAACAATGAATCTGATTATGAACTTCTGATTTATTCGAAGTATATACTTTTAATGATGACATAAAGAGATACAAGTACATAAATGTGGCTCAGATTTTGACCTATTAAGGGTTTGTTGGGGATCCACCTGTTTTTCTGAAATTGAAAACTTTTTACTGAAAGTACTGTAAATAAAAGTAAAAGTTAGCTAAAATAGTACAGTAAAACCCATAAATAGTATCAAAAAGTGCAGTGGGGCCCATGAATAGTGGCAAGAATAAGCTGAATAGTAAAATAAACTGGCAAAAATAATTTTTGCCAAACACACACTAAACGGGGATGGAACCAGACATCTAACTTTTTTTTTTTAAGGGGGGGTGGTGGGGGAGCATGAACTAAATTTTTTTAGAATTCAGGAATAAAAAGTATACTAAGATTTAAAACTAAATTAATACATGAAAATAAAACTAGCATTTATTTAGTGTTTAACAAAATATATACATATAAAAAAAATACAAAATATTTATTCTCTGTACTTTTTTATTTTTAATTTATTTGATCAATCATCTTTCAAAATGGAACTTGACGTTCCTTTAAATCCTGAAAATCTTAATATGAACTAAAATTTTCAGCAATTTTTCTTGTAATGTACAAAATCAAAGAGTTTGATGATTGAAAATTCTCATTTCATAGTAGTGGTAGAAACATTGGAAAAGTAAGCACAATTATAACCACTATGTGAATAAGTTGGTAGGCTATTGGTATTGGATCTTCAGCTCTTTTCCAACCATTTGGTAAAATTCAAGACATAAATTGATGAAAAAAAATTATTTGTGCTTTGGGTTTACTACCACCCCCATCAAAATTATTGGGGGAAAAAACTAATATGAAATATATTGATTAAAAAAAAGGAGTGCACATATGCATATTCAAAATCAAGGAACTAACTTAATATATAAATAAAACAATAAAATTGATTGAAAGCAATTAGCTTCTTATTTCTTGGTTTGCCCTTGATTTATCTTTTTAAGGAACCTTTTTTATTTACTAAAGGATTTTAGCTACGTGAAACACAAAAAAACATAGATTTGTAAATTTTTTTAATTTAAAAAAAGGTGTTTTATGTTAAAAAGTCTTTTTGGAAGGAGGGCCATATGTCATGCACCAACAGACTGTCTCATTTTTGTTCAGCTATGTTTTTGGGACCAAATTTTAGATATTTATATAAATATTTATTATAAAACAGTTTTATCTTGAATGGGGGCATATATATTATATAAACAATTATAGGGATTTGTTAGAACCAGGGGGCCATTGCCCCACTTGGTCTTAACTTAGTTCAATCCCTTATCCCTGCTCTTAAATCTAAGCTCACTTGGCAGTTGAGATGCTCCCTTGAACATAAAGTTATCCTACATTGTGATACTTAAATTCATAAAGCTATGAGCACCAGCACCTTGGTCCCTATTAAAATACTGGGGATTCCTGTCACATATTTTTCTATATTTTCTTGCCATGTTACCTTTTGCTCTCTCATGCTGTGGGATCAGACATATAACAGCATCACATTGTTATCCTGCTCATTGATACTCCTTGATTTTATTCTCTGCTTCATTTTTCCTAGGATCTGCCATTGGGTTTAGGTTGGATAGCCTTCTTAAACTTACAGATACACGTGCACAGAACAAGAAGACTACTCTCATGCATTATCTTTGTAAGGTACAAGTTGGTACTTATTTCTCTGGGCTTTGTAATGATAAACTTGACTGTCCACATTGGATTTGAAACTTCTCTTGGAACATATGGTGAGGTTATCATGTGTAAATGGAAATTTTCATAACTCAATTATGTTCCTTGTGCATGCATGTGCAAACTACAGCTTTGTTAATTTTAATTTACAATTGTTTTATGCACTTGTTCTCATGATTAGAGAGTGGACGTGCATTTTATATTGGACTCATGGCAGAGCTATTTGATTAAAGGATATAATGGTTTGGTATTAGTGTTGATAAATTACCATTTGTCCCAAAAGTTTTAGTTATTAGAAATTGGTAAATTTAATCATTTAACTATTATTTTAACACCCCCCTCACGTGGGTTCCAACATATGGTTTTAACTTTATAAATGGGAGATAGAGGGGAGACAAGGTTCGGACTTAGAACCAACTGTTTTGATACCATGATTAATAGCCTTTGTCCTAAATGTTTAAGCTATTAGGATATAGTAAATTTAATCATTTAATCATTTTTTTTTTTTTTTAAATGTCTATCTCCAAAAGGAAACATTTACCAGAAAAAGGAAAAAATAGCTCCTGCTATCCCCAGCAAAAGGAAATGTTTACCATATATCTTTTATTGCAATAATTTATTTGATTTCATTTTTAATTTTTGTTCTTTAGTAGAATAATGGTGAAGTGATTAAATTCACTTTTTAAGCTTTTAACACTAGTAATAACTTATCATTCCTACATATTAATTTGCTAGATGTGTCATGTAGATCCTTAGAAGGCTTTCATTAAAATGGATTTAAGTTTTCTGGCTGATTCATATATTGTACAGAGCTGTTAAGTTTTTTCAGCTTATATAGTTCAGTTTGTGATGTTTTTAGTATACTGCTTACCTTTTTTTGGTAATAAAACAATTTGTTAAAATGATGAGAAACCTCAGATGCACAGGCTCCTTGTTCAGTCAAATGTGTCGTTCATTGTGCTAATGAGCCCGCAAGTTTTGATTTTTCTGATTATTTGTATGCATCTACATATAAGAAGCATGTTTTGTTGTCATTAATTTCAAAACTTTGTGCATGAATATGTGGTTTTTATAATAAATAAAACTATTATGTTGATCAATTATGATTTAATGTCAAGTTTTGGGTAGCTTTTGAAGTACTTGCCCATGGAGAAGTATACCTGCATGGTACTTGGTGATGATTATGTTATGCTTGATAAGCTGTAGGTGCTTGCTGATAAATTGCCTGAAGTTCTAGATTTTTCCAAGGACCTTGCTAGCTTAGAGGCTGCATCAAAGGTATTCTTATTTGTTATGGTGAGATCCATTATTAGAGTTGGCACTTCTTGACTGAAACGTGTGATTTCCATCCAGATACAAATGAGATTTTTGGCAGAGGAAATGCAAGCTATAAGCAAAGGATTGGAGAAAGTTGTACAGGAACTGTCCACCTCTGAAATTGATGGTCCTGTATCCGAAAATTTCCGTAAGGTATTTAAGCTATTAGTCTTTTTTTGTCATTACTAGCAGGATCTATCCATGTCTGTCCATTCGTCACTTTCTCATTGGCGCAGTTCTCTTGTAGTTATTGTGAATGAATAAACTCTTTCAGCTAACACCTGCTCATCTTGTAATATAGAAGGGGAAAGACAGATTCCAAGTCGTTCTTCATTGTTGCTAGTTCTATCTTTAAATTCTCAAGAATTCTTTAATATGTCAACTTGCTAGTTATCCATCTCAACATTTTCCCTCATTTTCTTTCACACGCACATAGAGAGATCCAACTTAATTGTTGATGTGTATTGCTTGAATTTAAGAATAAACTTTCACGGATTCCACCTTAATGGTACCGCATGTGATCATATAACTTTAAATACTGGTCTTGTTTTGTGCAGCACTCAATATGCCATGTCGTACTTTGAAAGGGAAATAATGGCATTAGCCTAGCCAGCATGCTTATGTGCCCATATATATTCAGTTTAATGTCCTGTATTGAGACACAGTGCAAGCTGCGATAAAGTTATATAGATACATAACTCTTGGCATTTCACTTGAGAGTGTTCTCTGCTGTGGCAGATTCTAGAGCCATTCTGTGGAACTAAGAGTAGTGCAAAGGATATTTTCTCTAGGCGTTGCATGTGAAAGAGAGTTTTGGGTATCTTTGGGCTTTGGGATTTTTGAGAGAGCCTTTCTGCTACTATTGTAATCTCCCAGTATTTTTAGTGGAACTTTCTCCTCGTAACCGCCCTTGAATGCAGGCAATTTGCTAAACCAGGCAAATTCTTGTGTTCTCTTTATATGTGCTTGATTTATTTTTCTTTATTTTTATTGGTTTGAATCCTGGAAGTGCTATTGGATGATAGTTATCTTCCCCTTGTTGGTTATCTTCTTGTCATTGTTCACCCTCTTTTAACTTTATATTGTGATTATCTTTTCAGCTGAAAGAGATGATTTGTTAGGGCTAGCATGTGCTGGGATGAGCAGATTGGTATTAGGGTTCTTAAAGATTGATAGAATTAGACCTAAGATGGTGAATTTTGCATTCTAGGGTCTTTGTGGGGCTTGGATGTCCGGATACTGTTATATAAAAGCAAAGAAGAGGGAAAATTGTAGATGCCATCAATACACCCTTTTAGTCAACAAAGTCTGACAAACTTTAAAGAGTTTCTTGTTCATAAGCCAAACATAAGGAGAACGAAATGTTTGAGTTTGGGATGATAGTGAATCTTGTATTTCTGAGTTTGGGACGATAGTGAATCTTGTATTTCATTGAGTTACTGTGAGATTATATGAAGTGCGCCAAATTTTATTTGGATAATACTGTTACAATATCAAAACAATCAAAGACCACTGTGAAGTATTTTAGTTTTGAATATTACCATGGAAATGATAATTGTGATTCTTATAGCTAAAGATTCCTCATGCTTTTAGTTTTTATTCGTTAGGCTTTATGTATCTTTGTGTTTAATTTGTTAATGGCGTAGAATTTATGGCTCCTTGTCTATTGTTCTGGCTTTGATTTATAGTTTCATTTTATATTTCAGATTTTAAAAGAGTTCCTTCTTTGCGCTGAAGCTGAAGTGAGGTCTTTGGCTTCATTGTATTCTGGCGTGGTAGGTCTTGCTTTGAAGAGTAGTTGGAGTGTTTATGCTTTTACAACCATAAAAATGAATACATGCTCTTTATCATCTGGAATGTCTTTCAGGGTAGAAATGTGGATGCAATGATCATTTATTTTGGAGAAGATCCATCTCGCTGCCCCTTTGAACAAGGTATTATAACTTATGATCATTGTGTAATGCAATTACAAATGTGAATACTGTTAAATTAGCGATTGTCCCAAAAATTTAAGCTATTGGGATATGGTAAATTTAATTATTTAACCGAATACTTCTAACACTCTCCCTCACTCGTGGGCTCAAACTCCCTTTTGATAGGTGAGGTCCAACATGTGGGGTTTTAATTGGGAGGTTAAGTGGCAGCAACAAAGATCGAATTTATGACCTCCCGCTCTGATACCATGTTAGATTACCGATTGTTCCAAAAGCTTAAGCTATTTGGATATGTTAAATTTAATCATCTACTTCTAACAATTACCCTAGGGTCAAATGGAAATCTTGGCTTGTGATTTATTTATGATTTCAAATATGGTATTGGTATACACTCAAAATTTGCTGCTTATGAGTTTATGATGAAATTTGAATCAACTGATGGTTCACCTGAAGTATGAGCTCAAAAACCATTACCATATCTGATGTTTTGTTCTGAAATCTCGTAGCATGTTTTAGTAATTTCTGCTATCTAAGTTTTAAGAGATTTACTTAGTAGTCAAATTCAATAAAATCTTGGTTTTGTTAGTTATCTGTCTATTTCTAAGTTTGTCATCAGATTGAAAGCTGCATCTGATGCCTTTACTAATCACATTTATTATGATGATATATCATGTTGTGTCCCCAATCTAAATCTACACATTGTCACTGTAATGACCAGGTGTATGCCTTTTCTGAATCATTAAAGATAATATGTGTTGGTATTTATTAGGTTTTGTACTTTGTAGTTTTCTAATCTTGAAGTCTAGTTGGACGGCTTCACATGCACAGCTCTTTTCAGTGTAGTTTCTGCTACATTATTACATTTCTGAAATACATCTGCAGTTATTTCAACTCTGCGCAACTTTGTGAGAATGTTCAACCAAGCCCATGTAGAAAACTGCAGGCAGCTTGAGCTTGAAACAAAGAAAGCAGCAGAAAGTGAAAAATTAAAGATGGACGCTTCACGGAAGGAGTCCAAACGGCAGTTACAAACTCCAATACACACTGGGAATGTTAAATGATAAGTACGTAAATGAAATACTTCCTTTCTTGTGTAGAATCAATAAATGCTCCAGTTCGATAAGGAAAAACAATGTTGAGCATATAATAGTTCAGATGGGGATAAGAATATGTATCCAAGATATATATGAGGTCGATGCAATATGCTGCAGAATTTGTTCACCGAGAGGTAAGCTGTCTCCTGTGTTTGGTTACTGGCCTACTTTTGTTTTAATTAATTAATATTTGCGTAACGACTCTTTACTTTTCATTATTCATAGCTATGATAATATTATTCTTATAGGGGCTGGCAGAGATGGTGGAGTTTGTATGATCCTGTCTTTGCTGGGCAACCTGTATAATATGTTTTATGTTGTAGTTGTAATCAATTGTTTTTGGGACAGGGAAAGTTTCTCTCCCTTCAAATTTTGTTCTGACTTCTGAGCACTGTATTTAGATTTCCACACCCTATCCTCCTGTATGTTTTGCGTCAATTGTATTGATGTACATAATTTTTGTTATATCAAGTTGTAGCTAATGTATTTAGGCAGCAATGATCTAGTTGAAGGCATTTGTTGTCTCTCCTGGGAGGTTTGCCTCTTTTTCTTTTTAATATATTTTTTTGGCAAGCCTTTGGAGCTTTACTTGAGATTTTTTTTGCATCTGATGTTTGTGGCACAAGCAGTAGCTTGTTTGGGCTACACCATCATGTCCCATTTTTCACATGAATAGAATCGGTGGATTACCTTCCTAATGTTACATGTAATGTGTTGGCGAGAGAGATTTTTCAACATAAATGTCCAGATTTTCCTCCATTGTTGTAACTATGTAAATTATTTATGTGTGTGTGTTGATAACACAGACCGAGCCACAACTTGAATAGGGCTGAGGGGCAAGAAGTGCTGCAATATTTTGATTGATCTATTTTTATGGAGGGGTGTGGGGTGTGTTGAAAGGTTGGAGTATTCATATGTTGTGAAATTTTAAGATGGAATGCTCATAAAACATTGTTTTGGTCTGAATCCATTAGCTCCTGATGATAGCAACTTTGTATGAACGTATGAGAGGAAAATATTGCAGTTTCAGCATGGTGGTTAATCATAGCTCAGTGACGTAGTTTGATTTTAAAAAAAAAAAAAAAAAATATATATATATATATATATATATATATATATATATATATATATATATATATATATATAAAAAAGGAGAATTAGAGTTCAAATTCCCCTCTTCACTTGAATTATCAAAATAAAAAATCTTTATAAAATTGTTAATTATAATTTTGGGAATTGAGTTGAAATATAATGACGAAGAGTCATTATAAATGATAAAATATGAAAACATAAAAGCAACTAAGTAATAAGAAGTCAAAGAATTCTTATTACTAATTGTTCAAGATAAGAATTTATCAGGTGCTAAAATTGGATTATATGGTGCAAGGACATTGAGAAAATCAAAATGATAGAGCACTAATCTTTAGACAAGATAAAAAGTAGCAATCTCTCATAATGCTACGTTTTTTCTTTGATCAGACATAATGCTACCTTTTTATCTTGTAGTTGTAATACATCATGAACTTCAATGGGGTTTACTTTAATTCTGGGGCCATTATTGGCTATTGCGGAATGCGGATAGACCGCAAGTGCCTAAGCTTCAATATTTTAGATTATCGGTTTTTCATAGGCTTGCATGTTACTTGTTATCATGAGCCTTCTATCTATTAGTGGATATTTGATAGTTTTTCACAGGCTTGCATGTTACTTGTTATCATGAGCCTTCCATCTCTTAGTGGATGTTTGATAATATAGATTTGACTAATTAGCAAAATAAACCTCCTTTATTAAGGTTTTAGGAAATGTCATTATGTCTATGTAGAATGATAATGGTGGATTAAAAAAATTATTATTAGGATATGAATCTCTTACAACATGCTACGTGACGATTTATAAGATTATCCATGTATATTATTTAAATAAGTCATATAGATCATTAATAATATCATGACTAAAACTACAAATAGATGGTCTCTTCAATTGTCATTTAGTGGATTGCATGAAGATAGCTCAAAACCGATTTGAAACTAGCTAAATTTTTTCCTTAAAAAATACTATACTTAAATTCATTTTGTTATATCAGCCATTCGTGATAAATGAGCGTGTTTAGATGTTGTGCCCATAAATGAGGAGTGTAAGAATTTTTTTTTTGGTTTCCCACCGTGTTTCTTCAAAACTTTCAACCAAAGACTAATCACTGTTCGTGACGGGTGGACCCATAGCAGAGTAAATCATTGGTCCAGGGGTTTTTTTCAAGGTGTTGGTGCTCGGACTTGAATTAAGAAGCTCCTAGTCAAACCCAAAACAGCCATTTTGAGACCAAGTGCCCAACCACTTGACTAACCCACTAGGTTAAGGAGTATTAGAATAACATGCATATATAACTAGGATAACACTCTTTGGTGTCTATTTTTCGATTTGTCAATATTAATCTCACTAAATACTTAAAAAGTCTTAAAAAAAAAGGAGGATATAAGTAAATTGAGCAATATAAATTTGTCAATAACTCCATTACCAAATATGTATCTTAAAATCACTTGAATTTAGTTCATTTTTCTACTTTAATTGCCTTTAGCTTTTTCCTCAACTCTTAACCGTTTACAATTTTGATATATTGTCCATCAATTTTAATCTAATTCGATTCTTCTATTGAACAATTGTGGTATATCATGATCATACATTATATATTTGACGACCCAATACTATGTCTTAAATTTAATCTTCTACATCCACCAGTTCAATTCCCACGTGAATCTTTCTTTGGTGAACTCTGCTTCCAAATGTTTTTTGGATTTTTTTTTTAATTATTGAATATTGGGCTTTTTCACATGTGTGTAGTGATTTCTCTTTCAATTTGTTATTTTTTAATGCTTATTAATTTGGATAGTTTTTAATTTGTATTTTGAGGCTTTTTTTTTTTAATGTAAATATGTTGTGGTGATTGCTTGAGGCTTAAAGCACATACATTTGTGAAATTTTAATCATAATTCGCACATACATGAAGATTGAAGATTCTCACACACACAAAGTAAAAACAAGAAATATTAGTTACAAATTCTTTTTGCAAACTCCTTTTATATTAGTTACATATCCATCAACCATTTTCAGGTCAATTAATTTTAGACAATTTTGATATTTATGCAATTTTAAATTAAAGACAATACTCGAGTGGTATAAGTTAGGGTGTTAGATATTTTGTCTTTTTTGATAAGTAAGCTAAGGTATAAAGTGTTGATACTAATTTGATGCATGATATTAATTTACATAGACATTTTAGAGTGTTTGATGTTGGTATTGATTTGATGCTTTGTTTCGACCTCTTAAATGAAATCAATATTAAGTATCCGTTTGGATACACGTTTATGCGTCACGTTTGCGTGTTTGTGCGTTTTACTCCTTTTTTTTTTTTGGCACTCATTTCAGGAGCAAACAACATCGTTACGGCTACTGTTCATGCACTGTTAATGAATAGTAGCCGCAATATTTGATTTTTTAGCACACCAGTGGGTCTCGTGAACAGTGCATGGAACCCACAAATCTTACTTTTCAGCAATTTTTTTCATTAAAAATGGGTTTCACGGTACTATTCACACATTTAAAAATGATTTTGTTACAATGTTTTCAGTTTTCAATTTTAGTAAAATAAGTTCTATTTAAATGGACCCTAAAAAAGATGATTGAAATATCAAAGTAACTAAGAGTTATAGGATGTTTTTAATATCAAGTCAAAGAATGAACTTATTAGTGTAGATTTAGTGCTATTTGATATGAAGGTAAGTTTTGGGTTTTAAGATATTTTTAAAAAAAATTCTTATTATTTTAATTTATTTGATAATCTATGTTTAGTTTTTGATAAAAAGTTATACTTACATGATCAAAATTCGGTTTTTACAAAAAAAATATGTCTGAGATTAATTTGGGCTAATACCAAGTCCGACTTAAGACTTTTTTTTTTTTTTTTAAATTTTTTTATTTAAGATATGGATACATTGTGCTAATTACTTCGATACAACACTCAGGTATAAGTTGTGCAAGAAATGAGGAAGAATTGTATGGAGCCGTCCGTCACTATAAAACATAGGAAAGGCCAACCTTTCTACTTTGCAAAACTAGAGGAGAAGCCATTGCCACTAGTGGAGCATCCACTACCATCGCCACTTGCTCCTGGGCTAAGACCTTTTCAAGAACCACCACCATCTCCTGGAGGGCCTCCAGGGCAAAATCCGTAATAGGCGTTCATTGTAATTTCATGCTTTAGACATCTTTTAATGTCATCAATAAAACAAATACCAAAATTAAACTTATTTACAATACATGTCATTTCAGGCTTTCTAGCATCAATAATTTAATAATGTTTTTTTTTTTAGGGAAGATTTGTGTTAGCCAAAGATGCATGACTCTTCTTTGCACTGTGAGTTAGAAAATCTTATGGATTTTTTTTTTTTTTGGGTCAAAATATAAATAAGAAAATAGGTTAATTATACTCCAATTCTTTTGAGATTTGGAGAAATGACACTCCACCTCAAATTTAAAAGATAAAAAAAAAAACACTTTTCTCCCTTAAGGTTTGAAGAAAATAACGCCCGTCTCTCTTCAATTATTATTTGTAACAAAATATTTTAAATTTTAAAATGATTCTCTTTACCAAACGTCGGTGAAATAGCTGATAGAATTTAGGATTAAAAGAAAAAAAAATTTCTCCAAAAACCAAAAGACTTGCAACAACAAACGAATTTTCAACTAAAGGCAAATTCTGTGCGAACATAAAGAAGTCAATTCTTTGAATGCTTTGATATGAACATGCATTTGATGCTAAACAAGTTATTATTATATCAACCATATAATAATAATATTATTATAATTATAATTATGTTTAGTTTAGTTTTTTTAATTTAGTTTAGTTTTTTAAATTAATTGAATGTTTAGTTTTTTTTAATTAATTTATTAATTTAATAAATAATACTTTTCATTAAAAAAAAAAAAAAAAAAAAAAACAAAAATATTACACGAGATAAATCTTTCAGACACCAATGGGGGGGATGGCCCAGATGGGGATATTACTCTCAAGATTACACAAAAAAAGCCCATTTGGATACATTATGATTAATGATACCTTCTCTATATTTATGATTAATAGTCCAATCAACAAAGGAGTTCAAAATTAATTTAGTTTTAGCTGCAATGTTCATTGTAGGGTAGCCGAATGAGGAAAGACAATGAATTTTGGAGTGGTAAGATTGCATTCAGTGCATCTCCTTAACATATTACAAATTTATATCCCAAGCATACTGCTTCTCCACTGCTAGATAAGCTGTTAGATATGGATTCCGCTAACTCGAGATCTTGATCTTCTATAAGTTCAGTGAGTCCATACAAAAATGACTTCTACTTTATGGTCTCTGGCAACTGCTGCTATATATACAAGCTATCTCATTGTTGATGGTTGCATCATCAAAGTTAAACTTTCAAAAATATGGGATAAGGGGGTCTTATACATGGTTCCTGGTAGCCTCCATACCTACATTTTCGAAGAAGTTAGATGATCAATATAAAATTTTATTAATTTGTCTAATTAAGAGTAAAGGATCAACAACTTCCCTTTCAGATTGCTTCATGATATATGTTTTCTAGTCACCCACTAATAAGGGTTTTCTTATTGATGATAATGATGATAGTGACCATATATCACAACCAATAGATATGAATTTCTTTGCTTCAACTTGTGGGAGCTTCAGCTTTACTTCTACTTAATTGTATTATCAATCTAACCTAGTCAGCTATGTGCTCGAATTGCATATCAAAGAATCTAATTGGCCAGGGCAATTTGTCCAAATAATTTTTGCTATAGGGCAATTTATGAATATATGTTCAAGTGTTTCTTCCTCGGTCTCACATAAAATGCACTCCTTTTCCTCTAATATGGATCTAAGCATTTCCTAATTACTGATCTAGTTGGGATTATTTGCCAGACTAACTTCGACAATAATAGCTTAATTCTTTCTTGAATTTTCAATTTCCATAGTTTTTTTTCCCACTCCTTGCTATCTAGTGGGTTGTTCTCTAAGCTTCTAGCATTTTGTATTGATTGATAAGATGATCGAGTTTGTAGAAAACTTAACCTGAGTAATTGGGGATCCATAGTAGTAATGAGTCTTCTTGGTTGGTTTGGGCCAATTGGATTTGGAGGATTTCTCTTGTTAATTCCCTTTCAAAGGTTTCCCTAATTTTATCCTTATCTATCCCACCTAATAGGATTTCGCAAAATAAATTCACACCCAAATTGGGTTATTTGTGGAATTTACTCTTTGTTTTGGTTTAAATCATTCCAATTTCCAAATGTGTCACCCACCATATAGCATATATTCCAAATGTAAATTGCAATTCAATTTCCAATTCTCCAATAAACAAAAGGAGTCAATTTCGTACCGAAACCGTTTTGGTTTGTCTTTCGAGGCAAAATATTTCGATACCGATTAATACCGGTGTATCGTTTCAGAATTACCGTTATAAATAAATATATATTTATTAAGAGTGTGTTTGGATACTGTTTATTTCGTTGAAATTGAAAAACTATTGCTGAAAGTATTGTAGATAAAGGTAAAAGTTAGTTAAAATTGTACAGTGAAGGCCATAAATAGTGCCAAAAAGTGAAGTGGGACCCATGAATAATAGCAAAAAAAAAGCTAAATAGTGAAATAATTTTAATTTTTCATTTCAATCTGAACGCACACTAATTTAAGTTTTATTGATTAAATCTCATAAATATAAGTTATATAACCATATTGTCAATGACTTAGGAGGTGTTTGGTAGAGTAGTTTAAGATGAGATTTTTTTAGTTTTTTAAAATATATATAAATGAAAAAGTATAAAAATATATGTAAGTATATTTGAAATATGAAAATTGTTGCTCAAATTCTTAACCAGTAATTCTAATCCAAAGTCCGATAAAAAGTAATAGGTACATTTATTAAAAAATAATAACAATCAAATTAATATTATATTTTATTAAAAATAAGAACCAATCTGCCATCACGTGGGGTTTTAAAAATTTCAATTCATTTTGTGACAAAAGTCAAAACTTGTTAGCTGTAAAGTAATAACAACTACCAGTTTAAATATCAGTTTGAAGGGTTTTTAAAACATGCTAGCTGTAAAGTCTATTGACTCTATTTCTTGGGCGTGTAAATATCATTTGAGAGGTTTGAAAAACCGAGAAAGAGAGAGAGTTAGACGGAGAGAGAGAGAGACAGAGAGGAGAAGAAGATGAAGATGAAGATGGAGATGAAGTAGCAGAAGCCAAAATCAGTCCGATATGCATTTACCGGCCGAAATCCGATATTTCCTCCGGCATGGCCGAAATGACCCGGTATGGGCCCTCAACTTTGTAAAAATTAATTACTTTCATCCCCATGAAAAACGAAACTAAAAAAAAAATACTATTTCATTAGAAAGAAATGATACTATTTTCATAACTTATTAACTGATAAATAATAATTGGAGCAACATCACATTTATATGTACTTATCATCATTTTTATTATGCATTATTTCTCCACAAAAAAAAAAAAAACTGTGTGTGCCTTATTGAGGAGTACCTAAAGCTCCATTAAATAATGTCTTCATTTTTTTTTTTTTAGTTAAATTATACACTCACATAAAAAAAAAGTATAGATAATCACAATAAATTATGCATTTAAACCAATGAATTATTGTCAAGTGTTTGTGTGTGTGTGTAAATATATACTAGCCTCGTCACACGCGCATAGCGCGTGTGGTGAGGTTTTTTTATTTTTTGACAAAAAAAAAAAATCATGTGTTTTTATTTTGAGAATTTAATTTATAAGTGATTTTTTTTTAATGAATCTAATTTATAAGTGAATTAAGTAATTTGAAAAATTACAGGAAAGTAATCCTATTTTTTAGGCAATGTTTTAGTGGGAGTTAGAGTTGTATTTTTATCGGAATGTCCTTTAGTTTTGTCATTACTTAAACATAGAGGTGTAGGGACATTTTTGAACTAAAAAATGAGGAATTCAAACAGGAAAAATCCCTTAAATAGTAGTATAGATAAATTATTTATTATATGTTATAATTATTTTTTGAGAATTTATTATTTCTTAACATATATTTTAGGACAGTCGTTAGAAAAAATAGTTTGGTCACAATATTCTTTCCGTTTATATATGAATATAGAAATTGGACCCGCATTCCAACCATAAATGATAAAACTAATACTATGACTTGCCAACATCTAACGCAATCCCCATGTTTTATTTTTCATAGAATTCAGGTACTGGACCGAACTCTTTTCTTCAAAATCCCCATAATCAAATGAAAAATATCAATTAAGATATCGAATCTGACCAGTTCTGGTCACCAATGTTCATTTACCCATATAAAAAACAATTATTTGTTACTTTCATGTCTAGTGTTTTGGCCTCGTATATATGATCACGGAGTCATGGTTTAGTTATTATATAGTAATAGTATAAAAAGCTTATAATTATTGGTGATTGCTGATAATTTTCTTAATAAAATTTTGATGATGATTTTCGTTTTCAGAGGCTAGTAGAGCTGTTGTAGAACAGTAGAAATGAAAGTGCAACGGGACACTAGTCTACTGTGTCTTTTCTTGTAATTTTTTTGCAAAAAGCCTATTTGATATCTGCTTATTTACTTAGTTAAAGTTTATTAAAGTATGCTTATATTTAGAATAAAGTGAAATTATTAAAGCCTATTTTTTCATGCTCAAATATTATTAAATTCATTTATTTTTTCACATAGCTTGTGGCTGAAGCCCCTTTAAAATTATGGGAAAACTTGAAGAAATATGGCTTGGAGAGTAAAAAATGCTCTATTTTTTAGATTATCCATAAGTTAATTAATAGAGAGGTTTTGCAAAGTGAGCTTGTAGTACTTGCAAAACCATAAACATATGAGCAAGTTCGCATGTAAGCCATAAACCTAGGTAAATATGCTTTGAAAATCCACTATATTTGTCTCATGTCACGGCCTAATTACTTTTACCTATTAAAATTTTTTAAAAAATGCTAAGATTACAACTTGCTCACGAGGCAAGTTATAAGTGATAGAGTAAAAATGATGGGTTTATAATTTCATTACTCATGATTTGCCATGTAAGCAAGTTGTGATAAAAATTGTGATGTCATTACTAAAAAAAACTTGTTTGCCATCAGTCATTCTAATTAGCGTAAAATTCCTTTGATTTAGCAATTTCATTAGGAATCAATCATCTTAGACTGGTTTAACTAGCCAAATCACTTGAAATTAAATCAAACCAAATTGTTGCAATGTCACATTAAATCCACAGCTCAAGATTGCCATCACCTCAAAGATGTAGCAACCAAAAACCTATCTCTACTATCTAGCTAAAGACAAACTATAGATGTTCCTTTAAACCTCTATAAAGCCATGACTAAGAAAATACGTAAATAAATATTTACCTAACTTTGACTAACTAGTTTCATTTATGCTATCTTGCTCAAAATCAGTTCCTTCTTATAAAACAACATATCTAAGAGAAGATTTCCTTTGTGCGTTGTAGAACAAGTATAATCTTCTCTCTCTCTCTCTCTCTCTCTCCTTCACCACATTCCTCTAAAATTCCTAACCATTCAATTCATTAGTTTAATTTACTTTCCTTTTCAAGTTCATTTTGTACCTGTTTTAATCATCAATTGTAAACAATAGTACTCTTTGTGTGAGCCCTTCAAGCACACCACTAGCTTTTAGTTTTACTACTCACGAGTGCAAAAGCGAGTAGTGGTCTCGACTCACTTTCTAAACCTGAGGTCCAAAGTTTTGAGTCCATCCACACACAACACGTGGAAAAAGAACAAAAGAGACCTCAAAATTTAAGAAATTTATACCTAAAAAAAAAAAAAAACCTTGTGCCAAACATATATCTAATCTAACGTTCCCAGTACAGCCACGTCGTGAAAATATATGAAGGCCTATGCTATTATTATAAACGCCCTATAATAAGCTTCATACATAATTTTGTCAAGTAGTCATCCAACGTCCTTTTTCTTTTGGTTTATTGTTCCTTACGTAATACACTCACAATTAGTTCTCTTTCTGCACAGTCTCCATACTCTCTATCTAGCACATGCAAGTGTGCAACAAAGGTTATTCATTGCTAAAGCTTCAAGTAAAAGAAATGGCAGCTAGTGGGGTGAAACATTGGAATCCCTTTTCCTCTGAAAAACGAGAGAGAGAGAGAGAGAGAGAGAGAGAATTGTGTTTTAAGGGATTATGTAGGGCAGTTTTTTTTCCTCACTTTTTTTACTTTTGGGGTGTCTGATTTTAGAGTAATTAAAGGTGAGTTTGGTGGGGTTGAATGATTGGAGCATTAAGGATGATCACTTTTGGTTTTGGGTTCTTATTCCCATGACTTTTGTGTTGAAGAATCTTTGAGAACACTATATCCGAGGCATCCATACGTTTTTTAGTCACACATGCAAACGACAACACCTAAAAGATGGTTGTACATTTGTACTCGTAAAACATAAAATTGAAAAGAAAAAAAACACTATAAAGTATAAACCTAATAACCTATAGGCTATATGTGTGGAGAGAGACAGAGATGAGCTAATATTAAAAGAAAAGATTAGGAATAAAATGACTCTCATTATTGAACATAAGGTAATATATATAGTTCATTTAAAGTTGTAACAAATTGAGTAGAACTCCTAGCCCTTGCTTTGGGCTTCTAAGATGATCAACTTCTTGCTAAAAACACAAACAATGTGTTCGTTTTCACCCATAAAAGGGTTTGAAAAATGAATGATAGTGTGGGTCCAAAAGTACCATAATAAGTAGTCATACTCATACATGCAGGTGAGATATTGTATTTAACCTTTATTGTTTTGTTCTAAAAATAAATTTGATTGTTATGCCTATAAATTTGTCAGTGCCCAACCTAAATATACATTTAATTAAACCAACAGACAATGGGTGATACTGTTATATGTGAACTGGAGCCAAAATTAAAAGAAAATAGAAGAAATAAATAAAAATTACAATTTGTCATATATAGTACCCGTTTGGATTCCACTGAATCACGCGTCCACATTTTGCGTTTTCATGCTTTTTTTTTTTTTTTGCGTGAACAGTAAAATCACATGATTTTACTATGCAGGGGACCAAAAACATTATTCATGTACTGTTTATGCATTGCTCATGTACTGTTCACGGGTCTCACGACACTATTCACACATTTAAAAATTATTTTACTACAGTGTTTTCAATTTTCAGTTTTTAATTTTAGCAACAATAAGTTCAATCCAAATGGACCCATAGAAGCACCTATATGGAGTAGGCTATAGAGTGATATATACAAAGAACTCCTAACTCCTAACATAATAACAACCTTTCCAACCATTGCTTTGGGCTTCTAAGATGATCAACTTTTTATTAAGTGTGTGTTTGGGAAGTGCGTTTTGCGCTCCCCACGTCTGCGTCTATGTTTCTTTTTTTCTTTGCTTTTTTTTATTTTATTTTAAAGACCAGCACTTGGTGCACTGTTCAAGGTATATGAACAGTAAAAAAAGAGTGAATAGTAAATTTATTATTATTATTTTATTATTTTCAGTTTTTAGCAAAATAAGCAATATCCAAATAAACCATAAAAACAATGTGTTCATTTTCATCCATAAAATGATCTAAATCGCGTTAGTATAGTCAATCCGAAAAATGAAAGAATAGTGGGTCCAAAACTACAATAACAAGCAGTGATGCATGCAGGTGAGATATTGTATTTATACTTCACTTTTATTAATTGTCATCATATTCTAAAAATAAATATGATTGTTATGCCTATAAATTAACATGTCAGTGCCCAACCTATTTACATTTAATTAGACCAACAGAAAATTGGTGATGCAGTTAATGTGAAATTGAACTGATTTATCAGCTTTAATATATACTTCTTTTTTTTATGATCGCTTTAATATATACTTTGCACAACTAATGAAGTAACCTAATAATATAATATAAGTTAGGCTAACTGGTCCTATTGCTGAAGCCTTCGTGTACTTTTTCTGGGAGTGTTTGATAAGGCTGAAGTGAAAACCTTTACTTTGTCAAAATGTCAAAAGGCAAATGGAGAATGTTTGGCGTATGACTTACTGATAGAATTAGAATCCCACAAGATAGACAACAATTACAAACCCCACCGCTTTTTTGCTCCACCATGTGGCCCAAATCATAACAGAGAAAATGACAAACAAAGTTTAAGGTCACCGACACACATGTCCTGCTAATTTTAAGTATTAATGTATTAGGATTTCGTTTTCTTTTGATAAAGAAATTGAATACCCTATTGTACTTCGGAAAAAAATAATGTAAAATTGGTGTTATTGGGCACAGATTGTGTTGAAGTTAAAAGACAACAAAAATAACAGAATCTGTATGTGTACTAAAGTAAATGGTGGTTTACATACTTGTTTTCCTTTTAAATAAACAAGCACTTGTCTTTTGTCATTTGTCATTTTTCACCATGAGAGGACTAAATCCCAAACTTTTGCGAAGTTTCGCTTTGCTGATTTGAAGTTGTTATATATTCATCATAATCTATAAGTTGATGAATGTGTTTTTTCCATTGTCAAACTAATTTATGTTCCATGTTTTTTTTATTAGCTATATACCGAAACTTTCTTAAAATAATGATTTTTTTTTTTTTTATAAAAAATTGCTTCAAAAAGTGAGAGAGTATTTGCTCTAGCATACCTTTGAAATGATGTACTCAAACGTAAGGGAAAGTTTTTCAGTTTTTGTTCAAATTGGAGTATTTCTTGATCTGTTTTCATTTGAGCTTTGTTTTTGTTATTCATATGTAAGTGAGTGTAAATATTTTTAGACGTTCATCAATTGTTTAATTCCATTACATTATGTTTCAAAAAAAAAATTTCCCCTACATTATAGAAGAAATGGTTTGAAAAGAACTTGTGGTACACTAGCAGATGAATTTGGGGGGAAAAATCAAGGCCGAATTAGTAATGATGATTATTTTGGTCGTTTAACTTAAACCAAATGTTTGATGTAATGCAAATTTAAATGTGTCTATTAAAGAAAAATTTTAGTTCAAATAGGAGGGTTAATTAGTAACAAAATATATTTTGAGAACTCTTTCATATTCATACCCCGTTTGATTTAATGGAAAATTTTGTGGTGAAAATAATTTTTGCTTTTCTTAGTACTTAGTAGCATTATAAAAAATAAGTTAAATAAAAATTATTTTTAGTCAACATAAAAAGTATAATTTATTTTAGATAATTTTTCATTAGGATATTGTTAGTACTTAGGATATTGTTTTTTAAATCTATTTAAGGTTGCTACAAAACATAAAAATAAAAAAATGAGATAATTTTTTTAAAATAAATTATTCTCTATAAAACATTAAGTTGAAACATTAATCAAAAGCAATTTGTAAATCCCAAAATATTATAAACACTAGGTATTTTTTGGTTACATTGGCAACACTTCGTTGAAATGAAACTATTCCCTTTTCTTTTATCAAAAAAAGAAAAGAAAAGAAAAGAAGCTATTCCCTTTTCTGGGGTGGGGCTAACTGGGTAAGTGGAGTCCATCATCACAGTGGATTTTGATAGAAAAGAAATGTGGTAATAAGTAGACACAGAGAGTTGAGAGAATCTAATTTGTGGAGTGATGTATTGAATTGATGTCAGTTTCTTTCTTGGGATTTACATACTCTTCTCAGTTTCTATTGGGATTGAAAGGAAACAGAATCATATAAGCCACTTTGTGTGAGTGTGGGTAAATATAAAAGTGTCCGATTAATGGGTGTATTTAAATCACATATTAATTATTTATTTTAAGAAATTTTTTATAAAAAATTAAAAAAATTGTAAAAAAAGTTAATTATATTTTTGTTTTTTATAAATTTTTTTTTAAAATAATTTATTAATGTACGTCTTAAGGACGCACATTAATAAATCCTACGTGAAAAATATCAGACCCCACGTTACATTTTTGTACCGTTGAAGGCACGTGATTTGCACGACACACAAGACGTTCTGTGTTAGTGACTCAATGTGTACGTGTGTGAGTGTGAGTACTATTCTTCACTTTCTTCTACATCTACAAAAGTATACGTGCCTACCACGACTTACTAAATATTTTGACGTAATAAATTTTTTTTTTTCTGATTTCTGAAAATATATTTTACCTTTTCAGAGTCAAGAAAATAGAAGAGTAATGCTATATATTCAATTGACAAAATTTTACTAATTTTTATATAGACCCACTAATTATATATATATATATATATATATATATATATATATATATTACTTATTATTAACAACCGGTTATTTTAGCCTCTGTTTATCTAGTTCAAGAGTTAATGAAAATGTAATTATTTGATTCTATCTCTTTTGGCCTTTTGCTTAGGAGAAAGCGAAATTAATAAATGTTTTCTATTGTAAAATCTAGTTTGAGAAATCAAAAAATTAGATCGAGAGATCACTGATAACATAATTACATAAGACCCGAGGATGTGTTTCAATAACAATAACAATAATAACAACAAAAACTTAGTTCTAAAATTTTGAAATTCCTAATAAATCCTCAATAAACTAATCAAAATTGGATGCATTTTTCTCGTTTTATATTTTATTTACCTAAAGTCATACTTTATGTTCTCTCTTTTTAGTTAACATTTTTTAATACTAATTTTTCTTGTATTTAATATTTTTAGGTATATATACACATAATATTAGTTGTCTTTTCTCCTAAAAACAATTTTTAATTACACAATTTTATCCTATGTCTTATATTTCTACATCAATTTCCTTAAAAAATGAAAACCGTATAAAAATTCTTTCAAGTTTGGACTTCTTCAAACACCTCTGCTCTTGGTCAGATTTAATTTATAACTGTTTCTCCCCCATGTGATTCTATGAATAACATTTCCTCACCCGAAAAAATTTGTATTTGGAAAATATGAAAGTGAAAGTTGTGAATAATCAGGAACCCCACATGATCTTAAGCTTCCTAAAATTGGGTTCAAATAAAATAGGGCATTGTTTATAATTTGTAGGCAGTGAGTGCATATACACACCGCCCAAAAAGTCACATTTTTGTGTATTTTTACTGTATGTGTAATATATTTTTTCCAATAAAATAAGTCATAGGAAAATAATAAAAGCTTAAAAAATTATTATATTGTAATAAAAAAAATTTTAAAACCAAATTTTTATGTCATAAATTATACTATAAACATGACAAACTGTAAATAGTAGAAAAAAAAAATTCTTATAAAAATGTCAAATATTCCTTCAAATTATCCTTCATATAAAATAGTTATCATTTTATGTGACTGGATATATAACTCATAGTTTTTAATCCTGAGGGGAATCTCATGACGATATCATGAGACTTGTATGTACATTGTACAGACGCTAATAAATAAATTAATTAAAGTGCTGAAGTTTCACTTTTCAGTGTAGTTACAGTCGGTCACGGTCCCTACAATATTTACCTTGTAAAAGTGGCTTCCATCTCAGAACTTAGAAAAGTAATACCATAATTCTACGTATTTGCATATTCTATTCTAGATTTCCAAACAGCTCCGCCCCACAGCACCAGTAATCATTGAAAGCGAGAGTACAAAGCAAGCAATCAAAGAAATGGAAGTGGGTAGAAGAAGAAGTGTGGTGCCCGGGTCTGTGTGGGAAAGCAGAATGAAGATAGATGAAGTGAAAGGTGGGATTAAGGTGTTCAATGGAGAAGAAAGCCCTGCTGATGAAGACAGTGGGGCCTCTACTCCTACTGCTAGTAATGGGACAATTACAAAGCCAAAGAGAAGTCCAAATGGTGGTGTTGTAGCAAGTAGTGGAAAGAGGAAGACTTGGAAATCAGAGAGCAGCTTTGAGGGGTTTGATAAAAGCCCAATTCAGGTTAGTAAAAGAAAATCTGAGGAACCCAGTGTTTCTGCTGAGGGAATGAAGAAGAGCCCAGTTCAGAGTGTTAGGAAGTTGAGATCTGAGTCAAGCAAGGAGCTTGGTGAGAAGAGCCCAATTTCGACGAGGAAGCCAAGATCTGAGCAATCACTAGTCAAGGGGGTCAAAGTTGGTGAATCTGGTGAGGGAACTGAGAAAAAGTCTGGGCCTTTGAGGAAGGTGAAATCAGAATTGGTTAGTGGTAATGCAATTGAGACTTGTTCAAGCTCAAGTGAGTTGAGGAAGGTAAAGTCGGAGGTGAGTGAAGTTGTGGAGGAGTCAGGGAAGGGAATTGATGAAGGGTCTGTTGCAGAAACTGAGAAAAGCCCAGTTGATGAAACTGTAGAGGCTGAAGCTGAGGCTGAGGCTGAGGCTGAGGCTGAAGCTGAAGCTGGATCTGATGAAACTTGCAAGGAGTTTGGTGTTTGTGAAGAAAAGGTTATAACAGATAGGAGTGTGGTGAATTATGCTCCAATTCCAAAAGTGGAGGTGGTGAACAATGAAGAGAAGGAGGATGATGGTCTTGATGTTGTTGATGGAGAAGATGATGATGATGATGTTGATGATGCTGATGAAGAAGAATTGATTGAGGAAATTGAAATTGATGTTAAGAAAATTAATGTTCCAGAAGAACCTAAGAAGATTGTCAGTGTCAATGAAGAGAAAAAGCTTCATCAAGTTAATAGACAACCTATAATCAGTGTGAAACAGCCTTCTCCAGAACCCAAGAAGATTGTCAATGTCAATGAAGAGAAAAAGCTTCATCAAGTTAATAGACAACCTTCGGTCAGTGTGAAACAGCTTCCTCCACTTGAGAAACATTGTACTACGTACCAAAGTCTATCAAAACCTATTTCAAGGAACCAGAATTACTCAAAACCTACTCCAAGATACCAGAGTCTCTCAAAACCAACTCCAAGAAACCAAAATGTCTCAAAACCCACTTCAAGTAAGTGTCTTTAATTTATCTGCATTGAATTGATCACACTGAATTTTGTTTATTTTTGACGGGTTTTATACTTTTATGATCTAGGTTCATATGAATTTCAAACTTTTCCAGAATCCCATAGCAACTTACAAAGTTTTGGTAAGTTTGATTTTTAGAATTAAGTACAATGGTAAATATTCTCTAGTAAAAATCTTTCAATTTTGGCATTAAATTTGTCTATGTTAAAACTTTTCAGTGGATTTGGTAATGTGGAAAGAAGTCCCAAGATCAGCACTTGTAGTGCTAATTGGATCATTTATGATACTCTCATCTTCCTATACAAAAGATGTTAATCTCAGGTTAGAAAATACACAACAAAGAAAATTGATTTTTAGTCTGAATTATATGTATCCTCTGTGTTTGCTATAAAATCCTCTGGTTCAGAGCAGAGTCCAGAACTAAAAACTGTCTATTTATTGTATCTTCAGCTTTGTATCAGTGATTTCCTATCTGGGTCTTGTTTATCTTGCTGCCATTTTCATCTATAGATCCCTCATCTTCAGGTATTCCCTCAAAACATTTCTCAATTAACTGACAAAGATGTTACCAATTTGGTCTATTTCTGACCCTCTTTTTATTTTTCTGAATGAATTGAATTTAGGGGAGCTATGGATATAAATGATTCAAACTATGTGCTAGGGGAAGAAGAAGCAATATGGTTACTAAAATTGGTTCTTCCGTACGTGAATGAGTTGCTGTTAAAACTCAGAGCCCTTTTTTCTGGAGATCCTTCTACTACAATGAAGGTAATATTCTTTCTTTTTTTTACTATTTTTTTTTCTTTGGTCATTAATGAAGCTATGAAGAAAAAAAAAAAAATTTCTCTTTCTTTGTGTGAATACGAAGAGGATGACAAATTGTGGAATTGCTTATGATAATGGCAGCTGGCAGTACTTCTCTTTGTTTTGGCAAGGGGTGGCAGCTGCATAACCATTTGGACTGTGGTTAAATTGGGTAGGTTCCTTCTTTTTCTTTTTTTCTCTTTTGTGGTTTCATAATTGGTTAAAGTGACTTTTTTTTCTTTTTGAGACAGCTGTTAAAGTGAATAGATATGACTTGTGAGTACGGTTAATGTATTTCATTAATACATATATTTTTTTTGAGAATCATATATTAATCATCTATTTTAACAAAAAATTTATGAAAAATTAAAAAAAATTGATAAATTTTTCATTTTTCATGTAAAATTTTTTAAAATGGTTTTACTAATGTATTAGTAAAACCCATTTTAAAAAAGTTATAAGAAATTTTGATATCGACTAAATTTTATAGAAAAATGCTAACGTAATAATTTATTTAAAGAAAGTTTTTTATGGAGGAAGGAAAAAAAAAATTAATGTTTTGACAATTTTTTTTATTTTTCATAAAAATGATGTCAAAACTTTCATAAAATAGATGGTTAATCAATACCTTAAGGGTACTCTAAACATGATCCATTTAATATTGAAATAAAATGTATAGCACAGTTTTTGTTGTTAGTTGGGGAGATTTTAGTTTATTTTTACCCAGATTGTGCTGAAAATAAATTACAGTGTCGGTAAAATAAAAAAAAAAAAAGAAAAAAAAAGGGGAAAAAAGAAAAGGAGTGTCGGCATATTATTGTGTTTGCACTTTTTAGTTTTTACTGACGCACTGCTCTGTTCACTGCCTCAGGTTTTTTCGGAGTTTTCACAGTACCAAAACTCTGCTCATTGTACTCTGCACAGTTAACTGCAATTGGTAAATTCCTCAATTTATTAGCCCTTTTATCAAACTCTGTTCCAAAAGTCTGATCCATAACTCATCAAGCTATATTTTCTACCTTTAATTGTGATTGTAATCTGGTCAATACCCTATTTTTCTCTACAAGTGAGGAATGTAAACAATATACATCACGTCACATGGATGAGCAAACAACTTTGTATGGGCTTGACTATGATATAGGACCCAATGACCCATAAATCATAAGACTAAAACCTTGGCAATAATGTCATTTTACACATAAATTTTGTGACTGGTTAGGATTGATATGCAATAAAAATAATTTTAATGATGATCCTAATGTAAATAATGTTACATTAATCACAATCGACTACCTTAATCAATTGTGAAATTTATTATATTTGTGGCGTTATTATTTCAATTTTACTATGTCTCCATCGTTTTTCAAAACTCCACATTCCTTGATGTTTATTAAATCTTTGTTCAATGGTCTGTGCAAAAAATATAGTTTTCATGTATCCTTGGTGGAATTTGAATATATAAGGTGATGTGTTTGTTTTGTAAAATTAGTCAGTTCATTTTGTGTTCTGAAAATTAGTTTTACTCTTTTGCTATAACAACTAATTAGTAAGGAAAGTGGATACTTTGTGTTTTGCATTGAGAAACCTATTCGTGGGCATAATCTCTTTAGTCTTTTTGCCATTTAATTAGGAGCATAAATATAATGAGGAACATTGTTATTTCTAATAATTTCTTGTACTTTTATCACAAATGAACTTTTATTGTAAATGGATTCAATTCCTGTTCATGTTAAATTAATTGACTTTCAAGAATTGGTTTCCCACAGAGAAATTAACAAAGTTCCTAATATTGAATTGCAGCAAGATTTTGGCTAGGGCGTTTCCATGACATCTGGGACTCCTGCTCTCACAAGAAAGCTGTGGCCACTGCCGCTGTTTTTCTCATTTTGAACCTCTCATCAGCTGTTGCACGCATTTGGGAAGGTGAGAACACCTTCATAATTGTCAGTAATTTAGGATTTTCATGGCTATTAGCAAAGTTCTGACATTGGTTGCTACATTTTGTTGAACAACTGTGTTGCAGTGTTCATGTTGTATGTGGCTTTCCGATGCTATCAGCAATCTTCAATTACAGATGAATGGGTGGAAGATGAAGCTGGAAGTGAAGAAAAATGACAAGGACCATGATCAATTGGATAGAGAAGTACATAAGGGTCATATTTTGGCCAAATCATTAAGCGGTTTACAGAAAAAGAGAAGAAAAAAAATGATAAAAAAAAAGGAAAACATATATTGTTGTTATATTTTTACTATTCCTCTACTTGTGATTGAGTTTCTAGAAAAATTTATCCAAATAACAATGTAAAAATTAGCAAATAAAAGAACTGGTTTTCAGAAACATGTGCAGCTAGTATGCTAGCCCATACATATTCCAAGGGAAAAAAAAATGATAATTACAAAAGAAGACATCTTAAATGAAGTATACATGCTTTTTAAGGTAGCTCTCAAACATATTTCAAGAAAGCGATAATTACGAAAGAAAGTAACCTATGCCGCAGAACAGATTGAGTTTGGGGAAGAAAAAAAAAGAAGAAGAAAATGAAAGCAACTTATGATGTAGATATTTCTAGCAAAACAAAGACCTATTGGAATTGACTATAACATCTTAGCATTTTATAACAAAGTCCTCTAAGCTTCTAGTCATAATATTTGTCTATAAATGGGAGAACCAGAAAAAAACAAAGGGCATCATTTATTCCTACTAAAACTTTTCCACTGGCTTCCTATCCAGCTACCATTCCTATTGAAACACTGCCAAATTTCTGTTTCACCATCACTTAAATCGATCTAAAGACCATGAAATTCTTAAGAGAGAAGCCCTTCATTTCAACCTAAAAAACCAATCTTTACCATAAAATTCACCAAAATCGTAACATTCTATAACCCACATCAAACACCTAGTTCATCGAGGTACATTTTTCATCAAGTAGCATTCCAACATTGAGTATAGGCAAAGCAGAATACCTCCATGAAAGTCGTGAGGAAGGCTCATGAGTCAACGATTTGGGGGGTGAACATGGAGACAATCAAAGATTTTGTTATTAGAGTGACAAAATGATGAAGAATTACCTTAATACTCATGAGAGGAGTCATGCATTCAGGTAAGAAATCATATCCCATTATGTTGTAAGTAGTGTGATAGGATTTAATTTTGAGTGTTCTTTATTGAGAAAGATTTTTTCATTTCAAGGAATAATGATAGATGATTCTATACGTTTGTGACAAGTTTAAACCCTGAACATAAAAACAACACAAGACCTTTTTTTTTGTCCATTGGGCTTTGACCTTTGTGTATGGGTTTATATGATGATCAAAAACTTATCCTATTGACTTATGAGAAAAAAAGAAAATGATAAACAAAAACACAACACAAATTCGTTTTGGACTAAACCATCGCATGAGTAGTGAACGTTATTGCATGATTGTAGTTAGCCCATTACTTGGGCCCAACTTTATTCTAACTTTCTAATTTTTATTAGTTGAAAATAAATACTTGAATTTTAACTGGACCAAAATAAGTGGTAATTTCCTTCCAAAAAAAAAAAAAAAAAAAAACTAGAACAAAATAAACACTTGAATTTTGATCTTGTGCCTTTTAAAGATTGAAATTATAATTTTATTATATTTGAGATATTGTAATAGAAATTGTAGTTTTCAATTTCACATAACAAATAGTTTTCAAAAAATTGCATAAAAAATCAAGTGCCTACTTGATCCAATGAGCTTAAACAATTAATATAAGGCTAAATTATAAATTACACCCTTTAAATTTATCTAAAATTTGATTTAGTTTTCTAACAATTTATCTAAAAAATCAAGTGCCTATTTGATCCAATTCACACATTTAAATTTAAATTTTATTCAATTCAGACCTCCGTTAGTCTTTCCTTTAAAGTTTAAAGCTTGTATTTGGCAAAATGAAACAAGCTTGGATTGAATAAACTTGAAAATTATATAACTTAACTGAATGAAATTGAAATTAGAGCACTAATTTAATTTTGGTCAAACTTAAAGTATAGAAAATAAAAGACCTGGATTGGGGCTTTAGCCCATGATTCGGTTCGGGCAACCTGGGCCTGTGTTTAGAAATCCAAATAAATCCCACTATTAACAACTTTATTAATGTGATAGTTTAAAAGAAAGCTAAACCAAATAGAGGAGATTGATTCTCAATCCTTGTCTTAGGCTTGGTTTTGGTTGCTAGGGATTTCCACAGTAAGAAAATATTCAAACATTTATGAATTCTCTCTCTAAAAATTAGGAAGGAGATAGAGACACTCGGAATTAAAGTTTTTATTTTTTTTTAAAAAAATGTTACGTTTACAATATTTTTACAATACTTTTACAAATTTTATTTTATACACTATAATAAAAGACAAAGAATATTCATATATATATATATATATATATAAAACAACTGTATCATATGAAAACCTTACGAACATTATCATAGGCTTCACTTGTCATGCTTTATACCTTAAACCATCAACGAAACTTTTTAAAGACTAAAATAGTAGAATTACCAAATGAATGTATATGCCGATTGGAGACATTTTTGTTGAGAAATTAAAAATTAAAAAACTTAATTGAACAAAAGTGAAATTAGAGTACTGAATTTAATTTTAGTCAAAGTTAAAGGGCAGTAAAAAAAAAAAAAAAAAAAAAAAAACCCTGGATTGGGCCTCTAGCCCAAAGATTCGGTTCGGGCAACCCGGGTGGGTCTGGAAATCTGGAATTCCCAATAAATCAATCCTACTATTAACAGCTTCAGTTCAAAATAAAAACTGAACCCAACCGAATAGAGGAGATTGGTTCTTCTCGATCCTTGTCTTAGGCTGCTGCTACTGATTTCCACGGTAAGAAAATTCATTCATACCAGTACACTACATGTTGGGTCTTACAGTAGCGTAGCTCTGCTACTACTACTTTTGTTTATACGGTTTTTTTAAACTAGTACGAATTGTGCAGATGAGTCTTGTGAGCGATTCTCCGGTGAACTCCTCCAGCAGCGACGACTTCGCCGCGTTTCTTGATGATGCTCTCGATTCCGGCGATTCTTCCCAATCCTCACCGGACGACGACGAAGACAACGACAAGGACAAGGACAATCACAATGACCTGGAAGCCCAACTTCCCAATGACCTTGATACCCAAAGGTTAGTTAAGGTTTAAGCTTTTTGATTCAAAAATTAAGGGTTTCTTATAGTTGTAACTTGTAAAACTTAAATTCAGTTCCTTTAATTGCTTTAATTAAATTTAACTGTGTGCTTGAATTAACAATTAGATTCAACTATGTGATTTATTGGCCAATGCAAAACAACACCTTAGGAATTGTACCCGAGTTTTACTTTCTTCCTTTTCTTGAAAAAGTTGTAATCTTTGGTAGCTAATTGAATTGTATGTATGTATTTAATGTTGTTGTGTTCTTCGTTAGTTGAACTATCCTTTCTTTTTGCAGTGGTAGTTGGTAACGAAATCGTAATTGTTTGATGCACATTTCACATTCTCTCATTTTCTGTTTTTTTGTGTGTCTCATTGTTCAGTTATAACTAATTTTTGAACTCCAACCTATGCGCTAACCTGCAGGATAAAAAGGCGCAAAGTGGCAGAGGAGTTAGAAAACATAGAGGAACTTCAAGCGTCAACTTCACATTCATCCTTAGAACAAACATTAGGTAAATATTTCTGAGTTAGAGTATCCCTCTCATTGTGGTGCTTACTGTTCATTTAGTAATACTTTTTTTTTGGTGGATAAATCAGTAAGCTTTCGTTGAGCTAAACAAATCCAGCACAACAGATTGCACTTATTCCCCAATTATTCTACTCTCTCCAACTAAGTTTCTGCAAAACATGGATTTTAATTCCCAAATAACAGCACAGAACCCTTTTTAGAATGGAATCACTACCTGATCTCCTACTTGTTTAGTAATTTTTGTTAAACCAAAATAATAATTTTTTGTTGTTATTTGAAAATTTTGAAAGCACTCCTTTTGTGTATCCCACTCATTGAAATCTCAATCAAGTTTTGTGCTTATATTTGTTCTAAAGCCTAATTAGAATTGCTATTCCTAAATTCTAACGAGCTTTAATTTTAGAAAAAAAGGCTTGATGTCGTCCTACTGGCAATAAATACTCAAATGATGAAGTTTTTTTTTTTTTTTTTTTGGGTTTTTTTGTTTTTGTTTTTGTTATTCAAATATTTTCTTCAAAACATGGCCAATGAGTTCTAGCTCAGACATTACTTCCTTCTTCCATAAGAATGGGTGGAGGGTGAGATTATTGGTTTAAAATTCATTGTATGCATTGTGTTACTTACCTATACAAATAATCAGGGAAAAATGCCTTGACACCTCTTGAACTCTAAGCTAGTGGCAATTACACCCCTTGAACTTTTATTTTAGTCAATTTACTCCATAAACTCTAAAGGTGTGCCAGATAGATACTTTTGTCACTTTGCCATTAAAACCAACAGTCCATTCACTGTGAAAGGAGAAAAAAACCCAGGGTAGCCGATTGAGAGGGAGAGAAAGTTGGGGTTTAGTTTTTAGAGAGAAAGAAACCCCACAAATCTCTTCTTCTTTGTATGTTTGATAGTGCCCACAAACCCCACAAGCTTAGATCAAAAAACAATGAAGACCCATATTAGATAACAGGGAATAAAGCCTAAACCAATAAGGAATTCTACAAAATTAAGTGAAAAATCGGTGCTTGCCTAAGTCAGCAAAGAGAGGATGAGAAAGAGAGAGTGGTATGACCAAGCTTCTTCTTTGTTCTCATTCTCTGATCAGATTCTAGAGTTGGATTTGTTCTTTTGCTATCAGGGGTGCCACAGGGTTGCCCTTGTTTAGGCAGTACAGCTAGTGAGCTATGATATCCTCTCTCTCTCTCTCTCTCTCTCTCTATAAAATCTGAACCTAGTTTCTCTCTCCCTCTCAATTGGCTGCTTTGGTGATTTTTTTTCTTTTGCGTGTACGTGAGTGGACTGTTAGTTTATTTAACGGTAGAGTGACAGAAGAATCTGTTTGGCATATGTGTGAAGTTCAATATGTAAATTGACTAAAATAAAAGTTCAAGGGGTATAATGATCAATACCTTAAAGTTTAGAGGGTGTTTGGGCATTTTTTCCAAAATAAGCATTTACATATCTACATAATATACACACATACATGTGTGTGTATGTATTTGAATATGCCTATGTGTGTGTGTTTGGAAGTGCAGTGCATGGAATTTTTTTATCGATCCTGATGCCAGGGGCAATTGCCCCCAATTGGTGTCTTGTGTTTAGGGAGAGAATCTTATTTATCTCTCTCCCTATAATCTTGGTTGCACTGAAATAAAGTTGGCTGGTACTTTGTATATAAAATTGGTGGAAGAACAAGACTCCAGTTGCAACACTGCACAGAAATTACTTTTATCTCTCTCTTTGTGTGTGTTAGTTTCCTTATTATTTAGAAACTCTTTTTGAAAAAACGAAAAATTGGATGTCCATTATTGCAGCTGAATTGAATTATATGTAACATGTTATCTTTTTGCAGAGGCATCGAAAAAGAAGGATGAGTGTACACATCCTGGTTCTTTTGGAGAAATGTGTATACTATGCGGGCAAAGGTTGCAGGCGGAATCTGGTGTGACTTTTGGGTACATTCACAAGGTATATGTTCTTTGAGATTACTATTTGGTGGAAGAATGAATTTTGGTTATCTTTGCTGCATAATGGAAGTTCATATTTATGATACTTCTCAAATTTTCAATTTGTCAAGGCATCATCCTTTTCCAATGAGCTGTGTCTTGCCTTTCATGAAGAAATGATCCCCTAATATGAAATAAATTTTAAAATTAGAACTGGAGAGATGTCAACAAACTTTGAACTTATAAATCCATTCCTATCCAAGAATAGTAATGCTTTTTATTGGTTTCAAATCGTAATTTGTTTAAGCTTGAACATTATTTGCAGGGACTAAGGCTTCAGAATGATGAAATTGTCAGATTGAGAAACACAGACATGAAGAATTTATTGCGCCATAAGAAGCTTTACTTGGTTCTTGATTTAGATCATACGCTGCTTAATTCTACTGAGCTTAGAGATATGACATCAGAAGAAGAATATTTAAAGAGCCAAACAGATTCTCCGCAAGGTATTTCTGTTACCTTTATATTTGATTATACTTTGGTAGTGTACTTAACATTTCATATATCATAGTGTTTAGGTATCTTGTAACATCATCATGTTGTAGAGCTTCCACATGAATGATTACCAATTGGTTCTGAATCTGTTGATGAAGTTTTTTGTGCTATATTTGAGTGCTTTCAATTTGTCAACAGGAAGTTCGGATTTCTAACTGAAGGTATGTAAAAATTTCAAAGAAATGAAAAGGATTTAGTTTATTGCTTATGCAGTTTTATGTTGTAAAATCACCATAGCCATGAATCACCTGGAAGTTTTGAGGAATTTGCTGGGGGAAGATTTTCCTGCAGAATGTTGTGGCCCTTGTGGACTTGAATTTAAGCACTGCCTTTTGTTATTCACCTTTTTGCACTTCTTTTTGCTCTCCCCTCCCTTTTTTTTAAAGAAAGAATGGCAGGATTTATATGTTATGCTTAAGGCAAGCTTAAATACGTACCTATCAAAAAAAAGGCAAGCTTAAATACGGTCTTTATTTATCATATCTCCATGAGAGTTTTGGTATTAATGGGGAATATTTTGTATCATGGTATTAATTTTGCATGGATATGTCATATGTGGTAGTAACATAGAACATTCAGCACCCATCACTTAAAAAGAATATTTATTTAAGAATAATGCCTTCCTCACTGTTTGAATCCCTGTTCCCTATAGGCCTTGCAAACTAAATAGAGGCTGTTATCAATTTGATTGATTATCAAGTTGGCTTTTGCTTTTACTCTACCTTCTCTGCTGCAGAAGATGTGTATTTATTCTTTTTGAAAATAATTACTCCCTTTGTCCCAAATTATTGGTCCTCTATTCCATTTTGGGATGTCTCAAAATGTAGTTATCTTTGAAAAATCAATAAATAAAATTCTAACTTACCCTTTACTTTATTTAAAAAGCCAATCCATTCTTTCTCTAGATTTTAAATTAATGAGGGTAATCTTGGAAAGTTTTACATTTTTAATTAAAAGACAATGTATTAAATAATGTTCCCTTAAAAAGTTGGATTTTCTAAACAGGACCAATAATTTGGGGCGGAGATAGTATTATCTAATTCTTTTGGTTTTTGTTGCCCTGTCTTTTCTTTGACATTCTGGGCATTTGAGTGATGCTATGCTTGTGGCCTTATGGTATTCAAAAATTATGAAATGGACAGATGTCTCAAAAGGCAACCTTTTCATGTTGACCTATATGCATATGATGACGAAGCTAAGGCCCTTTGCTCGCACATTTTTAAAAGAAGCAAGTGAAATGTTTGAGATGTACATTTACACAATGGGTGATAGGGCCTATGCATTGCAAATGGCTAAGCTGCTTGATCCTCAAAGAGAGTACTTCAGTTCTAGAGTGATTTCACGTGATGATGGCACCCAGAAACATCAAAAGGGTCTTGATATTGTGCTTGGGCAAGAAAGTGCTGTTCTGATTCTTGATGATACAGAACATGTAGGTACATTTGTGATCAACTGAATATCTTTGCTTAACCAATTTATTTTCACTTTAATCTGATAGTATTTGTAATACAATAATACTTTTCATCTTACTGTTTTACCCACAAAAAGAGGAAGTCCTTTCAACATTATGAGTCCTCTTATTTGTAGGGAAGAGAGTCAGATTACAGAAAAGGGCAATTTCAACATTATTTGGAGCATGTAGTAGTTCCATTCTCTAACATTGTGGTTGGATGGGATGATTATTGGAGGGATGGAAAATGGGTGGAGATAAAAGTGGGGAGAAAATGGTATTTGGGGTTGTTTGGTATATAGGAGCAAAATGAGGTTATTTTGGTGGGGCTAGGAGTTTTCTCCCCAGGCCCAACAAAACATAATCTCCCCGTATCGAGGAGAAATTGGAGAGAAAAGGGGAACTGCTTTGGATGAAAATGTCCTCACCACAATGTTCCTTTATTTATATATATATATATATATATATATATTATGACAAATGCTCTTTCTTTTTTAATTTTTTTTTTTTTTTTTGACTAACTTCCTTTTGTTTGGTTTGTTTTTGTCTTTTTATTCTGATACTTCTCATTCGTTTTTTTTTTGTTCATCCATTTTTTCATTTTTAATGAAGTGCCCATCCATACACAGTTTTTTAATAACAACATAATGTTTTTTTTTTTTTTTTCATCCCTTCACTTTTCCACTCCCATGAGGAGGAGCTAAATCTTTTTTATGCCCCCATTTTTTCATCCCTAAGTTTGGTTGGAGGTGAAAAAGTGAGGGATAGAAGAGATTTAGTTTTCTCTCATGTTTCTTTGGTTGGGGGTGGAAAAGTGGAGGGATGAAAAACTCTTTTGTTCGGTTGAGAAGAAAAATGAAAAGATAAAAAATATTGTTTTGATAAATTTACTCTCATGCTCGTATTACATAAAGGCCTCACCAAAATCCCCTCCCAACCAAACACCTCTCCCACCAAAAATCTCCCCTAATTTCTCCTCCCCCTTTTCCTTCCTCCAAAAGCACCCCAACCAAACATACACTAAGGTTCTTTTCTAGTTTTCACAAATTTTGTCTTTTTAGACATAAAAGCTTAAATTTGGAAGACTTGCACCTTACATAGTGGTGACAAAGACTCTTTTTCCATTTAAAGAATTGTTTACTTTACTAAGAAATTTCAATAAAATGTATCATGGCACCTCATTACTTATACTACCAGAGCTAGATTTGTTGTTGTTGTTTATAGTCAATGCTACATCATTATAGAAATCAGCTATTAGAGGATTTTAAGGGGTTGAATAGTGGTCCTTTTACATCAATGAGGTAGTATGTTTTAGTTGTAGAGGTCCTGAGAGCAATGGTTGGAGAGAATGCTGAAGTTCAGAAAGCCAACCTCAACATGCAGAATTTTGGCACAGTGGAGCACTCAAACTGAATCAGAGAGATTTTGTGGTCACAATTGTTTAGTGGCATTTTTGCTATGAGGTGTTGCACCATAATACGTCTATTTGCAGCAAAAGGCAACTAAGTCACCTGTATGATGTTTGTCACTGTATGGGTGCAGTCTCTTTAAACTCAAATTCATTTTACTTGTGTAACTATGTGTAAAAGGGTAATGGATACAGTTAGTCATGAACTGGTGAGAAATTAAGAGTAGATCAAGATGCAGGAGCTTAGATTTAGATGATATGTATCATTGACCTGTATGATGTTTGTCACTGTATGGGTGCAGTCTCTTTAAACTCAAATTCATTTTACTTGTGTAACTAGGTGTAAAAGGTTAATGGATACAGTTAGTCATGAACTGGTGAGAAATTAAGAGTAGATCAAGATGCAGGAGCTTAGCTTTAGATGATATGTATCATTGAATTTATGTGTCCAGGTTTTGGCCTGCATTGGAACTATGGTACCCCTAATGGATTAGATATTAAATTGTATGAGTGTTGAGTCCCACATCAGGGGTGTTCTAGTTCAATTTGGCTATGTAAGCAATTATGAGAAGCCCAATTGTAATTTGACTAGTCATTTTTTGGGGTATCCCAATTTGGCCCTTGATGAGGGTGGTAGTTATTTAAGTGAGGACATGGTGGTACCCTTAATGAATTAGATTGTGTGAGTGTTGAGTCTCAAATGGTGTGTGTTGGGTCTATTTGAGCTATGATAACTTGACTAGTTATTTTGGGGTATAGTGTAGATGCGGTTAGTGCTTACTTGGGTCGTGAAAAGAATGCTCTATGCAGACATGGTTTGCCTATCGTGCTATCATTCACTTTTTGTGAACATATTTGAAGTTGTAATTTCAAATATTGCTAAAGGCCTTGTAACTCAACTGGTTGGTACCTCCTAGTGTTTTCAATCGAAACATATAGGGTTTAAATCCCTCCACCCCCAATTATTGAATTATCAAAAAACATATAGACTACGAAGTTCAAAAAGAATGAGCTAGAACTCAAAGTTTGAATTTGAAAGAAAAGGTGCCATTGTAGTTTGCATCTTTGTTTGTTCATGTTGTCTGTCATAAAACAGCAGAGTACAGGAATGTGGTTTTCTACTCAGCTGATGTGACTGATGCTCATGTCTTCAAGATAATACTAATTAGTACAGGACACCTCCTTGTGTTTCCAATGAAGACATATAGTGTTCAAAGATCCCCACCCCCAACTATTGATGTATAAAAAATAAAAAAAAATAAAAAATTAGTACAGAGTTATGTTGATGTTGCAGGTTTTGTAATCAGATGAAACATGTTGTATATGGAATCAAGAACTTCTCAAAAGTTGTAAAATCCTTGTCAAATATTTTATGGATCTAATATATCCTGTGCATGAATTCAGCAAGCTGTCTGGCATTTTTTGAAAATCACACAAATTTTTATATTTTGGATTTGCTAATTCCTGCCTTATAAAATGAAGATTTTTCCCAGGAAATCCCCAATGAAAAATACACACTATTCCTTCTATTTGTTACGTCTTTTTAAAGCTAAATTTTATTTTATTCAATAACAGTTAAAACTTGCCTCCAATTTGAAATCATAAAAATAAATGGAGCTGTTTCAAGCAGTTTCTCCTGGTGTATATGGAAGCACCTTGTATAACCATATAAATCTGTCTGAAGCTGTTGAAGGGAAATTTGAAAATATAACTTAGTACCAGCTTGCATGTGGTTCATTCTTTTATGTGTATATTTCTTTTTGTTGATAATGTGTACTTATTCCTGCTTAAGATAAAGGTGCATAATTATACCTGTTGTTTGTTCAGATTCATTTCCATGGCCTTTGAACTTGCAATTTATCTTATAGGTTTTTGAGGCAGCAATCATCCTGTTACCATAAGCTTGATGGAAATGTTTTGTATTATTGTAGGCATGGACAAAGCACAAGGAGAATTTGATATTAATGGAAAGATACCTTTTCTTTGCTTCAAGTTGTCGTCAATTTGGCTTCAATTGTAAATCTCTTTCTGAATTGAAGAGTGATGAAAGTGACACTGATGGAGCACTTGCAACTGTTCTTGAAGTTCTTAAGCAAATCCATAAAATGTTCTTTGATGTATGTCCCTCTTTGTTTCTCTTTATTGATATTAGTTGTTAAATTTGTTGTGTGATAAATTCTTATGTAGTAGAGCCTTCTTGCAGGAACTTAAGGACAATCTTGTTGACAGAGATGTGAGGCAGGTAATTTTTTTCTTGACAACTGAAACATGACCAGTTTTTTATTCTAAGCTTGATTTCGATTGTCCGATCTTTTGTTGTCCACACCTGGTCCTCGGTGGCAAGAACCTCTACATGAGTGTAGATCTAACATTCCTGTCACAAGGATGATTTTAACTTTGACCCAATGGAACTAGGAAAACTGCATAATAAATGTTTTTTTGTGTTAAGGTATTAAATCTGGCTCATTAGTGTTCTAGATGTTTGTAAACTCTTAATTACCACTACCATCTCTCTCTCTCCCCTGTTTCTTCTGCCGTGGTTCCACTTAATTTGGCATGGGTTCTGGCCTATTGAATGTAACTTTGTCTAAAGTATGCATCCTGCTTTTGTTTCAGATTAGTGGTGAAGATCCATTCTCTGTAAAACATTACATAAGGCAGTCTGATGATTGTTATAAGCCTTGAATGGACACCATGTATTTCTCTTTGTAATCATGAATCAGTTTTTTTCCTTCTTTTTTTTTTTTTTTTTTTTTTTTTGACTTAAGTAATATATGTTTGTTGATTCCCTCATTCCTGTTTTCCTTTTAATTCATCCTGGGAAACTTTGAAAAGAAGTTTTATGGACCAGTTGGTTTTTCTTTACGAAGATCTGTATTAATAAAATATATTTTGTATGTTGTTTTCTGCAGGTGCTGAAAACCGTTAAGAAGGAAATTCTGAAGGGGTGTAAAATTGTCTTCAGCCGTGTGTTTCCCACCAAATACCAAGCTGAAAATCACCATCTATGGAAGATGGCGGAACAGCTGGGAGCTACTTGTGCGACAGAGCTTGATTCATCTGTGACGCACGTGGTCTCAAATGATGTTGGAACAGAGAAGTCTCGATGGGCAGTGAAACATAATAAGTTTTTGGTCCTTCCACGGTGGATAGAGGCGGCAAATTATATGTGGCAAAAGAAACCTGAAGAGAACTTTTCTGTCAAACCCAATGAAGAGCTAATAACTCCTGTTTGTAGCAATGCTAACAGCTAACACTCGGTAATGATACAGTACTTTGGGAACTTGGGCTCCTCTTCGGTAGTGTAGACCATTTCCTTGACTATCTTACTTACTCAGTGCCCAGAAAGGCTATGGGCTCACCATTTTGTTATAAAACTTTGAATTGTATTTTGCTTCATAGAAAATCTGGATGCAGGTTTGACAATTTTAATCACCTAATAGGTTCAAAAAAATTAACTAGTGGTGGACTAACTGGGACAGTGAATGCTGGATCCTGATCTATTCTTGTTGTATATAAACTGTCTAGGTGCTGTTTTAGAGAGATTCGAAGTAACTGGGCTTTATATTACTGTTGAGCAGCTACGTTCTTGTTTGCAATTGGATGCCAATTGTATTAAGAAGTAATGTTTGTTTTTCTTTAACTAATTTTTGGACAAACCAGACTTTGGTTCTACCAACAATGTGACTAATTTTAATTTCATCCCTTTACATTTGATTGTGTCAATTTCATTCCTCAAATTATTAATTGTCAATTTTATTCCTCAACTGTTAATTATGTCTTATCTCAAAACAAAAAATGTTAATTATGTCAAATTCGTCTCACCTTTCAGAACAAGGTTAGTTTATTATTTAGCAAGTCGACTTTTAACGATAAATTGACTAAAATTTGAAAATTAAGGGATAAAATTGATACAATTAATAGTTGAAGGAGGATCTTGATACAATTACATATCCATGGAGCTGAAAATATGACAAATGTACAACAATATAATGATAACATGGCCTTAATTTTTAAGCCCTACTTTTTAATCTATTGTAGGTTAGTGTGATCTTGTGGGTTTTCGTAGATAAGTACTTGCCTCTCGAAATGTAGTATGGGATAAAATTAGTGACACAACCCAACTCTGCTCGGTAACAAAATAAGAAAAAAAGCTAAGAGGAAAAAAGCCTCTCTAGGCTGCTTCTGCAACTGCAATTGGTTCCTTGCAAAGCCCAAAATAAATTCCTTAATAAATTATTTAAATAAAGATATCACTCGTGATTTTAAAAGACAAAGTTTAGCTACAAAATTGGTTGTAGTATTAAGTTACAATTTTACCCAATATTTTTTTTATTGGAGGTGAATTTTGACAAATCCGTTATTAGATTACATTTTCATTTTATATGTTTTATGTTTGCAAAATTTTTAGAAAATTAAAGATCAATAACTATGTCATCGATAAATTATTTAAGTTGCAAGTTTTAAAATTATGCATAAAATATAAACTTATAAATCATATAGTAAATAATATTTAATAGATATAAAATTTGACATGTGTATTAAGAACACAAAGAACATATAATTTAATGGTTAGATTTTTAAAATATGTAGTAATATTTATTTTATTGAGTAAGATTGTAACTTTAGGCTACAATCAATTTTATAGCTAAATTTTGTCCAATTCTAAATATCTTCTATTTAAAATTAAAAGGACAAGTTATATTTTAAGTCTTATATTTTGAGGATGGTTTTAAACTTGGATCTTAGAGTTTTCTAAGTTTCAAATTAAATATAGAAATTTAAGATTGTTATAAATTATTTTTTCTTGAGAAGATTAATTTATAACAATATTGTAATAAATTAATTGCTAATTTCAAATTCAACCCTAAAATTTTCAGGTTTGATTTAGTTTCAGGGTTCAGATTGATATGATTTTAAAATGCAGTTTTAAAATTAAAACTAATAAAATTATATAGTTCAATATGAAGTCACCCTTAAAGTATAAGATTTAAAATGTAATTTGCGCAAATTACTATAACTGGTTACCAATCCAAGACCAGAATATTTGGACTCTATTGAGAAAACAAAGAATTCTCAAGAGTAGGTTGTACTCAAGAAACATATCCTTCTTTTCTTTGGCTGGTTTGGTCTCCTACTGTTTTAACATGGATTTTGCAATGGAGAGGAAAGTGATATATATTATGTCAATTTAGAAAATGCCACTAATCAATCTGTTATCTGTCAGATAGTTACAAATTTTGAGAAAATTATGATGAAAATTTGTTCAGACAACCTTATCTAACAGTCCCCAGAACAATATGGTTTGGAAATTGGAAGAAGAAGAAGAAGACGGGTATCAAGAGTAGTGACGTAAAGAATATTTTTCAAAAAAGGGTTTTCCAATTAGGTCAATATAATACTACGAAAGGGACTGGTTACTATAACCCACCAAAGAGACAAGCATTGTGGGTAGAGGTCTGTATATGAAAAACACTTGGATGCGTATAGGACTGCACTGCATCAGCATGTCCTAATTTTTTGAGTACTTGGAAACTCTATTTTGGTGCACATGCAACACGTGCATGGTACCGTGGGAACTCAAGAGGGTGGTTTATGACCAAATTCAATCTTCAAACGTAATAATTTAATAGGTATCTTATACAATTCATCTCAATATTATATTAGTGAACTTATATAGGATCGATTTGGTAGTTTGAAACCCATACAATCGTAACAAACCATCATAATGTTGTTTGCAAGGTTAGACTTACTACCCTTCTATGGTAAAAAAATACCTATAGTTTTAAAGTGTACATGGGTAAAATTTTAGGGAGGAGACGAAACTGCAATAAGGGCTTTAAGGAGGACCAACTAGAGATGGATCATGGCAAATTTGTCACACCTTCCACTAGGTCACTTGCTTAACAATCATAGCCTTCTTAGCCAAGGGTTGGCTAAGAAGGCTATGATTGTTAAGTAAGTGACCTAGTGGAAGAAGAAGAGAAATGAAAATGACAAAGTAACAGTGCCAAGGATTTCATACCTTAGTCAATGGGATGGAGCAGATTTTATATAAGTGTGAAGGGCCAGTTTTGGTGGGAAAACCCTTCCTCTAAGACTTGCTAGCTGGTTGTATTTTAAGTTTGGCTGAGGAGATCGACGTGTGCAAGAATAAGAGTTTCCAACCTGTTGACTTATGGGACGACAAATGGGATGATGTTAATAGTATTAGATGTAATGATTTGTTTTGGCGCATAACAAATACTGATATGAGGAGGCTCAGTGGGCACCATTTTGAGGACTATTGTATTGTCCGAATGATCTACGTGATCAACCTAAATAAAGGCCAATAGAATTTATGTGGATGTCTTAACAAATCTTAATTTATTTGGTCTTGTCAGGATTGACCATCCTTTAATTTACCCGTAAGAAAAAAAAAAAAAAAAAATCATTATGCCAAATTTTTTTAGAAGAATATTCATCATGCCAACTAATTAGAAAAGCAATAGGTTGACATCACATTTGGCCATCGTCTCCTAGATAAAAGAATACATACTTCAAAACAGCAAAACTCCACTGCATTTTGATTTAAACATTTTTTTTTTCAAAAATAAAAGACATAATTTTTGCTGGAGTTTCACCAAGAATCTATTTGACTTTTTGTTAACATTAAAATATTTTGCAACATGAACTTTTAAAACCTCACAATTTTATACATAATTATTCTAATATATATTTTTAATTGAATTCAAATTTCATTATATATTTCAACACTTTATTAGAATCTTGGAACATTATATTTTCTTTTAATGGTAAAATATAGTTTTATATATAAACAAAATCATAAAAAATACTTATTAGTAACCATTATAATTATCAAATTTCATATTTAGACTGAAAAAAGATAAAGAAACTTAAATGTATTAAAAATTTCCCATACATTGTATGAATAATCGACTGGTAAAGTTAAAAATAAAAAATAAAAATTGTGGTACTTAATCCATTCATGGTTCGAAATAGACTTTAAGCTCTATTTTTTATTTTTTGGATACGTGAATGTCCATGGCTCAAGCTCTACTTTTTAGTATTTAATAACCATATTTAAATGAAAAGAACTAGCTTCACTCCAAAATAAATAAATGAATATATATATTTATATATATAGTCGCAACAACCAGTTAGTCGGATATTAAAGAATGGATTTAGATTTATTTTTTTTACAAGATATAAATTCTATTATAGTAAAAAATAAATGTATATGTATGTGTGAAGTTTCTTCCTAGAGACTTAAACTTTGTCCTTACTCTTCACATCTTATAAGCACTTATATTTATAAAGTGATTATCGCACTAAGAATGTTGCGAATTTAGATTCTAACAATATGAAAAATTAAGGATAAAGGTAAATTGAAAATTTTAACAATTGACAGGAAGCTCATCAAATTTATTCGTTAGCTGAAATAAAAGATACATAATGAGATAACACATGCTCTAAAAAACATAGTTCCTCTTCAATCTACATAACAAAATCTTCTAAATGAGACGAGTGTTTTGCTAATATAATAGGTTTGCCAGAGAGAGTTGCCTCCGTAACAAACCACGTACTGCAATGGAAGTTGGGATAGGTGTATTGCCCAACAAGGAATTAACCACCACTTGGGAATCACCTTCCAAAACGATTTCATTATTAAATCCAGCATCTCGTGCAAACTGAACTCCTGCTTCAAATTGGACACACCTTTCATACTTAAAATCATATTACTTTGGGGTAACAATGAGTTTTGAGATTTACTCTCATAATAATTGTAAAGAGGGTAGTTTCTACTCTTTAATTAAATAAAATATTTACTTTCATATGATCTTTTTTTCCCAACATCATTACTGTCATAATTTACATAAACATGCAATTGTCAAAAGTCGTGTTTTTCCTAGGAAATAAAGTATGTCACAATCACATCCTTTTATTAGTTTAGCTTTTATTCATTCTATACATTTGTCAATTATTAATAAACCACTTTTTCTCTCTCATGTGTGGCTTATACATTGGTATGTCAGACTCCTGATCGAGGCAAAAAATGCTCTCTACTCCTTTGCATCCCGTGTAGCTATGGGTGTTTTCGACGAGTACAAGCTTGCAATGGCTGTGGTGGGGTTGCGATTTTCTAATGCAGGTGTTGCTCTCGTCACTAGAATGGCTCTGGTACAAGGAATGAATCCCAGAGTTTATGTAGTTTACAAGCAAGCCATAGCAACTTTGGTTATGTCACCAATAGCTTATTTCTCAAGGTGCTACCTTTATATATATATCTAAACTCCTCTCTTTCTTTCTCACCATTTATTATTTATTATTCTGTGTAATCATTGCATACAATGTTTCTCTCACATGCATGGCTAAAGATTTCATTGACGCGAAACCTATCCTAATGAGTGAGGTGTTGTACGCAATTGATACATAAGATACCATCTCATTTCTCATGCACCCATGAATGGAACATATAACATGGTTTTTTGTTGCCAGGAGAGAATCCAATAACTGTTCTTTGAACTTGATGAGCTTTTCTTTGATATTTTTGAACGCTCCTATAGGGTAGATTTCTATCTGAATTTGTAACCTTAATTTTTTTTTAATCTTTTTTTGCTAAATTACTTTAATTGTTTATTGGTGACTGAAGAGATCTACTAAGATTTTTTTTTTCTTTCCACCCCTCCTACTACAGTGTAACATTGAATCAGAACCTTCTTTTTTGAGGGCCTATGCTTAGCTTCATCATCAATTGGAACTGCAATGATCAATCTTGTCCCCGCAATCACCTTTGTACTCTCATCTATGCTTGGGTAAATTTCTAAACTCAATCATGTTCTTTAATTAGTTAGTCTTGGTTTGCATAGCACATGGAAATGAATTCAGTACTCTTTTACTATACAGATATTATTTGCATGCTTTGGGGCATGGACAAAATTAAAATGAGTGAAAAATATGTTAGAAACCGGTTTCTTAATGCTGGATTCTAATACGTAGACACAAATGATATGAATCGGAGTAGCTTTTCACATGCCATGCTAGTAAACTTTTGACAATTATCAAATTAAGCAACCAATAGAATAAATTCATTTCCAATAAATTTTCCAAGGCCCTAATGCTAATTCTTGGTGGTTTAGGTTTCAATTTTTGATATCTATCTATATCTTAGTTAGCTGAATTGAACTTCTGATTTCTTACCCTTACTAATTAATTAATCATTTATCTTACCCCTAGGATAGCTTAACAGATGGGAGTATATTTTGCATATGAAATAATCTCTTGCAATCATAAATGTAATCCACTAGAAGGTAAGAAGAAATGTTTTTTTTTTTTTTTTGGGGGGGGGGGGGGGTGTTAGTTGTAGTTATACTTATTCACTCTAAATTATAGGGCCATTTATAATTTCCATAAAATTTGAAAATTTGCAATTAACATCCTTGTTTGACAAATACATAGAATATATATATATATATATATATATATATATGTATTTCAATGTTTAAATTAGGGTCCAAATTGAAAAGGATTACTGGAATAAGATAGGTTAGGTACATGTTCAAATTAATTCATAATTATAGTAGTAATTTTGATACATTAGTGAAATTCAGGGAGTTCACCACCACTTATCCATTACAATTTATTTTATTTTTAGACTAAATTGGACAGTGGGATGAAGCGAACAAATTAATCTTAAATTAGAGTATTGATCGCAATCTTTGTAAATTATTATTATTTATTTGTGAGAATGGTTATTAGAATATCTATTGAATACATGGCAACTCGAATCCCTACACCTAACCTCTCCCCTTTACCTTTAAGACCTTTGTGCATGGAGATGTATCATTTGGACTAAAATGAGGTTAATTATTATTTAGGATTAACATCTAAAATTAACCCTATTTATTTCCATAGTTTTTACTTGTTTATATTCTGTATTTGATGATTAGTATAGAGAAGTTGAATTTTGGAAGCATGAGAACTATTGCCAAGATATTAGGGACAATCTTGTGTGCCATTGGAGCAGTGTGCATGGCATTGCTTATGGGACCAAAGCCGCTAAACGCTGAATTAATCCAACCAGAAAATTGGTTGCTGGGTTGTCTATTAATATTTGGAAGTTGTTGTTGCTGGGCATTGTGGCTGATTTTACAGGTATCTATAGCTCTAAAGTTATCTTTTAAATGATCAGATAACTAGTGGATCACTAAAGCTATTATTAAAACCAGGTTCCAGCTTCAGCAAGCTATCCTGACCACCTATCTTTATCAGCTTGGATGTGCTTCTCGGCTACAATACAATCAGCTATACTTGCAATTTTCATTGAGAAAGACCCAAATGCATGGAATATACATTCAACTCTTGAAGTTGCATGTTATTTATTTACAGTAAGCAGGTTTTTTTTTTTTTTTGGCTAGCTAAGAACTTCTTTAATTAAGTACGTAGTTTGTTTCAATAAAATGTTCATTTTAATTGCTCATTTAATATGGTAATTGAATTAAACATTGACATGATATATTAATAGTTGAAACTGGAAAATATTATGAGTAAGGATGTATAGGATCTGGGCTTACACTCTGCGTTCAAGCACGGTGTGTATCACAAAGGGGTTCAATCTTTCCTGCAATGTTCAATCCTCTGTGTACAGTTATTGTGACCAATTGGCTGATGTGTTTCTTCACGAGGAGATCTATCCCGGCCGGAAGGTAACACATGCAGTCTCAACTTTGCAAAACTTGGAATGTGATTTTAATTAAAATTAATTTTTATTTAACTGTAAAATCCTTATCTTCCATCTGCTTTGATTGAGATGGGACTGTAACAAAATCATTTTGTATTAAAATTTTTATTATGACAAAACTTGGATTTTTCATTCATCTTCTTGGGCAATACAATGTGTGTGGGCCAATCTTGCCATGTGGTCAAACTGTGTGTGAGGAAGTCAGGCCCAATATTATCCCCATTCATACAAATGGAGCAAGGAAAGGCCCGGCCCAATATCCCGTGTGAGGGCAAACGAATATCCGAGGACATTCAGCCGAGGAATGGACAAAATTACCATCCGAGGAGAGATGGAGCATGCTTGTAAGGAGTTGGGCCGTGTCCGAGGACGATGTTCACCTCGGTACTTTTGTCCGAGGTATCTGGTGAACTCGTTAATCACTCAGAACAACGCCTGGGACAAACCTTATAACAGAGCAAAGGGGGAAATATCAAACAAAAAGTAATGGTAGGAAATGACAAATATCTAAAGGTGCTGTCACCTCCGCATTAAATGTCTCCCAGCTAACCTTCTGGCCGCATTAATGTGGAGGTGATACCTGAACAGTGAAGGAACAGCTTTCCAGCTAAGAATGGAAGATTCAAGAGAGGGCAAGGGGGATGACGAAAAAGGACGTTGAATGCCAGGTTCACACGTGGATGATAAAAAAGGCAAAAAAGCCATGGTATATAAGGCGCCAAAGAAAAAGGAGAGAGGGGATCGGAACAGGGGGAAAGAAAAGGAAAATCAGAACTTTAGGGCATGTCCGAAGAGACCTATTGCTACATTCCTTGCTCGTATCTTTAATCTTTTTACACTAAAATCCAATATCTTGGCCCAAGATCAGACTAGTTTCCTTTCCTGCACTCTATAAATTCATTGTTTGGGCTACGTGGGCCTGGATCCATTCCCGTTTCGGATTCAAGTCAAATCTGGTCCCTACACAATGTGTTTTAAATTTTTAGGAAAATTATTAAGGGTTTGATATGTTAACTTTTGATATCTAATAAGGTCCAATATGGCCCTTTTTTTTTTTTTTTTTTTTTTTTCCAGATTAATAGGTGTTGTTGTTGTTGTGATTATTGGTTTATATGCCGTGCTATGGGGTAAGGCCAAAGATCATGCTAAAATCAATGAAAATGCAAATATCCAAACTAATGAGGTGAGGAATGTGAACATCTCGAAAGTTAAGGTTATGTTTGGTAATAGTTTTTGTTTCTATTTTCAAAATTTTGTTTTTGAGAATATAAAGAAAGAACAATTTTCTTGTATTTTTTAAATAAAAAACATGTTTGGTTAGTTGAAATTAAAAAAAAAAAAGTTTTTTGAAAAAAAATAGAAAATACTAAAATATGTTGTTACTAGGATTTGAACTTTAATGCTAACTCATTAAATGAGAAAATTTCATTAAATTAAATGCGTGTTTTCATTGATTTTTGAAAATTAGAAACTGAAAATAGTATTTTGCATATTTTCAGTTTTTTTCACAAATTGAGTTTTGAGAACATATTTTGTTTTCTGTCCATTTTAGATTGCCAAACAAGTTTTTTAGTCTCAAAAATAGTAAATTATTTTTGAAAATAGAAAATAAGAGGAAAAAACAGTTACCAAACATACCCTAAGTCTTCAAAGAAAATAAGCTATAAAATTGTTTTGGAGGAACCCCTTTTAGCTGCATGTAATGTTGATGAGATTAAAAATGTTAAAATATAAGTCCAACAGGCTTAGGCCTATTATCATACTATTATACCCTATTTTATTTATATAGCACACATGGTACATACTCCGGATATATAAAAATATAGTCTCTTGTACAATATTTCATATATTTTAATAAAATAAAATTCAGTCTTTAATAGGGTGTCAAAGTCATTGGTGATTTTGGGGTTTTCGTAGCTCTTCTTGCGTCATGAAATGTAGTATGTGGATAAAATCATAGAATTAGTGACACAACTCTGCTCCGTAACCAAAAAAATAAAAAATAAAAAGCTTGAGGAAGAAAGCCTTTCTAGTTTCAAAGCTGCTTCTGCAACTGGACCAAGATCCTTTCAATGCCCAAAATATATTTGCTTAAAGTCTAGTGGGCCACTGCCTGGGCTGTACCATTAACAGTATAGTGGATGATTCTCAACTGATGAGAAAGGCTAATGGATTGAGCATCTTTAGTCTAATTGGACTCTAATTCAAAAAGGACAACGTTTAATTTCCTCTAAAACATTACATCGTAATTTATAAAGATGTATCCAGATATATCCATGTTTCTTATTTAAAAAAATCACATGATTCATTTAAAAAGTCATATATATATATATATATATATGACTCCCATGCAGTGAATTAGAGATAAACTTTTTTTCCAAAAAATAATAATTGAAAAGGATTTTTATGCAACCTACTACATGGTAGTTAAAAAAAGTTATTCAAGTGTTCTTATAATTACGTGACATCTTTAATGAGTCATGATTTACTTAAATAATACACGTGGATGCTGTTTTACCGCCATATAGTGAGTTGCATAAAAATTCCTGTAATTCAAATCACATAAAAACCTTGCTAAAAAAATAAAAGTAATTTTTAAAGAATGGTACAAAGTGGATATATGATGCTTATTAATCCTAACCCACTTTAAAAGTAATAACTAAATAACTTTTAAATAGTTTAGGTTAGTAAACTATTTAGTTTAATTTGAAAGAACTCCTAAAGGACAAGATTTAAAATGTAATTAATTTGCCCAAATTAATATAACTGGTTAATCGGTTTTCAATCCAAGACCAGAATATCTGAATATGTTTTGGCTGGTTTGAACTTCCACTGTTTTTACTTGGTTTATAATGGAGAATAAAATCGAAAATGCCACTAATCAATCAATCTTTTAGATAGTGAAAGTTTTGGAAAATTTTGAGATTTTTTTTTCAGACAACCTTATCTAGTTTACCCAAAACAACATATGATATAGGAAGACGACTGGTAGTTAATCCCAGAATATAAGAAGATGACACTTGTTGGGATTTCCATGGGCCATGGTATTGAGAATTAGACATGTAAAGAATACATTTCAAAAATGGTTCTTCCAATTTGGTCAATATACAACGAAAGGGACTGGTTACTATAAGGCAACCAAGAGAAAAGCATGTGGTAGAGGTATTCCATGCGTGTAGGAACACTTCTTAAATTTTTGAGTACTTCAAAACTCTATTTTCGGGGAGCATGCAACACAATAAGATTGTTGGACACGCACATGCATCGACTGTTTGATGAGACCTAAACCTTCAATAATTAATGAACAAATTCAATCTTCAAAGATAATAATTTAATGAGTACTATCTTATCCAACTCATTTCAGTATTATATCAGTGAACTAATATAGGAACAATTTGGTAGTTTGATACAAACGTAACAAACCAACTTGTTTGCAAGGTTAGTCTTGAAAATTATTTTTAAAATGAGATGAAGGTTTAAAAAATGAAGAAATTAGAGACCACAAATATCTTTCTTAAAGGAGTACAAATCACCATTCTTTTCCTATGAAAACATTAGAAAAAGCGATACCTACTCTCAAGATGTTTTAAAATGTTAACCTTATACCACTTGGACACGACTTTTACATACACTTGCGAATTGGGAAATGAGATGTACGAAATAGGTGTCTCGCAGTTGTAAGACTAAATGAGATGTACGAAATGTTACCTAATGGTTTCCTAACATGACTCCTTCGATGAGCAAGTGGAGATTAAACTAAATAAGAAAAAAGGCATCCACATTCATCCCTAAAGTCTTTAGTTGAATAGCTAAATTTGTCATTTCAAGGACATGATCATACAAATCTTGCGAAAAGTTTCTCATCAGTTAGGTTAACAGGTTTGGCATAGTAGATGAAGGCAGGACAAGACAAAAGGGTTTATGCTTAATAGGACATATATGGATAGAGTTAATACACCCAGCCCCATAATTTTGTAATTTGCCATGTTGGTTTGGACTGTTTGGTGTAAAATGTTTTCTGTAGTTTATTTTATTTGATAAATAAGTTAGAAAAAAAGTAAATTCATACCTTAAAAAAGAAAAAGAAAAAGAAAAAAAGAGCCTTTGAAAAATTGTACATAAGTAAATATGTCAAATAAGCTCAAAAAAAAAAAAAAAAAAAATCTTATGCAAAACCAAACTTAAGCTAATAAGACTATATTTCATAGCAGCGAAGGATAAGATAATTTTAATCTAGAATCTCTTTTGTATAAAAATTTGTGGATTTTTATTGCAATTTAAATTATTCAGATGGTTAAAACATATATTATATTATAGATAACTAAAAGAAAATGAAAAAAAAAAAAATCAACACTTAATTTTACTAGAAAATATTTATTTTATTTGATTTTTACTGATTTATGCAATACTCTTCACCATACAAATAACTATAGAGACTTCATTAATTCAATTAAAAATTGAAAATTGCATATCTTTTGGTTTATGTGTTGTCCAATCAACTTTAACAAGACACTATCTATCATATTTTCTCTCATATTTAATGCCATATCTTTTGGTTTATGTGTTGTCCAAAAATTGAAGAATGCTAATGTCATATCTAAGGCCTTTTTGACATTTCATAGTTAAAAAACATTTGCATCAAAAAATGGTATATCTCATTATTGCAAAATTTTTTGTAATAGTGCTACAGTACAATTCTAAACTTAGAATTGTACTGTAGCACTATGCTAAAAAAATATATATATATTTTATTCCACCCCTTAGCTAAAAAAAAGTGATGATGTGAAAGAAATAATAAAAAAAGATTAAAAAAATAATATTTTAATGAAAAAGTAAAATAATAGAGTTTTTAGATGTGGGGTGTATTGTAAAATGGTATGGTATAATTAATAAAGTAACTTTTTAAAATGATAAAATAGAATAGAGTAGTATTCTTCAATGCTGATGCTCTAACCACTGGCATAAGGGTTTATTTGATTTGGCTGAAAAATAATGATGAAAAAATGCGTGTGAATAGATAGAATTTTCTTCTGTTCGGTTCACATGGAGAGGAAAGAAAGTGACTGCTTGTTGTTTTCCATCGAAACCCACAAAATTGCTCCTCAAATTGGGGGAGAAAAGTGAGAGTGGAAAAAAATGACATTTTAATTTCTACCCCTTTTTCAACTTTGTTTTAAACCACATAGCTGTCACTGATAGCACCCTTCCCCTACCTTTGCGATCAATTTTTGGAGGCCAAAATGGACAAATGCCAATTTCACACAAAAAATTCAGTATTTTGTCATTTTTCTTAAACTAATTAGGGAAATACCTTTATTTTGAAACTCGATTTTCTAAAAATCGAGTTTCAAATGTATAACTCAATTTTTGGAACATCGAGTTATAGCGAACGTAGACTTAGGAAATTTTTTTTTGGAACTTGAGTTCCATGAACTTGAGTACCATGTAAAGTACTCGAGTTCCACTTGAATTTTTTCAAGAAACTCGAGTTCCATGAACTTGAGTACTTCACATGGAAATTGAGTTCCAGATTTTTATTTTTTTAAATTTTCAGTTTGTTATAACTCGATTGTCCAAAAATCGAGTTTCAAAATAAGGATATTTCTTTAATTAGTTTGAGAAATGGGACAAAATGCTTGATTTTTTTTTTTTAATTTAAAAATTGACAAAAGCTCATTTTCTCCACTGATATACATGTTGAACTCTGCTTTAATTCAGAATGTGAACATCAAACTTTATCAATCTTTGAAATTTTATAATTTACATTACTTTTTTAAAAATGGTTAGAAATACTTATATATATATGCTGTGACTCTGATAGCTCGAACCCACTCTTCTTGTTCCTCCAAATACTTATGACTTGGGGAGATACCAACTCGCCCAATATTACTTCCCAATGTGCCTGACTCGATTACTGAAACCTTAAATAATTCAATTTTATAACCATGAATAAATTCTGATACCAAAGCCTCGCATCATGGTTGTTGAAAACTAATTAAGATCAGAATGGCATGCAGCAGAGTGCGTACAAGCAACCTTTACATGTCAAAATCCAATTGTCAAGTATGTGGCATATCATATGTAATTCTAGAAATTAAGAAATGTTCAGAGTCTTCTGGAGATCATAATTACTCTATTCAATAATGTTTATTAGAGTCTTCTGGAGATCATAATATATTACTCTATTCAATAATTCCTACTTTCCTAGGGCATCTTCAACATCGATTGAGCTGGTAGCTGGTAAGTAGACGTATTTATCATCTTGAACTTTCCACTTGTTCTTACTTTTTTTTTTTTAAATGAATTCTATTTTTCGTTACCGGTCATTATTAGTTTTTTTTTTGGGAGAAAGCGGTCATTATTAGTTGATTTTGATAGCTTATGCCCAACAAGAAGATAAGGTATATATTATAAGATAGTTTTTTCTTTGATCCACCAGTCACTTGGACAATATTGACCGCATCATTTTCAGAACCATTCCAAATTTTCTTATAATAATGTCAATTTAATGGTCAAAATCACGTAATGACACTCTTGTTTTATTGGCCCACCTCCTCATAAATTAAAGAACTTGAGGTACTATCAGTCAATGAGTAATCCTTAACCACAGAAATATAATATAAAAAATAAAAATATATATAATATCAAAAACATTCACTTGGAAAGAAAAGCGGTAATGATTTCCAGTAAAGTAAATGTCGTTTGGTGGAGTATTTTAAATATATATTTATAATTTTTAAATAATATTATATATATTTTTATATATTTTTTTTAATACGTATTTTAAAAAAATACAAACAATATTACTCAAATTTCTTTACCAAACAGGCTCTAAGAATGAGAAAATTTTCTGCTCTCAATCAAACTTCTTTGTTTTGCTAATTATATATTTTCTAGAAAATAAATTATTAAATTTTTCAAAAAGTATTTTTTATAAAACTTTCTTATATAATTGAGATATAATTGTAAATTTATACCAATTTTATTTATCATCCTCTCATTTTTCTTTTCAACTAAACAAATAAGTTTTCCATCTTCCTACTTTTCCTTTCTCCCAACTAAATACAAATGGGAGAAAACTAAATTTATTCTATCCTCCAATTTTTCTATTATTTTTCTATTTTCTATCCTTCAATTTTTCCATCTCTCTAACCAAACAAACTGTTAGTTTTCTATGAGATATAGTTATTTTTCAAAAAATAAATTAATGGAAAACAATATTTAAAAATTAGTCATACTTTTTATGTTAACCAAAAATAATATTCCTTAAACTTATTTTTTCTATGACCATCTAATTCACACAACATTTCCCATCAAAACAGACAGAGAATATGAAAGTCAACCAAGTAGTTTATAAATATCTAGGTTGACTGTTGGATAGAAGTTTTAATCGTATTATTGAAGGCTTATGTACAGTTAATTATCAAATGATGACAAATCTTATAAATCTAGACTTTGGGACACTTTTAAACTACTTTAGGTACAGATGTACCAATTGAGCTTGAGATTAATTAGATGAGTAATAAAAGGGCTTCATTATTTTAATTTCTATAGTGTAAATCCAATAACAATCTGGTATAGTGGAGCAAAATCGCTGTCAAAGAAATGAATCATTCAATGAACAAAAAAATATTGCAAGTCAGTGGCCAAAGAAATGTCTCATTCACCAAACAAGAAATATTTCAAGTCATTGGCCAAATCAAAGAAGCAACCAAAAAGTCTTTATTCCATTCCGCTAAGTATTCAGTCTAGGTTTCCCCTTCCCCTATTCCAAATAAAAAAAAAAAGAAAAAAAGCAACCAAAAACACGTATTAGTGATGAATATGTCATCAAATTGGATAGACAAAAAAAAGGTGTTTGCGACATTATGGCAAGACATTACTATAGTCATTAGTCATGCGCAAAATCTGGATTTGATTGATAAACAGGACACATGGAGCACCTACTGTAACTATGGATTTTTCATTAGTTGTCCCCCCCCCCCCCCCCCCCCCAAACAAAAAAATAAGCATATTAGCATTGATGGTAGAATATGTACATCTGATGAGTATACCAATTTTATTACATAATTTTTACAAACTCATATGTCATCTTTTCATACACCGTTAAAGATAATTAAAAATTTTATTCATTATATTGTTGATGTTTAAGTATTATTTTGGGAATAATTTATTTAACTTTTTATTGAAATTTTTTTACTAAAGATATTGTAGATAAAAACTAAATAAAATATGTTAATTGATTTGTTGTTGTTGTTGTTGTTGTTGCTGAAAGTCTTTAGCCAAAAAGTAAAATGGGACCTGTAGTAAGTTAAAAAGATTTGATATTTTGAGCAACATTCATAGAAGGGGATCCATAAACAATAAATTAAAGTGGACTTTTGGACTAAAACTTTGCAGCGGACTAAGTGAAACGCTAAGGCGGAACTTGGGTAGCGTTTTCAACGCTTGCGTTTCATGTTTGTATTTGTCAGTGGATCTTGTGTACTGTTTATAGGATCTACACTTCTCTTTTTTCAGCAAAATTTTCATTAAAAATAGGTTTCACGACGCTATTCACATATTTAAAAGTTATTTTGCAACAATATTTTCAATTTTTAGTAATAAACGGTATCCAAACAGAATGTGAAGTAAAATAAACTTGAATTTTTGTGGATTTACGTAGGGCCCACAAACAATAAATAAGTTTCAGCAAAAACCAGATGCCAAATACGCCTTAATACCAATCACATTCGAAAGCTAATTTGCTATTAGCCTCTTCAAATTTTTGTTTTTAGCTTATTTGTTTATGTATATATATTATATATTTTAAATTCTCACTTTTTTTTTTAATGTTTAACTTTTCTTTAATTAACTTTCAACAAAACGTCATATAAGTTATTACCAATCTAACACTAATCACATCGGTCTACAAGTCTTTTACAGTGAAGTAAGTAGTAATTTTATCATTTTCTAAGTATTATCCATTTTGTAGGAAGCAATGGTCGATGGGAGGGGGCAACTGAAAGTGCGTGCAATTGCTTCTGCTAGTGTTAGGGTTATAGTGTTAGGGTTTTAGACCCCAGTTGTCTTAGATTTAATAAAGTTTTAGACCCCAATTGTCTTAGATTAATTATGAAATAAATCTGAATCAATTAAACATTAAACAAGCTCAAATCACATGAACACCGAAAATGATGACCTGGAAAAACTTTTGAAACTATGGTTTTAAAGTAAAAAACCTGAGGAAAATTTAACCTAAACAATTCTTAAGGCAACATATCTATTAAATAAAATTGAAATTTATACAATAAACTTAACTCTAAATCTACCGTTACCTCATGTAGTACTTACTGGCGTAACCACACGTAACTTCGAGTTCATAGACTCTTCTATCGACTATTTGATTTTATATATATATATATATATATATATATATATATATATATATAATATTTTAAATTCTCACATTTTTAGGTATAGCTATACTTTAATACACTTTCAACAAAATCTCATATAATTAAGTTGTTATCAATTGAACATGAAAGTTCAAGTAGTATATAAAATACCTTGAATGTTTAGACCTCCAATTTACAAATTACCAATTCAAGCTTATTATCAAACAATTAATGTGCGGAATATGAACATAAGCATATATCAGAATTGATAAACAATCTAAACCAAATAAAATCACATCCACAACAGAAATTAAATGGCAAAGATTAAGGGAAGAGAGATGCAAACACAAGGACGACACACGATATGTTATCGAAGAGGAAACCGAAGCCCTCGGCGTAAAATCTCTTTGCCGCCCTCCAAGCGATAAATAATCCACTAAAGAATATAGTTGGGATACATGAATAGCAAAAGACCCTCCAAGTCTAATCTACCCAATGTACCTAAACCCTCTAAGCTCTAACTCCAACGAGGTTGCGCTGAACCTATTTTTTCTTTAGCTTACCGGATTCTGTTATAGCCCATAGTATCAATCAATATGAAATTGGTCCATTCCTAATTACTTCCCAAGCACCAAATGACATTCTCACAGATGTGGGTATGGTGAGAAAAAGTTTTGGTAATGAACCTCTCAAGGATGTAACTATGGAAATGATGAAAGTAGAGGAATTTGAAGAGTCTCTATGTGAAGATTGTGGATGAGTTAATCTTATTTTTCTCTAGGGTTTCTCTCTCAATATTCTCTCTAGAAGCTCTTTACATTTCATGGGTATAAGAGGTATTTATACTGGAGTGAGAATGGAATACGAAGAGTTAGATTTTTCAAAACAGAGCTGGCTGGTGGCTTGGACTCTCGTCTTGACTGAGTCACGAGTTCCAGCCGCGAGGTAATTGAACGGCCAGTATGTACTTTTTGTCCTGTAGTACTCTAGCTGGCATGACGCTTCAACTTCTGGCATGCTTGGCATGTGTGCAACATTTGGTGGCTTGCAGCCGCGAGCCACCCGCGAAATCCAGTCGTGAGTCTCTACTTCTTTGCACAATCTTGAGTATTTCTTCACATTCTCTCACTCACTACCCTTACATGAATCCCACTTAAATACAAGGTTGTTAATTGCTAAAATACAAGCAGATTTGACACAGAATAAAGCCAACAAGATGGTTGATTAAATTCAACCTTACAGAACACTAATCACATTGGTTTGCAAGTCTTTTATAGTGAAGTATGTAGTAATTTTATCATTTTCTCTCAAGTTTATATTATCCATTTTGTAGGAAGCAATGGTGGATGGGAGGGGGCAACTAAAAGTGCGTGCAATTGCTTCTGCTGGTTTGTTTAATGTTTATTCCTTTGAAATGGTCCCCTTGGATGTATAGGAAAGAATATTTTCCCCTATGAAATCATTTGTAAGATTGAAGATGCTTGGTATATTTATGACTTTTTGTATGTAATATGGATACATTGAATCATATATGGATAGAGAGAACCAAAAGTGATGGGATCCACTTTTGTATATAAATAATATCCATTAATTTCTATGTACAAATAATATTTTGTTTGCATTCTAAGGTTCTGAATTTAAATAATGTATTCTTTTTTGCATTATTCAACCTGTCTCTTTCTCCTTTCATAAGCCTTAAACTCTTATTTGGAAAATGTGGCTTACGCTATTTGTTTTGTTTTGTTTTTTTTTTTTTTTTTGCTATTTGTTTTGTTTTTTTGTTTTATTACTTTTGTCCTTAATGCACATTAAACTAAATTTAAGACACTTAACAAGGGAATTGGAGTGGGTTCCAATTAGCTTAATTAGTAAGGTTTCTGATAGTTCAATAAGATATTTGAAATTCAATTCTTGTCTACCCAAAAACCAATTTGTGTCTTTATCTGATGATAAAGAACTATCATTAGTAGCGAATGCCATAAGTTGAAATCTCTCTAAAAAAAAAAAGAGAAAAAAGAGAGAGAGAATTGTAGGAAAAAAGTAAATTAATCAAAAGAGAAATAAGAAAAAATTATATAACTAATATATAAAAATATCAAGAGAAATTACCGAAGTCTGAGTTTTCAAGAAAATACAAACTTTTTAACTTGTAAGCACTAGCTTGTTCTTAATATTCCTAGACAAAATCAATACCTTTTCTCTTTGCACTAATTTGTTCTTTTAGCTTCCTAATATCAAGTTACCCTATAGAAGTTTTGGTAATTAGCTCGACTCTTTCACCTCTATATGTTGGCTCAAGACGCTGCACTCATTGTTATTTTGTAAATTACTGTAATGTTAATTTCTAATGGATTACTCTATTGAGAAGTTTGATGCCCATATAAAAAAAATATATCATCTAGCTTTATTGCTTTGGTTTGATGGATAATTTGTCTATAAGCACAGAAAAACAAATGAACCACAGCACAAAATACACAAAACTCAATTATGTCAAATATCATACTAATTTTAATGTTGATGTCGAATTTGGTTGAGTTAATAATGCAGTTATCAGAGACCGCTGGCCAAAATATACTCTTCATATATATATATATATATATATATATTAGTCAAAGTATTTGGAATCTGGAGGACATGTTTGATAACTGATCATAAGTAATATTACTATATATTTCCATTAAAGTTCTATCATACATTCATGAGTGCAGTAAATTAAGTTTTTTAATTAAATTCAAATATATGATTATTTTGAATCTAATTATTCTCGAAAAAGAAAACACAACATATAGTTCTAGCTACATATATCATTGTTACGTTTTATAAGTTGATACATCTAAGAAAAAAAACTTAACAACAGTACTCTCGGAGTCATTATTAAAAGTTTTGTGGTCCTTTGCTGCTTATATGTGGTGAACAAAAATTTAAAAGTAGGATATACTTGATGCATTGCCACCATCACTTTGAAATTATGGTACCCTAAATTTGATTAGCTATGCCCACCTATTATCTAAATGCTCCTTAGATGGAGACTACACCAAGTATTGCAATGTAAGGGATCATGGTCACGGGCTAATGAATGCAATTAGACACTGCACCAATAATGCATGCAGGCAAATAGATAATGGAAACATGAAAGATGAAACCATATAATGAACCCTATTACTGATATTTGGATGATAGGATGAGGACATGGAGTTATCATGAAGCCAATGAGGTCACTTAACAGGTTAAGGATCTTTATACATGGTGGCATATGAATTATCATGCCCTAAAATGGCTTTATAGTCTATTATGGCAATATGAATATATGAGTAATTTGGTCTACCTATGACTTGCAAATCTGCCGACTCTCCTCTTTTTTTTTTTCTTTTTCTTTTTTAAATAATTCAATAATAAAAATAGAAAAAATTTGAATTTTAGATATCTTTGTTGGAAGTAGTAGGAGAAGCCAATTGACCTACAAGACTCTTGACAGACATAGTGTCTTATATAGCTATTGACATGTAGAACTTCTTGCATCATCCCTATCTTATCATGTAAGCCGATTTATGACATGAACGTTCTTTTTGGAGTTCTTGATGGATTGAATGCCATGGAAATCCTGTAAATGGAACATATGAAATTTCAATTTGTTGAAAATGCCAATCTTAACCGTGTTGCTAGCACAATATCTTGGAGATAATATATCAAAATATTGAGTGAATAAGATTATAGGTAACCGATATTGATTAATTTATTGAGAATTTATAATTCACTCTAATATTTTGCTAGAGAATAAGATGTAGCATAAAAAAAAAAAAAAAATGTAGCGGTTGTTGTAGAGTATATATATTAATAAATTTCCTGAAATTTTTTCGAAAACTCTTTCTCCTTCTAAAAGAGAGCACCCCATAGTACCATACCATTGAATTATTATCCATTATCTATAATAAAATTATAAAATAGATAACACATTCAGAAGTAAATGATTAATCTGATTGGAATAACAAAATTCATTTCATCCAATATTGGTTCTTGCGTACATTTTGCTACATGTCTGTTGGTGGTGGTACCAATCCTATCACAGAAACAGTCCCACCAACCAATCTCCTTGAGTTCTGATTTTTAAATAAATAATAGTAATCATTGTAATCTTTATTTATTTTCTTGTCTGTCTACAATGGGTGTCACACTTTGTAACCATTGTGACCAAGAAAAAATCAACACGTACTTACAATGATATATATAGTCCAATAAAAAATAATGGATGTCCATATCGAGTTGGATCCCACATAGCTTCAGCCAATACTTTTTTAAGTAGAACACACCCACACACAACCATACCTGCACTGTACACCACCTTATGCTAAATTTTCTTTTCTTAAAATATAATGTTATATAGTTGTATATCATTTTCATTTTTGGACTACACGTATTATTTGATTTCTTTCAAGTATAAAATTGTCTAGCATTCATTAATTTTTTCCTTGGAGATACATGTGAGAAGCACGTGCCACATGGTGTTCTTCTTCGCGTATCTAGACAAACAAAACAAAAGAAATAAACAAACCTACAAAAGCATCTGATCGATCTAGCTATCAAGTATCATCTCTCTATCCATAATGTTTGTCGCAGGGGATGAAATCCTGTGAACGCTCTCACTCCCACGATGCGTTATGTTATATGACTGGATCAGAAAATTGTGAAGATGATTCAGAGAGGATATTGTCACCCATGTTTATGTTTTTTTTTTTTTTTTTGAATACTAAGTATTTTTAATACATACACATGAAGAGAAGGGAGAATGTTTTTTTAAAGAAATTTACAGTGATGTATATCAAAAAGGGCCTTGTCACCCATGTGGAATTATTGGATCCATCTTTTGGCCTATACAGAAGATTGGTCTATTTCATTTTTTAGGTTAAATTGCAAGTTACATTTCTAAATTTTGGGAGTATTTAGATTTTACACTTTAAAGTTTCAGAATTTAGATTTTACTCCCTAAAGTTTGGAAGTGTTTGGATTTCACAACCCCAAATTCTAAAATTTTAGGATGTAAAATCAAAACACTCCCAAACTGTAAGGAGTAAAATCTAAACATCTTTAAAATTTAGGGAGTAAAATCCAAATTCTAAATGTTAGGGTATAAAACCAAACACCTTCAAACTTTAGAAGGTAAAATCAAAATTTTAAAATTTCAGGGTGTAAAATCCAAACCTTCCAAAATTTAGAGGTGTAATTTGCAATTTACCATATTTTTAATTAACCAAAGCGGTATTTTTTTTTTCTTTAATAGCGTCTGCTCTATGAAACAGATCAAAACACCAATCAATTTTTGGTATTAGAGAAGTTCAAACCTAATCTCTTGTTCGACAATAAGAAATTTTACCAATTGAGCTAACTATAACTCACAAGTTGTACACATAGTTGAGTTTTCAGATGATAACTTATGCTTTCCTGCATAATTTTTCTAAAACCTTGTGTTTTTGAAGTAGCATTATTAGGTTCTTTCCTCGTAAAGAAAACTTTGGTTCTTTTATTTTTTTAATTTTTGAGAATGAAAACTTTGATTTAAGTCTCTTTTTTTCCCTTACAACAAATAGTGGATGAAATATTTAAACTCAAGTGACAATACTACTAAATTATATAGTTCTTAATGAATCCCATTTGCTGCGAAGGGAAAAAAATTATAATCTTTGTGTAGGCAGTTTTTCCATTATCATCATTTTAATAAGAAAAAAAAAAATAGAAACTGTTTGTTGTTCCAATCAGTGTATTCTCATTACTTCCAATCCCTACTCCTAATTATGACAAGAAGGCAGCAAATGGGATAAAGAATTTGCGTACTTAAGGGTCCGTTTGGTTGGGAGGATGGAAAAGTAAGAGGATAGAAAATAGATGGAGCATGGAAAAGTGGGAGGATAGAAAAATTTTTAGTTTTCCTCATTTGTGTTTGGTTGAGAGGGGTGGAAAAGTGAAGAGATGGAAAACTTTTTTGTTTGGTTGAAATTAGGGTTTATATAAATTTACCATCATGTCCCTCTTAAATAAAACAAAAAGTAATACATTATACTTTTTTAAAAAATTGTATATAGATGAAAGTGGACATTTCAAAAAATAGCATAAGAAATCATTCAAAAGTGTTTTCTTACAAAAATAATAAAAATAAAAATTAAGAAAAAAAGAAGAAGGAAAAGAAGAACCCACCACCTGACAAAACCAAAGGAAAACAAAAAACAAAAAACAAAAAACAAAAAACAAAAAGCCAACGTTATGAAGGAAAATTCAAAAGAAAAGAAAAAAGAAAAAAAGCATCCCAATTTTACAAAGGAAAAGTAAAAAAAAAAAAAAAGTTGGACATGTTAATTAGAGGTGGGGACAGTTTTGTTCAAATATTTTTCCTACTTTTCACTCCAATTTTCTCTCAAATTTGGAGAGATTGTATTTTGAAAGGGGAGGAGAGAAAACTTGTGGGCCCCACCACTTTTCTCTCCCCCTCCTCCTCTCAACCAAATAGTGAAAAATGCCACTTTCCACCATATTTTCCTCTCCCTATTCTTTATCCTCCCTATTTTCACCCCAACCAAACATATCCTAAAGGCTACAAACTGTAGGTTTTCAATGAGTAACTATTGAGTACTCTTGAAATACCATAAATGCGTACTCTCCCTCTCACATAACTGTAGGTTCCACTAATTAAATTTATAGTGGGATCTACAATTCATGTGAAAGGAGAGAATATGCATTTATGGTACTTCTGGAGTATTCAATAATTTTCCGTTTTCAAGTTTCAACAGGCATAATATAACAATATTTGCTTCATATGTGTTAAATATTAGTTATGGTATATTCTACGTTGAATATACTTGAATAGATGCAAAAGAGAGAAGCATAAAATAAGAACATAAGAATACAAGAGTTTTGTGGTTCAGCTTTACGACCTATGTCCACAATGGAAACCCTTAAGGGTTACATCTTTATTATATAAGAATGTAGTACAAAATTTGTATTACAATGAACCATAACATGACTATATATAGTAGACTAAATTTTAGATTAATAAACTTCTAGTACAAGTAAGAAACTTGGCTTGCACACAAAATCGTATTAGACTTAGGCCTATATTAATAAGCTAATATATATCTAAATAAGGGTAAGTATGATAAGAGCATTCTTATCAAGAATGCTAAATATTTTAGCATTTACCATTTCAAAATCCTACTTTATCAATTTTAACATATCACTTTACAATCCACCAAACATCAAAACTTCTATTATTTTACCACTTCATTTAAATATTCTTTTTTTATGTTTTCTTTATTCTTTATTTTTATTTTTTCAAATAACTACCATTAAACAAATATTAAACAATTTTTTTTTTTTTTCAATCTTGCTACAGTGGACTGCTAGACATAGCAATCCACTGTAGCTAGATTGCAAAAAAAAAAAAAGATTTGAGAGTATTGATGGAGTATGCTTTTTAGTATTTATAGCATTTTGTATGTTAAATTTTAGCATTTATAGCATTTAGGAAGAATGTAAAAATAAACAAATAAATAAATTTGAGGGCTGCAAAGCCTGCAATAATAGTGAATTTTTGTGAGGCATTGCTACAATTCGGTTGCTCTAACAACATGCATTCATATCTATGGTCACTGGTTTCTATAAAGAATATAATAGTTTTTAGACCCCTTAAAACCACAATTGGATTAACCTAGGTAATTAGTCAAGTTGTTACTTAGTCCAAATTCCAAATCTAGGTTATCACAATCAAACAATCATATCATGCAAAGCAGCGGAAAGATAAATAACACAATGATATGATCACCTAGGAAACTAAACCGGTAAAAACCTGGGGAGGATTTAACCTAACTATCCTCAAGGTAAACCTGAATCCACTATGAAAGAATCGAAGTTGTTCAACAAGACTTAGACTACTAATATCCTATTGCTACCCACCAGTAGAAACTTACTGATACGACCACGTGCAAGCTTCGAGACCACGGACTCCTTCTTTCTTGGATTCTCCAGCAAGTACAAGCACACTTGCTTGTGTATCTTTAAACTTTTATTGTAGCAACTGAATGATCATCAAGTTCTTGAAGAAATCTCCTACTTGATAATCCTAAGCTTGTGTGAAGGAAAATTCCTTAAGGATCTCAACAAAACATAAAACTCTAAAATGTTTTAATGAGCTACGGCTGAGTTGGACTTTCTACAGAAAAACACATCAGGCCCGAAATTCAATCGATCCAGTCTAAGCTTCGATCGATTGAGCCAGGCCGAGATGCACATTAATTTCTGCATCAGCTCGATTCTAACTTTACACAAATGACACAACTTTGAGCAAGTCTAAAAGAGACTAAACAACATGTTTTGGTCATGGTTTGCCAACAATACAAATTAGAATTCTAAATACATAAATCCTAAGTCTTTAGAACCTAACAGAATACATGCCTGCAAACTGCAAAGTAACGTGTTGGTGAAATTGAGGATTGATCTGACAACAAATAAATTAGATATTAATTTGCACGGGAGAGAGTTGAAGAAATGAGAGGAAGGAAAACAAAGAACTAACATGGATTGGCTACAACTTATAAGCCTATCTCCAAAATGCTGTTAGTGGCTTTATTTTTATTTTTTTTGAGTAAAGCTGTTAGTAGCTTTATGATTCAGCAGCTTGCATCCAAGTGTATAACATCTTTTTGATAAGTAATGTTCACTTTGCGGCATGCATATCCAAAGTAACATGGTATAGTAATGTTTACGTTGTTATCTAAAAGGGTAGGGCTAAACTTTGATTTTTTTTTTAATTTAGCATTGATTAGAAAAAAAAAATGCTTTTTAAATTTCATCTATTTCATTTCAAACATTTGACTTTAATGTGTTTCTAATGTAATCCTTCCATCTACTTTACACCATTAAATCCGTCAAAATGACGTTATTTTGAAATGGAAAAAAAAAAAAAAAGTATTACTAGTAGTGGGAATGAACAAAACTAGGCAAAAGAATTAAATTAAAAATAAATAAATAAATTATGTAGTTTATAATTTAACCCAAAAAAAAAAAAAAAAACGCTGACTTTGTTTTGAATCCTCTAAGAGAAAAGTTAAGGGATTTAAGGGTATTAGTTTATAAAAAAAATTTAAAACATTTTATGGAAGAAGGAAAAAATAATTAACTTTTATTACAACTATAATATTAAAATTTTCTTAAAATAATTTATTAACAAATTTCTTAAGAGTACTTGTTAACATGGGACCCATGGTATAATAAGCATGTTTAGAGAGCTTTGATCAATTGTGACAATGAAATTAGTAATTGCATTGTCTGCTTGTTTGTCACCCAAATAGATGTAGTTAGAGCATCAGCAATGGGCCTGTCAAATGCCAAATGTAAAGTACATTAGGCATACAGATTTTTTTGGCATAGTGCTGCAGTACCATCTCATATGTGAGATGGTACTGTAGTGCTATGCCAAAAAAATTTAGTGTATTTTAATCCGTTCAAGTCCCTTTCTCTCTTGCTACAGTACTTGGTTATTGCTCTCTCATCCCCTCTCTCTGTCTCTCGCCATTGTCAAGCTTTTCTCATCCCTTCTCTCTCTCTCGTCGAATCACCAAGCTCTCTCTTTCTCTCCGAATCACCAAGCCACTGTCACCAAGCTCTCTCGTTCAAGACTTGCCACCGAAGCTGCTTGGGTCGTTTTGTATGGAGTTCATCGTGGGGCGTGTGGGTTATGGCTAGTCATGCGTGGAGATTGGTGTGGCGAGGTGGGTTTTGATTTTGGGTGGGTTCAGATGGGGTTTTGATCGTCGGAAGGAGATCGGGTGGGTTCCGATGGAGTCTTGATCGGCATGGGTTCTGTGGAGATCGGAGTTTTGATCGGCGTATATGGAGATCGGGTTTTGATTGTGTGGGTTTCATTCCGATGGGGTTTTGATAGAGTGGATTTGTTCAGTGGGCATGGGTTTGGTTTTTGACCGTGGGTTGCTGTGTTTCATTTATTTTTGTGGTGTTGATGGTTTGGGTCTTTTTTTTTTTTTTTGGTGTTGACGGTAGATTATGGGTTGGTGGTGGTGGTGGTGGTGTCAGGTGTGTGTGCAACGGTGGTGGTGATTATGGTTCTTGAACAGAAAGAAAGAGAGAAAGAATAAATAATGTGTTGTATTGTAAATGAGGGTGATTGTGAAATATATTATTTTAATGAGTAGAATAGGATAATAAAAGTTAGGATGTTAGGAGTATTGTAAAATTGTATTGTATAATTGATAAAATAACTTTTTGGGATGGTAAAATAGGATGAGATGGCAAAACCGGTCAGAGATGCTCTTAGTACATCAACTCAACCCGTCAAGTCGTTGACAACCATATAGAGACATAGTCTCTAAATCACCAACTATAATGCAATTTTATGAGTTAATTATTGTTACTACTACGACCTAGTACTATGAAAGTTACTACAACGGAAAAATATACCTAATATTGGGTATATGTTTCTTCTCTCTAATAGCAAATTAGGAGAGAGAAGAAACATATTTAGTCTAACAATGAATTAGACGCCATATCACAACAATTTTGTGCATAAGCGTTGATAGCGTAGTGCCCAGTCAAAATTTAATTGTCCCACACGGCTTTAGTCATGCTTCTCGTAAGTTTCTAAATCCTCCCATAAGTTTTATCACTGTTTACTGAAATATATATCAATCTACCATTATTTTGAAAATATGTAGAGATCTACCACCTTTTTGAAATTCGAGTTTGTGAAACTCGAGTTGGCCATGTAACTCGAGGTTTTTTGAAAAAATTACCTTCAAAATTGCCAAAAAATTTTTAATGGAACTCGAGTACTATGGAAAACTCGAGTTCCCCAAACTCGAGTACCCAAAAAGTGATAAATCATTACATATTTTCAAAACAGTGGTAGATTGATATATATTTTGATAAACAGTGCTAGTGTGATATTTTAGCCAGTTTTAAGCTTTTATTAGAAGAGAAATAATATGTAAATAAAATTTTCACAATAAATCTTATGTAGCAAATTGTTACTTGTTATTATTGGTGAGCAAAAAAACAATTTCATTGGTGAGTCAAGATTAGAGCCAGTAACAACTTAACACATAACATTTGTTGTAACAATACTATGAAAGCAACATTAATTACTTTTTATGAAAATTGGTAATTTATTATTTTATTAAAGTAGAAGATTCTGAATTCGATTCTTATCCTCACTCTATCTTCAATTTAAAATGTTAAAAATATCTTGTGTTGACCCCACTTGTAAAGGGGATTTTAGATCCAATAGGCCAGTACCTACATAGATGAGAAGTGTTAGAATCACAATTAAATTATTAAATTAATCATTTTCTAACCGTTTAGACAATCAATAACTTGACATGGTATCATAGTAGAAAATACCAAGTTTGATTTCTACCTTTATTGTGGGGGCCAACTGTATCCGGTACTCAAACCACGCTGGAAGAGGCCAGGCCCAATATCTGATCTCATATGTATGGGTTGTGTGAGAAGGGGCCAGGCCCAACGTCCTATCTGAGGGTGAGAGAGTATCCGAGGACGATCAACAAAGGAAGAAATAAGGTCCTCCTCCGAGGAGAGGTGAAGAACGCTCGTGGGGATTTAACCGTGTCCGAGGACTATAGTCACCTCGGGAATTCTATCCGAGGTGTCTGGTGAACTTATCAGTCTTTTAGAATAACACCTCGGACAAACCCCACAGCGAAACGAAAGGGAAAAATATCAAATAGAAGATAATAGTTAACAGGAACAAATATCTTAAGGTACTGTCCCCTCCGCATTAAATGCCGCCCAGTTAACCTTCTGGCCGCATTAATGTGGAGGTGAAGCTTGAACAGTAAACGGGCAGCCTTCCAGCTACGAATGGAAGATTCAAGAAAGGGCAAGAAAGATGATGAAAAAGGACTTTCAACGTCAAGTCCACACGTGGATAAGGAAAAAGGTAAAGAAGCCATAGTATATAAGGCGAAGAAAGGAAAAAGGAAAGGGACGGAAAATTATTCTAAAATCACTGCACTGGGACATGTCCGAGGAGACTCTTTGTATAAACTACACCTGTAACTTTAGTCTCTTTACGCTAAAACCCAATATCTTGGCCCAAGATCAGACTAGCTTTCTTTCCTGCACTCTATAAATTCATTGTTTGGGCTACGTGAGCCTGGATTCGTTCCCGTTTTGGATTCAAGTCAAATCTGGTCCTTACAATTGGCGCCATCTGTGGGAAATTGCTTGATCTAATCAGAAAGAGATCTGGGTTTAGCGCACAAAATGGAAGAATCAGGTTCGCATCAACCAACGGTAGGGCCACAGCAGGATAATGACAATCCGCAACAGGCGGCATCAGGAGGTTCGCAGCATAATTACTCGGGAGTCCATCCTCAACAGAGGGGAGGTCATGAGCAAAGTGGGCAAACAGTGCACACTAATAGGAGCCAATCGCGTGGGAGAAGTCATGTATCCCATGCAGAGAATGAGAAAGACATGCAACATGAGATAGATGAGTTGAAAAAGAAGTTACGCCGCGCGCGGCGTAAACGGGCATCATTTGAGTCTGAGTCTTTTTCTGGGGATACAGAAGATGATACATACAGGCAAAGATCTAAAACTCCACCTAGTGAAACCTTCTCCGGTGAGGAAGAATACAGTAATTATAGAAGGAAGAGCAAAAGTACCGTGCATAAGGGCCTGGGAAACAGGGTTATGAACGAGGCCTTGAGTCAAGTGGCCAAATCGCCTTTCACACGACGGATTGAGGGTGCCAGCCTTCCTCGGCGATTTAACCAACCGACTTTCTCTCTTTATAATGGCCGGACCAATCCAGTGGAGCATGTAAGCCATTTTAATCAAAAAATGGCCGTCCATTCAAAGGATGAGGCCTTAATGTGTAAGATCTTTCCGTCCAGCTTGGGTCCAATGGAAATGAGATGGTTTAATGGCCTTAGGGCAAATTCTATTGATTCTTTTAAGAAGCTTACCCAGTCCTTTGGCGCCCGCTTCATCACATGCAGTAGGGTACCTCTGCCTTTAGGATCTTTGCTTTCAATGTCCATGCGTGAGGGAGAGACCTTGAAGGCTTACTCGGATAGGTATTGGGAGATGTTTAACGAGATAGATGGGGACTATGATGATGTGGCTATTAGCACATTTAAGGCAGGGCTACCAGCGGAGCACGATTTGAGAAAGTCACTCACTGGTAAACCTGTCACCAGTGTACGCTTGCTGATGGATAGGATTGATAAGTACAGGAGAATTGAGGAAGATCAATTGCAGGGTAAAGGGAAAGCGAAGGTGATCCCCCAGGAGAGGAGGGATTCCAGGTCGGATCGGCTGCAGAACAATCGTCCTCTGAGAGACTTTTTAGGGCAACCTGCATCTACCAACGCTCAAGCGGTCAATGTGGTGTTTCGAGAACCAGTGCAGAAAGTCTTGGAGAAAGTAAGGAATGAACCATTTTTTAAGTGGCCGAATAAGATGGCAGGAGATCCAAACAATCGTAACCAAAACCTGTATTGCCAATATCATCAAGATCATGGTCACGCTACTGAAGATTGTCGGAACTTATGGGATCATTTAGAGCAACTAGTCCGAGAAGGGAAGTTAAAGCATTTATTGCATCATTCCAGTGGCCGAGGAGGCCAGACCGGCGCAGCATTTCAGGGAAATCCTGCATCCAAGCCTCTTCTGGGAACCATCAATGTTATATTCGCCGCCCCAGGGAGGACTGGATCCTGCCCAACTAGGATAATGTCGGTATCACATTACGCCGATGATGAGCCTAATTCAGTGTCGAAGAGAGCCAAGACAAATGTTCCTCTAGTGCTGGGTTTTTCAGAGGCGGACAAACAGGGAACTATACAGCTGCATGATGATGCTCTGGTGGTTACCCTTCGAATTGGCGGATATGATGTGAGGAGGGTCATGATTGACCAGGGAAGTGCAGCGGAAATCATGTATCCTGACCTCTTTAAGGGATTGGGTTTGAAGCCCGAGGATTTATCTGCATACAGTTCGCCTTTGGTGAGTTTTGAGGGTAAGATGGTGGTCCCTAAGGGCCAGATCTGACTGCTTGTGCAAACTGGTTCGGACGTGGTTGAGGTAGATTTTATCGTGGTGGACGCCTTCTCCCCGTACACGGCCATTATGGGCAGGCCATGGCTGCATTCCTTGGGCGCCGTCTCTTCCACCCTTCATCAGAAAGTAAAATATCCTTCTGAGGGTCAAGTGTTGGAGATAGTGGGAAGCCAGTCTATGGCTAGGCAATGCTTAATTGCAGCAATTCAGCACAAACCGGAGGCTGGCGCGTCAGCTAGTAGGGAAAATGACTTATAGCAGTTAGGGGCCTCGTCGTCACTGCTCGGGAGGCCAGATGACGAGATGAATTGTGAGGGCCTGGAAAGGGTGATTATAGGGGATGACCCTGAGAGATTCTTCCAGGTTGGGGCTCGGTTGCCCCTACAGGAGAAGGAGGAGTTGGTTGAGCTTCTGAGGAGAAACATAGACGTTTTCGCATGGGACGCCTATGAAGCCCCTGGTCTGAATCCAGAATTCATCTGTCATCGTTTGAATGTAGATCCCTCAGCTACACCGAAAAAGCAACCTCCTCGGCGCCCCTCGAGTGAACACGTGGAGGCAATAAAGACTGAGGTGGTTAAACTCAAACAAGCTGGGGCTATTAAAGAGATTTTCTACCCCCAATGGTTGGCTAACACCGTAGTGGTGAAGAAGAAAACAGGAAAATGGCGCGTCTGCGTAGATTTTACAGACCTTAACAAGGCTTGCCCCAAAGATCCTTTCCCTATGCCGAGGATAGATCAATTGGTAGATGCAACAGTAGGACATCCTCGGATGAGTTTCCTGGACGCCTTCCAAGGTTATCACCAAATACCATTGGCAGTGGAGGATCAGGAAAAAACGGCTTTTGTCACTCCTGTGGGGAACTACCACTACAAAGTAATGCCTTTTGGCCTGAAAAATGCAGGATCGACTTATCAACGAATGATGACAAAGATGTTTGAGTCACGGTTGGGAAAAACTATTGAGGTTTATATTGATGATATGGTGGTGAAGAGCAAGCTGGTATCCGAACACTTAGTAGACCTTGCAAATGTTTTCGAAATCCTGAGGTGGCACAAGCTGTGTCTGAATGCCTCAAAATGCTCCTTTGGAGTAGGATCAGGAAAGTTCCTAGGGTACATGGTGACTCATCGGGGGATTGAGGTAAACCCAGATCAGATTAAAGCAATCAATAGCTTGCAACCACCTCGGAATCCAAAGGAGGTCCAGAAGCTTACTAGGATGATGGCAGCATTAAATCGGTTCATATCTAGATCGGCAGAAAGGTGTAGACCCTTTTTCCTTTTGTTGCATAAATGGAAAGAGTTTCAATGGTCCGAGGAGTGTGTCAGGGCATTCCAAGAGCTCAAACGTTATCTGTCACATCCGCCCATAATGTCTAGCCCAGTGGTGGACGAGGTCCTTTTTTCTTACCTAGCCGTTGCCTCACACGCCATAAGCCTTGTGCTCATACGGGTGGACGATGGTATGCAACGACCAGTTTATTATGTGAGCAAGTCGCTCAACGAGGCTGAGGTGCGCTACTTGCCACTAGAAAAAGCGATACTGGCTGTAGTACACGCCACGAGGAAACTTCCCCATTACTTTCAGGCGCATACTGTGGTCGTTCTAACTCAACTCCCCCTCAAGTCAGTGCTCAGAAGTGCCGACTATACAGGGAGGATAGCCAAATGGGGGACGATTCTAGGGGCTTTTAATATAAAGTACATGCCCCGTACCTCTATTAAGGGACAGGTGCTCGCTGACCTGGTGGCCGAGTTTGCTGAGTCTCCAGAGGAGGTGGAAATGGGAAATGGATCGGTGGATGAAAGATCGGTAGGAGTAGCCTCTATTCCGGGCCTACAGCCTTGGGAATTGTATGTTGATGGAGCTGCCAATCAACGGGGATCAGGAGTGGGGCTAGTACTGGTATCCCCTGAAAAGATTACCATAGAAAAGTCCTTAAGACTGAATTTCTCCGCTACTAATAACGAAGCAGAATATGAGGCTTTGCTGAAGGGAATGGAGATGGTGCAGAAAATGGGGGGAAAGGCAGTAAGAGCTTTTTCGGACTCGAAACTGGTTGTTGGACAGGTAAGAGGAGATCTAGAAGCACGAGATTCAAGGATGCTAGAATATTTATGCCAGGTCAAGAGTATGCAAGAAAAGTTTGAAGTTTTTGACTTGTCCCATATTCCTAGAAGTGGGAACACCCACGCAGATTCTTTGGCCACCCTTGCAACGTCCTCGGCCCAGGATTTACCTCGGGTGGTGTTGGTGGAAGACCTATATACGCAAGCTCTGACGCATCATGGTGCCCCACGGATACATCAAGTTAAGCTGGGTCAGAGCTGGATGGATGCTATATCATTGTTTTTGGAAAAAGATGTGTTGCCTGAAGAAAAGTCCGAGGCCGATAAAGTACGGAGGAAAGCTCCTCGGTTCTGGTTATCCGAGGACAGAAAACTGTACAAGCGTTCGTTCTCTGGACCTTATTTGCTGTGTGTCCACCCAGAGGCATCGGAGCTACTCCTAGAGGAACTGCACGAAGGGGTTTGTGGAAGTCATACAGGGGGAAGGTCACTGTCTCACAGGGCTCTTACCCAGGGATATTGATGGCCAAACATGCAAAAGGAGGCGCAGGAATATGTCAGGAAATGCGATCAGTGCCAGAGGTTTGCACCAAACATTCATCAGCCTGGAGGGGTCCTTAACCCTTTGTCTAGTCCGTGGCCTTTTGCTCAGTGGGGCATAGACATTGTGGGCCCTTTCCCAAAGGCTATAGGGAACAAGAAATACCTCATGGTATGCACAGATTATTTCACTAAGTGGGTCGAAGCTAAGCCTTTATCCAATATTAGAGATGTGGATGTCAAAAAATTCATCTGGAAGAGCATAGTCACGCGATTTGGAGTTCCCAACATCCTCATCTCAGATAATGGTCTTCAATTTGACAGCAAAGCTTTTAGGAAGTACTGCTCTGACCTGGGAATAAAGAACAGGTATTCCACTCCGGCTTATCCGCAAGGAAATGGGCAAGCTGAGGCTGTTAATAAGGTTATTGTGAACGAACTTAAAAAGAGGTTGGATGACGCCAAGGGAAGGTGGGTTGAAGAGCTACCACACGTTCTTTGGACTTACAGGATGACACCTCGGAAGTCTACTGGGGAGACCCCCTTCTCAATGACGAACGGGGTTGAAGCTGTAATTCCATTGGAAAACGGTTTCCCCACAATGAGGTCTAGCGCATTTACCTCGGATGGGAATGACGACTTGCTAAAGAAGAACCTGGATATAATTGAAGAACGACGAGAAAACGCTAGGGTGCAGTTAGCCTACTATCAACACAAGCTAAAGCAAGGCTATGACATGAGCGTGAAGTTGAGACCATTGGCCCCAGGGGACTTGGTTTTGAGGAAAGTCTTGGGAAACACTAAAAATCCTGCCTGGGGAAAATTGGGGCCCAATTGGGAGGGACCATATCGCATTACGACGGTGGCAGGAATAGGAGCTTATTACTTAGAGGACTTGGATGAAAGGGCTGTACTTCATCCTTGGAATGTAAATAATCTGAAAAGGTATTACTATTGATAATAAAAGTTATCCTGGTTTCTTCTTGTTTCTATTTATCCTATGACATCTATTGAAATATTAAACAGAAACTAAGTTATGTCAGGTCCTCGGACCACAGACTTAGTGGAAATTAATATCCTATGACATCTATTGAAATATTAAACAGAAACTAAGTTATGTCAGGTCCTCGGACCACAGACTTAGTGAAAATTAATATCCTATGACATCAATTGAAATATTAAACAGAAACTAAGTTATGTTAGGTCCTCGGACCACAGACTTAGTGGAAATTAATATCCTATGACATCAATTGAAATATTGAACAGAAACTAAGTTATGTCAGGTCCTCGGACCATAAGCTTAGTGGAAATTAATATCCTATGACATCAATTGAAGTATTAAATAGAGACTAAGTTCTGTCAGGTCCTCGGACCACAGACTTAGTAGAAATTAATACCCTATAGTAATTCCCACGCTTGATACTCTCAACGCGTGATACTTAGTGTAAAATGTTATTTCTTAAGATAGGCACTGCCTTATTTTTAAGCCATATGTTAGACTTATAATTAGCAAATTAAAGGTTAGTATGGTTCCCTATAGTGATATTTTGTTCGTCAAACGGGTGTTGGAATAAATAAGTTAATAGTTAGGACGTTATGACAAGACTTGATGATATGTCTTGCCAGCGCACTATGTTCCTTAAATAATCTATGTAGAAGATAGGATGAAAAACAAGAGGAAAAAAAGACCATACATTCAAGTAAAATAATGTCACTGAGAAATGTAAAGAGAAGTAAATAATATTGCTTCAAACATTACAAAAATCTGTCTTTCAAGTATAACAGAAAAATCTACTGATAAATAACTATAACAAACAACTACATTATCACTACTGTTCATGTCATCAAACAAAGGAAAAATTACAAAAAGAAAAATTGTCATGAGGCTCATGGCTTCAGCTTGATTTGGAGCTTGTGCTTAGGAGCCTGGTCAGCTGCCTCAGGGTTAGTCTCCTTCTCTTTGTCCTTAGGAGGCTCCTGCGCAGGTAAAGTGACTAGGGCTAACTGCTTCTCAAAATCCTGAGAAGCTATCCCTGGTTGGGGGGCTTCGGTCACTTCACCTGAGAGGGGCCCCTTTTCGGATTCTTTCTCTTTGCCCTGGTCTGGCTGGGCAGCAGTGGGAAGGGGTTGAGAGGAGGCTTCGGCAGGTGGTGGAGGCACGAGAGGGGCCGTCTCAGTCTGCTTAGGAATTTGCAGGGCTAAGGGGAAGATGATGCTTTCTGGCTTCCTCAGCCCTGATGAGGCTTCAACCCCGGCCTGGTTGAGAGCCTCTTCCCAAATTTTGGTGCAGTAGGCGCGGCAGACGGCAGGAACCTTAGCCCGAAGAGCTTCCTCGGTCTCAGCCACGCCAACGTCATACCCATGCTGCTCGGCCTTATCTCTCTCCTTCTCGGCCTTGAGCTTATCCTCTTCAGCTTGCATTTTTGCTTTTTCGGCCAGAGATTTGAGCTGGTTGGCCTCCTCCAGTTGCTGCCTTAGAGTTGCAATTTGCTCCTTGGCCGTAACCAATTGTCCTTTGACCTCGACGACCAGTTTCCTCTGGCTCTCAGCTTGGGTCTCAGCCCCTTTTAAAGCGGCCTCAGCACTTTTCCTTAACTGCTCCTCAGTTTTCAGTTTCTCCTTGAGGTCAGTGTTACTCTTCTCAGCAACTGACATCGTCTGCACCGCAGCGATCCTTCTTCTTCTCTCCTCCTCCAGCTGTTGTGCGACGGAATGATAAATTTCTTCCATCCTAAACGTGCTTTGAACAGCCTGTTTAAAAAAAAAAAATGGGAGGGAGGTTTAAAAATAAAGAAAAAAAAAAGTAAAGTAAAAGAAATAATATTAATAATAATAAAGTAGCAATACATACCATCCCCAAACATCGCTTGGCTTGGAGGAAGACCTCGTTCCTCCTCAATCCTCGTAGCTCCACCATGTCTTTGGGGAGCAAGAGGGTCTCTTCCAACGCCGAAGCTACCTGGCAGCCAATGCCCCCATTGTAATCTCTGATAGACGCATCGTCGGTCAGAGGCTCACCCCCTAGCATGGGGGCTGGAAGCCATGCTCGGGGTTCAGTTTGTTGAACCTCTCCCATCTCTGGTCCTCGGCTGGGGGCAGGGCCGGTTTTCAATTGTTTCGTCGACCTGTGGGCCTCCTCTTCATGGGAAGATTGAGTCCTCCCAGCCTCCACTACCTCCTTGCCCTTGGGCTCCCTTCTCCTCTTGGGGTCAGGTTGTTCGGTCCTAGAGGGAGGAGCTGGCTGAGGGGCACGTAGAGGAGATTTAGGAGGCGGGGGAGGAAGTTTTTGTTGAGTTGGCCTCCCAGCCTCCCCCATTCCAAGTTGGCTCTCCAAAAGCTCTTGTAGACTACGTTGGGGTTTCCTCTGAATGCCCATATCTTCGGGGGTGTTAGGTGATGGAGTGAGTAAGTCAAAAACTTCGTAGTCGTTTGTGGCCGAGGAAAGATCTACAAAGCCTTCTTCCTCTCGGTCAACTTCTTCTTCCTCATTTACTTGAGAAACGTGGGGGGAAGATGAAACAACTTCTGCGAGGCTGGCAACGGGCAGTGCCTCGGTATGCTGGGTGTCTTCTGGAAGAGGAACGCCTTGGGGGATTAGGAACCCTTCGTAAGCAACGCTAATTTTGCGAAGCCGAGGATCCTTCGCCTTTATCATGCATGAGGGAGCTTGAAACGCACGTGATATGGGATTGTAGCCGAGGATGAGATGAGCTGCCCTTAATTGACCGTCTAAGGGGTTGACGTAGATTTCGGCTCGGAGAACTCTATCCAAGCTGGCTTTGTTAACCAAGCGCAACGATGACGTAGTGGTGCGGGGATCTGCAGTGTCAGTAGAGACAATAAATAATCACTTTAGTATCAGCCGAAGACAATGGAAATTCAAGAATAGGGAAGGTTAAACGTGAAGATTAAGTAAGTTAGATCCCTACCTGGCTCACCCTCTTTAACTGGGCATGGTAAGCCATCATGCCACTGCCTAGAGAAGATTAAGAAATCTTCTTTTAATCCCTTATTAGACTGAGGAAGGCACTGAATCATCCTGACCTCAGCCTGTTTGGATTTTAAGTAGTACCCCTGATTTTTTAGGTGCTGGAGATTGTAAATCCAGTTTATATCATGGTGGGTCAGGTTCAGGTTCATTCTTTCGTTCAGAGCTTCTATACATCCTAATACCCTGAACATATTCGGTGCGCATTGTGTGGGGGATAACCTAAAATACCTAAGGTAGTTCCTAGTAAGGGTGCCCATGGGAATGGTCATCCCCCCTTCTATGAAGGCGATCATAGGAATAACAACCTCGTTTGTTTTTCTTTCGTCATACCACTCACCCTGTGCTGCGTACCTAACGCCCACATGAGGGGGGATGTTATACTTAGCCCTAAAATTTCTCATTCCCTCCTCGGTATCAATTAATTCCTTAAATCTACCCATTTTCTAAGAGGTCCTATAGGGGAAATTTTATAATAAAAGGAATAAGAGCTCGAGATAGTTTAGGAAGACTTATAGGTGTGAGAAATGGTCATCGGACAGGATTTTTGTATTTGTAGACACGCAAAGGAGCGAGAGAGAGAAAGAGAGTATCAGGTTCTAGAATAGCGCAATCGTTCAAAAGTGACAAGAAATTGATTTGAAGGTCTACTTATAGTTGCGCAAAAATTAGGAGCGGGAATTCGCCCGTCCAAATTCCCAAAAGGCTCAACCGCCGTTAGATTGTCATCTCACCGTTGAACGTGGGAGACAAGAGAGTTGCCAAAATTAAATGAGGGCGCTCCCTGGACACTGAAGAGTCAGGAGCGAGGCGCGAGAAAATAAACACGTGTTGATGTGATTTAACTCAATAAAACTAGATCACAAGTCAGATCCGACGAGAGAGTCAAAATCCTCATTTTCTCCCGAGAAGCCGAAAAGCAAGATTTTTAGGGGCTATTGTGGGGGCCAACTGTATCCGGTACTCAAACCACGCTGGAAGAGGCCAGGCCCAATATCTGATCTCATATGTATGGGCTGTGTGAGAAGGGGCCAGGCCCAACGTCCTATCTGAGGGTGTGAGAGTATCCGAGGACGATCAACAAAGGAAGAAATAAGGTCCTCCTCCGAGGAGAGGTGAAGAACGCTCATGGGGATTTAACCGTGTCCGAGAACTATAGTCACCTCGGGAATTCTATCCGAGGTGTCTGGTGAACTTATCAGTCTTTTAGAATAACACCTCGGACAAACCCCACAGCGAAACGAAAGGGAAAAATATCAAATAGAAGATAATAGTGAACAGGAACAAATATCTTAAGGTACTATCCCCTCTGCATTAAATGCCGCCCAGCTAACCTTCTGGTCGCATTAATGTGGAGGTGAAGCCTGAACAGTAAACGGGCAGCCTTCCAGCTACGAATGGAAGATTCAAGAAAGGGCAAGAAAGATGATGAAAAAGGACTTTCAACGTCAAGTTCACACGTGGATAAGGAAAAAGGTAAAGAAACTATAGTATATAAGGCGAAGAAAGGAAAAAGGAAAGGGATGGAAAATTATTCTAAAATCACTGCACTGGGACATGTCCGAGGAGACTCTTTGTATAAACTACACCTGTAACTCTAGTCTCTTTACGCTAAAACCCAATATCTTGGCCCAAGATCAGACTAGTTTTCTTTCCTGCACTCTATAAATTCATTGTTTGGGCTACGTGAGCCTGGATCCGTTCCCGTTTTGGATTCAAGTCAAATCTGGTCCTTACATTTATAATTTAACAAAAATATTTTCTTTTCTTTTTATCCCAATCTTTTAATTTAATCTTTATATTTTCGAAAAAAAAAAAAAGAAGAAGTAGATTCTACCGGTGCTGTACTATTTTATACCAAGAATGAAAAAAAAAGCATAATTATCCCGTAATAATCCAATATTTTAAATCCAATCATGAAGCATAATTAATTATGAATTAGTGCTACATAGAAATGAAATGAAATAAATAAATAAATAAACTAGTAAAACAATGAGTGGAAAATTTGTATGGACAAGGCCGCCAAAAATGAGGTCGGCTTGTTAAAACAAGCAATTTGAGTGACATCATGTTCCTCTCCGCTTGACGCTTCTTCAACAGTCAGCAGCTGAGCTGACTGCTTTAAGTCTCCAACTACCAGCCGCCCATTTTTTGCAGTTCCAAGCAATTTGTTAGCTGAGCTCTCCAAGTCTGACCAAGCAAAGAAGATAAAAAAATATCTCATCTACCTTTTTTTTTTTTTTTATTTTATTCACATGAATTCAGCGCCCATGTAGCACATTGCCAGGGAAACAACAGTTTCTATTTCTCTCATCAAAAAAAAAAAAAAAGTTTTTTTTTTTCTCCCAACCCAAAAAAAAAAAAATCTCATCTACTTTTTTTTGGTGAACATCTCATCTACTTTTTTTTTTATGTTTTTTTTTTTTTTTTTTTCATCACATGCGACAAAGATAATTGAGTAAGTCTATGCATGTATACAATAAGTTAAAACATGTATTTGAATGTACATGTAGATAATTGCCAGGAAAACTGTTAAAATATCATTGTCAGTGTAGCTTGATAGTAGCAGTTTTGAATTGTTTCATTTAATGGATAGTTTAAGTAATTATTGTCATAATGTGATATGGGGTTAATGAGTCCACATTAAGACCTCATTTTTTCTCATATAGTAAAAAAAAAGGGTGAAAATATTGAATAAGTTACAATAGTATCCGTGTTAGCAAATTTTTTTAAGAAAATTTAAAAAAATAAAAAAAATTAAAAATTTTAACAAATTTTTTACTTTTATAAAAGTGGTACGGTATCAAATTTTAACTAAAATAAATCATTAATAAATATCTTAAAAACAGTTGTTAAGAAAACCCATATTGACATAAAGATAATATTTAGTGGGACGAAATTGATGTTTAATCTATCATGACAATATTTTTTTTTAAATTTTTTTGAGAGGAATATCATGACAATAGTTATAAACAAAAATATGAGAAATATTGGGTCTTCATTATTACTAATATGAGAAATATTGACTAAAAATATATATATATATATATATATATATATATATATATATTTTTATCACTTGTAACTGAATATATATCATAGATTTTAGTTAATTTAATTGATAAAATATTTTGTCGTTAAATAAGAGATTTGAGATTCGATTTCTACCTACACCAAAAAATCAATTGATGTCTTAGTTTGATAATAAAGAACAATCAGAAACTATCTTAAACAAAAAAAAAAAAAAAAAAAAAAAAATCTAAAATTAATTAACTTTTATTTTAATGTACAAAACTAGTGTCTTAGACTTTAATCATATTATTTTATTTTCTACCCATAAAATACTCTAGGTCTATAAATTGATAGCGTGGTAAATGGATTTTAAAATGAGGTCGGCTTGTTTTGACAAAACAAGCAATATGGGTGACACCATGTTCCACGTACCCCACTTTCCGCTTCTTCAACAGTCTTCAGCTGACTTGCTTTAAGTTGGATCCAACTCCAACCGCCCATTTTTTTTGCAGTTCGAAGCCATTTCTTAGCGGAGAAGCAAAAAAAATAAAAAATATCTCAGCTACTTTTTATTTTATGTTTCTTTTTTAATCATATGCGACAAAGATGGTTGAGTAAGTCTATGAATGTTTTCTACCCAAAAAAGAAGAAGTCTATGCATGTATACAAATAATACAATAAGTTAAAACATGAATATTAGTGTCCATGTAGCACATTGCCAGGGAAACAACATTTTCTATTTCTCTAAAAAAATATTTTCTATAGTTTTTTTTAAAAAAAAAAATTTATACAGAGATTATATAATTTTTTTTTCATAATTATGGAGATTTTTTTATTTATATTATTATGATTATTTTTAGGAATTATGGACATGATTTGTTATTGAAGTGGGATGGAATTGATATTATTCTACCATGTCAATAATTATAAACAAAAATTATGAGAAATATTGGGTCTTCATTATTACTAATAATAAATATTATTTTATTGAGGGAATAATAATAAATATTCTTTTTAGTACTAACATCCTGCCTAAAAATTTATTATTGACAAATGTAATTTTTTTATCATTTATAATTGAATATTTAAAACTATTTAATTTTTTTTAAAATATAAGGAATTTGTGTCTTAGCGTTTGATTTTTTTTTTTTTTTTTAACTAAATGAAAAATGGGTAGAACGACGACTTGAATTGGTGTCTTCTACCTAGACGTGACTATAATATCTTAGCATTTAATTAGACCATTTTACTTCTTACCTATGAATCACCTAGAAAATCTAGGAATTGATAATGTGGTGAATGGATCTAAAAAAAACTTCCGCGACTTAAGTTGTATGCTTGACCCATTATTAACAAGACCAAAATAATAATAATAATAATATTCCTTTTTTTTTTTTGAGAAATAATTACAACATGCTGCTAACCCCGCAACTCGAATCATTTTTCCCCTAGAAGCTCAAGCACTTTATGCATGTGGAGGTGCCAATTCAGTTACAAGGTCTTTGGCTAATAATATTCCTAATTGAATTGAAAAAGATTAGTGGAAATTAATAATAGAAAAGTACTATTAATTTACTCATGTATAAATATTGGTATAGTAAGTAGTAGTACGTACCATAACGATATTATGGAGAATTAGAAACTAGAAAGGGAAATGATTTTCACATTGATTTTGTATTCTCGTGCTCTATCATGCTAATGAGTACTTTTAGGGTACTGGTTAGGAATCCAGTTAAAGAAAATTTTTATGGGAAAAAAAAAATTAATGTTTTGATAGCTTTTTTCATTTTCCATAAAAGTGATGTCAAAACTTTCTCTAACTAGATTCTTAACCAGTGCCCTAAGGGCACCCGTTAGCATTTCCCTTTAAATAAATTTTATAATATTTTATGGATCATGTTAACGATTGTCCTTAGGGCAATAGTTAACAATCTATTTTAGGAAAGTTTTGAGACCACTTTTATAGGTAATGAAAAAAAAAAACTATCAAGACATTAATTTTTTTTTCCCATAATTTTTTTTTTTTAAATAGATTGTTAACCATTAGCCGAAACGAAAGGTACCCATTAACATTTCCCAGCATTTATTTTTGACATTTTCCCCATCTTTTCTTATCTACTTGATGACTTTTTTTCTTTTTCTTTTTTTGCATTTTTTTATGGCATCTACTTTTGATGACTTGAATTACAAGACCCATTATTTATGTGGCTGTGCTGATCATATCCACGTTCTTATCATAAGTGCAACAGTCTGACTTTGCATGTGTTTTATTTCTATACTCTATAACGTAAAACCTACATTAGATAAGCGTATCTAAAAGCTCATACTGTAATTCATATTTCAGGTTTTTAATCATTCTCTCTTTAACTAAAAAGGGATATTTACCATGAACACGAGAAATTCTATGCTTTCTTTTAAGATTAAAAGGATAAAGATATTAGATATATTGTACTTTTTGGGTGGTAATTGGTAAATGTTGGTCCTTGATTTTGACAAATTTTGTTATTTGGAATAATCAACAAAGCAAACTCCAACAAAGATGGAAGTCGTTCAAAAAATACAACTAAAAGCAACCAAATGCTTGTAAATGACATTTAAATTTTCTACACATACATTTTAAGGAATTAAATAATATTGAATTTACTTTGATTGCAATTTATTTGGTAAAGGGTTTTCGAGACTCTCTTTTTTATAATTTGAAAATATCTATGCTTATTGTATGAGTTAAATTTAAATATGTATTTTTGGGATAATGACTTTTTTTTTTTTTTTTTTCTCTCCTGATATGAAAAAGGTTCCCACATTTCAAAGCTGGCTTATCCCTTTACCACACCAACGGTCTGAACACGGTAAGAATGAATGTGGACCACAGCTGTCGACGACGCGTGGCTTGGTCTCAGGTCGGTAGTCCCGTACTTTATAGCAAATGGGCAAAAGAGGACAAAATCGAAAATCACCAATCCCCGTTCGATTATGACACGTTGCATAACAGATATGAGGCCCTGTAACCGTAACCGTAACCGTTTGATGAGATCAGACCATTCTTGGGAACCCAATCCTGAAGGGTGGAAAGGTAATTTTGTTATAGAAAAACCACTATATATGCGTAAGCAAAGGTCGGGAGTGAGATAAAAAAGCCCAAACACTACGCTGATAAAATCTTTGAAGCATATTAGTGTTTTAGTCTTCTTAAATATCTAAAGATTTTGAGAGTTTGAAATGCAGAGATATGGTTGGAGCTTCCCTGACAAGGCCTGAGCTCAGTTCGCGAGCCAAGAGTTGTTGGTGTATTAGTGTTTTACTAAAGTTGTAGTTTTTTTCCTTTTCAAAAGCTTAATATTGTAGCTGAGGGTGAAATTTCAAGAGAGAAATGGGTGACAACAAGTGTAAAGATGGTAATTCAACGTTGCTACATGGGAAATACGAGCTGGGTCGGCTTCTGGGTCATGGTACTTTCGCCAAGGTGTACCTTGCCAGAAACTTACAGTCCGGGAAGAACGTGGCGATGAAGGTTGTGGGCAAAGAGAAAGTGATCCAAGTGGGTATGATGGAGCAGATCAAGAGAGAAATCTCGGTGATGAAGATGGTACGGCATCCAAACATAGTCGAGCTCCACGAAGTTTTGGCGGGCAAATCCAAGATCTACTTCGCCATGGAACTCGTCCGTGGAGGCGAGCTGTTCGCGAAAATCGCTAAGGGCCGGCTTAGAGAGGACGTGGCGAGAGTCTATTTCCAACAACTCATCTCCGCCATCGATTTCTGTCACAGCCGCGGTGTCTACCACCGAGACCTCAAGCCTGAGAACTTGCTCTTAGACGAAGAAGGTAATTTGAAAGTCACTGATTTTGGTCTCAGCACTTTCACTGATCATTTGAAGCAAGATGGGTTGCTACACACAATGTGTGGCACACCGGCTTATGTGGCGCCGGAGGTGATTGGAAAGAAAGGCTACGATGGTGCTACAGCTGATATTTGGTCCTGTGGAGTTATCCTGTTTGTTCTTCTAGCTGGGTTTTTGCCATTTCAGGACAATAATCTTATGGCCATGTATAAGAAGATTTACAGAGGTGACTTCAAGTGTCCACCATGGTTTTCTTCAGAAGCTCGGAGGCTAGTCGCGAAGCTTCTCGATCCGAATCCGATGACAAGAATCACAATCGCGAAAATCAAGGATTCTTTTTGGTTCAAAAAGTCAGTACCCAAGTTAATCCTAACTAAAGAGGAGCAAAAGTTTCAGGAGTACGAGAAGTCACCATTCAAAGATTCCGAGACTCTGAACGCGTTCCACATAATATTGTTGTCCGAAGGGTTGGATTTGTCGCCGCTGTTCGAGGAGAAGAAAGTGGAGGAGAAGGAGGAGCTGAGGTTCGCGACGACGAGGCCAACGAGCAGTGTGATATCGACGCTGGAGGAGATGGCGGCGAAGAGTGGGAATTTCAGTGTGAAGAAGAGCGAGTCGAGTGTGAGACTTCAAGGAAACGAGTGTGGACGTAAAGGGAAACTGGCTATTGAGGCGGAGATTTTCGCCATGACGCCGTCATTTCTAGTGGTGGAGGTGAAGAAAAACAATGGCGATACCTTGGAATACTACCAGTTCTGCAGTAAGGAGCTCCGGCCGGCTCTTAAAGACATCTTTTGGATCTCACCGACCGACAATTCTGCACTATGTTAGAACACGCTTCAACAATGGTGGAGTGAAATTGTAGTTTAGAGTGAGAGTGAAAGAGATTGAAGGAATGAAATCTGTATTTAATGAGAATGTATATACAATAATATAGTTCAGCCCTTTCTATATACTCAGAGTTGGGCGGGAAAAGTTGTAACTAACCTAACAACCTGACAGTTGTATTCAACAACTAACTGACTAGCTAAACTACTTGTAACCTATCCTATCTTATCCTAATATGTATGTAAACGACCTGTAGCATAGCCACATATTCAAACTCTATACAGACTCTAACACAGACTCTAACACTCCCCCTCAAGATTAACTATAGATGTTAATCAAGTTCATCTTCGACAAGAGGTATAGAAATTGCTTTTGGTTGAGAGGCTTTGTGAATAAATCTACTAATTGATGCCTTGTGGGAACATGAAAAGTCTTGATTACTCCATCTTCTATCTTTTTCCTTATAAAAGTGACAATTAATTTTGATATGTTTGGTCGCGAAACACAGGGTTGGCAGCAATGTACGATGTAGCTTTACTATCACAATATAAGAAAATTGGATGTTTGTGTGTAACCAAAAGTTTTAAGTAGAGCAATTAACCATACTATCTCACTGGTCACAGTAACCATAGCCCTATATTCAAATCCTGCAGAAGACCTTGAAACCACCTGCTGCTTCTTTCACTTCCAGGAAAGTAAGGATTCTCCTAAGAACACATAGAATCTAGAAATAGACCTTCTAGTATCCACACAAGTAGCCCAATTTGCATCACAATAGCTCTTCAATGGTAACTCCGAATGTGCAAACAAGAATAACCCTTGGCCATGTGTTTTCTTTAGGTATTTGAGAACCTTATAGACTGGTTGAAGATGAGGCATCTTATGTGCTTTCATAAATTCACTTAGCTTGTGGATAACATAGCTAATATCAGAGCAGCATCTGGAACATCATTACCATTTGCACCACTCAATTTGACAGATTGCTCCATGGAAACATTTGAGGGTCTGCAGGCTAGCATACCAGGATCTGAGAGCAACTCTTAGATGAACTTCCAATCCTAAGAAGTATTTTAAAGTGCCAAGGTCCTTCAACTTAAACTTGTTATCTAGGAACAATTTGAACTCATTCACAGCATCCACATAATTACTACCAATCAAAATGTCATCAACATAGATTAAAAGAATGATGATAGAACCTTTCATGACTCTAGTGAACACTGAGTAGTCTAATTTGGACTAAATAAAAACATGCTCAAAGATAGTGGATAAAAGTTTGGCAAACCATTGCCTACTAGCCTAGTTGAGTCCATATAAGGACTTTGTAAGCTTGCACACCTCCCCCTTGCTGAAAAAACTAGGAGGTGGAACCATGTAGACCTCCTCATACAAGTCCCCATGTAGGAACACATTATTCACATCCAATTGAGTGAGATGCCAGCCTTGAACAGTAGCCAATGCAAGAAGGGCTCTAACAGTAGTGAACTTCACAATAGGTGAGAAAGTTTCATAGAAATCAATACCCTCAGTTTGGGTGTACCCTTTATCCACTAATTTGGCCTTATATCTCTCAACAGGCCCATCTGGCTTCAATTTGATTTTGAAAACCAACTTGCAGCCAATTGGGACTTTGCCAGGAGGAAGAGGTGTGATAACCCAAGTGTGATTTTCTTGCAATGCATCAATTTCAGCCTGCATAGCATCTTTCCATCTAAGATCTAAAAGAGCAATGGAAAAAGCTCTATGCTGATTAGAGCATGAGCATAGGTACTTTTTGAATAGTTTGAATAGTAAGAGCAATGGAAAAAGCTCTATGCTGATTAGAAAGTTTGGCATAGGAAAGGCTAGAGGAAAGAGGATACAAAATACCTGGACTAGATGTAGAGGAATCATCTGATGGAGAGAGTGAAGCTAAGGCAAACACTGGTGCAGTAACAAGATTGCAATGATAGTTTCTAAGATAAGTTGGTGGCTTGTGCACCCAAGAGGATTTTCTAAGAGGAACAATATCAGAAACAAGAAGAGATAAGGAGTCAGATTGGATAGGATCAGATTGAACAGGAACTTCATTTGAAGTAGCATCAAGATGAACAAGATCAGTAAATTCATCTAGTGGAATAGCTGCATCAGAAAGAGTGAACGGAGGAGAAAATTCTGCAAAGAAATTGGTCTAAGGTGGATCAGGAACACAGGATTGTGGTGGAAACATGGAATGAGTAACAAGAATGGAGGTAACAGACCTAGAAACCCAAGACTTGAAAGTAAAAATGTTTTCCTTGCAAACAACATCCCTAGACAGAAAACAGGTCTTAAAGCTCGAATCATACAGTTTATACCCTTTAGTACCATATGGGTAATCAAGGAAAACACAAGCCTTAGCTCTAGGATCAAATTTAGTTTTGTTCTTAGTCAATGTAGAAGCATAGCATAGGCAACCAAACACTCTTAAGTGTGAATAGACAGGAGAATGACCAAGTAATTTTTCATAAGGTGTAAGATCCCTTAACAAAGGACTAGGGATTCTGTTGATTAGATAAGTGGCAGTAAGAATACAATCCCCCCAAAACATAAGAGGTAAATTAGCTTGGAATCTTAAAGCCCTAGCCACACTTAAAAGATGTTGATGTTTCCTTTCAACAATGGAGTTTTGTTGAGGAGTTTCAACGCAAGATAACTGGTGAAGAATGCCTTTAGATGCATAAAAGGAAGGTAAAGCAAATTCTGGCCCATTGTTAGTCCTAATTACCATGATGCTGGTATGAAATTGAGTAACAACCATCTTGTAAAAGGACAGAAGTAAACTAGAAGCATCAGACTTATGAGACATCAAGAAAACCCAGGTACATCTACTAAAGTCATCCACAATTGACAGAAAATATCTTGAACCATTTAAGGAAGGAGTGGAGTAAGGTCCCCAAATGTCAATATGGATTAAATCAAATCTAGAAGTTGAGATATGAATAGAACAATCAAAAGGCAATCTCTTTTGTTTAGCAAAAGGACAAACAGTACAATCAAAAGTCTTATTATTATTACATGAAACAATACCAGGGACAATAGACTGTAATAGAGACATTCTTTGAATAGAAGGATGTCCTAGCCTGCTATACCAAAGACTAGTATTATTCATAATAGAATTAGGATTACAAGAAGCAATAGAATTCACAAAACTATGGGAAGAAAGCTTGGAGAGAACATCTGAGACAGATCTAGGCAAACTTGTAGATGCAAACTGCAGTGTATAGAGACCTCCTTGCTTCTTACCCAACCCAATCATCTTCCAAGGTAGTAAGTCCTAAATAAAACAGTAATGTGAAAGAAAAATGCAACAACAAGATGGATATTGGGTTAGTTTGCTAATAGACACAAGGTTGAAAGAAAAAGAAGGGATAAAAAGGAAATTATCCAAAATCAAAGTGGAAGTCAATTTGACAGTGCCTATATGAGTAATCTTAGCCATATCTCCATTAGGAAGCCTAACAGAAATTTGGACAACTGAAGTAATGGAAGTAAAATAATGGATTGAATGCACCATATGATCAATAGCTCCACTGTCAAGAATCCAATCAGTGGAACTAAGATGTGAAGTATCAATTTGTGAAGAGAAAACAGAATATTCTAAAGAATGAAAGGGTAGTTTTTGAAAATTAGTTGAAGAACTGATAACTGACATCTCATGCCCTTGAAAATCCATAGAAGGTTGAGTGATGATAGTAGCAACCTGATGAGCATCAGTAGCAGAATCATGTGGTGCTTGAGTGTCAAAATGACTTTGGGAATTGAGCAAACCAAGAAGTTGCTGGTATTCTACTCTAGTGGGACTAACTGCTTCCTTTGAACAAGTATCAGTAACAGCAACATTATTGGCACAGGGTAGATTTCCACCTTGTTGACCTTTATTCTTAAACTTGTATTCAGGTGGATAGCCGTGTAGCTTATAACACTTGTCAACTACATGTCCCAGAAGTCCACAATGGGTGCATTGGGGTCTACCAGACTTGCCTTTGGTGAAACCTTTAGCAAAAGATCCACCATTCTTAACTGCCAAAGCTGAAGATTTAGCATTAAACTTCTTCCCAACCTTTCTTTGCTTCTCATCTTGAAGCAAAAGAGAAAAGACTTTACTTAATGTGGGAATTGGATCCATAGTAAGATCTGACCTCTCATAGCTGCATAGGTATCATTAAGACCCATCAAGAAGGACATGGTGCAATCTTCTACATGATGACCACAAGAACAGGTCTTATAGTTGGAAAGCTCATCCCACAGCCCCTTAAACTTGGCGTAATAGGCATTAATGGACAATGCATCTTGAGTAAGAGAACAAACCTTCTGTCTCAACTCAAAAATCCGAGGACCATTGCCCTAAGAATACCTATATTGCAAATCTAGCTAGACTTCTCTAGTTGTCTTGAAATATACAACACTAGGTTGTAAATCTTTAGAGATTGCACTGAACAACCAAGCCAAAACTGTACTATTGCATTTGCACCAAGCTGCATAACATGGATGATCAACTGACTGTAGTTTTGGGATGGAACCATCAATAAAGCCTATCTTGGTTTTAGCATCCAAAGAAATAAGAACTGCTCTACTCCAAGTACTGTAATTTTCTTCAGTAAGGTGTTGAACCACAAGTGACATCCCAGGGTTATCACTACTTGACAAATAATAAGGACCGGAAGTATTCTCCTATGGTTGAAGGGTTGGAACAGAGGCACTAGAAGTACTCTTTGCCATCTCTTACTACAATCAAGCAAGTACAGATGCAATTGCAACCAAGATTCAATCAAGAACAGAGACAATTGAGAACAAGATACGCAAACCCAACCACGGATCAATGAGAAAACAATCAAGAATTGCTTTCAAAAACCAAACTACTTGATTACAAAGAATCAACTTAGGAACTTGTTGATCAAACTAAGAAGCAAGAACCAATTCAAGATCTTGGCAATTGATGAAACAATTACGCAATCTTCAAACTAGAAACTGAATGAAAACCCTAAATCAAGAATTCAATTGCTATTGTATGCAGAAAGAAATCAAGATTTAGAATTGAAAACTAAGTGCATAAACAAGAGAAATACAATCGAGAATTTCTACTTGATTCACGAGAAAGCACTAAGCAAGAAAAACAGAGTAATTGAACTTAGAATCTTAGAGAATACCAAATTGAAGATTCTCTAAATTAGCACTGCTCCGATACCATGTTAGAACATAGCTTCAACAATGGTGGAGTGAAATTGTAGTTTAGAGTGAGAGAGATTGAATGAATGAAATCTATATTGAATGAGAATGTATATACAATAATATAGTTCAGCCCTTTTATATACACAAAGTTGGGTGGGAAAAGTTGTAACTAACCTAACAACCAGACAGCTGTATTAACAACTAACTGATTAGCTAAACTACTTGTAGCTTATCCTATCTTATCCTAATATATACATAAACGACCTATAGCATAACCATATATACAAACCCTGACTAGATGGGGCCCTCTTCTTGCGACAGATGTGACTATCTCGAAACTTGCACCCGCTGCCAAACAGTGCTCGGCAGGCGATTTCCCCTAAGGCACTATCATTATCGATTAGTTCGATCCTTGATCTGCCATTGATTTTCGAATTGATATGGCCCAAGATCTACTATTGGGCCCATAGTTCTCAGGCATACAGAAGCTAATGGGTTGGGCCTATATCTGATTCCCGTACAATATCCATGTGTCTTATTTTAAAAAAATTACACGACTCATTTAAAGAGTTATATATGACTACCATGTAGTGGATTATAGATGAAATTTTTTTCTTAAAAAAAATAGAAAAAGGTTTTTATGCAACTTAAGTTGTGAGACTTTTTATGCAACTCACTACGTGGCAGTTAAAAAAAATCATCCACGTACTTATAGGCACATGATATTTTTGATGAGTTGTATAATTTACTTAAATAATACATGTGGATCTTGTTTTAACCTCCATATAGTGGGTTGCATAGAAATTCCTATGATTCAAATTGCATAAAAAACCTTGCTAAAAAAATAAAAGTAATTTGTAAAGAATGGTAAAAGTGGATGATGCTTATTAATCCTAAGCCCACTTTAAAAGTAATAGCAAAATAACTTTTAAAGTCGATAAAAATTAGCAAGTAAGGGGGAGGGGGGGGGGGGGGGGGTTTCAATCCAAGACCAGAATATCCAAATATGTTTTGGCTGGTTTGAACTCCTACTCTTTTTACTTGTCTTACTTATAATGGGGAAGAAAATTGAAAATGCTACTATAATCAATCTTTTAGATGGTGAAAGTTTTGGAAAAAAATTGAGATATATTTTGCTGGACAAGGATTTCCTGCACACTTGTGTGGAGGAGTTGCTGCAAACAGGTTAGGTGGCAACAATCTACAATGACACTTGTCCTAGTATCATGTGAAACGCACATGGTTAGATTTTAGTTAACTTTCTCCGTTAAAATTATAGCAGCACTCTCTCTCTCTCTCTCAAAATCCAAATTCACTTTCTTCTTCACCCATCAAACCATCAGATCCTTCTCTCTCTTTGCCATCTCAAGCATGATAAATCTGCCTTCATCTCAAGAAGCATGATAAAATCTAACCATTTGCGTTTCACATGATACCAGGACAAGTGTCATTGTAGATTGTTGCCACCTAACCTGTTTGCAGCAACTCCTGCACACAAATCCTTGTGCTATTTTTTTTTTTTCAGACAACCTTATCTAACTGTCCCCAAAACAATATATGGTATAGGAAGAAGACTGGTGTAGTTAATCCCAGCCTATAAGAAGATGACACTTTTTGGGATTACCATGGACCATGGCATTAAGAATTAGACACGTAAAGAATATTTTTCAAAAATGGTTTTTCCAATATGGTAAATAAAATACGACGAAAGGGACGGATTATTATAAGGCAACCAAGAGATAAGCATGAGGTAGAGGTACTTCCATGCGTGTAGGAACATGTATTAAAATTTGGAGTACTTCAAAACTCTATTTTCGGTGTGCATGCAACACACATGAGCGATAAGACACGTACATATGGTGACTGTTTGAGACCTAAACCTTCGGCGTAAAGCACATGCATCATGCATGGTTCTGTGGGAATTCATGTGGTAATGAACAAATTCAATCTTCAAAGATAATAATTTAATCCTATAAAAAAATTAGATAATAATTTAATGAATTTCCAAGTGACTGGTGGATCAAGAAGAGAGGGTAACTCATTTGGAGGTGGGAAAATGAGAGAAAATCAACAAGAAAAAGAAAAAAAAGAGAGAGCTAGGGAGAGAGGAGGTCAGGCAGCTATGAGTTCCTAGTTTCTAACTGTTAGGGTTTTGATTTTGTTTAGTTTTTATATTTTGTTTTAAATGTAAGTGGGTTACTCAGTAGGTTTACCCATTAGACTCATTTAATTATATTACCCGATAGATCTTTACTCATTTAAACTAAATGTGCTGGGTGATTAGGACTTACCCAAATTAGTTGGGTCTGAAATGATTTGGATTAACTGATAATATGAGCAATTTGGTAGTTTGAAACCCACACAACTAAAAAAAAACAACAACAACAACAAAGTTAGTGTTACAAGTTACAACCCCTCTATTGAATATGATTTTTTTTTTTTAAATAATTCAATAGTTGTGGGATTGTGAGATTTTAACCCTGAACGTCACTTTTGAACACATCAAAAAAAAAAAAAAACCTTTAAATACAAAGCTCTTGGAATATATCCACTTGTCATTGAATTATGCATTACATGGTATATGACATAGTGAGTAGGTTAGGAGTTCTACAAAACTTGATGACAATTTATTTTTAAAATGAGATGAAGCTTTAAAAAATGAAAAAAATTAGAGACCACAAATCGATGTAGCGAAATGCAAATTTAATTTCTCTATACGTGGCATGAAACTCTTGAAAACGGAACAAATCAATATATGAACAATCATTTATGTCAACCAAATCTTTCTTCTAGTCTCTTATCTTGCACAAGGACACGACTTTACAAACACTTGCGATTTGGGGAAATGAGAGTCCGAAATAGGTGTTTCGTAGTCGAGACTTAAATTAAATTATTACTTAATTTGGTAGCTCACATGATGAGGCACATGTGATAAGTTAGAGGTTTAATGGAGATATGAATTTATATATCATTTAAACTCTGTTTGGCTTGCGTTTCCCTTTGGAGTGTCTGCATCTGGCTTCTTTTTTTTAAGACCAGCACCTCTTGCACTGTTCATAGACATGAGCAGTACAAGTAGGCAAATGAACAGTAATCTACGAGTGAACAATAACTTTTTTTTTGTTTTCAGTTTTCAGATTTCAGTATTCAGCAAAATAAATGATATCCAAATGCATACTTAGTATCTTATTTGATTGGTCAATTAGAAAATTGGTTTCCTAATGTGACTCCTTCTTTGATGAACAAGTGGAAATTAAACTAATTAAGAAAAAAAGTCATCCACCTTCATCCCTAGAGTCTTTAATTGAGTAACCAAATTTGTCATTTCAAGGATATGATCATGCGAATCTTGCGAAAAGTTTCTCATCAGTTAGGTTAACAAGTTTGGCATTACAAATGAAGTCAGGACAAGGCTAAAGTTTTTATGCTTAATAGGACATATAAGGATAGAGTTAATACAGCCAGTCCCAAGTAGTTTGCCATGTTGTTTGGACCGCTTAGTGTAAAATGTTTTTTGTAGTTTATTTTATTTGATAAATAAGTTAGAAAAAAAAAATTGTACCCTGAAAAAAGAAAAAAGAAAAAAAAGGGAGCCTTTGAAAAATTGTACATAAGTAAATATGTCAAATAAGCCCCCCCAAAAAATCACATGCAAAACTAAAGATAATAAGACTATATTTCGTACCAGTGAAGTATAAGAGAATTTGAACATTTGAACATGGATTCTTTTTTGTATAAAAAATTGGTCAATTTTCATTGCAATTTAAATCATTCAAATGGTTAAAATCATTTATTATATTATAGATTACTTAATGAGAAAATATATACTTAATGCTTCTAGAAAATTTTGATTTTATCTATACTATTTAAGGGGCTTTTCCTGTTTAAAATAAAAACACAAGCTTTTTTTTTTTGCTACAAAATAAACGTGTAATATTTGTTCATTTTTTGAAACTAGCCTCATCATGACACTCCTAATTATATTAGTAGTTCTAAATGCATAATATTAATGAGAAAACATGTAAAACTCAAATTGAAATGAATGAAAAATTATGCAATACTCTTGCACGTGCGAAGTGCGTGTGATGAGGTTAGTTTTTTTTTTTTTACTAATTTATGCAATACTCTTCACCATACAAATAACTATAGATACTTCATTAATTCAATTAAAAATTGTAAATGGCATATCTTTTGGTGTATGTGTTGCCTAATCAACTTTAATGAGGTACTATCTACCATATTTTCTCTCAGAACAACTAGTTTTACGGTTTATTTGGTTTGGCTGAAAAATGATAATGGAAAAATGTGTGTAAATTAATAGAATTTTCTTCTATTCGGTTCACATGGAGAGGAAAGAAAGTGACTGGTTGGTGTTTCCATCCAAACCCACAAATTAAAATTGCTCCTCAAAAAGTCAAAATGGGGAGAAAATTGAGAGAGTGGAAAAATTGATATTTTAATTAAGGAAAGTGCTACGTCCACAATATTTTTATAATATTTTCATAATAAATCACAGGTGATTAGTTGTTATTGGTTCAAATTTAAATTTAATACTGAGATTACTTTTTTAATCCAACAATAACAACTAGTAACAACTTGCTACTTAGGATTTGTTGTAAAAATGTTGTGGACATATCATTTCTCTTTAATTTCTACTGCTTCTCCAACTTTGTTTTAAACCACATAGCAGTGATAGCACCATTCCTCTACCTTTTGTGATCAACTTTTGGATATACAATTCGAACACTGCTCTAATCCAGAAAGTGAACATTAAACTTTATCAATATTTGGCATCTCATAATCTATATGTTGCCTGCTCGCCCAATATTACTTCTCATTGTACCAGACTCAATAACTGAATCCTTAAACAATTCTATTTAATTTACAACCATGAATAAATTCTGATACCAAAGCCTCGCATCGTTGTTGTTGAAAACTAAGGTCAGAATGGCACAGCAGAATGGTGGGACAAAATCGTTGTCAAAGAAAAGTATCATTTATTGAACAAAAAAACATTGCAAGTCAGTGGCCAAAGAAATGTCTCATTCGCCAAACAAGAAATATTTCAAGTCATTGGCCAAATCAAAGAAGCAACCAAAAACACGTATTACTGATGAATATGTCATCAAATTGGATCGGCAAAAAAAAAATGTTTGCGACACTATGGCAAGACATGACTATAGTCACTAGTCATGTGCAAAAACTGGATTTGATTGATAAAAAATCACACCGGGTGATTTTAAAGTCACCACTCCTAAGAATCTATTATTATCACAACAAGCGGTGACAAGTAAAGAAATCCCAGTACCTTATTCCAACCTACAGTTGAACCATTACCCCAATACCCAATTGGACTTGTTCTGTAGTGACAATCTCTCCTTGTAATGCATGACTCCCAATACGTGACTAACTAATTACACGGATCCTAGTACGCGACTTCAATCACCAACTAGAGAAGGTTGTTGACTGCAAAGTTTTTCAGTTCATCATATGATGAAAATCGAGAATATGCTTGGTTACAAAACCCTACGGTGCATAAACACAACAGCTTCTTCATAAGAAAGATGAACTAGGGCAAATTTTGTCTCCGGTTACAATTTGCTTGAACAAACTTTATTCAACACTTGTGCAACTTGTGTCACCTTTGACGGCCCTTAAAATAATCATTTTATATGTCTAGGGTTGTGAAAAAAGAAAGCACAAAAACATAATCACGAATTAGAGTCAAAACAGAACTGAAACTCTGTTTTCATAAATCTCGACAGATACCCTATTTGTCAAGTTGCTATTGAGCCACGGGCTTCAACAGTTCTATAGATCTCGATAGATAGCTAGCTGTCAAGTTTTAATAAATAACACTTTTTGCACTTAAATCTTGGACAGACTTGCATGGCTTCAACACTTGATCTTGAAACAAGGTTTCTTGAAGTGTTAAACACATCTTAAATCTACCAAAATATAAGTAAAGTGCGTTTTGTTAAAAGATATGCCAATTATATAAAAATAGTGACATATGTTCCTAATAAATGAATCACATATGTCTTAATAGGCCAAAATGCAAAACTTACTCTCTAAGTTTCATCACTTTTCATTTTAGTCTTCTAAGTTTAAGTTTTGTCATTTTAGTCCTCTAAGTTTCATTTATTCTTAATCAAGTCCTCCCTTAACAATCTGTTAAATGTTGCCATTATCTACATTAGAAATGCTGTTTTGTCATTTTTAAAAAATTTTAATTTATTATTTTAAGAAAACGTTAATTTCAACCAAAAAAAAAACCCAAAAATTATATTAAGAAACGACGAACATCATTGAAAAACAAAATTGAATCCTTACCCAATACCCTGACCCAATACTGAGAGATTAAGAAAGAGAACAGAAGATACCACAAAATCTCACTGGAATTCAATTCCAGATATCATAAACTTTCTCCCTTAAAAAAATAGGGATACTACATCGTACTCTACTCGGAATGCAAAACCACTCTCGAAGATCGTCATCAATTCCTTGGAATTCATTGACGGAGTTCCTGGCCACCGGATCTCTGGTTTGTAAATTGATACTTTGGCTTGAGTCGGGCAAAGGTCAAGATCGGTTGGGTACGGTTTGTTCAGCTTGTTGTTATGCCTGCATTTTTGCGAGACTTTGGGTCGAGAATTCGAGCTCAGATCCCCAAGATTCCACATGTTCGTACAGGTCACTTCAACCTTAGAGACCTTGTCGGAGGCTGGAATTGATGCACCGGCTTTTAGAAGCTCAGGCATCGGACGCAAAGTATCGCCATGTAGGATGATCTCAATGACCACCTATTGAGGACTCTTTTTTCGCCCCACGTGACACTACTTCATTAGCAACCCGTGGTAAATATATTTAAAACCCAAAATAAGCTCATATCTCATTCAATTACATGGATTGGGCTCACATAGCCCGTGAGATCCTTACTTCAAGAGGTAGATTCATGGTCCACATTTCCTCTTCATCAATTGGGATTATAACCCTATGACATTATCAACATCAACATATGGATCGAGCTTAAACAATGAATCAAAATGGCCCGTATTACCTCTCTTACACTCATGACAAGTGGCTTCTTTAACAAGAGACCATATTTACACCAAATGACAACAAAACCTGAGGTACGTCATCTCATCTTCAGCTTATAATCCAAGCTCCTAAGTCTCTTTGGGGAAACTTTGGGAGTCGTGGTTTGGAGGGCCAAGATGTATGTTCAGTAAAGCTCCAGCGGTTTAAAGTTGATAAAAGAGACATGTCGCTTAACGTGTCTTTTCCAACTTTCTAAACTCTGACGAGTCTGTGTGTAGTGGGTAACATATGGTAAGCATCTCTTATCACATAACACTTAAAATGATAAACTTCTCCATTGATCTTTTTCTAAAACTTAACATTCATCATGTGACAAATGCTCAATATCTCCGGCCATTTAAATGCTGAGAAAATAACTGTTCATTCAATCCCTAACTGTTGCTATACAAATTTAGAAACTTCATTATATTATTCTACATAAACTACATTACTACTTTCAGCTAAAATCCAACTCAAACACATGGCCTAATCTGATTGATTATCTTTAATCTCCAACTATATACAAAATATTCATGATATCTCTGATACCTAGCTCCTAGCTACTGTCTGCCATAATCAGACCATATATTTCTCTGCCAGTTGCTAGAGCAAAGTATTAAATACTCTTCTTGCTTACCAAGATTATGTCACAACACAATGAGACATTGACTAAATCTTTAAAGCTTCATTAACTTTCAATCGATCCATCTATTACTTACTAAAAACGTGTTATAATAAAATCTTAAACCAGAAACACAAACACCCGAAAAAGGAAACATTTCCAACTGAACCACAACAGTGTATTCAGCACTTGACACATGGCTGAAAGTGATATCATCAGCCATTTAATACTAAAATCCCATCAATAAGCTATTATTCCCAAAATAGTAAGATACCCTTGAAAGAGATCTTACCATTTTCAGCCAAATCCATGAAATGAATGCTGAATGTCCTCTCTAGCAATCTGAAATCACCCAGCTGACCTCATCTGCTTCTGTCCAAAGCAAATAGCTGTCTTATGACAGCTGTCTCATGATAGCTGTCATAGCTTTCCCTGACAACTAGGACAGCTTTTTTAGAACAGATGTAACAATTGACCCAGCAGCCTTAACATTACTGATTTTCCACATTTGACTAAAACCAAAACCAACTAAAGTAACTATCTTTTTCTTGTCAAAATACTTTTCTTTTCTGCTACTCTTTCCCTAGCAGCTCTTACCCAAAACAGCAAGAACACCTTAAAACTAAATATACCATTTTTGGGCTAAATCTTAAGATGGATTCTCTGAAAATTCATTGCTATTAGGGATAGATTTTGACTGAGATTATTTGCTAAATACCCCCCTAAAGCTCAGCTTTAAAGGGAACCATTCATCAACACCTCAAAAGGGGGACACCAATGGAGGAGAACTATCTCATACACTTCCCTATTCTTTATCCCTTTAATTATCTTCTTAAGCTCTTAATGAAGTGCTAAACTTCTGAGTTCTTTTTAGTTTCCAAATTAGGAACTAAACTCTTCAGCTCTTAACTCATAAATGCCATTCATAAGCCCTCATACATCCTAGCAGAAAATCCCAACAGCTTTGCTAAACACACTACAACACTATTACTTTCTTATCTCCAAATACGTCTATCTTACTGCTCTTATCTCCAAATACCTAAACACATCTTCATACTCTTTTCTTACAAAATCTTTCCTCTTGGAAAGCAATCTCTACAACTTTTCCAGCGGTTATAATCTCATATTTTTACTATCTTTAACCTCCATATCTCTCATACTTCCATATATCATATATATTACAAATACTACATCCCACAAAACATTTATATCTTTTACCATCTTCACACTTCCCAAGAGATATCAAACACTCATACTAAAAGCCTTTCTCATGGAAGGTACAAATCCATCTTACATAAAGCCCTTTTCTTAGAAGGCACAAATACTTCATACAAAAGCTCTTCTCATAGAAGGCAACATTATTCATAACTTCAAAACAACTAAAAAAGTATTGTCAAGGGGAAAATTCATTTAAGTGCATGATAAGAGGGGCAAGCTTAACCAGTCCCTACACACAGCTAGACATACTCGGGCAAGCTTAACCAGTCCCTACACACAGCTAGACATACTCTCTCTCCCTCCAATTGCACCCATTTTCCCCCCTCAATCTTAAAGTTATCATGGCAAGCTGACTCTCTACCGCTGGAGTCATTCTGCTAGAATCCTATCAACTCACTGACGCTATACAGTTGGGGCTACAAACCATACAAAGATAAGTGACTTTGTTTCCATATCTTTAAATTTACATCATTGAGTATATGATTACTTCACATTTAAATACATATTATTTTATTACAACTATTAACCAAGGCTTAAATTCATTTAAATACATGATAAGAAGGACAAGCTTAACTAGCCTCTACCACTGGCATTCTGCTGGGATATTATCAACTCACAGAAGTTGTATAGCTAGGGTTACAAACCATACAAAAATAAGTGATTTTGCTTCCATATCTTTAATTTACATCATTGAGTACATGATTATTTTACCTCTAAAATAAATAATACCTTATTTCAACTGTTATTACAACTACTAATCAAAGCTATTATATCAAACGCATATTATATATTTATTCGACCATTATCATGATTCTTAAACTTTGGCTTTAATGATTTTGTAAGCTTAAAAATACTCCGGTAGCAATTGGATCATGTGGCCTAATGTTGAGTTCCGAATACAACCCCCCAAACAAAACCCGGGCCTAGTAAGGTCATCCCTCCAATGAACCACACGTGGATGGGCAACTAAAAAAGGCCCCTGAACACCACCTGTTTTTACAGATCGAGTTTTGGCGCCAATATGTTCGTATAGATCCAATTTTGGCTCTCATTATATGTTGTAGTTGTGAAATCTCTCTTTCTCTCTCTTTCCCCCTCTTTCTCCCTCTCAATCTCTCAGTATCGGGTGGGGATTCAATTTTGTTCTTCAATGTTGTTCATCATTTCTTAATCTAATTTCTGGGGTTTTTTTTATTAAAAAAAATTAAAATTATTAAAATTAACGTTTTCTTAAAATAATAAACTAAAATTAAAAATTAAAAAAAAATGACAAAATGGCGTGGTTTTATTGTAGATAACAGCAACAACTAACAGATTGTTAACAGAGGACTTGATTAAGAATAAATAAAACTTAGATGACTGAAATGACAATACTCAAACTTAGAGGACTTAAATGAAAAGTGGTGAAACTTGGAGGGTGAGTTTTGCAATTTGGCCTCTTTTGTTTTTCTTTTTTCTTTTTTTTCAATTTTCCTCCCCAAATTAGCATATCAGGATTGATGGTAGAATATGTACAACATCTAAGAGTGATGTTAGGATATTATATATTTAACTACATAATTCTTACAAACTCATATGTCATCTTTTTATACACAATAGTAAAGATAATTAAAAATTTTATTTAGTATATTGTTGATGTTTAAGTTAAAAAGATTTGATATTTTGAGCAAAATTCATAGAAGGGGACCCATAGACAATTAGTGTCCGTTTGAAATCCGTTTATTTTACTGAAATTGAAATCTTTTTTGCTGAAAGTATTGTAAATAAAGGTAAAAGTTAACTAAATTAATACAATGGGACCCATGAATAATATCAAAAGTGCAGTGGGATCCATGAATAGTAGTAAAAATAAGCTGAATAGCAAAATAAGTTGGCAAAAATAATTCATACCAAACGCACACTTAATTAGAGTTGACTTACTAAAACTTTGCAATTGATTACATGAATGATGAAACGCTAAGAGCATCCACATCAGTTGGTGGATACTCTTCTATAATACAAAACCTTCCTCATTTTACACATTTTGGCCAAAAAACTTCCCACATCAGCTCATGTAAAACTGTGTAAAGTCTTCTAAAAATTTCCATGAGCTACAGTAACCGTGTATATATACACGGTTACTGTAGCTCGTCTATACATTATTATAATAATTTCTAATTTCGCTCCTTTTTTTCTCTCTCTTCTCCGTCTGCACAACCAACACCCTCATCATCTGCTTCTTCCTCTGATACACACACTCCCACAGACAAAATCAAAAATCAACCACAAAAATAAAAAATCAACCACAAAATCACCCAGAGACACCACAAAACCAAACACACCCACACACGAACACACCAACGGAGACAGAGAGAGTGGATCGGCGCTTGTGGCAGGTCGGTGTGCTTGGATCGGAGTGCTTGGATTGGAGTTCTTCTCACCGTTCTTGGATCGGAGAAAAAGAGAGTGGATCGGTGCTTGTGGCGGATTGGCGTGCTTGGATCGGCGTTCTTCTCGTCGTGCTTGGATTGGAGTTCTTCTCGCCGTGCTTGGATCGGAGACAGAGAGAGTGGATCGGCGCTTGTGGCGGATCGGCATGCTTGGATCGGCGTTCTTCTCGTCGTGCTTGGATCGGAGTTCTTCTCGGCACCGTGCTCCCTGCTTGGATCGAAATTTCAGAAAGTTTGGAATAGAGAGGAGTGAAAATGTTGGAATAGAGAGGAGTTTCAAAGAAGACTCTAGAATAAAGTCTCGTAAGTAGAGAGAGAGAGGCTCGTGAGTGGAGAGAGAGGGTTTGAGATAAAATAATAATAAGAAAAGTAAGAAAATGATTATTTAAATAAAACAGATGATAGAATAGATAAACTGATGTGGGTGTTTTGTAAAAATTGGTGTGTAAAATAGAAAAAGTAGTTTTTTAGTGTAAAAATGGATGTGTATAATACACGAACTGATGTGGTTGCTCTAATCGCGAGATGAAATAAGCTTGGATTTTTGTGGGACCTATGTAGGGCCCACAAACAATAAATAAGTTTCAGCAAAAACCAGATGTGGCCATATTACCAATTACATTCAAAAACTTATTTGCTATTAGCTTTTTCAAACCACCCCCCCCCCACCCCAAAAAAAAGCTTATTTGATTATATATATATATATATATATATATATATATATATATATATATATATAATATTTTAAATTCTCACTTTTTTTTTTTTTTTAAGTTTAACTAGGGGTGTTCACCAAACCGCATAAACTGTACAAACAGCAGAAATCGCATCAAAATCGTCTGCAAAATGGCATAACCGCACTGCACCGCAAGTAATAGTGCACTGCACCGCACTACACCACACCACATGGTGCAGTGTGGTTTGCGGTTTTATAATAAGAAAACCGCACAAACCGCATCGTACCCTCTCTATATATTAATTAATTTATTTATTTTTAATATTAAATATATTATTAATAGTTTAATAACCCTAGTTTTTCCAATTAAAAAAAAATTTAATAACCCTAGCAAGTGTTGACTAGAAAAGCCAACCCAAAATAAAGAAAAACTAGCTCAATAATTTAAAACTTTGCCCAAAAAAAAGGAAAAATTAGTTTTGGGTTGAGTAGGAAAAACCCAAAATTTGAAAAATATACTGACTTCAAACCGCATCTTATACATAATATCGCACATGTGACCACAAAAATGAGATGCGGTGCGGTTATGGTTTTAGTTAAACTCTAAACCACATCACACCGCACATGTGACCGCAAAAATAAGGTCCGGTGCAGTTATGATTTTAGCTAAACCGCACTACTAAAAATGGTCCAAAACCGCACTGCGAACACCCCTAAATAACTATACTTTAATACACTTTTAACATAAACTCATATAAGTTGTTATCAATCGAACACGAATTATATTGGTTTGCAAGTCTTTTATAGTGAAGTAAATAGTAATTTTATCATTTTCACTCAAGTATATATTATCCATTTTGCAGGAAGCAATGGTGGATGGGAGGTGGCAACTGAAAGTTCCTGCAATTGATTCCTGCTGGTTTTTTTTAATGTTTATGTTTCTGAAATGGTCCCTTTGGATATAGGAAAGTATATGAGTATAACTTTTTGTATGTAATATGGATACATTGAATCATTGATAGAGAGAGCCAAAAGTGATTGGATCCACTTTTGTATACAAATAATATCCATTAATTTCTATGTACCTAATATGTTGTTTGCATTCTAAGCTGGAAATTTAAGTAATGTATTCTTTTTTTCATTATTCAACCTGTCTCTGTCTCCTTTCATAAGCCTTAAACTCGTATTTCAATTAAAAAGATTAATTTACTTTTTTTTCCTCCAACTCCCTTGTTAAGTGTCTTAAATTTAGTTTAATGTGCATTAAGGACAAAAGTAATAAAAATTAAAACAAAACAATTGTATAACTAATATATGAAAAGATCAAGAGATTTTACAGAATTCAGAGCTTTTAAGAAAATACAAAATACAAATAACTTTTCAACTTGTGAGCACTAGCTAGCTCTTGTTCTTAATAATTCCTAGACAAAATCAATACCTTTTCTCTTTGCACTAATTTGTTCTTTTAGCTTCCTAATATCAAGTTACCCAATAGAAGATTAGGTAATTAGCTCGACTCTTTAACCTCTAAATGTTGGCTCTCAAGATGCTCTACATCCTTTGGTAATATACTACTATATATTTCCATTAAAAATCTATTATAAAATAATTTACATATAAGGTCAAACTTAGGTATAGCATCTTAGATGCAATACATTAAGTTTTTTAATTAAATTCAAATACATAATTGTATTGAATCTAATTATTCTCGAAAAATAAAACACAATATATAATTCTATATATATATCGTTGTTACGTGTTATAAGTTGATATATCTAAAAAATTAAGTTAAAATAAAGTTAACACTCTCGGGAGTCATTATTAAAAGTTGTGTGGTCTTTTGCTAGTTATATATATGTGGTGAACAAAAATTTAAGAGTACGATACTTGATGCATTGGCACCATCAACTTGAAATTATGGTACCCTAAATTTTCTAGCTATGCGCCCACCTATTATCTAAATACTCCTTAGATGGAGACTACACCAAGTATCGCAGTGTTAGGGATCATGGTCACGGGCTAATGCAATTAGACACTGCACCAATAATGCAGGCAAATAGATAATGGAAACATGAAATATGAAACCATGCATATATTAATGAACCCTATTACCGATATTTGGATGATAGGATATGAGGACATGGAGTTATCATGAAGCAATGGGGTTACTTAACAGGTTAAGGATCTTTTCACATGGTGGCATATAATTATCATGCCCTAAAATGGCTTTATAGTCTATTATGGCAATATGAATATGAATATATGAGTAATCTAGTCTACCTATATGACTTGTAAATCTGCCAACTTTCCTCCCCTTTTTTTTTTTAATAATTCAATAATAAAAATAGAGAAATTTTGAAATTTGAATGTATGTATTAGAAGCACTAAGAGAAGTCAATTGAACTACAAGACTCTTGGCATAGACCTAGCATCTTATGTAGCCATTGACATGTAAAACTTCTTGCATCAACCCTACCTTATCATGTAAGTCAGTTTATGATATGAACATTCTTTTTGGAGTTCTATATGGATTGTCTGCTATGGGAATCCTGTAAATGAAACATTTGGAATTTTGATTTTTTGAAAATGCCAATCTTAATCGTGTTGCTAGCACAATATTTTGGAGATAATATATATATCAAAATATTCAGTGAATAAAAATATATGTATTCAATCTTGATTAGTTTATTGAAAATTTATAATTCACTCCAATATTTTGTTGGAAAATAAGATATAGCAGTTATGTAGTGTAATAAATTTCTTGCAAATTTTCAAAAACTCTTTCTCCTGCTAAAAGAGAGCACCCCATAGTACCATACCATTGAATTATTATCCACTATATCTATAATAAAAATTATAAAATAGAAAACACATTCAGAAGTAAATGATTAATCTGATTGGAAGCACAGAATTCATTTCATTATCCAACATTGGTTCTTGCGTACTTTTTGCTACATGTCTGTTGGTGGAACCCTACCAATCCCATCACTGAAACGGTGCCACCAACCAATCTCCTTGAGTTTTTATTTTTAATTAAAATAATAGTAATTAATCATTGTGATCTTTATTTATTTTTTCATCTTTCTACAATGGGTGTCACACTTTGTAACCATTGTGACCAACAAAAAATCAACACCTACTTGCAATGATATATAGTCCAATAAAAAATAGTAGAGGTCCATATCGTGTTGGATCCCACATAGTTTCAGCCCATACTTTTTTAAGTCGAACACACCCACACGCAACCATTCCTGCACACCACCTTATGCTAATTTTTCTTTTCTCAAATATAATACTATAGTTGTATATCTTTTTCATTTTTGGACTGCATGTATTATCTCAAGTATAAAATTGTCTATCATTCATTTATTTTGCCTTGGAGATGCATGTGAAAAGCACGTGCCACATGGCGTTCTACTTCACATATCTAGACAAACAAAAGAAATAACAAAACTACAAAAGCATCTGATCTTGCTATCGTCTCTCTATCCCTAATGTTTGTCGCAGAGCATGAAAACCTGTGAACTCTCTCGCTCCCATGATATGCATGTTACATGACTGGATCAGAAAATTGTGAAGATGAATGATGCTGATTCAGAGATGTTATTGTCACCCATGTGGAATTACTGCATCCATCTTTTGGCCTGTACAGAAGATTGGCCACATTGCATTTTTAATTAATTAAAGTGGTAATTTTTTTCTTTAATTGTGTTCGTTCCTATGATTATTTTGGTAATTTTGCTAAAACCTTGTGTTTTTGAACTAGTATTGTTAGGTTCTTTCCTCATAAAGAAAACTTATGTTCTTTTCTATTGTTGAGAATGAAAACTTTGATTTAAGTCTCTTTTTGTCTCTTACAACAAATAGTGGATGAAAAAAATTTAAACTTAAATTATCTCTGTAAGAAAAAACTGGACAATACTACTAAATTATAAAGTTCCAAACCAATCCCATTTGTTGCGAAGGAAAAAGAAATTATAATCTCGTGGAGGCAGTTTGTCCATTATCATCATTTTAATAAGAAACAAAAAAATTAGAAACTGTTTGTTGTTCCAATCAGTGTATTCTCATTACTGCCAATCCCTACTCCTAATTATGACAAGAAGGGAGCAAATGGATAAAGAATTTGCGAGCTTAAATGCTACGAACTGTAGGTTTTCAACTGGTATAAATATGGTGGTAGTTGCTTGTTCATATGAAATAAGACTAATAGGAAGAAGGGAAAATATATAAAAGATTGAGGGCTGCAATAGTGAAGATTTGTGAGGCACTGCTGCAATTCGGTTGCTCTGACAACCTGCATTCTAAATATCTGGGATCGCTAGTTTCGATAAAGAATATATGCCTGCAACTGCAAAGTAACGTGTTGGTGAAATTGAGGATAGATCTGACAACAAATAAATTAGATATTAATTTGCATGGGCAAGAGAGTTGAAGAATTTTTTTTCCTGAATAAAAAAGAGGATCTTAACCTTTATGTGCAATGTGATATAAAAGATATCGTATTGCTGTTAGTAACTTTATGATTCAGTAGCATGCATCCAAAGTAACACGGTCTTTTTGATACGTTATGTTCACTTTGCGGCATTCAAATCCAAAGAAGCATGGTCTTTCACTCTTTCTGATAAGTAATGTTTACGTTGTTATCTAAAAGGTGGGGGGGCTATATTTTTTGAATAATCGTACCCTCTAACTTTGATTTGTTTCTAATTTAGCCTTGATTAGCAAAAAAAATTGCTTTTTAAATTTAATCTATTTCATTTCAAATATTTGACTTTAATTTGTTTCTAATAATGTAATTCTTGCGTCTACTTTCCACCATTAAGTACGTCAAAATGACAGTTATTTTGAAAAGGGAAAAAAAATAGTATTACTAGTAGTGGGATTGAACAGAACTAGTCAAAAGAATTAAATTAAAAATATATAAAGGTGTGAGTTTCTTCTGTCTCATTGCAGGTTGTGAGAGGGAAGAAACTCATACCTTTTCCACCACCATGTATAATCTTTATCGATCTAATAATGAATTACCCTACCCGCGGCATCACACAATTTTGTGCATATGCGTTGACACTTGATGGTGTAGTGCCCAGTCAAAATTTGATTGTCCCACGCGGCTTAGTCTTGCTTCTCATAGGTTTCAAAATCCTCCCATAAGTTTCACGAGCCAAAATTGCTTGAGATGATTTGGACTTCAATATATGCACGCGGTCCTTCCGTAAGTTTCACGGGTCTAGACTTCTACTTATAATTGGCTTTGAATAATGCATCTCGATCTCTTTAATTTTTGGATTCTGGTAAGAGAAATATCCTCCTCTCATTCAATCCAATTTGAATCTTGAATAAAAAGCTGTTGCCCTTTTAGAACAATGACATATTTATGTTCGGCGTGACTTGGAATAATAATAATAAATTGTTTAAGTTTGTTTAGAGTTTGACTCTAAGAATTAGATACTGTAAGTATGAATAACTTGTATAGACTATAGAGTTTTCAACTTTTACAAGACAATGAGAAAAACAGCCAAATGTTCCACTTAGCGATAAGATGAGACTTTGAATGTTATTTTCTTTTGTTTTTTAGCTCTAATAAAATCCTTAATAATTAGAATGATCTACCTTAGTGTTTAATTAGTTTTAATTTCTCCTCTCCTTTGTTAATTAATTTCTCAAGTCAAAATATCTCACTCTTTTTTGCAAAAACATAAAATTAAAAAGATCTAAGCAAAGTATTGTGAGTTATAATTTAACTGACATATCTTCTTTCTTAAAAAAAAAAAAAAAAATACTGACATTTTTCTTGATATTTTTAATGAAAATTTTCAAAGCTCCAATCTTCCTATTGTATGTAATTATTGGTCCAACGATTTTGCTTAACTACTACAATTTGGCCAACACGAAGCCCACCCACCATGAGTTATTTTCAAGTTGTCATGCAAGGTAAACCAATCCCTCGAAACAATTTGAACTTGGTTTTCTTGGTTACTTTATTGCCCTCGATAGAATAGCAATTATTATTATTCTGTTTTTTATATAGTTTGCACACAAGAAAATGAACTGTACAACTAGCTAGCTAGACATGGCAGGGGTTGTTTGTGGGGTCAGCCTAACAAATGGACAGGGAGATGGACAAGTTGAACTATGGCCAAAGTGGGACCTGGAGGCTGGAACCAATCAACTATATTTTTGTAGAAAGGGAGGGGACCCCAGATCAACATCACAGGAAACAGTTCTGAACCCAAACCTCCCCCAGAAACAATCGGTTCAGCTAGCTAGCATATATGTTTCTTTCTTTTCTGATGTTACTTAATTTATTTCTCTTTAATTAATCTCTCTGTTTGTTGGTCCAAGAGCAAATTTTCCTTTCTTTTTTTCCCCAAGTTTTTTAATTTAATTTTTATATTCTTGAAGAACGTAGTTTCTACTAGTATTGACCACATGAGGGCATGACTTATATACTAGTAAGAAATACTTGTGAATTTGTAACTCATTACACTTGCAAGTTTCGAAGATGTGGGTTTAAGTAATGGTAAATCTCAGTGTCTCACTATTACTTAACTAATTCTACACCATACACAAATCTACACGCACAAGTTTCCTTTTTTAGGAAAAAATTTGATCACTCTAAACTTTGAAGCATGGGGACTCTAACCTTTGATATGAAATTTTTAGGAAAAAAGTTTGGCTTCAAACTTTAAAGCTTTGGGCTCCAACCACTTATATGAATATGATATGTGTCATTTTTAACATACATGACTCATTCGATTAATTGGATTAACTAAATCATGTGCATTGTATATGATCAAAATAACTATTTTCTTTTTATTAGTGGTTACAATCAAACTTTTTCTCGTTTTTGTTTGGAAAAAAATATGGTATATATGCATACTATAGTACTATTTAGCCAGTGAATAAATTAAAAAGCATAATTATCCCGTGGTAATCCAATATTTTAAATCCAATCATGAGGCATAATTATCAATTAGTGCCACAAGAAATGAAATTAAATAAAAAGACTAGTTAGTAAAACAATTAGAGCTTGTTTGGATGGATGAGTTTTGAGTGATATCACTCAATTTTTTATTTCCATCATCTAAATCGTGTGGGTTCCATGGATGAGCATTTGTTTGGATGAGTTTTGGATCATTGTTTCCATCACTCAATTCTCTGATTTTTGAGTGATGAGTTATGGAAACTGAAAACACATTTTAGGTGTTTTCAGTTTCCAAAACTCAATTTTCAATGGTATTTTCGTAATTAAACCCACATACCCAACCGCAATGTTTGAAAAATGGATTTTTTTTTTTTTTTTTTTTTGGTGAAACCCAGCCACAATGTTTGACAAATTCTTTGATTTTTTTTTTTTTTTTTTTTGGGGGGAAACCAGCCGCAACTTTTGAAGTTGAAAACTGGGTGTGATTTAAGGTGTCAATTAAGAGACTTAAAAAATTTAGGTATTTTAAATGATAAATGATGAAAATTAAGTAATGAAAATTAAGAGATAAAAATGGAGTGGCGAACGAACTACAAACCAAACAGTGGCAAATTTGTCTGGACGTAACCGCCAAAAACGATGTCGGCTTGTATTGTCAAAAGTTAAAGCAAGTAATTTGAGTGACATCATGTTCCTCCCCACTTGCCGCTTCTTCTTCTACAGTCTGCAGTAAGTTGACCGCAAAGTCTCCAACTAGGCAATTAATAGCCCATTTTTTGCAGTTCCAAGCAATTTCTTAGCTGAACGAGCTCTCTGACCAAGCAAAGAAGCAAAAAACATATCTCATCTACTTTTTTTTTTTTTTTTTTTTTAATCACATGCGACAAAGATGATTGAGTAAGTCTATGCATGATTGAATTTTTTAGATGTAATTAAAGAAGTGATTGGACCATTTTACTTCTAATCCATAAAACATCCCGAAAACTCTATGAATAGATAATGTGGTGGATGGATCTAAAAAAATCTTCTGGCATTTAGTTGTATGCTTGGTTAACAAGACCAAAACAATAATAATATTATCCCTAATTGAATTGAAAGAGATTAGTGGAAATTAATAACAGAAAAATACTATTAATTTACTCGTGTATAAATATTGGTATAGTAAGTAATAGTATCGTAACGATATTATGGAGATATAGAAACTAGAATGGGAAATGATTTTCACATTAGTTTTGTATTCCCCCGCACTATCATAGTGTATAAGTTAATAACAAGATATGATTTGAAGAAATTTATAACATTTTATATAATGGGGCAAAAAAAAAAATCAAATTAATGTTGAATTAATGCTGCCAAACTAAAAATATTATATACAAGTCATTGTATTTTACCACATTCATCTGAGACAAAAACAACAGTGTGAGGAGGTCTATTGGTTGGTCCCATTTGTGGCCATCCACTTAAGTAGTAATTATTGTTATTAATGTATCTTAGCAAACTTAGCTTTATACGGCCGCTGTCTTAATGGTAGTTATTAATTATGTTAATTAATCTTGTTCAATAAATTTTTTTTTTAGAATAAATAAAATAGTGGCACTATGATGCAATATATATATTTTTTAATTCAATACAATCTCTATTTTATAGATAATTCGATAATTGTTTCAATATTTTTAAACACTGCAATAAAAAATCAAATCCTAGTCAGATTCCCATTAGTACTGCAGTTAACATTTCTTTTTGGCATTTTTCCCATTGATGATTTTTTTTTCTTTTTTCTTTTTTATGGGATCTACTTGATGACTTGAATCACAAGGCCCATTATTTATGCGGCTGTGCTGATCATATTCATGTTGTTATCACAAGTGCAACAGTCTGACTTTGCATGTGTTATTTCTGCATTCTATAACGTAAAAAGTAAAAACTATATTAGATAAGCGTATCTAAAAGAATAATATGTCATACTCATACTGTAATTCATATTTCAGGTTTTTTTTCTGAAATGACTCAATGGGGGCCATGAGAGGTACTAAAATCCTCAACCTTTCGAAGCAATCTTATCACTTACCACGTCAATTGTGTGAACACGGAAAGAATGAATGTCGACCACTGCTAAGAACGCGTGACTTGATTTCAGGTCGATAGTCTCTTACTTTCCTCTCTAAACTAATTTAGAGAGAAATTTTATAAATTTCTCCGTAACAAGTGGAGCAATTCCAAACTAAGTTAATTAGATCGAGTGGCTGTTTGACTCCAACCTGGACTGAGCCAATATGTGGATACCCCTAACTAGAACCGATCTATACAAAAATATTATTTACTACTTCTAATATAAAAACCAAAACAAACACACAAAATGGAACATTGATTGAAATTTGAAATGATAGTGCCCTGCACAGTTTATTTTTATCTCTTAATTAGGATATTCTTTTGATTCTTCACTGTAGGATATTCTCTTAATTAGGATAATCTTTGATGAAAGTAGTTTCCCATAGAATCACAATTCCAAAATTGTTTCCCTCAGGGATTGGTGCACCCACAGAATTATTAAAGAAAGAAAGGTTTACCTACCTATATAGCAAATGCACAATCGAGGACAAAATCGTAATCACGAGGGCCTGTAACATAGGCGATTCTAGGCTTTAATCATCACTGCCCAGTGCCCACCCAACCTTTCACTCTCCGTTCGACTATGACACGTTTTATAACGGATACGAGGCCCCGTAACTGTAACCGTTTGATGAGATCAGACCCTTCTTGGAAACCCAATCCTGAAGGGTGGAAACGTAATTTTTGTATAGAAAAACCACTATATATGGGTAAGCTAACGCAATGACTTCGGAAAAAAAAAAAAAAAGCCTAAACACTACGGCTGATAAAATCTTTGAAACTCTTCCCATCAAACCAAAAAAAAAAAAAAATCTTTGAAACTCTTATTAGTCTTTTACGCTTCTTATCTAAAGATTTTCAGAGTTTGGGTCTCATTAGGGAATGCAGAGAGATGGTTGGAGCTTCGCTGACAAGGCCTGAGCTCAGTTTGCGAGCCAAGAGGTGTATGGGCGGCCGGAATTGCCACCGGAAACACGTCGAAAACGGGTGACTGTCTAATCCTTCTAAATTCATCAATTGATGTTCTTTTTTTCTTAGTAAAAATACTAAAGTTGTTGTATTCTTCCTTTTCAAAAGCTTAATTTTGTAGTAGAGGGTGAAAATTCAAGAGAAATTAAATGGGTGACAACAAGTGTAAAGATGGTAATTCAACGTTGCTACATGGAAAATACGAGCTGGGTCGGCTTCTGGGTCATGGTACTTTCGCCAAGGTGTACCATGCCAGAAACTTACAGTCCGGGAAGAGCGTGGCGATGAAGGTTGTGAGCAAAGAGAAAGTGATCCAAGTGGGTATGATGGAGCAGATCAAGAGAGAAATCTCGGTGATGAAGATGGTACAGCATCCAAACATAGTCGAGCTCCACGAAGTTTTGGCGAGCAAATCAAAGATCTACTTCGCCATGGAACTCGTCCGTGGAGGCGAGCTGTTCTCGAAAATCGCTAAGGGTCGGCTTAAAGAAGATTTGGCGAGAGTCTATTTCCAACAACTCATCTCCGCCATCGATTTCTGCCACAGCCGCGGTGTCTACCACCGAGATCTCAAGCCTGAGAACTTGCTCTTAGACGAAGAAGGTAATTTGAAAGTCACTGATTTCGGTCTCAGCGCTTTCACTGAGCATTTGAAACAAGATGGGTTGCTACACACAACGTGTGGCACACCGGCTTATGTGGCGCCTGAGGTGATTGGTAAGAAAGGCTACGATGGTGCCAAAGCTGATCTTTGGTCCTGTGGAGTTATCCTGTATGTTCTTCTAGCTGGGTTTTTGCCATTTCAGGACGATAATATTGTGGCCATGTATAGGAAGATTTACAGAGGTGACTTCAAGTGTCCGCCATGGTTTTCTTCAGAAGCTCGGAGGCTGATTACAAAGCTTCTCGATCCGAATCCGATGACAAGAATCACAATCGCGAAAATCATGGATTCTTCTTGGTTCAAAAAGTCAGCACCCAAGTCAATCCTAACTAAAGAGGAGCAAGAGTATCAGGAGTCCGAGAAATCGCCATTCAAACAGTCCGAGACTTTGAACGCGTTCCACATAATATCGTTGTCCGAAGGGTTAAATTTGTCGCCGATGTTCGAGGAGAAGAAGAAGGAGGAGAAGGAGGAGCTGAGGTTCGCGACGACGAGGCCGGCAAGCAGTGTGATATCGACGCTGGAGGAGGTGGCTGCGAAGAGTGGGAATTTCAGTGTGAAGAAGAGCGAGTCGAGGGTGAGACTTCAAGGAAACGAGTGTGGACGTAAAGGGAAGCTGGCTATTGCGGCGGAGATTTTCGCCGTGACGCCGTCGTTTCTGGTGGTGGAGGTGAAGAAAATCAATGGCGATACCTTGGAATACAACCAGTTCTGCAGTATGGAACTACGACCGGCTCTTAAAGACTTCGTTTGGACCTCGCCGGCCGATAATTCCACACTACTTGCTTAATCCAATGTATGTTGTGTGTGTGGTTATTGTTGTTTAGACAATTGTTATTGTTGTCGTCGAGAGTTATTAGTTTGTTAGTTCTATTTATTCGCATCTGTTAGTAGCCTTGATTTTGTTACAGAATTGTGGAGGGAAGATCCGTATAGTTTGGAGAGTTACGCTCTTATATATAAAAATATAATGAAAATGCTATCGGAGGAGGTTTTTATGGGGAAAAAAAAAAATTGTTTTAATAGATTTTTTTTTTTTTTTTCAAAGTTATCTCAAAATTTTTTTAAAAGAGATTATTAACTATGATCCCACTAACAAATACCCTTAAGTCACTGGTTAAGAATTCATTTTAGAAAAGTTTTAATATCATTTTTATGAGAAATGAAAAAAAAAAAATCTGTTAAAACATTAATAATAATTTTTTTCTTTTTTTATAAAAACATTCTTTAACTGAATTATTAATCAGTGTCCTAAGGATACTTGTTAGCATTTCTCATTAACTATTACGTTAAACGCAACAACTCAAAATATAAATACTGTTATACTTGTTTTCCGTCAATTAATGCAATTTATATTTTCATCAAATTTTTGAATTCAGATATTTTAGATTTCCTAGAGTACTCTATCTAATAGATTTTCTTAAATCTTAACCATTTTTTAATGATTTAATAGTTTAGATTTTATCCTGTCAGCATTTCACTAATAATAATCTTAATTGTTTTGTTTGCAACATTATTATTATATTATTTTAATAGTATTATTAGTAGAATGTTGACATGGCAAAATTTAGATTCTTAAATCATAAAAGAATGGTTAAGATTGAAAGAAATTTATTGGTAGAATACCTTAAGAAATCTAGAGGATCTAAATCACAAATTTACATAACATTCATCACCAGAGTCTTTAGTTGAGTAGCCAAATTTGTCATTTCAAGAGTATGGTCATGTAAATCTTGCAAAAAGTTTCTCATCGGATAGGTTAACAGTTTTGGCATTGCTAATGAAGGCTGGACATTGGACAAAGCTATAGTTTTTATGTTTAATAAGACATATATGGTTTAGAGTTAATAAAGTCAGTCCCATAATTTTGTAGTTTGCCATGTTGGTTTGGACGTTTGGTGTAAAATGTTTTCCCTAGTTTATTTTATTTGCTAAATAAATTAGGAAAAAGAAAAAAAAAAAAAAAAAAAAAGCTTTTGAAAAATTGTACATAAGTAATTAAATATGTCAAATAAGCGCAAAATATATATATATATATATCTCATGCAAATTCGTACTTACACTAATAAGACTATTTCATACAAGTGAAGGATAAGAAGATTTGAATCTAAATTCTCTTTTATATGAAAATGGGTGAATTTTTCTTTGCAATTTAAATTATTCAAATGGTCAAAAAATATATTATATTATAGATTACTGAATGAAAATGAAAAAAAAAAAAAAAATCAATACTTAATTTTACTGGAGAATAATTATAGATACTTCATTGATTCAATTAAAAATTGTAAATTGCATATCTTCTGGTGTATGTGTTGTCCAATCAACTTTAGTGAGACACTATCTATCATATTTTCTCTTATAACAACTAGCTTAAGGATTTATCTTGCTTCACTGAAAAATGATGATGAAAAAAATGTCTGAATAAATAGAACTTTCTTCTGTTCGGTTCACATGGAGAGGAAAGAAAGTGACTGCTTGGTGTTTTCCATCCAACCCTGTAAAAGTTGCTCCTCAAAATGGGGGAGAAAAGTGAGTGAATGGAAGAAAAAAAAATGATATTTTAATTTTCACCCCTTTTCCAACTTTGTTTTGAACCACATAGCACCCTTCCTCTACCTTTCTGATCAACTTTTGGATATACAATTCCAACAATGCTCTAATCCAGAATGTGAACATTAAACTTTATCAATCTTTTGACATTTCATAATTTATATTAATTTTTTTATTTTTTTGAAATGGTCGGAAATATTTACATAATCTATATGTTGTGACTTTGTTAGCTCAAATTCACTTTTCTCGCTCTTTCAAATACTTATGACTTAGGGAGGTACTAACTCGCCCAATATTACTTCTCAATGTGCCCTGACTCAATCACTGAAATCTTAAACAATTCAATTTTACAACCATGAATAAATTCTGATACCAAAGCCTCGCAACATGGTTAAAATCCAATTGTCAAGTATGTGGCATATGTAATTCTAGAAATTAAGTGATGTTTAGAGTCTTCTGGAGATCATAATTACTCTATTCAATAATGTTTATTAGAGTATTATGGAGATCATATAATATATTACTCTATTCAATAAGACCTAGGGCTTGTTAATTAATTCAGGGTCTGCATCTTCAACATCGATTGATGAGCTGGTAAGTAGACGTATTTATCATCTTGAACTTTCATTTTTCGTTACTGGTCATTACTAGTTGATAGTGTTGAATTTCAGTGGCTATTGTGATAGGTTATCCTCCACAAGAAGATAAGGTCTGTATACTATAACATAGTTTTTTCCTTTGATCCACCAGTCACTTGGACAATATTGACCAAGTAATTTTCAGAACCATTCCAAAATTTACCTATAATAATGTCAACTTAACGGTCATGATCACATAATGAGACTCTTGTTTTATTGGCGCACCTCCTCATAAATTAACCAACTTGAGGTACTATGAGTCTATGAGTAGTCCTTAACCAGCGAAATATAATATCAAAAGCACTCATTTCAAAGGAAAAAGCAGAAACAATTAATTTTCCTGGAAAGTATGAGTGAGAAAATTTTCCCATCTCAATCTCATGAGAATATAATTCGAGGAGTCTAGGTTGACTGTTGGATAGAAGTAGTAATCGTATTATTGAAGGCATATGTGCAGTTAATTATCTAATGATGACAAATCCAATAATTATAGACCTGGGACATGCACTTTTAAACTACTTTAGGTACAGATGTACCAATTGAGCCTGAGATTAATTAGATGAGTAATACCTAGTAAGACTATAAGAGGCCCTTATTTGTTTCTTTCTTCCCAATGACGTAGTGTAAATCCAATAACAATCTGGTATAGTGGAGCAAAATCGTTGTCAAAGAAATGTATTATTCATTAAACAAAGAAATATCGCTTTAAATTTAATAACAATCTGCTGGTATAGTGGAGTAAAATCGTTGTCAAAGAAATGTCTAATTCACCAACAAGAAATATTTCAAGTCATTGGCCAAATCAAAGAAGCAACCAAAAACACGTATTAGTGATTAATATGTCATCAAATTGGATCGACAAAAAAATTGCGTTTGCGACATTACTTTACGATAATTAATCACTAGTCATGTGCAAAAACTGGATTTGATTGATAAACAAGACACATGGAGCACCTACTGTAACCATGGATATCATCATTGATGGTAGAACATGTACAACATCTAAGAGTGATGTTAAGATATTATAAATTTTACTATATAATTCTTACAAACTCATATGTCATCTTTTATACACAATATAAAGATAATTAAAAATTTTATTTATTATATTGTTGATGTTAACGTGTTTGTTTAGGAATAATTTATCTAGTTTTTTTATGAAATCTTTTTACTAAAAGTACTATAGATAAAAACTAAATAAAATAAGTTAATTGATTTTCTTTTGCTCAAAGTTCTTTAGCTAAAAAGTAGAGTAGGTAGTGGTGGGTCTAAAAAAAAATATTGAATAGAATTGTAGTCTTAGTCTACAACTAAACCTGTTGCCAAATTTTATCCAAAGTTTAATTATGTTGGGCCTAAAAAAAATTTAGGGTAGCCACAAAATTTTTTTAAAGATAAAAGGATCATAAGTTATTAAAATTCATACATAATAATTTATTTATTTATTTTCAGGTTAGGGTAGTCCTGTGACTACCCTAAACTCTATGTAGAGTTGCCTCTGAGAGTAGGCCCTATAATAAGTTTAAAAGATTTAATATTTTGAGAAAAATTCATATAAGGGGACCAATAAATAGTTTATTAGAGTCGATTTTTTTTTTACTAAAACTTTGCAATGAATTAAATAAAAAGCTTAACGCGAAATGAAATAAGTGTGAATTTTTGTGAGACTGCACACGGCCCACAAACAATAAATAAGTTTCAGCAAAAGCCAGATGCAGCCCTAATACCAATCACATTCGAAAGCTTATTTGCTAGTAACTTTTTCCAAGAAAAAAAAAAAAAAAAAAACCTTATTTTCTTATGTACATATATTATATATTTTACCAACAGAAACTTGGCTTAGTTGGTAAGACTCGGACACTTCATCTAACCCACTTAGGTTCGAGTCCTGCTGCTATCAGCAGAAATCCGTTGATGGGTATCCACACGAGTTGGTTTGTGGGCTTTAACTCTAGCGCCTTGTCTGGAGGCTAACGTAACCTAGTGAACTCCTATTTTTATTTAAAAATATATATATATATATTATATTTTAAATTCTCACCTTTTTAAGTATAATTATACTTTAATAAACTTTCAAAAAAAGTCATATAAGTTGTTACCAATTGAGCACAAATCACATCGGTCTACGTAGTGAGTATTATTTCACGACAAAAGACTTGTATACAAGTCTTTTGTTGTGAAATAATATTCATTTTGTTCTTTGTAGGAAGCAATGGTGGATGGGAAGTGGCAACTGAAAGTTCGTGCAATTGCTTCTGCTGGTTTTTTTTTTTTTTTATAATGTTTATGCCTCTGAAATGGTCCCCTTGGATATAGGAAAGTATATGAGTATAACTTTTTTTATGTAATATGGATACATTGAATCATTGATAGAGAAAGCCAAAAACTGATGGGATCCACTTTTGTATACGAATAATATCCATTAATTTCTTTCTTTTTTTTGGGTAAAAATATCCATTAATTTCTATGCACATAATATGTTGCTCTTGTATTCTAAGCTTCACAATTTAAGTAATGTATTTTTTTTTTTTTTCATTATTCAACGAGTAATGCTATAGTCATAAACTATTTTACAAAATTTTTATAAACTATTTTTGTGGCTAATTTCTTACTAGTTTTCATTTAGATCTACCACTAACATTATTTTTTCATTTACCAATAACTACTCACCACATCAGCAGTTTCTAAATTTTTATGTAAAAAAAAATTGTATTTCTAGCATTTTCCTTCTTCAACAGATCTTTTTCTCTTTTCATAATCCTTAAAGTCATATTTGGAAAAATGCTGCTTACGCTATTTGTTTGTTTTGTTTTGTTTTAATTTTTATTGCTTTTGTCCTTAATGCACATTAAACTAAATTTAAGACACTTAACAAGGGAGTTGGAGGAAAAAAAGTAAATTAATCAAAGGGAAACAAGAAAAAATTGTATAACTAATATACATAAAAATCAAGAGATATTACAGAAGTCTGAGCTTTCAAGAAAATACAAAATACAAACTTTTCAACTTGTAAGCACTAGCTTGTTCTTAATATTCCTAGACAAAATCAATACCTTTTCTCTTTGCACTAATTTCTTCTTTTAGCTTCCTAATAACAAGTTACCCTATAGAAGTTTTGGTAATTAGCTCGATACTTTCATTCTATATATATGTTGGCTCAAGGTGCTGTATACATTGTTATTTTGTAATATGGTATACTCGTAAATTGTAAATTTGCCGACTTTCCTCTTATTTAAAAATAAAAAAATTCAATGACAAGAGTAGAGAATATTGAAATCTTGAATGTTTCTATTGGAACTTAAAGTACTAGGAGAAGTTAATTGATCTACAAGGTTTTTGGCATAGATCTAGTGACTTATGTAGCCATTAATACGTAGAACTTCTTGCATTGACCTCACCGTATCATGTAAGTCGGTTTATGACATGTACACTCTTTTAGGAGTTCTTTGTGGATTGACTGCCATGGGAATACTGTAAATGGAACAGTTTGGATTGCAATTTGCTGAAAATGCCAATCTTGGACCGAGTTGCTAGCACAATATTTTGGAGATAATATATCAAAATGTTGAGTAAAGAAGAATACATGTAACCGATCATTATTATTTTATTAAAATTTATAATCCACCTCCAACATTTTGGAAATAATTAAGATGCAGCAGTTGTTATAGTGTATATATTAATAAACTTCTTTAAAAAAATTCGAAAAGTCTTTCTCGGTTTCTCCTGCTAAAAGTTTCCCCATAGTACCATACCATTGAATTATTATCCATTATCTATAAAAATAGAAAACACATTCAGAAGTAAATGATTAATCTGATTGGAAGAATAAAATTTATTTCATCCAACATTGGTTCTTGCGTACTTTTTGCTACATGCATGGGATTGGGAGGGTTCCAACAACAGACAGATGTCTGTTGGTGTAACCCTACCAATACCATCACAGACACCAACCAATCTCTTTGAGTTTTGATTTTTAATTAAAATAATAGTAATCATTGTAATCTTTATTAATTTTCTTATCTTTCTACAATAATGTCACACTTTGTAACCATTGTGACCAACAAAAAATCAACACATACTTGCAATGAAATTGACATTTTGGTGCAATACCTTCTCAATAATTTAGATTAAAAGTTAAAAAATTAATTTTTAATACCAATCATTGGATCAAAAAAATTGAGAATTTAAAAAAAAAAATTAAAGATTTTGAAAAATTAAAAATAACGTGAGAAGTATTGCAATAGCCCTAACTATTGCAATGTATCCCAATCCTTTACAATGATATATGGTCCAATAAAAAAATAGTAGATGTCCGTATCACGTTAGATCTCACATAGCTTCAGCCAATACTTTTTTAAATAAAACACACCCACACACAATTTTTCTTTTCTCAAATATAATATATAGTTGTATATCTTTTTCATTTTTGGACTGCACGTATTATTTCAAGTATAAAATTGTCTATCATTCAATAAATTTGTCTTGGAGATACATGTGAGAAGCACGTGCCACATGGTGCTCTACTTCACAGATCTAGACAAACAAAACAAAGCAAATAAACAAAACTACAAAAACTTCTGATCTAGCTATATCTCGATCTCTATCCCTAATGTTTGTCGCAGAGCATGAAAACCTGTGAACGCTCTCACTCCCACGATGCATGTTACATATATGTGACTGGATCAGAAAATTGTGAAGATGAATGATGTTGGTCTCAGAAAGGCTATTGTCACCCATGTGGAATTACTTGATCCATCTTTTGGCTTGTACGGTAGATTGGCCACATTGCATTTTTAATTAATTAAAGCGGTAATTTTTCTTCTTTAATAGTGTTCACTCTTTAATTATTGTTATTTATCATTCTCAGATTAAGATATATCAATCAATTTTTTGTGTTAAAAAAGTTTGAACCCTAATTTTTTGTTCGGCAATAAGAGACTTTATTAATTGAACTAACTATAACTCACAAGTTATACTCATACTTGAGTTTCCAAATAATCATTTATATAGTTATACTCCTAATTATGACAAGAAGGCAGCAAATGGATAAAGAATTTGCGTACTTAAATGCTACGAACTGTAGGTTTTCAACTGGTATAAATATGGTGGTAGTTGCTTGTTCATATGAAATAAGGCTAAGTATGGTCTCTGAAACAGGAAGAAGGGAAAATATATAAAAGATTGAGGGCGGCAATAGTGAAGATTTGTGAGGCACTGCTACAATTTCGGTTGCTCTGACAACCTGCATTCTATCTGGGGTCGCTAATTTCTATAAAGAATATAAGCCTGCAAACTGCAAAGTAACGTGTTTGTGAAATTGAGGGTAGATCTGACAACAAATAAATTAGATATTAATTTACATTGGAAAGAGAGATGAAGATATTATGAGTATGTTTGGTAACGTGGTTTGTATTTTTTGAAAATATGTATAGGTAAAAAAATGTGTAATATTATTTAAAAACTAAAAATTGTTGTTTAAATATATGTACCTAATAGACTTTTTTTTTTTTTTTTTTCCGAATGAAGTTTTCATAACGAAGATATTACTGTTTGGTAATGTGGTTTGTATTTTTTGAAAATACGTATAGATAAAAAAAATGTATAATATTATTTAAAAACTAAAAACTGTTGTTTAAATATGCATACCTAAAAGACTCTTTTTTTTTTTTTGGCCAAATAAAAATATGAAGTTTTCATAATGATAATAAATAATGCTACATGTATTATTTATAATTAAACTTTACCTCCACGATGAAATTATAATAAATAAATAAAAACTCCATCCAGTTATATTGATCTGGTCCTAACCTTTATGTGCTATGTGAACAAGATGCAGTACAAAAGATATCTTCTTCTTCTTCTTCATTTTTTTTTTTTTTTTTTTGGGTTAACTAGTAGATATCGTATTGCTGTTAGTAGCTTTATGATCCAGCAGCATGCATCCAAAGTAACATGGTCTCTTTGATAAGTAATGTTTCACTTTGCGGCATTCATATCCAAAGTAACACGGTCTTTGTGATAAGTAATGTTCACGTTGTTATCTTAAAGGGGGTATATTTTTTAATAATCATACCCTCTATCTTTGATTTGTTTTTAATTTAGCCTTGATTGAAAAAAAATTAGCCTTTTTAAATTTCATCTATTTCATTTAAAAAATAGTATTACTAGTAGTAGGATTGAACAAAACTAGTCAAAAGAATTAATTATAAATAAATAAATAAATGATGTAATTTATATATAATTTAAACCCGAAAAAATAATGCTCACTTTGTTTTGAATCCTATAAGAGAAAACTTAAGGGATGTACATTGGTTTATGAAATATTTTAAAAATATTTATGGAAAAAGAAAAAATAATAATTAACTTTTTTTTACAACTATGATATTAAAATTTTTCTAAAATAATCTATCAACAAATGTCTTAAAGGCACCCATTAACATGAAAACCCATGATATAATAAGCATGTTTAGACTCTAGAGAACTTTAATAATTCATGACAATGAAATTGGTAATTACAATATTGCCTGCTCAATTGTCACGGAAATAGATAATGTAGTAAGTTAGTGCATTAACTGTCAAGTCGACAACCACATAGTGACATCGTTTCTAAATCAACAGCTACGCTGCAATTTTAATTTTATGAGTTAATTATAATTACTACTGAGACCCAGTACTATGAAAGTTACTGCCACGGAAAAATATACCTTGTATTCACATAGCAAGCTGTAAGAGAAAGAAACATATACCCAATACATGTTTATTCTCTCTCATCGCAAGCTGTAAGAGAGAAAAAACATATACCCAATACATGGCACATATTTTTCGTTGCCACATATAATCCTATCAGTCTAATGATGAATTAGACGCTCACATCACACAATTTTGTGCATATGCGTTGATAGTGTAGTGCGAGTGCCCAGTCAAAACTTAATTGTCCCATACGGTTTTAGGGTATGTTTGGATATTGTTTATTTTATTGAAACTGAAAACTTATTACTGAAAGTACTGTAGATAAAGGTAAAAGTTAGTTGAAATAGTACAATGAGACCCATAAATAGTACCAAAAAGTACAATAAAACTCATAAATAATAACAAAAATAAACTAAATAATAAAATAATTTTAATTTTCCATCTCAATCCAAAAGCAAACTTAATCGTGCTTCTCGTTATAAGTTTCAAAATCCTCCCAGAAGTTTCACGAGCCAAAATTGCCTGAGATAATTTGGACTTCAAATTGTACAGCTCAGGTGTAAATATATTATCTTTCGTAAGTTTCACGGTTTCTAGTCATTGGCTTTGAATATGCACCTCTCTTTAATTTTTGGATAAGTTCGAGTAAGAGAAATATCCTCACTTCATTCGATCCAATTTGAATCTTGAATAAAAGCTGTTGCCCTTTTAGTACAATTAATGACACATTTATGTTCGGTGTAACTTGGAATAATAATAAATTGTTTAAGTTTGTTTTAGACTTTAGAGATTGACTCGAATAATTAGAATACTACTATACTCCAAACAAAGTTAAACAAAACAATAATAGACAAATGTTTCGCTTAGCTATAATTAAGATGAGACTATTCATGTTATTTTCTTTTCTATGTTAGCTCTAATACAATCTTTAATAATTAGAATTTTACCTTAGTGTTTCATTATTTTTTACTAGCATGTAACTCATGCAAATACATAGATACATTTAAAATTAAACATAATTTTATCATAAAAGTATAAATAATTAGTCAAGTTATTTTTTTTTTAAAATAGTATGTAACACATGCATACATATGGAAACGTTAAAAATTAAACACAATTTTTATCATAAAAATATAAATAATTAGTCAAATTTTTTTTTAAGTAAATGTAATCAGTCACATTAAAATTCTTAAGTAAATTTAATTGTAAGGACTGAAGTTGAATTTGACCCAATATGGGATTGGGTTTTAGCCCAATAAGCCCAAGTAATGAATTTATAGAGCGTGGGTGAAAAAACCAGGTCTATCCAGCAAGAAAAACAATAACCATCGTTTATTTAAGGGAAACAAACACAAATAAAGTGAGAAAATCTGTCCTCGGAATTATCCAAGGAGCTATGTATTAAGGTCAAGTTCTTAATCTTAACTACAAAAGTTCAAAGGATTATTACAAAGATTTCTTGATTCTTTTTTTTCTTCTTTTCTCTTCCAGGCCACTCTTCCATGTTATATACTATGATCCTAGTATCATCTCCACCATACGTGTAGGTTAGGTTCTAAGAACTCCCTCCTGTCCCATCCAACACCTACCAGAACCTTCAACTAGTAACTGTAAGGTTGCTTAACTATTGTTCAGGTATCACCTCTACATTAATGCGGCCAGAGAGTTAATTGGAGGGTATTTAATATGGAGGCAGCAGCTTTGAAGATATTTGTTGCCTCCCTTTACCTGTCCTTTATTCAATGTTTGATTTCTAATCATGATGCAACCTTGGAGAATGTTCAGGGTGATAAGGCCCTCTTACTAACCTCGAATCTCTGATTCTGAGATAATTCTCATCCTCAGACATGTTCTGGACTGTCATACACAATCCTTATTTCTTCTACTCATACCCTCCCCATAATAACCTTATTTGGCCATCCTCAGATTAGTTAACATCCTTGGATTGGGCTATAGGCCCAATTCATACAGTCGTAATAGTACATTCTGGCTGACTGGCCCCCACATTAATATTATTTATGATAATTTTTTTTTATAATTTTTAATAAAATAAAATGTGTGGTGATCTTTGTTACATGATTGGTTTTTTTTTTTTTTTTTAATAGTTCATTAATATTAGATTTTTAGTATTTTGCACTCATTAATTTACTTGGGACAAAAATTAAAAAACTTAAGTGGACATATGCCAGAAACTTAAGTAGATAATTATGGGGTAGTCTCCACTTAAATTTAAACACATGACACAAAATTGGATTTTAATTTCAAATTTTAATTGAACTTTTTCTAAGTTTTGCCTATTAATATATACTAGTTTGTAACCCCATGAATATGCATGGATATACTTAAAAGATACACATTAAGATGCATAGTATAATTCTTACATATATAATTTAAGTATTATTGATAGTCATTCTTATATATTTTTTTCACTCTTTAAAAAGTCTTGTAAGAATGTTATTAGATATAAAATATAAATTGTCAAATTTTAAAATATTTTTATGTTCATTAATTCTCGACTCTTTGGTTTTTGTACACAATAACTCACTTGAATAGATATTTATGATATGGTCTCACATTTAATTCAAAAATTAAGAAATAAAACCCTCTCTAAAAATAAATAATTTAGAACACATAACGCAAAATTGGACTTCAATTGTAAAATCTAACTGGATTTTCTCTAAATTTTACCTATTAATATATATATGACTTATAAATTTGATTTGTTTTACATTATACAAAAAAAAGGCTCATAAATATAAAACCATTCAAACTCTCTCTTCTCTAATTTTATATATAGTATTAGATATATGATTATATTTTTTATTATTTACTAATATTGGACTCCTCGTTTTTTATACTAAACTAACTCATTTGGCACAAAAATTTAAAAATTTAGATTAAATGGGACACATGTCGCAAAATTAAACTCTAATTAAAATCTAATTTTTTTCATTAAATTAACTCATTTGGTACAAAAATTTAAAAACTTAAATTAGATGGGACAAATTAGATGGGATACGTGGCGCAAATTTAGACCCTAATTGGATTTCAATTTGAAATTTAATTGGATTTTCTCTCAATTTTACCTATTATTACATATATAGGCTAGCTTGTAACCTCATACATATGCATAGATACACTTAAAGATATACAATAAGGTGCAAAAATAATTCCTATATATATAATTTAAATAATATTAATAATCATTTTTATATTTTGTTAACTTTTTAAAAAATTTTATAAGGATATTATTAGGTATAAAATGTAAATTGTCCATGTTATTTTTTTTAATTATTGTGAAGCACTTTTTTTTTTTTTTTTTTTGCAATTCATTTATTCTAAACTCTTTGGTTTTTATACTTAATAACTCACATGAATGAATATTTATGATCTAATCCCACATTTGATTCTAAAATTAAGAAATAAAACTCTTTAAGAATAAATAATTTAAGACACATGGCTCAAAATTGGAACTCTAATTTGGAATTGTAATTTAAGATTCTCTCAGTTTCACCTATTATTATTATTATTATTATTATTATATATTGATCTTCTCTCCTTTCTAATTAATTTCTTAAGTCAAGTTATCTCTCTTTTTTTGCAAAAAATAAAAATAAACTAACAAAATATTGTAATTAACTGATATTTAATTATTTATTGATATTTCTAACAAAAATATTCAAAACTCAAATCCTCTGTTGTAACTGTCGGAATTTATCTTTTATATATATATATATATATATATATATATATATGATAATTTATTTATTGAAAAACGTGGAAAAAAATACGGTCCAATAATTAAGCTTAATTGACCAACATGATGCCCACCAACCATGAGTTAATTTCAAGTTGTCATGCAAGGTAAACCAATCCCTCGAAGCAATTTGAACTTCGTTATCTTGGTTACCACTTGCCCTTACTAAAACAGCAATTATTATTTTGTTTTTTTATATAGTTTGGACACAAGAAAATGAAGTGTGCAATTAGCTAGAGTTGCCTGAGCGTGTTTGTGGGGTCAACCTAGCAAACAAATGAACAGGGCGATGAACAAGTTGAACTATGGCCGAAGTGGGACCTGGAGCCTGGAACCAACCAACTATACCTTTGCACACTGTTGGGGGGGGAGACCCCAGATCAACATCACAGGAAGCAGTTCTGAACAAAACCTCCCCCAGAAACAACTGGCTCAGCTAGCTAGTATATGTTTCTTTCTTTAATTAATCTCTCTCTGTTTGTTCATTCAATAGCAAATTTTGTTTGTTCAACTGCGACTGTAGAGCTAGAGTGGGATCTTAGAATCACAATTAAGTTATTAAAATCACTATTTTCTAAAAGCTTAAGTTTTTTAGGCAATAATAATGGTGTTAATACTAAGTTTGATTCTTATTTTTATAATTTAACTACTCTTTTGTTTTTTTTTTCCAATCCTTTAATTTAATCTTGTACTATTTAGACCGTGTGAATGAATTAAAAAGCATAATTATCCCGTAATAATCTAATATTTTAAATCCAATCATGAATCATAATGATTAATTAGTGCTACAAGAAATGAAATTAAATAAAAAAGACTTAAGTTAGTAAAACAATGGGTGGCAAATTTGCCTGGACGTGGCCGCCAAAAACGAGGTCAGCTTGTTTTGTTAAAACTTAAAAAAAGCAATTTGGGGTTGGGTGACATCATCTTCATCTTCATGTTCCTCCCCACTTGCGCTTTTTCAACAGTCTTCAGCTGACTGCTTTTAAGTGTTTAACGTTATTTATCTGAAATTAAAAAAAAAATTGTTAAAAGATGAAAGTAAGTTAATTAGTAAATTTATAAAGAGTAGCAAAAACAAATTGAAACTTTCAAACCGAAAGTCGGATCCAACTCCAACAGCCCATTGTTTTGCAGTTGGAAGCAATTTCTTAGCTGAGAGCTCTCTGTCTTCTGAGTCTCTGACCAAGCATTGAAGCTATAAAAAATATCTCAGCCTTTTTTTTTTTTTTTAACAAAGATGATTGAGTTAGTCTATGCATGTATACAATAAGTTAAAGGCATGAATAGTGTTCATCAAAAAAAGTTAAAGGCATGAATAGTGTCCATGTACCTGATTGCCAGGAAAAAGGTGAATAAGATAATTTTAAAAAGATAATTTTATGAGCTTACCTTTTTCTCAACAAAAAAAAAAAAAAAAAAAAGATAATTTTAAAAAGTAAAAAACGTACGTAATTAATTTTTAGCTTTTTAAAAAAAAATTATAAAAGTGATATCAATTTTAAAAATAAATTATTAATAAATATCCTAAGGACAACTATTAAGCAAATCCATAATGATATAAAGACACCATTTTTTTATATTTTTTTTGAAAAATATGTATATAGAATTTGTTATTTTTTCTATTTTTTATTATGTACAAAAAAATTATATATATATATATATATATTTTTTTTTTTTCTTTTTTTTTAATAATTAGGGACACGATTTGTTGATGTTAGTGGGATGACATTGATGTTTAATCTATCACGTCAAATAATTATAAACAAAAATTTGAGAAATATTGGGTCTTCATTATTACTTATAATAAATAGGCTTTTTAGTACTAACATCCAACTAAAAATTTCTCATTGATAAATGTATTTTTTGTATCACTTATAATTGAATATGTATTGTGGGTTCTAAGTAAGCTCTTTTGTTTTTGGATGAGAAATTTGAGATTCGATCTTCACTTGCACCAAAAAAACCAATTGATATTTTAGTTTAATAATAAAAAATAACTATAAAAAAACGAGCATCATATGTTAAAACTATCTCTCAAGCAAGCAAACAAACAAAAAATTGAATATTGAAAATTAATTAACTTTTTTTTTAATGTAAAGAACTAGTTTCTCAACCTTTGATCATATTATTTTACTTCCAAACCATTAAACACCCTAAAAACTCTATGAATTGATAGTGTGATAGATGGATCTTAAAACCTTTTAGGCAATTGTATCCTTGGCCAATTGTTAACAAGACTAAAATAATAATAATATCCCTAATTGAATTGAAAAGGATTAGTGAAAGTAGCCGAAAAATAATATTAATTTACTCAATATGAGTATAGTAGGTACCATAACGACATTATAGAGAGCTAGAAACTAGAAAGGGAAACGATTTTCACATTAGTTTTGTATATTCTCCCGCACTATCATAGTGTATAAGTAAATTATACCAAGATATGAATTAAAAGAAATTTTATAATATTTTATATAATGGGGTGGGAAAAAAGTAAAATCATGTTGAATTAATGCTGCCCAACTAAAAATATTATATACAACTCATTTTATTGTACCACATTCATCTAAGACAAAAACAAGAGGGTGAGGAGGTGTATTCGTTGGTCCCATTTTTGGCCATCCACTTAAGTTGTAATTATTGTTATTAATGTATCTTAGCAGGCTTAGCTTTATACGCCATTGTCTTAACGGTAATTATTAATTTTGTTAATTAACATTGTTTTTTTTTATACAAGATAGAAATTTTACTAACTTAATCTAAGCGTATATGTGTGTGAAGCTCTCTTATGGGGACTTGAACCCCGACTTTTACCTCTCACACCCCACAAACACTTATACTTATGGAATGAACATTACACCAAGGGTGTGATGTGCTATTAATTAATATTGTTGAATAAAATAGTTGCACTATAATGCAATACAATATTTTATAAGATACATTAATAACAATATTTTGTTGTTATTAATGTATCTTAGCAGACTTAGCTTTATACAGCTGCTGTTTTAATGGTAATTATTAATTTTGTTAATTAATATTGTTTTTTTATTTATTTTATATATAAGATAGAAATTTTACTCTAACCAAATTTAAGTGTATATGTGTGTGAAACTCCCTCATGGAGAATTGAATCCCGACTTTTGCCCCCCACGCCAAACAAACACTTAATTTATGGAGTTACTATTGCACCAAGTGGTATTAATTAATATTGTTGAATAAAATAGTTGCATTATGATGCAATACAATATTTTATAATTCAATACAATCTCTATTTTATAGATAATTCGATAATTGTTTCAATCTTTTTAAACATTGCGATCAAAAATCAACTCCTAGTCAGAGTCCCATTACCGCAGTTATCATTTATTTATGGCATTTTTCCCATCTTCTTATCTACTCGATGACTTCTTTTTTTCTTTCTTCTTCTTCTTCTTCTTCTTTTCTTTCTTTCTTCTTCTTTTTTTTTTTTTTTTAATAATGGGATCTACTTTTGATGACTTCAATTACAATACTCATTATTTATGTGGCTGTGCTATCATATTCACGTTCTTATCATAAAAGTGAAAGAGTCTGACTTTGCATGTGTTTTATTTCTACACCCTATAACGTAAAACCTACATTAGATAAGCGTTTCTAAAAGAATGATATGTCATACTCATACTGTAATTCATATTTCAGGTTTTTATTCATTCTCTCTTTAACTAGAAAGGGATATATAACATGAACACGAGAAATCTATGCTTCTTTTAAGCTTAAATGGATAAGATATATTGTACTTTTGGGTGGTATAACTGGTAAATGTTGGGCGCCCTTGATTTTGACAAACCTTCTTATTTGGAATAATCAACAAAGCAAATTTCTTGAAGTTCAATTACATACATATGCCTTCCAACAATGATGGAAGTCATTCAAAAAATACAACTAAATGCAACCAAATCCAAATGCTTGTAAATAACATTTAAATTTTCTACACGTGCATTGTGGACATAAATACCTGTTAAGAAATTAAATTAATAATGACTTTACTTTGATTGCTATTTGTGCTAAAGGGTTTTCGAAAATCTCTTTTTTATAATTTGAAAATATCTATGTTTAATATTATATGAGTTAAATATGTATTTTGGGGATAAATACTTTTATTCTGAAATGAAAAACCTGTTATTTGATTTCATTAGGTATTGTCCCATCTGATGACTCATTTGGGGACCATGAGAGGTACTAAAATCCTCAGCCTTTCAAAGCAAACTTATCACTTACCAGTTACCACACCAACTCATGCTGACGAGGATGTCGTGGTTTGGTCTCGGCCGGTAGGCCCTGCTTTGATCTCTACAGTCTACATACGCTAAAAAAAAACACCTAAATGCATGGATTGAGATCAGATGTCACTCTTAGGGTATTGCATTTGATGTAAATTTTATTAATGATTGAAATTGATACTTACAAAAAATAACTTTCAATCTCAATCATTGATTAAAAAAGTGAGGAGAAGTAAAAAGTAAATTTTTTTTTTTTTTTTTGGTGAAAGATAGTAGGGTGAATTGCACCCGGTGCAATACCCACTAAATCCTAATCCCTAAATGCATACATGTATGCATTGCAGGAATGCAAGTTTCAGGTGTGTGCTCCAGTAAAATTTTACATGTATCTTCTTTGAGTTTGTGCCATAAAAAAATTTATAACTTTTGCCACAACTAGCACATTGTAACTATTTCTTTTCTTGTTTTCACCTCCCTTTTAAACACTATGGAATGGGCCACATTGTTATATTGAGAGAGTTTATTTTTATTTTTATTTTTTATTTGGATAGATGTGTATAATATTTCGAACTAATTAAACCTATACATATCCAAAATTGATCATGTGTCTGAATCCTATTGTGTCTAGTATGCACTGGACACAAGCCGTATCCAAATTTAAATATAGTTCTTCCTTTACTTGAACTAACAAGAACCCACTTTGTAATCAAAAGAGTGGGAGATTAGTTTGAAGACAAATTTGAAAATTTAAATAAAGTTCTTTAGGTGGGCTTCATTACTAATATTAATTAAATTCAATCATTCTAAATGTCTGAATTTAATTGCAAAACATAATGTACTATATCTAAATAATTGTATTTAAGTTTTAACCTTTGATTTATAAGTGCTTAAACTATCATTAAAAGTATATAATTTTTTAAAATCAATTTTTTTTTTAAGATATAATTTTTTTTTTTGCCTATGGGGGGGGGGGGGGGGAGGGAATGAAGTCAATGAACTTGGACATGGCCCGAGGATTTGGGTTAAATAAGAAGATACACCCGTGAAATGGGCCCAGCCTAAATTACAGGTAACCATTGAATGATATTCCTTGGGTTAAGAGTAAACCATACTCACTATCAAGGAGAGTCGAGGTGACCGCTTCTTCCACATTCTTAACCGAGGTGAGGGGCATGACTGGTACCCTGAGGTAAAGGAGGAATCTCAAGAAGCACTTTTTCTCCTAGGTTATGAATTTCCCTTTCCTAAACTAACTCCGAGGGACACGAAGACGAACACGCAAGGCCCAACGAAATAGTCACCTCCGCATTAATGAGGCTCCTCACCTAATGTCAACCGCATTAAATACTGAATGACTGGTTTGAACAATGGAAACACCCCTAAAAAGTCCCCCTTTATGATAAAAAAAAAGGGCAAAGTGGTAGTTTGATGGGACAAGTATCCCCCAAATCTAGCTAAGGGCTAGCCAGTTGGAGAAAGAGAAGCAAGGGGAAGGTGTCTATAAAAGGAGGAAAGGTGCAACGGGATGGGGTTTTTAGAAAATTAAAGAGAGAAAATTCAAGCAAGAAGAAGAGAGAGAAAGAGAAATCAGAGAGCTTTTTACCAGCTTTTTCCATTCCTATGTACCTCTGAAACATTGTTTCCTCATATATAAAAGTTTGATTTAGCCCTTCTTTGCCTTCAACTTTCTGCTTAAACCTCCCATTGTGGTTTTTTCTCCAATTTTTTTAGAAATTAATTATGTACAACAAATATCACCCTCACTGTCTATTTGTTGGTTGCTTTTGACTCCCAAACTAACTTTTATATATATATATATATATATATATATATATATATATATTGATAAATATAAGCAATCTCAAATGGACATGAAGATTTTTTATTAAAAAAAAAAAAATTAGAGACCATTTCGGTGGGCCTTAAGTATACTTTTTTTTTTTTTAAATACCCACTATTTTTCTTTTGATAATTAGGACAATGGGGAGTGGGATTCAAATTCAAATTCTTCGTATAAGGAAGAATATGAAAAATTAAATAATGTAATTGAGACTGAGTTATAAGGCTCTTGTTGTTTTATATAGTTGATACTTGATATCACTTACTTTAGTAAATTTTTCTAATAATTTATGATGTTCAATATTGTCAACTGATAAAGTCTTTAATGGTCGAATAAAAGATTTAAGGTTGAATCTCCGCATACACAAAAAACCGAGTGGTATTTTATTTAGTTTGATGATAAAAAGATATTATCAAGAACAGACACCATATGTTAAAGCTATCTAAAAAAAAGGTTCAAATTTTCCTTCTAATTTTTTTTTATAAAAAAAATACATGCCTTATTTATCAATATCTATTATTCAAATTTAGGTATTAAAAAAAAATTGAATTCTACTAATTCAACTTAAAAATTAGAAAATTGAATTCATATCAATGAAAACTATCATTAATTAATCCAACAGCCAGACTTGTTATAACGTGACGATCGAAGATCCATACTTAGCGGCGAGTGGTGCAATTCCAAACTGAGTTAATCGGATTGAGTGGCCGTTCGATTGCAAATCAAACTCCAACCAACACGTAAAATCGATACCAAAATATTATGTACTACTTCTAATAGAAAAATCAAAGTAAATACCCAAAATGGAATTCACAACATTGATTGAAATGATAGAGGGCCCTTGCAGTTTATCTCTTAATTAGGATATTCTTTTGATTCTTTGCTGTAGTTGCCCATAGGATCAAAATTCCAAACTTGTTTTTACTATTTGATGCGCATTACACGCGTAATAACTTATCAACAACATCACTGTTGTTTTGCCACGGGGGCTGGTGGACCCCACAGAATTATTAAAGAAAAAGCCATTTCCCTACCTATAATATATAGCTAATGGGCAATTGAGGACAAAATCGTAATCACAAGGCCCTGTAACAAACCCTCACACGTGTCCTAACCTTTCTTCACCCTCACAATCCCACACTTATCACTAACCCCCCGTTCGATTCTGACACGTTGCATTACAGATACGAGGCCCATAACAGAAACCGTTTGATGAGAGCAGACCCTTCTTGGAAACCCAATCCTGAAGGGTGGAAACGTAATTTTGACATACATAAGCCCCTATATATGGGTAAGCAAATGCTATGGGTGAGAGAAAAAAAAAAAAAAAAAAAGCCAAAAAGCTACGGCTGATAAAATCTTTGAAACTCTTATTAGTCTTATTCTCTTCTTATCTAAAGATTTTCAGAGTTTGGGTCTCATTAGGGAATGCAGAGAGATGGTTGGAGCTTCGCTGACAAGGTCTGAACTCAGTTGGCGAGCCCAGAGGTGTATGGGCGGTCGGACTTGCCACCGCAAACACGTCGAAGACGGGTGACCGTCTGATCCTTCTAAATTCATCAATTGATGTTGTTTCTTTCTTAGTCTGAATATTAAAGTTGTTGTATTTTTTCCTTTCCAAAAGCTTAATTTTGTAGCAGAGGGTGAAAATTTTAAGAGCAAATGGGTGACAACAAGTGTAAAGATGGTAATTCAACGTTGCTACATGGGAAATACGAGCTGGGTCGGCTTCTGGGTCATGGTACTTTCGCCAAGGTGTACCATGCCAGGAACTTGAAGTCCGGGAAGAGCGTGGCGATGAAGGTTGTGGGCAAAGAGAAAGTGATCAAAGTGGGTATGATGGAGCAGATCAAGAGGGAAATCTCGGTGATGAAGATGGTACAGCATCCAAACATAGTCGAGCTCCATGAAGTTATGGCGAGCAAATCCAAGATCTACTTCGCCATGGAGCTCGTACGTGGAGGCGAGCTGTTTTCGAGAATCGCTAAGGGTCGGCTAAGAGAAGACGTGGCGAGAGTGTATTTCCAACAACTCATCTCCGCCATCGATTTCTGCCATAGCCGTGGAGTCTACCACCGAGATCTCAAGCCCGAGAACTTGCTCTTAGACGAAGAAGGCAATTTGAAAGTCACTGATTTCGGTCTCAGCGCTTTCACTGAGCATTTGAAGCAAGATGGGTTGCTACACACAACGTGTGGCACACCGGCTTATGTGGCGCCTGAGGTGATTGGAAAGAAGGGCTACGATGGTGCAAAAGCTGATCTTTGGTCCTGTGGAGTTATCCTGTATGTTCTTCTGGCTGGGTTTTTGCCATTTCAGGACGATAATATTGTGGCCATGTATAGGAAGATTTACAGAGGTGACTTCAAGTGTCCGCCATGGTTTTCTTCAGAAGCTAGGAGGCTGATTACAAAGCTTCTCGATCCGAATCCGATGACAAGAATCACAATCGCGAAAATCATGGATTCTTCTTGGTTCAAAAAGTCAGCACCCAAGTCTATCCTAACTAAAGAGGAGCAAGAGTTTCAGGAGTACGATAAGTCTCCATTCAAACAGTCCGAGACTCTGAATGCGTTCCACATAATATCGTTGTCTGAAGGGTTCGACTTGTCGCCGCTGTTCGAGGAGAAGAAGAGGGAGGAGAAGGAGGAGCTGAGGTTCGCGACGACGAAACCGGCGAGCAGTGTGATATCGACGCTGGAGGAGGTGGCGGCGAAGAGTGGGAATTTCAGTGTGAAGAAGAGCGAGTCGAGGGTGAGACTTCAAGGAAACGAGAGTGGACGTAAAGGGAAGCTGGCTATTGCGGCGGAGATTTTCGCAGTGACGCCGTCGTTTCTGGTGGTGGAGGTGAAGAAAGACAATGGCGATACCTTGGAATACAAACAGTTCTGCAGTAAGGAGCTCCGGCCGGCTCTTAAAGACATCGTTTGGACCTCGCCGACCGACGATTCCACACTACTTGCTTAAATCTAATATTTTGTGTGTGACTATTGTTGTTGTTGTTGTCGTTGTCGTTGTCGATGTTATTATTGTGATTATTATTATTATTATTTGTTTTCAATTATGGTGGAAGAGAATTGAAACATTGGGGACTAGAAGGACTATGGTCTCAATCAATCTTAAAATTTAAATCTATGAGTCTGTGTAGATGGTTTTGTGTCACCAAAAGGGTGATCGTCTGTGAATCAATAACATTCGTTTGTTTGGTTATTTCTGTGCTTGATGTTTTCATTTTCGTTTGAGTATATGCAAGTGGATTGGTGTGGTTTGTTCTCACACGGCCTTCTGGCCTTCTCTTTTTGACTTTTCCTTTTCTTTATTTGCTCGTACGTACGTAATTACAATTTTACTGATATCTGATAAGTTGAAATAATGTGGTCTAACTTTCTAAGCTTATCATATGGTATCATTCTTTCTGCGTCCATTAAGTTATACTTGGTTATGGTTATAAAGTCTCTTATAATATAATAAGAGATTTAGAGTTCGACAACAAAAACCAAATTAGTGTATTGATTTTATGAATGTTGTTGGTTGAAATTCTTTCAAAAGTTATAACTCCTTCATTATAATTCAAATATTTCTAATAGAGATTAGAGATGTTTAAATCTCAATTTTTTTTCGATCATTATAACCATTAAATATTCATAAGAACAAAACTGAGATACATGCATCAGATTGTTGAATTAAATTCAACATGGACCAATAAGTTATAGATAATATTTGTCATTTTCAAAGAAAATTTAATGGCGGAGTGTTTCAAGTATTACACCTGCATATTGGATCTAAATTTTAACTTAAAAAAAAAAGTTATAATTCATGCTTTACACACGTAACGCACTAAAATCCTCTCACCAATAAACTAATCAATGTTTTTTTTTTTTTTTTTTGAGAAGAAACTAATCAAAGTTAATTGTTTTCTTTTTTACTATTATAGATATGCTAGATATTTAGTAGGGCACCAAAATAATAAATCCTCCTCTCAATAATTCTCAAACTTTTTATAATAGTTGGAGGAAAAAAGAAAAAAGTAATGTGCAAATTAATGATTTTCAGGCTGCTACATGTAAATGTAATACGTCTAGCGCGTGCAACCTTTGCGATTAGGAAAGGTAAAAGAGTGAAAAGTGCTAAATGACAGCTCTTTTTTTCTTGGTGGGGTCGAACTAAACTGATAAAGCTTTGAAAAGGTCTATCGCGGTAAAAAAAAAGTCGAGGTGTCTTTCATGATTGGGCCAACTTTCTTTGAATAAGGCATAGGTTATCTCATCAGTCATTACCTCCTTCTCAATTATTGTCCTTGCCCTTCCAATCAAAGCCTTCCATTCTTTCTTTCTTTTTTTTCTTTTTTTTTTGTGAAAAGGAAAATAAAATTAAACTAGGCAGCCAGAATGGTTAGTTAGCAACAACTTGTCTACAAAAACTTTCCCCAATCTCCACTGCATACACTACAGCAGAAACTTCAACAGATGGGGGACCATCAAAAATAACAAATTCCTCATGAGCATGACATCCTTTCCTAGCTAAAACATCTATACATTTATTTGATTTCTGAAACACATGCTTCACCTTGGTATGTGGAATCATTTTTAGTAATAATCTGCAATCAAACAATAAGGATGAGTATGCTGTATTGGAAGAGTTCCTGGAGTTAATTAAGTCCACAATGACTTTCGCATCAAGTTCAACTTCCAAATTTTGCACGCCAAGTTGAATGGCTAATTGCAAACCATCCCTAAGTGCCCAAAACTCAACTATGCTTGTAGTATAGCCAATATATCTAGCAAAACCCCTTATCCAATTTCCTGCACGGTCCCTTATAGGCAAAGCCTTCCATCCTTTGCCTATATCATTATTTTCTGTTGGATAAAATATATTTATATCATTTTATAGCGGAAAAAATTGTATTATTTGTATAATTCAACAAATTTTCTTGAATTCCGTAAAAAAATAAAAATGAAAAATAAAAAATGTGCTGAATAAGAGGTCACATGGAAGGTATAAGATAAGATTAAGTGATTCAGCAAAAATAGAAGAAGATAAGATTATGTGAATTAAGGCAGCCACCCCTTCAATCTTCATAGGTTCATTATCGTTTAATGTTATAATTCCACGTGCATGGAAGGAATTTACATTTTTGGCGGTTGTGTAAGCTTACCCCCGGTAGACTAGACACCTCCATACATGAAATTTTGATGTTTTTGATTATTGATTTTTTTTTTTTTTTTTTTTTTTAATGTTTGTATAAAGGCCAATTGGAATTACAATTACTTTTAGCAGTGGAGTCCTGTTAATAAACCATTTAAAAACAATTTTGACACTACTTTCATGACAAATATAAAAAACTGTAAAAAAAGTTTCTAAGCTTTTTTATTTTTTAATTTTTTGGTTGAATTTATACTAGTATAAGTTAAAAGTTTTAGAACACTTTTCCTGTTTCCCATCCCTGGCATAGATTTTGGGAAAGAGAGGGAGAAAAAAAAATAACACTTTCCATTTGGAAGTTTTGAATTAAACGAAAAATATTATGAGGGTGAGGCAATTTGCTTATTTCCAATAAATTAAAGAAAATATTGCTGGATTTTGTACTACAGCCTACAGGAGACATGAATTGCAACTGGCCCTATCATAAGTATCAAAATAATTGCATAGGCTATAACATTATGATCGAAGTTAGAACACTAATTTCCAGATTGTGCCTTCGGCTCTTTCCTTCCGAAGCCCTTGCGGGCCAACAAGAGTGTGTAGGGTTAGGGAGTATGATGTCCATGGTTTCCACAGTAAACAATGGCCCTTGAACAATTGGAATGTCCAGAGGAATCAAGACAATGAATATAAGTCCGATTATGATCCTGTCCAATTACTACGATCGAGGTGAAACAGGTCCATTTGATTGGCATTTATCATGGACCAACCAAGTATTTTTACATATACATTCTAGTTTGTAGTATCACTTTGTAGCCCAAAATTAATTTATTCTCAAAATATAGTCAAAAAAATTAAAGAAGGTGAGAGACATATGATTGAGCAATATAATGATACAAACACTAATTTTTTCACAACTTACTATTCAATGGGGTAAGTTGTGACAAGAGTAATAATTCTTCACATGCGCATATTATTGATAAATCACTACAAATCGACTACTTCAACAATTATGAAATAAATTGTGAAAAATTTTATATTCCAGAATTTCTATATATAAGAAGTTTCAAGCTTTAATCATGTCTTGATTTTAACTTTTATAGTATCAAAAGCTGCTTGTTATACTAGTGATTAAAAAGAGAGAGTTTAAATAACATTTCCTCCCATCAAATCCTCATTTTTTTCTAATTTTTATTTAAATGTAAAATATGTAACGCTTAAAATTAAAATAAACAGCACATTAACTAAAAAGGAGGAAATTGGAAAATTCAATTGAGGTGGATCATTTCATTATATAGAAAGAACAAAAGATAAATACCCCACACACACACACACACACACACATATATATATATATATATTGCAATTACAATTTTTTTTATTCCAATTTTATGTCAAGCCCTTAAGAAAAGGCAACCTTAAAAAAAAAGGCAGTGATTTTAATACTTTTTTTCTTTTTTCGAGATCGACTTTAATACATTTTGTTATGAACCTTAAACTTACTTAAAAAAAAAAATCAGGGTGTAAAAGGGTACCGCAGCTCTCTGCATCATTTCTACGTTAGTGTGTATGCATGCACTACTAAAATTTACCCTTGGGCTCTTGTAATTTGCTGCCTTGACTCTGTCAAAAATGTCTTTTTTAACAGTTTAGGAAAAAGCCCATGATATAATTGAACCGCCATTTTTAATAATTCAGGCGATTTAGTTTAGCTGTCTTCTCATACTTTTTTGTTTTTGTTTTGCGTCTTCTCATACTTGTACTGCGTGTCAAGACTCAAGACCGTGCTTATAATTATTACTCCTATTAATTTCCCAATCGAAAAGGTTAGGTGAACAAGCTTTTTATTCCATTTTTAGAGGACGCAACAAAGCAGAAAAGACAGAATATTAATAATGAAATTAAGACGTTACTTGTTTTTCTAGGAAACATATATGTTAGTTTGGTTGTCATTAATTAGCTTGCCAGCTATAGGACAATTTAAAAGGCAATATGCATTCATTTTTCTTTTGGCTTATACAACCAACCAAAGGGTTCATGGACTTTAAAGGGTATCTTTTTGCATGAGACATCACATATGCAGATATGAAAAATTATTTATTCATTTATTCTTTTTGCATGAGACGTTACTTCTCAACCTACCTAGGGAGAAAAAAAATTGTCAATATCTTGTTTAGTTTAGCAATGCTATTACTTTTATTTCAGTTAGTTTTTTTTTTTTTTTTTTTTTGGGGGGGGTGGGGGATAATTAGTGACTTAGATATGTGAAAAATGTGGATTTTAGACTTCTAGTTAGTTTAAATAGTAAAATTTTTTACAATCATCGTAAAATTTATCATAGAATGAAATTTTATTATGTTTAAAAAAACAAATTATATCAATAATCCGTTCTTTTATTTTATATAGAAAAGAAGGATGCGTATTTTTAAAATTATAGTGCACAATCTATCCCAAAAAAAAAAAAAAAAAATTTATAGTGCACAAACCATCATAAGACTATATGGAACAGCACTGAAATGTGTCTTCAGCAATTATGGTGAACTCCGCGATGCTTTATTTGTGCAGCATCAATAACGCAGAACAAATACGGATAAAATGTAATTTTAATTAAGAATTTTATAGCTTAATCGATTGACACTTTTTTATGTTTCAAAAAGAGATATATGGAGTTGAATTATACCTCCCTCAACCATGAAATTATTCCACAAAAAATAAAATAAAATAAATAAATAAATAAATCACAAAATCAGCAAACATCCTCAGATAAACGATCAGAAAATAATTTAAAAATAATGTGAAGGGACTATCAAATGAGATCACATAATGAACCAATATTATATATGAGAGTCCAAGCTATATAATGTGAACTGGTAAGAATATATCCAAAATATATCATTTTTATATATAGTAAGCCGCACAAAGTACTAGTAAAAGTACTAGCCATAGGATTAATATAAAAAACAAGCTTGTCATTGGACTAATTAATTTTAAACATATATATATATATATATATATCCCACAAAATAATGCTTCCATTATTTTCTTGAACCTATATTGGGAAGTTACGTACTGAGAGTGTGAGATGATCTCTTTCAACAACCGTGACGTATAGGTTATGCTTGTGCATCGTTAATAATAATGAATCTGTTAACTACTACTTTCATCGTTATCCTATTGTTGCTTACTTTTATTTGGGAAAAAAAATCTTACTCAATACGCAAGACTCTAGTGTTATGGGATTCAGGAAATTTGGTAAGCAATTTTATCCCTAATTTGAGAGTCTTGTTTTTATATGAAAATTATGTTTTTCTAAATAGGTATTATTGCAGAGAGTTTGATAGCTTTTGGCTAAAGGTCCTCCCACCCAGCGGGAATGGAGGCATAGTTGGACCAAGGGGGCAATGTCCCCCACTAAATCTTTTTTTTTTTTTTTTTAAATACTAGTAATATATAGCAATTTTGTTCTATAAAATTACACTTTACCTTCCTTAACAATATCATTAATTCTTTTACGAGTAATGCTATAGTCACAAAATTTTCTATAACATTTTTACGAACTACTAAGATAGTAAATTCTTATTGGTTCGTATCTAAGCCCACACCACTTACATCACATTTTAACTTACCAATAACCACTCACTATATTAGCAATTTGTTAAAAAAGTTTGTAGCTCTAACATTTTCCTCCTTTTAAAGGCCATAAAAAATTAATTAAAAAAAATTGATTTAAAATCTAAAACAAAATATATAAGCCCAAAAACTTTAGCCCAATAACAAAATTACCAATAGTAAAGCTAAAAAAAATTAAGCTTAATCAACAAATTTTACCCAAAACAAACAACCCGATTCTTTAAAAAAAATTTAATGAAATAATTTTGTCTTACCTAAAAGCAAAACACACATAAAAAACACACAAAAATAAATAAATAAAACCCCTTAGTAGTTAAGCAGCAAAGCCAAAAGCCAAAACTCTACACACAGCCAGCAACAAAGTTGCCTCCCCAAATTCCAAGTCCTAACTCCGTCCTTGCTATCATGGAGAGTGGAGAAGGTTCTTAGAAGTTTCTTCGAATAGTAGTTTGATTGATTTTGGGATTGAAAGATATTTGTGTTTATATTCTGAGCATTTGTTGCTTTGTAATTGTGAGGTTCGTGAGTTATTTTGCATAATTGTGAGAATTTTTTTTTTATATTTGTGAGATTTGTGATTGCAAATGTTGTTTCTGTGTGTTGTGAGTATTATAAGGTTTGGTAAGTGTAGTTGTAATCTATATCGTTAATAGTAAATTTTGTTTAGCGTTGCCTTTAGACGTAGGCATAGAGTTGGCTGAACCATATAAAATATTATTGTCTTCTATGGATGTTTTATTTGTTGTTCATATGAATAAACTTCCACTAGTCCCAAATCACAACAATTGATACTTTTGGGTCTGTTTGGGAATAGTTTATTTAACTTTTTGCTGAAAATGTTTTGCTAAAAATATGTTGAAGTATACTTGTACTTTGAAAAAATTTGAAAAAGTGAGAAAAGATGAGAAAAAAAATGAGGTTTCATAAATCTGTACATAAAAAATTAAAAAGCTAGTGCCAAACTCGCCCTTTAGGTAGCATGGAAGAGACAAAGATTATACTCAAGATCTCTTATTCTGATACCATATTAAATTACCGATTCACTTAAAAGTTTAAGTTATTAGGAGATTATAAATTTAATCATTTAACCACATAATTAATTTTTTTTTAAAAGAAGAAAAACAAGGCTTTTCATGATATGGCTTATTATTATTATTCTTATTAATATTGAAAGGCAAATGGTCATTGATGCGTGCATCTCATGCATGTATTCTAACTTCCCCTATTTTTGGTTGGGTGTTCCCAAAATAGGGCTAGATAGAATACACAGTTTTATAAAAACATGGAAAATGATAATTAAATTAATACACAGTACATCAAAACTGCATAAATGGCCTATATATTCAATTAGATAAGGTGCAAATTATATGTTTGTATTTTGAAATAATTTGAGGTTGGCTAACTAATGCCCTGTATAGCCAATTAGCCTTGCCACCAAATTCCATGATGTCTTACCTATCGATCGGTGCATAAATATGATGATCTTGGAAACAATTTGGATCATGTGGTGGCTGACTTCAATTCACGAGAAAATTGTCGATTTGTCAATTCAATATTCGAGGCTTGTTTCCCCACTTGCTTTCTGGCCATATGGGTTTCGCATTCCTTTAGTTGAGTCTACCGGATTGCAGTTCCTTTCGGACACAAATGAAAAATAAAAAGGAATGTGTACAAGAAAGGAAGAAGGCGAAAAAAAAATTTCGCTTCATGTTCGAAGTTGTATCAGGGAGAAAATGGGTAAATGCCCCTTTCAAAAAAACAATCTAGCATTTTGCCCCACTTTCCAAATTAATTAGGGAAATGCCCTTATTTTGAAACTCGATTTTCTCAAAATCGAGTTATAAAAAAAAAAAAATTTATGAAACCCTATAGTGGCGTTTTAAGGAGCCTATAGTGACGTTTTAAAGACCTATAGTGACGTTTTTTTAACTCAATTTCCCTTAAGTCAAGTTACATGCAATTTTTTTTCTTTTTTTTGCCTATAACTCGACTTTATAAAGATCGAGTTAAAAAACGCCAATATAGGTCCTTAAAACATCACTATAGGCTCCTTAAAAACGTCACTATAGGGCTTAACTCAATTTTGAGAAAATCGAGTTTCAAAAAAGGAACATTTCCCTAATTAGTTTGGGAAGTGGAGTAAATGCTGGATTGTTTTTTTGAAAGGGGCAAAAGCCAATTTTTTCCATTGTATGGGTGTATATATTTTCAGAAAAGTATTTTCTAGAAAGTTTTTTTTTTTTTTTTTTATAATAACCTTAAAATTAATTGAAAAATTAATTATTCACTTTTGTTCTTTAGCTTTCATAAGAGTGAGTCATTTCAATTTTATCTCACACTAAATTAAATAAAGGAAGTAAAGAAATTGTTTTTATGCAATGTGCGACATATATTTTTTATTTTCTTTTTTTGGTTAAAAAGAAATTAAAAATGATATTCCGTATTATTTGGTTGATATTAAAATATAAGGAAAAATCCTACTTAAAATGGTTAGTTCTAACAATATTCATGTCCCATGCATTATATATACAATCGTTTTCAATTTTTTTTTAAATCTTTACTGATTTTATATTTGAATTATATGGCCTCTCATTTTTGCAATGTTTGTCCTATCATACCAATAATGATTGTGAAATATGAAAACGATTAAGGATTAATACTTATCTAATAAGTATATAATTATTTGATTATTTTATTTTGAACATTTTAAAATTTTAACATGACTTTTTGGATCTTATTAAAATTTTATCATTAACAAAGACAAATCTTTTTTTGTGGGGCGAGGGGAAACAAATTTTTTTTTTTGGGTAAAAACCGATTGGTATCTTAGTCGACATTAAAATTTTTAGAAACATATTTTCTAGAAAGTTATCTTCTTTTTTTTTTTTTTTTGGTAATAACCTTAAAATGAATTGAAAAATTAATTATTAGCTTCCCTTCTTTAGCTTGGTATAAGAATCTGAGATAGAGTCATTTCAACTTTATCTCACACTAAGTTAAATATCTATTTTTTATTTTTTGGTAAAAAAGAAATGAAAAATGATACTCTGTATTATTTAGTTGATATTAAAATATTAGGAAAAATCCTATTTAAAATTTTTATTTCTTAACAACATTCATGTCCCATGCATTATATATACAATCATTTCAATTTTTTTTTTAACACTTTATTGATTGTTAATTCTTAACAATATTCATCTATTTTTGCAATGTTTGTTCTTTCATACCAATAATGATTGTGAAATATGAAAACGATTAAGGATTAATACTTATCTAATAAGTATAGAATTCTTGCATTATTTTCTTTTGAACATTTTTAAAATTTAACATGACTTTTTGGATCTTATTAAAATTATATCATTAACAAAGGCAAATATATTTTTTTGGCGGTAAACCTAAGGAAACAAAACTAGGTATATAAATAGAACTAATAAAACCTACCTTATTTTCCATGAGGTTTCTTTAGTGGTATTTTTTTTTTTTGTTTTTTGAGGAACTTTAGTCTGGTCTTTAACAATTAGAGAAACCATAAAATTTGAAGATAATTAAGCAAAAATCTTATGGAATGATGTCCATAATTTTTATCAAGTTGTAGTTACAGATTTTTTTTTTTAATAAAAATATTGCAAGTTTATTAAACTGTAAATAAACTAATAAAAGATTTGGGGTTCAATCTTTGCTTATATCAAAAATAGATTGGTATCTTAAATCTTGATCTGATAATAAAAAGGACAATCATTACAAGCGAATGCCATAAATTGAAACTCTATAAAAAAAAAATTCTTAGACCGCAATGTAGCTTTAAAAAGTAATGGTTCCCGTACAAATCTATCCTTCTGATGGGATTGTACAAATCTATGGTTTTTTTTTTTAGAGAGAATTTCAACTTATGGCGTCAACTCCTGATGATACTGATAGCTCATTATTATCAAACCAAGACATCAATTAATTTTTGGTGTAAATGGGGATTAAACCCCAGATCTCTTATATAATTATCAGAGACTTTACCAGTTGAGCTAACTGAAACCTACGTACAAATCTATGGTTAACATTGCATAACATAGTATATTAATCGCATAAGTCTTACCAAACAAATAAGACAATGTGTTTATTCATCTCTTGCACTTATGTGGGGGAGGTATTAGATTCGAGGAATTGACCTCTTTATTTTTTAATCAATTATAAAGTTTATAAACCACATTATTTACTACATAATATTATATAGTTGGGACTAATCGGGAGGGTCTTGGCAAGGAATCTGCATTTGTTAAAAACTTCAAATACGAATTCCAACAGGGATACTAATATATATATATATATATATATATATATTTGGTACTTATTAGAATGGTAATAATTTAATTAAGGATATGATTAATGGAATTCTTTAAAATATTTATTAATTGACTATTATTTTGAAATAGTTTTGATACCACTTCCGTAAAAAATATTAAAAAGTTGTCCATTCTATCGTTTCACTTCAAAAAAAAAAAGTCCAAAAAATTAATTTTTTTTATTTTTGTTTGTTCTTATAAAAAAATATTAAAAATATTTCTTAAATCAATATCGCTTTCAACCTTTTTCCATAATTTGAACTGTGTTATAATGATTGATAAGTCTCTTCTTCTTTTTTGGCTGAATGATTGATAAGTCTCTTCTACCTACCGAAAATTATGAACTATGCATGTTAGGCTCATAATCATGTTTCTTATTAATTTGTAATACCGCAGATGAGAAGGGAATCCTAGCTAAATAGTCAGCACTATAATCATTCATTCCTAGAAGGAACAAGATTTGTGGCTACGAGTCAAGCTTGATGAACCAGTGGGGGCCAATGTTTAATCAGTCTTAAATGATGTTAATTAGCCCCTGTAATGTGATGGTTTTGGGAGTTTACTTCAGGGAACACCATTTGAGAGACATTGTGGGCCCACAATATGCTTTGTGATCCTTCTGAAATTTACAGCTGTGATTGGAACTTGTCAATGCCTAAAACATTCACTAGGTGTCAAGTGGATGACCCTAAAGCCCATGTCTACTTCAGCCCATTCAATGGAAAATGACAAAAATTAGAATTAAAAAAATAATAAAAATGACGTATTTTATGTTAGACTAACATTATTGCCCATACAATGCACATTTATATGTTTATATATATAACTAGTTGGAAACCCGTGCAACGCATGGAAATTTACCTATTTATAATAGGCTAAAATAATTTTATAAATTTTAAATTGATTATGAAACTATACTATTGTGTGAATTGCTCCTGTCTTTTCGAGTTACAATTTGATGAATAAGCCATTGCTTGAACATGCAATGGGTTGCAGAAAATCTAGTTAACAAATTTAGATATTAAAAAAAAAATAACTAAAAAATTTTGATATTAAAACTTCCGAAAGGAAAAAAAAAATCAGAAAATTTACTGGCATTGCCTAGAAATTATTAAAACAAAACAAAATATATATGATTACCAAATAAAGAAATATAAGAGAAAGATATGTTACCTTCAATAGAATAATCCATAGTTATAACAATTGAAATTTGCCAAACTGTTTCAAATATTGCAAAAAATTGAACCCAAAAATTTAGATGGTCAAACTTTCAAAAGACAATAAAATTAAAAATCAAAAGATTCAGAACCTACAAATTATAAAAACAAAACAAAACATAAAAATAGTCATTATTGCGAGACAATTTCAGCAATGATGGAAAGCTTTTCTAAGTTTTTTTTTATCCAATTCTTCCTAATTGATGAAAAATTTGGTTTAAACATTGCCAAACACTTTGAAGGTGCAAATAATATAGGCTTCCAACATAGTCTTTAATTTATAAACAAAGAAGCATGACACCATAAGAGAAAACATAAGATAACGTATAGTGCATAGACCTTACTCCACAGCTGTGAAAAAATATCCACAAAAAAGGAATTGAAAACTTGTACAACAAATGCAATAAGCTACTTCTGATGTGAGACAACCTAACATACATCTCTGTAATGTAAAGCTTAAGGTTATATAATCTAAAATAATATAGAATATAGCATCTTTGAACCACACAAAAAGTTAGCAAACTTACTACAATACTTGTAGTTATACTATATAATGTAAAGTATTACTCCATCGCCAATGAAAGTCATGTAAAATCTCATGGGGCCTGGAAGAACAGACAGTCGCAAGATCACCTCCATCAGACACAAAACAAAAGCAAAAAAAAACTTATTCATAAAAAAGAGAAAAAGCAAGAGCAAGTGTACCAAAGAAATTTAGCTTAGGGTTTTCTCTCTTAGTGGAGACGGACAGAGGAGGTTGCTTTAGAGTTTTCAAAGATTTTTTCATATATATATATATATATATATAAGAGACTCCTGTTAGGACTCTCTCACTATTTAGTTTTAAAAATTTAAATTTTTTATAAATTAAAATGATGATGTGGAAAATTGTGGGAGTTTCAAAGGTTTCGGTTATATATATATATATATAGATAATAAGTGAAATTAAGAAAAATTTAAATTAAAAATCTAAACTAGAGTTTCAATTTTGCGCCATTTGTCATAAATTATTTATTCTTAAAGAGTTTTATTTCTTAATTTTAGAATCAAATATGGGACCACATCATAAATGTTCATTCAAATGAGTTATTAAGTACAAAAATCAAATAGTTTAGAATAAATAAATCTAAAAAAAAAAAAAAGTGCTTCACAATAATAAATAAACATGGACAATTTACATTTTATACTTAGTAATATCCTTACAAAATTTTTTAAAGAGTTAACAAAATATAAAAATGACTATCAATAGTATTTAAATTTTATATATATGAATTATATTTTGTATCTTATTGTATATTTTTAAGTGTATCCATGCATATGTATTAGGTTACAAGTTAGTTTTACTTAAAGATCAAAATGTAAATTACAAAGTTAGTCCCTATTATTTACACAATATCTCAATTTGATTCGTAATATTTTAATTATGTTAATTTGACCCATAACCTTTTTAGTGTTGTACTAATTTAGTCCCTGCCATTATCTCTTGGATAAAAAAGCTAATGTGTCAAATGAAATAATAAAAAAATATTTTTCATGTCACGTCATCTACTAAATGTATTGCCACATTAATTAAAAAAAACCCAGATTAAGTACCTGTTTGGATTTGGCGTTTAGCACATCTGTGTTTTAAAATCTTTTTTTTTCTTTTTTTTTTTCAAGCATCAACATCTGACTTTTCTCCTGTGAATAGTGCATCCGTGCATTGTTTACAGGTCCCAAAAACTTCACTTTTTAACCATTTTTTCATTAAAAGTTGGTCCCACGACATATTTACACATTTAAAAATTATTTTACTACGGTGTTTTCAGTTTCAGTAAAAATAAGCTGTATCCAAACAGGCCCTAAAACTAAGACGCATGACCACCAAGATCCTCTCTCTCTCTCTCTCTCTCTAATCACCATTGTTGCAGCAAAAGTGGGAGAAATTATAGAGTCCTCTAGTGAACCACGTCATTTGTCTACTATTCCACTAAAAAATTTCCACTTGTTTAAAATTGCTGAGTCAGTAATTAATTTCCGTTTAAAAAAAAATTCTAACTAACAATTTTAAATATATGAAAGTTTTTTAGTGAAATGATGGACCACATCACTTGTCCACTACGTAGAACTTATAATTTCTCCAAAAGTGGGAAAGTGGTTGATATTGGTCAAGCATCCTTTATTACAGTACTTAATTAATGTCATATCAAACTCAAATTTTTCCATTGACTTGGCACCTATAGTTTAGATTTATTGGCTCAAGGTTTCCACGAGCTTGTATGTGTTATCATGGAATTAGCTGGAAAGCCTAATATTGCAAACTATTTCCCAGTACTTTGTTTAATTAACCCACAAGGTGCACGGCGAAGGATGACGATTTATTATGGCAAATTGATCAAGATTTTTGAAGGTATCATCAATGAACAATTACTAAGAACTTCATTAGAGGTTTCTAAGGCAGGAAATGATTTACTTGATTCCTTCCTAAATCTCGTTGAAGAAGATAATTTGGAATTGAGCTGCCACGATTTCAAATATATGCTTCTGGTAATTGAGAATTGACCACTTTTTTTTTCTTTCTTTTTTCTTTTTTTAATAACCGAGGTGGCAATATAGTGGGCAAATGATATGGCATGAAAAATAAGTTTTTATTATTTTATTTGACAGATCAACTTTTTCCATCTAAATGGTAACGGCATGAACTAAATTGACAAAGCAGTAAAAAGGTCGGGGACCAAATTGACACAATTGAAAGGTTAGGAACCTAATTAAGATATGATATAAAGGATAGGGACCCACTTTGTAATTTAGCCAAGATCAAAATTAAACAAAAGAAAATACTTTGATAATATAATCCAAATTGAATAAAAATAAAAGAACAAAAATTATTTGAGTGATATAAAGAAAATACGTTGTGTGAGTGAGTATTAATCAAAACCAGCAATTATAATAGTTTATATTGATGAATTTAATTGAGTTTTAATTGAAGTAGTATTTTAAATTTCTTAAAATTTTGTATAGACACCCTATTTTGCAACCATTAAAAATATTATTTTGAGCAATATAATTAATATCCAATGTTAAATGATCATTTTACATAAAGATAAAAATTCTGCAATTGACTCAAGGTTAAAGTCAATTTCATAATAGGTCATCATGGAATTTAATGGCATAGTCCTTCATGAAAGGACTTAATTAGACAATTTTCATTAATTTTGTAGGCAAACTTTTAGGTATTTCTTAGCGAAAACTGGTATGTATTCATAAATTTGCTTTAAAAAATAATAAAAAATTAAAAAAAATTCAAATGCACTTGAATATTAGACCATTCTTTTCATGAAAAAAAAAATGTAAGTGAAGCATGGTAAGTAAACTAGGCCAATCAAAAAATAAAGAGAGATCTTGAAATACCAATCCAACTTTGTGGATCACGCTACAGTAATGTTCTTCACTACTTGTACAAACAACAAGAAGTAGGAACTAAAAAATATATGGCTGTAAACACTACAAACATTTTTATGGAAACAGGCTAAGCAAGGAAACATTAATCATGGTCCCAATTAAAAATACAAAAATGCAGATATAATTTGGCAACCTAGTTGCACAAAGAACTGCCCACTCATTAGCACATTGATTCCAGAAAATCTGATCTAAGCTGTTGTCTTTAATATCTAATACATCATTCAGTGAACTACAAACTGCTAACTTCATAAGTGCTAGAAGTGCCAGTGTTATTGCACAATATATTAATTGTAGATAACAATGACCAATTGTATATGCTGAATTATCTTGACCCTGCATACAAAATGGCATATGGCTGCATATATTGCTGTATATCTCTCATTTAACATTCACAAGACTTTAATCAGCAAGAAACTTGAAAAAATAGTTACTTTTTATCTGTATATAACGTCAATGACAACTTTCAGCAGAGGTTTAAACTATGACATTCTTCTCAAGAATGGTTGCTTCACCATAATACCTAAATTTCCCCCTAACACAAAGCTCAGGCAAAAACTTTGAGGCATTGCAGGGTCTAATGAGAAATCAGAGATAACCTAAAAATGAGTAAAATAAGAAAAAGAGCTAAGATATCATATCAGCTTCAGATGATTTGTACACCAAAGAGCCTAAAACACGGCTTTTCAGTTTCATGTGTTGGTTTGGGTCCCTTAAGTTCTTTTTCCTCTCCAAGTTTATGGTCAATTTGAGGGCTTACTCCAAGTTTCAGGTCCAGTTGAATACCAACATATTGGTTAGCCTGTTCAACCAAGCTGCCGCAGTTGTCGCTACTGTTAACATCAATCATGTTGAATGAACGAGCGTCATTTGTTGCTTCTTGGCACTCACACAAGTAGAAACTAATAGTGTCGTTAGCCTTCAATTTCTTTTCCTTCACAAACCTATTCCAACCCCTTGTAAAGACAAAACTCTGGCTGCTCTTCCAATAGCAGTAGCGGAATTTCCATGACCTCATCATCCTGTCATAGAAAATTAGCTGCACAGCTTCCTTGTTGCCTCCTCCTTCGTTGTCTTCTGCAGTTTCAGAAATACATGGGAAGTACTTGACAGCATATTTCTTAGGGATGACAAGTCTATTTAGACTACCAACATCACTTGGCGTAAGCTCCTTTTGAAAAAGTTGTTTACATGATAGTCCTCCTTTGCTTTGCACCCTACCCAAGTTCAAATCAACTGTTTCCACAATATGTGAATGTGTCCTTAGGAAATCTTCAAATTTGGATTGATAGGAACCCTCCTTTATCATGTTGAGCACAGCTTCAGTACTATATAGATTTTGAAAGCTTGGCTCTTCAACAGTGATATCTGTCCAAGGGAAATTTCTTTGGGAATCTCCACTCCTAAGCTTGATAGCAGCACTATCATAAGCCATGGCTGCTTCTTTCCCAGTCTTGAAAGTCCCCAGCCAAATGCGCCGGTGATTGGCATATATTTGTGCACCCCAGTGCCCATTTTGCTGTGGTACAACACCTTTGAATTTAGAAGATGCATTGCTACCATGCCTTGCACGTTTGCTTTCAGGAAAAGGGTAAGTGGTGCTGCTTGAATCAGAATCCTCTGCAGCTGCATTGACTCCACCATTTGAAATCATGCTTAACATGTCATCTTCCATTGTAATCCTGCATGCATAAAATTTCACGATGGAGACTTATACTTTCATTACAACTAAAAGAGATATTTGCTAACAAATGAAACTCATCTTTATCAGTACCAATTATCACATGAAACATATTTTCTTTTCCTTAAAAAATAAGTGGTAATAAATGAAACAATTCATAGCTTCAGTAGAATTACATGAAACAAACTTTAACATCTCCGGTAGCAAAACAAGACAAGAACACGGTGCGCCACCGCTTCCCATTCTCTTTCCCCCACTCATCTCCACTGGTGTCAATTTTAGCCTTGACAGTGCCTTCCGTTCTCTCAACTTCAACCAACTCACTATTTCTCATTGGTGCATCACTCTCCTTTGAACATGACCAAAACATCTCAAATTGAGACTCCCTCATCATTTCATCAGTAAGGACCACCCTCATCTTTAAAAGGATTTCCCCATTTTGAGCTTATCTTTCCTTGTACTTCCACATATCCATTTACACATTTTCATTTCAACCACACATTTTATGCATATGTTTTCTTAACAGTCTAATATTCAGTACCATAGAGCATAGTCAGTCTTTTTCTTTGATAAGTAATAAAATTTTCTTAATAGAATAGGTTACTTCACGCTTAAGATGAGGAGCACTTCGTAATCTAAAATAATTACAAAAGAGAATTTAAGTGATTCTATGAAATCCATAAGGGTGTTGCTATTTGTAATACCCCATGCATGAGACCAATTAAACAAAGTTCAAATCAACAATGATTCCAAGTGATTCTTTGATATGTCTGCATCTTCAAAATCTCCTTCCACAATAGCCAAATCAAACATAACAGGACAAAGTTCCATATATCAGATAAGTCCTCACAAACCATCTCCTCCACTGGAACAAAAGGCCAGCAATCCTTGCTAACACCCATTGGATCCCAAAAGTTCTAAATACCAGGCTCCACAAGTCTTAGGCTATATCACAATGAACCAAAAAATGGTCTACTGTCTCTCGACTATAATGGCACATGCAACACCATCCAACTAAGACAAATCCTAGCTTGAAAATATTAACACAAGTAAGAATCTTCTCCCATGTTGTTCTCCAAACAAAGAATGAGACCTTCTTAGGGGCCTACACCAAATACTTTTCTAGGGGAAAGAGTTAGCCAATGCATCTCTAATAGCTTCATAATAGGAGAAATGCTAAAGCAACTGCTCCCTCTCAATTTCCATATCAACCTGTCACACAACTCACACCCCCCAGTCCTGTCCTAGGGACATTGGAGTATCTACAAAAGAACAGATTGAGTTCAATCCTCAATCTTGAAAGTGTCTGTAAAATCTAACGTTTTAGATTCGACCTTCCCCACCTACCAGGCTATATCCAAGACTGAATGGACTGAGGCATTCGGATCAAGCATACATGCAAGAAAACATACAGGTGAGGGTACAACTCTTTTAGAGAATGACTCCTACACCATACATCATGACAAAACCTTAAATGAGTGTCAACCCTCACCTCCAAATACACAATGCTGCAAAGTGTCCAATCTTATAAATTTTTCCTTTTAAATATGTATTCTATGGTCACACAATGCTCACAATGCACTTCTCCACTTCATCCCCCATGCACTTAATTATTCTATGGTTCACACCCTCTTCTATCTTTCCATTTTTATGAATTATCGATCTCACTCTTTGATATCTCTTGCCGTCTTATAGCTCTTTCCTCTTTGTTTCAACTTCACTAAACTTTCATTCCACCATTTCCATGTAATTTGGTTTAGTCCTATTGAAACGAGTTCTAAACATCTCACCAAATTTCTAACTTGACATCAGCTCCAAGTCTTGTTTCATCCACAAAAACTAACATTTGCAATAGGCAGACATCAAAGGACTTCCTCTTGAATCTACGTCTAATTTCATCCACTAAACTATCATTTGCAAAAAGCATACATCAAGACTTCCCATTGAATCAATTTGGTGAGCTCATCCATCACTAGTGCATAAAGAAGACAAAAGTGAAGTTTCCTCTATGGATTTAAGGGGAATGAAGAAACACATAATTTTTCTTACGTTTTTCCAGTATAATACCTTTTTTTGGTAAGCTATAAAAAATCATAATGCAATTTTAAAAAAAAATTATGACAGCCATGGAGACAATAATTTTGTTACTTTGTCTTTGCTCCAAACTGGTGCAATAATTATTGTTGTAAAAGAAATACAACTAGAGATCCATACCTAGTTAGTACACATTCAATAAGGAACCAAAAACACATTGTACAATGTCCTACAAATCCAAATCTAAACAACCCTCACAAGCTCCCTCAAATCCCTAACATCAGTGTCAAGGAAACAAGCATTGTGTTGCAATGTCCTTAAACTATTAGGTTGATTCTACTACTATCTGTCATGATTTATGAAAAATTAAACACATCAATGTGATGACTTAAAAGGAATAATCACCACTTATATAGCCTAGATTGTTCAAGTGCATATCCGATGTAAGACTTAGTAGACATCTACTTCTCACCATCCAAATCTTTGGGACCCTTTATCAAAAATGGTATCATAGCTTCAAACAATTATGTATTTAGACATTAATTTTCATAAAGCTTAAAGACCATTTTCACATATGAAGTAATTCGGAAATCTGCTGCAATTCATTACATACTTAAGATGCATATTCTGGATCCTTTAATAAAAATTCTTTGATTTTTTTTTTTTTTTTTTTTTTATCTTTTAAAAAATTATGGATATAAAGGAGGCAGGGGAATTCTACAGAATAGAAGAAACTAGCTTCAGTACTATAAGACATACAAAAGACAGTTACACCAACTGCGTGGGGTTAGGTGACTTAGGTCTACGCAAAATATGAAAAGACATCAGACTCTATAAAGCTGTACCTCAAACATTGGTGGGCTAGTCTGTGATGATTCTATAAAGCTGTACCTCAAATATTAGTAACGCATTTCTAGGAAGGTTACTATAATCCAGATAACCTTAAAAAGATCAATAATTGACATCAACTACTGAATTAACATTCCACTTCAGGCAGGACAGCTGGTTGTCTTGCCAAATTAGTATGTTGACTTTTGAGTCAACTTTCACGCCTTCCCATGAAATATTGCATCATATATTCAGCCTACAAGTGAATAGTACCACGTTCATACTAATAAAGACAGCAATTGGGGGTACAATCATAGTTAGAGTTGTGAATTGGCTAGATGGAGTAAATCCAAGTTTTGGCACATCTAAAAACAAGAAATAAAAACAACGCATATTTTTAGTGCGATGGTCACTCCATAAACATAAATGTTTGTTAAGTGTGGAGGCAAGGGTTGGGGTTCAAGTCTTCAGAAGGGAGACTCACACATATAAACACTTAAATTAGCCTAGAGTAAAATTTCTATCTTGTATAAAAAAAAAAATAAAAAAAAACATTGGACAACTTTGCATAGAGAAAACTTGAACATTAAAGAACTGATGTAGGAGAGGACCAACCCCCCCCCCCCCCCCCCAAAAAAACAAAAAAAGTATTTCTACAACTAATTTTTATCACTTGTAATATGTTAGAGATGAGAAAAAAACAATATAGAGAAGTGGAAGAGAATAACATATGGATTACGCGGTTCAGCTTGATAGCTTATGTCCACAAAGGAAGATTTTAGCAACTACATCTTACTTTGATAAACTCATCTATTATAGTGAATCCATAGTAGGGTATATATACGAGATAGGGTTAGTCCTAAATGGGATTACAATATATTGGGCCTCAGGGTACATTACATTAACATAAACTCAATCATATAGGTCTAGCTTGGAACATATACACACTATGAAAAGTTATGAGCAAGAGAAGACTGAAATGTGCCTAAAACATTCAAAATAGAATATGAACTGATTGAAATTGAAGTTGAACCGACCGAAACTTGGCCAAACCGACCAAATAGAAGCTGAACCAACCAAAATTGAAGCTAAATCGATCAAAAAGCAAGATGACCTGGCCGTAACTAATCAAAACCAAACATAGGCTTTATCCGGGTTAGGTTATCCTTATCATGGATAAGGGACAACCAACTACCTATACCTATACAGCCAAATATCTACCAAACAACCTTTATCCCTATCCATGATTAAGTTATCCTTATTAATATAGGGATTAGCCCACACCATCAACCATAAAGGGGTTTTCCATGTGTACTTCAACCAACAACTACATAGGCGAACTCAGAACTCGCTAGCAACCACTACTCGGCTGACCACAATGACCAGAGAAGCACCATAGAGAACAATTTAGATCAAGAAAAAACCACAGAAGGGTACTAGATCTGACAAGACACATCGGCACTACAACTAAGGAGTATTGGATTTGCAAAGAGAAGTCAAAATACATTGAATATAACAACCCACAAAAACCACCAAGAATGATCAAGATCAAGGAAAAACCTCCATCACTGAAAAACCACTAGGATACACCGAAGTATGCCATGAACTACAACAACCGACATCTACCCACCCACCATCGAGGCAAATTTAGATCTTCCAACCAACCACCAAGAACTAAGAAAATCAAAAACACATACTTAGTTAACCATCGAGAACAAAAACTCCCAAGAACGACGACTTGGATCTATGTTTCTACTTACACAAGTTAAGCAACTAGTGACAATTACTGTGGGGGAGGTGCGTGAAGATACCTGAAATTCCAATAGTCTTCATGCACCTTCCAACAATATTTAATTGAAGGTGATCAGAGATGGCTCTGATACCATGCTAAGAACAATAATAAAATAATGTAGAGAAGCGAAAGTAGAAAGAGAGAATACCATAAGGGTTACGTGGTTTGACCTAATAGCTTATGTCCAAAGATCAGTCCTTAGCAACCACATTTTTACTATGATAAACTCATTTGTTACAATGAAACCTTAGTACCCTTAGCAAGGTATATATAGGAGTTAGTTAGCCCTACAAGGGCTTACAATATATTGGACCTCCTAAGCCATTGCATTAACATGAACCCAATATCTTGAACATAATCAACATGTATGCATAATATCATATGTTAGAAATGATAAACTATCATTTGTCCCAAAACCTTAAACTGTTAGTAAAGAGTGAATTAAGAATTTAACCATTATTCTAACATTCTCCCTCGTGTGGACCTAGACTCCCTCTTAATAAGTGGAGTTTAACACATGAGATTACATTTTAAATAGAAGGTGGAGTGGAGATAGCTTTGAACTAAAGAAACTTTATTAGAAAATAGTAAATTTAATCATTTAACCATGATTATAACAAGAAACATCTTAAAAACATAGCCATAAATAAATAGAATCAGCTCCTTAAAAAAAAAAAAAAAAAAAAAATTGACTAGCCTAGCCTAACTACTACAATTTAAAACTTGAAAAGCTTCTTATTTAAAACTGGATCTTGAAGGAAGCAATACAGTCTCGCTATGCTATTCCAGTTGTTCAATGAAGATGACAAAAAAAGTGTCTAAAGACATAAATCAAAATGAACCATGCAATAGCAACCATTTTTAAAATCTTTATTCATCTTAGGCGTGATCCAAAAAGGCACAAACTTAATACCAAAACGATCTTTTTACCTTAATTTTTATTGATAATGCCAATGAGCTCCAACTTTAATGACATCTCCCCTTGTAAGAGAAAATGGACAGTGAGATCATGGATCTAAGACACGACGGGAATGCGTATAACTTACCAATAAAAAGATATTTTTTTAATAAATACTTACATTAAAAATCACCTTAGTAATAGAAGATTAAAAAATTAGCAAACAATCATGCAATTGAGCCTCAAGATGGAGAGCCTTTCCCTACTATTACAACGAGCATACTATAAAAAAAATGATATTTCAGGCCGGAAAGAATACAAAAAGGCAAGGAAAACCATAAATATCCTGATTTATGAACCGTAAAAGTAAGACACCCAGCCTGTTGTCTTGTTATGTTACTTTAGATGAGTTCATTAAGCCTCTCTATGCATGGATAAAATTGTAAAAGGAAATTGTTTGCATCTGAAGAAATAATTCATAAAAATGTAAAAATTCTAGGAACATTTGGGTCAATATCAGACGCTTCTCTGTATCTAGGATTCACAAGTCTCAAACTTGTTTACACCCATCAAAACCTTGTTTATGATCAAACATGAAACCTGTCTAAACTACCAAACTTTGCATCTACATTCTCTGCAATCATAGGAACCAGAGAACTCTGAAGCAAATTTTGATTTTGATTTTTTTTTTTTTTACTAAATGAAGATCCAAGTTAGATAAACTGGCCCCCACTTAAGTGTTATAAATTTCAAGTTGAATAGTTGACCCAAAATCATTGCAATATGGTTGAGTCAATTAGAAATTCAAAATTATTACAACAATGAAGGCCATATTCTTAAACAAAAACTTAGACCACATGAGGGGCTATCACTGAAACAATGATCTAGCTAGTTGGATAGCAAAGAAAGATAACATAAGAATATCAAATGCTGTGTGTGTGTGTGTGTGTGAGAGAGAGAGAGAGAGAGAGAGAGAATGTTTTGTGAAGATCTTTAAGGCTTAAGGCTAAGGGGATTATCCATGCAACATATCATCTTGTTCATAAAAGCTACTTTTTGGAAACAATGTTGGCTCTGCCTCATTGAATTAATCAAGGCCATGAAAGATTTACACAAAACAAGTTAGCATTTAACTGGGAAAAAAAACCACAAGAGTAAGGCAAGGCACTATTACCTAAATTTTAACTTTTTGCCCACATTCCATAAGACAATTCTAGCTGAATCACAACAGTTCTACATCATATATATTGCTGCTCATATGTAGCAATAGACATCGTTCAAATTCAGAAATAGTATACCAAACTACTCTGAAATATTTACAAAATCAAACAATCTATGAATTCGAAAAAAAAAAAAAAAAAAAAAAAGAGAGCAAGAATGGATAATGCCAAAAGCAGTCATCCAGTCATACAAACATCTCAACATCGACTGTTTAATAATATGATTAGGATGTTCTACAACATCTACATTTTGCTATGACACTCCACTAGCTTATGCACATAACACATCAAGGAACTACATTCAAATCTTAGTACTCCTATGTTGATGGTATCTCCCTTGATAACATTTAAGCATTTTAGTCTCCCTTTTTTTCTTTTTTTCTTTTTCTTTTGATGAATATTTTACTAGAAAGAGATGAAAGTCATACATACAAGCAGTATACATAGAGCTCTAGTAAAGAATCACACATTAAGATTCAAATAATCAAAAAAGTCATAAAAAGCAAAGGACATGGACACTTACAAAACCAGTAAACACTTGTATAATGACTACAAAAATAAAGATTTTAGCTCAAGAAGAGAAAACACAATGCTATTAAATGAGCAGGAGCCTAGCTACCAACCTGAGGCACCAATCAAGAAAGTCATATAGAGAGGTTAGACTTAGTTTAAAAATTAAAAAAAAAAAAAAAAAAAAAAAAAAAATCTTTTAGCTCTAAACTAGGCTCTCATGATTTTGAATTTGAGAAGCCTATATTATAATAAGCTGATTGAACGAGGAAAGAAACCCCTTATTTCCATTCTTAGATAAATGGTGATCTCTAATCATTGAACCGTATCCAAGCTTTGTGGCTAGTTTGGCCTCTATTGAGCTTCCATGCTATTGGCTTTATCCACAACTTGGCTTTGCTATCACTCTTGACTATGACTAGTAGAGAGTTTGTGAAATTGTCTCACTAGAAAAGAAAGGTTGATTAGTTAGGTTCAGGAAAATATTCATTAGGAAGAAAAGTATAGAGTTTGTGAAGTTGTTCCACCAGAAGAGACAGGCTGGTTAGTTAGGTTAAGGAAAATATTGATTGGGAATAAAGAATTAGGATTATTGTCAAGAGTCTTGTACCTCAACTGGCACCTCTTAATGTTTTGATGGATATATTCAGGGTTTAAATCCTCTCACCCCTTAATTAACAAAATAATTAATTAATTTGAGGAGACTCCAATTGACTAGTAAATATAACATATGGGGATACTACTAAACTCACAAGTTAAGTCTTTGGGTTTTTTTTTTCACTAGCGCACCATCCATGGGCCACTTGTTTGTCATTCTTGGGAACCACATGTCAGCCATGCACATTCATCCATGGGAACCTTGCATGCACTATTCTTTTTTACATAGCACCATTGGTAATACTATTTTGTTGGGCATTTTTTCCAAAATCATCTTTGTGTGGGCCTTATGGGCTCATATATTGTGTGGGCTCCAAGTTCACACACCTTGTTCCTACCCGAATTGCAAAGAAACCCTAAAAACCTTTCCACCTCACCACACACCACCTTGGGCTCTTATACTAATTGCATTGTTAAGAAAAAGGCTTCCTTTTAAGGGAAGACTAACCGAAGTGCCACAAGTGACTTGGTTGAGAGCTTATATGTGAAGGGGGAGATTTGTTGATATTCATGTGTGAGTGGTGTGGCTAGCTAAGACATAAAAGTCTCGTATTGGATAATAAAAACAATAGCGTGTAGTTAACATAACATAATTGGAGCTAAACCCATTGGCTTAAGCTTTTGGGTCAAGTGGCATCCCTATATGGTATATTTACTACACCATTGACCTATCCCTAAAGTGTTATTTCCACAACATTAGGTTTTTCTCTATATACTAATAAATGTGTGACTACTCTCTCTCTCTCCATATTTTCCACATAAACGTGTGATTCTTTGTGTGGAAAATATGGAGAGAGCACATCAAAGAAACATTAAGGGACCTACAGTGAAGACTGAAGTAAAATTCAACAAGAATAAGAAAATGATGCCAATTTTGTAAGGCTAATATAGATGGCAAATCTATATTTTTATTGAAGTTAGTGGGGGTATGAGTTGGCTACCCCATTCTCAAACTAATATAACACATAATTTCCTCATGCTACATGTTCTTCTTTTCCTGCATTTATTAAATATATTATTATAAACTAGGGTAGCCAATTCAGAATGAGGTATATATAGTTGGAAGTGGTGAAGCAAAATGAGCTACATCCTAGCAAAAGGTTATTCCCTTGACAGATAATTCAGACTTATGTTTGAGCATTGACCATGTAAAAGAGGAATGACTGAATCATATGTGTGTGTGTGTGTGTATCAAAACCCATGTATATAGCATACACCCACATAAATCTATCAATTCAACCTAAGCTGACCGACAAAACTATCAACTTTCTTGAGAATCAAAACTAAGGATTTATCCTACCCCAGCCCTTTGTCCCCCTAACTACAGCTTAGTAATGGCCTAACCCAATAATGTAGTAGGTGGAATTAATATGCAGGCACGTTTTCAATCCTCGGGGTTAGATTGCTCTTGCTACCAACAAAATCAATCTGCCACTTGCATGCCTAACTTTAAATAAACATAGGGCTCCCTTAAAATTAGTATCCTGAATGTCTGCTTTCTCACTTATCACACTGTGCTCCAATAAGCAAATTAAGTTCTGCACAAACTGACCAATTTTGTTCTCATGTGGCACTTGCTTACAAAAAACTTATATGATGTTTTTATATTGAATATACAAAGCAGATGACATGCAAAATTCAGATTGAAGTGTTGAACCCAATTTGTATGTGTTGTCCAAGTTCAACTTGAAGACTAATATCTATGGAGATTAGTTTGCCAGTTTTATGACTTTCGCTTAGAAACATTACAATTCAACCAGATCATCTATAGATGATTTACTGCATCCTGAAACCTCTATTCCAGTATCAAATCATGATAACAATTGTACATGAAGAAGTGGGACAAAAAACTTCCTAGTTCCAGCTCACAATCTTTAAAAAATATATCTACAAATTACAATACAAATTTATTTCTTACAGTTCTAAGTAGTGCTTTAAAAAAAGAAAAGAAAAAAAGCCCACGTGTCATAATAGTATGGAAATTTCTAAGGCCTAAGTTTAACTTGAAGACTAATTGTACAATTCAGGTTGAAGTGTTGAACCCAGTTTGTATATGTTGTCTAAGTTTAACTTGGAGACCAATATCTATGGATATTATTTTGTGAGTTTTATGACTTATGCTTAGAAACATTAGAATTTAATCATACCATCTACAGATGATTTATTGCATACCTAAACCTCTACTCAAGTATCAAATCATGATAACAATTCTACATGCAAAAGTGGGACATGAAACTTCCTAGGTGTTGTTAAAAGTGCACTTAGGCTCAATTAAAGCTCAAAGCCCCAAGGTATAAGCACTTTGCTTGGCCAAAGTGAAGCTCATTTCAAGAAGCACATCTTAGGCACACTTTTTTGGTGCTTTTTGAAGAAGCTAAGACGTTTTTTTGGCGGCTTTTGAAGAAACACCAAAGTATGCCTAGGCAATCTATTTTATTTTATTACAAAAAATATAATTAATAAAATTAGTTGCTTGATCTTGAAGGAAATAACATGGACCATTGATTTATTATACAAGCACTATTCTTAAAGTGGTATATTTTACATATATATATATATATATATATATTTACATGTTAAAAGATATGAACAAGGCTAATTACTATTCTTTCTTATTATTTTTGGTATTTTCCTTTTAGATGTATTTGATTGAACTTTGAAGAACCAAATAAATCATTTATCATAACTATCATGGTTACATATATTTATAAAGTACTAGAGAATTATATAAAATGTTATGTTTATCATATAGTCCATTGATGGTTTGTATTCTTTTCAGTGCAGTGACTTTACTATCATAAATTCATTGCACTTTTATTATCAATAAAGATTGTTATTACCTATCAAGAAAAAAAGTCCATTGATGGTTGTTTTCAATTTACTATATAAAAATTTTAAGAAACTGAAATAATTTAAATAAAATTAGAACCTACAAACGTCATAAAATTACACTTAACTAATAGGCAAATTTTTTTTTTTAAATTGAGTTTTTATTTTATTTTTATTATATGTCATGAATATTTCTACAAGAGGGTATAAGATATTATATTTGAAAAATGTGCACTTTACTTCAATCTAGCTCAAATTATTTTTAAAAATATATCTACAAAATACAATAGTTTTTTTTTTTTTTTATATATATATAGATTTAAGTAGTGCTTTTAAAAAGTCTTAAAACTAAAAAGTTATGATAATAGTTCAAAAAAATTCTAAGTCCTAGCCACATAGTAATTGGTCTCTTATGTAGCCAAAAATACGAAGGTAATAGATTTGCATACAAGGGAATGAGATAAATGACTACAAACGATACTCATAAGAAGAAATTGTAGATCTTTAAGTAACATCTTGGGAGGAAAAAAATTGAATACTTTTTATGCTAGGTTGATCTAACATAGAAGCTATTTTCATACCCAGACACCTAACGGAAAAATATGGAGACACCCATAAAAATATGGAGAGACCCATAAAGATCTTTATACGGTTTTCATTGACCTAGAGAAAGCATCTGATAGGGCCTTTAAATAGGTAATGTGGTGGATTTTGGAATATAAAAGACTTCCTCTAAGATAAATAAGTGAAAATATTCGAAATGAGAAATTCGTTTGAAGATAGAAGTGTCCCATAACATTGAAAAGATGATGATAGAGTCACTTAAGATGGTTTGGTCATATTCAGATGAGAGCAATTAATGCCTAAATATGAAAGAGTGAGTTGATTCAAATTCAACGAAAAAAGGTAATAGGAAGCCCAAAAATAACATTAACATATCAATTAAGAAAACAACAGTGAGTATGAATTTAAATAAAACAGAAGAAAAAAAAAATAGTGATTGAGCTTATCTCATTTGTTGAAGATCCATAGTCAACTCCAAAATTTTGGGATTAAGGCTTGATTGTTGTTGTTTTTGTTCATGTGTCACCAAAGATTCATTACTTGGGCGAGTCATTTACTTGATTTATATAATTTTATTACTTATCAAAAAAAAGAAAAAAAAAAAAAAAACAATGGCACCATGGTACAGGCAGAAGTGGGACTTGGAACTTCCTAGCTCTAGCTAAAACTGATTAAAACATATATTATATTTTTCTGTCATAAACTACAAAAATACAGTTCAGATTTATTTCTTGTTCCTGTAGTTCTTTTAGAAAGTTGAAAACCACAAAGTTGTGATAATAGTTCAGCAATGTCTAAGGCCTACCAACATAGATATTGACCTTTTATATAGCCAACAACACCAAGGTAATAGTCGTGTGTGCAAGAAACTGTGGACAAAGACCACAAATGATACTAATAAGAAGAAATTGTAGGTCTTCAAACAACAACATTTTGGAAGGATAAAAATAAACAAAAAGGTAAACTAATCATTTAGATCTCTATGTTCAGCCTCAATATACAGAAAATACTTGAGGGTACACTTGGAAGATGTCGATCAATCATCAGGACACTGGACATGAATTGAAACATCTTGAATTCATCACTGATAATTTGGCCAAAAATTACATCTAAATGAAACTATTGCAATAGGCCGGAAATAAGCTGGTTGAAACAAATGAAGGCTATATAGCCTGAGGAGAAATTAAACAAGGTTTTTGCCGATGATCTAAGACAAGAAAAATCATGCGTGCATCAATCCATCCTGAGGTCAAGTTAAGTATGAATAAGCAGCTCGCTTCCTCAATGCAGTACAGGCAGCATCAGAAAGTGTCAATGACTTCAAGATATGTTGCTTAAAAAATTATTACCTCCAATTTTAATGACTTTCTTTTTTTTTTTCTTTTTTTTTTTTAATACAAGATAAAATATCTACTCTAGCCTAATCTAGGTATATATATATATATATATATATGTGAAACTCCCTCCTGAAAACTTGAACCCTGACCCTTGCCCCCAACTCCTACCTAATGTTAATGACTTGTTTTAAAGAACATTGAATTAATATTACAAATTGTTTTTTGCCAACGCTATATTATTGGTGATGTACTTCGCATTAAATTTAGCCAAAATCCCTATGATGTGTATCTAATTGAACCATAAGCTATATGATTCAGTGCCAAAACTTAGCACAAGGTGGAAATATCAGACATTCAAAGCAAGCCAACTTAGTGTTTACGAAGTGAAAAAGACACCAGATACATAAACTATGATCACTTAAACGGCTTACCACAAGAGTTCTTTAAAAAAAAAGCTTAAATATGGCTGTAAAAGACATACCCACAACATCTTAAAGATTGCCTAAAACAAATATTCGTCAATCCAATTACCTCCTTGGGAAAAATTAATTCAATTATTAAGAAGATGAAATTGATTTTCCTCTCTTGTGTCAGATTAGGAAGACGAAAGTGATTAATGATATCTTATAATCTATTTCCACAAAATAAGCTAGGCAACGGATTCTGTGAACTAAAAACTAATCCCTAATATAATTTCCACAAACAATTAGAAGAATACCTCAAAGAAAAATGAAACTATGTTAAAGCACTAAATAAATGTAGAGGAAACTAAATCAGAATCTAGGACCAAAATTAAATTTTCTTTATCACAAGTTCAAAAAAGGGCATCTCATGTTGAACTAATCTTAATGCAAAACCAGTTACTTAATCCTACTTTGATGCTAAACTGCTTCAAATCAACTCATATTCCTTTCTAGGTATGAATTCCTCATAATCATATAGTCCATAAATATGAATCTCAGCACACAGAGAAACAGTTAATGACAAAAAATAAAGAACACCCATAGAAATAAATACATAAAATTAAAACGATAAGTGAAAGAAATAAATTAGCAAACTAAAACTAATTCACAAGATTGGAATTAAAACGGTTACCTGAGTGATTAACCTTCTACAAAGAGAAGCTGTAGTTTGACCCCCAATACGAAGCAATAATAAGAACTATAAAATAAAAACAAACAATTAAAGACCTATGTATTTTGTACTCAAAACAAATAATCAAAACCGCTCTCCTTGGTGAAGAAGAAAGTATCTTCATAATAAAGGTAATAAAATAAAATCAAGGAAAATCTGCAAATTGCATTAATTACTGAGCCAAATAAGGAATATACCTCTCGAAAACCTTGACTCATGGCACTGTGGTAGTACATATCTGTTGAGAAGCCAAAACAGTAATTCTTTGCCATATTTAGCAGTGTTTGCACCAACCCACCATCAAAAAGACTCCTCCTTTGCAAGTCAACTCGAAATTCTACCAGACCAAGGCCAATAGATGGTCGAAATCAACCAAAAAATTTCTACAAAACCATAAAATCATTGGGGTTCTTTGTTTTTCTGAGAAGTACTTATTCAGGGTTGAGAATTAGAAATTGTAAGAATCCAAAATAACCCAAAATCAGAGCCAGATTAAAAGAAAAGAGTGGTACCACATCCAAACATGCCGTTTGCCTTGCATGGTCTACCAGTGAGAGAAGAAGAAGATGGTGATGATGCAAAAAGAGGTTTTGATAAAACAAAGCAAATAACGTGAAGCAATATTTATTTATGAAAAAAAAAAATTTTATTGGTTTCCGTTAAAACTAGAACAGTAATCCGGAACCCACCACCATCTTCACCTATCTCACAAAAGAGTACCATCAAAAGTCACGCGTTGAAGCTGAAGCACAGTTAATAAGGCTAAAATAATTAGTAGTACAGGTAGGGATAAAATCTTTGAAGAAAGAGCCTGAGATTTGTTTTTTTTTTTTTTTTTTTAAACTAATTTTTTAAGAAACAAAAAGACATCAAAACTTTTTTTTTTTTTTTGGATAGGAAAAGACATCAAAACTAGCTATAGCATAAAGAGGAAATATTTTGAGTGCATGCTCATTCATATCTTACCTCTTATGAACTCTACTTGTACATTCTTAACCCAGTCAATCATTTATTAAAATAAGAGAGGATAAGTATCAGAGAAAGAGAGAGAGGATAAGAATCATGCTTATCAGGGTTATGTAAAGATGTGTCATATTTCTGGCTAGGGACGCCTTTTCTCTCTTTTGCTTTTGTGTATACTTTTTTTTTTCTTTCTCTTGAACAGATAAAGGGAGAGAAGTAACTTATATAACTCAAAAAGAATGAGAAACATTATCTGAATGTATTATATGTTCAGGAAAGAGAGTTCTAGCTAGCTAGCAGCTGGATGAGTAGAAGAGAAAGAGAGACTACTCGCAAAGAAGAAGAAGGAGAGACACGGCAAAAATGGGAGTATATGACAGAAAGAGAAGTGAGCACGCACTCGCAAAAGTATGCTCTCATACAATTGCCTGCAGCCTGTGCTCACTCTCTTCTGTCAGTCTCTTCCGTGTCCTTCTTTGTCTTTGATGAATAGTCTCTGCGTGTGTGTATCTGTGGATTAATTTATACACAAAAACAAAACAAAGAAGAAGTAGTAGTAGACATCTAATCCCTCATCCACATAACAAACACAATTAATTAATACCCATCATTCTCCCCTATCCGTCAGATCTAAAACAAAGCTGAAATACACCCATTTTGAAGAGAAGAGTAGCAGTAGTTTCCTCAGCACTCAAATCCACACATAGACTACATAGTCACATACCCATTTTCCCTTTTAAACTCATGAACATGAATTAGGGTTTTCTAAACCCCTTTCACTTTTTGCTTTTTGCTTTTTCTTTTTCTTTTTCCTTCTCTCTCTCTCTCTCTTCTAAACCCTTGAGTCTTCCCTCTACTCCTGAGTTGAGCAAATGATAAATAGACACACATATACGCAGAGAGAGAGAGAGAGAGAGAGAGATGATGAGGTCTTGAAGGTGCAAGTTGATGTAACTTTGCTTAGGCACGATCTCTTTGGTTAAGAGAGATGAAGGGAAAAGGACAAAGCAGGACAAAGTAAATTCTAAACACTCTACACAGGCATTTCCACCCAACTCAAAGAGAGAGCGTAATGTCGAGGATTGATTGGTTTGGGAAAGTGGGTGGGAACTGAGAAGTATAGGTGGAGGAGGGACATTTGACTTTGAGATTAAATGGATTTTACGGCTTTCGATTTGACTGCATTTCGAGCCCTTTGGGCCGTCAGATGTCAATATGGAGGTCCCTCATGTCTGTACTCACTACTCACTACTCTTTCTTGAGAGAGAGAGAAAGAGAGAGAGAGAGAGAGAGAGAGATGGGACTGCGTCAGACAAGGCAGACAGGATAAACATAAACACCGTCCCATTCAAAATATCTTCTCCTTAATTTATTTATACTAATATCATTTCTTTATTAATAATAATTCAACCTTCAATTAGGATTTAGGAGTAATAAAATAAAATGAAAATGATTATTAGATTATATTTCAAATATTTTTTATATGGATCATGCTAATGATTACACTTAAGGCATTGATTAATAATTCATTTTAAGAAAATTTTGATATCACTTTTATAGAAAATAAAAAGAGCTGTTGAAATATTGATTTTTTTTTCTTTTTTCATAATTTTTTTTATGAAGATCTATAAAAAATTTCTTTAAATGGATTATTCACCAATGCCCTAAGGCATTCGTTAGTATTTCTCCTTTTATATAAGTTTTGTTTCTAACTCTGGGCAAAGGAATATTACAACTTATGCATCCTCAAAAGGGTCCATGCAATAACTAAGTAGCAATTATAGTAATTGTTGTAATGTATTATGTGGTTTAAACTCCATCTTCCTTTATCTTGTAAAAATTTGTCAGCCCTATAAAGTTGAGGGCATAAGCAATTTTAGTTGGTGAAATTTAAAATAATTATTTTTAGTCTCTTTGACAATGTAATAAAACTAAAAACTAACACATTGTCATTTTATAAGGACTAAAATTGATTGATCTTAATTTATTAAGGACTAAAATTGATCACTTAAATTTTTTTCAAGAACTAAAAGCAATTACTTAAAATTTTAGATACTAAAATTATTCATAGACTAAAACTTCAGAGTCCAATAATGTATTTTGGTTTTTTCTGAATCACGATCTCCCATTGATTGTAGTAGTTGTTGGGTTGTCATTTCAAAATATTGACCCTACTTTTAAGTTATTGGATTAGACCATTGATGTTTTATGTAATTAGATATACATTATGAACAATTCTTTTGGAATACCTTTTGTCACAATTTATTGATATGATTGATTGTGAATAATAAACAATCACTTTCAGATGAACCTATTACTTTTTTCCAATAAAATTTAAGAACACATCATTTGCTTTAACTTGCTGAAGTAGTTGATTGTGAGTGGTAGTTAATTACTTTTTCATGGACCCACCACAATTTTTCTACCACTCATAGTTAACTACTTCAAGAAGTTGTGGCAAAAGTATGGTCCCTAAACTCATTGCCCTTTCTCCACTCCATACAGTCTACTACGTTAGATTTATGACAAATGTTATGGCACAAAAGTTGTGTTCCTAAAATTTACCTTCTAAATTTGGAGCCCTAAAATCTGTATTTACAAAATGAATGTATTTCTTAAATATTTTTTATGGTTAATTATTATTTTAGCACCTAATGTTTTTCCTATGTGTCAAAATAGCTCTTAATGTTTCAAATGTGTCAGTTTAGTTCCAAACCTTTTGGTATTGCATTAAAATAATCATTATTGTTAAGTGACTGATGAAAAAGGCTAGTGTGACTAACAAACATTTTTTTAAAATTGCTAATTGGACAACCACAAAGTGCCATGTGTCAATTAATTTTAAATAAATAAATAATTCAACCAACTAAATCACGTGTATGCATGCGATATTGATGCTTTGCTTGGTTACAAATGAGGGAAGAGAAGAGAAAAGAAATGAATAATATCAAGGAAATGAGAAAGGAAAGAAAAGAAATCAATTCTCATGTGTATGTTTGAAAATAGGGAGAGAAGGGGAAAAGAAAAGAGAAGAATGTTTTTTTTTTTTTTTCTTTTTTTACTTTTATGTCCATATAAATGTAAAAGATACATAAAAGTTATGGACAAATATGTAACTTTATGTCATAGTATATTATTTATGTGGGCCCTATGTTTTAAAACCATTGTCTCCATTCAAGTCCTCCCAATTTTGACGGATTGCAAATATATGGGCTCATGGAAAATGGTTTCTTCCCTTTTATTTCTTTCATGGTAACCAAACAGAGGAAAGGACTACATTTTTTTCTCATTTCCCTTCTTTTCCTCTCTCTTCTAGCCTTTCCAAACACATTGTGAGAGAATTGGGAAAAGAATCCCTTGATCTCACCATGAGAGGAAATGAAGAGGAGGGAGAATTGAAGAACTTGAGATGATCACGCGACAGTGACCTACCAATCCGATGGCGACAGCAAGCTGATACATCCACCGGTCAATGATTAGTTTTTGGGTTTTGTTGATTTTTTAAAAGTTTTTTTTATTATTTGACCCTCCTTTGATTCCATTGCTTTATAAGAAGACATTGGATATAAAAGAATTTTTTTTTTTAATTGTATGTGTTACTGTAGTTTTGAAGCCAATTTTGGAGCTGATGTTTAATTTTTTATTATTATTTGTTGTATATGTTAAAAATAATTCCTTTCAAACAAAAGGCTTGAATTGGGATTGCAAGAACGTACGAAATGGAACAGTATCCAGGTTAAAGATCCTACTCTTCAATGTCCCATCTACAATTTGGTTTCTTAGATTTTGTCAAATAGCTTGTTGGGGAGAAGAACACCTTCCGGAGACTCCTTGAGTAGTTAATATAATATATAAAGACAACATTTAAACCAAAATACTTAAGCCCAATAGATATGAGCTTAACCATGTTATATTAACTATTCATTCTTCTCATAATATCCAATGTTGGACTTCATTACTTAACCAATCACACTACTCATACATGAATATCATAACAAATCTCCCCCCCTCCCATGTAAGCCTTCTACCAAGTCACTTGTGGCACTTTAATTAGTCTCCCCTTAAAGAGACACATTTTTCTTGACAATCCAAGTGTTATTCATCTCTAGCACCAATAACGTGCCATTTACTTAACCATGTTTGGGGTGGACATGGGAGTCTTCTCTACATAACTACGGGAGTCACCAATACCCAATCGCCTACTTAGCAGAACCTTTACTCAACCGTGAGTGAGAGAACATAGGAGTCTTCCTCGTTATACCTGGTGGAATCCACTAACGAACACTTGTCTTCAAACCATCAACTCTAATACTACTAAAACATTGGGGAGACTCCTTGAATAGCTGATATAACATATAGTGACATCATTTAACCCAAAAGTCTTAAACCCTTTGGATATGAGCTCAATTATGTTATATTAATCACTCATTCTTTTCATTAATATCTAGTGGTGTTTGGATACCAATGAAAAATTAAAATTATTTTACTATTTAAATTATTTTTGCTACTATTCATGGGTCCCACTGCACTTTTTGGTACTATTCATAGGCCCCGCTATACTATTTTAACTAACTTTTACCTTTATTTACAGTACTTTTAGCAATAAGTTTTCAGTTTCAGCAAAATAAACGGTATCCAAATAAACCCCTAATGTGGGACTTCATTACTTAATCAACCACATCACTTACACATGAATATCACAACATAGCCTATAACAATGAATATAAATACATATTAAAATTTAAAGAGAAAGAAAGAGATTTTGATACATGTTAATACATACCCACCTAGAGGAGTTTACAGTGAAGCTGACTTTGAAAGAATAAATCAACAAAGTTGAAGCCGGGTTGGAAATTTAGAAAGCAGAGGCTTGCATTCAAACTTTATTTTCGATACAAAATACATAGATTCACATAATTGAAAAGTAGTATCAACTTCAATGATCATCGTCAACTAAGCACTCTCAACCTCTTTGATCTCCCCTTAATTGGCAGATTTTTATTTTTTATTTTTTATTTATAAATTTTGAAGGACATGGGTAACCATGTGGCAATCCAATTGGAAAAATTATAATATTATAATATGTCTATTAGCTACGACAGTTTTTCCCATCCATCATTTACAACAATAACTATTTTGACACAATACCAAAAGGTTAAGGACTAAAGTCTAAACTCACACAATCGAAATGTTAGGGACCAATATGGTAATTAACCCTAATTTTTATATGACTCTTCATGAATTGTTAAGCAAGGTTTTCCCAAGCAAGACGATCATTATTTTCATGGCCAAACTCACATATGCATGTATCGACCAGTTGCAAAACGTTACTAGGATGAATCTTGGGCTCTAGTACCACTTGTTGTGTGATAGTGGAAACTATGCTACCACTTGTCATTCAATTAATGGTACCCAAGGATTTGAACAAATATTAAGGTAAATATATCAACAAGAACATACATAGAAAACATAAGAATTTACTTGGTTCTACAAACAATCTACTTCCACGTAGAGAGAGAGAGAGAGAGAGAGAGAGAGAGAGAGAGAGAGAGAGAGAGAGAGAGAGAGAATCGATTATACTCAATGAAGATTACAATGTTCAACCTTTCTTACATACATATCATCATGAGTACATATCATTTTAACCCCAAAAAACTTTCAAATTACTCTCATTCTAATAGTCTTCTTCTCCATCCGGAGAAAGTCTATTCTAAGAGCCTTCTCTTGTTCTAGGAGAACTCTTTTTTAATAGCGTGTTTGGATAGAAAGCAATAAGAGAAGGGGATGGGAAGGGTTTAATTAACTTTAATTGTTTGGATGTTTTTTCAAAGGAGGGAGAAGGGTTTGAAGGAGTATGGAGGGAAATCTTGCACTTTATTTTGAAAAAAAAAAAAACTTAAATTATCAATTCTTCCCTTAAAATATTAATTTATAACTATTTCCTTGAAAATAGCAAATGACAGTCATACTTGTCAATAGAGTTCGAATTTGGTAAGGATAGAGTGTAAAACATGAGTTTTACATTTTCCATTAAGAGATTCACATCAGTATTTTATTTAAAATTTAATATATCCTATCACATCTAATAATATCTCAATAAACTCTTAATTTGGTTAGATTTATATATGGGTATTAGAATTTATTAAGTGTGATTGTACTTATTTTTAAATATGTAATAAGATGATGTGGTATGTTGGGATTGAATAAGTAAAATATGGGTTTTACACGACATCCTTACAAAATTTAATCTCTTGTCAATATATATGACAATTTCATTCTATTCTCTCTCGTGCTTGATTTTTAAAACATCCAAATAAAGGGAATGCATATTCATCCTCTTCCACTTAAATAATTTATAATACATTCAAACAAGAGGAATGGCTAAGAGTCTATACTTTTCTCTCCCACCAAACTTCAAAAACACACTAAGAGTCTTTTCTTCTTCAGCAAAAACTTGCCTAGAGTCGAAAGATCTCGACTAACCAATCTATTTTGTGTTTAAGTATATGTACTATGTAGCCCCTAGAGCAAAATATTTTGGTATATCACTAAAGATAGGTTGCCTTGAAATTTAAAGATTTCTATAATGAGATTGAAAAAGATGAATACAAAATTGCAAGTTTTGATGATCAAATTTTTTTTTTTTTATGGCGCCATGTCCATTCTTATTAGAGTCGTTGCTTCTGCCATCCTTTCATATGTCGATGTCTCCTCCTTACTCTTCCTATAATAAGAAGTTTACTTCTCTGTTATCAAAAAAAAGAAGTTCACTTCTCAGCTTCACTCCATATTCAAAAAGTTTTGGTGGGTCTCAATTTAAAAGCGCAGGACATCATATGTTCTTCTAAGTCTATGACTACTCCTGCCTAGCTTACAAGAAAGAGTGATTTGACCAAGCTTTAATTGCTAAACTGGCCCTCTGTTTGTGATTGATTCTACTGGCACATGGATTCAAGTGTTCAAGCTCAAGCATAAATATCTTCGTGAAGCATCTTTTCTCTTACCACAAAATCCCAGGCAAGGCTTAGGTATTTGTCAAGTCATTTTAAAGGAAGTTTACTTTTTTTAAAGGAAAGTTTACAAATAATTATTCTAATATATGTATTTTTTAATGAGTATGGTTAATGTGTGCTTTGAAGGCACACTTTAAACCATCTATTTTTGAAAATATTTTCTCGATAATTGAAAAAACTGTTAATATTTTTTCAATTTCTGAAAAAAAAATTTCAAGAATGAAAATTTATTGTGTGCCCTTAAGGCACTCATTAACAAAATCCTTTTTTAATTGATTTTAAGTTATATTCTATACATATTAAACTATTGAATTGAATCTCGCCACACTATTTATATATTTTAATAATAGAATAGATAGTTGCATAACATATACAAATACAATCACAATTGTAGACCCCAAACCCCTTTTTAGACTTGAAAGCAACAATTTGACAATGGTGTAAAGTAAACACCACATTCTCTAGAGTCATCGGTCCCAATGAGAAACAACTCCAGCCATTACCAATTCAATAAAAGAAGGCTAGCTCTACCCTATGGACCAAGAGAGCTTTTTCCCTAAAACACATAGGTTCTTAATTTACAAGTGGCATATGCCCTTTCCATGCAAGCATATGCCAGCATGAGGATGGCATATGCCTTCTCTCAACAAAAACCCTAATTTTCTTAAAATCACTCTCATTTTTATTTTGATTGATCCTTGTTTCCACCAACCCTAGAATTTCATAATTCTATAAAAATAAAAAAACCTTTGCACACTTTTAGATATCATCTTTTGGTGATGAGTGCACTTTTAACAATGGTAAAAAAAAGAAAGAGTTCTTTTGCATTTTCTACAGAAGGGTTTTCTTGAATAAAAACGTCCCCTCAAAAGTGAATCTACTTTCATTTCCACTTCACTCTTTGAGGTTATTAAGTATTTTTCCGAGTGTTGTTTTGTTTCTAGTTTCAAACCTAAATCCATTCTTGCCCAAAGTCGAGCCGTACGTGGTGGTGATCAACTGAAGCACTAGCCACTAGTCAACTTTATACATGCAATACAAGTACTTGATTCTGCCATAGTCCTTTCCTCCACCTGAATGTCTTATTTTCATTTTTTACTTTACTATTTCGAATGCTAATAATGTATGATTTATGATTTCGGTTTGTTTTCTCTTGTCTGCCATTCATTTCATCCTTCGCATGCTCACAATGCCCAAATGGGTTGTTGTTATTATTATTATTATTATTATTATTATAAGGCCAAAATATATCGTTGATTCCTAAAGTTACATTTAACTCATGAGCCATTTTGTTCTAAAAAAAAAAAAACTCATGAGCCATTTTAGCTTCTTAAGTTTAGAGTGGTCACTTTTAATCATTAACAAACTTAAAATGATCGTTTTTATTACCTAAAAAACTTAAAACGATCAATTTTAGTCCCAAATAAATTTAAAAACAATTGCTTTTAGCCTATTGACAATTAAGTGATGACGTGAAAAATTTTAATTTGACCAACTCATCAAAGTGAATAAAATCAACCACTTTAAATTTTAAAGACTAAAATCTCTCACATTAGCTAAAATTTAAGGACCAACTTTAAGCCTGTTATTGATATCCTTCTTTTTGTTCGGAAGAATATGCATTGTAGCAAAATCTAGTCAATCCTAAAACAAGCAGTAAAGTTTCTCACTAAACAATGGGTACATTTTATATTATACTAAAATTAATAATAAAAAAAAGGTACATATTATAGTCTACGCTAAAATTCATTTTACTCTGTTCACTTTTATTTAAACTAGTATGTAACCTGTGTTTACACAGGGGGTGATTAATTTAAGTGGTGCTATTGATGTTAGCAATTGTGTTATTAAACATAAAATGTACCCATTAGTTCGATCAGGACATTTAGAGGTACTAAAATAGTTTTTTGTTGCAATTTTTATGATATTAGTTACACCAAGTTTCTTATTGCATTACTATTATGTATATAATTTTGAAAATTACTATTGGATACTACATATATAATATCAATTCACAATCATTGTACGTGAAATTTTACTAAGTACAAAACAAAATAAAAAGAATAGATTGGTCCAAAAGTATCTTCTAAATTGAATTAGGATAGGTGCATAGGATTGTTCAGCTTAATTACAATTTTTTAGATTCAAGATCTTCGCATACAAAATATCTGAACAAAAACAATATATAAAAAAAAATATGCTAATTAATTTAGAGAAAAAACAATAGCAAAAATCTAAACAATTTAATCTTTATGGAAAGCTAACAAAAGCAAAATCCAATTTTGATTCTAATTGAATTTTCTCTAAATTTTGGTTTAATATATATATATATATATATATATATATATATATATTGCCTATTTAGTAATGGACCATACATAGTCATGGTATATTACATAAATAACTTATAAATTTGAATTATTTTTAGTTACACAAAAAAATGGCTCGTAAATATAAAATCATTTAAAATCTTTTTTCCTCTAATTTTATATATAGAGTTAAATATATGATTATGTTTTTTTATAGTTTATTTATATTGGACTCCTTATTTTCTACACTGAATTAACTCACTTGGCACAAAAATTAAACTTTAATTAAAATCCAATTTTTACACTGAATTAACTCATTTAGCACAAAATTTTAAAACTTAGATTAGATAGGACATATGACGCAAAATTAGACTCTAATTGAATTTCAATTTAAAATTTAATTAGATTTTCTCGTAGTTTTGACTATATATATATATATATATATATATATATATATATATAAATTGTCAAATTAGTCTCTGTGGCAGGCCAAAATTGGATAAGTAAGATTTCAACCTCACATAATTAATTTATAGAGATGGGATGTCAATCAACCTTGTTTACCCTTTTTAACAATTCTATGAAGTGATCTTGGAATGTATGTTTGATATATATAAGCCAGGCAAAGTAAAACACCTTATGTCTGGGATTAATACAATACTCCTCGGTTTTAGGCTGAGGAGTAGGTTAATACTTGTTCTTGAACTACAATATTCTTACTCTCTCTCTTTTTTCTACTTTGATTCTTGATACCCTATCTTGTAGGGTTCCCTTTCCTTTATACAGTCATCCAGATTGCGTCTTGGCCTTCCACTTGGACAGTCAAAGCTTTTTCTTTAGATACTTGTCCCATCAGGGCCTTACTAGAAGGTTTCTCTGTTAGGTTATGAGCTATGATGACACTATTCAGGAGTCATTCCACCATTAATGCGGCTAGCTAAGTGGGTGCAGAGTATTGAATGCAGAGGTAATGAATGTTTTATCTGTACCCTTCCTTCACCCACTCAATGACAAACCTTCCTTCCTTTACTCGGTCATGTGTCTAGTGGTCTTTATGGCCAGACCTTGGCCCTTCCAAGAATGTACCCATATCCTTGGGTTTCTCGGGCACGCCAGTCTTATCAGGTTTTGTGATTGTGTTATCATGTTTGCTCTGAGGCTTTCTTGACAAAACCTTCCAAAGGTTACCCCTTTTGTCTTGACCTTTTCCTATTTATTCTTGTCCTCAGTTTCCCATCCTCCCATAGTCTCTATAGTTTAACTGTTAACTTTTATCTTTTATCAAAAACTAGTATGTAGCCCCGTGCTACCGCACAAGAATGGATATATTATTAATCATGAGTTTATTCATGTTTAAAAGGCTCAGTTAAGTCTAAATTCATATTATTAATTAGAAAATTCCATTAACAAAACTTAGTAGTATATATATTTTACACAGAAAAATGAACCTTGGTGACAATGTTTATCCAGAAGATCCATTCACGCTTTTGAATCTTCAATCTCTATTGGTGATTGAAATTTTTGCAGCTTAAAAAATTTAAAATTAAAAAAAAAAAAAAAATCTCAGAGTTGTACTCATTTTATAGTTTAATGATGGGTCATTTTGTAACATGATGAGCATTTGTGTGAAGAAAAAACCTCTGAAGTTCCATGACTGATAAAATAAATTCTCTCCAATCTCTTTTTATAGAGAGATGGGTTTGTGCGTGTTTTTATACATCCTTCATAGTTGTAGTATCACAAAGTAGGTCTAATGGATTTAGATTGGTACTACCAATTCCCAAAGCATGAGTGTTTAATGTGTTATTAATTTCATCTTATTGGCTTCTGCACATGATAGCAAAATTAAAAATAATTAGATTGTACACGTGTATAGTAAAATTGGAATCCAATTTCAAATTCTAATTGAACAATTGGAATGATAATATATGATAGTAACAACAATAGGAAAATTCAAATAAAATTTAGGATTAAATTGTAACAATCTAAATAAAAAATTCCAGTAGAAAAATAGGGTGGAGTGATCCACTCCAAGAAGGTGACCAAACTTGCGTAAATATAGAATAATAAATCTCTCTTCGGAAAATTTACATTGTTCATAACCTTTACCTTCACTGAAAATTTTAAAAACATAGTGACTCACATCTGCCATCCAGACATCTACAGCCAGGTTCTCTCCAGTTCGCGTGAGATTCCATTGATCACTAAGTTCCTTTGTAGTCTGCAAAAAGTATCATCCATCGGTCCACAACAGTGATTTCTTCATTGTTATAGGTGCCAAACCTAAACAAAAAGCCAAATATAAGGATAGTGAATTTTAGGCATAATGTGCATCTAATCACATATTAGCAATTTATAACAAATGTAAAGATGCAAACTTTGTAAGTGAATAGTAAACAAAACTTAGTGTCAGAACCAAGAAGAAAGCACTTTAATCTGAAACTCAGTGCAAATGTAAAGATGCAAACTTTGTAAGCAATTTATAACAAAGATGCAAACTCTGACTTTGCTATCTTTTTGGAAATTATGCAATGTACCCAAACCAAGTTCTTATCACCGATATTAATCTCTTTGGTTTTCACGTTTGACTACAAAATCAAGAAAAAACTTAATTAGCACAGTAACTCACTTGACCAAATACATAGAAATGGTTTTAATGAGAATGAGTACACATACATTTAGCCACATGATGAGTTCTTATCACCGATATTAATCTCTTTGGTTTTCACGTTTGACTGCAAAATCAAGAAAAAACTTAATTAGCACAGTAACTCACTTGACTCGATACATAGAAGTGGTTTTAAGGAGAATAAGTCTACATGATGCAAAATTCAACTTCAATTTCAAATTCTAGACACATGGTGCAAAATTAGAGTCCTAATTTGGAATTCAATTTCACACTCTCTCTGCTTAACCTATTATTATATATATAGATTGGAGTCTTAAATGCCTTATTTATATTAGAAATTAAATTTTGAGATAGAAAAATCATGGCATAACGTGGATGTTCTGAAAAACTCGAATTTTGGCCATTTTCAGCACGGTGACGAAGTCCGAGTTCCCACGCACCAACGCGTATGAATGTGGATATGTGCATACGCCTGCATCAATAATCGTGTTTTGTTATTTATTATTATTATTTTTTTTGATAGTGAATTGTGTTTTGTTATTATATCTTATCCATTGGATTTTGTTTAATATACCTAGCTCCCAGAATAAACAAACATATCTGGTTTCAAATATGAAAAGAGAAAAATAAAGTTTTTATGTTTCCTTGCTTTTTCGGCTGACAAATAAAGTTTTATGTTTCCTTGCTTTTTCGGCTGACAAACTTTTTCATTGAGAAAACAAAGGTTCCGTTTAAACGGTGAAAACTATCGGTAAAACACCATAATACGTATTTTAACATATTTTTTTTATCTACATATATTTTCACAAAATTTAAATAACGTTACTAAAAATTTCTTACCAAACAAGCTAAAGTGTCCACACAATTTCAGTTTCGCTTATCTTATCTCAGCAAATAAAAAAAGAAAAAGTGTGAGATTCTTATAATAAGCATAAGTGGGATTTTGGATGATATGGTGATGTCTCACCGAGTGATATGAGACAAAATTATAATTAATTTTAATATCAAATATTGAAAATATTTTTGCTTTGATTCTCTTGAAACAAAGTGTTAAAATAGATTATCACTTTATTTTTTTATAGAAAAAAAGTGGCGTTTCAAGATTTGACCAAATTATTTCACTTTCTCTTAATAAAACAATCCTAAAATTTCATGAATTAATGATGTGATGAATTGAATTTGGGACTTCTGAATTACGGTCACGTCCCAACAGGGGCGGAGTCAGGAATTTTTGTTTAAGGGAGTCAAGTTGCAGCACTAATATATTTATCAAGACAACTCTCCACACACACATATATACACACTTTTTTTATTTATTTTTATACACACACACACACATATATATATATATATATATACATACACTTCTTTATTTGATAAGTTATATATATACACATACCCAATAAAAAAAAAAACTTAATCTTTTCAATCAAAATTATGCTTGATGGTGATCTTTCATAAAATCAATAAAATTCATTTTTACCATTTTTCATAGTGAAATTCTTAAAAAGTTTCATTTTCTATACAAATTATCAAATTTTATACTAATGTAAGTGAAAAATCATTCAATTGAACTAATGAAAATTTAAAAAACATGAATGATCCAAAACTTGGAGGAACAAGTTAGGCTTCAAACATATTTGAAACTATCTTACTTTAACCTATTATGTGACAACTAAAGAGACATTTCATATGTAGTTTTAGTGACAAGATTTTTTTAATGAGTCAATGACTTGTTAATCACCACATAATAGTTTGAAAAAGATAAATTCAAACATGTTTGGTGTCAAATTTTATCAAATATTTAACTGATATAATAGCACATTTTACAATAAAAAATAGAATTGCAAAAAATAAAGTTATCTCTATAACTATTAGACCAAATTTTTTTTTTTAAAAGCATCATTGGACTAATTCAAATACTTGGGGGGCCCACTCTTATTTTTGTAAAATAAATTTTAAAAACATTAAAATAATTATATATATATTTAAAAGTTTTCAAAATTTTGGGGGCCATGGCCCCACCCTTCAACATAGCTCCGCCCCTACTTTCCAAATCAATAAGCCCACCATTTTAACTTATTATTTTATTCAAAATAATGATTGAAAATTTGGAAGATGCAACATGCTTAGTTGGCAATTTCCACAATTGCAAAAGGATGATCTACAACATAAAATCACAACTCAAAAATTGGATTTTATCCTATATCACCATTAATTTTCATTCTTGGCCAAACTCTCTGACCCTTTGCTGAATCTTGGTCCATAGCTAATTATTTTGATCAACCCAGCTGAATCATTTCTAACTTAAGAAGTAAAACTAAAAACTCCTTTCCAACAACGAGTAAGGCTAGCTATGTCCTTCCTCTTTTTCCTTTTTCCCCTTCTTTTAACATTTGGTTGTGGCATGAGAAATATATGTGAGGTTGGGATTAGCTTTTTTTTGTCGTCGTACTTAGTTTATATATGTTGATCATATGAACATAAATATATGAGTATCATAATTTATAAAATTGTGGTTTAAATAATGATATTTACATAAATTATATTTTACCAAGTTGAGACGTAAACTATGTCATTTTTTTCGCACGATACTTACATATTGAAATCAAGTGCATATTTTGAGCAAGATCATCTGATGTAATTACGATAAATTGTTGAGAATAATCGTTGTAAAAAGTAACTTTCAATCTTAACCATTGATTAAAAAGTTAAAAATGTGAAACGGTAAAAAAATTTATGAGAGAAAGTAGGTGCATTGCACCCATCCTAGTCCTTCCCATCTGTGGAATATTTTATGAGTTGATGTAGCAGACATTTTTTAGGCATGCATTGGTCTTCCCAAGGATTCAACAGCCAGGCCACCAGTTCACCACTGCCCTAATCTTACTAGTATGCACTCAGTAAAATAGAAAGCTATAAAACAATAGACTTCTCTCTAGCAATACCCAAGTAACAAAGTTCTCTCCCATCCTACCTAACTACTTGTGACCACACCATGGGTAAGCTATGAAAATTATTGAAGTTGGGTATGTACAATAATAAGTCTGCAGACAGGAAGTCAAATATATCTTCTTACATGACATTTTTAAGACACAGTAGCAAAAACATTATCTTTCTTTTCTGGGAAGCATCATTTTCAGTTCTTACCACATCTGCTGGCAGCAAGTTATATACGTGGGAAGCATTATCTTTCTTATCTGGGAAGCATCATTATCAATTCTAAGTAGCAGCCAGTAAGGGACCACGGCGACCTCTTATGTCTTTGGTTAATAGCTATGGAAAAATTTAATTTTGTTATAAAGATGAGCTTGTGGTAGGTACGGTCAACTTGTCCTGTCACAATATTCAATCATACACGCACTTACAGAGACCCATATACACAGATGCTTGAATTTGTAGCCATGTTTTTTTTTTTTTTTTTTTTGGTGCACATAAACTTCATTATCGCTTATCAAGCATTTGGCACCGACAGCCAGTACCACATGCTTAGTCATTTTCTTCCTTTCCTGCTCCTGGTTGGGTAGGGCGTAGGGCTACCAGCTTCCCAGCTGGATGTTAAACGATAGTTATTGCAAGTAATTAAACAAACTTAACGAAACGTGCTATATTTACAATATTTTCGCAACAAATTAGAGGTGGTTAGTTGTTATTGATTCTAATTTAAACATACTACTCAAATGATTTTTCTATCTCACCAATAACAACTCGTAACAACTTATCACATAAAATTTGTTATGAAAATATTGTAAACATAATATTTCTCTAAACTTAATATAGTTTTAAATTTACAGATATATAATATGAATAGAAAAATATTGAAATCTATTTGGAATATGAAATGATCCTAATACATTTTAGCTCTTTTACGCTTAATTTAAAACAAACAATTCTCCATTTAAATAATTTAATAAGTTTAGCGATTCAATATCCATGGATGATTTTATAAATCACCCACCTAAGAGTTTAGACAAGATTCCTCCAAACCATTTTGAAATAAAATTTTATCCACTTAGAAATATTAAAAAAATGGCTTGAAAATATAATGTCATGCATATCTTATCACACAAATTGTTTCCCTCGTAATTGTTGAAGATGAGTAATTATTCAACACTTTGAGAGTATATTGATGTGCAGTGATGGAGTCCAAAAAAATTTTCTTGGGAGAGTCAAGTTAAATATATCGATAATTTTTTAAATCCCCAAAATAACACACACACATTCATCAAATCAATTTTATTAAATTCTAGAAAATATTTTCTTCCATTAAGTAATGTATGATTATTATTTAAATTAGGGTAAAATACAAGTCATGTATAATCATTATTTAAATTAGGGGTAAAATTGTTCAGATTTGGACTAATGTGAGTTACTACTATATTTTCTAAAATATCCAATTTTCTCCCTAAGAAAAAATGACACTTTGAAAATGCCCCAGCTTTTTATGCTTTCTTCTCCAGTTCTGGCTGCTATTTATCTACCATTGGCTAGCTAGCTACTCTCTTGCACATATAATTTTTTTTTAGTAAACCGGATAATGCATTAAAGACTAAAGAGAATTATAAAGTCTAGGGTATAAAACACCCCAAGCGTCAGCTAACAGCTAGTACAAAATGTAAGAAGGAGGACTAGAATGTAAAACAAGATAATTGGGATTATGCAATCCTTCTTTGGCCAAAATGTCCGCACAATGGTTCCCCTCTCGGTGTATGTGGCTAATGTGAGCTTCCTCAAAATATTGGAGGAGGGACCTGCAGTCAACTATAAGAGTATTATAAAAATGGGAATGGTCACAGTGTGTGCTAATAATGTCCACTACAGCTTGAGCATCTATCTCTATCAATAATTTTTGAATATTTAAATTTTTGGCAAGGACAAGTCCATCTCTAAGGCCCCATAATCTGGCTGCCATAGAGTGAGTAAAGCCGATGGCTCTTGTTAGATTCTAAAGACTTAGGTTTTTATGTATTTAGAACTCTAATCTGTATTGTTGGCAAACCATAATCAAAACAATGTGTTTAGTTTGTTTTAGACTTGCTCAAAGTTGTTTTATTGATGTAAAGTTGGAATAAGTTATTGCAGGAATTAAAAAAACCAATTCAGCCTATTTCGATCGATCGAAGCTTAGGTTCAATCAATCGAAATTCGGGTCTGAACGTTTTTTCTACAGAATTCCAACTCAGCCCTATTTTAATTAAAATGTTTTGGGTTTTCTAATTTACCTTAGGTATAAAAGGCAAACTCTAGCCACGTTTTAGTGTTGCTCATATTGCGGTTTATGTGAATCTCTTGTGAGATCTTTGAGGAGCTTTCCTTCACATAAATTTAGGGTTTTCAAGGAGAAGAAGTTTTCTACACCTTGATGAACAATTCAGTTGCTGCCATTGAAACCTAAAGAAACACAAGCGGGTGTGCTTATATCTGGTGGTGAATCCAAGAAAGAAAGAGTCCGTGGATTCGGAGTTTGCATGTGGTCGTGTCAGTAAGTTCTACTGGTGGGTAGCAATAAGAAGTCAAGTGTGGAGGCTTGTAAGTCTTATTGTATGAACTTCGATTCTTTCAAGATAGTGGATTCAAGTTTACCTTGAGGATGGCTAGGTTAAATCCACCTCAGATTTTTGTCGTTTTTTATCATTCTTTTGGCCAAGGTTTCTCTCTCCAAATACTGGTAAGACCGTTTTACCCTTCTTTTTGTTTTTATTTTCACATTTCATGCATTTCCATGCATTTTAATTTGGGGATTTCAAATCTATACATATTTTGGTTTTTGATGATTAAGGCCATATTTTCTGAAATTGATCATTGGGTTTTGTTCCTATGATGTTTTTAACATGATCTTTGTTGGAAAATTTGATCAATTTTGAGATTTGTGAAAAATCAAAAATTTAGGGCTTGTATTGAACCCGATTTGGGGATTTTGTTCAATTTGGTTTAATTTGATGAAATTGGCTTGTTCACTTGATGTAATTGATCATTATTTTGTGTAATCTATCTTGTGTGATGATTAATTGGTCAATTTGTTACAAATTTTTCAAGTGGTTTTTCAAATTTTTGGGGTTTTTGTTAGAAATTCTATGCTCAAGCCATTTTTGTCAAATTGGACTTAATTTGAACTTAATTGCACTGCATTAGGACATGCATCATGACATTTACTTTGTTCATGCATCATATAGTTTTTGCTCTATATATTTTTGTGCTAACTTGCAGTCTGCCCTTAGTTTTGTGTTTTTTTTTTTTTTTTTTTTTTCTCTTTGCTGTGTGTTTTAGTCCTTATCCTAGCACCATACCTAGGAAAACTAGAGCTAATAGGATTCCCTTTACTCCTTCTGTGTCTCCCTCTAGGAGTCAGCTTTTTAAGAACGACCGTTGTCAAGAGGATTTTAAGAAACTGAACAGTAAGCGTAAGATTTGGGCTGAGCGTTCTGTGATTTTTGATGAGGTTGATCTGGCCATTAAGGCCAACTTAGAGTCTAGAGGTTGGCTGTCTTTGTTAGAGATAGACCATCCACCCCCGACCGCCCTGATTAGAAATTCTTCTCAAACCTCTCTTATCACGTCTATGATTCCAACACTCTAATTAGGAGTTGGATACGAGGTGTTGAGTTCACTATTACCCCTAGGGTAGTGGCTGAGGCTCTTGGGGTTCCGGTCGTTATGGAGTCTGTCTATCCCTATGCTGAGGCTCCTCCATTAGATGTTGTCATGTCATACATCACCGGATCATTTATCTAGTGGGGTTCTGATCCTCGGATCACATCTTCTGCACTTTCTGAGACTGCCTATCTTTTTCTTAGGGTAGCGTGTCATTCTTTGTGGCCTATTTCTCATCTCCACACCATCCCTTTAGAGCGATGTGTGTTTTTGTACGCTTTCATGTCTGGTGCGTCTATCAGCTTTCCTCATTTGTTTTTTCGTTCTTTGAACGAAGTTCATAGGAGTTCTGTCGTAGGGCATGCGCTTATCCATCCTATTTTCATTCATAGGATTTTGTTATTTTTTGGTTTAGCTGATTTCCCTTCTGGTGAGCCTGTTCATGTTGTCGCTCCCTTAGGTGATACCTTTCTTAGATAGAGGGCTGCTCACTTAAGAGTTGATCCTTCGGGTCTTAGAGATACATCTTCTGGTGATGTTCCCCTTTCTCCCTCTTCTACAGGTGCTGATGCTGCTGAGACGTCTGGTGCTACTGCTGCTGATGCTGATGTTCCTCCACCGACTACTTCGGATGATTCAGACATTCGACATACGTTGGATCATGTCTTGACTGCTCAAGCGGCTCAAGGATAGATTTTGGTGGACATTCTTGATGAGATTCGTGGTTTGCAAGCAGATTTGGCATGGTTTCGACATTCTTCACTGCCACCTCCTTTTAATGATGGATTTTGATTGCCCTTTGGCATTCTGTCACAAAAAGGGGGGAGTACATATTGAGAGCACTTTGTTTTACATTTTGAGAGCACTTTGTTTTTGTTTTCAAGGGGAGAGTATTTTTTTGTTGGTTGGAGCTTGTGGAGTTGTTTAGATTGTATCTAGGTACTTCACTTTGTACTTTTACTTTTTTAGCTTTTGCCACATTTGTTTTGTTTTGATGGGATGCTCATGATAGGAGGAGTATATTTATTTTATATGTTTCTTGTTTCAAATTGCTTATTGACTTATGTTTATAAGTTCTTCATTGATATATGTCTTTATTGTGTGTTGTTTGAAATCAAGATTTTATTTTATTTGCTTGTATTTTCCACACATGCGGTTATGCTTTTTGTTTAAGTGTTTCAAGAAATATACAGGTTGATTCAATTGAGCTGATGTCTACTCTTGCAACTGATGGATAGTAGTTAGGATTGAATTTGTGTTTTGTGAGCATTATTTTGTAAATGGCTTTTATTTGTAAACTTTGAGCTACTAAGTTGTGTTTTGTCACGGATTGCCAAAGGGGGAGTTTGTTAGGTTCTAAAGACTTAGGTTTTTATGTATTTAGAATGCTAATTTGTATTGTTGGCAAACCATGATCAAAACAATGTGTTTAGTTTGTTTTAGACTTGCTCAAAGTTGTTTTATTGATGTAAAGTTGGAATAAGTTATTGCAGGAATTAAAAAACCTAATTTAGCCTATTTTGATCGATCGAAACTTAGGCTTGATCAATCGAAATTCGGGTCTGAACATTTTTTCTGCAGAATTCCAACTCAGCCCTATTTTAATTAAAATGTTTTGGGTTTTCTAATTTGCTCTAGGTATAAAAGGCAAACCCTAGCCACGTTTTAGTGTTGTTCATATTGTGGTTTATGTGAATCTCTTGTGAGATATTTGAGGAGCTTTCCTTCACATAAACTTAGGATTTTCAAGGAGAAGAAGTTGTCTACACCTTGATGAACAATTCAGTTGTTGCCATTGAAGCCTAAAGAAACACAAGCGGGTGTGCTTGTATCTGGTGGTGAATCCAAGAAAGAAGGAGTCCATGGATTCGGAGCTTGCACGTGGTCGTGTCAGTAAGTTCTACTAGTGGGTAGCAATAAGAAGTCGAGCATGGGGGCTTGTAAGTCTTATTGTATGAACTTCGATTCTTTCAAGATAGTGGATTCAAGTTTACCTTAAGGATAGCTAGGTTAAATCCTCCCCAGGTTTTTACCGGTTTGGTTTCCAAGGTGATCATATCTTATGTCTTTTGTATTTTCGCTGCTTTACATTATATGATTGTTTGTTTATGATAACCTAGATCTGTTTAATTTGACTAAGTAACAACTTGGCTAATTATCTAGGTTAATCCAATTGTGGTTTTTAAGGGGTCTAAAAACCTGTCAGCTCTATTGAAGCTGCCAATCCAGTTGTCGTTGTGGTCCCTAATGATACCACCAACGGAGGCCCTGCTCGGGTTGCCATGTGTCGAGCTGTCCGTGTTGAGTTTGAAAACACCCTGGGGTAAAGGTTTCCATCCTATCTGTAAGACGTTGGTTTTGCAGGTAAGGCTCTTTGGGGGAAGCATGTAGAAGATTTCCTAGGAGAGGGCTATAATCTTTTCCACGATTTTTTGGGTTATGAAGGGTTGCGCTTCCATGGCAAATTTATTGCAGGCTGTCCAAATAGTCCAAGCTACCAGTGGAAAGGTAACCCTCAAAGGAATGGTTTGCATGCATGGGGTGTTGGCAAAGGAGGTAGCCATGCACTTGAGCCAATCAAAGAGATTCGAGGAGAGGAAGTCTTGAGAGGGCGTGTTGTTAAACAGGCTGCACCAGATGGGAAGTACCTGTAGGCAGTCCCGAAGAATATGCAAGGTGGTTTCTTTGTTTGTGAGACAAAGTGGGCAAGTGTCATCTATGAGGATATGCCGTTTGCAAAGCTGGTTTTTAGTGTTGAGTCGGTCATGACATGAAAGCCAGATGAAGGTTGAAACTCTAGGGATGGTGGGGATTCTCCAACTCCATTTCTAGGTGGGAGTGTCAGTTCTTAAGGGGAGATTAGCAGCGAGGAGGTAAGCTGACTGAGGCTCAAATTGGCCACGAGGAGAGTAGTTTCAAGTGGGTAGGTCGTCTTGTAAGGATGAGAGGGGTTTGGGGGTAGCATGGATGAGGTCACGGACGTGGTGGGGAAGCACAAAGGAGAGAGTGTGGAGGTCCCAGTTGCCGTAAGAGTCCCATACGTCCATAACCTTAAGGGAGACGTCACTAGAGTGGAAAGGTGCATGAATGAGATTACGAAGTGGACCATGTTCGATCCAGTTATCGTGCCAGAAAAGAGTGGACATACCATTTTGAATGAGCCATCTAGTGCCCTTGTTGCATATGTCCTTAGCTTTTATAAGACTGCTCCAAATGAGGATTTGCTTTTTGCAATGGCAGTAGCTGGTGGGTATTTTTTACTGAGCGTTTCAACTCAAACCTCAGTGGGGTTATTGCGCATGACCCAAACTCTTTCGCGAGGATGGCTTTGTTACTACAGTAGATCTTTTTAATTCCCAAGCCTCCTAAGTGTTTGGGTTTGGTGACAGTGTTCCAGTTCAGGGAGTGAATTTTTTTGCTATTGGTTGTATCTCCTCACAGGAAGTTGCGATTGATCTTGTCTAGTTCAGTGCAGATTTTGGAAGGGAGGAGCTTGCACTGCATTAAGTGGGTCGAGATGGCAGAGGTGACAGAGTTAATGAGCGTTAGGAGACCCGCAAGAGACAATGACCTTGCTTTCCAGCTGGATAACCTAGTGCAAATTTTATCGATGATAAAGTCATAGGCTCTTTTATTTCTCCTGTCCATCAAGATAGGTATCCCTGGGTATTTACCAAACTCCTTTGAGTGTTTGATACCCAAGACATGCTCAATATGGGTGATTTTCTCTGGTCTGGTGTGGGGAGAGAAGTAAATTCTGAACTTTTCGAGATTCACCTTTTGGCCGAAGATGGAGCAAAACTCATTTAGGACTTTCTTTATGGTGTGGAAGTTTCTCTTGGTTGCCTTCGCAAAAAGAATGAAATCGTTGGCGAAGAAAAGCTGTGAAAAGATGGGTCCTTCCCTAGCAGTCTTAACACCCTTCCAATTTTCTTGTGCAATTTCGGTGTGGATGAGGCAAGCAAGGTACTCCATACGAAGAATGAAAATGTACGGGGAGAGGGGGTCTCCCTACCGTATTCCACGTGAGGGGTGGAAGGGGTCAAGTCTATCACCATTGACAAGGACAGAGAGGTTTGAGGTGGAAATGCAAGACATGATAATATCTATCCAGGCTTTAGGGAATTTGAACCAGTTGAGGACATGGTGGATAAACCCCCATTCAAGTTTGTCAAAAGCTTTTTCCAAGTCAATCTTAAGTGCCATCAGCCTTTGCTTGCTTTTGGAGTTGGTCATGGAGTGGATGACTTCTTGAGCTAGGATGGCATTGTCACTTGCTTTACGTCCAGGAACGAAGCTGGCTTGGAAGGGGTTTATGAGGTCAGGGAGATGGGGTTTAAGTCTTTGGACCAGGATTTTTGTTATGGTTTTGTACAAGGTATTGCACAGGTCGATGGGACGGAGTTGGTGGATAGTCTCGAGCTTCTCAATTTTCGGAATGAGGCAGATGAGAGTGGAGTTAAGGTCATTGGGGATAGTTCTTGTGAGGAAAATATTTTTGATGTAGGCGACAACCGAGAGACCGACAATGTGCCAGTATTTCTGAAAGAAGATAGGATGGAATCCGTCTGGCCCAAGTGCCTTCATAGGTTTGAAGGAAAATAAAGCTTTTCGAATATCCTTGTTAGTCACCACCAAAGAGATGGAGTCCTGAAGGTCTAGGGAGAGGGAGCTGAAGTCTTCGGGGGAGGGGTAAGATGGAGTGGTACACTGGTTGCTTCAGTCGGGTAGAGAGAAATGAAGTGATTGTTTATCATGTTCTTGATGTCAAGTGGAGAATGCGTCCACTTTCCGACAAGGTCCTTGAGGCACCAGATTTTATTGCGATGAAGTCGGCAGATGGTAGAGAGGTGATAGAAGTTAGTGTTGTGGTCGCCAAGGATGGTCCAGTCAAGACGAGCTTTGAGGGCCTAATATTCCTCCTCCAGGCGAAGAAGTTGCCGGTATTCTGCTTCAAGGCTCCTTTTGAGGTTTCAGAGAAAAGAGTTGGGGTTGTTACAAAGGGCTTTCTGGATGCCATTCAGACAAGCTAGGGTTTTCTCTTTTTTTTGTGGAAAATATTTACAAAGGTGTTGGCATTCCAAAGCTTGACACGATGAGTGAAGTCTTCCATGGCCGAAGTGATGTCATGAGGGTGTGAGTTCTAAAAGTTGTGGATGATGTCGGGGAAGGAGGGGTTGTTGAACCACATTGTTTCAAGGCGAAAGGGTCTTAGTCCGAGAGAGTGAGAGGGTGGAGAGGTGTTGAGAAGAATCGGGTGGTGTTTAGACGAAGTTCTGGAGAGATGAAGAACGTTTGAGTCATTGAAGAGGAGTTGCCATTAGGGGTTAGCAAGGACTCTATCTAGGCATCTCATGACTAGACCATTGTCCCTTTTGTTAGTCGATGTAAACCTAGGATCGTTGTAACCAAGATCAAGGAGGTTGCAGTTGTTAAGAAGGTCATTGAAGATTGACATGCGTTTGTGGTTGGGAGGAGAGCTACTAGGACCTTCATGATGGGTAAGGATCTCGTTGAAGTCTCCAGCGAGAACCCAAGGGAGAGAGTGGGAGGATGCGAAGGCAACAAGTTCAGACCATAGGTTTATATGGGTGTTGAGGTTAGGGCTAGTGTAAATAGTAGTAAGGAGCCAGTTGGAAAGAGGGTTTGAAGCACTTACTTGAATGAAGGCATGAATGGCTTGATCAGTGGCGGTGAGTATTTCCAGAGCAGTGTCTTGTTCATTCCAGAGCATCCAAATGCCTCCCTTGAATCACCGAGACCTATCTAATCAAGACAAGTTGTTGGAAGGAAGAAAATGACTTAAAGAAGCATAGAACTTTCAAACAATGTAAAGTATCGTTTGTGCTTAGGGAGAAAATTGGATATTTTTGAAAAGTTTTTGTAATATTTGGTATTAGTGTCCGTTTGACATGATTAATTTTGCCAACTTATTTTACTATTCAGCTTATTTTTACTACTATTCATAAGCTCCACTGCACTTTTTGGTACTATTCATGGGTCTCACTATACTATTTTAGTTAACTTTTACTTTTATCTACAATACTTTCAGCAAAAAGTTTTCAGTTTCAACAAAATAAACGGATCTCAAATAAGCCCTTAGTCAAAACTTCAGGGTTGGTTTTTGTATTTTACTAATTAAAATATATTAATCACAATTGATATTATTTAAGCATTTTAAATTAAGTTTTTTTGGTTAAATAAATTGAAGATTACACATTAAAATATAACAATAGTTTTAAGAAAAATAAAATGTATACAAATCAATTAATTTGCGATAGATTAAATAGTAAATGTCACTTTTATATGCCTTAACAGACCAAAACCTAAGTGACCTATCCATGACCTATCCATGACCAAGATGAAGTTTGGGTGAAGTTAAGTGAATGTCTGAATCGACTGATGTTGAAAAATCAATGTATGAGTTGGGTTAGAGGTGAAATGTCACTCAAACCCAAAGCCAGATGGTTCTCCTTGAAATGCATTGAGGCATACTAATTGACAGGACATTTAGGAGTAAAGCACTATTTCTATGCAGGTCGTGAAAGTGATTCCCAATAAAGGGGAATGGGAATATCTTCGTGAACATATGCTTTTTCTTTATTTCCCTTTTCCCTTAGGTATAATTATTAATGTGTAGGAAAATTAGAATGAGAAAATGATAACAAATAAAAAAAATAAAAGAGGAGAAAATGTGACTTTAAAGCATGTGTATTAACATTATCTTTAATATTATAATTATCCCACCTCAAAAGAGTTTGTTATCGGGTTAAGAGCAATTCATCTCTAGGATACATCAAAACCACAGTTGTAGACAGTTTTTCTTTGAAATATGTCTTAGGAGAATATCTTACAATATTATGTATTTGAATATGATTTAACCCCTTAATTTATAGACAATATGAGTAATGGCTCTTCATTTGAATTGACACCTTTATGAACGTCTTGACTTTTCATATTAATTCATAACCATTCAAAAATAATTTTCTTTTAAAATCAATTAATTAAAAGAAACTTTCATGTGTTATGATCTAGTGTATCTTCTCTTATTCAATGAAATTTAAAAAAAAAAAAATCAATGTCCAATGCACATCTGCCACATTTCCAAGTGCCAAGTGTACCTTACATCATGCACCAGCATGCGTTTTAAAGTCACATGTCACCACCGCGCACCTTTGGTGCAGTGGTCATTCCACAAGTATAAATACTTATGAGTTGTGGGGGGTAAGGGCCGGGATTCAAATCTCCAAGAAGGAGTTTCACACACATATACACTTAGATTATGTTAATATAAAAATTTTATCTTGTATAAAAAAAAAAAAAAAAAAAAGTCACATGTCCATAAAATTTTTCAAAAGTTTTATTTATCGGTGTTTAGGTTACTTTATATACCTATCTTGTAAACTTTCTAAATGGGACAAGTCTTAGAAGATAAACATGTACTTCCTTCATTTCATATCTCAATCTATACCCCTATATCTATATTTTTAACACATATCTCAATCTACACTATATATATATATATATATATATATATATATATATATATTAACAATCCATCGCTTAGTTTGTTATTTTATTTGTTAATATTCATGTTACTCTATATACCCACGAAAAATAAATTCTAACTTTCTATGTGAGATAAGTCTTAAGACATAAATCCGCTCCCCACCATATCACAACTTATTACACAAAATTTTCTAAACAAATATTCACTGTGATGTTTGGTTAGATTTTGGCGTAAATTACCCCATACTGGTAGTTTAATAAGTGTCCGATTGGGAATAATTTATTTAACTGAAATTGAAAACTATTTGCTAAAAATATTATAAATAAAGGTAAAAGTTAGCTAAAATAGTACAGTAAGACCGATGAATAGTACTAAAAAGTATAGTAAGACCCATGAATAGTAAGAAAAATAAGCTGGCAAAAATAATCAATGCCAAACACACACTAAGGGTCTATTTGTGATCTTCTTATTTTGCTTAAACTGAAAACTTTTTACTGAAAGTACTATAGATAAAGATAAAAGTTAGCTGAAATAATGTAGTGAAACCTATGAATAATATCAAAAAGTGCAGTAAGACCCATAAATAGTAGCAAAAATAAGTTGAATAATAAAATAAGTTGACAAAATTAATAATGCTAAACAGACACTTAAACAGTTTATTTAGTGTGCGTTTGGATTGCGTTAACTACGCGTTTCTACATTTGAAGTGGGACCTGCTTACATTGTGCACGTTCAGCCATTCACGCAGTTTGTCCATCCTTGTTGGGACCCACGTGTGCTGTGCAGTTTATTCATTCACGCAGTTCAACCACCACGCAGTTCAACCACTGTGCATTGTGCACGTCTCTTTGCTAGGACTTACGTGTGCACTGTTTAAACTTATTTTAAAATTATTTGTTATAATGTTTTTAGTTTTCAATAAAATAAGCAGTATCCAAACAAACTCTTAGTTGAAATTAAAAATATTTTGTTAAAAATAATATAAATAAAGGTAAAAGTTAGTTGAAATAATACAATATGACTCATAAATAGTATAAAAAAATATAATAAAACTCATAAATAATAGTTGAAATAAATTAAATAGGAAAATAAATTTACTTTTTAACTAATGCCAACGCAAACTAATTATTCACTTTTAGCCTTTTGAAGTTCCAAGGAAAAAAAAAGTTTCAAGAAAAAATAAAAATAGTGTAGTGTTTGCTTTCAGCCTTATCCCAAATAGGATTGTGCAGTATTTGGAAAAGACTCTCCTCTCAGTGACCCCACCACACTGTCCGGTGGTTAAAACTCTAGACCGCAAGCTTACAAATTAGATTTGACTATGGTTTAGAATTACCCTCAAGTGATTGTCATGAATAGGTGTTATTTTCGTAAGAGTACGGTGGACATTAATATCATGTAGGCGTTATTTCCGTAAGAGTACGGTGGACATTAATTTCATGTCGATTATTTGTTTTGGGAGAAAATTGGTAAATGTCATTTTCAAAAAAAATTAGTATTTTGTACAATTTTTCAAACTAATTAGAAAAATATTCCTCTTTTAAAACTTGATTTCCTCAAAATCAAGTTAAGTTCTATAGTGGCATTTTTAAGGACCCTATAGTGATGTTTTAAGGACCTATAGTGGCGTTTTGAAATTTGAATTCTATGAACTAGAGTTATAGGCATAAAAAGAAAAAAAAATTGCATGTAACTCGAGTTCATGAAGCTCGAGTTCCAAAACCTCATTATAGGTCCTTAAAACGTCACTATAGGCTCCTTAAAACGCCACTATAGGTCTCTAGAATTTTTTTTAAAAAAAAAAACTCAATTTTGAGAAAATCGAGTTTCAAAATAGGGGTATTTCCCTAATTAGTTTGGGAAATAAAGCAAAATGCTAGATTTTTTTTTTTTGAAAAGGGCATTTGCCCATTGTCTCCATTTGTTTTGTACTAAATATATATATATATACATATGATTGTATTTAACGAGAAGATCTATTGAACATAGAAATAGAATATATTGCGTTAACCTCGTGACGTTTTTATCATATATGAATTAATTAAACTGACCACGAACATAGTCTAATGGTACATCCCTAGGTTTATTAGGTGTGTGTTTGGCTCCAGCTTAAAAAGCCAATTTATTTTACTATTCAGCTTATTTTTGTTATTATTCATAAATCCTATTACACTTGTTAGTACTATTCATGGGTCTTACTGTACTATTTTAAGAAACTTTTACTTTTATTTACTGTATTTTTAGCAAAAAAAATTTAGTTTTAGCATAATAAGTGGATTCCAAATAAACCCTAAGTGTGTTTAGATACCGCTTATTTTGTTGAAAACTAGAAATACTGTAGCAAAATAATTTTTAAATGTATGAATAAGGCTGTGAGACCCATTTTTTATGGAAGTTTGTGTGAAAAAAAAGGTTTGTAAGTCCATGAACAATGCATGGGACCTACTGGAAAGCACTATCCACTGCTTATTTTGCTGGTCAAGAGGTAGTGGGTCTTGTGCACAGTGTACGGAATTCACTGACAGACGTGATGGAGCACTTCTCAATAAAAAAAAAAAAAATAAATAAATAAAAACCTAAAAACGCAGCCACTATCCAACGCTACCTAAGGGTCAAAATCGAAGGGAAGAGTACAGTAAGAGCTTTTTTTTTGCTAAACAAAATAGAAAGAGCATTATTACTGATAGAGTACATTAATTTCATGTCAATTATTTGTTTTGTACTAATATATATATATATATATATATATATATATATTTATATGATTTTATTTAACGAAAAGATCTACTGAACATGGAATATATTACGTTATCCTCATGACGTTTTTATCGTAAATGAATTAATTAAACCGACCACCAACATAGTCTAATGGTACATCCATCCCTAGGTTTACTAGGTACTATCTAGGAATCTAGGGGTTAAAATTGAAGGGAGGGGGGGATAGGAAGAACAATAATTAGTATCGGTGGAAGCAAATCGTTAAAATGCTATATTTAACAATCATCAAATAATAAAAGTGAGCTGCATTTAGTAGAGAAAAAGCTAAAATTTTTAGCTGTTGAGCTCCGGTGCACATCCATCTTTGTGTGCACACTGTAGCTCAGAAGTTAAACAAAAAACCTATGTTTTATTAGCTCCTAGCTCTGATTACGTACTAGATGCCTGCTGGTTGCTTTTTTTTTTTTTTTTTTTTGGGGCCGTGTGTGTGTGATACTGTGATAGTGCTTTTTTTTTCTTTTTTTCTTTTTTGCTTTTCTTCTTTTATTTCTTTTATTTATTTATTTAACTAGAGGCAACATTCTATAAAAAAAAAATCTAGAGGCAAAATTTTTTTTAAAAATTTTTTTTTTTTGTGCATGATTTTTTTAAAAAAATGAACTTTTGTTTTTGCTTTCTTTTTGGTTGTACTTGTTGTTTATTGTAATGGATATATTATTTTATTGTATTGTTTACATTATTTTAATATGTTGAATGTTAAAATAAAATCATTAATGTTGGGTGTTTTGTAAAATGAGGTGGTAAAATAGATAAACTGACTTTTCATGGTGCCAAATTGTTAAAATTTTGGCACCACCAATGCTATGCTTTAGCATCAAGGCACAAAAAGAGCTAGCAGCCGGTCTTGCAAAATCTTACAATTGTAAACCAAAATATATTATTTAAATCCCTTTTCACCTTTTATTTTCTCTCTCCTTTCAGCCTTTGTCTTTCAACTCCTATCTCTTTCTCTCTCTCTCTCACAGTCACAGAGCTCATCTCCTCTCTCTCTCCGTTGAGCCTTTCTCTCCTTGTGCCTCTCACTGCTGATGACCATTTCTCTCCGATGGCACTGCTGATGACCTTTTCTGGGTGAGATCATCGTGGTCAGGGGCTGAGGATTGCTAATCGGATTTTGGTGGGTTTGCTTAGTGTGCCTAAGGCTGAGGATTTTGGTGGATCGGTGTGGTAGGCCGTGGGTTTCTGGCAGTGGAGATCGGTGAGTTCTTGTGGGTTTTAGGCGATGGAGATCACTGCATTCTTGTGGGTTTCTGACAGTGGAGATCAGTTGGGTTTCTGGGTTTCTAGATCGATCGATCTGTTCTTGTGGGTTTCTGATGGTGGAGATCAGTGTGGGTTTCTGGGTTTCTAAATCGGCAAGTTGTTGTGTGGGTTTCTGGGTTGGTGGTTGTGTGTGTGGGTTTTGGTGGTTGGCATGGACTATTGTGGTTGTGGTGGTGGTTGCTGGCCGGTGGTCGGTGGTTTGCTAGGATGTGAGTGGCGATGGTAGTGATGATGTTGTTGCTGGTTGCTTAGAGGAAGATGGAGGAAGAGGAAGAATAAGAGAAATAGTAAAAAAAGAATAAAAAAGAATATTTAAATAAAGTTGCAAAAAAAATAGAGTTTGGGATGTTGAGTGTATTGTAAAATGGTATGGTATAATTGATAAAGTAACTTTTTGAGATGGTAAAATAGAATAAGATAGAATTTCCGGATGGGAATGCTTTAAAAGTAAGACATTCTAAACACATTCATATTATAAAAATTACTTTAAAGCTTTTAAATACTTACATTTTTTTTTAATTAACGTAAAATGTTTAAATTATATCTGGAAATTTTTGTAATAACGTTTCAATTACAGTAAACTATGTAAATGTGTGTGCGTTTTCCATTAAAAAAAAGAAAAAGAAAAAAGAAGAAGAATGATTTAGATCCTCTAGATTTCCTAGGGTATTCTAACCAACAGATTTCCTTAAATTTTAACAATTCTTTAATGATTTAATGGTCTAGATTTTGCCATGTTAGCATTCCACTAATAATAATCTTAATTGTTTTATTTGCAACATTATTTTATTATTTTAAGAGTATTATTAGTGGAATGCTAATATGACAAAATCTAGACCCTTAAATCATAAAAGAGTTGTTAGAATTTAAAGAAATTATTGGTAGAGTACCCTAAGAAATCTAGAACATTTATATCAAAAAAAAAAAATGTAAATAATATTAATATACCTCACATCATAGAAGGTGTTAGATTAACAGCTGGGGCTATTCATTTTTCCTATTATGGCATTTAGCTAGGAATTGTCAGGTGTAAATATTTATTATAAGAAAGAAAAGTAAAAGTTTTGGGGGGTTACAATTAGCTTAATTGGTAAAGTAAAGTTTCTTATGATTGAATAAGGATTTAGGGTTCGATCTCTACTTTCACCAAAAATTGATTGTTGTCATGATCTGATGATAAAAAACTATCATTAAGAGCGAACACCAACCAAAAAAAATGAAAGATTTGATAAAATCTCTTTGACAACAATGTATACATTATTATTTAATTAAGAGCATTGTTTATTATACACAAAAAAAAAAAAAAAAGGTTTATTCCCTTAACTATTATAATAACTAGTTTTGCCTCTACTATCTGCCCTATTTACTAAGGGCGTGGATTACGTCCAGTGCCTTTAGTACACTGGACCCATTGCGATCATGACATGTATCCATTTTTAGACACGTGTCAAGATCGCAATGAATTCAATGTCACAAGATACTAGACGTAAGCTGCACCCATTTACTAAATCACTAGTGTAGCAATCAATAAATGTGGAAAGGAAATGCAGCAAATCCTACATAACTTCTATACTAGACATCTAAATATGGAAGCATATCTCTGTGTCAGCGACAAGCTAGGAACCATTTTCATTACCATTTCCCAAGAAGCTGAAAGTTGTACAATATTGTTTTGCTCTTTTGGTAGCATGGAACGTTCACACTCTCTCTCAAAGAAAATGAGTTGGTCTGTAGCACTAAGAAAGTGAAAGACTCAGTCCATCAAACAGTTGACACTAGTAGCACTATTCGTGATGGAGAACCTAGCCAACTAACCAAGCTTTCCTTTAGGGATAAGCTAGTGGGGGAAATATCGGGAGCTTTCTCCCAAGCTTTTGCTTTTTCTAACCACATGGAGGCGGATTCAGACTCGGATGAGGAGATTGAGAAGGTCAAGGAAGGATTTGCCTCGGTCAATCTATCCAAGGAAACTAAGAAAAGCATCCGAGCTCTATGGGCGAAGGCGCTCATCGTTAAGGTTTTTGGCAAGACAATGTGTTACAACTATCTATACTCAAAACTGTTAGGACTTTGGAAGCCGACTAGGAGAGTCGACATGGTTGACCTGGGGAGATATTTCTTCCTGTTAAGATTTTCAATAGTTAAGGATCTAGAAATGGTGCTTAAGAAAGGCCTTTGGTTTATTGGGGAGCACTTCCTATCCATCAGATGATAGGAAGCAAATTTCAAGCCATTTGAAGCTTTAGTTTCCTTGGTGGCGGTGTAGGTTAGGCTTAACAAACTGCCCATTGAGTACTATGATGTGACGGTACTCCGGTAGATCAGTCAGGCACTCGAAATGGTCCTACGGGTGGATACGCACACTGCCACCTAAGCTAGGGGCAGATACGCTCGTCTTTGCATTCAGGTGGATATGAGTAAGCCACTGGTCACCACATTTAGGCTTGGCCACCGCAACCAACTTGTTGCTTACAAAGGGGTTAACAGGCTTTGCTTTGCTTGCAGTAGACTTGGCCATCAGTGAGAAGCATGTCAGTTCATCATCAAACCCCCTTCACCGGTTCCTAAAGATTCCCTTGAGCCCAAATCCACTGACAAAGGAGACAAGGCGCCAACCTCTACGAAGGCACAACCAGAGGCTTCAATCGGAAATTGAGATGCCTTGGAAGATGAGTCCAGCGATGCTACCTTTGATCCTTGGATGGTTGTCACACAGAAACGGAAAGACAACATACTGCATAAGAAAAGCAATAGCAGCCCCTTAGCCGAATATAGACATGCTTCTCTGAACGTGAATGAAAAGGAGTCGTTGGGAAATGGGAGGTTTGAAAAAAAGGTTAATGGGCCTAGGGTCACGAGTAGAAATGAGGGCAAAAGGAATTAAAGCCTAAGATGAATCGGGCTTGAAATCTCCAACTAAAGACAACGAGGCAGCAAAGAAGTTAGTTGGTGTGGAGCAATTGAGCTTCGAAAAGGGCAGTAGCTAGACTGGGGGCCGTTCAATTAATAGCTTGTCAAGGGCCAAACCCAATTCTAATTCTGTAAGGGGTAAGAAAGACATTGCACGTTATAGGGCTATCTCCACTAACTTAGCCAATGCCTCTAAAAGTTTAGATAGTGTCGTCTTCTCCAAAGAAAAGATAAGCACTACAATTGAGTGGTCACTTAACATCTCCAAGCTTCAGCCCGGTTTTGATGGAGAATTTAAATTCGGTAGCAACTCAGAGCACAAGATGGGTGATCAATGTAGACGGAGTGATAGTGGAGATACCGAGAGTGATCATAGAGGAGATCATAGCTCGCCCCACCCATACCATGGGCTAGTTCAGTCCCAAGCTTCGAAAGGCATGGAAGTTGGTATTTCCACAAACTCCGACAAGCTCAACGATGGGCTTTCTCCACTTAATAGACCCGGCTTGGGGAAGAATGATCGACCCATGGTGGAAGTTCCTTTTGGACACACCGAGACCAGAAAAAGTGAGAACATTGGTTTAGAATCTCATCCCTCAAATATCGGCGACACCAGTGTTGTGCGAAACGATAACGAAGGAGAGTTTGACTGCGAGAAGAATGTTGGAGAATCAAGCCATTTCAACGGCATTCATGGGCAATCGGTATGCTATAAAGCTCCTGCAAGTCTTCCAACCCATTACGGAGTTCAACATTCACTCAATAGCCACAAAAAAAATGATGGGTGTGCTGCAGCACTGTGTGACTCTGATGCCTGGTAGAGGGTAGACGACAGAAATGGTGAGGATGACTAGATGGAATTTGATGGAGGAAGAAAGACTACTTCCTCCTTTTGATGAGTGTCCAACCCCCAACCATTGTTTAGTCATGAATATCATAGCTTGGAATTGCAGGGGAGCTTTAAAGCCCTCTTTTCAAAATCATGTAAAGGAGTTGGTTCACAATCACGATCCGGCAATTTTGATTGTTATGGAGACCCGTATTGGTGGTGACAGAGCTAGAGACATCATTGACAGGCTCCCGTTTGATGGTACCATCCATGCAGATAAAATTGGTTTTGCCGGTGGGCTTTGGTTGTTATGGAATTCAGATATGGACCAGATCACATAGCTAGCCATGTCAGAACAGGAAGTTCATGTCCTGGTGAAGGTAATTGCTACTACCTTTGAATTTATTTTTTCTGCTGTGTATGCTAGCCCTAGGTTTCATGAAAGATGCATTCTGTGGAATAATCTAAAAAATGCTGCTAATCTGCATGATAAACCTTGGATAATTGCTGGAGACTTTAATGAGGTTCTTGTAGATGGGGATAAATTTGGGGGTAGAGCTGTTAATTCTAACAAATCACTTATTTTCAAAGAGTTCCTTGATTACTATAATATGGTTGATTTGGGCTTCACTGGTCCTCGGTTCACTTGGACAAATAGGCAAAATATCAATGCTTTAGTGCAAGAGAGAATTGATCAGTATTTCGCCAACCCAAGCTGGTGTACTGCTTTTCTGGATGCGAGGGTGACTCATCTCACAAGATGTGTGTTTGACCATTGCTCGGTGCTACTGGAAGCCAATCTAATTAATGGTATTGATCTTCCTAGGCCATTTAAATTCCAAAGCTTTTGGCTGTCAGATTTATCTTTTCCTGTAATTGTCTCGGAAGCTTGGGGTCGGTCCCGTTCTTTTCAAGATGTTATTGATTGCTTCTCCAGGAAAGCATCCGAAGGGAATAAGCACCATTTTGGGAACATTTTTAGTAAAAAGAAGACAGTTATGGCCCATCTGAATGGAATATAGAAAGCCTTAGCTTCACATCCCTCACATTCCTTGGTTGAAATGGAGAAAACGCTGCACAAAGAGCTAAATGTGCTCCTTAACTAGGAGGAGGAGCTTTGGGTCCAGAAATCCCACATTATCCGACTGATTGAGGGTGATAGAAACACGGCCTTCCATCATATGTCTACTATTGTAAGGAGAAGACACAATCGAATTTCATGCATTAAAATGATATGGGAGAATGGATCCATAGTGAGTTAGAGACCATGAATTACATTAAATAGGGGCTTTAGCAAATTGTTCACAAACACCCTAGATCATACTCCATACTACTCTCCCCACCCTTCTCTGTGGCAAGTAGTTTTACCTGAAAAGGATAAGCTTAACCTTAGTATGCCGCTTTCAGAGATGGAAATCAAAGAGGGTCTTTGGGCTCTAAAGCCCTACAAAGCCCCAGGCCCGAATGGGTTTTATGCAGAGTTCTTCCAAAGGTTTTGTCTCATTTTGAGGGATTCAATAAGGAATGAAATGAAAAAGATTTTTGAGGAGAGCAAAATTCCTGAGTACCTCAATAGAACCAATATTGTTCTAATTCCAAAAATTATGGGCCCAAAAAGCTTGGGTAATTATTGACCTATTAGCCTTTGCAATACAATGTATAAAATAATCACCAAGATTATTGTAGCAAGGCTTAGACCGCATCTTGATAAGTTGGCGAGCCCATTGCAGTCTGCTTTTATACCGGGAAGGAGAAGTATTGATAATGCAATTGTGGTCCAAGAGTTAATTCACACCATCAGCATGAAAAAGGGGAGGGGAGGTTACATGGCGATTAAAGTGGACCTTGAAAAGGATTATGACAAACTTGAATGGAGTTTCATCAGAGAAGTTCTTATTAATGCCAATCTTCCATCCAACCTGGTGAATCTCATTTTGAGTTGCGTGTCATCAGTATCCATGTCCATTCTTTTCAATGGTGGAAGTGTGGAGCCTATTCTTCCTTCGAGAGGTATTCGGCAAGGTGACCCTCTATCACCTTATCTTTTCATTTTTTGTATGGAAGCCTCGGATATAGTATTGAAGAAAAGTGCAGTGAGAAGAGTTGGGTCCTTGTAAAAAGCTCTCATAGTGGGGTGACTTTCTCCCATTTATTCTTTGCAGATGATTTGGTCCTTTTTGAGAAGGCAGACAATGTAAATTGCTCAACCATAAGGGATGTGCTTGATAGTTTTTGTGCCCGGTCGGGGCAATCCATTAGTGAAAGCAAATCTAGAGTGTACTTTTCTCCAAATGTTGATGTAGACATAAGAGAGTCCTTGTGTGACATATTGGGGTTTCATTCGACTCATAATCTTGGGAAGTATCTTGGCTTCCCCATAAAACATCGTGGTGCTAATAATCAAGATTTAAACTTCATTTTGGAGAGGGTCAAGCAAAAGTTGGTGGGATGGAAAACTAATTTACTATCTCTAGCAGGAAGAACTATTCTCATTCAAGCCTCCACTTCTACTATCCCGACTTATGTTATGCAGTGCACAGCTCTTCCTACCAAATTGCTAGATAATATTAATAAAGTTAATCACAATTTTTTGTGGGGCTCTTCGAAAGCTTCAAAAGAACTCATTTGGTGGGATGGCACAAAGTGACCAAACCTAAAGACTAAGGGGGTCTTGGAATTCAATCGGCAAGAGGTAGAAACTAGGCTTTGCTTGCCAAGCTTAATTGGAGATTCCGTATGGAAAAGGATGCGTTATGGGCTAAGGTTTTGAAGAGCAAGTATTGTACTAGTCGAAGGTTGAATGATAGAAACAAGGATCAGCTTCCATGTTCAAGAGTTTGGCAAGTTATGAACAAGGGTAGAGAGGTGTTTAATAAAGGCGTCAAATGGACTCCGAGGAGGAATAGTAACCTAAGCCTTTTATTAAAAGTCCTTATAAAATCCCACAACAAAGGAGCATAACTCAAACCACAAAGGTGGCTAGTAATGCAACAGATACTGAAGTGAGAAGCACCAACCAAGCCACATGGGTAGCAAGCAATGCAGCAGTTGCTGATGACAAGTGTGTTGATCAAGCCACAAAGGCAACAAAGGAGTGCACCTCTCAGAGCACAGGGATTGCATCAAAAGGCTTGATGAGCACAGCAGTGTTAGAAATGCTTGAAGCCATACCAGATCACGATTTCTTCATCCAATAGCATATTGAAGAAGTTAGTTCCGCAAATTCAGGAGTCCTACACTCTTGGGTTGCCACGTGTACAAATTCTGGAAGCTCCAAATAACAGAATTTGGAGCCAAATGTGTGGCGGTTATGCGTTTCTGTGTATATAAAAACAGAGTATAGATGTGTATGGTTATTTATTCCATTTCTTTGTAATTTTCTCTTCAATCAATGAAATCCTCTCAGTTTATTTAGATTCTCTAGTTTTGATATGGTATCAGAGCGACTAGCACAATTAATACTGATTTCCTATTCTCATTTTAATTCTTTTTCTCGCTTACCAAATAGAGATTTCTTTGAGAAAATTCTTGAACCCTGACTCTCAGAGTGTTGATTCGTCTGTCTTGATTCATCTTGAAGAATCTTTGTTTTCTTTTCCAATTTCATTAAAAGTTTCATTCAAGCTCGTGAAAAGCATCAATGGCTTCTGGAGAAGGAAGTGACTCTGTTCTTGCGCACAATCAATCCATGTAGCAAATCCCTCAGTCCAACACAGAGACCAATTCTCCCAATCAATTTTTCCTTAGTGCCAGTGAGAATCCAGGGAATATCTTAGTCACTCAACCACTTTTGGGAATGAGGAACTATCAATCTTGGTCTAGGGCTATGGTTCTAGCTTTAACTGCCAAGAAAAAGATAGGATTCGTGAATGGCAAGATTGCAAAACCTGAAGAAGATTCTCCTCTGTATGAAGATTGGGAAAGCTGTAACACAATGGTGCTTTCTTGGCTGATCAACTCTATGCATTTTGATGTGTCAAGTAGTATCATGTATTGTGAGACTGCAAGGGAGATGTGGCTTGAATTGTAGCGAGTGTTTTCACAGCGAAATGGACCAAAGATCTACAACATTCAACAAGAAATCTCACAGATAACTCAGAATCAGTTATTAGTGATCGAGTATTACTCTAAATTCAAGAAGCTTTGGGATCAACTACTTCATTATGAGCCATTGCCAGCTTGTACGTGTGGGGCAATGAAGATTCTAAGCATTGCACATGAAAAGTCCGATGTGATGAGGTTTTTAATGGGGCTTAATGAGAATTTTGAGATTGTGAGGAGTCATATTCTCATGCTTGAGCCATTTCCATCAATGAGCAAGGTGTATGCTTTGGTTCTTCAAGAGGAATCTCACAAAGGTATTGGACATGGTTCTGCTTTCACACCTAAACCTGATTCAGTGGCAATGTACGCTAACACCAGAGGGAATTATGGAGGTAAAGGTGGTCCTAAGAAGGAGAGGCTTTTGTGCACCCATTGCAACATGCTTGGACACACAATGGACAAGTGCTACAAGTTGCATGGATACCCACCAGGTTACAAGCACAAAGGCAAGCCAAATTCCAATGCCAATCAAGTCTCATATCCTCAAGGTCAAGGTGCTGAAACTCCTTCCAATGCATCTGCTCAATGTCCAATTTCTAAAGCACGGTGTGAGCAATTGCTTGCCCTTTTCAATACTGCTATTAATCAAGGTGCTAATCACCATGTTGCAATTGTGAGTACAAGTGGTGCTGTCTCTAACATACTTCCTAGAGCTCCTGGTGTACCTGCTACAACTGGTGTACCTTCCTCATCCACTTCATCCTCAAACAGTGAAAATTACTCCTTTGTTGACACTATGACAGTTACAAATTCTTTGTTCCCTTCCACTCCTACTTTAAGGCATTCCATTTTTTCTACCAAAGTAGTTGATATAGAGATTTTTCATGCCACTGATTGGGTCATAGACACAGGGGCTACTGATCATATGGTGTATTCCATTACATGTTTTACTACTATCACTGCTACCTTAAATACATTTGTTAATCTGCCTAATGGAAAAATAGCTTCAGTCACTCATATTGGTATTGTGAAAATTTCTGAACATCTTACCCTTCATAATGTTCTATGTGTTCCATCCTTTAGCTTCAATCTTATTTCTGTCAGTCAGCTTGCCAAGTCCAGTGTCTATTGCCTTATTTTCTTTGGAAACTTATGCTTTATCCAGGACCTTGCTCATTGGAGCACACTTGGTCTGGGTAGAGAATGCAATGGACTCTACTTGCTGGATAAGGGCAGCATTTCCACTCCTTCCATTGCAGCTTCTATTTCAGCTTCTGTACATAGTGCACAGCCTCATCTCTGACATTCTAGATTGGGTCATCTGTCCAATGCCAAATTGGCATCAATAAAACCAAATGATGTACCTTGTTTTACTTCTATTGAGAACTTCAATTGTGACATTTGTCCACTTGCTAAACAAAAACGTTTACCTTTCAATAAAAGTTCTCATTTCTCTAATTCTTGCTTTGAGTTGATCCATTGTTATTTGTGGGGACCTTTCTCAATACCTACTGTTGATCATTGGAAGTATTTTTTAACCATTGTTGATGATTACTCTAGATGCACTTGGGTGTATTTGCTAAAGCATAAATCCCAAACACAATCTGTTTTGGAATAATTTTGCATTATGGTGGAAACCCAATTTTCTAAGAAAATTAAAACTTTAAGATCTGATAATGGTACTGGATTCTTCATGAAGGATTTCTTTGCCAAGAAGGGTATTTTGCATCAATTAAGTTGTGTTGAAACCCCACAACAAAATGCCATTGCCACAACAAAATGCCATTGTTAAGAGGAAGCATCAACACATCTTGAATGTGGCAAGAGCTCTCATGTTTCAATCTCATTTACCTTTGCATTTGTGGGGTCATGCTATTCTTGCTGCCATTTATTTGATCAACAGAATCCTCTCATCTGCTTTATCAAACAAAATTCCTTTTGAGATGTTATTTAGTCATCCACCTAGTTATGCACATTTAAAGGTGTTTGGTTGCTTATGCTTTGCTTCTACACTTTCTTCTCACAGATCCAAGTTTGCACCTAGGGCTGTTAGATGTGTTTTCTTGGGATATCCTTTTGGGGTTAAAGGATATAAAGTCCTTGATTTAGCTACTAATAGGGTGTTCCTCTCTAGAGATGTGGTTTTTCATGAAAACTCCTTTCCTTTTGCTTCCGTTTCAACTAATATTGCAAATCCTTTTGTTCATACTGCTGTTGAAGCTCCCTGTCCAGCTGGTGTTGATGGGTTTGTCACTCCCATTAGCATACCTGATCCTGCTTCCTTAGACCTTGATGTTGTTTCTTATCCTTCCACTAATGTTCAGTCTGTTCCTTGTGATGAACCTTCTCATGCTACTTCTTCTAGTCCTGTTCAGGTACCTGATTCTGATCCGGTACACCATTCTTCTACACCAGTTGCTTTGGTTCCTCCAGTACCTCTTAGGAAGTCAACTAGAGACATCAGACCTCCTGCCTACCTACAGGAGTATGCTTGTACCACTGTTGCAGCTGGTGCTCCTTATGATCTTGCTCAGTGCCTTACTTATTCCCATTTGGAACCTTATTATCACTCTTATTTACTAGCAGTCAGTTCTAGCCCCAAAGAACCTCAAAGTTTTTCCCAGGCAGTTCAGGACCCACTTTGGAGGGCTGCCATGGACAAGGAAATCCAAGCTCTTGAAATGAATCATACATGGGATGTGACTAGTTTACCTCTTGGTAAGTCTCCCATTGGCTGCAAATGGGTCTACAAAGTGAAGCTCAATCCTGATGGTAGTGTTGAGAGGTTCAAAGCCAGGCTAGTTGCCAAAGGTTATACCCAACGGGAAGGACTTGATTTCCTTGAGACTTTTTCTCCTGTTGTTAAAATAGTTTCAGTGAGAGTCTTGCTTGCTCTTGCTACTGCCAGGCAGTGGTCTTTGCACCAATTGGACATCAATAATGCCTTTTTGCATGGGGATTTAGATGAGGAGGTATATATGTCATTGCCACCTGGTTTTCACAGTAAGGGGGAGTGTGTTCAGCCTCTTCTACTGCTCCTAAGGTGTGTAAATTGGTTTAGTCCCTTTATGGTTTGAGACAGGCTTCAAGGCAGTGGTATACTAAGCTGTCAGCAACTATAAAGGAGCTTAGTTTTGTTTAATCTCAGGCTGATCACTCCTTATTTGTGCACAGCAAAGGGTCTTTGTTCACTGCTTTATTGGTTTATATTGATGATATGGTAATCACTGGCAATGATCGTGCTTGTGTTACCTCTCTCAAGTCTGTTTTAGATTAGAAGTTTGGTATTAAAGATTTGGGATCACTCAAGTATTTCTTAGGGTTAGAAATTGCAAGAAACAAGAGTGGAATCAGCCTATCTCAAAGGAAATATGCTTTAGAAGTTCTTGAGGAAACTGGCATGACCTGGTGTAAACCAGTCCAAACTCCAATGGAACAACAACTCAAGTTGTCTAAAGACAGTGGAGACTTGCTTACTAATTCAGGGCAGTATAGAAGACTCATTGGGAAGCTTATGTACTTGACATTGAGCAGGCCGGACATCACATATGCAGTGCACAGGCTTAGCCAATTCTTGGCATAACCAAAAGCACCACATATGAAAGTAGCCACTAGGATTCTTCAATATGTTAAAGGAACACCTAGTCAAGGTGTTTTCTTCCCCACCAACTCTGATCTACACCCAAAAGCATACTGTGATGCAGATTGGGCAGGATGCCTTGACACAAGGAAGTCTTTGACAGGGTATTGTGTATTTCTTGGTGATGCATTAGTGTCTTGGAGGTCTAAAAAGCAAAGCATAGTATCCAGGTCCAGTGCAGAGGCAAAGTACAGGGCTATGGCCACTACTACCTATGAGTTAACTTGGATTCTACATTTACTACAAGACCTACATGTCAAACATCTTAAGCCTGCATTGATGTACTGTGATAACCAGACAGCACTTCATATTGCTGCAAATCTAGTATTCCATGAGAGGTCAAAACATATAGAAGCAGATTGCCATGTGGTGAGAAACAAGATTCTTGAAGGTACACTCAAAACCTTCTATGTCTCAACTAAGGATCAATTGGCAGATGTGTTCACTAAAGCATTAGGAGTAGAAAGTTTTCTTAAACTGATTAGAAGGCTAGGTGTGATCAATATTTTTGCTTCTACAGTGACTTTTCCTCACACAAGTTTGGAAGAGCAAAAAGCAAGAGCTGTGCTCTTGAGGGGGAGTATTAAAAGTCCTTATAAAATCCCACAACAGAGGAGCATAACTCAAACCACAAAGGTGGCTAGTAATGCAGCAGATACTGAAGTGAGAAGCACTAGCCAAGCCACATGGGTAGCAGGCAATGCAGCAGTTGCTGATGACAGGTGTGTTGATCAAGCCACGAAGGCAACAAAGGAGTGCACCTCTCAGAGCACAGGGATTGCATCAAAAGGCTTGATGAGCACAGCAGTGTTAGAAATGCTTGAAGCCATACCAAATCACGATTTCTTCATCCAATAGCATTGAAGAAGTTAGTTCCGCAAATTCAAGAGTCCTACACTCTTGGGTTGCCACGTGTACAAATTCTGGAAGCTCCAAATAACAGAATTTGGCGCCAAATGTGTGGCGGTTATGCGTTTCTGTGTATATAAAACAGAGTATAGATGTGTATGATTATTCATTCCATTTCTTTGTAATTTTCTCTTCAATCAATGAAATCCTCTCAGTTTATTTAGATTCTCTAGTTTTGATAGCATGATAATTGGGCTGCAAATGAGCCATTGAGAGACCTCATCCAAGGCCCCCTTTTGGAAGAAGAAGAGTGCCTTAAAGTTAAGGATGTTTTTGGGCCGAATGGATGGGATTGGTCTAAACTCTCAATCCAAATTCCTAATGCTGTCCTCATGGAAATTAAGGCCATGCCCTACTCCTTTAGATCATCAAATGAGGAAGATAGGATGATTTGGAATGGAGCTAACCGAGGTGATTTTGAGCTTAAGTCAGCATATAATTTAGCTACAAAATGTAGTAAGGAGGAAGAGGAGTTTAAGGGCTCTTGGGTTTGGAAGGTTGACACCCTTTCCCGGATCAAGACATTGGAGTGGGGTAATGTCTTGTTAAAAGACGCCTTAGTGAAACTGACTCTTGCCCTCTCTGCCAAAGGGAAGTCGAGACAATCCTTCATAGACTTAGGGATTGTGAGTCGGCCAAAATCACCTAGAGCAGACTTGGAATTCTGTCAATTAGCTGTGAGGGTAATCTACATTATTGGCTCGAAAAGAATTGCAAAGACAATGTTCCAAGAGTGTAAAACCAGCCCCCGTGGAGAATTATCTTTCCTTTTGTTATTTGGCATTTGTGGAAACAAAGAAATAATTTTGTGTTCAGGGATCGGCCCAAGCAGAACAACATGCACAGTGAAGCCTTAATTCATGCAGCTGAGTTTTTTCATTGTGTCATTAATCCCAAGTTGTCGAGTAGCAGATATATAGTGCAGGTCAGGTGGGAAAAGCCTCAACGTGGCTGGGTTCAGCTCAATACAGACGGTTCAGCCTTGGGTAATCTAGGACGTGCGGGTTGTGGCAGTATTATTCGAAATGAACATGAAGATTGGCTAGGAGGTTTCTCAAGGAATATTGGAGTTACCACCAGCTTTATAGCGGAGCTTTGGGCTCTTCGTGATGGCCTTATTCTTTGTCATAATCTTAATTTCCATGCTATAGTCATTCATATTGATGCGCAAGCTATTGTTGAGGCTATTAAGAATGCTTCTTATTCTAATCATATTGTTATGCCAATTGTTGATGACTGTAGGCAGCTAATTTCCCAGCTAGCCTAAGTCCGAATAGGGCATTGTTATCGTGAAGCAAATGCTTGTGCTGATTTTCTAGTGAGTAAAGGAGCCCTTCAGGCTAATAGTTTTATTTTGTATCAAGATCCACCTGTGGATCTTTTGGAGCTGATAAGCTTGGACAAATTGGGGTTGTATTGTAACAGGGCAATCCTTGAACTCTCTGTTCCTCCTTAGTTTTGCTGTTGAATGAAGTTTCCTCATTACCACACAAAAAAAAAAAATGTTGTACAATTAAACTAGGGTGACAGTGCCACTGCAAGCACAATAGAACAACCATTGCAATTGTTAATATAGCAATATCTTAATCATATTTTTAGGAAATCGCAGTTTTAATAATCAGGATGAGTTTATAATAAAAAAAATGGGTCATCGTAATGGATGCTCTTAGAGCAATTATTAATAAATCATTCTAGGAAAGTTTTTATATTGCTTTTATGGAAAATTTAAAAAGTTGTCAATACATTTTTTTTTTTTTCATTTTTCTATTAAAACCTTCTTAACATAGTTTACTAAAATATGCTTTTAGGACATTTGTTAATATTTCCCATAAAAAATATCTGATCTAATAAGACATGAAGGAGTCAGAACTTTAATTTAAGGAAGACAAGATTAAAAGACAAAGATGAAATAAAAAATTAAATATTTACTCAAAATCTTTATTTTCATACAATATATATTTTCATGCCTAATGTCAATTCATTCGTTTACCCTCAACAATTTTTCATATTTTAAAATTAGTGCATGATATTTTTATTGTTAATAATGTAATATATACCTTGATATAAATATATATTTATATAATGGTATATATTGTAATCTTTTATTGTAGGTAGCATAATTAATAGTAAACAAGTCAAAGTCAATGTCAAGATTAGGCATTACTATTAAACAATTCAAGCTCAAACATATTACTATGTTTGTCAAGGTGGTTAGTATTAGAGTTGATTTATATAAACTTAAAGTTTGTATTTATATAAACTTAAAATTGAATTCTGTAAGTTTGTAATAAATTCATAAGATATCGTATTGTTACTTAATTTATTTGATAATATAAATAGTTACTTTGTAGTAAAAAGTTGGTAAATCTAAGTTTAATTATTAATTATTTGCATAAATTTGTGAAAGGGGAAAAAATTAGCTATGTTGTTTATTATATATAAAGAAATAATAAGTTGATCAAGTAGCTTGTGAATGAGTTAAAGTTTGTTCGATAAAAAAATGAACTAAACTTGAACATGTAATCTAGCTTGGTGATGAGCTCAAGCTTGGCTCATGATGGATCAAAATAAAATTAAATGAACAAATCCTAAACTTCTAATAATGGGCTCTACTAGACTTGTTAATAGCCCTAGTTACTAGCTTTGGTTCAAGAGAGAGACTTGGATTATCTTGGCTTGGCCAAGAGAGTTGCCAAAGTAAGTAATTAAGTTTCGTTTTGACAAGAACGATTGAATTATTTCATACCAATCCTAAACCAATACAATATACCCCCTTGTTCCATTTCACTTACAATTTCAAATTGTTCATATCCATTTGTATAGCATTTTCATTAGATTTGAATGTTTTGGGTATTTTTATAATTTCTTTTGATTTATTTAGGCTTGATATGAAACAACTCCAAGAAAGGTAGTGCGACCCCCTAAGGGGGCCGAGGCCCCACGATTTGGGCCGAGGTAGACCCACCTCAAGGCGACGCTCTTAATGGTGGTCAATAGAGGCTAGGGCGCATGTTAGCAGCATGCTGCTAATGTGCACCAAGAGGAAAAGAGAGAGAGGACCTTCTTTTTCAATTCCTAAATTTCGCTTGAGATAATAGTTCTCTCTTTGTTGATGATGAAAGTGTGTTTTATTTCTTTTTAAATATCGAGGTTGATACATAAATAATATCTATATTATTTGGTTTTGAAAATGAAATGGCATGAATCTCTCTCTCTCTCTCTCTCTATATATATATATATATACACACATATATATACATACTCTCATTAATTATTAGGATAGTTTACTATGAATTCAACTCTATTATCAACAATTTACTCTATTTAAATTCTATTGCCTAATGTTGATGGCCAATTCTATTTGAAACCAATATACATATTTTGTAACCTTTTTTTTATTATTATCTCAAGTGTGGCCCAAGCCCATGCATTTTAAATGGAGATTTAAGGGAATGTGGTTTAAAAAGTACAATAAGGCCTATTTAGGCTTTTTCATGAGCCCAAAACATAGATTTTGTTAAGTGGGCTAGGGCTCCTTGCAAAATCTGAGGACCCATGAAAGGAACCACATTCTAGCTTTTTTCATACAAAAATCATCCTATAAAGTATAAAGACAATTAACTAACTAAAATTTTAAGAAAAAAAAACATATTGGGTAAATAAAATTAAGTAAATATTTAACTTTAACATACTATGACAATGAGTCAATAAAATATTAAAAATCTATAATAACTATGACTATTATGTAAATGAATTAGATATTATCTTCAAATTATATTGCCAAATTCAAGTGCAACTTAAAACTTTCACATTCTTGAGCAAAAGACAAGATTGATATTAAGTGAGAATTTTAATTTAATGCTAAAAGTTGATTTATAAGACAAAGCTCAAGATAATTGTGTGTCATTAACAACAACTCATAAAATTGATTGTAATTATTTTTCCACAAGAAGAGTCATCCAACTTTGCATATTACCATTTTAAAAAGCAAGAAAAAAAAAAAGCTAACTTTTCTATTAAAAGAAAAGAAAAGGGAATAGGTTGGGTTTGAGTTTACCTATTTTTTTATGTTTTTTTTTTCTTTAGGCCAAGCTAGGTTAACGAATTCGTGCCCAATTTTGTGAGATTCCATCTTCTCTTTATGATAAGTTTCTATACTCTCATTAATTATTAAGATAGTTTATTATGGATTAAATCTAGTTTATTCTATGTCAAATTCCATTAAATTTCAACTTAATTTTTTCTTTTCTATTATAAAATTTTCATGCAACCTATTAATATGGCCAGTTGGTAACATGGTTTGATAAAAGTTAGGTTAATGAGGGGACTAGAATAAAATGAGCACAGCCCATTTTAACATATAACCCATGGCCCATATTTCCCATCCATAGGTGACAAACTCACAGGTCCAATCTCAGAAACCCAACTCTCAAGAAACCAAAAAAGCAAGATAGAAAATAGGAATCAGCAAAAAGCCACCTGGATTGTGAGTTGTTGTGACTCGAAATCCAAGCCATGGCTCTCGAAGCTTACGCCTCTCGAAACCCAGACACAGTCCACGCCGACGTGCTCTCTAAAGCCAGACAAGCTTGCTACAAGGTCCTTCCTCTTTCTCCCTTCTTCTTCTCTCTCTTTTTTATGTTCTTTGATTTCTTGTTTGGGGTTTCATGTATTTTGTTTGTTTTGTATTGTATATGATAAACTCCTCAGGCTCGCGATGCTTTCTACGCGTGTTTGGATAAGGAATCCAATAAGAGACCCACTGAAATCGCTTCCGTCGGGCTCTTATACCCATCTGAATGCAAAAACTCCAGGGCCGAGTTTGACAAACACTGCCGTGCTTCTTGGGTAAACCCGAAAACAAAAATGTCAAATTTTAGTGCCATTGTTTCATGGGGATTTTAATGTTTTATTGTTGTTTTGGTTTTTTGGAATGGTAGGTGAAGCATTTTGATAGGCAGTACTGTCGGAACAGGAGGGTGCAGAGGCTTTTGGATGACAAGGACTCGAGGCGAGGTCCGTTGATGCTTCCACAGCCTTATACTTTTAAATCCTCATAAAATTTCGACTTTTTATTACCATTTGGCTTTCTGGGTCTTCTTTAAAATGGGCTAGTTTTGATGGATTTGCAATTGTACAGTTATCAAACAATAGGATTTGCATTTTCTGGATTGTTATCAAAGTATATGATGCTTGCCTTTAAATCTGAATTATGATGTTTCTTTATGTTTAGCAGATTTTTTTTTAGTAGTTTTGATTGCTTGGTTTTATTTTATTGAGTTTACCATTGGTTTGAGCTTTAGGAGGAAAAAAGTTTTGTAGGAGTAGTGAGTATTTTAAGTGAATAATGCCCTTATTAGGTTGAGTTTTATCGATTTTGGCAGGGGTTTAAATCTTGACTTGGCCCCTAAAGAAGATGGAAGTTAGTATCATTGTCTGTTACTGCCTTACTTGGTGAAATCTTGCATACCTTATTCAGCTTAGAGGAAGGGCTCTGTAATGATATAAGGAGTCTGTTATTGTTTGGCATATTTGTTGTTGCCATTAGAAAATAACTGGAATGTTGTGTATTTTGAGATGTATTCCTTCTGTAAAGGCAAAACGCATTTGTATTTTATGATGTTAATTTTACTTCAATCGTTGCTATGCTCTTCATGTTGTCCATCTCTTACATGGTTCTGGTGCAACTTACCTATTAAGGCAATTCAATGGAAACCTGTATATCTCTTATTTCCATTGCCCGTGTAGCTGTCACATAGCTTTGTTGAGTTGGTTTAGTATTGAGTCCTTGTGAGGTGTGTGCAGTTGTCCACTGCTTTGACATTATTCTTCTCCTTTTATACGTTCAGTCATTCCATTTGTTTGATTTCAGGCTCTTAAAATTCTTTCTTTGTCAGTTATTTTGAGGGGAACTAAGGCACATTATCAAAATTAAATATATGAGCCAATGCCAGTAATGATATTTAGATGGAGAAGATGGACTTATTGTCTAATTATGCCAATGATGTCATATTTGTTTATTTATTTATTATAAACGTTTTTAAGTTTCACACACCCATGAGTTTTGAACCTCACACTCCACCCATACTTGTGAGAAGAGGGAAGTACCATCTGAACCAGGGTTCATTGGCCCATCTGAATGTCAAATGCAGCTCGTGGAGATCATTCCTCAACACAACCCCCCCCCCCCCCCCCCTGCGGGCTATTCCATTACTGTGAGAAGTTCAAAGTAAAATAAAAAAAGATCTCTTTTGTATGGTAAAATTAATCTAGTGACATGGTCTAGGTTTAAGCCAAAAATTTATTCTTAAAAATAAATGATACTGGAAGCCCAACCAAACTGTCACCATATATCTTGATATAATCTGAACTATCTTTCTATGTAAACTTTAGCATTTGGTTTTGTTGCATAGACCATGTCACTATAGTAATTTAAAACTTTGAAGCGAGGGTGGAGGCAGGCTTCTATTTTTGTGGTTTTCTAATTTTTTGGGTTTTGGAAAGTTCCAGCAAAGAATCGAGTTTTAAATGCATTGTAGTGCACTTTTGTACCTTAATTTATCAAAAGTAGATACTCAGCAATTGTTTAATTGAACTTTGCTTTCTAGAGATGATTGGAATTCCTGTAGGAACTAGAAAGCTATTATACCCACCTTTTCAAAATGATTGTAATATTATTTAATTTCCTCTTTTTTATTTTTCATTACTTTATTTGGGAGATGATTGCTTGTCTGAACAAATTATGCTGCATCAATTACTTCTCGACTTAGTTTCTAATTCTTTTAGATTCCTAGGTTTGGAGAATGCTGAAGGCATTCTTTACAATACTACTGCTTGTATTGATGGCCATGAGGGGGGAATTAATGAAAGTGACACGAATGAGTGTTGGATTTGATGATTAGGTAGGTTACACATTCTTTGCTAATGATTTTTATTGGACTTTAAATATTTGTGCATTGTCAATCTGCCCTTGTTAGGTTGTTTAAAACGTCTGCTTATGTTTTTTTTTTGATAAGTTAAAACGTCTGCTTATGTCACAAATGAGAAGATTAAAAATTTGAGTATGACCAAGGGGGGTTTTCATGTTGATGAAAGTTGTTGGGATTATGGACCAGGAAGATGTCCTTAACTCCTTATCCGGAGGAAACACAAGGAAGGGAGCATCAGCTGCCTATTGATGTTGAAATTAAATGACATAGGAATGCACTTAGTTACTCTAGGAATTCCTGTTAGATATAAACCTCATCATCAATATCTCTATTGATGCTGTTGAGGGAGATGTTAAAAAAGTTGTGATGTGCTCTTTCCTTCTAGACATAGCTGCACTTATTTGCTTGCTGTGACACTTACATGGAAAGCCTAGCTTGCGTATTCAGAGATTATCAAGAGCAGTATGCGACCAATATGTATGACAACCTTGTATGTTGCTCTACAGACTGAATATGTAGGCTGAGTATGTATGACAGCTTTGTATGTTGCTCTACAAATTGATTAGGCATTGGTGATTTTGAATGTGACCCATTTGAAAGTGAATACGCTGAATTCTTTTGGCAGCTCTACTAAGAGGATATTCTTAAACAAGCAAGTCTATAATTATGTGATTAAAAAAGATTTGATTATTAAGAAGTCCTAGGCTCTTAGCTTAATAAAGTGACAGAAAACATGCTTTCTTTGCAGCATTTAATTTATAGGATGGTGAATAGAGCTTGTCAAGAAAGACAACTCAACAGAAATGCCTAAACTAATGACTCAGGATTCACATAATTCCTAACCAAATGCTAGGTCTGCGACATGCAGAGGAACAGAATGCCACTTCGAGTTCAACACCTGCCACATCTTTGTTCCTGCCACTGTTAGGGGACTCTTATGTAATAGAAGGGTTGCATAATTGGGGCATGAGTGATAATACAGTAGGGTATAGAACTGGTAGGAAAAAAAAATGTCAATTAAGGAAATAACAAATAGTCTGTGTATTTAAAAAAGGAAAAGAAAAAAGAAGATGAAGCAATAGAGAGTATGATCTATAATAGAATAGAATAACAAAAAATAATACATATGACCAACATTGATTAATCTGTTGAGGATTCATAGTAGACCTCAAAATTTTGGATTAAGGCTTTGTATTATTGTTGTAGAGGTATAATAGGAGGGTACTCTCTTGCTGAATTGGGAAAAAAAAAATTTGTTGTTTTGAATTTCTTGCTAATTTTTTTACAAGTAAATTTCTTGATAAATTATGCAGCCTTATCCTTTTGTTTCCTTTCTCAATGTCACTAATTTGTTTGTTTGACCTTTCTCTAGGGTTAAGAACAAGCCAAATAAAGTATAGTATCAAACGTTGAAGATTGTTCATTTAATTTTATTTCAAATACTAGTAAAGCTTATGCTTATTACCAAATTAGATTACATGTTCAAACTTAGTTCATTTCCTTATTGAACAAACTTGAGCTTGTTCACAAGCCATTACAAATTTTACCCACTACAATCTATATACTAATAGTTAAGAACTAAATTATAGTTGAAATTATATTATTTGAGTTAATTAGATAGAATAATTTTTTGTCTATGAATTTATATAAATTAGATTCACTAACCTCATACTATTTAAAATTATATATAATTTTTATTGCGAATAGGACTATTTATATTATAAAAAATCATAAATATTTGATATTTTATGAATTTATTTACAAACATACATAATCCGATATTAAGTCTATATGAAATAAGTATACTTTAGAACATACATACATATAAACATATAATATTACATTTATACTTAATTGAGTCCCGGCAAGAGCTTTGTAGTTTAACTTGGTTGGCAATTCCTAGTGTTTCCAATAGAATCATTCAAAGTTCAAATTTCCCCTCTCCCAATTACTATTGAATTTAAAAATAAAAACAACAACATACTTATTTATATTCGTTTATTTAACAAACAAGTCAAGATTAAGTTCAAGTTTAAGCTCGATTATTAAACAAATCAAACTAAAACATGGTTGTCAAAATCGCGATTTTGATAAACAAGTCAAGATTAAGTTCAAGTTTAAGCTTGATTATTAAACAAATCAAACTCAATCATGGTTGTCAAAATCGCGATTTGGATTGTAGAATCGCACAATTTTACAATCCCACCTCACCAAAACATTTAAAATCGCATTAGAATTGTAAAAATTGTAGGATCATATGTAGGATCGTAGGATTGAATGGGATCCTACCAAATCTACCGATCTTACCAAAATATTAGTTTTTTTTTTTTTTTTTTCTTCTATGTTGTGATGGTATGATTTCTATTTTTATTTTTTATAAAATTATGTTAACATAAGCAAATGTTTTGTAGTTTTTAGTTCACTTATAATCAAAATGAAGGAATGCTTCATCATTCTAAATGAAGAATTTATATTGGTTTTACTACATTTCAAGCTATAATGTTGTTAAATTTGTTTAATCAATATATTAATTTGTGTTATAATATTACTAAAATATTTTTCTTATATATAATTTTATTAGTATGCTTATATTTGTATATTGAATGATTGATTTTTTTGAGCATATTCTTTAATTGTTGTTGAGTGGTATAACTTGAATAATTGCGTATAAAGTTATATCTTGATCTCTTTTGCAGCTCTAGTATATAAATATACAATGTCTACATAGATGAAGAAATGGATGACGATGATTAGGACGATGGTCATAAGAACTCTAAAATAAGAATAATTAAATGTTCACTTCACCTTAATATTAATCTTGCTTTTGGATTTTATATTTTAGTTAGCTAGTTTCCATTTGATAACTTATTTTGGATTTTAAACTTGGAACTTGGAACCTAGAACTTGGAAAATATTTCCATATGTATTGATAAATATTTTGGTATTTGGTTGCTAATTAAACATTTATTGAACTTTTTAGATACATTGGGTCAAAACTTAAATATATTTGTTTCGTTGTGATGTATAACATGCAAATTACATCATATAATGCAAATCTTTGTTTTTTATGGATAAATTCATAATTTTTGTGATAATTCAACATACAAAGTCATTATCAATGTGTTTTTTTGCTTTAAATATGAAAATATATAGGATCTTACGATTCACAATCCCACCTACCTCTTATGATCTTACATAGGATTCTAATTTTGACAACCTTGAACTCAATAATAATGTATTTGGGAACTTGAGACTCAAGGGTTTTTTTTTTTTTTTTTTAAGGCAAGTTTAAATTATTCATAATCAGTTTGGTTCATTTATAGTCATATATGTATCTATGATATGTCTATGCGCTTTGCTTTTTATAACCAGTATGTAAAGAAGAAATGTTTCCGGCTTCAAGTATCAAGGATGAGGCCCAAAGCGAGTTTTGAGAGGTTATTTGCATGTAAAGAAGAAATGTTTCCGGCTTCAAGTATCAAGGATGAGGCCCAGAGCGAATTTTTAGAGATTGTTTGCATGTACAAAAGATATGTTTCCTTTTTCTTGGACCCCAAATTTAAGAGCCTGTATTATATGGCTTAAGAGAGTGTTGTTTGGGTTGAAGTTTAGACGACTAAGGTCTGTTTGGTACATGCACTTAAATAATAATTTTTAAATAATATTACACATATTTTTATATATTTTTTTACCCATATGTATTTTCAAAAAATACAAACAACATTACTAGAATAATATTACCAAACGGGCCCTAAAGTTTGAGAAATTGAGACAGAGGATGGGCCTTCTTTCTTTGTACTTGTACAATTTAGTTATAGCCATTTGACTCAACTCACTTGCAAATATAGGCTTTTCGCTGATCCTCATGAAACTATGAAAGCTTCTGAGCATTTTGCTTGCTCTCTCTCTCTCTCTCTCCTTTTTTTTTTTTTTTGGGCCTTTGATATGTAACATGTTCCACAACCATGGGCTAAAATCTGGGCTCGTTTTACATACAAATTATGATAGTCAACCCAGTACAGGTATACAGCCACCTTTTAATGTTTATTCCATCGTAAAATTAATTATAACATTTACCCATTTAATTTTCCATATTACCCTTAAATTTGATTTGACCTAAATTCTTTTTCTCTGCCATTTGTAAACTCTGATATATTTTAGAACAGAGGGAATGCATTTTACTAGTAAGTAATTTTGATTTGTAGTCCAAAATTTGAGTAATTTAGGCACCAACTGTGTGTTACACATGTAGTTGTACCATGTGTATAAATTTTTAAGAAAAATTTAACATGATGTGACCAAGTGTTTCTTGTCCCAAGTGTAGTAGGGTGCTAAGATTTTCTATTTTTAGCGTTATCCAGTGTTATGGTGAATGGGCTACGCATGTGGATACGGTTCAATTTAGAACAATCATTCCATGGAAATATATTAGAAATTTAGAATTAGAGTACAATTCTATTCTCCCCTCACAAAAAAAAAAAAAAAAAAAAGAAGGAGTAGAATTCTATTCATAATTTTCCTCTTAGGACCCCACTTTTATGGTATTTAACAGTTGGCAACGACTCATTATTCTTAGCAAATAACACTTATTCAACATTGGGTAATGACTCATTGTACTTTAGTAATTAAAAGAAATGGGCAGTTGAATTTTTTTTTAATTTATTATATATTATGCCTCGAATAAAGTTGTCTAGGCACTTTTTTCTTTTGCAAATTGATAGAAAAATCTCCAACCCGACAAGATATACATCCATTAATTAATAGGCTGAATTCCTTACCTCCATTTTTTATTATCAAAGAGAGTAGTATTATAAAGCTAAAAAAAAAAAAAAAAAAAAAACCATTGTATTTGTAGGTTATATTTGAGTTAAGACCTAGTTTTCAAATTTCATGGCCTTTAATGTATCTCTTAGTTTCTCCAAAAATAATTGTGAGAGAAGGCAACAGATTAGGTCCATTTGGGATAGCTTTTATTTATTAGCTTTTTTATTTTTTTTGATTGATTATCTTATTTAGTTGAAAAATATGTTGGGTAAAAGTACAATTGTGCCTAAAATAAAAGCAAGACTTTAAAAAGCAGTATAGAAGAAAGTTTTTAATTAAAAAAAAAAAAAAAAACTTAATTATAAGCTTAATCAAACAAGCGCCTAAACAACTATTATTGACCTTGAAAAAGAAAGCAAAATACCAGCTAGCATGTTATAATTCTTTATCTCTGGATAGTCACTATAAATTTTTGCAGACTGCTTCTTTGATCTGAACTTGCAGTTTGTTTAAAATTTTCCTTTGTGAATGACATAGAAATAATTGCTTAAGCTGTCTTATTGAAGTAATTAAATGTATGGGCAAAAAGATTTTAAAGTTTCTCGTGGCAGATATTATATGAGGCAGACAATATTCTACGTTGCATTGATACATAGTTAGTCACACACACACACAAAAATAAAAAAAAGAGATAGTAGTGGAGTACATGTCTCTCTTATGTGTAAATTTATCACAAGGCTATGGCTCATAATTGTGCAGAGTCTTAAGGTCAATGGTGTGTTCATTTCAGTTTGAAGTTTGATCCTTTTTTTTTTTTTTTGGAACAATTTTGTTTTATGTGATCCAATAATCTAAACAATTCTATAATGTTTTTTGATGTCTCCAGCTGTTAAATATATTCTAGTGATTTTTTCAATATGTTCCTACAATAAATGAAGTAACATTTCACCTACTTATAGAGTACTTTATAGTGGTAAACTTGTGTTTGGCAACTATGTAACACAACACAAGTCTCCCATCTAGTTCTTTCTTAAATTTCTTTTCCTTTGAATTGAAGGCAAAGCTTTTTATTTTTTATTTTGCTTATTTTATTTCTTCTTTTAAACAGTTTTTCCCGTGGTTGATGTTCTCTGTGTTTTGGAGTTATTAGGTTTTTTTTAGACGTGTTGTTTTTTTGTGGTTTCTTATATATTTAATATTCTCTTGCTGAAATCCAAATTTGCAGATCTCAACTCTCAACTGTTTCATTTATTTATTATTCTTACTTTCTTTCTTTTTCTTTTTTTTTTCTTTTTTTTTAATGGGTATTCTTACTTTCTTTTTGTTTATTGCTCAAAGCATTTCTCACAACTTTGTCACTATGTAGTCTGGATAGCGACCTCATTGTTTTGGGAGTTTGCACTTCTTGCCTTGTTTGCATTCATTTTCATGCTAGATATACACTACCTTTTGTGATGCACTTGGGGTTTGCCCATAACCCCTCTTATTTATCAATTTATGATTTCTATCCATTGTCGGTTAACTCGATAACAATTATAACAAAAAAGTCATACATAGCTGAAAAAAGTTAAGGAACAAGAAAAAAGTATAAATTGAGATATCAATTGGAAGTTTAAATTTGGTACTGGTTTTAAGATTTTGCTATACATGATGGTAATTTATTGAACCACTTAGGTGTGTGGAAGGGCAGCTCTTAGGAAACTTGTTATTGATAATAGTTGATGCGTTCTTTTTATTAGAATAATAGTTTAATGATTAATTTCATAATAAAATTTTTATTAGTTTATGGATTTGAATTTTTCTTTTTCTTTTTTCATTCTCAATTTTACTAGGACCAAAGGAACATACTAAGAACACTCACGTTAATAAATGTATAAATAGCATAAGGGGCCAACTTTGCAAATTTAACCCCAAAAATCACCTACTTCAATTAAGCTAAAATTGTGTAAAAATTTCCATTGTATTTGCATCTATTTTCTAATACTTTCTTTACTCTGAGAGAGAGAGAGAGAGAGAATATTTCAATAAAATGTAGTGTAAAATAGATAATCATATACATGTTTTTGAAAAGTAGCAAATAAAAAAAATAAGAAAAAAGGTTTTTATGTTAAAAGAAACCAAAAAAAAAAATTTGTATGAGCTTATGCGAATGCTCTTATGTATTTTTGTGATCACCATGACAACATTGACTTTTGGATAGAAAATTTCTAAACCTTATGCAAATGGAGCCAGATTGAAAACCATTGGTGTTTGCATGGTGACTAAGTTTCCTTATATTTAATTCTTTTAAAAAAAAAAATTCCTTTTATTTATACCAAAAAAAACTTATCCCAATCTCACGTCAAGATAAGTTCCAGGACATATCTAACCTATAGATTATTCCATCCATAACTTTTATGATGTAGTTAACAATCACACACCTCTTATATAAGCTAAACCAAAAATAAAATCAGTTTAAAATTGAACTTCTTTCCACACCCCCCCCCCCCCCCCCCCCGGGGAAATTCCTATTCCTTGTTAGGTATACCAAATAAATGACAACCCAAAGTAGGGTTTTGGGAATAAAGATTCCACTAACCTGTAAAAAATTAGATTAGTTCCCATCATATGGCTCTAAAAATACCAAAATTTCTAAACTCACTTTTCTAGGAACGTGCATTTGAAATTAATTTTTTTATAGGCATATGTTTGCTATTTGGTCCACTTTCGAACTCATTTTCTAAACATTTTTTTTTTTATTATCAAACTAAAGACCCGTAAAACAGATCACAGTGTTACTAGCAAACCAAATTTTCTGACATGTCAAATACGCCTAATACCTTGTTGAAGATCTCTTACCCAAGCATTGACTTCCCAAAAAAAAAAAAAAAAATCAACTTTACCTTATGAATTGTTAAAGGCCGGTCTATTTACAAGAAAAATAGTTTGAGAGACTGATAGTTTATTTGCTTTTTAACTTATTTAATTTAGAAAAATTCTTAATTTATATTGTACTAATAACATAAATTTACATTACAAACATATAAAATGTATAATATTATATGCCTATAATGTAAATTTACATTGATATTACAACATAAATTTATAAAAATATAACCTTTTTTTTTAAATTTAATAAGGGTTTTATTATATATAGCCTTAAAGCATATGTTAGTAAACTATTTTAAACAATTTTTTATGAAAAAAGTGATTAAATTTTTTGATAAATTTTTCAATTTTTCATAAAATTTTTCTCAAATTAATGATTAATGTGTGCTTTAAAAACATATGATAACTGTTTTTTTTTTTTTTTTTTTTTTGGTTGTTCTTGTTATTGTTGTTGTTGTTGAGAGAAACCGGACCCATTTAATAAACCAATAAAAAAAGATTTTCTAGAACATCCACAACTGCCTACTATAATAGGAATTTTGGAGGAGAAAAGAAAAAAGTTTTGTCTAGATTTACAGGTAGATTTCACGTAAGAGTGACGTCATCATTCCAAGCGTACGTGTAGGCTTAAGGTTTGGCCAAAATAGAGGTAAAGCGTGCAGCACGCGCAGTACAAAAGTATGAAAGTGGGATCCACACGCTAAAATTGTACACCCTGCAGGCTATGGGACCGTGCCCGACACACGCTTGACCGTGCTTGCTTATGCAGATTTCAAGACTCAAGAGATTCAAAACTATTAAATCCCAGTCCTGTTAAGTACAATAAAAAAAAATAAAATAAAAAAATTGTAAAAATTTTATCAAAAAATAAAATTTATAAAAATAAATAAATCATCGAGTTTTTCACATTTTTAGTCTTACTCATATTAACATATTTGAGATAATGCTCGACTCAATCCATCACAACATAAAAACATATGAATAGTGTGAAAAAGTTCATGAAAACTTTTAGTGTTGAGATTGTTTCTTTAAAATCAAATCAAAAATACATTTTTCATAAGTCACAACCTCACAATCAAACTCCAAACTTTAAAAAGTTGAAATTGAGCACCGTTATAATAATGAAGTCAAAAGAATTTCAAGGAAACCAAGTTAAATATATCAAGAAATTTTAAACCATTAAAAAATATGTTCCGTAATATATGTATAAAGTATGTTTGTAAAGTGATTTAATAGATGTTATTTTCTCATATATATAACCCCAAAAAAAAAAAAAAAAAACTTCAACTTAGTCCTTACATAACTCAAAACATTTTTTTATCAAGTAAGTTAATAAATTGTGAATTATCTTCTAAATCAAATTGATCATAGTTAATATTCTTCAAACATTTTAGATCAAGAATTTTTTTTTGTTAAATAATTTAGAGATTACAATGTTAAGAGTCTAATATAGTATTAAAACTGATCGACATATAAAAGTTTAATTAATTTGAAATAATTTAAATTATAAATGTCACTTTACATTCCTAAACCTATTTAAGTCAATATATTTAAATATGATGATAACAAAAAACTCAAGGAAAACATTATTTTTCATATATGATAAGTGCAATAAAGATCTCTAACGAACTGTCAATAAAAAAAACCACAATCGTCCTCTCTTTTGGAAATAAAAAAATGAAAATACAATGTCCCTATCCTCAAAATGCAATAGAGTTTTGTTAAAGAAGACATCTACTAAAGAATTTTACTTATTTAAAATTTAAAAAAAAAAAACATGTATCTTTAACAGATTTTTATTTAATAAGTTTTGTATGGTTTGAGAGAAATAAAAAGAGAAAATGATGCATCAATGTTTTAAATGAATTTAGTACAATCTTTTAAAATTTAAGGGGGTCATAGATAAATTTAATAACATTTTCTTTAGTAGAAGAGGTGTATTTCCAAAAGCGAGGGAGGCATTGCCCCATAACCTCCTCTTTCTGCCCTAATTGTGCATTGACATATGTATCATCACTCTCAGACCATTTGAGTCTTACAAATTGTGAGATCAATATATTTTGAGAGAGATAATGTATATGCCAAATACATGAGATAATTATTACTACACTATACACACCTCCAATAACCCACAATCATTGCATTTCGCAAGCCTGCATCAGCAGTACTGCCATCTCTATATGAATCCTTTCCACCAGCCCTCCATTGACAACACATGGATCCTCATTATGTTACTACTTACTGCCCTCCCATAGGGACGCCATGCAAGGGTAGGGGACCCCCCGGGGGGGGGGGGGGGTGGGGGTGGAGAGGAAATTGCCCTTCTCTCCCTCTAAACATATTCAAGTCAAATATAAGATAAATATTTACTTTACCTTTGGTTTGGATTTAATTTGAATCATTAATCAGTATTTCTAAAGGTTAAAACTTATCAAATGAGGTCTAATTGTATTTGTTTTCAAGTCATAAATTTAATGTATTCAGATAATAATGGGGCTTGCTATTGTATTTTTTTTGCGTTTTCTTTTTAGAACAAGTGATTTTTGTATTTTAGGTTACAGTTGGAGAATTTGAAATTTTAATATCTTGAAACGCCACGAAATGTCAACTATTTGATCCTCATCAAAATCTGCATTGAATCCCTTACAAACTAATGGATGTAAACAAATAATGCGATATTCCACTAAAATGGGGTGGAATGCTTGTATGCCTAACCCAGGGACAGAGGGAGACTTGGACAAGGGGGATTGCCCCCCCCCCCCACCCCCTAATTTTTCAAAAAAAAAAAAAAAATACATAGGTACCAATTTTAACAATTTGGTTCTATAAAATTACACTTTCCCCCCTTAATAATATCGTTAATTCTTTTAAGAGTACTACTATAATTACAAACTTTTCTACAATATTTTTACAAACTGTTGAGGTAGTAAATTTTTATTGTTTTGTATCTGGGTCCATCACTTATATTATATTTTTACTTACTAATAATCACTCACCACATTAACAATTTGTAAAAAAGTTTGTAACTTTAACATTTTCCTCATTTTAAATGCTAGATCTAAAATCTAAAACAAAATGAACAAGCTCAAAAAATTACCCAACAACAAAAATTACCAATAATAAAGCTAAAAACAATTAAGCTTAATCAACCAATTTTACTAAAAACAAATAACATGGCCCTTTAAAAAATTTTAAACAAAATAATTTTATTCATATCTAAACACACACATAAAAACCACAAGTAAATAAATAAAAAATCATCAGCTGTTAAGCAACAGAGCCGTAGGTTAGAGTCACCACACGCAACTAACATCAAAGCTACCCCTCCTAACTTCAAGCCCTGACTCCGTCCCTGACCTAACCTATGCAGAGTAGGTGCTCTATTCACCAATATGAAGTGCCCCTGTGTAACTTCATAAAGTATTTCTTATACAATTAACTATTTTTTTTCCAAATTTGACTTATAGCAACTCTCATGTTTGACGCACAATGTTATTTAATTAGACCAGGCTGAAAAGTTTTATTGCTATTTTGCAAGGCAATAATGCAAATTTTCCCTATTTGGCTGGAAAATATAAAACAAAGTTATATTATTTAAATAAATTATAACTTTTTAATCAGTTCAGTTAAACCACAAAGGGATAAAGTATAAATACATAAATAACCATAATTTTGCTTTTGTTTTTGTAAATTCTGTCTGTTCTGGTATGACTCCAAGATAAGGAAGATCAGATGCACTCTCTCCCCTTGCATGCGCCCGACAACAAAGCACACCACCTCACTCAAACTACATATACTTCCCCACACGCAACTCTTGTCTTTCTGCACATTTTCATTTCTCAGTCAGTATTAGGTTTATGTAAGATAGAATTTATTACAATCCCAGTTGATAGTTTTCTGAAACATGCCCCAAGTGGGGTGGTCAAACTGGTGGTGTTTGGAATCAAAGAATAATTGATGTAGACCTCCAGGACCATACATATAACTAGCAAATCAGAGGTCGAAACTTGAATGTTGTACTTATTTGAACCCCCAAAAAAAAAAAAGAAAAAAAAAAGAGGGGAAACCCAGAAGAAAAAGTACAGTACTCTCCGTAATCAAATTACAGTTGATATGATTGAGCTGATATAAAGGCCAGTGAAACGGCTTCTGTCCAGTGGCTAGTGCCACTGGACGCGTTGGATACGTGCCACTGGACGCAAGCCACACCCGTGAATACGGATACTCAATGGGCTCTGCAATCAGTTTTTTTTTTTTAGAATAGCAATGAGTTTTCCTTTCTTTTTCTTTTTCTTTTTTCTTTTAATAAATAATTCAAAGATCGATGATAGTGGGCTACAATAAGATTAGCTTCCACTCACCTAACTCCCCGTACCCCAGTTTTGAACCTTTTTTGTTTTTTCCTTTAATGGTATTATTAACTTTTTTTTTTTTTTTGTTTTCTTAATCATTAAATGGTGTTACATTCCTTAATGGTATTATCTTCCACGTAATGAAATTAGGTTTTTGCTATACATGACTCAAGTGATAAACTTGAAAACATGCTCATCAAAACTCCTTTCTTTTTATTTATTTATTTTTTAAAAGAAAAAAGAGAATGAAAAAATTCTTATGCTTATAAGTTATAATCACAATTTAATTTGATCGGCAAGGGCAAAGACAAAGAGGAAATTGCACCTGCAGCCCCTAGGGCATAAAAAGAAAAACCTTGTCCCATTACATCAATTATTATTATTATTATTTTGACAAATGAGGGTATTTAGACATCTTCGAGTATGTGACTATTTATTTGGGTGTATTCAGTTCCCATATTACAGGGAAGAATCCCATAGGGATGATCTCAAAATGTTGACAAGGGGTTTCGAATTTAGGATCTTATCAATATCATGAGACATTAGGAACTACTAAGTCAATACCTTAGAAAATGGTTGATTTGAATCTTAAAATTTTTATTAAAAATGCTAAGAAATACTAGTTGCATTACAAGACTCATAACTCTTATATTAATTATTAAAAAAAATTATATAAAAAACCCTCTTAGAATTATTAACATCATTTTTATAAGTACTTAAGTAGTAGGATTTAAATATTACTTCTGTCTTTTAACTAAACCCAACAAATTGTTCTACTACATTTTTATATATTTAGGATTCAACTCACATTTGTGATCAATTTGTGAACTGTTAATTGTTACAAATGTTATTATTATTACCCGGCTCTTTTTTCCTTTCATTTCTTTTTTAGAAATTATTTTGGCGCACAACACCATTTTTAGCCCTCTCGTACACATATTTTGTATGATTAGAGATCAAAGTTACGGACTTTATAAGAAAAAACATATATTGAGCATTGTGAAATTTTTTTTTTAAATAAATCAAAGCACATATAAATATATTTATAGATTTTTAATGCTTCTAAATTGGTTGATTTGAATCCTAAAATTTTTACTGAAAATACTAAGAAATGCTAGTTGCGTTACAAGACTCATAACTCTTATATTAATTATTAAAAAAAATTATATAAAAAATCCTCTTAGAATTATTAACATCATTTTTATAAGTACTTAAGTAGTAGGATTTAAATATTACTTCTGTCTTTTAACTAAACCCAACAAATAGTTCTACTACACTTTTATATATTTAGGATTCAACTCACATTTGTGATCAATTTGTGAACTGTTAATTGTTACAAATGTTATTATTATTACCCGGCTCTTTTTTCCTTTCATTTCTTTTTTAGAAATTATTTTGGCGCACAACACCATTTTTAGCCCTCTCATACACATATTTTGTATGATTAGAGATCAAAGTTACGGACTTTATAAGAAAAAATATATATTGAGCATTGTGAAATTTTTTTTAAATAAATCAAAGCACATATAAATATATTTATAGATTTTTAATGCTACTAAATTGGTTTATTTTCTTAATTTTCTCTTAAATAGTGAAAGTTCATTATATTTAGATTAAATTATTGAATTATTGGTCGCAATTCTTTTATCATTATATATATATATACACACACTAAATAAGTTTAAAGATCACTTATGGTATTTTAAATTGTAGTGAGTATACAAATATTTTTAGTTTGATATTAGACATGTAAACAAATTAAATAAGAAATTAGAATCTCAAATCAAAGTTACACTCAATAATGATATTTCATAGAATAAAGTTCATCTATTATCATCTCCTTAGTGAAATTCTTAAAAAATTTATTTGCATTATAAATTACCAAATTTTTTACTAAAAAAATTAATAGAACCAATGAAATCTTTGAAACCATAAATGATTCAAAACTTTAGTTAATATAAGAGAAAATGTTACCATAAAAAAAAGAAAAAGAAAAAAGAAAAAGCACCTTGTCAACTCAATGATAATATATGTATCTTTGCCCATGCTTGAACTAAAATACCATTTAGTATTCAAATGAAGGATTTTTTATTTTAAAATTAGTGCCAAATATTATTCACACACACACACACATATATATATATATATATAGCCATAGGGTTCAGTTAACGAGTTTTAAGGTAATGATTAATTAAGGATGAAGTTATTATTGTACTCAATCCATTTAAAAAAGTATTTGTTTATTTGTTTTTATTGCATTTTATCATAATAAGACTCAATCAATTCTTCCTTAATGAAAGCATGATGACACTCGTTAACAAAAGTCATGCGCGTATGCACATATGTGTGTCATTTATAATGTTTGCTTCTTCTCCATTCAAATCTTGACTCCGGCACTTGTGAACATTACAAGTCCTAGTTATATATTCCACATCGTGAAACATCAAAATGATCTTCATCTATTTGTTCAAGCACATGAAACAAGACTGTTCATAAATGATCTCCATCGCTGACCATCAAAAATGATCTCCATCCGTTTAATCAAGCACATGAAACAAAGACTAATGGATTTAGTAAACCATACCACCACCAATCTTTAATGTTTTTCTAACTTCTCCTTGAGGTATACTGCCTCCCTACCTACTTTACCCATGCAATTGTCTGGATACAACGTATGTTTCAAAGATTTCCTCAATAATTTTGGCACATACATCATTGTTCTTTTAACATACTGGTCAACTCCAATTGAACTGCTTCATTCATTGTTGAAGCAATTTGACCTCCTCGTCAGCAACCCAATAGAGATTTCCAATCCCAAACTTTGGTTAGTAAACCACTTCATTTCTGGCTTGTTTATAGGTGAACTAGTTTATTAGAGCTTATTGACTTACTGAATTTAAGTTATAAAGCCGTAGTTTAATTTGGCTAACAGCTTTCTCGTTGTAACCATCAAATTTATTATATAAAAAAAAAGTATTTCAATGTAAACAGCAAATCAATCCTCCACCTCTTGTTGTTAACCATTGAATTTATAATATATTTCAATCAGTTTATCCTACAATGCTGTGGTCAATCCTTGTGTAGTTGATGAGTTCTCTGACACTCAGTGGCAGATAAAACAATAAAATATGAGCTAATGACGTGCCCCAACCCCACCTTGCCTTAAAAAAAATATGAAGATGAAGCAAATAGACAATATAATAATATAAGGAATGCCATTCGTGGCCAAGGGTGAGCCTCACCTCACCTCACAAACAGACCAACTTTTGTCCCTCTCTGCCGATGGCTTTTCAAAACCCCATTTGTTTATCACAAACGAACACAACCAAAAGCGGCAAGCCATTGACTTGAACTCTAATTCACCCCTTGCACTTATAATTAATTTTTCTATTCATAGACCAACCCATAACTAAACACAAAGCAATCAGCTTTACTAGCAAAATAGTAGTACTAAAAACAAAAACCAAATAAATTAAAACCAAAGACACCATTCCTTTTCAGATGAAGACCACACCCTGCTGATGATCCATAAAATATAAATGCGTAATTATTACTTTGATGAGTTTAAATTCTCTAATGATGATTTCATAATAACATCATGACCTCGTATTGAAAACGCTTCCATTTAACGTTTTGAACATGATAGAAGAACCAAATCAGTATCACATTAAAAAAAAAACAAAAACAAAAACAAAATTACATTGGAAAAATAAAAAACATAAAGGGAAGTAAAATTAACATGAACCTAAACCCAACAAAGATAAACAAGAGGTGGTGATACTGGTGAAGTTAGCTTTAGCCAAAGTCTACGTAAATACGGCGTCGTTGAACACTCTATAGCTGAAACCTTATTTTCGTAGACTTTAAGACTGCCATTGAAAAATCCCTTTTTTTTTTTTTTTTTTTTTTTTTTTTGCAATTGAAAAGTAAGTTAACGCCGTGTTATTAAGGCTTGGAAACTGACGTGTTGTCCTTAACGGAAGCGTCCCCGCCGCCGTTACCCATAGTGGCTGATTGCACAGTCAACACGGACATGCTTGGCGAGGTTGGTCCCTCACCGTTGGATTGGAGTAGTGGGTTGTTGTTAACGTTGTTGTTGTTGTTGTTGTTGTTGTGGTTGTTGATCATGGCGTTCCTGGAGTGACACGTGGCCGTGGAGATAGCAGTGGCGAGAGAGATGGGCATGAGGCAAAGACCTTTGCCTTGTAAATATTGCATGGCTGAGCCCATGTCTTCTTCCATGAGCTTAGCTACTTGGTGTTCCGTCACCGTTAGGCTGTCGTTAGATGACGCCGTTTGGTTGCCGTTAGAGTTGCGACCGAGGGCCCCACTATTGTTACCCGCTTGAATACAGTCGCCGCCACCCTACAAAGACAAAAATAAAAACACCAAAGGTGTATATGATTATTGATTAGAGTTTTCATTAGAGAAGGAAAAAAGGAAAAGGAAAATGAAAAGAGATAGATAGGGAAAAAGGGTTGGGGTGTGAAAAGCTCATTTGTTGAGAGAGAGAGAAAGAGAGAGAGGAATCTGAGAAAGTGGGCACGCGTGCTACTTTTGTTTTGTCTTTTTGTGGTGTGTTTGAGTGATTGATTGGAGAGTTTGCCAACGTGGAGAGCTAAGGTGGTGGGTGCTATTTTACAGGAACCATAACTGTTTTGTGTTTATCAACATTTTCCGCATTTTATTCATTTCTTGTTTTGGAATGCATCTAATGTTCTTCTTTTCTTTTCTTTTTAATCTTAAAATATCAAAAAGGTTTATAGGTTTGCCAACATAATTAAAAAGTAAAAACTATATGACATTATCATCCATCATCGAGTTACAGTTCCGTTCCTTACAGTTCCGTTCCTGACGTACTATAACTTAAGCATTCAATTGAATAATTCAACTATATGATTGTATTTACGCACTATAACTTAAAGTTTTCAATTGAATAATTCAATTATATGATTGTATTGAGTTATACAGTTCTGCTCCTTACGTACTATAACTTAAGCTTTAATTGAATAATTCATTTACATGATTGTATTGAGCTATAGTGTCTCATTAAAAATTATATATATATAAAATATAAAATTAAAAAAAAAACCTATACACGAAAAATAGTGTGATTTTTTCAAAGTTCTTAAATAAAATTATATAATTTATTAGATAATGTAATTGAATAGTTGAATTATAGGAATTTTAGAGTGGTATTTTGATTGAAATACCTCAGAGGACATATCAGCAACAAGGGGAGCAACAGCAGCTGCACCGCCCAATCTGCTCATGCTCAGAACCTGTACCCGGGGAGAGACACACATAAGGAAAAAATATTTAATTAAAGCTATGGAATTTTTTTAGTTTCAGAAACCCATACATACAACTTAATAAAAAACTAATCATCATCCAAAAAAACAATGTCAACAAAGGGAATCATCCCTATTATTTTAATATAATATACACAACAAGTACAGAATATAAGGAGGAGAAAGAAGAGAAGGGCATCCTTTAACCTTGACTTGAAGCTGGAGGAATTTCACGTAGTCTATGATCTCATCCAGCATTGAAGCCTTGTCTGTCTGTCATTCCAAAACCCCAGATCAATATTTTTTTATTTAATTCCATTAATTTAATTTAATCAGATCACATATCGAATTTTTTTTAAAAAAAAGAACAATATATACAAACTAAAATATTCTTTTCCAAATTATAAAGTGTCAATTAATGCTTCAAATACTAATCTAGCCCTCAAGTAGTGTTAGGAACCAACCACACCTTTCCAGGTTCATTTTCAATTAAGCATTGAAAATATATAAATATAATAAAAAAGAGATTTTGCCAAGCCTACTTTATTAGTAAGTTTTTTATAAATAAAAAAAGTTAATGACAAGAATAACACTTGCTTTATTTATCATCACTATAAAAAATGCCAAATTTATTATATGCGAAACTGAATACTAAAACTGAAAGACGAAAATGACCCGATAAAATCTCAATAAATATTCCCATGAAGTTCACTGTTACCGCCGGTTACGGAGCCCATAGTCAGAATTGGGAACTGAGAAGCTACGTATATATATTTAAAAATTTTGATATTTAATATGCTTATCTTTAATTATTAATTAATAAAAAATATAATAATTTAATGGGTTTTGTTAGTATTACCTTATTGGCATTGGGAACCAGTTCCTGCAGGGCTTTCATTCTCTCTGCAATTCTCTCCCTCCGTAACTGCCACCGTCACAAAAACCCACCCACAGTTTCAGATAAGAATAACAAAACAAAACCCAATGCGTTTCCGTTTTGTTGCTCAGAATAACGTAAAAGAAAACAAAACCAAAACAAAAATTGATGTATTTTCACACTTTTCATTTGTACGACAAAAAAAAAAAAAAAAAAAAAACCAAAAACAAATACGATATTCTTTATTATTTTTAGTAAAGCAGTGAACAGTGGTGGTTAATAGTACTAAAGAGATGAAACAAAAAACTCAATTATTAGCTTTCATTTTCAGGACAACCAAAAAGTTAAAAAAAAAAAAAAAAAACGTACTCTTTCGGCGATGCTATGTGGGTCAGTGGCTTGACCACGCCTAGCCCTAACCCTCTGTCTTGGTTGAGCCGGTGCACTTCCGGCTGACCCACTTGCCGGACCTTGGTTCATCACTCCACTCGGAGCCCCGTAGTTCTGACCCTGAACCTGTCCACCCTATCAAATAACCAATTTTTTTTAATGAATAAATAAATAAAAATCAACTAATTAAATTGTTACTATATTCTAAAAAGTGAACGTACCTGAGGATGGTGAAAATGCTGAGCCTGGTTCGGAGTCTGACCCGGCCCGTGTAAAGATCCAGTGAACCCGTTATACAGAGCTTGAACCGAACCCTCACCTCCCTGGTAAATTAAACAAAAACACCCTCTTAATTCACCACTATTTTACATTAATACCACTCAAAGCACAAACGGTTACTGTAAACTCAAACTCAAAAGAGTCAAAACTCGCCGTGTTGGGAGACTTGAAAGACGAGGACCCATCAACGACGTCGTCGGAGGCACCCAAAGGAAGCGGCATCTGAATCAGACCAGACTCGCCGGCTCCGCGAGACATGAAGAGTTGCTGCTGGAGCATGATGGCAGCGGCGGCAGCTGCGGCGGAGGACTTAGTAGCGCCGGAAATCTGGTGGTTACGGAGCTTGGCAGCGAGGGTGGAAGAGTCATGGTCGAACTGGTAAGGAACATTATTGTCGGGGTTAGACGGTGGCGTTTCGTCGGAGAGGTCTCTGGGCTTGAGGTCCCACGGGGTTTTGGGGTTGAGGTCAGGCCAAGAACACGATGGGATGGTAGAGAACATTTGCTCCAAGAAGTCATCGTGGGTGTTGTTGGGGTCGAAGTGTGAGTTCTGGAGGTGTTGAATCTGAGAGTTTTGGATCTGTTGTGGCTGTTGTTGATGTTGTTGTTGTTGATGATGATGATGATGATGATTTTGGAGGTCTTGGAGTGAGATTTGAGTTGGGTTTAAGAGGGAGTTCATTCCTTGCATTTCTCTGCTACAAGGTTGCATATCTGAGAAACTGTTTGTGTTGGAATATGAGAGAGAAAGAGAGAGAGAGAGAGAGAGAGAGAGACAGAGAGAGAGTTGTGAATGTTTGGGTGGGTCTCTAGGGGAATGAGAAGTGAGTGAAACAAAGAGAAGGCATTTTGGGTTTATGAATGTTTTGGGGAGCTGATCCAAGTTGTTGTGTTGTGTTGTGTTGTGTTGTGTGAGACTCTGATGGATGGATGGATGGGTTCCTGTTTCTCTATCTTTCTTTCTTTCTTTCTCTTCCCTGGAATGTTGTTGTCTGGGGATATTAATAAATAGCAAAAGTAGCTAGGGATTGTTTGTTTTTGGTTTTTTTTTTGGCCAGATGTCTTCTTGTTTGGGTTTTGCTTTGTTTGTTTCTTTTATATTTTTTAAGGTGTGGTTTGGGAACTTTGGGCTATTTGGTCATACTCAAGGGTCATATGTGGGTACTAAATACTACTAATATATATTCAGCCAAAAAAAAAAACTACTAATATATATATATATATATATATATATTTGGATGAACCTAAATACTACTAATATGTTCATTGGCTCTTCAAGCGTTTTAATTTCCAATCAAACAAAATGATTGGGTTAGGCTTTTTTTAGGAAAATTGATTTTTTTCCCTTTATTAATGATTCAAGATTATTTATTTAGTTGTTCATCAAAATATTATTTATTTAATTTTATTTAGAGTCAAGTTCAAACTCAAATGTTTTCTCTCACTTGTAAGTACAGTATATGAATCAAACCATTTATGAATAGCTTGGGTTCTATTTGGGAAAAAAAAAAACTTATTTATTAATTTTAAAATTTTTTTTGAGGATGTGTATAGGTTATTTTAGACCATGCAACTCTTAATGCTAATAATCTTTTAAAAGGAAAAAATCTATATGCATAATGCATTCACTTAAAATTTAAAGAGACTGATGGTTCAATGGCTTGATGGCATTCCTTCCCTTCAATAGGATCTTAAATCTTAAATTGTAACAATAAGTTAATGATATAAAAAATTTCATAAATGTTAAACTAACATACTGTGGTTGGAGCATAAAAAAATAGTATGAATAGTGGGATTGTGTGAAATTAATGTTAGTCCAACCATGACTAATTGACATCTTAGTATGATGTAAGAGAAGATTATTAAAGAAAAAGAAAACAAAGAAGTTTTGTTTATTATATATGAGAAAAAAAATCAAGTAAACAAGCTCGAGCTCGAGTTTGAACTCAACTTATATTTGAAATTAAATAAAATAAACAAATTGAACTCTTAATACTCAATATAGCTTTTTGGTAGTCTTATCTTATTTGCCATATAAATATAGTGCTAAGTTGAAATCATAGAAACAATCGGTCGATAAATTTCATATATATATATATTAGATAATTTGATAATTAGAAATGATTTTTTTTTTTTTGGTAAATTGAAAATTTAAACTATAGCCATTAGAAATATCAAGATTTCATATTTGAGGCCCCTTAAAAACTTGATTCACGCCCCAAAATATTCGCGTGGGTCTTAGTATATTTTTCCTTCACCACCAAGGGTCTCGCATGGGTCGGCCAGTCCCGTTAGGTTTCGCTTTCGAAGTTGATAGTTGATAGTCAAAAACACCCTCGTATGACGTCACAGGCGGCCATTTCGAATAGTTAATAGTTTTCTTTTCTCATCTATTGAAAAAGGTTCTTTTCTTATAACAGACAAGCACCTCATAATTACTCATCAACCGTTAATCACGAACTGTGATGATGAAGAAGTGTCTATTTGCTAAAGCAAGTAAACCTTTTTTAAAATAGCTAATATAAGGAAAACTAGCTAAAAAGTTGAGAAAACGCAACTTTTTTTTTATGGCCAAAAAAAATTAATGTCCACAACAATTTCATAATAAATTCTAAATGATAGGTTGTTATAAATGGATAAAAAATTAATTTAAATTACAGTTTCAAATTAAAATTAATAGCAACTTATCACTTATGATTTGTTGTGAAAGTATTGTGAAAATGTTGTATACGTAATACTTTTTGAAAAAATGTCAAAAATTATAGCAAAAATTGTAGAATGGTTTGCTATCCTAAAACCACTCCTGATATAATCGACCAAGTGGGTATTAACATGACCCACTTCCCACATATTTAGTCGCCACACACGAGTTGGTTTTTTTCTCTATTTGCCTCAAACTATTGCTCCAATTTCGGCGAGGCCCAAGGATAGGATCAAACTCTCACTCTCAGTGAGACCACGAGGAAAATGAGAGTTGAGACTTGAGAGATAACCACAACATAACAATACTTTCATTGAGTCAGCGACCATTGATTAGTGTGGAAGCTTAGAAATTAGAATTGAGACGCAAAATAAAAATGAGGGACTAGCACACTAGTTCGTATTAGTTGCTTGTTTATGCACAACTTGGAGTAGACTTATTTACAAAGTAAAACTAAAAATTATGTTTGAAGAGTCAAAAGTTTGAAGAAATTAAGTGGCTCTACTAATTGACAAGTGCGGCTGACTATTTGAACTATGGGATGACGAGTTGAATTAGGCAGCCCAAGGTCAAACATGGATTTAGAATTTCTTTTGCTGATATAATTAGTTCAAACAAGAAGTTGTCTAGTCCATTTTGGAATGTATAACTTTGTATAGGCCATAAAAAGCCAAAATTACTCATATAGCTAATGATTTTCCAACTGGTCTCACTAAAAATAAATATTAAAAAAAAGAAGAAAAAAGTGTTTGTCTCTTAGAGTTAGGGTTATACCTTCCTCTGCTATATCCTATATGAAGAGGAATGAGATTGGTGACATTGTCATTATCTGTATTCAAGGGAATCAATTATATTCCTATCCAAAAAAAAAAAAAAAAAAAAAAAAGAGTCAATTATGAATTGGAATATGTATATATTTGCTTAAAAAGTGTTTAGTGAAAAATATTATGCTTTTTGATGTAGACTAATACATATGAAGATTATTGATTCAATTCTCTTTTGAATTGAAGCTCTTAAATTTATATTCTTTTATTATAAGTAGCTTCTTAATATTATTATTTGTAATTGGATATCATTCTTTTATATAAAATTGTATGAAACTCGGAAATTGTCATACCAAATTGAGAATTTTAAAGACCTAACTTTTGTACTATTAAAAATAAAACGATTGTATTATCTTTATAATATGCGGAAAATTATTAGATACTCCCGGAATACCATAAATGCGTACTCCCTCCTCTCACATGAATGGTGGGTCTCACTATGAATTTAATTAGTGGGACCCATCATTCACGTGAGATGAAGGAGTACGCATTTATGATTTTCCAGGAATACACAATAATTTTCCATAATATGCTTATAGCTTTATTCTCATTATTTATGAAATAACTTTTACTTTCCTTCAAAGTTTGAAAATCTTGAATATTAAAATTTAAAACATTTAAAACTTTTTCCTTTTCTTTTGAGACGAATAAGCTCACAAGTTTGTGGGGCCAAAGCCAAAAGGAATAAAAAAAATTTAATTAACTCTCTAAAGGGCTTAAATGAACGCGGGGCTTCTGCTATACAGTGAGTTTGGTCTCAAGAGGAGGAGAAATGGAAGATTCAAGCTAGTGACATGTTTCTTGAGACGTGGTTCCTAGTTGATTGATCAACTATTTGGGTTATCCTAATTACTTTAATCAAACCTAGTGTCTTTGGCAAACCACAAAATTAACCATTTTGATAGCATATTTGATAAACTATCTAAAGTTAAGCTATTGAAAAATAGTATATTTAATTATTTAATTTAACAAGTTGAATAAAAAATAAAATTACTTCTGTGCGTACCCAAATTTCACTTGATGGGCTGGGTTTAGAATGGGGCTCACAATTTACTTAGTGTTTCCAACTGAGGGTAGTTCCTGGCCGAGTGACCCAACGGCACCCCTTAACCCCCACAAATTCTCTCTTTTTCCTCCTTGAGTAGCACTCCCTCTCTGTGTTGCTCTCTCCCTTACTTGTACTAGTTCATTCTCTCTCTTTTTATTTTCTCTTTAGAATTGCCAACCTCTTCTTCTCATTCCCTTCTCTTATTTATAGCTTGAGGTGGGTGGAGGCGTTATGATTACCTTCTGATCTCACTTGTGCGAGTGGAGTCCAAATTAATTATTCCTGACGAAAATATGCTCTGTTGGGAATAATGGTAATGGCATAAGAACTGGTTCCAGCCTTTAAAAGACTGCTCGACAGTGATATTCCTCACGGCAATACCAGACTGCCGAGAACACAGGCCATCCTGAGCAAGCACATTCCCGATCAAGTTAAAATTGATCGGCTGGTGCTTGCCTCTGGTACGTTTAAGACAAGATGGACTCGTCATGATACTTGGGCTCAGCTTGGGCCTTAAAGTGCATTCGGCCCAAGGCCAAAGGTCCAACGGGAATGGGATCATGCGTTGTACTATAAGGCCTGGACTCAAGGCTCAGTAGGCCTAGGACCATTCCCCGTACAACTTCAAAATTGTATTTGTATTATTTTATATCTAATTTATCTAGATTTACTTTAGAACCAATTTGGTGGAATTTTAGATGAGAAAATGCCAAATCTGAAACAAGTTTTTTGTCCCCTTTTCCTTTTTAATGGAAATATGCATGTATTAACATCAAAAATTCAATTTTTGTGTGTGTGTGTGTGTGTGTGGGGGGGGGGGGGGGGGGGGGGGGGAAGCAAACTGAAAATTAAATAGCAGTTATATTATGCATAACTGATCAGGTATCATGATATGTCAAAACAGTACACCTTCTAAGACTCTATTTTAGATCTAGACTAGAGAAAGTCTATGATTATGGTTATTCTTTCATTTTCAATTCGAACTTGTCACAGTACTTTTTTTTTTTTTTTTTGGTGAAGATTGTCATAGTACATTGTATGTCACTTGTTATCGTTTTTTTTTTTTTTTTTCATAGTACATTATATGTCCCTTAGTATCGATTTTTTTATGGTTAATGCAGTTGACTAGTTGCAAGAGTATATGAATTTATTGGACCAAGGCAATAATGTTGCATTATATAAGTAACAAATTCATTACTATTAGTCTATTAGTATTAAGGACTATATGATGGTATCTCGATAAACCCTATATATATATATATATATATATATATATATATATATATATATATGTGGGGGCAAAAGCTTAAATCTGTACATTGGGCCTTAAGCCCTATTTGCTAATACGAATACGCCCGAAGAGGAATAAATGACTGAAGAACCTCCAGAATAAATAATCGCGTAAGGAAAGGATGGGGGGTTGAAGTCCGAGGAGGTTACCCTCCTCGGACCGGACGAATATCAGTCAAGCAAGCACCCGGGTGACTTAGGTAATCTTCCAGGAGGCTCCAACGATGAGAATAGACTTTAGCCACGTACGGAGAGGATAAGAATACATAAATATCTAAGGGAAAAGCTGTTACCACCATATTAAATGCACTGCAGCAACTTTCCTAGCCGCATTTATGTGGAGGAGACCTCTAAACAGTGTAGTCTCAACCACTACCGTTCACAGAGAGTCAGGGAAGATGCTTGATAAGACACATACTTGAGTGCAGGGTTAGATGATGAGCAAATGTACGATGGAGATGACCTAAAAAAGTTTATATAATGTGAAAAACCCTCCATAAGTGGGGATCAGGAAAAATATAGTGGAGGAGAATAGAAAAAGAACTATTGTAGCACTAAGCATTGAACTATCTTTTAGAAATAGTGACTTGATTATTAATCCATCTCCTCGGACCTACATTTCATTTGTAGTTATGTGCAACTTCATGCTCAATTACACTTGAAATTTTAGCTAACCGTTGTTCAATCTGCTAAATTTATTGTATTGGGCTCGTTGGGCTCATAACCCAACTCTTGTGGGCTTGGGCTACGATTTGCGACCCTACAATTGGTGCTGTATGTGGAAAGAGCTAGTGCTTCAGTAGAGTATAACGGTTATGGTGGGATCAGGACCACACTAAACTAGTCCGCACCATGTGGAATCAACCAACGTTCGTCAACAAGATGAACTCCATAATCTTGAGCATGAAAAGGATTTGGACAACTACCAGGAAGGCAGCTTGCAAACGCTCCACACAGGTGGAAGCAGTTTTCGGAGAAAAGGTCATGCAGTGCATGAGCAAGGTGATGAAAAAGCTATGCAACGAGAGATTGATGATTTAAAGAGGCAACTTTGTCGAGCACAACAGAGGCAATCCCCTCCCAGCTCTGATGTTTCTTCAAATGACGAAGAAGATACTATCAATAGACAACGGTCAAGAACTCCACCTAGTGAGTCTTTTTCCTGTGAGAAGGATCATCTTCACAAAAGAAAATGCAGGAGTCCATCTCGCAGGGGAGTAGGAAGTAATGTTATGAAGAAAGCCTTAAGCTAGATTTCTAAATCACCATTTACACGAGGAATAGAAAATGCAAAACTTCCCAAGCGTTTCCATCAGCCAACGTTCGCCATGTATAATGGTCGAACGGATCCTGTAGAGCACGTAAGTCAGTTCAAATAGAAGATGGTAGTCCATTCTCAAGACGAGGCTTTGATGTGTAGAGTATTTACATCCAGTTTGAGACCGATGCCGATGAGATGGTTTGATGGGCTAAGGACAAATTCTATCAGTTCCTTCAAGAAACTCACCCAATCATTCTGTTCCAAATTCATTACATGCAGTAGGGTTCCTCAACCTCTAGACTCTTCATTATCCATGTCAATGAGGGAAGGAGAGTCTGTGAAGGCGTATGCTGAAAGGTACTGGGAGATGTTTAACGAGATTGATGGCGATTTTGATGAAGTTGCTATTAGAACTTTCAAGGTTAGTCTCCCATCTGAGCACAGTTTGAGGAAATCTCTGACAGGTAAGCCTGTCATTAGTTTACGCCAGTTAATGGACCGAGTTGATAAATACAAGAGGATTGAAGACGATCAACAACAAGGGAAAGGGAAAGCTAAGGTTATCCCTCAGGAAATGAGGGATTTCAGGTCGGATCGATACAGCAACAACCGGCCAAGAAGGGATTATGCAGATCAATTACGATCAAACAACACTCAGGTCGTCGGTGTAGTCTTCTGAGAGCCGGTGCATCAAGTATTGGAAAAAATCAATAATGAACCATTCTTCAAATGACCCAATAAGATGATGGGAAATCCCGAAAAGCAAAACCGTAACCTCTATTGCCAATATCATCAGGATCATGGGCATACCACAGAAGATTGTAGGAGTTTGTGAGATCATTTGGACCAACTCGTCCGAGAGGGAAAATTAAAACAGTTGCTGCATCATTCTAGTAGTCTAGGGAGCCAAGCCAACTCTGGGTCTCAAAGAGATATTCCTTCAAGACCCCCCTTGGGAACTATCAATGTTATCTTCGCTGAACTAGGAAAAATAGGATCATGCCCATCTAGGATAATGTCTGTAGCTCGTCTATCTTCAGGAGACACTAATCAGGATCCAAAGAAGGCTAGAGTGGAACTGCCGTTGGTCATGGGCTTCTCGGATGAAGATAAGATTGGAACCATTCAACCCCACGATAATGCCTTAGTGATCACCCTCCGAATTGGGGGCTACGACGTGAAGAGGGTAATGGTGGATCAAGGTAATGCTGCTGAGATAGTGTATCCCGACCTTTACAAAGGGCTGAACTTAAAAGCTGAGGATCTAACACCCTATAGTTCTCCCTTAGTGCGTTTTGAGGGGAAGATTATTATTCCGAAAGGTCAAGTCAGATCACCTGTGCAGACTGGTTCAGAGGTGGAGGTAGATTTTATTGTTGTGGAAGCATACTCTCCCTATACAGCAATTATTGCCAGACCTTGGCTTCATACCTTGGGAGCAGTTTCTTTCACTCTGCACCAGAAGGTTAAATATCCGTCTGAGGGTCAGATTAAAGAAATTCTAGGAGATTAGGCTTTGGCAAGGAAGTGCATGGTGGCTGCCATCCAACATAAACCCGAAGTTGAATTCTCGGTTCATGGAGAAAAGGGGTTGTAGCAGTTAAAATCCTCAGCGTTGTCCATCGATAAGCCAGCCAAGGATGCGAAGTGTGAAGATTTAGTAAAGGTTGTTATAGGGGATGACCTAGAAAAGTTTTTTCAGATTGGATCTCAGTTGCCTCATTAAGAGAGAGAAGAGCTGATAGAATTCCTTAAAAGGAACATTGATGTCTTTGCTTGGAATGCCTACGAAGCCCCAGGAGTAGATCCAGAATTTATCTGTCATCATTTGAAAGTTAATCTGTTAATCACACCTAGGAAGCAGCTCCCTCGGCGTCCATCCAAAAAACACGCCGAAGCAGTGCGAGATGAAGTGACTAGACTTAAGCAAGCTGGTGCTATCAAAGAAGTTTTTTACCCTGAATGACTAGCAAATACTGTAGTGGTAAAGAAGAAGAGTGGGAAGTGGCGAGTGTGCGTAGATTTCACGGACTTAAATAAAACTTGCCCCAAGGACCCATTTCCTATGCCCAAGATAGACCAGCTGGTAGATGCCACTCTTGGCCATCCTCGGATGAGCTTCTTGGATGCCTTCCAAGGTTATCACCAGATACCTCTGGCCTTGGACAATCAGAAGAAGATTGCTTTTGTTACCCCTGTTGGGAACTACCATTACAAAGTAATGCCATTCGGTTTGAAGAATGTAGGATCCACATATCAGAGAATGATGACAAGGATGTTTGAGTCGCAATTGGGCAAGAACATCGAAATCTATATAGATGATATGGTGGTGAAAAGTAAGATGGTTTCTGAGCATTTGGGAGACCTTCGAACTACCTTTGAAATCCTTAGAAAGTACAAGTTGCGCTTAAATGCTTCCAAATGCTCATTAGGCATGGGGTTAGGCAAATTCTTGGGCTATATGGTCACTCACAGAGGGATTGAAGTTAACCTCGATCAGATTAAAGCTATTAACAACTTGCGATCTCCTCAGAATCCCAAGGAAGTGCAGAAATTGACTGGAATGGTCGCTGCTTTGAACAGATTCATATTTCGATCAGCAGACAGGTGCAGACCCTTCTTCCTATTGATCAACAAATGGAAAGGTTTTGAGTGGATTGAAGAATGAGTCATAGCATTCCAGCAACTTAAAGACTATTTAGCTCGGCCACCGATCATGTCTAGTCCTGAGTCAGATGAGGTCCTTTTTGCCTACATTGCTGTGGCCCCTTATGCTGTAAGCCTGGTACTGATATGAGTTGACTGTGGCATACAACGGTCAGTTTATTACATGAGTAAATCTCTGCATGAAGCCGAGGTTCGTTACCTGCCCTTGGAGAAAGCTATCCTGGCAGTAGTGCTTAGCACACGTAAGCTACCTCATTACTTCCAAGCATATACAGTTGTTGTTCTTACCCAGCTCCCACTTAAAACTATACTTCGAAGTGCCAATTACACAGGGAGGGTAGCCAAATGGGGCACAATTCTAGGGGTTTTTGATATCAAATACATGCTTTGTACCTCTATAAAATGACAAGTTCTTGCAGATATGGTAGCCGAATTCACCGAACCCTTAATAGAATAGTTGAAATCAGCAGAAAACATGGATGAAAATTTGGTTGGCACGATCTCCCAATATGGCCTTCTGGCCTAGGAAGTATATGTTGATGGGGCATCGAATCAGAAGGGCTCAGGGATTAGGCTAGTGCTGATAACCCCTGAGAAGATCAATGTTGAAAAATCTTTGAGATTGGATTTTTCAGCTACGTACAATGAGGCCGAGTATGAAGTTTTGTTGATGGGAATGGCCATGGTTCAAAGAATGGGTGGAAAATCAGTAAAAGTCTTCTCGTACTCAAGGCTCATCGTCAGCCAAGTAAAAGGGGAATTCGAGGCAAAAGATGAGAGGATGCAAGGGTACCTGAGTCAAGTTAAATGTCTATAGTCAAAGTTTGATTCTTTTGACTTGCTACATATCCTCAGAAATGGTAATGCACATGTTGATTCTTTAGCTATGCTTGCAACTTCCTCGGCGCAAGATTTGCCTCGAGTTATCCTTGTTGAGGACTTGTACAAACCCACAGAGACAAGAAAAGAGACAACTCAAATCCATCAGATTAGAGAAGGGCCGAGTTAGATGGACTCCATAATGCAATTCTTGAAAGAGGATACTCTGCCTGAAGAAAGGATAGAAGCTGACAAAGTACAAAGGAAGGCCATTAGGTACTGGTTATCCGAGAACTAGAAGCTATACAAACGTTCCTTTTCAAGACCTTATTTGTTATGTGTTCATCCCAAGTTGACCGAATCGCTTCTAGAAGAGTTGCATGAAGGAATCCGCGGAAGCCATACTGGTGGTAGGTCCCTAGCACATAGAGCTATTACCTAAGGCTATTGGTGGCCAAATATGTAGAGAGAGGCTCAGGAATACGTCAGGAAGTGCGACCAATTCCAATGGTTTGCGCCGAGCATACACCAACTAGGGGGTATTCTTAATCCGCTATCCAGCCCATGGCCATTTGCTCAATGGGGCTTAGACATTGTAGGACCATTCCCCAAAGCAGTGGGAAATAAGAAATATCTCCTGGTCGGCACAGATTATTTTACGAAGTGGGTTGAAGCGGAACCTCTAGCTAACATTAGGGATGTGGATGCGAAAAGATTCGTTTGGAAAAACATTGTCACTCGGTTTGGAGTTCCTTATGTGCTAATCTCGAACAACAGCCTTCAGTTTGCCAACAAAATGTTTAGAATATATTGTGGTAAGTTGGGGATTACAAATAGGTATTCTACTCCTGCTTATCCCCAAAGGAACGGACAAGCAGAGGCTGTAAATAAAGTCATAGTAAATGGGCTGAAGAAAATGCTAGATGATACAAAAGGCAAATGGGTGGAAGAATTACCACATGTGCTCTGGACGTATATAACTACACCTCGTAGGTCTACTGGAGAGACCCCATTTTTGATGACTTATGGAGCTGAGGCTATTATCCTTTTGGAAACTGGTTTCCCAACATCGAGAACCAGTTCATTCAATCCAAGTGACAATGATGAGCAACTGACAAAGAGTTTGGACTTGATTGAAGAGAAGAGAGAAAATGCGATGGTTCAATTAGCCTACTACCAGCAAAAACTAAAGCAAGGTTATGATGCCAATGTAAAATTGAAACCTTTAACTCCTGGTGATTTGGTATTACGTAAAGTTATGGGCGCTGCAAAGAATCCAGCTTGGGGAAAATTAGGACCAAATTGGGAAGGGCCCTACCATATCACCTCAGAAGCTAGATCTGGATGAGCATGTAATACCACATCCTTGGAATGTAAACAACCTAAAGAGGTATTACTATTAATAAATATTTTCATGATCAATTTATTCGTTCTTTATATAAAGTGTTTATACCTTTTACTTTTTAGTTCTCATAAGTGTTTAAACTTAAATCCAATCATGCCTGAAGTCCTCGGACCAGATGATTTGAGTTAGTTAACATTCATTCGCAGCTTTCATAAGTTTTTAAACTTGAATCCAATCATGCCTGAAGTCCTCGAACTAGATGATTTGGGTTAGTTAACACTCATTCGCAGCTCTCATAAATGTTTAAACTTAAATCCAATCATGCCTGAAGTCCTCAGACCAGATGATTTCGATTAGTTAATACTCATTCGCAGTTCTCATAAGTGTTTAAACTTAAGATTCAATCATGCTTGAAATCTTTAGACTGAATGATTTGAATGGGTTAGCATCACAATGTCATGTTTATAGATATTTAATAACTTTTAAGTTGCGCTTGAATGCCTGGGGCTACTGATTGAATTTAAATTAACTTGTAGTATTGCCTATTTATAGGATATGATAGTGGATTTTGTTCAAGTTAAAATGGCAAAAGGTCGTCATACTTTGACAATGAATCTTATAGCACATATTATGACGTATGAAACAAAAGAAAAATGTCTTCATTGATAATAAAAATGGTGTGGTACATTTCTTTTTTTTTTTAAAAACAACAAACAAAACACAACAACAGAAAACATATAAAAATAGTAAAAACCCCCTAGCCTAAGCTTTCGTTTTGGAGACCGCTGCGTCAACAATTTGGCCGGGCTAAGAGACAACTGTATCTGGGGCTTTCTCTGTGGGATTAGAAGAATTTTTCTTCTTATCCTGACCTTTATCCTTTCCCTTGAGAGTTTCAGTCTCCTTTCCTTGGCCACCATCTTGGTTGGAGTCTTTTGGAATTTCCAAGGAAGCAAGAGGGACTTGGTCTGCCTTTGGTTGCGCAGATACTTGAGTGGCTTGTCCCTGGTGAGAGGAGTCAGGACTTGAGAGCTCGCGAATTTCTGGATCGTAGTAAATGCTCTTAGGTCGCCTCAAATCAGAGTCCACAGGGACCCTAGCAACATCAAGGGCTTTACCCCAAGAGATGTCACAGTAATCCTTGCATACAGCAGATAATTCCTCCGTAAGTCTGGCTTGATTCTCCTCCACCCCAAGCATGTAAACAGCCTGCTTCTCGGCCTCGGTTGCCTCCTTAACCAGTTGGACAGCTTCCCTGACTTTCCAAAACTCTTCGCGAAACTCCGTCACCAGTTGCTTCTCTGTTGCCAGATTGATTTCATTGTAGTGCAACTGTTTACGGAGATCTTCAAATTGCTTCTCAGTAGTCTTAAGGCCTACTTCAACGCTATCCCTCGCCCAAACTGCCTCTTTCAGTTGCTTGGCCAGTTTGGAGTGATTTTCTTTTAGGGCGCCTAGCTTTACCTCGACCTCGGATTGAGCATCGAAGGCCGTCCTGGCCTCGCTGCGGGCACCTTTAACCCAGTCCTCAACCACATAAACATGTTGTGTAATCTACATGACAAAATAAAATTTTTTATCTTTAGTATAAAACACAACAAAAACTTATGAAAATAGCCCAGTGTTTAGATAGGGCAATAGATCAAACCACTTACCATGGCCAGATCCCTCTTAAGGGATAGGAAGAGCTCCTGTTGACTGAAGTGCCTGTAAGCCTCCATGTCTTTTGGAAGGAGGAGGGGCTGCTCCAAGGCCTCGGCAGCATGACCTGCGTGCCCCCTATGGTAATGCCTAATGGAGGAATCTCAGGCAATGGGGACACCATCCACCTCTAATTTAGGAGACCATATGCGTGATGGACGACGCACTTGAGCCATAGAAGGATCTTCTCGGCTTTCAACAGAGTTGGACCTCCTACTTCTTTGGTCCTGGGACTTCCTCTGCCGTTTATTTCCTTTTGGAGGGCCTATCTCGCCCTCATCAGGAGCCTCTTGTTTCCTCTTTCTCCTCAGCTCAGGATTGGGCTTTAGCCCAAGATCAACAAGAAGCTGAGGAAGGGGAGGAGGAGGGTTCACTGGGGGCTTGAACTTATTGGCCCCTTGGGGGGAAGGCGCCTTGTTCCTCACCTTCATTAGCTCCCTCAAGCTTTGGTTAGGTTTTGGAGCCATCTCTTCTACTACGTTATCTGAAGAGTCCTCCACGTAAGTTACTATAGGGGCAGGAGTTTGAATGCACGAGTACTCGTCTCTTTCTTCCTCGGCCTCTAATATAACAATGGCTTCTACTCGCGTTTCTTCCTCTTCAAATTGGAACTTGTCAATTTCTTCCTCAAGCGAAGAGGAAGATGCAATTCCTTCCTCGGCTATAGCTTGTCCAAGAGGTACTTGCTGAATTGGCTGGGCGGCCAAGGGAACACCCTGCGGAATGGGATGATCAACTGGCGGAAGGTCGTATGGGGCTAAAAAGTTAGGCTGAAACACGTCTATACAAGCTAGACGGTAGTCGTTTGGCCCGATAGCGTTGCAGACATCCAGAAAGGATCTCGACAGGGGTTCATAGTCCAAAATTAGATGGGCAGCTCGAAGTTGTCTGTCGTCGTTCACAAAAATTTAAGATCTCAATAAATAATTGAGCATGGGTACGTTGATTAAGCTTATCCGAGAATTTACTTGTGTTTTATTTGTTAAACAAAGGAAAAATAAACAGTTAGAAACCTGGAGTTCATTATATATATATATATAAAATAAAATAAAAAATTTTAAAAATCTTTTTGACATAGCAAAGCAAAGCCGAGGACAAATAACTTAAATATAATGTTAGAAAACCTAAAACTAAGGTACCCCACCTGGCTCTCCTAGCTGGGTTGGGCAAGGAAGACCGTCATGCCAAGGGCCTGATGCAATCAGGTAGTCATCCTTCATCCCCTTGTTAGACTTGGGAAGACACGAAATGAGCCTGACAGCGTCAGACTGGGATTTAAGGTAAAATCCCGCTCCTTTTTGTTTATGACCCTCATAAAGGTGGACTACGTCGTGCCAGGTTAGCCCCAAACTTAAATGTCGGTCCAGAGCGTCAACTGCTCCTAGAATCCTAAAAAAATTAGGTGTGCACTGTTAAGGGCAAAGCTTATGGTTACCTAAGTAGTCTCTTGTAATCCTACCCATGGGGAGAGTGATTCTTCCCTCTGTGAAAACTATCATGGGGATTGTGACTTCTCCCACCTCTCGGTCAAATGCTAATCCTTCCGGGGCACAGTATCGCAATAATACCTCCTGGGGTATGTGGTATTTCTCTTTGAATATTTCTATCAAGGCTGGGCTATCCACTAAATACTTAAATCTACCCATTTTGAATAAGTAGAAAAGAGAAAACGCTAAAGGTGACAACAGGGTAATAAGGAATGATAGGCCGAGGAGACTGTCCGAGGAAATAAAGAAAAATTCGAAGAAACCAGAACTTATATGAACTAAATCAGGAACTGATCTTTGAAATTCTTAAGAGGATTTTTGGAAGTTCTTGAGGAAATATGACAGATGGTCTGATGATCGGTGTGAGTTTAAATGTTTGAGTACACTGGAGATTCTGAACTATGGTAAAGAAAAGAAAAGGTAACTCTCTTATCAGGTTTTATATAAGAAACTGAAAATGAGTGGTAGTTATCCCGCCTAAATCTTGAAGGAAAATATGGTCCATTGGATCAAAACCCATCCGTTGGATGTCAAAGACACAGCGCCGCCCAAGGTAATTAATGACGCTTCGTGGATTCCAAAGCATCAGAAGCAATGGTGAAATGACTGAAGTCACATTCCTACGTGCATAAATTTGGATATTTTTACAGTTTAACCACGATTACTTTGGCAAGTCAAAATTCTATTTTTTCTCCTCGAATAAAAGGGAAAAATTAAAATTTTGAGGGGCTATTGTAGGGGCAAAAGCTCAAATCTGTACATTGGGTCCTAAGACCTATTTACTAATACGGATACGTCCGAGGAGGAATAAATGACTGAAGAAGCCCCAGAATAAATAATCGCGTAAGGAAAGGGTGGAGGTTGAAGTCCGAGGAGGTTACCCTCCTCGAACCGGACGAATGTCAGTCGAGCAAGCACCCGGGTGACTTAGGTAACCTTCCAGGAGGCTCCAACGATGAGGATAGACTTCAGACATGTACGGAGAGGATAAGAATACAAAAATATCTAAGGGGAAAGCTGCTACCACCGCATTAAATGCACTGCAGCAACTTTCCTGGCCGCATTTATGTGGAGAAGACCTCTGAACAGTGTAGTCTCAACCACTACCGTTCACAGAGAGTCAGGGAAGATGCTTCATAAGACATATACTCGAGTGCAGGGTTAGATGATGAACAAATGTACGATAGAGATGACCTAAAAAAGTTTATATAATGTAAAAGACCCTCCATAAGTAGGGATTGGGAAAAATATAGTGGAGGAGAATAGAAAAAGAACTACTATAGCACTAAGCGTTGAACTATCTTTCAGAATTAGTGACTTGATTATTAATCCATCTCCTCGGACCTACATTTCATTCATAGTTACGTGCAACTTCATGCTCAGTTACACTTGAAATTCTAGCTAACTGTTGTTCAATCCACTAAAAACCCAGTTCTTTCACCCACTCTCTACAAATTTATTGTATTGGGCTTGTTGGGCTCATAACCCAACTCTTGTGGGCTTGGGCTACGATTTGTGACCCTACAATATATATGTATATACACGGAAATAGTAAGGATAAAATGTGGATATCAATATGCACATTTTAAAAATGTCTATATTTTACACATGATATGTACAAAGTGTGTATATACTATTAGTGTGAAACAATAATTTTCCCTACATGTAGGAAACATCGATGCCCGAGAGAGATTAGGCAATGCAGGCTAATTGGGTTCTTTAACATGATTAAAACTTAATACAAATATAATAAAGTATAATACTCGAGTTTGCATAATATTGGGCTAGGAAATGCCCTCTTTATGAGTATGCGTGATAAATGACAATGCACTTTATAAGGACCAGATTTGAGTTCCTAGTTCAAAAGATTGATGGACTTAGGCTCAGAAAGCCCAAAACAATAAATTTGTAGAGAGTGGCTTGGAAAACTGGATTAAGATGAGTTGGACAATAAATAAAGTGGATCCAAATGACAAGAATGGGAAGATAGATTGATTTTAACTAAAGAAATCGTCTTCGGTACAGTTCGAGGATATTAGTTCTTATGTATTTTTCACAAGTTTTTATTACAAATTTGGTTCTTTATTACTACAGTATTTCTCTCTTTGTTTCTTGATCCGTTTCTCTCACTGCGTCCTTCTCCTTTTATACTCTCTTCCCCTTTCATCCTTACCCTTCACGTGCAGGCCAGATGGTTGGTGTTTGATACTTATCTCATCAGCACCTTCCTGAAGTCTTTATGTAGTAGCTGTAAGACTGAAAACCACTGTTCAAGTATCACCTCCATATTAATGCGGCTAGAGAGTTAGCTACAGAGCATTTAATGCGGTAGTAGTAGCTTGCTCCTTAGATATTTTAGGACTCCCCCTTGTCCTATGTTTCTAAAATTTTTACTCGTACCAACAGAACTTCCTGGAACGTTCACCTGGGTAGCAGACCACCTCTACGTACGTCGGCTTTGGTTATCCGAGAAGGCATTCATCCTCGACACAACCTCCTGGGCCATTATGACCAAAATTAACTTCTTTATTTACTAACACGGACTCCCTTGGCAATATTTATTCCTCCTCGGACGACCCCTCGTCCTTGGCTTGGGGCTTAGGCCCAATATACACATATATAATGAGCTCCTAGGCCCAATACCCCTACACACTTCTTTCTCAATTTTTTTCTAAAATATATATATATATATATATATATATTTTTTTTTAAAAAATTAGATATTTATTAAACAAAGAAAGAAGATGAACAATTAACAATGTTTTGCAATGCTTTGAACATAGAGCAAGGAAAAGGAATTGAGAAGACTTGGATCTTTTCCCTCAAATTACAAGCAGAGGCCCACCAGGCTAACGAATGAGTTAGAGTTAAAAACTATTAAACATGAGTTTCTCTCCAAAAAGAAAAAGAATTTTAAGATACACAAAATTTCATCGACCCTCGAGGCAGCAATGACATATGCTATGTTAATATTATAATTATTTTTCTTAATATTTTTATGGTAGGTATAAAGACAAGACAAGGGAAGTTCTCCCAATTGTTTAGCATTTTCTTAAAAAAATAAAAATAAAAATGTTTAGTATTTAATACGTTGGAAGTTGGAACTACTTAAGGAATTGTCCTATTCCCAACTTCAAAAATGACTGCCAATGAGACTATTTATGCATCGGACATAGTTTGTGTCTAGTGTATTAATGTACTGGACATGTATCCACATTTTAACGTATTTAGTGCAACTGATGCATTGGATACAAGGTCTCCTTTATGCATCCTGATTTGCATATTAGATTTAAAGTTTAGCAAGAGTGACTGGAAATGATCTCCCTATCGCTGCTCTCTTTTACACATCTTCGTTCGTTGACAATGATATTCTCTTTTCTAAGTCATTATGTATTAAGGCAAGGACAAGAGAATTAAACAAAATCAAGATTCGAATTACTCGAGATTCATGATATAACACAAGATTTCAGTCTATATACAAATGATCACCATATATAAGATCTAATAAGTACAACCAAACCCAAATAGATTATACAAATAGAAATCTCTGGGAATTTTTAGCCGCTCGATTCGAACCTTGTTTGCTGAGACCACGACCCAAATGATAATAGTATTTGATACTAACAATAGAATAATGACTACCATGAGATCTAAGTACTACAGCTAACTAAAAATTGAGCAATGTTGTCATAGTCATATCCCATTTTGGATACGATCTTAGTTGTTCAAAACCATATTCATTGTATATGAAATATATATAGATTACACTATTTGGTGAGAGATCTCAAAAAATTAATTGAAAATTGTTTGAAAATCTGCTAAACCAATTAAATTGGAATTAGAAATACATGCTAGTATATATGACCTCTCTCATCATTATTTTGTGAAAATTTTTGTCCATGGGAAATTTCAGAGAAGGTCGAATTTCATAACAAAGTGCAATTTCTCAAAATAATACTATAACACTATGCCTTGAATATTTTACCTGTTTATTTTTCCAACATAGCTAAACAGACAAATTCTAAGTCTCATGACTCACCACAACATGGACCACACTAAGGAATTGTTCAAGATCCGGTTCAGCATTATAAAATATATAAAACATAAACAAAGGATAAAGTTGGATGTTACTTAATTAATAAATACATAAAATTGTACATGAAACACTCCATTATGTATATATAATCTTTTGAATCCTGTATTTTAATGTGTTTCACACTTTCACATTACTAATAATTTTATTTATTTATAATTGATTGATAGTTAGGAAGTGGGGATTTGAATCTTACAACTCCATTGAAATAATTAGAAAGTGTTAGTTGAGTTACATGATACTTGAAACCGTAATAATTATCATACATAAATATACATATCTAATGCACTGTTACATTACATTTTGGTAATCTAACATTTTCCTCTTTTTTTTTTAGTGTGTACTTTGGCAAATGCACCGTTACATTACATTTTTACCATATATCTTTCACGCTTATAAAATTTTAATGTGATTAGAAATTAAAAGCTATCATATCTAAAAAAAAAATTTAACTTTCATATTTTTTATATTATCTATATATATATATATATAATAATAATAATAATAAGTAAAACTGAAAGAAACTCAAATCAGAATTCCAAATTAGAATTCTAATTTTGCGCCATGTGTCATAAATTATTTATTTTTAAAGAGTTTTATTTCTTAATTTTAGAATCAAATGTAGAACCACATCATAAATATTTATCCAAGGGGGCAGTTTGGGTCCAGTGCTTTCAGTGCACTGGACCCGTTGGGATGGTGACACGTGTCCAAAATGGATACATGTCACCATCCCAACGGGTCCAATGTCAATAGACACTGGACCTAATCCAGACCCTTATCCAAATGAGTTATTAAGTACAAAAATCAAAGAATCTAGAATAAATGAATTGTAAAAAAATAAATTGAACAATTTACATTTTATATCTAATAATATCCTTACAAATTTTTTTTAAAAGTTAATAAAATATAAAAATGACTATCAATAATATTTAAATTATATATATATGAATTATATTATGCATCTTATTATATATCTTTAAGTGTTTCCATACATATGCATGTGGTTACAAGTTAGTTATATATAAAACATAAGTTTATAAATTGAATAATAAATAACATTTAATTAACTCAAAATTTGTTGTGTGTATTTAGAATCAAAGGAATGTATAAGCTAATTATAAGTATGTAATTTAAAATATTAATCCAATAAAAAATTAATCATCAATCAATCAATCAATATATATATATATATATATATATAAAAGCAGAGACCTCATGTGAGAATGCATAAGGTTCTGCCACGTGGCACTCTAATGTTTCATTTAATATTTTTTACCTATTTTCATTAAGTTTTTTTTTTACTGTTACCCAATAGATCATAGTGATTTATTTTTACTATTATATAAATTTAGTATTTTTTACTTCTTTTTATTAAGTTTTTTTTACTGTTACCCAATATATTATAGTAACTTCTTTTTACTATTATATAAAATATGGGTTGTTCTTGACAATTAGACCAATTAGACCAAAAGTTATTCACTACAAAATGGATTACCTTTTAAAAGTAGACCAAACCTTATAAAAAACTCAAGGACAGTTATTACCTTATATATCATGACCCAAGTTTGACCCTTCCCACGTGTAAATCAAAACAAAAACTCGTACCCTCTTACAAACTCTCTTCTTCCTTCCCCACATATAGATGATACTTCTAGAAAATCTCATTCTCATGAAATCATGTCTCCATTTTCCCCCTATTTCAACTCAATATACTTTTGCTATTAATAATGTTCTATGCTATTTATGCAGACAAATTCTCTATCATCGACCAGTGCAACAACAATTTATATAAATCTTGAGATCCCTGAGGTTGCTAAAATAATTGACAAGTGCATATTTCTAAAATTTATAATAACAAAAAGTCTAATAAATAGCATATACTATCTCACTAAATGCCATTAACTTAATATTTTCTTTAAAAAAATTCAATTATAAGAATGGTAAAAAACATGATCCTATACAAGAAATACCAAAAGTACATGCAAAACAATTTTCATATGAGGATTTATCTTTAAATAATATGAAGATAATAGTAACGATAAAATGCATTGAATGAGATCCTACGAAACAGGTCTGTTAATCATTTAAGATTATACTCATCATTTACATAAAAAAATAATGATACATCATGTTATTTACATTAGAAAAATAATACATATTAATTTCAAAGTTCATTGCAAGATGTGAACTACTAGGGTATTGCAACAATAAGTAACATTGATACAACAATGGGTTGGTATTACATTTTGTACGTACTTTGTGAAAGGAATGTCAAACCACAAGCAGGATCATTTTGGTGTGCAAAATATGAAACAAAAACAAATCTTTCTATCTCAAAGTTAGAGGCACTCACATAAACTATATACTCTCCAAATATTTATAATATATTTATCTCACTATAACTACTATATATATACAATTGCAAACTACTTCAGTACAATTGCAAACTACTGAAGTTTTTGATGCAACTAACAAAACAAATTTTGTGATATTTGATCGGAATGCCGAGAAAATCCTAAATAAATCTACAAGAGATTTTGCTGAAAAATAAACTGAGGTACAACTTATTTAAATTATTGTAAAACTATTGATATTGGAGAAGGAATCCCACGTGATTTGAAAAAAAAAATTAGGAAAAAAATGGATTTTCCTGCTTCATTTGAATGAATTCAATCTAAATGATAGTTTTGAAAATTACATAATTGCTAAGATTTTATTGCACCTTCAATTGACAAAAAGGTATGGAAGAAAAAAAAAAACACAATTCAATATAATATATTAATTCTTTTTGTTGCACTATTCCAAAATTAAGAAAAATAAAAAATAAAAACATTTACAAAAAACTGTCACAACATTGAAATTTAACATAAATGCAAATACCTACGAAAAATCTTAGCGACAAAGTCCAAACTTTGTAAAATCCAATCAAGAATCTCCCAGTGCCAATTCATTAGTGATTAACATAAATGATGCAACAAAAGGAAAAAAGTGATGAAAACTCAAAAATTGAACAAATATGAACGGACTAAACTTCAAACGTTGAAGATGGAGAAACTGATGATAATAACAAGCATCACCATACCACAATAACAAAGCATTGAAGAAACAATATATATATATATATATATATATATATATTGAAATGAAGTTATTTATTATATCACATAATAAAAATCAATAATATAAAATGAATTAATATGCTTTTATCAACTTTTATTATACAATATTACTCTAAAGTTGTTTTAATTATTGCTCATTACTTGAACAAAATTATTGTAATAGATATATGTGTGCAATTTATAATTGTTACTTTTTATGATGAACTCATTACTAACAAAGTTTTATAATAAATATGCTATAATATATGTATAATATTTTCCGAAAACAAATTTACATAAAATATTATAATATTATCCGTGCATCGCACAAGCAACTTACTAGTTAGTATTAAATGATGTAACATTAAAAGAAAGTTACACAATTAATGTTCAACTTGTCCTAATCCATAAATAAATAATAGCCTCTTCAAATTAGCATTGCGCATGGTCAAATTAAAACTTCAAACACTAAACATTTTTCTAATTTTTTTATGTAAAAACATATAAAAATTTTAGGTCTTAAAAACTCTGAGCCTTTAACTTATAAGATGCAAATAATTTCGCTCATATAACTGCATGGATTGAATTTTGCTCATTTTATTTTGGAATCAAGAAAATGAATTTCACTCAAAGAACTGGATTGCACGAACCAAAATTTAAACACTTGATAATAATGACAACTACCATTTTAATTACTTATTGAAAAATATCATTTTTGAAGAATTCAAAACTCAGAATCAACTCATTGAATTACAACATGATTACTAGGAAGAAAGAAGAAATGGAAACAAAATTGCAGAAGTTACACAAATAAAAAGAGCAAAGAGGTAACGTTGAATATTTTAACGTGTTTGTAGAAGAACAGGCAGTGACCAAACTAAAGAAATTGCAAAATTTTTGGATGCATGATAGAATTTGTAGAGGGAATTCCACCGGTGAAGAAAGGTACTCATACTATTCCAGCCTTCAAATTGAGTGCCCAAACTAAAAAAAGTAGAAGTTCTTGTTAATTTTTGAAATATTGTTTTTAATGTAACCATTATGGAGAATCCATATGTTTTCAAGAGTTTGCAAATTATGGATCTCTTTTAGAAGTTTTTATAATCTGGTTAATACATAAAGGCTAAAGGATAGAAAAAATTCAGTTCTAAACAATAAACACTTTCAGAGAAAAAAACATTTTTGGGGAAATTTTTGATATTTAGTACATCTCTTAATAAGATTTGAATCCCCAAAAATCTTATATCTCAATTGTAGGGATGAGGGGCCCAAATATAGATATTGGGTCGTGGGCCGTGGGCCATGCCTGAGAATGTCAAATAGCCCGAGGACGGATAAGTACTAGCAAAGGCAGATAGATTATTGGGTCAGGGAAGAGGTCTGGTCACGATGAGCAGGAAATGTTATCCGTGGAGCAATCCCTCCTCGATTGACAGAGTGGAGGCCTAATGTCCGACCACCCATCAAGAATTGGGCAGCAGGCAACTGTGCTGGGAAGGATAAGCTTTAGAAAGGGATGAGTCATTAGAGAATTGATAAATATCTAGGTAGAAAGTTGCATACCACCGCATTAAATGCTCTGCATCTAACCTCTTGGTTGCATTAATGTGAAAGTGATACCTAAACAGTAACTTTTAGCCTTACAGTTACCCACAAATACTAGCAATCTATTTTACTCGTGGAGGGTTGAGATGACAAAGAGAAGGGAAATATAAAGGGGATGAACTCCTTTATAGTGGAGATCATCAGAAAAACTAGAGAAAAATCACTACATAACCAAGAATTATAATTTTTATATAAGTCTAAGAGAAATATGTAAGAACAAACCTTCCTTAAACTTGACCGAGGAGAACTTTTCTTATTCAAACTGTTTATCTTTTTCATTCCAATGTTAACTAGCCTATTGTGATTAGTGTCATCCTAACTTATTGAATATTCAATATCAGGTCCACTCTCTAACAAATTCATTGTTTTGTGCTCATTGGGCCATTGTCCAAACCATTTGGGCTATGGAGCAAAATACGTCCTTATATCAATTAACTCCTCTTGGTGTTTTCACTTACAATTCATATCAAATGATTTTTTTAATAGTAAATCAACCCTTAAAGTACAACTCTTGTGAAATATGGTATTTTGGTTGATACTAATTAAATGATAAAATTATATTGTGCATATATATATATATATATATATATGTGTGTGTGTGTGTGTGCGCGCGCGCACATAACTTCAAAGTTTATTTAATATATATATATATATATATATATATATGTAAGGGCCAGATTTGACTTGAATCCAGTACAGTAATGGACCTAGGCCCAAAAAGCCCGAACAATAAATTTGTAGAGAGCGGGAGAAAAAGCTAGTCTGAATCTAGGATAAAGATATTGGCTTATAGTGTTATAAAGAAAGAGTTATCAACGTACATATCCAGAAAGTATCCTCGGACATGCCCTAATAATAAGACGGAGAGTCCTGTATTCTTCTTTTTCTGCTGTTGTATTTCTTCAACCCTTTTTGTTCTCTCTCTCTCTCTCTCTTTCTTTTCCAGTCCCTTCCTTTCTCCTTTTTCTCCTTTTTCCGTATTATATATTATGGTTTTTTTACCATTTCCTCCATCCACGTGTGAATCAGGTGGTGGAAGTCCTTTTTTTTTGCTTCTCCCCTCTTTTCTTGAATCTTCCATTCTTAGCTGTAAGGCTGCGTGTTCACTGTTCAGGTATCACCTCCACATTAATGCGGCCAGAGGGTTAGCTGGGCAGCATTTAATGCGGAGGCAACAGTACCCCCAGATATTTGTTTTCTCTCACTCTTATCCTTTATATGATATTTCCTCATTTACTTTGTTGCAAGGTTTGTCAGAGGCGTCACCCTAAGGGACTGATAAGTCTACTGGCCACCTCGGACAGAAGCTCCGAGGTGATAATTGTCATCGGACACGGTCAAATCCTTCTCAGGCATTCTTTACTTCTTTTCGGAGTGCAACTTCCATTTCTTCCTTCACTGGTCGTCCTCGGATACTCTCTTATCTTCGGACTGGGTATTGGGCCCGGCCCATTCTTATGCAATCTGTACGTATGAGACTAGATATTGGGCCCAGCCTTTTTCAATGCAATTTGAACATACGAGACAATTGACCCACACAATATATATATATATATATATATATATATATATATGAAAAAGAATAAATTATTCCATTCAGAAATTTTGTTTTTTAATTATTTATTTTTATCATTTATAAAAAGTAAAAGTAATGTTTAAAAAAAAAAAAATTAAAACTCTTATTTTTTTTAGAATAATGTTATAATCACAAACTATTTTACAATATTTTTACAAACTGTTGATGTGGCTAACTTCATATCGGTTTTTATCTAAGCCCACTATTCACATTACTCTTTCATTTACCAATAATCACTCACCATATCAGCAATTTGTAAATATTTTTGTAAAAAAGTTTGTATCTCTAGCATTACTATTTTTTTAACCTCTTTTCCCCTTTTATAGGATTTGTAATTTTGAAAAATATTAATAAAATATGAAATACTTTCTTTACCTTTTTCCAGATGCAATTTGAAATAAAAATATATATTTAATCTTTTAATTATTATATAAATAAAAAAGAGATATACATAAAGAAAATTGGGAAAAAATTGTTGCATAAAGGAGGTTTTGGAATTTTTGCTAGGTCATAGGGCAATTGCTCCCTCTCAACCCGTAGCTTTGCCATTGAAAGTGATTATAGTAATTCATCTTTCAGCTCAATTAAGATTTAAGAATCAATGCCAAAAGTATAAATGTTTGTCGGGTGTGGAGGGCAAGGGTTGAAGTTCAAGTCTTCAGGTAGGAGTTTCACATATATATACACTTAAATTAGGCTAAAGTAGAAATTCTATCTTGTAAAAATAAAAAATAAAATAAAATAAAATAAAATAAACCTCCACCTATGTATAGAACCAATGGTTTGAAGCAGTACTAGAAGGCAACAAATTTTAAGTCATACCAATATTTCTAATTTGGGAAAGTGTATATATCGATATAAATAAAACATCATTAGGCTAAAATAATAGTGCAAGCTTCTGAATATGGTTAGGGTTGCAAAAAAAATTACAGTATATATAGTTTTCAATTATAATTTTTCGAGATTCAGGCCAAAATTATTTACAGCACTTTCGATCTTCTCTAAAACGTCAAATTTGAAATATCTACGTTGGATTGATTGGAATAAATTAAAACAGGTTTACTTTTATATATTCCAAAAGGATAAATTGTTGAGGGAAAAGATATATGATAGCTCAACTTTCTTCTTATGGACCGACCACGACAAAATTCATTAGGGCCAAGAATTCCTTCCACAGTAATTTTGGAAACGAAGTGATTCCAAATAAACATAATTGTATGTCCTACATGTTTCACAATGTCATGTAAAATGGTGATAACCTACCCTTAGTCCTCACTCCTCACTCCTTAGAGCTTAATTAGTTAATAATAAATAATTAATTTAATCAATATTCTAACAAATAGAATTGACTGGGTGGCTACATTTGTGGGATTTTTTATTATTATTGGCAAATTAGTAATGCAAGCTAAGTAAGTGAAAGTATGAGTGTATATAGTTTGTGGATAAGCTTAATATTTTGCTTATTTTTATCACCAACTAAACTATATGTATATATAACTTTTTAAAATTTCACTTTTTATAATATAACTATGTTTTTATCCAAACTTACTTTTTAATCAAAATACACTAATAAAAGTAAGCTATCTCAAATGGATCATCAACATTATAATTCAGTAAGTTACACTAAAAGAAAACCAAGAGGAAAAAAAAAAAATTGCAGGGTGGAAGATTTGAATTTGAAATGGAAATGGCCTGTGCTAAATCATTTAAATTTTATAAAACTTAAACAGGATTCTTGCAGATGTAATTAGTGAATTTTGACAAAGTTAGAAAGAATTTATCTTTTTGGAATTCTGAAGCTTTATTTCAAGAAGAAAAAAAAAACACTTTTCTACCCGAATCTCATATTGGATAACATAACTATTGGTGAAAACACAATAATAATGAAAATAAAACAACGATAAATTGATTAATTAGGTCCATTATTTTGATATAGTGGGTGTTATAAGATTAATTGCTGAATATACCTCCACTCTTCACCTCCCCCTTGCGCTCATATCTAACCAAATATTTGTAACAATTCATATTAACCCATTAATAACCACAATTAAAAAGAACAAAAATAGTCTCTTTCATTTTCAATGTGGGATTAAACATTTTTGCTAACTCCTTATATTTCATATTCACTCTCACATCTTTACATTTATGTTGTAATATTTATTCATTTTAATTAATTAATATTAAAATGCTTCAACAATAACCATGTATGAGTATGACAAAAAAAATTCAGTAGTAACTATCTAAATCACAATCGAGTGCTTCCTTTGTTACATCGTAATATATAGTTTAACACTGCAAAAGTTTAGGAGGAAACTGATGACTATTAGATTTTTATGTGTGATTACTATAGCTCCAAAGTTCAATCTGTGACATGATTTGAGTTCATGAACTTCATATGTTGGGATGTAGTGAAGTTGGCTTACATGCATTTACATAATTCCTTACCAAGAAAGTGAATTTTTTATTTTTTTATTTTTTATTTTTTTTATGCCTTTGTAATTAACTAGGGATCAGATTTGCTGAGACTAGAAAACAAGCTTTTATCAAAGCTCTCCGGCAGGTCAAAAAATGTGGGTATATGTCCTTATCTTTCACCAGTCACATCCTCACTTTTCTTCAGGTGATAAGGCTTTCTTTACACCTCGTCCCACTCATTCTTTTACACGTGATATGCCATGCAAATTCTAATCTTTAAAAGCCTTAAAACCTGTTCAAAAAATATGCTTATGTTGTTTTGTTCCATTAAATGGGAGACTTATCCGACATTTAACGTTATCTAAGCCTAAACTAAGCGGATTCTTGGAACTGCTTTTGAAAATGACAACATTAATCGAAATACTTATCCACCAATGCTATAAACTAGTAATATAATAGAACTATAAGTTATTATTAAGTATGAACTATTTCTTTGAAACAAATTAACAGGTTGAAGTTGAATGAATAGCTTTGTCCAAGAAGTCTATGAGTTTAATATCCATGGAATTAAGGAAGCAAGATTTGATAAAGTAGTTTATAGGATGAAATCGCAAAGATGCTAATATCTTCTTAGGTTACAACATTTTAATTTTAATCATAATTTTTTTTAAAGGATAAAAAACATATTGTATGGGAAAATTATTGGATAACCCTAAGTTGAAGAAAAAAAAATAGGATGACACAGATAACGCGTCTGTTTGTCCAATAGTCAAATCCAAATTCCAATTCTATTCTGTCAATCAATCACCTAACATCAATTCTATCTATATGTCAATGTTGACATTAACAGAGGTGGGATTGCAACTGGACATCCAAATTCCGATTCTCATCATCACCTTTGCTTTTATGAAATCCAGTTTTTTTGTCGAGTAAGAACAGTGATTCAAAATTTTCTATTATTATTTTTTTCTAAATTATTAAAAGAATAACAGTGATTGATATACAGTAAATTTAATGTTAGTTCAAACCCCATCAAAAAAAAAAAAAAAAAAATGTTAGTTCAAAGTCAAACATATATAAAGGTAATATTATATGGATCATTCCTTGCCACGTTTATAATTTGTTAAAAAAAATTGTATAGAATATATATATATTGAAAATAGTCCTGTTACGAGAGATACATTATTATAGAATATATATACATTGAAAATATCTCATAATATCCACAATTTTTTTTTTATTATAAATAATTGTTATATTGTTTATAAGTTTTGTAGAGTAGATATTATATATTTTGAATATAAATTTGTGTGTTAAACCATGCAGCACTTTTGAATTCCTGGTTTTGTATACCCATCGAAGTCTTCGATCCATTGTAATTATAAATACAATGAATACAATTATTTAATTGTAAAGATATTGTTAGCGGAAGCACACATTAATTTTCAGCATTCTGTCAATTCATACAACATGTAACAAGTGATCCATCTCTTACAGTCATAGGCAAAAGTAGCAAATGACAACCACATCCAAACCAATATATCAATATTTCTCAAAAAATTGGTGCACATTCAACCATGCACAACATCAATTGGATTGGATTGGCATGTGATAAAATGACGTTGCTTTAAAAATTAAAAAAAAAAAAGCCATTTTCCTCGTATGTGGATCTCTCTCAAACAATTGGCGCTCACATTAAACACACATGGCGTTGGTTTGGAGTTTGGACACAAACATTGTAAAACAAGGTCATTTGAAAAATAGTAAGGTAATTTATGCAGAGGTTAATAATATATACCCAATACGCTATTATAGAGGACAGTCAGCAATTCACTACAATGGCGCTGTTTCAAGCATTCTATAAGGGATGATAATGGATTTGCCCATTCCCTTGATAGGATAGAAGCTCTAGCTGCGAAGTAAGATGTGTGGATAGAATCTCTTCCACATTCACTCTGATTTGGCGTATGTATTTAGAAAAGATTTTATTCAGCATAATTAAAATTAATTTCTTACATTATTTTTCTCCAAAAATAAATAAATCAAAAGGGAGAAGTGGAGTCAGGGTGGTTGAGAAAAAAATTTACTCTGTTAAATGTCGATAAAACTTTTGGCCCCACCCTTAAAAGGCGAAGTGCCTACCCCGTGTCCACCTTAATCTTTTAGTCTAATTATATTAGGTATATATGTGTGAATCAGTGAATGAATAAGGAGAATAAAGTTCCACATAGAATATGGTTAATATAACATAGTTAAACAAAAAATTATAGATTTAAGCTTTTGATGTAAGTAGCGTTCTTATATGTTATATTCACTATTTAATTGGAGTCTCACCCGATCACCCTTTTTTTAGTGAATTTCTTATCTATGTATATTTGTTGTTAGAATGCAATAAAAACTCAAAATTAAACAAAAATTAGAAGATATTAAAGAAAAAATATTCAAACCTACCTCTTAGTGGATTTCTTCTATATTTGTGTATTTTGCTGAAAGCAATAAAAACTCAAAATAAACCTAGAATTAAAAGAAATTCAAGATTAAAAAAAAAAATTCCTACCTTGAGTACTGCAAGAAGTCGGAACTTATTTTGAGTCTTTTGACTGTTCCTTCCTGTTGATCTTCCACACAAACAAAAAAGAATTAGTAAATCTTTAACTAAGAGAGCCAAAGATCAAACAGGGGGAATTGGGCAAGTAAGAAAATATTGAACTCAATGAATTTAAAAAGAAAAATTCACTCTTAAATAACTTTTTAAATTGATTATGTGTGCATTTTTTGGAATACTCTCTTGTACTTTGAAAATGTGTGTCCAAGAGGTATTTTATGGATAAAACTTCTAGTGTCAACTTACCTCATAGAGGGTTTTATGTTTTTTCCCAATATTATTCACCAACCTTTTAGGATTTATTAGGATTAATAATTTGACCTCAACTATCCATTATTTTATGTCAAATTAAGTACTGCAATAGAACTGATAGAAGGGCTGTTTGCTGCCTAGTTCTATTTCCCTTCTTAGGTTGTATTTGACATTGGCTGAAAAATGCAGTTTTTTTTTTATACTATTTAGTTTATTTTAGTTACTATTAAACTTATTTTTGTTATCATTCATAAGTACTATTTCAGCTAGTTTTTTGCTTTATCTATAGTACTTTCAGTAAAAAAAATTCAATTTCAACTAAAAAAACTATTCGCAAATGAACACTTAGTGTGTTCGATGTAATGGATCCATGAGGGCTTGCCAAGAATGTTACACAAAGAACAATTGATAGTAACTAGCTCCAAGAATAAAAGAACTAGGAGAGGAGGAGGAGGATACTATGTAATCCACCCAAGTTTATTTTGTTAATTAAATTCACATAATACAAGGGTTAGAAACAAGAATTTCTTAAGTTAGAGATAAGCCTGCAAAAAATGAACTTATAAGCCGTTCCATTCTTAAGCATTTCACAACCCAAGAAAAAATGAAAACTCATAAGCAATTTGCCAGCAATGACATATCCCTACCTAATATTCTAGTACCTCCTCAAGAGTCTAATAAACTCTAAGACATAGCCTTATTTCCTTTATGAAGTGAATTATGGTTTAAATTCATCATCTTTCATTATTGTAATTATTGAATTATAAGAGGGTTTCAATTAATTCAATCAATAAAGTTTTTTGTCATTAAATAATATTTTGGAGTTTGAATCTTGGAGCTAATACTATAGGTTGAAATTTCATTTTGTGTGTGTGTATATATATATATATATATATATATAGAGAGAGAGAGAGAGAGGCTTTCACTAACAAATACTAGTTAATTTATAGATTGGTCAACTCTAGGAAAATTGTTTAATAAAAAATTTAATGTGTCATTAAAGAACAAGGGGATAAGAAGAGAAATTCATCTGGGTCTCTAAGCATAAAGAGCAGCTAGTCTATAAAGTGCCGAACCTGTAAGCCCCCACACTAGACAATTTTTTAGGGTTTAATGATCTTCTCAATCTTAATTCTTTACCATATACTAATTAACTAAGGCAAACTTCTGGTGTACATTATCTTCTTCAAAAAGAATACCTAGAAAAGCCTAAAATGCGTACATTCTATCAAATGGCAAAGAATCAAATGCATAAAAAAAATAACCAGGGCCTCTTAATGGGCTCCACGAAAAGGAAGATGGGCTTCCTATTGGACCCTTAAGTACCAGTTCTAACATATATCATAGTTTTTACAGAGCATTCTAAAATGGGTTCCCCAAATTGATCTGCCTAGTCATTTGTATGACATGCAATTTATGTGACCTATGTTGACTAACTCAAGCTCCTATTCATTGTTAATTAATGATTTTTGTTCATATATGATATAATACAACAAGTTGGAATCCGAGAAGGTTTAGACCAATAATAGGGAATTAGGTGGTAAGAGATAACTTTATCAAATTGTTAATTAAATAACAATGTTTGATTAACAAAAGAGAATTCTTTTGGGTTTATATTAAGGGATAAAATCATTCAACCAATCTTGATGGGCTTAAGTGCGGTTGTATCAATCATTAACACTATGACAGTAGGCTGAGATACAATCATACAATGGGCAAATAAATATTAGTCTAGGTGACAAAAAGTTGTGCTAGGGCTTTTTGAGTTCGAGAAATTTCATCATCAAACTTTGTCTATAGCTTGAAAGAAAATTCCAAATTGGTGTGAAGGGTAAAAAAGCAAAAGGGAATGAGTTTCAAAGTAATGTTTTATTGCTGGAGCTTAATTAAGCAAGAGTTTGACTAATTGTAAAGCTAATCCTAATTAAAGGTTTAACACGATTACACTGCATAAGCAAAGATTGACTTCTTAAGCATGCGCACGCAAATGCACATGATGAACTGGCATTGCAGTTGTCAGTAGCATCATTGTGCTTAAAAGGTGTTGGTAAACATAATTAGCAAAAGAAATCTCCTTCTTGATGATCAGAAAAAGGTGATGATGGTATTATATTTGTCACTTGTATTGAAAGAAAAATAGATCACAAATAATACAGTCTACAAGACTCGTAAATTTCATTTTTGGTTTTTAAAGATTTTATGATTATTCGATGACCAGGCAAGTATGAATATTCGAATATACTATTCTATATGATCGGAATATACTATTCCTTAGTGTTCACTTTACAATGCTTTCAAAATATTATCAAATTGAAAATGATTTTACAATACAACAAATTAATGATAAAAAGGTAAATTACAAAATTCAAAATTGAAATTGAAATTCACGATCCATAATATGAATTCACAACTAGCATTAACTATAAATACTTGCTGTTACAACTTATATATATATATATATATATATATATATATATATATAGAAACAAAGCTAGAGAGAAGGGTCTTTAAACATGCGTGTATAGCGCATGTGAAGAGATTAATATATTTGATAATGCACAAAATCATCTGTGAGTGAATCGTCCACATGTGCAACAACTAAAGGTACTTGAAGAGTGAAAGGTGAAGAGCCTATAGAGAGCACTTGTGGAGTGTTGGCCAAAGACCTTCCGAAAGTTAAGTTAATGATTGAATGATCTCCAATAATTTAAGAGTATGAGAGCTAGAGAATTTCACGTTCCGTGGAGAATAGGAGATTTAGTGCTTATATAGTGGTGTAGGGCTAACTGAGATCTCATGAATGTAGGATCTTCCCTTGTAGTGACAATACAGATGTTAATGTTATGTGATATTTGAGCTTAATTTCCCATATTTAGAGAATACGAGTATGTGGAAAGATCTTTGAGCATGGTGTGCAAGTTCTTTTCATATGAGAATACTGGAGTGGAGAACACATAAATGGTGCAAGACTAAGTACCCGGATTCGTCGGTACATATACGATCGGGTGACAGACGAGTCATGCCTACTTTCTTAGGTCCCTAAAGGCTTGGAAGGCATGACAATCCGTTTGGAGACCGATGATGCTTGAGCAACCTTGACAACTTAAACAGAGTTTTGACTAGGTAATAAGGCGACTCATGTGTTGGTGACCAATGATGCCTTTAGAGGCGAAAGATCCTTTAGTGGCCGAAGACTCTACGGTGTTAGTCGAATTTTTAGGAGTTGAAAATATTCCTTATCAATATTTATTTATTTTCTTTTTTGTATTTCATTTGAGTTTTAATTGTATTTTTTGAAAAGGCTAAAAAGGTAAACATGAAAGATTCATAAAATTTTTATATGACTCATTTTGTTCTAAATATCTTTAAGTCTATTGATTGTTGCTGTTTGGTTTCTATAATGTCCATCATTGTAATTTTGCTTATTCTTGCTTAACTTACCAATCACATGAGAAACATGCGATAAGAATGAAAAATCATGATATTTGAATTACTAAATATTATATATATATATATATATATATATATATATATATATATATAAAATCCTATTTCATTTTTTGTGATGGTCCACACAAAATTGTCTTGTAAGAATTGTGGCTAGAGTGCTTGATAATATGGTTATATTTTTTCTCTTAAAAAAAATTATAATCCAGGAAATGTGTAATGGGAGAAATTGGAGGAGACCAAAATATATATTTATTTCCATAATTATTTCACTGTTAGTAGAAAATATTTTCTCATATTGTCACTTTTACGTAATACAGGGATGAGGATACTTGGGTTGTCTGATCCTCCTTGCTTTTGTAAGCTACTATATATTTTTTATATTACATTTCATAATATTCAATTATCATTTGATATTTTGCAAATAATTATTTCATGTTTTAATTATTATTTTAAATTATAGGTTAATAAGAAGATTTATGTGAGGTTAACTCTAGACCTGGTAAAGTTTGTGCCCTGCTTAGTAACTGATGTGCTAGTTTTCAAATCTTGGTGAATAGATGAAGGCGCTTCCTCATCAATGGTGGAAAGAATCATATTTGACAATACTGACAAATCTGTGGAATATGAATATGTATACACTTTTTTACAACTTTTTTTCCGCCTATGAACTTCTTTTCCTAGGACGAATAAGAGAATTAATTGCTTCAATAACCCAATCTTTCATTGTTCCAACAAATAAATCATTTCAATTAAAAAATATTTTTTTTTATTTATTACCCAAAAAAAATTAAAATAAATACCATTTTCTTTTTGGGTTCCACCTTTGTTTTGTTTATCTCTCTTCTTTCTCACTTCGACCTAGATGTTCTTATCATTATTAAATTAGGACGTAAAATTATCAACAATGGAATAGATAATTTTTTCGACCTAAATGTCCTTATCATTATTAAATTAGGACTTAAAATTATCAACAATGGAATAAATAAATTTTTTTTTTTAAATCATAGTAATGGATTCTCTTTTGTGGGTTTTAAAATATATATGAAGAATGTCTTATAAATTCATGTTGTGGTAGACTAGTAGTAACTGGTGGAGCCAACAAATCTTTTCAGGGGCCAAGCCAAATATATAATTAAAAAATTAAATCCATAAAATAACACATATATAAAATATTTATTTATTTAATTTAATAAGCTATGTATGACATAAGAATAATTATAAGAATAAAAATTACATCAGTCAACTATATAAATGCATTACATGTTTTTAGCAAATATAAATGCATTACATGTTTTTAGCAAAAATCTAAGAGAGCATTATTGAAATTCATGTACACAATTTTTTTTTACCAAAAAATATATGAGGGGAGGATTTTGGAAAAGTCAAGGGGAATGACCATTAGCAATGATCTTTAGAATGTCACCTGCCTTCGTGACTTCGTCTGCGTGGTTGGATGATCCAACTTGGATCATCAAAACGAGTTTGTAACAATGGTTTCGAAGTGAGGGCAACAGACAATAAACAAGTTTGGTCACAATTGTAAAACTACATACAGTAAAAGATCAAACAGAACGTTGGGCCTATTCAAAATTTATGGATGACCGTTTGTAAGGGGCCCAACACAACGTACCCTTTCCTACTTTGAATTTCTCAGTTTCCTGTGCCTACTTTGGGTTATCAATTTCCTGTGCATAATTGGAAAAATTATGATATGCACTTCAACATTTCCTCAATTTTCTACAACTCTAATGTGCCACATTTCCCTCCAACATAGCCATTAGCAATGATCTTTTCCTCGATTTATTATTTTGTGTAAATATTACATACAGTATCCCTTACACATAGATGTAAATGCCATTAGTGTAGGTAATTTACAAATTTTATCCCCAATTTTGAAGAGCCTAATAACTTGAGCCTACAACATATCGTTTTTGGGCAGAGGGCACTTGTCATTACACCATAGTCCCAAAAAATAACTTAATTTTCTAATCATCTTGTACTAATTGAACATCTGTTAGATATTTATATTCTTAAAGGATGAGTAAAAAAGTGAACTGAAATGTGAAAAACATATTTCCATCTATAGGTAAGAATGGTAAACTCGTGATTTGTACTATAATGTTGTGCATGCTAGATATAGATGGTAGTCAATGAATCAATTTCACTATGTCACGTTGGTAAAACTGCTTTGCCAACTGTTCTGGTTGAACTTACAGCAAGTTGAGCCAAATATATGCAATTTTTAAAGATAGGTGCTCATTGATATTTTATGTTTGTTTACTGAAACGCTTTTAAAGTTGAACAGAGATATTCAAATAAGACAAAACAGCAGACAAAATCGTAATAACATTGCCTTAGGATTATAGGGCCACATGCACCACATTTTGGCCTCCAGACCCTAATGCCCATATGAACAAACAGGTCTGTCAGTGTTATTCATCACTCCACTTATAGGAATATGTGAAAGATGGAGGTGCTTTGGTTGTTTTAAGACTTTCATGTGTGTCTCTAGTAAGATGCTTCCAATCTTGTGAAAGCAACAAACACAGATGTGTCAGTGAAAATCCCTTATTCTATAGTTAACATGGCAAACAAAAGTGCTAGATAAAGCCAAATTCATATTTCTGCAAAATCTACTGAATATTGTAGACACACAGTAATTGCTCATACATGTAACCCCATTATTCATCTGATTGTCAATTGACAAAAAGGATACAAACTTAAAAGTCTACAGATAAATTCCGTTTTCGGATATTTCTAACTAGCTACAATACAAATAGTCGTGATCATCCATTTATTATTGGCAATACTAGCCCATGGTGTATGAAGGAGTTGGTAAGTTGATAACAGTGGTCTTGACCTTGGTCATCATGTTAATGCTGTTGGTGATTCCTTGAGACCCAATTCCGCTATCCTTTATACCCTGTCAGCAAAGCATTTGTTTAGTGTGCATTGAGATAATGACCTCAATTAAGAAGAATGCAGTTTTTGAGAGTAACATTTTGGTAGGTTTTTTGAGAGTTGGTTTACCTGGAAAGGAAAATGATCTGGTCCACGAGCCGGTGCTGAGTTTATCTGAACTGTCCCAGTCTCCATTGCATCACTGATCAACATTGCTTTGTTAATGTCCTTAGTGAAGACGCAACCCTGCACGTCATTCATGTGTTAACTTTAAACCAAAGTGAGGAGAGTAATCATAAATTATATGAAATATAGGGAGCTGATAATTCATTTTCAATAAGGTCCCTTTCCAGGATTTATGATTGATGCCATGTCTCATAGCATACTTAACAAGTACACACCCATTCAAGAGTAATACTCCCCAGTCCCATCTGAGATTTAGTTTAATGATTAACACCAAATAATTACACATTAGTGATTTTGAGTAGGGGAGCCAAATATAATCCACAATAGTAATTAGCACAATTTTTAAATACAAAAAAAAAAAAATTAAACTTTTTTTTTTTTTTGGTCATACTGGTGAGCTATGCATAATCCTTAATAAATAAATAAAAGGCGTTCATTTTCTGCAAGCTTCAGACATAATCAGTGAGAGCTCCCTAAAATCATTTCCCAGCTATCAACAAAATTGCAACACAGTGATTGAATGGATAAAATGGCCTGTGTGCTTGTATCAAGGAAAACAAGTAATGAGAGTATAACACCACATTTTTCACTTGACCACTCACAGTAGATGAAGGACTTTCAGCAGACATGCTGTTGAAAAAGTCATTGCACATGTTTAATAATTGCAACATGTTATGTCTGCGGAGCAGATAGATGATCATTTAATCAGATAAGTAAAGATGGATTAGTGAATTCCTGAAAATGTGGAGTTCAACAAAAAATTGCTAATTGGACAATCAGAAGCAGATGGGACTAGTGTTAGAGAAGGTCAGACTCAGATATTTCAAATAAATTTAAGCTAGGAAATGGTTCATTATCTTTTAAGAACCTGTGTGTGTGGATGGATGGATAGTTAAAGCAAACAGTATGAGCTTCTCTAGGAAAACTAGAACACCGATATCAAAAAATAAGAGAAATTTATACCTGGAGTCCAAAATTGCTAGCATTGCAATGGTGGATTCCTTCTTCTACAGAATTGATCCTAAGAACTGGCAGAACTGGTCCAAATGGTTCTTCCCATGCAATCCTCATATCAGGCCTTACATTATCTAACAACAAAGGCCAGATAAGGTTGCCCTCTCTTTTGTACTCCTGGCAAAATGTAGCTCCTTTTTCTTTAGCATCCTTAACCAATCCTTCAATGTAATTGGCAGATGACTCTGACACCACTGGAGTGATATCACAGTCATCCTCAGGTGGCCCAACAGTCAATTTTGCCACTTTAGCCTTCACTTTCTCAACCAAGGAATCAGCCACAGATTCCATCACCAAGACAACCTTAACTGCTGTGCATCTTTGGCCACTGTCATAGATATTGGTAGAAGCATTTAAAATTATGTCTTATCAGCCACAATTTAGAAAATGTAGCAGAAACAATTAGACTCAATGTATTACAGAGAAGTAGATCATGAGATGTGGTTCCATAATGCTATTATCAACCTTTAATTTGAATACAATAAACTTGAAAACTACGTTGAGAACAATTTCCATATGCCATTAAAATGGAGGAGAATGACACCCTTCAGAAATAGTTGTCAACACTAACTCTTTAAGACATAAGCCCAATCCATGCAAGCCACATTCATCTCACATTATGTATTATCTTGAATATTGTAATAATAGTTGGCAACATTATGATAAAACCTCATTTGCTAGTTGTTTCTGACTATATTTTCCGCTAAAACAAATGGAAAATAATGAAGTTGCAGGAGCAAATAATGTTGTCAAATCAGAAATTGGTCTGATGTTTAATGCACATTATAAAATGAATGATGCATTTATAGCCACCTTATATATGAAAATGACTTCCTGCAGACATTGGTAAATAAGTTTTCCTTTGTTACTGACAACATAGATTGTAGCTTGAAAAAAATTCACTCCTTTTGTGCTTAAGTAAGAAGAGCAATTGGAATTTCAAGGAACCAGTCCCCAACTCTTCTTTTCTCTTGCCAAATGCAACACTAAAAAAATACAAAATAAGGACATTTATGGAAAATCCTTTCACCTGTAAGAAAAGCCCCCCTTTATTATGTTTGCTGCTACCAAATCTAGGTCAGCATCCTCAAGTACAATGCAGGCATCCTTTCCTCCCAATTCCATCTGAAGAGGAATCATGCCTGCCTTTTTCGAAATTGCAACTCCTGTGTCTCCACCAGTGAAGCTGAGCAAAGCAACAAAGCAAGTTAGGGATGACCAATTATAAACAATACAAGGGAAGGGAGAGATCTATTTAGTATGAAAGAAAATGAACTGGATTTACCTTATGCAGTTCACCCCAGGATGCATAGTAAGGAAGTCTCCAATCTCAGAGCCTTTCCCAGTGACACAGTTTATAAGACCCTTGGGAAAACCAGCCAAGTGAAAGCAATGCACCATATGGAGACAAGAAACAGCACCCTGAAAGGAAGTTAAGGGTGAGATTAAGAGACTGAAACAATTCAGAAGGATTATAATGTTCAAGAAGCATCCCTGGGAATGTTGGATCCTCATACGTAAGTGTAAATATTCCTTTGTTTATAACAAAGCAAACCATCTAATTTCTAATGATTTACTTCAGATTACAGACAGGATCACTTTTTGATCTTACTTTTTACTCATTTTTTGGCCATGACTTCAGTCTTTGGCACAAGATCCCTTTGAAGGATGGAGATTTCCTCCTTCAAATGCTGTGGATATATTTACTTTTTCTAGACCTCTTCATTCAATTTCAGTAATGATGGTTGCAGGTGGATATGTATGGCGAGTAATGATGGTTGGCAATATAACTCATAATCTTATTTATAAGGTAAAGTACCTGAGTTGGAGGCTTGAGAACAATGGAGTTTCCAGCTATCAGTGCAGGACTAATCTTTGACACAGCAAGGTTGACAGGATAGTTAAATGGGGGAATGGCTAAAACCACCCCAAGTGGAATCTGCAATACAATGCAAACATAATATGTAAACAAAGTCCAAACTCAAAATCACAAGGATGTATACATACATATATAAAATATATGTTATGTGTGTGCACCTGTTTGGAACAAGTGTCATGTAGCTGTGCCATTATGGCAGTCAATCTATATTCATAAAACTAAACAGGATTTGCCAAGCAGCTAGCTCACAGATGTCGAAGATACACCATTAGGTTGATGGTTAACACTTTCAGTTGTTCAGTACTTTTTATTTCATATCCTAGTTTACCATCCCCCCCTGGAGCAATAAATAACTTTCTAGATAAAATTTTAATCTGTTATCATTCCCATATGCCTTCATATTTGCATTATTCTATCTTCAATGACAGATGACTTGGAAACTCAGGGCAAGACATAGTTCTGGTTCTAATAGTTTTGCATTTTTCACATTTATGAGAAACACGTCTTTAATGTAAACCATAATCTTCTCCATTAGACTGTCATGGCCAATTTACTGTTTGCTGCATTATATGTAGGACCTTAATGGTACCCTGTATTTAAGATCTCATTAGCATTTTGTTTCTCCAAGTTATATATATATATATATATTTTTTTTTTTTTTTATAAGTAAATTTTGACTTCAAGAAGAAGGGCAAAAAGAAGATTAAAAATAGTGTCCGGCCAATTGTACTACCTCTTGTGGTTTCCAAAGTTACCTTCTATTTCAGATAGATAATGAAAAAAAAAAATTAGATAAGAATAGCCTGGAGAATATAAGAGTAGAATTTTCTCTTTTTTTTCCTTGACTTCCTAGCAATCAAATCAACCAAAAATGAAATTGGCAGACTACAATACAGAAAAAATTGAATGAATTAGGTGCTTTCTTGTGCAGTACTATGGGCAGACTACTATACCAGCGGTTTGTTGGGCCGCTGGTGCAGGCGTGACCTGGTAAAAATGATGATGTCATGTTGTAGAATTGTTGACAATATCACCAACGAAAGTAAAGACTAAAGAGAGGTTATGAAAAAATCTGTAACATATTATAGTTTTATAAGATTGGGTTTTAGGTGAAATTGTATTAAAAGATTGCCTTCTACCTGCCCATATCTTATCTCCAATGTCATCAAATGGGACAAAAAACCGTCACCAATAAATAACAATGGCATGACACCTAACAATCTTCATAAATGCAAGGATGTATGCCTTTAATACCATCAACAGAGCAGTCTGTGAATTCCATATTGTGGGCTTATCATCGTAGGAAACACAGGAATCAACATGTGTTGGGTGAATTTTGACCTTACATGTAGTAAGCTTTTCATTTCCTGACATGCTCAGAAGCTTTACCAGATTCTGAAAACCGAGACAATTTTTTATTTTTTATTTTTTTGACTTACATCATTAAACCAATTTAGTACCACCAGATTATCTATTTTCTGAGCCGATCATCTCATCTTGACTACCGGGGCTAGGTGACCAAGTCTGAACAAAATTCCTTACTCCCGCATATCTCACTCTCATAATTTAAATTTATTATTTGGTAAGAAAACATAACAATGCTACAAACACAACAAATTTCACACTTATTGAAGTAATAGACTGTAATTAATGAAACATCACTTTTACATAGGACCACCACTGACACTACTTTTAGGGTACAACAATCACAAGTTGTGAAATTTATTGGAAGGCAAGTAAGAAATTTCATAAGTAAGAATGGAAAAATTTACCTTAGAAGTGAGGCAGTACTTGGTTCTCTCATTTCCAGGGAAACTATCAGAGACCAAGAACTTTCCCTCCCCCAGAATCCTAACCCCTTCTTCAGCAGTGTAAGAAACCAGGTCCCCAGACCTCACAACCTTCATCAAATCCAAAAATTCACATCAATTACCTTCATAGTGATACCACAAAAACACGAAAATCAGAACAATATTGATACCTCAGTTACTGAATCTTTAGCTGGCTTTGCGATTTCTTTTACAAGGCATTCAGCAATTGGGGCTTTATGCTCTTTGAGGATAGCAGCTGCCTTGTGAAGGAGTTCTGCTCTCTTCCAAAGTGGAGTCTTTGCCCATGATTTCTGTGCAGTTTTTGCCAAATCCATGACCTTATTTACCTCTTCTTGTGAACAGGCTGTAGCAAAACCATAAAGTGGTTTGGTTACTATAAAAATTTGATCGCAGAGAGTTTCATTATTTGCAAAAAAGAAAACAAATGCTCCATTCAACTGAGTTGAACTCACAATTTACTCTGTTTCAGCAGGGAGTATAACATTTCTTTGAAGAAATTAAACCAGTTATGTCAAATCAAAATATGGTCAAGCTTATTGAGATTCACAATTCTAAAATTAAAACAAATTAATGTCATCAACTTAGTTATCACTTGGTATATATCACATAATTCTAAGTTTTTAGTTCAAACAAAGAGCTAGCTGGCTAGCACATGAACAAAAACCAAAATTTCAAATCTAAAAGAAAGATGATCATAATTGGTCACCTTGAACCTTGTACTGAGTCTTTCTTGTAGTTGGGTTGATGATAGCAACAGTTTTCCCAGAAGTTGACTTCTTCCATTCCCCATCTGCATAGTACTTGTACGCATGCTCTCCATCCAAAATCTCTGCAAACAACCCAGTCCCAGCCATAGTTTTAGTTTGTGAACAGAGAAAAGAAACAACTTCACCAAAACCCTCTTAGAGATTCCACTCCCTTGAGAATTGGAGAAGAGTGTAAGAATTTAAGAAGTGAAGGTGAGAGGAGTGAGGAGTGTCTGGTGAGGTTCAAATTTGGTTCTGGTTTGGTGGGTAATGTAATCTATCTATATATAAGAAGAAGGTGAGCCACGCTTTGCTCTGTTCCATCAACTTGGGACCAAACATAGCTGTGTTGTTAGTTAGGTGGTTCAAAGCGTGCCAAATAAGCGGTAATTACTTTCTTCTTCTTCTTCTTCTATTTTTAAGAGAAATATTTTTTATCATGTTACACGCAATTATGACACCTAACAATCTCTTATTGATTCTTGAATAATAAAAAAAAAAAAAAAACTTGGATAAATTTGCTAATAAAAACTTTGGATGTGTATTTAAAAATACTTAGTATTTTAAAAAAAAATCTGATTTTTTGCTGATTATTTTTTTTTTTTCTGATAATTAAGTTTTGTTGATAACGATAACTTATTTTAGAATTTGTACACCTTTGGGAAAGGGAAGGCACTACTCAATGGGCATGGTGTATAAATTTTTTAAGTGAGTGTACAAAAAAATTTATAATTACCGGTCAACAACCCATTCCTTTCAAACAAAAAAAAGTTAGCGTGCGAAAATTCAATAAAATATAATTTTATTTTTCTTTTATTTTTTTTATAAATATAAATTTATTCATTATGATATGTAGTTATTAATAAACATTTTATTTTGATTTTGTTTGTATATTAAATATTAAATATGAAAGTTGATATTTGAATATTTATTTATAAAATTATTAAATGATAATTACTAATAAAATGACTGATACTCTAAATAATTTTTATAAGAAAAAGAGTAAAATAACTGGTTTTATTCACAACTTTTTATACCCTGACCCTTAATTAATTAGAGGGAAGATATTAATGACATTATGGTATTAGATGACACCTAAGGTTGTAAACTAGCCGAGTTTTATCGAGTAGTGAGTGTTTAAATTCAACTTGAAAATGAATGTAAAATGTTTTAAACTTGGCTCGAGCTCGAACCAAATCTATAAATGATATTTGACCTTAAACTCATCAAAAAGTCTAAAAATTTGAGTTTGGCTTTGCTTAGCTTGATTCATTAGTCAAGCAAAGTTCAAGCTTAATATCAAGTTTTTGAGCTTGAGTAAAAACACAAGTACATTATCAAGCCCATATCAAACTTAGTATCATGCCTATTTGGTTTTGACAAGTAATCCTAACTTCCAATTACTTAAAGATTTAATAATAATAATATATATATATATATATATATATATAAACCGAAGCATATGCTGCATAGTATTTATTGTTGTTAGTTGTTACTCTCTCGTAGTGCTGCATCATCCACATATTTTTAACTATCTCTCTCTTATTTTTAACCCTTCTTCATCTTATTAATTTCTCATCTTATTGTTATACTTTCTCCAACCTTTCTCACTCTCTTTTACATTTTCATCTCCCCACTAATCTCTACCTTAATGTCAGTTTTTATTTTTAGCCATTCTTATCTCATCATTTTATTATAAATTTGTCACTATTTCTTCCATTCTATGTATATTTTTCCCACCAAAAAAAAATTTTTTGTTATTTATCTCTCTCTCTCTCTCTCAATTCTTTAATCTTTCTAACAACTCTACTTTAGGTTGATGAATCATTGTGTTTTTAATAACTCTATTATGGGTTAATACATTTTGGTGTTGTGTTTTTGAGTTCCCCATCACAAATAGTCTCTCTCCCTCTTATAGGTTTGGTTTGATTTTTGTTTTAGTTAATAATTAATTATTTTGTAAATGAGAATTTGAATTTATATGAAAGCATAATTTTGGCTATGCATTTGAATGTGCCTACCAATCATTTGAGTAATATAAAGTATAATTTTGTTATGGGTTTTAATTATCATGGTAATTTCCTTTAAGATAACGAGAAATTTGAATAATTTATTTGAAACTTAAAAAGTTTAGTTGTACCAACCAAAAAAAATGTAAAACATAATGCACTATAACATAATTTCAAAGAATAGATCATGTCAATAATGAATAATATCAATCAAACACACCAAAAATAATATGATGATATATTGGTACAGATAGAAAGATGAAAAATAATTTTAAAATTTGTTTAATTTTTAGAGATAACAAATTATCTCCAACAAATTTTAGAGAACAAATTAGTATACTATACACCATAATTACAAAATAATTATCTTTTCCCACACATCGCATGGATTTGTGACTAGTGAGTTTACTGTCAAACTCATATTAAACTTATTACTAAGCCCACAAACGAATCTAAACTCAACATGTTTTGTATCAAGCCCAAATGTTCATGAGTTTGTACATGAATAATTGTTTTTACTTTAGCTTGGCTCGTTAATTAAATAAACCTAAAATTAAAGTTCAAATTTGACTTATTTATAAACAAACAAGTATGAACGAACTATTTATAGAGTGAAGCTTGAGTTGTTTATGAATGACTTAGTTCATTACCACCCAAATGGCGCTTAACCATCAATGCCAATTAGGTGCAAATTAAAATGCAGTGAATTCGGATTAGTTGTTATGAATTACTATGACTGAGGGATCTTCCAAACAAGACAAAAGAGTTTCAAGAGAGATAGAGAGTTCAGGTTGCTTGTACAAAATTTGTCAAATTACTTTCAAATCTTTAAGATTTTATGTAAATGTTTTCTTTTGAAGTAGATTGAACCTGAATTCAATTGTCATGAGTGGATCGGCCTGACACAATTCGTGTGCAAATGGTAAGAAGGATGAACAATACCTGTGTGTAGAGTAAATGCGAAAGTTTAAGAAAAAAAAAAACTAAGGCGAAAAGATATTATTTGTAATACCCCAGTGACTAAAAACCAAGTTCAATATAATGTTTTTTATTTTTTTAAGTAGAAAGATAGTTTTTTTTTTTTTTTTTTAAATCCGAGATTGTTTCATAAGAATAAAAACTCTAAAATTGCACGAATTTGCATGGCAGATGACATGCAAGCAATGAAACTTTGATATTATGAGGGAAGGACTTAAAAGCATGGAGATGTTAGAGCTAGGGGTGTCCACGCAAACCGGCTACCCGCCCCACCCACATGTGTTCGACCCGCTACCACCTGATTCAATGACTTCGGCGGTCGGACGCAGGTTCCGAACTCTCTAACTCGACCCCAGCGGGTCAATTGTCTATTTTCCATTTCAAAACTCGTGAAACCCGACTCGAACCAAAATCCGGCGAAATATTAAGCTTTCAGACCAAATCCGGCGAGATCTCATTAAGATCCGTTGAGATCTGGTCCAAATCCTTTGAGATTCGGCGAGATCTCATTGTTATCTGAAAAAATCTAGGCTAAATCTCGACAGATCCGGCCAGATTGAGGCTAGATCTTGCTGGATCTAGTCAAATATCAGCACTAGCGATGAAACCCGAGACTGACCCAATACAACCCAAAACCAATGAGACCCAAATCGGAAAATCCGACCAAATCATCCGGGTTGGTTTCGGGTCATATTTTCCTCCACCCGAATCATTCGGCTTGAGTCCGGGTTGGGCACAAACCCAACCCGGCCCAACCTATGGACACCCCTAGTTAGAGCATTTCTTTTATAATTAACAAAACTGATACCTGAAAATTGAAAAGCCCTGCCATTTGTTAAAACTTTTTGCTGAATATTGACGCCATTTGTTAAAACTTGAATATTGGAAAGTTGGGCCATTCTGGATTCTCCTCCTCCTGCTTCTGCTTCTTCTTACACATTTGATAAAATTCTTTTATAAGCATATATTCCAACAAGAAATATTACTTTTAGTCTTAATTGTTATCCATCATAACCGCACTTAGTAATTGGAGTCAAATACGTCAAATTGAAACAAGGTTAGATCCTCACTGTCAGGAGCTTATTTTGTTCTTTTACATTTTTTTAGGAGGTCTAAGAAGCTTATCTACTACTCCTATGAGTTCTATTTATATTTATATTTAAAAGCAATCGGTTTTGTAATCTTTATTAGTTTTGGAATCTCACATCGGTTAGAAGAATAATGAGAAGAGGGTCTGGTTGTATTAAAAATAGTTAGTTCCACATTGAAAATAAAAGAAGTATGGAGAGGTGATAGTTATCAATATTCTGATTCAGATCTTAGAATCTTAAGATCCTACATCCTTAAAATGTTCTAAATCTTACTAGGATCTTTACTAAAGTGTCATTTGTGTGCCAATCCAGATCTTAGGATCTCGATTCCATAGTGATACTAAAGATCTTATGATATGAAGGAATTTTTTTTTTTTTTTTAAATACTTATTTTGGGCCTCTAAATAGAGCCCAAATACCCCAAACTGATTATTAAAAAAAGTAATGAACAGATGAGTCTAGTATCCCCAACCCAAATTGATTAAAAAAAAAAAAACATTAAAAAAAAATGCACAAAAAACCCCAAGTCACTCACGCCACCTTGACTGCTTAATTTAATAAACAAAATCACTGAAGATATAAGAGAAGAGAAGAAACTAAAGAGTAGAGAGTGAATGCATTCACGGTGGCGCCACAGTGAGAGAGACCATCGACATCAATCATCAATGGTGAGTTTTTTTATTTTTATTTTTTTAAATTCCACTGTTGATTAGTTTCTTGTTTGACACAGACACTCATTGATTATAATTTCTCAACAGACACTCACTTATTATAATTTCTCAATGTTAGAAAGATTATTTGATGAATCTTACTATCTTAGTAATTGTTTAATGGAACTGTTATTTGTTTTGTGTTGTTTATGTGAGACATTAGGAAATGTTATTTATCTTGAGTTGTTTATGTGAGACATTATGTATGTTTGTGGTGTTGAAACTTAGAACTTGGTATTTGTGAGTTGTAATTTTTGAACTTTGAACTTGTTTATGTATTTGTAGTTTGGCACTTTGCCATTTATTAGTAACTAACTTGTAACCCTATGCATATGCATGGATATACTTAAAATATATACATTAAGATGCATAGTATAATTCTTACATATATAATTTAAATATTATTGATATTCATTTTTTTAACTCTTTAAAATGTCTTGTAAGAATATTATTAGGTAAAAAATATAAATTGTCTATTTTTAAAATTAAAAAAAAAAATTTATGTTCATTAATTCTAAACTCTTTGGTTTTTGTATGCAATAATTCACTTTGATGAATATTTATGATATGGTTTCACATTTGACTAAAAAATTAAAAAATAAAATTCTTTCTAAAAATAAATAATTTATGACACATGGCGTAAAATTGGACTTTAATCGTAGCATCTAATTGGATTTTCTCATTCTTATATTTTTTTTAACTCTTTAAAAAGTCTTGTAAGAATATTATTATGTAGAAAATGTAAATTATCCATTTTTAAAAAAACTTTTTTATGTTCATTAATTTTAGACTCTTTGGTTTTTGTACGCAATAACTGACTTGGATGGATATTTATGATGTGATCTCACATTTGACTTCAAAATTAAGAAATAAAATTCTCTCTAAAAATAAATAATTTAGAACACATGGCGCAAAATTGGATTTCAGTTGTATAATCTAATTGATTTTCTCTAAGTTTTGCCTATTAATATATATATATATATATATATATGTCAAGAATTAATTTTGTTCAATGTTTCTTCAATATATATCTTAAGAATTATAATTATAGGTTTTTTTAGTATTCTTTTTTAATCAAAAAGAAGGATCTTACGATACTCATATTGATTCTACGATTCGATCCCCGAATCCTCTCACCAATGTCATGTAGGATCTTGATCCTAGTAACCTTGGGAGTGCCATCTCATATATTTCTAAAAAAAAAAAAAAAGTTGTGGTGTAGCTTTGACTTGTGAGAATGAGTTAGGAGCAAGGTTTAGAGCTTCATCTTATGAGAGAGGTAAAGACTAGGTGTGCATTTGGGTTTTGCGTCTAACTCTTGCATTTGCATTTTTTGCGGGTTTTTTTTTTTTTAGCGCCTTTTGCACTGTTCATGTCCCCATGAACAGTATATTTAGGCTTATGAACAGTAACCTGCATTGTTCATACATGCGGATTACACTATGCAGGAGATATTGTGCACTGTTCAGGTACTGATTATAGGACCCACAACCACTTTATTCAGAAAAAAATATATATTAAAAATGGGTTTCACGGTACTATTTACACATTTAAAAATTATTTTGCTACAGTATTTTCAGTTTTTAATTTTTAACAAAATAAGTTGTATCCAAACAGATCCTAAGCGCTAATAACTAATTAGCTAACTTATTTTTCCCAATTCAACTAGGTACAACTTTTTAAAATCTCTCCTTTTTTTTTTTTTTTCTTCTTTTTCTTTGTTAAAATTTATCAAAACCAAATGCATCTCATTGTTCAAGACAAGTTACTCAAATAGAAATTAAGAATAATTAAAGAGAGAAAAGAGAATAACATACTCACCTCAAGTCTAGAAATACAATTTACCTAATGAGCAAAATTCTAATGTTATGTGTAGCGTGACCTTTTCAATGGTTGCTCCAAACCAGTTTAAAGAAAATTTCCAGCAAACCATTAAATTGCGATTGATAATGTACTTTTTAGTGTCATGACCTATTCCATCATTCCTCCAAATGGGTATCTCTCTCTTTTTTCTTTTTCTTTTTTTCTTTTTTCAAGTTGGTTAGCATATGGATGGCAATTTCCGCACACAAATGGAGAGAGAACGGTTTGGATCGGTAACGACAAACTGTGAATTAGCTTCATTGAAAGTGTTTCATGACTCTATCTCGAGTCATTTAAGTGCATCATAATTATACTATAATGGCTACTGAAAATTATTGAAAATTTTTAAAATTCTCAATAATTATACAATATCCAAATGAACGCGCCAATTCTCATGAAACAAGAGAATTTTATGTAAGAAATGTCAATGTTAGAAATATATATATATATATATATATATTAGGATTTGGTTTACCTCCAGTACTTTTTTAATTGGAATCTAATTTTTTTTAATGAGAAACTACCACATCATTCACTAACTAAATAAAAAGTAGAGATTAAAACTCACTACCACTTGTCATTGTATATTTTTTTTGATAAACTTACCATTGTATATTTAAAACAAAAAGATATGTCCAGTTAAAAAAGTACTAGAGGTAAACCAAACCCTATATATTAATGATTAATGACATTTTTATTATTTAAAAACATATCTATAACAGTCAAAATGTCAAATTATTAAATTCGTTTGTTAGCTAAATAATATGAATATATAGTAAGTTCCTATTAGCTCAATTAGTAAAATTTCTACTGTCAAATAAGATATTTGAGATTCGATCCTCATCTACACCTAAACACTAATTGGTGTCTTAATTTGATGGTAAGGAATTATCATCATAAGTGGACAACATATGTTAAAACTCTCTCAAAGAAATATGAATATATAAAAGATTATTAAAATTATATTTATGTTAGTTGAGGGTTATGCATTCTTCAGAGCTTATAAAATTCATAGAAATTTATATTGATCTTCGGTTGAGAGTTTTACACTCGTGTACGTATAAACATAAAAAGTGTAACTACTAAACAAATTCAAATTCTTGTCTTTTTTATTATTTTCCTTTGTTGGGGGAGTCTAAACTTGCTTCTATTCTTTGCGTTTTCTTTTTATTTTTTATTTTTTTGAAAGGACTCACCAAACAGTCTCTCTCTGCACAACCAGAAAAGAGTCCACTTGTATTATTTCAGTTGGGAGACATCAAAGCAATTCCAATTTTTATTTAAAATAAATAAAAACAAAGCTGCACACACATAACCTCCTTTTTTTTTTTTCTTTTTTTTTCTTTTTTTTTTCTTTTTTGTGGAGAGAGTTTCACAACCTATGGCGTCTATTCCTAAAATTGCTTTTTATCATCAACTTAAGATACCAATTAGTTTTTTATGTAGACGAAAATCGAATTTCAGATCTCTTATTCAACCACAAAAGATTTTATCAATTAAACTAACTAAAACCATACATGTAACCAAAAATCTGAACATACAAACTATGGTCAACCATATCTTGTATCTTGTTATCATTATATCATAATGTCTAGTATGGGCATCTCATTTTCAGCTATATAGTCCAAGAATTGTTATCCTTATATATCACTTCTTATAAAATGGTGTGCCTCAATCCCCCTCCCCTAGTTAAAACCTACTTCAATTCCTTTTTTTTTTTTTTAATAAATAAATTTAAGATGAGAATAGGATAAATAATTGACCAAAAAAACGTGAATAAAAATTATTTGTGGGGACTTATTTAGAACATGAAGAAAAAAAAATTCCTGCCTGGGTTTCCCTTTCTGTTGTTTCTTTTCTCTACTTTAATTGTAGTTTCTGCCATTATTCACTGTGACTTTGTAAGGGTATATTCTCACATTTCATTGGAATCTCTGTTGTAGTACTCCTCCTTGTAATTAAGATGGTTGACTTTGTAAGTATATTCCCTAAAATATGCATGCCTAAATAATCAAATAATAATAATAGTAATAATATATTTTCAATAAGCCATGCATGGATTAAAACAAGTACGAGTAAGACAGGCCAATATAGTACGTTGGATCGAAATTTCACATGGTCTCAACCAACCACGAGTCACACACCCAGAATGGATCGAGTAGCTAAACCTGAAAGCATGAATGGGTCGCTAGCAGGGCGGTGGTTGATAGGTACCGGGCTTGATTGGTGCAGGTTAAGCGTTGAAACAAAGCCTTGGGAACCACAAATTCTTAGTCTGCAGCTCCGGTGGTTAAGGTTCCATCATCATCTTCCCATGCATGGACCACAAATAATTTCTCTCTAGCCAAAATGCCAAAATGACCTGCCTGCCTGTCTTCATTCGTGGATCACATCCATCGTCTTATAATGATAAAAGCTCATGACCTACCCCATGAATGTGGACTTCGTTTGTTTTGGTAATCAAAGGCTACAATTAGAGATCCAGTCTCAAGTATGACCATTACTTCTCATAGTAGTTCAAGTGCAATACACACCATAATTAATGTCTTTTAGAAATCAATTGAGACATCATAAATTTCATTTGTTAGGAAGCTCAGCCTTGGAGTGACTAGCTGATCCTTTGTATATATCCCTCTCTGTTTGGTAAGCAAGTTAGTCAAAAACAATAAAGGGACATTTAAGGAAAATTATTGGATAATTACCTAATATAGTGATGTGATACTTCCTTTTTTTACCTTCATGGTAAATTCTACTATAAATTCATCTAGTAGGATGAGTACAACATTAATGGCCGTCCAATATTTATGTACGATGTCAACTGAATTTATGTTTTGCAAGAACTCAATTGTAACTAACAGCTGAGCAACGGCCATAAGAGATTACAAATGCCTTAATGAGCCTTAAATAGCCATTAGCAGATTACAATGGAGTATGACCATTACTTCTCATAATAATTCAAGTGCAATACACACCATAATTAATGTCTTTTAGAGATCAATAAAGAGACATCATAAATTTCATTTGTTAGGAAGCTCAGCCTTAGAGGGAAAATTATTAGGTACTCTCGGAGTACAATAAATACGTACTCTCTTCTCTCATATGAATAGTGAGTCACATTATGAATTTAATTAACGGGACTCACCATTCATGTAAGAGGAGGGAGTACGCATTTATGGTACTCCGGAAGTACATAATAATTTCCCGCCTTAGAGTGGCTAACTGATCCTTTGTATCCCTCTCTTTGGTTAGCAATAAAAGCTTATTAGTTAGTCAAAAACAATAAAGGGACATTCAAGGAAAATTATTGGGTACTTATGTAGTAACTTCTTTCTCTTACATTCATAATAAATCCTACCATAAATTCATCTAGTAGGATGAGTACAACATTAATGGCCATCCAATTAGCAGCTGTTTGTTTGGAAGATACCATAGGTTGTATTTCTTTGTTTTGATTTAATGCATCGTAGTTTACCCAAAAAAAAAAATTGTGGACGATGTGAACTGCATTTATGTTTAGCAATAACTCAATTGTAACTAACGGTTGAGCAACGGCCATATGAGCGTTACAAATGCCTTAATGAGCCATCTAGGGGTGTTCACCAAATCCAATAAACCGCAAAAATCGCACCAAAACCACCCGCAAAATGGTATAACCGCACCGCACCGCATCACACTGCATGGTGCAATGCGGTTTGCAGTTTTATAATAAGAAAATTGCACCGCACCGCACCCTCTCTATATATTAATATATTTATTTATTTTTAATATTAAATATATTATTAATAGTTTAATAAGCCTAGTTTTCAAAAAAAAAAAAAAAAGTTTAATGACCCTAGCAAGTGTTGACTAAAAAAGCTAACCCAAAATAAAGAAAAACTACCTCAATGATTTAAAACTTGGCCCAAAAAAAGGGAAAAATTGGTTTTGGGCTGAGTAGGAAAAGCCCAAAATTTGAAAAATATACCGACTTCAAACCGCATCTTATACATAGTATTGCACATGTAACCGCAAAAATGATGTGCAATGTGGTTATGGTTTTGGCTAAACTCTAAACCACACCACACTGCACATGTGACCGCAAAAATAAGGTGCGGTGCAGTTATGGTTTTAGCTAAACCGCACCGCAAAGTGCGGTGTTAAAAATAGCCCAAAACCACACTGCACCGCACTACGAACACCCCTAGAGCCATCAATAGCCATTAGCAAATAACAATGGAGTGATAACGCCAAAAAGGTAAGGGTTGTCAGCATTTATAATTTTAGGGTTACACTAACGAGTGCCCTTAGAGCATTGGTTAACAATCTATTTCAAGAAAGTTTTGATATCACTTTTATGGGAAATGAAAAAAACTGTCAAAACATTAATTACTATTTTTTTCTTTTCCCATAAAATTTTTCTTTAAATGAATTATTAACCAATGCCCTAAGGGCATTCGTTAATTGGTTTTGGGTTGAGTAGGAAAAGCCCAAAATTTGAAAAATATACCGACTTCAAACCGCATCTTATACATAGTATCGCACATGTAACTGCAAAAATGAGATGCAATGCAGTTATGGTTTTGGCTAAACTCTAAACCACACCACACTGCACATGTGACCGCAAAAATAAGGTGCGGTGCAGTTATGGTTTTAGCTAAACCGCATCGCAAAGTGCGGTGTTAAAAATAGCCCAAAACCACACCGCACCGCACTGTGAACACCCCTAAAGCCATCAATAGCCATTAGCAAATTACAATGGAGTGATAACACCAAAAAGGTAAGGGTTGTCAACATTTATAATTTTAGGGTTACGCTAACAAGTGCACTTAGAGTATTAGTTAACAATTCATTTCAAGAAAGTTTTGATAACACTTTTATGGGAAATGAAAAAAGCCGTCAAAACATTAATTACTATTTTTTTCTTTTCCCATAAAATTTTTCTTTAAATGAATTATTAACCAATGCCCTAAGAGCATTCGTTAATTGGTTTTGGGCTAAGTAGGAAAAGCCCAAAATTTGAAAAATATACCGACTTCAAACCGCATCTTATACATAGTATCGCACATGTAACCGCAAAAATGAGATGCAATGCAGTTATGGTTTTGGCTAAACTCTAAACCACACCACACTGCACATGTGACAGCAAAAATAAGGTGCAGTGCAATTATGGTTTTAGCTAAACCGCATCACAAAGTGCGGTGTTAAAAATAGCCCAAAACCACACCGCACCGCACTGCGAACACCCCTAAAGCCATCAATAGCCATTAGCAAATTACAATAGAGTGATAACACCAAAAAGGTAAGGGTTGTCAACATTTATAATTTTAGGGTTACGCTAACAAGTGCACTTAGAGTATTAGTTAACAATCCATTTCAAGAAAGTTTTGATAACACTTTTATGGGAAATGAAAAAAGCCGTCAAAACATTAATTACTATTTTTTTCTTTTCCCATAAAATTTTTCTTTAAATGAATTATTAACCAATGCCCTAAGAGCATTCGTTAATTGGTTTTGGGCTAAGTAGGAAAAGCCCAAAATTTGAAAAATATACCGACTTCAAACCGCATCTTATACATAGTATCGCACATGTAACCGCAAAAATGAGATGCAATGCAGTTATGGTTTTGGCTAAACTCTAAACCACACCACACTGCACATGTGACAGCAAAAATAAGGTGCAGTGCAATTATGGTTTTAGTTAAACCGCATCACAAAGTGCGGTGTTAAAAATAGCCCAAAACCACACCGCACCGCACTGCGAACACCCCTAAAGCCATCAATAGCCATTAGCAAATTACAATGGAGTGATAACACCAAAAAGGTAAGGGTTGTCAGCATTTATAATTTTAGGGTTACGCTAACGAGTGCCCTTAGAGTATTGGTTAACAATCCATTTCAAAAAAGTTTTGATACCACTTTTATGGGAAATGAAAAAAGCTGTCAAAACATTAATTACTATTTTTTTTCTTTTCCCATAAAATTTTTCTTTAAATGAATTATTAATCAATGCCCTAAAGGCATTCGTTAGCATTTCCCATAATTTTATATGGAGCAAGCCTATAAAAGGCTAGAATCAACAAGAGGAAAAGGTACACAATCTTAGCTAAAATACATAACTGAGATTTTCTAAGAAAAACTATCTAACTTAAGCATTGGAGGGTTCTTGACAGGCACCACCCCGGTATTATTTGTTATCCATTTCTTTATTCTTAGCAAGAAACATAACTCTTCCATTCAGTCCAATTGAGGAACATACTAACAACACAATTCGTGCATCATCAAGATCTACCTAGGGCCAGCTCAACCCATTAAGCGACTTAGGCAATTGCTTAAGGCTCTCAAGTGAAGGAATGCCCCAAATTTTAACCAATAAAACTATAAATATTAGCCAATAAATAAAAATAAATTTTTATCAAAGAAAAAAAAAACAAAAAAATTAAATGTGAAAATTATTATAAATTTTACAGCATAAAATATGAAAACTAATATATAATAATGAATGAGATCTATAAACCAACATAAATGCACAAACTGCTTAATAAAATGCAAAGTATTGTTTCTCAAAAAAAAAAATAATAATAATAAATGCACAAACTGACACACGTTTGCAATTTAGCCTCTATAGTAATTATTTGATAGCACTACACCTATTAGCTCTTACCAATACGTGGGTTGATGTGATATCACATTGACCCAGTTTTGTTAGTTTGTTATATCAGTTTTCCTTTCTTAGTTGTGTAATATAACCTTCCACGCTCCCATTTTAAAGTTATGACTTTTGAGTGGAGTTGTGACGTGTTTTTATGTTAAAATTATTTTCTCTTTTCTTTGTATGTGTATATTTATTTCTCAAAAAAAGTTTTCCTTTCTTATATTTATGTTAATATCAACCCAATTCTTTTATTTTAAATAGTTTATTTTTGTTTATTTTTTATATTTTTTCATAAGTAATTCTACTTTTTTTAATAATAAATATTTTAATCAAATCTAAATATTTGTATAATAGTTAATATAATGAAAATATGAATCTAGAATTTTGTTTGGTATCAATTTTAATTTATTGAGTTATGTGATAAATAAACTTTTTAGATATATTGATTTAGTAAAGTTGCAATCATGTTTTTGATAAGTCGGGCTCTATTGTTATATACTTTAAATTTTATTTTAATTAAATCATAATTTTATATTATAAATCGTGCTTTATTTAGTCATATATATTTTTTAATTATGAATGCCTACTAGAAAATATCCATTTGGATATAAAAAAAGAGAGAGATAAAATGGAAAAATAAAATAAATATCAAAAATGAACTATGGATAAATTTGTTACTAGCATTAAAGAAAACACAAAAAAAACAAAAAAAATTAATAAATATTACTTCATTAATATTTAAATATAATATGAGAAAAGAGTCAAAATACCCCACTTAAAGTTTTCGCCTTAAGCCCCAAAATTGGTTAAGCTGGCTCTGGATCCACCACGAATGTGAGAGAATAAAACACTACATCATCGAATTCCAGAAGTAGCTAATAATTACCCAACATTGAAATGATTAGTGAAAAATTAAAGGAGACAATTTTAAAAGACGAAATTGAAAATAAAATTGATTTAAAAAAATTTTATTAATATAAATAGTAAAATAAATAAGGTAAAAAAATTAATTATCACACAAAATAAAACGTAAATATAAATTGCAATTTATATTTCATGCTTTGTGTCAATTAAAATATATTAATAAAATAATTACTATATATTTATGAACTAAATAACTTTGAAAAGTAATCCATATATAAGAGATTTTTTTATGATAGAACATATATATAAGAGATTTGAATAAATAGTTTGATTACTTATGAGTAAATTGAGGAAAAAAAATCAATATCCAAGCATTAAAAAGTTGGCATTATATCTTTAAAAAAAATTAAAATTCTATATATGCATTAATTTATTTAAACAATTTGTACAATGTCCCATCTTTCTTATGTATATACCCAAGTTTCGAAATTTTATTTCCACTTATTAAAAATCCATGTATATAGCTTTCTTTATAATTGGCAGTACATCCATGCCTCATTGAACTTCGTTTAAAAAATAATAAAATGGTGTTGTGGTATTGTGGTATTGTAAAATGGAATTTTTTTTTAGATTTAAAAAAAAGAAAAAAAATGAAAAATGAAAAGACGAGATAGCCTTCTTGATAATTGGCAGTACACCCATGACAATAGTGCCATATAGCACTTTGTTCAAAAAATAATAGTAAAAGGATGTACACTACAAAAGTACAAATGGGAGAAGGTGAGTTTTTCGAGTGAGTCAGTGACATAGAGAAGCTTTTATAATTTTATTTGGGAGGATGACCCCTTTGCCTAGAGTAATAGGTGAATGGTGACCACTTTCATTCGCATAGCTCCTCCAACCATGGAGAGGACTCTACTAGCCTTTCACCAACCAATTTAGGTTGCACTTTCTCTATTATGAAATTGTACAATTGTACCTACTCGCAAGACTACCCAAATGTGAAGTTAATAATGGGAAATCCAAGATACTTGACCAGATTGAAAGTGGCATTGATATTCAATTTAAGAACAAATGAGATCTCTCATGTCTTCCCTCCTGTTTATCTGCACTCTGACTAGATGGCAGAGTGTTGATTTGAACATTCTCATTATTGTTTTCTCATGGTATTTTTCTAGAGCCTTCCTAGGATTAGAAATAAGATTTAATTATATGAAAGGCTTAATTCACGACCTTCCCTGAGGTCATAGAACTCTTAGAATTTTTTATTTATTTATTTTAAAAATAGGAAAATTGAGAAGAAGAGACTTTTTGATCAAGGAAGTCAATACCATATCAGTATACTAATAGTATATACCATACTAGTCATTGAATTAGTACCGATACTCCTTATAAATGTACTGGATAAAATATTTGGTTACATTGAAGATTTGTCGAGTATATTGGTTGATATTGATGTTTCAACATGTGCAATAAAAAAATAATGATATATACAAAACATGTTATTTAAGCTAAAATACATTGGCTTATTTTACTTAGCCTAATATTTGAGGTTATAAACTATGTGAATTTTAAATTAAATATTTATAAACATGTAAATAAATACAAACATATATATATATATATATATATATATATATATATAAATAGCGGTAATTTCAAAATTGCACCGATATTAGTCGATAACAAAAATAGCATCCGGTCTAAAATTGGCTCCCTTGCCTTTGACACCTACTATTACTTTGCTGAAATTATATCACAATACCATTCAAGGCACCACCCAAAGATCCCAAACCCAAACCACGAACGAAAAACAAAAAACAAAAACAACTCATTCACTTCCTCCAAAAACCCCCCTTTCCCATCATAAAAAAATAAAAAATCTTAGAAACCACGGCATCATTAAAACTGCATTACATCTCTCATTTGTCTACAATCTAGCATCCTAGTCTTCGGTGGGGAGAATTGATAGAGTCAAATCGAACTTGAGCTTTACTTGAGCAGGGAGGTGCTTAACTTGAGAGATGAGGCAAACTTCCAATGAATTGGCTGAAGTAGGGAGATCACTGTTAAGTAGGGAGGTGCTTAACTTAGGCTTTACTAAACAAATCCTTCACTCACTATTAGCTATGACTAGCCTTGTGTTTATGTGGATTTGGTGGTAGCTAATAAGAAAATTTTGCTGCCCTTATTCCCAAGGCCAGATAAATGTTGTTGTACATCAAATCGTAATGGAAGCTTCTCGGTCGAGTCAAGTCGCCCTATTGGTCGGAGCAAAGCCTCCAGTTCTAATCAAGCTGCTAAATCAATGTGGACTGAATAGTTGAGAACGCACATGCATGAGAGATACAAAATGATGCTTTGGCGTATTGGAATTGATTTGATTCCAACATCTTGAATATGGAACACTAGGAATGTCCCTTGTGTGGAGTTGAGGAAGAATCGATTGGGCATTTATTACAATGATGCATATTTGCCTTGGGGATATTAAGATAGATGCCATTCAAGTGGACTCTCCTTTACATCTAGTTAAAACTTTGGTTGTCTTTCCGAATCCCCCAGGATCAGCTTACTATGTTTGCAGCAATTGGGTGTGATTTTTTTAGGAGTCTAAGGAATCAAGTAGTTCCTTCGCACAAGGACATCTCTAAATACTGTTGATTTGTTTGAAGAACATTTGAAGACCTGTAGTAGAAAGTCGAGGAAGAAGGAATTTTCAAGTCTGTGGGAGAAAAATCTGCATCTTTGGTTATATGCCTGCTTGGGATTACGAAGCAAATAAATTGAAAGCCTCATATCGACATATCAACACCTCCAATGCTGGTGCAGCTGAGGCTCTTGCAATCCACTGGGCTTTTGGGATTCGCCCCAAATGTTTGGGGGTAAAAGTGTTGGATTCCTAAAACCAGATTGGCATAAGTTAACATTTTCTTTGATATATTCTGCTGTCTGTGTACATTATTTTTACAATAGATACACGCATTTTGCTATTGTTCGATATAAATACAAGTAAACATATGAGCGGCAGTATGTGGTTTAAATCCGCAGGTACAAAAAGGGAACAAGGAAGGGATCCCTAGGAATGATTGAAAATTTCTACTGATGATCCTAATTGCATGTTCTTGGATTAAATGTGGCTTTTATAGTATCAACAGCCAAATCCTTTTCTACAAAATATTATTAAACTCCCTAATTTCTTTGGACCCACTCAATGCTAAAACTTTTGGAGAAAACCAACCTCACTATAATGTAAAATGTCAACCACAGAACAAAGCAAGTGAAATGTGGAATCCATTTAAGGCATCTCAGACAAGTAAAATTGATGATCAAACGGGTTACCCCTGTTATGAACATGGTGTACTAATAATTGGAAAAGATAATAAATTACTTGTGAAGTGAATAAATGTGGTTTTTATAGTATCAACAGCCAAAATACATCTTCTACCAAGTCCTTTTCTACAAAATATTATTAAACTCCCTAATTTCTTTGGACCCACTCAATGCTAAAACTTTTGGAGAAAACCAACTTCACTATAATGTAAAATGTCAACCACAGAACAAAGCAAGTCAAATGCGGAATCCATTTAAGGCATCTCAGACAAGTAAAATTGATGATCAAACGGGTTACCCACGTTATGAACATGGTACTAATAATTGGAAAAGATAATAAATTACTTGTGAAATGAATTTGACATACAAACTGCATTACTCAAAAGAAAAATGATATACCTTGTCTTTGAGGTTTATCAAGTATCAAAAACCATTAATAAAGAAAAGCTCAGTGCTACCTAAGGAACAATCTCTCAATGCAAAATGGGCCGCATTCTCCAATATTTTGCTTAACTTAATGGGACTTCACATATTCCTGAACAATATTGAAACCCACCGACTCCTCTCCATAGTCCTGTAAAACAGTCGAATAAATAGGTTAGGTGAAAAGAATATAGAAGAATTATTGCATAGAAGAGTGAAGTAGTCAAAGAGAAGTTATTTAGTTTATTGAAAAAATAAATAAATAAATTACACCACCATTCCTTGAGGTTTATCAGAATGACCCCCCCCCCCCCCAAAAAAAAATCTTCTTTAGGTTTTTATAAACACAAAAAGATTCTTACCCAAACTGTGGATGAAATGAGACTCCCCTCCCTCAAGGTTTGTGGATACATGACACTCCCCTCTTAAGTATGTATAATTTAATAGGAAACTTCTTTAAAAATGGATTGTTTTGTTAGTGAAAACTTAACTATTGCATTTAGACAAACCTCAAGAGGGGGAGTATCATTTCATGAAACATTGGGGGTTAGGGGTTGGGGGGGGGGGGGGGGGGGGGTGTGAAAACAGGAGGATGGAAAATAGGAAGAGAAAAATATGATGGAAAAATGACATTTTTCACTATTTGGTTCAGGAGAGAAAACAAGAGAGACAGAAAATAGGAAGGAAAATAATCCCTCCATGCCCACATTTTTTTATCCTCCCAATTTGAGAGAAAAATGGGGAGGAAAAAGTGCTAAATGATATAATTTACACAAAGACCCTCACTTTATTCATCTCACCTACCCCTCTCACTTTCCCATTACACCTGTAACCTGATTACTTTTGCCTCTTCATTCTTATCAATTTCTTAGCACCTTCACTGCACAGCAACGTGAACTACTCTAGGCTCTCTTCTCTCTTTTTTTTTTTTGCCTTGTTTAATCAGCACAGCAACGTGACCTGATTATATTCCTCATTCTATTGTTTCTTGTCCTCATTATATTCCTCATTAATCTATTGTTTCTTGTTGATTTTTTTGTTTCGTATGACAATCAATTTTTTTTTTTTAAATATCTTCCCAATCTACGTATGGTCATGTGGATAAAGTCTACATAATCAATTTTTGTTGCCCATAAATTTAAAATTATATATAATAATAAAGAAAAGTAATATAAATATATATGTATTTGTGTTCATTTTTATATTATTTAATGAGTGTAAATATATCTATTTCTTATATATTATATAACAATGACATAATAGTCAATTTATATAAACTACATTTTTCATCCTCCCTTTTTTCTCTCCAACCAAACAAAAAAGTTTTCCACCCTCCCACTTTTCCAACCCTCCAACCAAACACACATAAGAGAAAACTAAATCTTTTCTATCTTCCCACTTTTCCATCCTCCCACTAATTTTCTATCCTCCCACTTTTCCACTCCTCCAACCAAACGGACCCTATGGGTGTTGGTATAATTTACCCTAGTTTATTTATGGAAACCCCTTATTCCCACCCCCAACCCACTCCCAAAAAATAAATATAAAAAGAGAAGAGAACCAATCAAGAGATAATATTATTCCATGGATGTGTCTTTACCTTCACTACAACACAGGAGCAACCCACAACCTTTCTAGCTTTTCCTTCAGAATCAATTTTACACAACTGCATCCACAGATGAAACAGAACACAATTAAGCTAAAAGGTGATATCAGTTTTCAATGGACGTATTAGCCAAAAAAAAAATGTATACCAAAAGAACACAAGGCAGGCTTCCATTAAATTAATAGAATCGACCATGAGTAAGTACATGGCAAATGGCAGACCAATTCAATTATAAATTATGTTCAGATTATTTGCAAACAAAAGAAAAAAAACGCATGAATACTAAAGAGTACAGCCGTGAAATGGTAGACAAATTAGATGAAAAAAAAATACTCAAATAAAAACCATTGTCTATTTATTTAGGTGTCTAAAGCACTCATTTATTTTCCAAAATCTAACATATAACAACACAATACAACAATTAAGAGAGAAAGAGAGATAAATTCACCACATAATTGCAAGTGAAATCATTCTAAGTTACTGAAATTAACTAGCTAGTTAAACAAGTAAATTTCACTTACACCAGCCCACTCGCCAAGTGTTTTAGCACTAGGCACTGTCATTAATTTAACATCGTGATCAGCACAAAGGCCCTTGACCAATTTAACATAATCTGGCTGGTTGCAGTCCTCAGCTATCACACAGAGTTGTGCAGCATGCTTTTCAATCACCTTGGCACCTTCATGGAGTCCTCGTGCAAGCCCACCATGAGCAAGTGACTTCCTCAGCACAAGCTGCAAGGCAGTCATGATGTCCATGGCTTCACCCAGAGGTGCTTCAGTGGTCTCAATAGCAACAGGTGCAACAGGTGCTTCTTCTCTGTATTAGCCATAAAAGGAAAAAGGTAATAAATAAATCCACCAACACAAACAGGGGAGGTTCACGTTTAGAATTAAGCATTGATCTCTGAACGACATAACCAAGATCAAACTGGTAAAAAAAAACACATCTTACAGAATAGAAGGAGCAGTTATGTAACATGGTCCTTAAGGGACCAAGGACTTCAATCCAAAGTCTCGAGTTTTTGCTCAAATCATACATTAAATACAAACATTGTGGTCAAGGAATGTAAACATTTTATTACAGCCTCAGAAGTTTTCTCGATATCAATAAAACTATATGTTAAATGCCAATAAGCTTTGGTTCAAAAGACAATTCCTCCCCTAACTCACAAGAATGGGTGGAGGGTGAGGTCATGGATTCAAAACCCATTAAACATGATTGTATCTTATCAATCAGAAAAAAATATATTTCATCTAAAATCAAGATTGAAAGAAACAAAAGTAGCGTGCACAGGTATGACATCCATATTTATCACTCATGAGTCAGAGAAGTTGAGCTTACATTGACTCTTCTAACAAACTAGGACTTAACCTAATCTACCACATGAAAAGCACTAATCCATATGCCAAAAAACACAGCCCACAAGACACTATTACACGTTCCCAGTATTTTAGCAATATCATATCTCCTCATTTCCAAACATAATAAGAGGGGCCAAAATCAACCAGCAATCCAACTAGCCCTGTATGAAATAGGAGAAACCATTATTGCCAAATTGGGATCTCTTGCTCAACAAATTCTACTGTACTTAAATTGCACTAAATAAATGACAAGAATAGGCCCAAGTAAGTTTATTGGCCCCCCACCCCTTTATTTTCTTTTGTTTGCAAGAATTAAGAAGACAGAAAACAAGTGGAACGACATATATTCACGTACCCTGACATTTCTGGTTGATGATCAGATTACAAGTCACTTTCCTGGTTCCAAAAGAGAAACAAAAATGTCAACAAGATTGTAAAAGATTAAAAGAAAGTGTAAATTTAATTCAAAAGGTGATCGTTAGTTTAACATTCAAGTCCAACTCAAATTTTTCTCAGTCATCATAGTAATGGATGCATGCGACTTTATTTCACAAGTTCTTAAAAACACAACAGAACAGTGGATATCTAATATTTGGAGAAAAAATCCAAATAACTAATAAGAGTATCATCAACCAACAACCTCAAACTTGATGGAGATAGATCTAATCAATTGCATTGAATCAACTTCTACAAAAAACAAGTGAAATCACACTGAAAACCTTGACTACAATTTCATAATATTACGCACACCCGCAAAACATTTCCACACCCTTGTCTAAATTCCTTGGTTGCATTTAATAATGAATGATAGTGTTTGCAATTCTGAAGTAACTTTTATCAATTTTGAAATAAGAAATCGACATTTTTTTCTCGGAAAACAACTAAAATCATTTCATTTTAGTCCAACTGAAAAATCATATCCAGAGTATTAAATATTCAAGGCAACAAACAAAGCAAAGCCAAACATTTTCAATTATCATTCCTAGATTTAGAAAATAGCCTGTCTCGTTAATTAAAATTTAGCATAAAACAATATTATATATCATCTGAAAAAATAATCCGATGGGTACATGGCATTTTGATTTCTAGGGAAAACTAATGATTCACATAACCTAGAAGAGAAGTAAGTTGTACTATGGACCCAGATGACAATAAGCTAAAGGGTTTCAAAAAAAAACAAAAAATTGTTTCTTATGGTTTCCTACAATGAATCTCGGTAAGCAAGCAGAATATTCAAATTCAAAAACTGAACCCATAATTTTAGAAAAGGGACATGACCGACCTTGAAGATTGTGGCGGTGTAGATCTAAGAGCTGCTTGCACTGATAATCTGCTCGCGGAGAAGAGACTTGGGTGATTGGGAGGCGTTTTTATATGTCAACGATGAACATACATCAAACCCTAAAACCCTAGCTAATTCCGTTTTTACTAAAATACCCTTCTTCTCTCTTCTACAATTTTTTTAGCCGCGAAGCCGAAGCTATTATATACGGGTCCGGGTCCGGGTCCCCTTCCTTTTTGTATAGATGAGTGACACGTGGCAAATGACACATCCAAAGGTTAAAAACCACCCACGTCAACTATGATTTCCTCTTAATTACATAGATAACTTCTTTCACACCCAATTCTTCACCACCGACCCTGCGATCACAAATCAGAAAAGGATCCAATTCCCCTCCAAATCTTCAAACCCTAATCTCCCATCTATACAAATGACTCTCCAAATCTTCGTCCAATCCCTTGATCCCCAAATCCCCACAAAAACCCTAACCCTAACCCCAACCCCAAATCAAACCCTACACCACCTCAAGCGCTCTCTCCTCTCAACCCAATCCCTCTCTTCCTTCTACTTCACCCTCAATGGCAAAACCCTCCCTGACTCAACCCCTCTCCAAATTCCCCAAATTGCCCCTCTCTCCACCCTTATTTTACACTCCAGACTCCCCGGCGGAGGCGGCGATGGCGGTGCAACTGGGGCCGAGTCCCGTGACTGCTATCTCCACATGTACGACGAGAAGAAGCCCGATAAGGTTGACCCGAATGAGCAGAGGCTCTCCAAGTGGTCCAATTGTGCTCTCTCCAATGAGCCCTTGAGGGAGCCTTGTGTTATCGATAAGCTCGGTAATGTGTTCAATAAGGAAGCTTTGGTTGAGGCTTTGTTGGGGAAGAAGTTGCCCAAGGCATTTGGGCATATTAAAGGGTTGAAGGATATGATTACGGTTAAGCTGTCGATGATTCCTGGGGCGGAAGTAGATGAGAATGTGCATGATGGGACGCGGTTTGAATGCCCCATTACGGGTCTTGCGTTTAATGGGAAGTATAAGTTTTTCGCTTTGAGGAATTGTGGGCATGTTTTGAGTGCTAAAGCTTTGAAGGAGGTTAAGTCCTCGGCGTGCCTTGTGTGCCATGACGAGTTTAAGGAATCAGATAAGCTTGTGATCAATGGGAGTGAAGAGGAGGTGGCGGTGTTGAGGGAGAGGATGGAAGAGGAGAAGGCGAAGACGAGGGAGAAAAAGACAAAGAAGGTAAAGAATGGGGAGATGGGTGTGAACGGAGAAGAGGGTATTGGATTGGAGGTGCCACGGTTGAGTGGTAAGAAGCATGGGATAGATGTGAAGGCTGTGGAGAAGGTTTCGGGTAAAGTGGAGGGAAATGGGAAGGTTGTGAATGGTGAGGTTGGTGTTAAGGGAGTTGGTAATGGGGCAGTGAAGCGGTTTAAGGCAGTGGATTTGGCACCGGCTAATGCTACGAAGGAAGTGTATGCTTCGATATTTACATCATCAAGGAAGTCGAATTTTAAGGAAACATATTCTTGTAGATCACTTCCGCTTGGTAGGAACTGATTAGTTGTATGGGGTATGATGGTGTCTTCCTTTTTATGGTAACTTCGGGTTTTTTTTTTTTAATGTTCTATTGTAATCTGAACTTCATCATTTGTAGAAAACGTGGATTTCTTAAGTTTGTTATATCCTTGTATTCATGTCTTATTGGTTTGCTGATCAATCAGACTTATTTGATGTACAATGATAGTTTTGATTAATTGTTTCATAATATTGTTCAATGACCTTTGCATTAGCAGATTACTCCTTATGAGGTTTGATTGGTAGGATCTCTGGTTTGAATTTAATTCCAATTGGCTTAGTTGACAAAGTAAGGGGCATAGTTCACATCAAAATATCTATATTTACATACCCAGCATAAGCCATGGGCATGCAAATATATTAGGGGAAAAAATTATGTTATTATCTTGAAAGATTATAATAGTAATATTTTACACATCTTTTACGTTTATGATAATATTTCATCTTCAATTAGAAGGTCTATTGAAGCTATATTATATTACTGAATTGATTTTTAAATTAGCTGCATTCTATCAGTTTATTGTATATGTATTTTGCTTAGATGAATTTAGCTGCCCTTTCTCACTGTTGTGCCTGATGGTGTTAGAAAGTCAGGCAAGTCTCTTGGATCTTGAAGATTCCATATTGTAGCCTTTAACTAGTCTTATTGAGGTACTTCTGTTCTGGCCTTAAGAGGATTGTATGCCCTCTCTTAGCACCGTGCTTTGGACCAATTTCTTATTGTAGGCAAGCTGTTACTTTCTGCTGGTTCTCTCCTGTGATTGAATTATATCTGAAGAGCCTATAATTCCACTTCTTCCTCACTGCGTAGTCAATTATTTTTTGTGGATAGTATCACAGAAGTTTAGTCAAGATACATCAAGGGCTGTGGTTGCTGAAATTAATGGAATATGGATATCATCTTAAGTTTCTCTGGACCATTTCTTTGATACAAAAGACATGATACAGGGAAAAGATTCCATAGAAGCTGATGCAAAAGATTTGGATTTAAAAAAAAAAAAAAAAGGGTTTGATGATGATTTTTTTTTTAAGTTATTTTCTTCTTTCAATGGATTGAGTAGGAATGTGATGAAGGTTGCTGCCTAATGCCTGGGCTTTATCTTCTTTAAGGACGATACAACTTGTGAATCATTGCTGGTCCAGTAATGTGTTTTATTAGTGGCAAAAGTGCAGGGTTTTTAAATCAGATCATCATCGTGGGGTAAGCCAAGAAGAGGCATCTGCACAGAATGCTTAGAGGAAAATGAACATGTAGTAGGACAAGATAATGAGATAGGTTTATGTTACTGTTGATGCAGATTAATTTGTCATTCTATGTCATAGGAGCCTTTCATTTCGCAAGTTGGAAGTTAGCCACTAAAGAATAAAGATTTCTTAGGTCCTGATGAAGCATTTGTAACAATGATGATATTTTGTATTTTTCTTCTCTCTTTTTTCCTTGGCAGAGGTGCGGGCTAATCTATCAATTGTGTATATGTTTAGGTGAATGAGTTATCAAGAATTGTAAGGATGATTAGGACAATCAGAAAGGATGTAATGCTTAAAGAACAGAGACTCAATTTTAGTGTCTTTTAACGCCCAACCTTACACCTATGAGTTTAATGTGCATGTGGCGCAAAGGCCTATATTGCCTTGTCTGAGGGTTTGAACCCATTCTCTAATATTTTGTTTTGCTTGAAATGTTTGTCTTTTTAAATTTTTTGAAAGCGGTTCTTTTTTCTGTTTTCATTTATATATATATATATATATATACACACACACACATATAGTGGAGAGGCGAGTGGGGTGCATATTGACTATCAATTGACTCGGATATTTTCTTGGTGTAATGGTAGAAAACTAGAATGCTGAAATGAAATTCTGAGGCTAAGATATCAATTATGTTTGTGTTGTTTGCTAAAATTGTATTCAGAATTTGAGATATTGAACTGCTACTCTTTGTTCACATCACTTTGCAGTGTGGTATATTATGGAAAGGGTGCAATTCATCACTTCCTTCTTAATAGTCTTAGCTTTGTAATATCATTCTTTTCTATCGCAACAATATTCAGCAAGTGTTGAGCTACTGTTGGATGTTGAAAAGTTTGCATTTCAGGGTTTATTAGTCAGAAGAACACTATTGTACTAAAAGTCTAAAAGTTGTGTCTACATTCATTGATTACAAATGAGAAGATAACCGAGTTGGTAGGCTGGAAAGCATGGAAAAAAGCTTTTCTAAAACTCCATTCTTCGTTAGTTTGAAGGCCTGAAGAAACGAGCCCTAGATTTATTGCTCTCACAAAGATGATGGATGGGGAGTCAAAATTTGAGTGATTGTAAAAAAAAAAATCTAAACGCTTCCATGTTATTTAAAATCAAATTGATCACCGAATGCATGAGATTTTCTGGAATTAGCTACTTGAACAGATTTTCAATGCCTGAAATGTGAATTAGCTACACATTTTTGGAATTAGCTACTTGAACAGATTTTCAATGCCTGAAATCCAGTACAAATTAAGACATTGAAATGGATTGGGTTAGCAGCAGGTGTATCATCCCCAAGACCAACTCTCTCCATTTTTGTACCGGTAACTGACTCTTCACCCCTCCCATTCGGAGCAAAGCTACACAAAAACTAAAGCTTTAATGAATTTTACACCAAGCTATATGAGGGGCAGGATTTCTCCCTTAATGAACATATAATCCCCAGTTTTTTCCCTACTTCTTTGGTGGAAAAGGATCGTTTTTATTAAACAGAAACAGAAGTGTAAGGAGAACAAAGCCTCTCATAATACATTCCCATAGAGTTATAAAATAATAACATAGAGATGTCACAAGAAGAATACTCTCCTGTTTTTTTCACAATAATATATATGAAATTTAATCAGGTCAGATGATGAACAAAAAGATATTTGTAGCTGGATGGGATGGCTTTGCCAAAAAAAAAAAATGGGGTTCTGCCAAAGACAAGAATCTGTGATGCTTCAACTCTCTTGTAGTTGCAGTTTATTCTGATCTTAATGCAAAAAAGCAAATGGTACAATGTGCGTTTCATTGGGAAATAAATAGAGAAACACAAGCGATTAACATCATTCTTTATGGTACTGTCAAACGTTGCAGCCGAGGCAAAACGTCAGAACTCAGAAGACTTTTTGGATGATTTTTTGCAAAACCTTCAAAAATCCTCTAATAATATTGCTTTCATTGAGAGTCGAACTCAAGACCTCCCGCTTACTAAACGGGTGCTCTAACCAACTGAGCTATGAAAGCAGTACGTGTTCAAAGCTTTTACTTATAGTATTTTATCAAAGCGAAATGGTTATTTGGTTTGCGTACTTTTTAACGAAAGATCTAGTCAATTCTAGATCCCCGGCCCACTTTCTTGAGTACATTCTTGATTCTCCAAATAAAAAAGGGCTCGGATCTTTTTTCCCTAAATTACAATTTACATTTCGGGGTAATTTTGTTTTTTTTGCCACTAAGACAAAGTTTCAAAATTTAATCATAACTTAGAACGTTATATAATATGTGGATTCAAATCATTTCGTCCATTTAATGATGTGGTCATTAAATATCACATTAGTTTATCATGTATGTTAATTGATCTAATCAAAGTATGTTATGTCAATTTAATTTTTCCATGTCAATTAATTAGTAGGTCAGAGATAAACTTTGAAAAAAAATTAAAAAATGTATTTTTTTTAAAAATTACATATACTAAAAATATAAAATAAAATAAAATTTTAAGATTTTTTTCAACATCAAACATCTCCGAAGGTTGCATTTGGCATTGGCTTAAAAAGTCAGCTATTTTTACTATCTGGCTTATTTTTTACTATTCAGCTTATTTTTGGTACTATTCATGGGTCTCACTGTACTATTTCAGTTACCTTTTAGCTTTATCTACAATATTTTCAATCAAAAGTTTTCAATTTCAACTAAATAAATTGTTCCCTCACTACCTAGGAAACCTACATACCAAGTTTTTGCAACAAAACAAAGTTGTTAACAAGATAGTGCATTAATTGATAATTTTGTTTCAATAATTTGTTCCAATAAATAACAAATGGGAAGAATGACATAACTCCAATTCCACAAGACAAATGATCTATGAGTAATCTTATAAACACTTTTTTTTCCACCAATTAAGTTGTAGGTGTTTGTTGGTTCTCATTTGGGCTCAATACTTACGTTACTTTATCATTTACCATTAACAACTTGCCACATCAATAGTTGTAAAGTGTTTTGTGTTCCTAGAATTATATTGATGATCAATTTCACATTAATTTCAACTCCAAATATTCAAGCAAGTATGAAATGAGTTAGGTGCTAGCAAGTCAACAAGTAAAGGACAATCCTGATTGCCTCCTCTAGCAAGTTAGGTGAAATGAAATGCAACCTTGATGCAACTATTACATACAATAAGGTATCAAATGGGGGGTTTTGGGAATGAATGGCTAAAGCCAAGTGGTAATGGCATGGGCAAAACAGATCTTTGCAAGGGATTCATTGTAGGGGAGAAGAGAGTGTTTCTTTTGTTGCACTAATACATGTCGTAGAATTGGGTTTTAAAAACGTGATTATGGAAAGAGGCGACCCTTGAATGCTACCAAACCTCTGGTAGAGTGGGATCTGGGAAGCTCTACACACTTGTCATGTGCAGCTCTTGTGGAAGATGTGCTTAATAAAGCAAAAGAAATTTACAATTGTGAATTTTTTTTTTGTTTTTTAATAATTATCTTAAGATAGAAATCATATTCTAACCTAATTTAAATATATGTGTATGAAACTCTCTTCTGGAAACTTAAAGCTCGACCCTTGCTCCCCACTCACCTTACAAGAACTTGTACTTGTAAAGTGACCATCACACGAAGGGTGGGCGATGATGGTGAATTTTCTTTTGTTAACAAAAACAAAAATTGTAATGCTCTTGCTCACTATATAGCTCGGTGGGCTTTTTTTTCGTAATTAGATTAGACTTTCATCTTTAGTATTTCAATCTTCGTAGTCCAAGGTATAGAGAGATTTCGGTCTAGGCCCATTACTTGTTAGTTTTTTTGGTCAAGCCTAAATTAAATCATTTGTTATTGAGAGAGAGAGAGAGAGAGAGAGAGAGAGAGAGAGAGAGAGAGAGAGAGAGAGAGAGAGAGATTTTGTCAAGTTGAAAATTTTCACTAAGGTTCAAGGCCATGTATTGCTTCTTGAGATGATATCGAGGATGCTACCTGATTTTGTTTTAAAGGGTTTTTGATATATTGTATAGGAATACCTTAATAAAGAAGACTTCGTAAAGTTTTAATCAAAGAATTTCTATTTGACAATCATGATAATACATGGAACATGAGAATAAGTTATTTGAAGCTAATTTACTTTTAAACTAATTATTTTATACAAATAAGGATTTTAAATTTTCTAAAAAAATATATAACAATCAAACTAATATGTGACAGTAAACACTAGGGGTGGATACAAGTTGGTCAGGTTTTAAGTTTAGTATAAACCCATCGTCTTACCCAATTGCATCAAGTTTGAGAAAGCTCAAATCGTTGCCGACCGTTGACTCATGAATTGTCAACCTATCTGGTGAGCTAAAATCAACAATAAGATTGGTCACACTATGTTGGTCAGGTTTAAGTTTAGTGAAAAACTCATTGTCTAACCCAGTTTCATCAAGCCGACCGTTAATGCATGAATTGTCAACCTATGTAGCGAGCTAAAATAAACAATGAGATTGATCACACTAGCAATTTTGCTAATTTGGGATTTGAAGGGGCTTGGGGTGTCACAATTTGGTGGAGATTTGATGAAGATCTCAAGATATTCGACAGAGATCTCGAGCCCTAAAAACTCAAGATCAACGAGATCTTCATCAAAGAGGAGTGACATCATTCTAGCAAATGCTAACTAGGGGGGAAAGAGACTAACAAATTTTTTTGATAGGATACAGTATGTCGGATTCCCATGTGAGAAACTTGACACTAAACTCGATAAATTTAGATTTTGTTGGTTTTAACCTGTCAGTCAACCGTCACAAAATGTTGAAATCGACCGAAACTAATCGAGTCGGTTAGGTAGTTGGGTCCTTTGATTGTTTGCCCACCCCCTAGGCCCCAATACTAGATACCATAGAAGAAGTACAATAAAAATGAGGGGGGGAGGGAGGGAATGGAAGAGAGAGGGAAAAAAATAAATAAATAAAAAACAAAAAAATCTTGGGGATAAAATATTATTGAAGGAAAAGAAAAATGGGTTTTTAACTTTATATATAAGGACCACAGAACCAGAAGCCAGCTTTGCCTCAAACATTCCATGCTGTTACTGTTACGATGTAAGCAAAGGAAGGCCTCGTACCTCTTTATCCGTAGATAGCCATAGCCCCATTCCTTCGTCTCCGATTTGTATATCTTCTTCTTCTTTTCTCATTGCAAAACCAAAACCCGTCGCATTTTCTCAACGAAACCCTCGTTTGTTCAAAAAATACCCACGACTTTCCTGTGAATCCCCTAGAAAATCCCATCATTTTGCAGAGAAAATCCCCATTTAGAGTCTTCAGGTAAGATTTTCATTTCATGGTCTCTCTTTTTCATTTTCTTGTTTGTCTCTTATCTTTCGTTTAATGTGTTCCTGGTATTGTATGCTTGTATTGCTTGGATTTTAGGGCTTTTCTTAGCTATTCAAGATATGGGTTTTTCTTGTTTTGATTTGGGGTTTGTTTTATTGGGGATCTTTTTGCAGATTTACGGTTTTGGGTCTTGTTGGGTCTTTATTATTTGCTCCAAATTTTGTTGTATCTGCAAAAGAATATGTCGATTTTGCCCAAAAGTGATTCGATTCACATCCGGGACGTTTGGAACGATAATCTTGATCGTGAATTTGCTTTGATTCGTGGAATCGTAGACGATTACCCTTACATTGCAATGGATACTGAGTTTCCGGGTATTGTTCTTCGACCGATAGGGAATTTCAAGAACAGCTTTGACTATAATTACCAGACCCTTAAGGCCAATGTGGATCTATTGAAGTTAATTCAGTTGGGTCTTACTTTATCTGATGAGAAAGGGAACCTTCCTACTTGTGGGACTGACAAGTATTGTGTGTGGCAATTCAATTTCCGGGAGTTCAATCCCAATGAGGATGTGTATGCCAATGACTCTGTTGAGCTGTTATCCCAGAGTGGTATTGATTTCATGAAGAACAATGAGAAGGGTGTTGATGCTCGTCGGTTTAGTGAGTTGTTGATGTCGTCGGGGATTGTGTTAAATGATACCGTGCATTGGGTTACTTTCCATAGTGGGTATGATTTCGGGTACTTGCTCAAGTTGCTTACTTGCCAGAATCTTCCCGATACCCAGGTGGGGTTCTTTAATCTGATCAAGATTTATTTCCCTACACTTTATGATATCAAGCACCTGATGAAGTTCTGCAACAGTCTTCACGGTGGGTTGAACAAGCTTGCAGAGCTCTTGGAAGTGGAAAGAATCGGTATTTGTCACCAAGCTGGTTCGGATAGTTTGCTTACTTGCTGTACATTCATGAAACTGAAAGAGAGTTTCTTTAATGACTCAACCGAGAAATATGCTGGTGTTTTGTATGGTCTCGGTGTTGAGAATGGACAGAATACTCCTTGAAAAAAGAGAAAAAGTATATATATTATGAAATGATAATAAAAATAAAATCTATCTGTTAGAGTACATGTTTGTGCCAGTTTCCACTTTCCATCTACATTTCCTTTACAGCAATTCTTGTGCATTTTGTTTACAGTTTTCACAGTGAAAGTTCTTACCATAATTCATGACAAAAGATGAACTTTATTTAAGAACTTGCATTTCCTGCAAACCAGTAGCATCATTGTAAAGTCAGAAAAAATAAAAATAAAATGCAAATGTCTCTCTTTGTTAATTTATTGTTCTTTTGTCTTTTGGATCATACAAGGGTGAGGGACGAAAAAATGCCTAAAATTCTCAAAAATTGCATAAGAAAGGAAGCCATTTTATGTTTCTTCATTTCTTTCTCGTCATACTTCCCAAGTAACAAAGGATCCTTGATGGCTTGGTCATAATATTGGGGTGTTCTAAATTTACAGTGGCTATTAGCATCATGCAACTCGTTTCTCTTTTACAACTTAGGATCACTAGGTTATAGAGGTAGACTGAAGGATAGACGGATGGTTCTAAAAGTGCAGATGCTACTCAAAGCTGACTGATTTGTTTAGTTGTGGACAGTGGCTTAAGGTATGCATAGTCTTTTGTCTGTTTCTTTTACTAATTTTCCTGGTACCACACATACCTTCACTTGAACAATTGTAAATTATTTCCTGGATGAATATTGTTTAGCAATTGTTGCGTTGTTTCCTTATTTCAGTTTGCTTATAGATGCAATCTCTCCTAGGGAATTCTGGCAATATAGGCATGATATACTCAGATTGCCCTATATTGGCATTTTGCTGGCATATTGTTTCTTGAAAGCAGCAATAGGCAGCATTTTTAGGTCATAACCTTAATAAAGGCTGCGTTTTTGGGTGATTGGTACAATTGCTTTAGATTTTTTTCCCAATTCGTTTAGCGCTACTTCAAACATCCTCTCTATCCTAAACTTGACTTGGCTTCTTTTTGTTTTTCTCATGTTTAGTTCTCATCCTCACAGCTACTAGTGATGGTTCGTGTTGGTTCTTAGCACCATGGTTCAATCATCACTGCCAATGCCATGGTTCTTTCAGGCTGTAGGCTGGGAGGGTTAAAGGTCTTGGATATTGGTGCAGTCTTAAGTGTGGTACATTGTACCAAAGAAACATATAAGCCTTATATTGCAAATTACCTTATTAAAAAAGGTTTCTTTGGCAAGACGTGTATTATCTGGAGATGGATTAGCTATTGGCTGGAACAGCCAATATTAGTCTAGGTCTATGTCCAGATTACTGCCATTGTATTTGAGTATTTCCCTTCCATTTTTTGGTTCAATGAATGAATCTTTAATTGTTGAAAAAGAAACTAATATGAAACTTCACAGGCGAATCGAAAGCCTAACAGGATATAGTTTGATATTTACCAAATGATTCATAGCATGTCAAAAATATGATTTTAAGAAATTTAGTAAATGTGTGTAGTTTAGTTAGGGACCACACTAGGATCTGATTGAAGCAGAAGAATATGTGATCAAAGTGTAAGAGGTTTCAGGAGATAGGCACAGTAGCAAAAGGTGCATCTCTGAGTGGAGGAAAGTTTTAACCTAATTGAAATTTATGTAAAATTTTCATTATTAGCTTTGACTAAGCTTCAAGCAAAAGGTGTAAAATTTTAACCTAATGTGAGTAGTTTGAGACTTTGAGGCGCTTTAATGAATCATTAATGGGGAAGTGGCTGTGGAGTTTTGGGCTTGAGAGGGATGCGTTATGGTGGAGAGTGATAGAGGTGAAGTATGGTTGTGAGTGGGGGGCTCTTGTGTTCCAACTTAGTGTTTGGTTCTCATGGTTTATGGAAGTATATTAGAAGGGGTTGACCTACTCTGTCAAGCTATCTCCAATATGAGATAGGGGATGGATCTAGAGTGAAATCTTGGCAAGATCGATGCTGTGGGGAAAACTCTCTTGCTATGTACTTTCCTGAGTTATTTAGGATTTGTCGTAACAAGGATGCAAGTGTGGCAGATGTTATGCAACTTACTAATGGGATCCTCCATCGGTATGTAAATTTCATGCGAGCTGTGCAGGATTAGGAGTTGGAGTCTGTTGAATTTCATGGATGTGATCTATGGGGCATCAGTAAAAGGAAATGGGGAGGATAAATTGTGCTATAGACCAAATAAGAAAAATGGATTTATCGTAAGTGGTTACTATTGGGTTTTACTTTGCATTAGTGACCAATCTTTTCCTTGGAAACCGAAGATTCCTTCTAGAGTTGCTTTCTTTGTTTGCATTGATGTATTGGAGAAAATTTTGACAATTGACAATTTACGGAGGGAAATTTTTTACAATTGACATTTTACAAAGAAAGAATGTGTGCCCTTTGGATTGGTGTGGAATGAATGGCTTTTGGATTGGTGTTATATACTTATATGTGTAAATGCAATGGTGAATCAGTACATCATCTGTTACTGCACTATCCTATTGATATAGAATTGTGGTCTATGGTATTGGGTTTATTTGGAGTTTGTTGGGTCATGTCGAAGGCCGGTGGAGTTGTTAGCTTGTTGGCCAGGTCGTTTTCGGCATCACTAGAATGGTCATTTGTTGATGGCTGGCCTGCACTGCTTGATGTGGTGTCTGTGGAGGGAGAGGAACAACTAGGGTTTCAAAGATACAGAGAGAACTATGCCTGATCTCAATTTTTTTTCCTTAGAACTTTGCTGTATTAGATTTAGATATCAGTTTTGGTGGTCAGTCTATATGTTCTATTATTGATTTCACTGATTTATGTAACCTGCGTTGCTGATTGTATAGTCCCCAGTTGTATACTCTCTATATACTTGGGAAACTTGATTTTTTTTTTTTAATATCTATAAAATTTCCATTATGCCCCAAAAAAAAAAAAAAAAAAAAAGGTTTAAAAAGCAGACTACAATCTTCTTTGCTCTCCAACTCATTTATTTTAGGTGAGTATTCTCTCATAGGTACAATAACATTGTATTAAAGTGAGGGGTGTTAATAACCCAAGTACCCACCCCACTCAGACCATTCTGATTTGCCTGAAACTCAGTCTGAATTGGGTTTTATAACTCAAAACCTGACTTGTTTCAGCCACTCTTTGGGTTCTCTTCCCCTCAACCAAGTGAACCTGACCCAACTGAGTCCTATTTGTTAGCCCCTTACCTTCACCACCATCCCTCACCTTGTCGTCTGCCTCGCCTTCACCACCGTCCCATACTCTCTTTGATCCTCATCGGCCTCAGCCTATTGACGTCACTCCTAGGAGATCCAGTAGATCCTTACCTCTAACCTGCTCAATCTCCACCTCATCACCTCCTTTGACATCCTTGATGAGTGAAATTGATGGAACTGTGATCCAACTGTCAACTCCAACGCTGCACTTTGGTTGATAACCCCACCCTTTTTGGTTGGCACTGGTCAAACATGGGGTGATTGGATTGGTTGGGAGGTTGATCCTTAACCCAGTAGAACCTGACCTATGACACCCTAACACTAACACATGCTTGAAATTTTGCTTTATAAACTTGATATCATACAAAATATATATCGTACATGAAGTGAAGCTAGTCTTACCGTCCATGTAGGAAGAGTCCCTACCTTCTCTTTAACCACAAAAACTCAATTTTGCACACCCTTATGAAGACTAGGCCATGACCTGATACAATTAAAAAACTTTTTCCGCAGTTGTTTATGACCTAGTCCATACTTTATCGGCTGCTTGTGGTGCAGTTTAATCCGACAATTACATCAGTGTGGGGAATAATTTATCCAGTTTTCAAGCCAAAATGTCCTTGTTCAGGTACCAAGACTCTCAACGAACTCCCCACTTTTAACTCTCTTCATGGTTTGGTTCTCAAACCTATTTCCTTTGCTGCTAGCCCTTACATTATCAACAATAAAACATAGATTGATTTAAGGGTCAATTAGGGTATTAGATCGATTTTAGGGTCAATTAGTGTACAGTGAAAGAAGGGGTGGACTCTGAAAAGTTTGACGCGCAAACCTGACTCCTAAGTCATCAGTGGAATCTCTGTTAGCAGTTAAGCTTCATTCTGCGTGACAATTGGAAAGTTGTCTGTGCATACAATTGAAGACATTTCTGAATTAGCTTTATGCATTTAATATGAGAGAAATTGTTGTTTATAAGCCTATTGGGAAATCCAAGGATTCTATCAGCTGCATTAAGCATAGAATTGATTTTACATTGTTGTGTATAAAGCCATTTTGTCATTCTGGCAGGTTGATATTAAAATCTGGTGAATATCGATTTGGTTTGCATTGGCAATATTTTTTTGGAATACTCTCATTATGATTTTGATAATTTCTTTTAGTGCCTGGATTTCTAACATTATTTGCATAACGTGGACAACACACACCTACTTTTATGTTCAACTACAAAAATAAGTCCATTCTCATCAGCCAAGGGCACAATTGGAGAAAAAATTAACTAATTACCAAACATTTAAAAGCATTAATGCATTATTTTGTAGGAATATTAATCATCCAGAAACAAATTATTTTGCATCTTTTGTAGCCTGCCTATTTTGCATCTTTGAATGTCTTTGATTCATTTCTTCATTACTCCCTTGGCATCTCCGCGCATTGCCTAGCATTGAAAATGTAGCAGCAATTAGTCTAGGTTTTTTGCTGCAATGCCATAATTTGAAATACAAGATGCATATATTCTAACCTTTGCCCGGTCACCTTCTTGGTTTCTTAGAAGTTCTCTCCAATATGTAAGCAATAACTTCTTTCAATGTGGCTTTACGTTGTTTTTTGAAGTTCCAGAGCTCAGTTATCACGTATCTTCCACTAGGGTTGTATTCATTCATCTCCTTCAGAGCTGTTACTACAGCCATATAGACCTCTTCTCCCCATTCTTTCCTTAGTTTACTCAACTTCTCATCTTCTTCATCTATTATTTCCTGCATAAAGAAAAACCATTTGTACAGAACTTCTTTCTTAGAACCAAAATGTATCTAAGATTTCTCTGTAACCTACACTTATCAAAAAAGATTTCTCTGTAACCTATGCAATGATACTTTTATATTAGCATCTTTTGGTCAACACAATGTGGCATGCTCAGCGAGCACCATTTTCAGGCACCAAAATTCGGTTGTAATAGATTTTGTTTTGAAGTCATTATGTCAGACACAGGTTGTCAACTTTTTGACTCTAGTATGAATGCTACTCCAACTAGATGGGGACCTCAAATTTGGACAAATTGTTTCTGCATTTCAATTAAAACTATTTGTAAAATCTTTGGTAAGTTCATCCTTTTATAGTTCCAAACAACTAATTTGCAGTCAAATATGACTAAAGATGGCAACTCTAAAACTAGAAGCTATGCATATGCAAAAGTTATGATGAGAACCATTGCAAAACATTGAATTATAACATTGAGAGAATGACAGAGATACTCGTAAAAGATACCTTGGCTTTGCTCCCATCAATCTCTATAACTTTAAATGGATACCATCCCGGATTCTGAATATACTCTTGCCACTTGGAGCATAGAATCGCAGACTTCTCCAATGCTCCATCTCCTGGATATCTTTTCTTACACACCTTTTGGAAGGGCTTTACACTAATCTCTCCCAATCTCTTGATTCCAATCGTAGTGTAGCCACTCAGGAGCCCTGACAAACCCTAAGGTGAAGAAGTAGGCCTTCAATTAGTCACTTGTAAGTGCATGGTAACTGGTAAGACAGATTTTGGAATATGATAAGTCTGCAACCATATTGCTTAGCCCATGGCTTTCTCTCAGTACTTCAAAGATATTATTTATAATATAGGGGATACAAGGAAAAGAGATCATACTGCAATCATTTCTCTGCGAGCCTCTTGTAGTTGATCATTAATTTCACGTTCTTTTACAATAAGAGTTTGATTCAAGGCTTCCACGTCTTGGAGTTCTTCAACCTTTGCCTTCAATTCTTCCTCCATCTCTTCCATCTTTTTCTTTACTGCCTTGTCATTTTCACCTCCCATGCACTCCATGACCTTCAGTTGCCCTCTCAGTTCTTCAATGTCTAACTGCAGCTTCTGTTTAGAAGCCAGTTCTCTTTCTAAGTTAAGCATTGTGTCCAATGCAGCCTTTTTTTCTCTCTGCATATGTATTATTCCAGTCATTTTTGTTTTTGGGTATTTATAAAGCTGTTCAAACTTCAAAGATAAATAGCATTGCATACCTGTTGCTCGTCAAGCAGTCTCAAGACACTACTACTGGCCTCCACATGCGACAATGAAGCCAAGTGGAGCACCTCATTTTTCTTAACATTATGAAAGGCAACAAAGAAATCAGCATCTTTGTCTTATTAAAAAAAAAAAAAGCAACTTTGAGCTTTGTGAATATAACTTAAATTTGTGAGAATTTTATAATTAGGCTAATATATATTCAATTTTTAAAGTATGGCATGTGCGGGTGAATGGCACCCTTCATGATTTCCTAGTGTATTATAGAGTTTTAAGACTGAAGGATATTACCCTTTTCTTCTCCTCCTCCAATTTTTGTCTTTCACTTATAGTTAAGGCTTCTTGCTCATTCAGTTGTTGGCTCCATTTATCAAGCTTCATTTTCTTACATTCTAGTTCATATTTTAACTTTTCAGTCTCCTCTATAATTCTACGAGCATTATCTTGTGCAAGACACTGCATCCTCTCCATTTCTGATAAAAGAATATGACACATAATGATCATAATATCATGTGTATTTCCATAAACTAGAGACTCATATATGCAGGCAATGCATCTTTGAATGCATGAGACCATGAAACATGTAAAAGTATTTGTAAAATGTCCTACATACATTCTGACAGGATTGTGGCTTGAGGCTCAATTAGAGTATTGAATAGCTAACTTGAGCCTGTGGTCAATTAAGCCGCTATCTTTCAATAGATATTATTCTTCCCTGCTATCATTTAATAGTTAGTAGTGTCTTTCTTATCTTTAAATTAACCAGAAAAAGAGAAGTCAAACATTATCCTATAATTGAGGATGCATAGAGACGGGCATTGGCGCATTGCAAAATAGGAGTCATGTTGCTGCCTCATATAATTAGGAAACTGGATACTATGCACATTCATCCTACACAGACCGAGCAGCTTCCACATGACTTAAAGTAAGTGGCAGGTTTTGAAGTTCTATGTGGTCTAAGAGTAATTGATTATATTGCCCCCAATTAGTTAGTAAGACTCTTATCAAAAAAATTAGTTAGTATACGTAAAGATTATGATGAGATGTGATGATGACTCTTTAAAGGTAGGAATGTTTCTACTCTTTACCATCAAAATCATGAATAAAGATTAGAGGCAGATACCTCCATTGTAAACCTGGTGAAGTCTGTCATTTTCTTCCATCATTTTACTTACGGACATGCTTGTTTCATTGTACTTCAGCTCCATCTCATTCAAATTTTCGTTTGTGATATCAAGTTCCTTTGCTAAATTCACCACTGTTGTGTTTGTTTCCTCTGTTGATTCTTTCATTACGTCAGCAACTGTTTTCAACTCAGCTTTCTCACGGAGATAATCTCCAACTGGCCCTATTAAATGATAATCATCCGCACTTGCACACCATCCATATAAATCAGAACCGGGATACTGTTTCCAAGTATCCCAATCCTTTTTACCATGTTGAACAGCTTGAAAATCTTTATCAAATTTCCTGACATTACTAAGTCCACTCCACCCTTTGCCAAAATCTAATATGACATACCCTGAAATGTCCTGGTCACTGTGTAAGACTTGGGCTTCTACAGGTTGATACTGAATGAACTTTCTCAGCCAATGCACACTTTCATTAACAACTTTTTCATGCTTTTGCTGCCTTGGTATATTAGCAACAATTCCTTTCCAAGGCCAGACAAAGAGTTCATCCTGCTTGAGCTGTTCAATGACTTGTCCTGGCTCAGCCTTAGACAGTGTTGAATGTGAATCATCAACAAGGCTTTCTTTCAAGTACCTTGCCAATGCAAGGTGCTTTGCCTTGTTTTTTGCACTTCTTCTATTAGCTGAGCCTGCTCCTACTCCAGAGGCATGCTGAAGAAGTTCATGGTAACGATATTCCTGTCTTTTCTTCCCACAGAAAGGGCATCTAAAGGTGGCATTTGGATTCTGGATTATGTAATTTCCAGCTTTCAGCTGTTCATACGGCTTCTCTAAGTAGTACTCTATCTCAGAATCACTTACATCTGACTGTTCTGAACTGCTGCCCATCAAACCTGTCCATGAATATGAAAAGGAAAACTGAAAATTTGACAAACAGAAATTTTGAGATGGAATGAGATTTCATGTGATAGGATTATGGTTGGATAAGTGCGTGTTGTGTAGGCATGAGCTATATCAAGTCAAGTGTTTACTAGGTCAAATTGATTATATAAGTGACTAAGAGGAGTTCTAATTTCCTTTTAAAAAGAAAAAAGAGGAGTTCTAATTGTAACCTTTTTTTTTTTTTTTTTTTTTGGAGAATCAAGTTCTAATTGTAACTTGAATAGTTCTTTTGGGGTATTGCACAGATGTGACTGGTGTTTCCTCAAGTCATGGCATGTCATCTATGATCAGATAAATGCACAATGGATTTAGTCTTTCTCATGTTGGTGACTTTGTCAAAAGCTTTTTTTTTTTTTCCTTTTAAAGTTGGTAGTGTGCTTCGAATTGTCATGGTTAATGCATATTATGGCGTGCTTTATCAAAATAGATCCAATCTATATCGTGTGCATTGTTCAGTTTATGCATTAGTTGAGCATTTTGAAAAGGTAAGGTTATGGCTAAGAAAAAATATATTAATTTTTCTACTTAGGGAAGTAAAAATTCTTAACAACCAGACCTCTACATTGAACTGCAATGTTTTTAGATGTCTGCACTTCAATCAGGACCATTCAAAAACTACAAACAGTACAATAAAATACATGGTTTCTCAACAAAACCTGTGATATTATCCTATCAAAGTGATGAGAACAGACACAATATAATAAATTTAAAAAAAAAAAAAAAAAACCACACTTAAGCAATCAAGAATAGATGATTTACCTGATTCCTTGTAAGCCTAAAGTTCAGACCAATCAGTTATGCTTTTTTTTTTTTTGAGACCAATCAGTTATGCTGAATTCTTTGAGACAGTTTAGAATTATATGTGTATATATACATACACTAAACAAGGTAAAAAGGATCGCCTATTGGTTTATAGCTTATTATGCAAGGAATAAGACCTGTTATATAAGTTAGAAACTTATCAGAGAATTTGTATTAGAATTAAGAGATTCATTTCCTGTAATGGACACAAAGATATGGAAGGACCATTAACCATAGAAGCTGGATGGATATTAAGAGAGAAGGGGGAAGAAACGAAAAGACACATGACAGTTCAGCCGACCTATTTAGGTTGGAGAGATTTTGTTGTTGTTGTTTTTTTCCTATATATAGTTCCAAGGGATTAAACTCCTGGTTCAAATCTAGTTGTTTATAAAGAGCTCAGGTTCGGCTTGGTAAAAATATCCTTTATGTTCCTTTATTTAATAAATGAACCAAGCTCAAGGCTAAGTTAGCTCAAATATTTAACCTACCAAGCTCAAACATAATAATGTTCTCATGAACAAAATCATGAGCATGAAGCTCGAATGATAATATATTATATTTTATGTTTATATGTATTAATGTTTAGATGTTTAAATATACAATATTCTTATATGGATGGGAGATTAGATTGTATAAGTTTGGAAATAAGCTAATAAAATATCCAATTATTATTTGTAAATTATAGGTAATAAAATAATCCATTTCGTAATAATTCATATATAATTTAAAACAATACAATGTTATTGAATATAATTTTATAAGCTCATAATAGGAAATCATTATATATAATTAACTCAAATAATAAAGTTCAAATATAATTTGGTTATTAATTATTAACATATATATATGTAAAGGGGTAACAAATTTTAGTTGTAGTGTTTACTATATATGACAAAATAATAAGTTAATTAAGTAGCTAGGCTCATAAGCAAGGTCGAGCTTGAGATCTTAAATATATAATCTCATTTATTGATACACTTGAGCACAACTTGTGTTCAATATAAATTAAATTAACAATCTTAAACTTTCAATACTTTGGTCATCTTGTTTACTATGCTAAGTAGAGGTACCATTCACGCTTTAGGGCTCATTGGTATGATTTTGTTGTATCTTGTAAGTAAACATATGAGAGATGTTATGTCCACAATATTTTCACAATAAATCATAGGTGATTAATTGTTATTGGTTCTAATTTGAACCTACTACTGAAATTACTTTTCTACATTACCAATAATAACCTATAACAACTTGTCACATATGATTTGTTGTGAAAATGTTGTGAATACATAGGATTTGTTGTGAAAATGTTGTAGACATATTATTTCTCGTAAACATATTCTTCAATTATAAATTGTCTGATATGATCAAATTGAATTAGTTGGTGTAAACAAAAAATTTTCCCGCACTCAATAAAATTTATATTATTTATTTTTACAAAGAAAGCAGTGATAAAGAGACAAGAACGTGTAACTTTTTTTTTTTTTTTTTTTTTGAGAAGCAGGCCGGCTGGCCAATTTATTTTATTGATGAAAAATCAAATACATAAAGCTTATAAATGTCTGGAGGAACAGATTCCAACAAAATTGAATAGGAAAGGATAATCTTGCTCTCTTGGCTAAAGCATGTGCCAAAAAACATGTAATTAATAGTAGTTATTTAGGTCTCAATTGTAATTGACACATGGTTAAGAAGGATATTTGAACTTAAATGGTTTTATTTCTGATAATTCAAGAAATGATCAAAAAGGGTAGACCAAAAATGCAAAACTTTTGAAGGGAAATAGCTTTCTCTTGACAAAATTAAGGCTGGATCTGTCCGAATCTTCTTCTTTTTCTTTCCTTTTTTTGAAGGATTTTCTTCCCATTCAAGTCTCAAATAATTTATCGGCACACAACTGTAATTGATGGGCAATAAAAATGATAGTAATAGTGATTTCACGTGGAGAGTGATTGCATACCAATCACTGATAAGTTGCCTAATGCAAATTTTCAAACCCAACTTTTATGCGTTTGGTGCCCAAGAGATTGACATGACTCTGTAAAATTTACACCATAAAAAGCTTTCAATGTTTCATGATCTAATATTGGCAATCTAAAGTTGGGAGTAATATATACTATTCTTTTGTAATCTATGCTGAGGTGCAGACGTGGTTGTTCTTATGCTCCTTGGAAAAATCTTTTATGCGCTGGACATGTAAGACACATGTTTCACTGACATGTGAGTCTACAGACATATAATACGGGAGATACTTTCTCGTTTCTCCATGCTCCGTAGCCAATGTTCACCTAACAATTCCTTTGCTGACATTGTTGGCCGCAATTGCAGGTGGTTGATGAGCCAGATTCATCACTGTGGTTTGTGATGTTTGCCATATTTATCATAAAGCAATTAAATGTGTAGACACATTAGCAAGGGCTAAAATCTTCTAAATTTTTTGGAATAACTCTATCTTGGGCTTCTTAAAAATTGAAATCCTATTTACCTATTTTGAAATGAATAGATTAAATTTTACTGGATAATCAACATTATTAACTATCCTCTATTTCGTATATATTTAAATTATTGATGATGTGTTAAAATTCAATCTATTCTTTTTAAAATTAATGGATAAGATTTTGAAAATTTCATGATGGAGTTATTCTAAAAATTCTCCTAATCTCGTTACCAAGACATGAATGCTGCTTGCCAGCCCGTAACACTTAATAATTTTAAATAGTACATATATAGAGCTTTTAAATTTTGGATTAAAAAAATATATTTGGCTTCCTAAAAATTGATATTGGCAAAAATAATTTTCAAAAAATTAAAATAGTCATGTAGTTCAGTTCATTCATGTGACCGGTGTCTCCTCCAAAAAAAAAAAAATAATAATAATAATAATAATAGTAATAAATTTTTTTTTTTAAATCTCATTTACGAAAAAAATTCCTAGTGCTACTACTGAATACCGTTTATAGAAAATATAAGGAGATCTGATAAATAGAAAAACCAATAACGGAAGCATGTATGTTCAAGGATGCTGTCTACCTAATTTGACTCCGACCCAGAGTGTGCCATGAATTTATCGGTTTGATTTTGTCTTTGAAAAAGCATGTAGATGACCTAAAAGGAGAAATCTAGAGATGAATACTGATACCGATTCAACTTAAAACCTATTGCTTTTTTTAAACTACTGGTGCTATGCCTCTTCAGCAGGGCTGAGATTAGACCATGTTTTAATCTTTGAAAGGGGAGAAAAGCCCACCGTCCCCCTCATCTTCTCCTCTCTAAAATCTCCTTCATCTCTCTCCTTATCCCTGGATATCCAACATCAACCTATACGGTGGCTTTGATCATGTTCTCAAGTTTCGGAGGCTCTTCAGGTTACAAGCTATTCATCTTTATGAAACTTCCACTTCAATACATTTTAAGACTTTGTTTCAATCTGTACGTACCAATACACCTCACCAAAGGGCACAATCATCTACTATTTTTGCATTTGCCAGAGAGCCCTTTAGCCTCTCTTAGAAATGGCTGTCTGGGATTTTACAAGGTAAATTCATCATTACAATATTTGATTGAAATTCACCTAAATCCTACGTCACATATGGTTATTAGCCGAAATAACTTATGCTGTAAAAATATATTTTCAAACAAAAATATTGAACATCCTACCAAGTGAAAGCCACCCTTCCACTAAACTATTAACAAAATCCAAGCTTCAATGAGAATGAAGCTGTGCTCTGCCATTGTTGCAACAATGCATAGAGAATTCAAATATCCCATGCATGCGAACAAACATCCATCCACCCAGAGACATAGGCACACATACACACAGATTTATAGTAAGACTATTTGTTTCTCACTTAAACTAAAAATCATAAAACAATTTCTCTCTGCTTAAACAATCTGCTTGAGTTCATATAAACATTGAAATTAACAATTTTTTTTTTTTTCATTTGTTCCTTTTCTACATCGACTGACCGATGGTAATTGCTAATTCTAGATCCACATAGTTACTGTGCCATGAAATAGAGTATACAGCAATACAAATCAATGATAGGAATTCAATTTTGCCCAAGTGACAGAATTGGCAGGTGAAAATCATAATTAATTTGACAAACCAGCTAAAAAATTTCACCATTCTTCACCATGTTGTTGCAGAGCATTAACACATTCATCATGTTCTTGCTGAGCATCATAAACATTACATGTAATAAGTACTGGCACATATATCAACCTAACCTTGCTTCTCTTCGTAGTACCTAGATGAAAGGCCAAAATCAGATGAGAAAAATTGTGTTTATACTCACTAGTCAGAAAAAGAGCATGCTGCAATAAGCAGGTCTATAGACTCTATACACATTTTAAACCTAGATAGAAAACATTCTATTGTGTTCTACATATATAACCTATGCTTATAAAAGTTTTTATAATCAAATATGCTGTATCACACAAAATTTGGGGATGAAATAAACACACAAAATTTTAATGTGAACTCTAAAGGCCCGTTTACAAGCTCAGAAGCCCCTCGTAAAGAAGAAGGAAAATGTCACCCAACAAAGAGATGTTAGAAATTTTAAGTGGCATGATGTATAACGCAGTGGATATGCCCTTTTTCACTTCTACCTTCTAATCTAGACCAGCTTTACATTTTTGAATACCACTCAGGAGCTCAAGCTAGAAGAACAAAACCCAATTTATGGCCGAATAGTAACTCAAACATAAGCGCACACACTTCAAGCAGAATTCAGAGCAATCAAATGCTGATCCCCTTACCTATTTAGCTACTTTTACAGATCTAGGCGTGTTGTCCAATTTTATTAGAAACTATGCTTATGGCCATCATGCCATGCATTTCTTGTTCAGGTTGAATTGACATAGATTAAATATATCAGTAGACCAAGAGGAACGTGGTAAATAATGTCAGAGAACACTATCCAGTTTCACAATGAAGGCCCCCAGCAAGCTATCATCATTTTTTAAATACATGTGGATGTACTCCAGCACATGGCAAACTTTACCATGCTAAAAGTTGGTCTTTCTTTCTTCCTTTTTTTGGACATCCAGTCACCCCTCCTGGCTCCAACAATGTGCTATCTTTGACCCAATTTAGTTTTGAACCAACCAAAAACACCCTATCCCAACTCATCCCAATCTTTAACCAAAGAAATGGCAAATTACAAAGATTAATGATAAGAGACCAATGCAGAAAGGCGAAAAAAGAGCATATCCCTTGAGTAAAAATAGAAGAATCAAACAATTGTTATCGCACGTTCTTTTTCACAGTTCCATTTTTCTGGGGGTTGACTCTCAAATATTGATGATCTGGACGATTACACTCATTTTTATAATTGTTACAACAAGTGAGCAATGGGGGAGTCGAAACTAGTTCTCCTCATAACTCATAAGGGAGACCAGGTATCTTACAAGGCTCTTAGCTGAAACACTACACTCCTTAATCCACATAACATGCGATATGATGAACCCTGAACAAGAGGATCATGACTTAATTTTTCTTATAATTTTTCATGCATATCTAACTTCGGTAACTACAGTTGTTTGCCTCGAAAATATCACCCAAGGCATTCCTACGATGGAAAGGTGGCATCTATGAACACCATCTTCATAACTTGGAAGCTGTAACTAGAATGAGATACAAAACAGAATGAAAAGTGTCTAGAGAGGTTGTGAATATCTTTCTGCATGGATAATATAAAGTTCTGGGTAACCGTAATCTCTTATGTATTAAAGGCAAACCCTAAGCACATCATATGGCCCTTAGCAGCATTAAAAATCTCAAGGATAAAGGTAGGTATACTCAATAATTTTGCAAGGAATTTTGAGACTCATTCATTCTTTAAAGTGACATAACTACAAAAAATTGTTGGAAAACTAGAACTTGTATGCAACTAATGGTAGTTAGTATGGAAATTCAACGATCTAATGGTAGTCTAGTTGAGAAAGTAGCAAGGAACTTTCACTTTATAATTTCTCAGCATCTGAATGCAATTGCAAAGCATTCTTGAACTACAACACATCTTACAAGCATTCATCATCTCCCAAATTAAGCATATATATGTATAGGTTACATTAAGCGAACTGCAGTGGCGAACACATGCAAGTTCGAATCTATTGGGACATCAAGGCTACTCCATGTTGAGATGAACAAGATGAGCCCAGGTATAAATTTGGGAAGAGAGAAGAAAAGGAAGATAAATGAGGAAGAGTAGGGGCAGAGGGTGTTTCAAGAGGATGACATCAGCTTTGTTTAGAAAGAAATGCATTATGAGTGTGGAAAACATTTTATCAAGGGATTCTAGGGAAACCCCAGTGGTTCCAACACCTTTTGTGGTATCTGGAAATTGAGGTACAAACCCCACCAATCCCCTCCCCCTATTTACCTATCAAAAAGAAAAAACATTTTGTCAACTGCAAAGAGTTTTTCTTGTTTAAATTTGTTATACTATGCCTGTAATCACTGTGACTTAAAACCTCTGGGTCCTAACCAGGCCTTCTGCCAAGTATTTTACAGCTTTACTTATGTAACTGCAAACAAATATATTTGAAAAGGAAATTAGTTGTCTTTACCTCCTCAGCAAATTTTATTAAAATGGTTGTTCGAGGCCTTTGCTGACCTTCCATGGGCACAAAATGAGCTGTTACAACAGCTGGAAAACCAGCACTATCCAAAACACCCTTCAAAGATAAAGAAAAATCCCATTAGAGCCCCCAATATCTAGACTATCAATTAATAGGAACAAAGGCAATGAAGCACTTACTCTTACTATTCCAGCAACAAACGCCCCACAGTTAAATGTCCCCATGTCTTTTGGAATTGAAATAAATCTACAACCCAAATTGGTGTATTAGCTGGAAAATATTGTAAAAATCTACATTTTCAGCTAGTTGTAATATTAGCAATATAAAGTACAAGAGCCACAAAATTTCTTACCTATTCACAAGGAGCTCCTTTTCGCTGATCATGTATTCATCTTCATGTTCAGTGCCTTTCTCAAGTGAGTCAGCCACCTAATATGATGACAAAAGATGAGATGGTAAGATTATCACTGAATTTGAGTATTTCATGGAGTTAAAGTTTTCTAGTCCAGACACAACAGAAATACACACCAGCATGAAGAATTTCTGGTCAGAATTGTGTATTTAAAATGAAGATGGACAGATATCCAACAGAAATACACCCCTGAATTTTCAGCTAAATCAATGACTAAGCAAAGCCCATATTTATATAGATTCATGCAATATCATCATATATATCATTCATGAAGTCTAAGCAGTAACCTTCACTGTCTAAATGTTCCACAGTCTTGAAGTAAATTGTTCAAAATTGAGTGCACCAGATCTTCAAACAATATAATTGGAATTGACCCACAAACACAAGTAATGCTTTTTTTTTTTTTATGAATAAGAAATAATGATGATAAGTTGATAACATCAAGAACAACATCCATAAATATACCACCATACTAGTGAAAATTGACTAGGAACAAAAATAATAACAGTGATTATCTAGTGTTGTTCTGAATTCTCACAAGCATCATCCACAATTACTATAAAGGTTAAAAAAAGCTAACACAAATACTTGATATACATAATTTTATAATCACGTTCAACTTTTTCCCCTTATTGTGGTAGCAAGATTAAAACCAAAATCCTACTTACCAAAGAAGACAAGTGTTAGAATTACATATGCTAAGACGAACTAAAAGATAAAATAATTCATCAAAAAAAAAAGATAAAATAAAATAATCCTCATATTAGATAGAGAATTCATTGTTTGTACTACATAACCACATTTCACAGTAAATATACCACATATACTATCCCTACAATAAGGAACCTCAATTAATACCAGCACTTTTGTTTTATAAGTAAAAGATCTTATTAGAAGAGGTGGGGCTTTGTGATGGCAGGTGCCTTCCAAAACATTGACAGGTCACAGGTTCAAACCTGGGAATCAGCCTCTCCAAAAAAAAGGGTTAAGGCTGCCTACCAATCAACTTTCCTAGACCCCACAAAAGTGGGAACTTAGAGAATTAAATGCAAAATATATATATATATATATATATATATATATTATTAGAAAAGGAAAATAAAATACCACGTATCTAGATGTGAACAGGCACTTTCCAAAGTATACAAATCACAAAGAAAGGAAATCAATAAATCTACAAAAGATATTGAAGGAATGCCTCCTAGTGCATGCATTCAGTCGAACAAAGACCACAGGATATGCTTTATGATGACAAAAGTAGGACACCCAACTCCATAAAAAATCCTCTTATTTATTTAATACCGCAGAGTCTAACAAATAGAGACACGGCAACCACACCATAGCTTCTCTATAGCACTGAAACCATTCTTGGATAGGAAATCAATAAAATCTACAAGAGAAATTGAACAGATGCCCCCTAATGCACGCATTCAATCAAATAAAGACTGCAAAATATGCTCTTTGAGGACAAAATTAGGACACTCAACTCCAGCTCTGTTTCAACTGGCTAGACCGATGGAGCTCTGGATTGAGGATGTTAAAGATAGGCACCTCTCACTTCATTTTCAATCATTTTTAAAGGAGAAGGGAGTGTCATTGGAGCTATGAGTATTCATGGGCCAGGTTTTTGTTTGACCTACCACTTGAACTAAGCACATCATGTTCAAAAAATCAATGACCAATGTTGGACCTGCAATGTCCAAGTTATCAACTAAATAGAATCTTCAAGTTATCAATCAAATCTGACAGTTTAGTCAGTTTGGTGAGTCAACAACAAAGACGAGGAAATTGATGGCAAGGAAGGGAGAGAAGGGGTTGGCCACTGGCAAATCACAGCCTCCCACAACAAGATCTCGACATCCCACAACAGATTCTGGCCTCCCTCAGACACAATTGGCATCATCTAACCTACAAATGGTGGTGTTATTAGAGAGAGTCTCAGAGATCAGTCCTTTGGTTTTGACACTTAAACCAATGACGATTGGACTTTGTCATAATGAAATAAGATTTCAACTGAAACAGCCAGAAAAATCTGTTTGGGTCAGGTTGCGTGGGTTGTTGAATAGCCCTCATTTGAGCTATAGCTCATTGGCAAAACATCTCTCTCTCTCTCTCACTCTCTCTCTCTCAAGATACACCAATAACAAAATTTTTCAAAAACAATTGTGCCATTTCCAAATGAATTTTCATTCTATCACTACATTAAAACAGAACTGAGAAAATAAAAACAAGTAAACAGCCAACTTGTAAGTTTGGTGCCATGAAACATACTTCATATATCCACCACATAAAGAAACATACCATTTTCAGAGTTTATGATGATTAAAGGCAAAGCTTTCAAGTCAAGCAGGTAAAATGGACATAGTTTACAATAAGGCTCATATGATAATCTCATGTGTAAGCACACACTAATAATATTAAAGTAGCAAGTAATTCATGTAAAGAAGCACCTATCTCTAAGAAAGAAAAGGCACTTCAAATTTCCTTAACTTTAGTTCATTCAAACACTTAGTAATCCAACTATCAGAACATTCACCTATCTTAATACAAGCTTGTAGCAGGACATACAGAAACTGAGTGACAAAAAAATATTTGGAAAAAAAAAATCAATTTTATTGAGAAAGCATTTAAGTGCTGACAAACAAAACTTACAATATCTTTAACATTTAACCATTGAATTACGGAAAAAAATATAAACAATAACAAAAACAACAGCATTCACCTTTCCAAATAACACCTTCCATACTGTGCTGTGTACAAACGAAAGAATGCCCAACAATCGTGTTTCCCTTCTGTTTCCCTGTGGTATCAAGAAGAATATCACCATATTATTGATGCTAACCTCATCAAAGAAGACATACATATCACACATACACTAATGCATTATAAACCCCAACAATAATAGCCTACTTTAATTGATGATAAATCAATTCCAGTAAAATCAAAGTAATATACCAATAGAAATGCATTCAGAAAGACATCAATCCAAAGAAGAACTTTCAGTTGCATGCCATACCTTATCCCTATGGCAAAGAAGTTCCAAAACTCGAGCCCCAACAGCATAGCCTGCATCCTCCAGCCTGATCCATTTGAACAAGGCAAAATTTAATGAAAATTCAACGTAAGTAACTAGTATAAGGTTTTCCTAATCTTCCAATCATACAATTCTTACGGTTTTCCTTTCTTCTTTACACTCTTCTTTTTCTTTTCTTTATTAGTGATTTTTTCATTTAAATAGTACAAAAAGGGTTGCAACCCTTGCGTTAGGGAGGTATACAAAGGAAGAGCCAACAGAAAAGAAAAAAATACTAAAAATTTCTAAAAAAATCCATAGCCCCGGAGAATTCAAGCAAATTTGAAGTATAAAAGGAATTAGACGCTTATAAGTCCACTAATGCATCTTCAAAAATTAAAATTTCAACTTCATCAAAAGGTAAGTTCTTCTTCCCCTCAAAACAAAGTGGGTTCCATTCTCTCCATGTGCATCACGATAAGCATAGCCTTCCTGTTATCCCAATTGAATTTATTCCCAAATTTTATAAAATTCTTCTGCTTGTGCTTGGTCGAGAAACGAGCACATTTTTTTTTTTTTTCAGCAATTCATCATTATCTAACCTAGTCGAATCGAGGAAATCTATATTTGTAACAAAAATTAAAACAAAAACACCTTAGAAACTTTCATTTTCATCAATGTTTCTCAAAAACATGTTACAATGTAATAATGACTCCAAATCAAACACAAAATGCAAAAGTAGTACAAAATTGGGCGATTGATTATAAAAATTAAGAATGAAACCTTCGTTCTAACTCGGCAATATTGTCCACCTGCGTCTGATTGTATTGCACAAGCTCCGAAAACAAGAACGCAAACGCACTCAAACTCACCTGCAACCAAACAAAAAAAAAACCTCAATCTATAAAAGTAGAAAATGAAAAATACAGAAAATCAAAAGAATATGTAAGAATTCCAAATTCGCTGTCTCTGCTTCGCTATGTAAATACTTTGAAAGGTTTTGAGTGAGATCTAAGAGGAAATGGGAGTTGTAGAGCAAAGAAAGCAAAAACAAAGTGAAATTCTAAATTGGCTCCATTTTCGGAATTAATTAAATAAATAAATAAAAGAGCAAAGTTGGAGAGAGAGAGAGAGAGAGACCTCTTGCTTGCCCTTGCTGAGAGGCTTGTCGAGAACGTTCGAGTACTGCTTGATCTTCCCAACTCCGATCATCGTAATCTTCTCTTTCTCTGTGTGTGTGTGTGTGTGTGTGAAGAGAGGACGCACAGCAGATCGAGAAAAGAAGCCTGTTTAACTAGAGTTGTGTAATGGTCACTTTTTTTTTTTTTTTTTAATGCTGCAATATATATGTTTTAAAATTTAAATTGATTTTTTTTTTTTTTTGGTGAATTTGAAAATTGATAACATTTTTGAAGACTAGCAATATTATGTTCTAAAATTGGGGTCTAAAGTAAAGTGTGTCATTAAAATTGAATAGTCCCAAACTCCCAAATTTGTTTATGATTTAATATAGATTCTCAATAAATTAGTAATGGTTAGTTTTTTTTTTTTTTTTTTTGAAAAGAATAGACATGGTTAGTTAAGTGTATTTTTTTTCCCATTGTTTTATTACATTCGAAGTTAGTCTTTATGTCCCATAAAAAAATAAATAAATAAAAAAAGGTTAGACTTTATGTTAATTAATAGATAGGTTTTTTTTTTACTAGTTGTACTAATGTTATTTTTTGTCTTTTTCTGTCTTTTTTAGCCACTTAACTTGAATCAACTTATTATTTTTCATATGGATTACAGTTAGTTCAACAAGTAAAGTCTCTAATATCTTGGTTTAATAATAAAGTGTTATTATCAAGAATGAACGTCATAGGTTGAAACTTTCTTAAAAAAAAAAAAAAAAACTTACTATTTTTCATTGGTACATTAATCGCCCCCTTTTAACATAACCAAATCATCTCAAGCGTACTCTCACTCAGTTTTTCATCAATTGGAGCCACCATTATCTTCAAGCAATTTACTCATTTTGAATCCTATATTTTTGTGTATTTTCACTTGTACACTGCTTCTTTACAACCAAAAACTCAATACTATAGAGCATAGGTAATCTAATGGGAATCTTATGAAATCTTCAAATTCACTTAATAGGTATCTATGATCACACAAAACTCTTGATGTGTTTCTCCATTTCATCAACATTGCTCTTATCGTATAATTCACATCATTTTCAATTTATTAATCTTTATAAATTATTGATCAAAGATTTCGAAAGCTTTTTTCGTATCTCTTAACCATCAAGTCTTACTACCCTCTTCATCTATGTTTCTACTTTTACTAAACTTAGATTCCACATATTCTATTTCAGTCATACTTAATCAAAAGCCTTTAAATTCTAAAGTGTCTCATTAAAATTCTAACTTTGCATTAACTCTACCTCTAACTTCATCCATTAAAATTATATCATTTGCAATAGACATACATCAACAGATTTTCTCTTAAATCAATTTAAATTGAGTTTAATAAAATAATTAATACAATAAAGAAAGAAGAAAAAAAAAACTCAATCTTTCTAATTCTAACAAGTTGCAACATAAAAATAAAAAATAAAAAAATGAAAACGAACTAGTTAGTGATGATTTCTTTTACATGGTTTACTCATGCTCAATTATTGAATCCATTTTGTTTGCTAAAATTATTGAATCTATCTAGAGAGAAAGCATAAGTTTAATTTAATACCTTATTAAAGAATCTAGTATTCTACTGATGAGATAGAAGCTAAAAATAGTATTTTATATAAAGCTTTTTTTTTCCCTTCCATGGAATGTGTGAGGAGTTTTATTTTAGTGGTATAGTTTTTTTTTTTTTTTTTTAATAAATACACTTGCCACAACGTGAGGATACCCTCACGAAATCGTGTTTTTGAGGTCCGAACTTTTACTACAAGCCATATGATTTCCAAAAAATTAGTGCCAAAAAAAAAATACTCATCAATATTTTAAGAGCAATATTATTATGGCCCGAAGTTGGAGTGTCTAGTTGCCAAAACTATAACGAGCGCAATAACAAGACCACATGCCTTAGGTATGGATAGGGATTTGATTTTGAAAACCAAATTCAACCGAGTGGTTGAACTAGATTAACCTAAAATTAAGGGTAATTAAAGAATTCACAATAGTTTAGAAGTAATCACAACTCAAAAGTACTTAAATCGTTTTGAAAACCATAATGAAAAATAACATTTACTCACTGTTTTGACCATAACTTTTGATCCACAAAGAATTTTTGAGTGAGACTTGTTTCATTGGAAAGTAGACATCCTAGAAGGGTTTATATTGAGTGAGTTATGACTATTTGAAGTTGGGTTATCAGAGCTACCAGGAATTAGGGTATGTGTACGCATGAATTAAGTGTGCATGAACACACTCAAAAAATGCATATACACACTCATTTTCTGGGCAGTGAAACTTCATTTTTAAGGGACTAAAACATCATTCTTTGATGTGGGCTTGCTCCTACACCCTTGGAAACGTCCAAAAGACCTCTAAAAAGCCCCGAAAACCCTAATTTTAACTTATAAATACTCACTTTATGTCTCCAATAAAAACCCTAGTTAGAAAGAGTTTATTTTTTGCCTTTATTTTCCCTAAAGCCCTAGTTAATCTTTTCTAAACTCCCACACATACCTGAGCACATTTTTTAAACATTCAAAACCTCCCTTTAGTTAGTTCTAAGGCAAAAATTAATGTTTTAATTTGATTTCTGAAAACCTTTTCAAAACTTTTTGTTCTTGAGTTATGATTCCTAAAAACTATTGTGTTCTTTAATTCCTTTGTGCTATCAATCTAATCTTTGTGTTATAGGCACTGAGGGGCCATTTAAACAAACTCTAAACTCATAATCTTAAGCAAGGTGAGTGTTCTTCCCATGAACTCTTCCATTGCTTAATATGATTCACATGAGTTCTTAATATAGTTTCTCTAGTTTTTATACTTATTTGCTTGTTGATTTTAATTATGTTTGATATGCTTTAATTTGATTTTAGGTTGTTTATAATTTGTTTTGGTTGCTGTTGTTTTATTATTTTAGTTTTATGTAAGTTTAACATGATCATTTGTTTAATGTAGTTTACAATACTTATTAATTTGTTTCTTGATTATTTGTTTATATTGCTTTGTTTTGTTTCCTTTATGTTAATTTAGTGTTTACGATTCTAACATGTTTGTTTGATTTATGTTTTAATATATTTGAATGATTAAATCAATAAAAAACTGAATTTTCAATTATGTGTTAAAAGATGCGTATGTATCATCGAGTATGCGTGCATATGGTTTCGACCATGCGTACGCATAGTTAAGTATGTGTTTTATTTATTTTTTATCTTTTCCATTTTTAATATATTTGTTTGATTGTGTTTTATTTGTTTCATTTTATATTGTGATATGTTTTTAACTTGTTGTATGTGTTATTTTATTTAAGTGATGATGTGTGTTTAGGTTAAAGATTAGGGCTCTTTTAATAACTTCTTTATCTAAATATGGCCTAGCAACACATAATGGAGGTTAGCTCACAAGTCGTGCGGTCTTGGATGCCTAACACCTTCCCAAACTATACCCAAACTTCGGACCCATAATCTGGTATGCAAACCTATGCACGTAAGTGATTGGTCCAAAAGCCCAGTATGGTTCTTAGACCTAATCTAGGTGGAGACTCCAATTTTCACTCTTTGCTAGGGTCTAGTCCAAGGCCGAGCTGTACTCCCTTGCACCCATAGTAAGGGATGCAGAATGCGAAAAAAGATCTTAGCTAAATATGGGTGCAGCGATGCTTAATTTAAGGCCATGTTGAATTTGGATCTAGCAATGTGAGGTTATCGTTTGTTGGAACTCAAATCAGTAGCCACACTATTGATGTTGAGATCTTGTCAAATTGATGTTGTGGGGCATTCAAACTATAGTTGGACTAGCCGGTTCAGCAAACCACTTGCAGGGTTCAAATAGTTCTAGTGATGCTATTGATGTTAGGATCTTGCCAAATATAAGGGATGCATAACGCGAAGAAGGATCTTAGCTAAATATGGACGACGCGATGCTTAATCTAAGGCCATGTTGAATTTGGATCTAAGTTGTTGTTTGTTGCAACTCAAATCAGTAGCCACGCCATGAAGCTATAAGCTTGGTTATGCCGCTATGAGCCATCGTACGCTGCTACAGGCTCAAGCAACACCATATTTTTTTATGTGCACTCATATGGTTACAAAGATTGTACTGTTTAGTCACAAGGATTGCTAAGGTGTACACACAATTTTCGTTAAATAAGAATCACACGGTCAGGAAATAGTATAACAAATTATCAATTTATATTGATTTATATATATGTGAGTACAATCCCCTGTATGACTCTTTACAATGAAAGAATGTAATAAAACTCCTATGATTCGATCTCCAAAGAATTTTACGATTTGAAGAGCTATGAAGCTTGATCTTGAATTGTATTTTGATGTCTCCAAGTTGGATGTGTGATTGGATGTATTTGAGTTTTGATTTGAAGTTGAGGGCCATTGGCTTGATCTCGATTTAAATTGAAGAAAAATCTCTACTTTGATTTGAGGAAGTAGAAATGAGCTTAATTTTTGAGGGATCAAGGGTGCTCTTTTGGACTTAGAGATGACTCTCTATTTTGACAGAATGTTAATAGTGTTTTTCTCTCTAAATTTCTCAATTTTTCTCATATGAAAAGCCTCTATTTATAGGTATCTTAATAGTATTTAATTTGAAATTTTCTCTTAGCATTTATTGAGAGTTAATTATGAATTTAATTTTGTATTTCATTTAATAAGAACTTTCCATATAGGTCTTTTCTTCTTTGCCATATGGCTTTCTTCATTTGATGTTGCCACCTAGCTTGATTTCTTTTGTTGATCATCCACATCATCAATTGGAGATTAATTTGATCACAAATATTTGATCATGAACAATTGACGGTTGTGAATACGTCATAAAATTTTGATGTCCACACGAGGCTAATTGGGAAGACAACTTTTTTTTTTTTTTGAGAAATGGGAATACAACTTTGTTCTTGATTTTTTCATCTACATATTATGTATATTATTACTATTCTTTACATGTTTAAGTATTGTTTGTCTGCTTTATAAAAGTTGCAAAAATACATTTTGAATGGTGTTTAGATGTCTTTAGATTTTTTATTTAGTTGATTTTGCTACTTTTTACAAGTTTAATCTATTTATTTTTATTTTATCAATTATTAAAGTAATTATGACATCATCATAGTTCGACCTTTGATTGAACCCTAATCCAACCTTAAAACCTTTATCCCTACATTTTTCAATTCTTATAGTGGTCTGATTTTTGAAACCATAAATATAACAACTGTCTTTTAAGAATTGACCTTAATATAGGGGAAAGCTTTGTACCCACATGAATTTCAGACGCTAACTTAGTTGATTTCTTGGTAATCAAAACACATTAACATGATATGAACATGGTGTTGTCTAAATAATGCTATAAATAGTTGATCTCATCCTATGCACATGGTAAATTATTTAAAGAGTTAGGTAGCAATGGGAGGATATATTGTCAAGCATATGTTTCATGGTGTACAACCCTTTCTCCCACATAAATGAGTTCTAAAACTTGTTTTAATAGATAGTAGACATTTTATTGCCTAATTTAAAATGGGAAACATCACATGCTCTTTACCTAAACCGATAATAAAATTGATTAGACATTAGGTGTCCATTCACATTTAGAACACCCCGTGATTGGTGGTAACTTTACTCATCCATCCAAACTAAAGACCTTGCTAAGGGGTTAATTTAGAATCCGATATTGACAAGTGCTTGCACGCAAACACATCTGCATGGATGTATAAAAGTGTGAGTGTGTGTGTGTGTTTAATATGTTCTTCATTTTGCTAGGTAAAGTTATTGGGAATCAAGTCGTTACATTAAGCCCCCACAAGGTTGGAAGCACCACTAGGCCAAAATACCATTATGTTTGATACTATAGTTTCATAGTAATTAAAAAAAGAAAATTACAATTCAACCCCAAGCAAAATTTTATGATTTTGCATCGATCCATTACTCCAAAAATCTTAATTCAAATCTTAATGTGGTGGTTCCAAAATGATCGATAATAGTTGCTTCAAAATGTCATAAAAAAGATGAGTTTCACTTAGGGTTTTAGTAATCTGATCAAATTGATCCACCTAATTGCCAAAGTTTGATTAGATGGAGGGGGATGATACGAGAGTTGAGTGAATTGGAGGAGTATGATTTAATGAACCTTGCTTGGATGTATTTTAAGAGGGTAGAGGAAGGGGTTTGAAGGGATTTGGAGGGGTATCTTATTCTTACCCCTCCCAATCCCCCAAAATTGGAAAGATTTGGAGGGGGAAGGGAGTGGAAGGGATTAAAAAAAATTGAAATGTCAATTTATATTTATTTCTTTAAAAGTAATAAAATAAGGTCATAATTGTCAATTTTTTCTCTTCTCCTCTCACTTCCCTACTTAATTTTTAAAACAACCAAATAAAGGGGAGGAATATCTATACCCCTTCCCCTGACTTAACTGTTAAAACATTAAGACAAAGGGCATGTTTGGTAGACTGTAATAGGTGTTATAATGTAATAGTTATTCCTATGGTTTAGTTATTTTTTAGTTTGGTTATGCTTTTATTACAAGGAATAATCATTCCTTATGAATAGTTATTCTTCAAAATGAGGAATAACTATTCCTCTTTAAAATGTTGTATTAGCTATTCCTTAGTAAGTGTAATAATAATTTCAAAACTTAATATATTTTTAAGTAAACAAACTTTCTATATACATCTAACAATTATAAAAATAAAAAATCATAAAAAATAACACATATCTCTCTTAAATTTAAAAATAACAATTTTCAAGGAAATATAATTGTATGAGTAAGAAATTTCCAAAAATAAATGTTAAGTTTCATTCTAATGTTATAACTCACAACCAAACTAATGAATATGTTTAGTTATTACATTACAACATATTTTATTCCTATTAATAAAGATTACAATTCCTGTCGTAATTTTCATTTAGTGTACCAAACGTACCCAAAGTGAATGAGTAACTATTTCCCTCTACTCTTATTTAAGATCTTGGACAATTTTGACCAGGTGGGTGGTCGAGTGATGGGTTTGTGCTTAAAAAAAAAAGGTTTAGTCAAATGACGAATTTATTAATTGACTTGACCAAAAAAGTTATCTCTTGTTAGAAATTGAGAAAAGTTTGAAGTGCTAGCTAGATTTTATTGCAATACATTTGAAGTGCTAACTGGACTTTACTGTAATACATTTTCTAATTTTAGCCTTCTCTTGTGTGACTCTCAGCAGCAAATTTCAGCCCTTAGTACCACATCAACTATCCAATAGCATTCCATTTGCTTCAGTACATATCTTAAAACCAACCAACATATTAATTTTCTAATTTTAGCCTTCTCTTGTGTGACTCTCAGCAGCAAATTTCAGCCCTTAGTGCCACATCAATTATCCAATAACATTCCATTTGCTTCGGTACATATCTTAAAACCAACCAACATACTAATGGCTATACATATGAAAGCATTGTTGTAAAGACGTATAAAGAAGTAGATATTACTTTTCAATAGCAAAACTACTTATTGTATCTTTTGACAATTACAAAAGAAAGTGGATGACCACTTATAAAAGTTTTATGTAAATATAATTACTCTTGGTTTTATTTGTTGTTTTTACTACTTCATTTTATTTTATAACACCTCTGATTTTTTATTTATTTATTATTTTTTAAAGCCCTTTTGGTAAACTATACCTACATTTATTAAGCTTCACCTTCTCTCATTTGCTCTACATTTTATTCACACTACCTATACCTTTCAATGCTACTGGATGGGATTAGGGACGAAGTCAGAACTTGAAATTAGGGGTAGCTTTGCTACTGGTTGCGTGCGACTGCTTCAACCTCTAGTTCTGTAGCTTAAATGATAAGTGTTTTTTTTCTTAAATATTTATTTGTGTTTTTTATGTGTGCTTTTGCTACTGGGTAAGAACAAAATTATTTTGTTTAAAAATTTTTAAATGGCTTAATTGTTTGTTTTGGGTAAAATTGGTTGATTGAACTTAATTGTTTTTAAGATATTATTGGTAATTTTTATTGTTGGGCTTGTATATTTTGTTTTAGATTTTAGGTTTATAAATTTTTTTATGCCCTTTAAAATGTGGAAAAGGCTAGAGTTACAAATGAGCCAAATGCAAACTAATAAGAATTTACTATCTCAACAGTTTGTAAAAATGTTGTAGAAAAGTTTGTGACTATAATACTACTTTTTAAAAAATCGATAATATTATTAAGGGGGCAAAGTGTAATTTTATAGAACAAAATCGCTAAAATTTATACATACATATATACTAATGTTTTTTTACAAAAACATTAGGAGGGCCATTGCCCACATGGTCAAAGTCTCCCTCCGCCCATGAATGGGATCTGCATCTACTATTGCCCTTTGTAGCATGATTCATCTAAATTCTCAATTGCCACTCATTTTTGCCAACTATAAGGTTGCCACTAGCTTTGGCAAGCTCTTCAAATCACTCATTTGTGCCAAATTTGCAATTGTCTCCTTGTTCATTGCCAGTTTTAGCAAGATTTACAATTTTCGTCATAATTTAGCAAGTTCAAACCAGTTTTGGCAATCAATCCATGGAGTTATAAATAGTCTTGAGAAGTAGCTTTGAGCCACTTGACAGAGAGATTCTTTTTTCTGTACTTGATGTAGAAGGACTTATTGGCTATTTAACGGCCAACTCGCCGCAAAACCAAGCCTATTCGACCCATGACCACTCCTAAATTTTTAAAAAGGAAAAAAAAAGAAGAAGAAACAAATCCATTATACTTCTCAATATGTTTATGGAGACTATTTACAGAGTGTTTGCTTCTAATGCTCAACGCCTGAAGTAAATATCTCCTACTTTAATTAAAAAATTTATTAAGGCCATTACTCTTGTACGTGAATAACATATATTCATCATCTAAAGAAAAAAAAAGTGTGCACAAATATATCATGTCATGCACCACAAAATCTCACCTTCATTATGGAGATTTACGCATGAAACTCTTGTGAACTGTAGAATCCATCTGTTACTCACAAACAAACAGTGGAATTCAATTACTTTTACTTAAAAACACTTTTATTGCATTTCCATATGCACCGGATTTGCTATTAACATAACCAAAACAAGCACATTATTAGAGAATTGAGCAAATACCGGAAGCTTTATTTGATTGATATTTCACATGTCATGGACTCTTTATTGTATTTACAAACCAAGGTTCTTATGTATCTCGGCGCAAGGTCCTCCCGATGACTATATATAAATCTAATTTTTAAACAACTTCATAAATACTTGTCACACTTACCCAAGCATATCATGCCTAGGCTTTAGAACATGATATTTTCATATCAATCATATAAGGGGGCAAAATATTTTTCGAGACTTAAATTGCAATCAATAGCGTCAATATTTCAACTATTTATTTACTTGTGCAGGTCATTGATATAGAAAACGTTTAGATGAAGAATCGTGTCATTTTGTTATCCCATGATATTTTATTAATATCAATTATATAAGGGGGCAAAATTCGCAAAATAACACATTTTTTAATATTAATTATTTAAATTGATATTATTTAAAATTTATTTGGGGTATAGCACTTAAAAAAAAAAATCATGTCTATTTTATCACTTACAGTTGTGTTTCCAAAAAATGATTTTAGTAGGATTTGATTGAAATTTTAAGTGAAGAGTGTTTTTGAAACATAACTTCTTATCGTGTTTTCAAAAACACAATTTAAAAAAGAGAGTATAGATTTATAAATAATTGTCATTAACATAGTATTATTTTGTAAATTTTGTCCATATAAGGATGTCAAAGGTTTTCACTTTTCATAAGTCATGGAATTGCTTTTGTTTATTTGTTCACTTACAACAAGTGGGCAAGGGGGGTTGAACCCAAATTCTTGTTTACTTAAGAATTGGATTGTGCCATATTAAATTACCATAGGCTCATAGTAGATAGTTGAATATTTCATTATTTCTATAGACATATATATATATATATATATATATTTTAATAACTTAACAATAAAGTTAACAAGTTTGTTTTTTTAGGTAGACATCGAGACAGGGAGAATGTGTGATCGATAGTCCTTTTAGTTTTTAGTGTAAACAAATTTAGAACCTGAAGTATCTGAACTCTTGTTGGTTTTGTTTGAACTATGCCACTTTTGGGAGTGAATTAACACAAGTACAAATAGAAGTAGCACAACCCATACGAAAAATTGAGAGGTTACTTTCATCCCTAGATTGTATCACCAACACTTTCTCAGTCCAAATTGACAAATCCCAAATTGCCCAGATGCCCCCAATTTGATTTCCATACCAAACTAATACAAAGCAAATTAGGGAAATAAAATGATAAAACTTAAATATATTATCTTAAGTACTGTTTTTTAGATTTTTTTTTTTTAAATTCAATAATATGATTTTTTTTTCTTCATAAAACTGAAGTATATTTTTAGTTAAGGACTATAACTAAGTTTGTCCAAAATGAAATAACGAATTTGTGTCCTAAAAGCAAATGCAGATAGCAATAACAATGGGTCAATACACAATTGTGAAACGGAAACACAATTTATTAGGCGTAAACCAAAAAAAAAGAAAGAAAACAAAAAAGAAGAAGCGTAACATTGTTATTACTCACTCTTAACACAAACACATTGCTTCACACAACCTTTCACAAAAACTCGAAACCCTTTCTTCTGTTTCTCTCTCTAGAAAAAAAAAAAAAAGAAGGAAAGAAAGAAACACTCTCTTTCTCTCTCTAATGGAAGACGACGACGAGTTCGGAGATCTGTACACGGACGTGCTCAGACCTTTTGCTTCTTCGTCGTCGTTATCCTCTGCTTCGCAGCCTCACCAACCGTCGCCTGCGCCACCGTCTCTTCACAGTCCGATCGATCTCAACCTAAAGAGCGGCAAAGACGACGATGGGATCGTTTTCGGAGCTCCTTACTCTAATTCCACTGCGCCTAATCAAACCCTAGCTCCTCAACCTAAGGAGCCTGTTCGCGAAGCCGTCAAGCTCGATTTGGCGCCGAATTCGATTGCTCGCGAGGATTCAGCTGGTGGTGCTAGGGTTTTGGAAGCCGGAGATGTTGAGTTACCGAGAAGGACTGGTCCGGAGGCTGGTGTTGTTGAATCGGAGGCTTTGAGCCGAGGAGGAGGTGAAGGAGGTGTGGATTTGATGGATAAAGATGTGAATTTTGATATTGAGGACGGTAATACTGGAATTGACGATATTGGCTCCGAGCCAATCATTCCAGGACTCTCCGGTGGTGGCGGAAGCGGAAGCGGCAGCGGCGGTGACGCGATGGTGCGTGGTTTGACGGTCAATCTGGAAGCTTCTAGAAAGGACGATGCCAGCGGAGGCGGTGGCGCCAGCGGCGAGAATGATTGGGACAGTGATAGTGATGACGATTTGCAGATAGTGTTGAATGATAACAACCACGGGCCCATGGCAATGGAGAGAGGCGGAATTGGCGGCGAGGAAGATGATGACGATGAAGATGGGGACCCGCTGGTTATTGTGGCGGGTGGGGAGCTGAATCAGGAGATGGAGGGGCAAGAATGGGGCGACGATGCAGCGCAGGCGGCGGATGGAGAGAAGAAGGAGACTGGGGATGCCGGGAAGGTTATTGGTGGCGGTGTCCATGTAGGCGCGGTGGTGGCGCCGAAAATTGGTTACAGCAATCATGCGTATCATCCATTTCATTCTCAGTTTAAGGTCAGTGAGTTATATGTTGTTGCTTGAAAATCGGGAACGATTTTGTGTATATTGGGGTTGTGTGTTTTCCCCTTATTTGATGAGAATTAGAGTGTAGTTATGGATTGTAATTTTTGTAAAATGAAGTGGGAAATTGATGCATTGGATTTCGATTTGTGTTATAGTTATCAGTTTTTTATTTTTATTTTTGGTTTGTTGTGTTTGAAAAAGTAGAAAGGAGTGAGTGCCCAAAATGTATTTTTTTGTTCACCAATTCTGAGTAATGGAAATGAAAATTGGTTGCCTTAATAAGTGTTTGATGATTCTTACTGTTTGCTGAGATTTTATTTATACTTAAAAGTAAAGGCAGCTGCTTTTAGCTGGCTGGTAAAATCATCTGGTTAAGAAAAGTTTCAGCCATGATTCATTTTTGGGATTTACGAGTAATGGAGGAGATCAAACTGATTTCTCTTCATTCCAATCACTTAATTTAAAGTGGTTTATCCTTGTAGTTTGGTTACTTTGGTAAAATCCTCTACCTGGGTTTTGATTTGAAAGTCAAATGTGAGGACGGTAAATGGGGCCCTCTTCAATCTATAAGATATATTTTGTGTTTAGTGTTTAAATCTGTAGAAGAGTTCTGTGCATTGTGGGTTTTACGTGTCATACTGTTTATTTCCACATCTAGTGTTAGGATTTGACCCTGTTTCTGAAGTAATTATGAAGAAATTTCACAATATTGTTCTGATGGCCCTGTTTTTCTTAAGCAATCCTTCCATGGCATTAATGATGCAATAAAAAAAATGCAACTGATCTATAGGGAACCTTTGAGATTGATATAGGAACATTTATGGAGACGAATATAGGAACATATAACACAATGTTGGTGTTATATGTTCCTATATTCGTCTCCATAAATGTCATTGTTGTCACTACCATCTATCTCTTTCAACGCTGCTTCTCTGATGTGAAAGAAGAAAGATATGCTGTTAATACAATTTGGATTTTTTTTTTTTTGAGAATCCTACAATTCGGAATTATGAGTGAGCAAACTTGTATTCTGGTTATGCCACAATGAATTTATATGTGGCATGCCTTCATTGATAATTGATCTATTGCATTTACCATTTACAGCAGTGTTGACATGATTGGGTTGGTTGAGAAGGGGCAGCTATTCCTAGAGCAGTTTATTTACCTCCATATCATTTACTTTATGAGCAATTACAAATGCAGATGCATTTCAATTAAAAGTACATTTCTGGAACTGAGGACAGCAATACTATATTATGTATTTGAGAAAGTGGATTCCTTGATATGTAAATTAAAGGGAAAAATTACTTAAAAGTCCTTTTGAGGTGTGTTTCTTCCTAGTTAATTTTTTTTTGGGAACTCTTGCCCCTGGTCTTCGCTTCAGTTGCCGTTATTTTGCAATGATTCATGGTTTATATACCAAAGATTGTGTTCTTGATACACCTCATAGTCTCTAATCTTGGATGTATTGTACCAAACCTTTTTTGTCTGGAAGTGGAAAATATAATAATCAAGCTTTACTTTGTATTTTTCAGCCATAGTCTCCAGCCTGTGTTCTGACAAGTGTTTAATTCCATGTGGTGGTATGGTTATCTCGGGTTTTGTGTTTTGTGATGAGTATCATATGTACTTTCATGCTGTTAGAAACAAATAATTTTAAATCTACAGTTATTGCCATTTGCCTTGGCATTTGGCTTGAAAGACTAATTGTGATAGGACTATAAAGATTAAATAAATTATATCTTCTTTGTATCTTTTTTCAACATTATCATTTCAAATTTTTAGAATTATGTCTTCTGTTTCTGACTTGAACTAAAATATAAACATGTTCTTAGAACTTTTTCAATATTCATGCCTAGGAAGGTTGATCTTTCCCCTCTTAACTCTTCTCTTTACTGGTCAGCTTGTATCTTAATTCAACATAAATTACAGTATGTGTCAATGATACTTTCAGAACTTCTCTTTTGGTTTATAAGGAAAAATTCTGCTGTAGCTGCAATTGTTCTCTTTGTATGGCTAAAGCATATTTTAACTGTTGTCTTATACCTGTTTGTTTTTCCTGTCTTTGCATGTAAAACCTTATGTTTATTTTTTGTTAACCTGCAGTATGTTAGACCTGGTGCGGTGCCAATGTCTGGGGCAGCTACCTCCATTCCTGGAGGAGGCCCTGGTCAAGTTCGTCCACTTGTCAACATGGGTCCTATGGCTGGTCGTGGTAGAGGTGAATGGAGACCAACAGGAATTAAAAATGCTTCTCCAATGCAGAAAGGTTTCCACTCGGGTTTTGGATTGCCTGCCTGGGGCAACAGTATGGCGGGGCGAGGTTTTGGTGGTGGTGGTGGACTGGAATTCACACTTCCTTCTCACAAGTAATTTTTGATTGGCTGTGTATGCTGGTTGCTTGTTTTTCTTTCATGATCATCATATGTTATTGTTAGTTGTCTTGTTGTTAGCTTTATGAAATGCCTCAGTTAGAGGTGGTTTCATTAACATTGTGTTGTAGAGAAAGGTTTTGGGATAAAATCCTAGGACACACGAGTGTGTAACTTTGATGTGTATGCCATTATTGCCTCTGAACACAAACACACGCATATTGGAAGTTTAGGACTTCTTACAGAACTCTATAGTTCATCTAAATGGGATCTAACTGATGTAGGTTTGGTCAATGCACTTTATTTTGTTAAATATTATTGTTTAGCTTTTTTGTGTTTCTGTGGGTTTTATCAGCTGATAATATATTAAAATAACTGTTGGATGATTTGCTAAGAAGCATGGACACGGCAAATGTCTCTGCATGTCCCACAAAAAAATTATTATTAGGGTTTACTAACTTATTATTATTAATATTAAAAAAAAAAAAATTTTGGATGAGACATGGCCAAGCTTTAAGTTGAAAATAAAATGTAAGGCCTGAAATTTTGGAAGAGCATGATGCATGATGGCCTACTATGAGATTTGGCCTGTTTTAATTCCAAGAGGAGGGAGCTGGTGAGGACCGTGAGGAAGTGACCATATCGGTGGAGATCAAAGAAGAAGAAGAAAAGATTTCAAGGCACAAGGCGAGGCAGCAGAGTTTAGAGGAACAGACTTTCTACGCGGCATTGGCAAGGAGTTCATAAATCTCGGAGCTTTGGTGTTGAATGAGGCCTAGCTACCTCTGCTGTGTGTGTGTGTGTGTGAGTGGTGATTCTTGAGGAAAGGTTTTTTTTTTTTTTTTGGTTTAAAGTAAGGAAAGTGAGGAAAAAGTTATAATTAAGTAGAACATAAGATTATTCTGAGCCTGAAAAGAAAAAGTAGCAGTTGGTGGATTGAGCCAGTTGGCTCCATAAGATACTGGAACAAGGGCCTTATATATTGATGGATGTGGGTTTCCTTAATATAGAAAAAAGGGATTCATATAGAGAAATTATATTTGCTAAATGGATTAATTAATTAGTAAATAAAGATTAACACACAAAATATATTGCATTTTAACCCTTAAATTATAAATTATACCTAAAAATATATTAATTAATGTTGTGTCCCTAGCTTATTGTGTCCTAGTTTTTCAAGAATTGCACTGTTTGCAGTCCTTTCCTTTATATTGACGAGTCTGATTGCCATCTTCACATGTTGGATGATTACAAAGAGATTTTGCTAAAATAACCAAGGAAACAACAGGCCTTCATTTGAGGGATAATTCCCTTTGATTTTCAAGCCTTTACAGCTTGTGAACAACCAGAGTACAGCTTTGAGCCCCATCGAATGCTTTTTGGAAAAAAGAGGGTATTTGGTAGCAAGAACGGAAAGAACTTTTAAGCACCGTAAAGCTCTTTTGTAGTCTAATAGAAAAAGCTGAAATTTGGAGATTTTAGGAAAAAAAATTCTACTATTTAGTATTTACTTTTTAAGCTTTATAAATCCAGAGATTTAAAGCACTTTCAAGGGCATGGTGAAGACAGATACAGTTTAAACTTTTGGTGGTATACTGTAGTATTCTTAATCTTGAGGTGGACCACCAAACAAATGTCTGTCTGTGATAGGTGTTGACCTGTGTTCTTAAATATCCTTTAAGCAGATATGTTTAGCTAATTGAATTATATAATGTCACATTATTTGCAATAGGCAGGTGTCCTGCCTAATATGCTACTGTTCTAGTCAAAATAAGAGACAGCGAAAGTAATAACTAATAAATGGTTTTAATTCTGACATCCTTAACCCTTTTAGGGATCATATTATAATCAGGTTTTTAGAATCCTTACTCTCTTTTATTGTTATGAGATGCGAACAATCTTGTCAGTCAAGAGGGGGAAGAAATCTTTTGTTCATTGCTAGATTGTTTTGACTATTGTGATGGAGTTTAGTGTTCATTATTAACAAGCTAGTGTCACGCTTGTGTCTACTATATAAATTCCATCTTGTTCCAGCAGTGCAGAAAGTGAAAAAAGAGCCAATTTTTCTCCTTGCAGGATTCCTTTTTTCTCTACAATTTTGGATGTAGTGGTCCATCTTTTATATTTCTGCATTCTAGGGTTCTGTTAAAGAATTGAGTTTCCAAATTTTTTTTTTGGTCATGATTTGCTCATGTAGCCCTCTTGAATATTTTCAGGACTATATTTGATGTTGACATTGAAAGTTTTGAGGAGAAACCATGGAAATATCCTGGCATTGATATATCAGACTTCTTCAATTTTGGTTTGAATGAGGAGAGCTGGAAAGATTATTGCAGGCAGCTGGTAACTTTATTAAACCTTGAATCATAATGTTGGCCATGTAAATGAAAACTAAGTCCCTGCATATTGATTTTTCAGGAACAACTCCGTCTAGAGTCTACCATGCAAAGCAAAATTCGTGTTTATGAAAGTGGGCGAACAGAGCAGGTAATGAGGTTGAGGTCTTTATGTATCTTGGGACTTGGGAAAGTTTATTGTGGTTTTCAATAGAATATTTGGCTTCTATGCTCAAGTTATTTTACCAGAAAAAATCTTTTATTGCTTTTATTTCCCCAGGAGTATGATCCAGATTTACCCCCAGAATTGGCAGCAGCCACTGGTGTTCATGATGTTCTGGCTGAAAATGCAAATTCTGGAAAGTTGGATGTTGGACAAAGTGATTTAGCAAAAGGATCTGCTCGTGTGCGGCCACCTATAGTACGTACAGCTGTTATGTTGTTTTACATGAAGATTTGTAGACAACTATATTCTGCCATTAATTTTTACTCTTTATTTTCATATAGCTCTCTTCTTTTTCTTTGCCTTTCTAACTGTCACAATATTTACACACAGCTTTTAGCAATCATGGTAAAAAATATCTATGAGACAATTGCGTTTATTTGCTATATTAGCGTCCGGGCTCATCTATTTTTTTTCCCCTCCAGCCAACCGGGAGAGCAATACAGGTTGAAGGTGGTTATGGTGAGCGTCTCCCCTCCATTGACACTCGACCTCCTCGCATGCGTGATTCAGATGCAATTATTGAGGTATGTACTAATGTTTGTCTTTAAGTGCACTGATCTAATTGTGGGATTGGATGCTTCATTTCATATGCGGTGTAGATAACCAGGAGTATTTCGGTGAACAGATTGTCTTGCAGGACTCTGTTGATGATGATTCCTCCACAGGAAATGCCCCAGAGCAACCAGACAATGAAACCCCCAGAGAGGATTTTAGAGGTGGCGATGTAGCTGAAGAAGACACGGAGCAGGTGGACAATGAGTATTTTGATGGTTTTCCACAGGCTTACAATGTTCGAAAGAGAGATCTTGGAAGAAGAATGCCATCTGTGAATTCTGGTCAAGATAACTTGAATGATGGGGATGGAATATCATCCTTCCCTCCAGAAGCTCCAGTCCAGATTTCTGGTTTGAGGGGGCAGACTAGCGGGAAAGTTGGTACTCCTTATGATGAAAGGTATGAAATAAGTCTTGGAAATAGATGTAATGTCTGATATATGTTCACAGAAACCTATCTGTTATTCTGGTCAATTTGATAATTCTTTATTCTAACACATTCCTTTAAGTTAGGAAGAGAAGTCCACCTCAATGCAACAATCCTTGATTCCAAGTGCTTGGATTGGATTTGCAATCCTTGTCCCACCTTGTGCCTTTGCCTTGTGTTCTATCTTAAGTATTTACAGGCCATTTTTATACAAAAGCTTAGGATGTCATGTCATCGTCTGAACGTGTGAATGCATGTAAATTGTAGAAGCAAATTAACTTGCATTTCACGTGTATTAGAGAATCATGGTAAAAGGATTCCAAACGATATATTGGATAACAAAGAATAAATGTAAAATTACTTATGATCTTCTTAGAAGGTGAGAGAAAAAATAGTTCCAAATTGATCATTCTTGCAGTTCTCAAAGTAATTGTCTGCTTTTTCTGTCCAATAAATAAAAGGGATTTGTCAGTATTCTCATTTGGAGGTTTTAAGTTGGCATAAATACACTTTTGCCTTGTGTACTTAATCAGGTACAACTTATGATATTGTAGTTAGCTGTTACCCAGTTTTGTTCATATATTTAGCTGCATATAATATTTATTGACTGAAACATATTTGTTAAAATGTTTAATCTTTAGCATATCTTTATTAGCCTGATCTGGAAGTATTATTAACTTGTAAAATTGCATCAGACTCAACAAATGCATTTTAACTTGCGCCTTTTGAATACAGGCGGACACAGGAAAGAGCACGTGACCAATCCCCTCATATGGCTCCCAGTCAAAGTACACGTGATGGGAAATTTCATGATGATCAGAAGGAAGAATCAGTTGAAAGCTTGGTTGGTAAACATAGTCCACGGTTATCATCTCCTGTCACGGTTAGGGTTGCCAGAGAGTCAAGTGTTGAGCAGAAAGATGCTGAACATGATGAGCTCTTGATAGCTGATGGAAGCCCTGTGATGGAAAAGGATGAAATGACTTTAAATACAATAGGCAAAAATGACACCCTCAAGGATGGAGTGTTAAATAAGCAAAAATTGAGTTCTCGTGTCGAACAACCTGTGCTCCAAGAATTTGATGAGGGCGAGGACTCAAAGGCTGCAAGAAGTAGTGAAAACAGCAAAGCTAGGTCAGGAAGCAGCAGGGACTATCAGAAGTGGCGGGATGGGGCTGATGAGGAAGTCATTCAAGAAGGACGTTCAGCACGCACAGAGAGCATGAAAAGGCACCTCGATGACAATGAACAGGGTCTCCGAAGAAAGAATCGTGATGGAAGACAAGATATAGAAAGAAGTCGCATGGCAGTAAAAGGAACAGAAGATTACCTCTATAGAGACTGGGATCCTAGCTCAGGTCATCAGATGCATATGAAAGCTGATGGATTTAATAGGCGAAAGGAGAGGGACAATCCTGAAATTCCTTGGCAACGGCGAGATGATGATCCTTACAACAGAAGGATTAGAACTGAAGAAACAAGGAAGAGGGAGCGTGGTGAGGAAATGGGATCCAGGCATAGGGGCAAGGTTCGAGATGGCGAGAGGAGTGACAAAGATGAATTTCTCCATTCAAGGAAACAGTTAGATAATGGAAACTATAGGATTCCTTATGATAAGGAGGCTGGATCACGCCACAGGGAAAGAGATGATGGTCTGAAGAGTAGGTATGAAAATGTGGATGATTACCATGGCAAGAGAAGGAAGGATGAGGAATATCTGAGAAGGGACCATGCTGACAAAGAAGAAATCTTGCATGGCCACAGGGAAAGTACCAGTCGTCGAAAGCGAGAAAGGGATGAGGTTTTGGACCCACGGAAGAGAGATGACCAACTAAGACTTAGGGATAATCTTGAGGATCACCACTCTGTTAGGCACAAAGATGAGGGCTGGTTGCAGAGAGAAAGGGGTGAAAGGAGGGAGGATTGGCATAGGTTAAAACAGTCTCATGAAGAAAATCTACCCAAGCGGGAAAGAGATGAAGGACGGGGTGCTCTAAGGGGTGGGCGTGGTCCAGAGGAAAAAGCATTGGCTGGCCATTCTAGGGCAAAGGAAGAGTACAAGGGATCTGATAAAGAATACCAATTCAAAGACACAGTGCGACACAGTGAACAGTCCAAGAGACGGGATCGAATTGAGGATGAAAATTCACATTATAGGGGACGCGAGGATGTTTACCCACGTGGAAATCAGTTTAGTAATGATGAAAGAAGATCCAGGCAGGAGAGGTCAAGTACTCGTAATGATCGTGCTGTTAGTGCTTCTGACCAAAGAGTGCATGACAAAAAGCATAGAGAGAATACAAGGAAGAATAAAGAGTCTGAGGGTGGTGATCACAACGCTATAGGCCCTTCCAAGAGAAATCGAGAAGACCAAAGTGGTCAAATTAATGAGACGGTATGTTCTATGTTTAGACACAAGAATGTAGAATTTTGTCATGATAAGGAAAAAAAATTTCCTTCATAGAAGTTGAGTTATTGGACAATGCCTTCACAAGAAGAACAAGTAGGTCACAAGCTTGAATTCATACAATTAAAGCATTGTTTACAAAAAGAAATTAAAAAAAGAAAAAGAAAAAAGAGAGAGAAATCTGGCTCAATCCCTCTTCCAGCAAGGCTTAGTTAAGCTCCTGTTTTCAGCTGGAATTCTAACCACGAATTTTTTTTTTGGTTGGGAGGGGTGGGGGGTGTTGAGTGGTGGGGATTGGACCCATTAAGCATCCTACTTCAAGGACCTGATTGTTGAAGCTCGTTATAATAACTGGTTACTGAATTTTCTTTATTCAGGCATTGGACTAAGGTTGAAACCATGATTTCAGTGGAATAAAGAGTTGCTTCCAAAATTGAGTATTTTCTTTTAAAGATGCTAATTTCTGGGAAATGTACAGTTTAGCTTTCATTTAGGAATAATATAGGTCATCAGATGGGCTGACCGACTGTAGTTGTGTTGGTTAAGTGCTAATGTTATTGAAATAAATAAATATATAGACAAATAAACAGAAATGACACCATTCTGATAATCTTGCTTAGGCTAGTGTTTTGCAATATCGAGAATTGACTTTTTTCCCCATTAAATGGCGAGCGTTGTCAATCCTTGTTTACACTTCGAGGCCATTTTTCATGGATTGAGAAGTGACCTGGTTGTTTTAAGCTATTTACCTCCTGATGCAGGAGTCTAACGCAATAGATGGAAGATGTTGACATGGCATGGTGATGTGGCACGAGGGAGTGACATGGCACAAGCCAATCCAAGCCTAAGGGCTGTCTTTCACGTGTTCCATGTGATTATTGTAGCTAAATCCACATGTGCTAAGTTTGTTGTAGTATTTTAAAATTGGAGGGAAAATTAGTTAGAGGCATATACACATGCTAGATTTTAGAAGTTGTTAGGAAGTAGAAGTTATGTGCTTTATCAAATATTGCAAGTGATTATATATTACAAATGTAATATAGCATGTGGTAAATGTGAGTTGGTTATGGTTGATGTCATCACCAGTAACTAACCCCTAGGCTATAAATATCCATGTAATAGGGGTTCTTGTTGGTAAATGAAAATAATCCTTTGAGAGCTTTTCCTCAAGAACTTACTTTTCTTTGCAGGGTGTCTAATCACCTATCAATCTGTTCTAAGCAACTGTCCCATTTAGTTCTAAACCATATTACATCCCATCACATTCCTTGCACCCCCTCCATAGTATTTTATTCATATATGCCTTTGCTTGTAATTAGAGTAACTCATTAGGGTGAAGAAAAGGAAGATGCAGACAATTTTATTTCGTAAAGCTGACCCAAAACACATGTATAGATTTTGATGTTTGGAATGAATTTGAGATCATTGAAGTAAGTTGTTGACATAAAATTTGAATTTTGAGGCTTGCAGACTAATTTTTAAACTGCTTTGCTTGTCTTGGTCAGATTACCATCTCGTATTGGCATTTCCTATTATCATTTCATATTTTCTTTCTTCAATTCATCTGGGTTTTGATTGTGAATTTGAGATACTCTTTGTTATTACTAATAAGAGAGAGAGAGATACAATTTGAGGAGTTCTTTTTTTGGTTCACTACTTAATTAATGTAGGTAGTATCCCTGCAGGCTCGTGGTCACTTCTCATTATTGTTTTTTGGCTTTTGTACTTAAATATGGTAGGAAATGTTCAAATTTGTTTTTCCTTCTTGTTCCTTTATATAGGGCTTGAAAGGCTCCGGGGATCAAGGAAATGGTGAGCGTGAGATTCCAGTGCAGCGTCATGTCTCCAGAAAACATAGGGAAGATGTTTCCTCAGAAGATGAACAACTAGACTCAAAAAGAGGGCGCTCCAAGTTGGAACGTTGGACTAGCCATGCTGAGAGGGATTTCAGTATCAACAGTAGGCCATCATCTTCCTTGAAATTTAAGGAGAGTGATAGGAATATCAATGGTGCATCTTCAGAAGCCACCAAACCTCTGGATGAATCTGCTAACACAGTCGAGATTGTTGATAATCAACATCCATCAGCTGAAGAGAAAGATGCTGGTGATCAGGAAAGCAAGGATACTGACACAAAACCTTTGGAGGAAAGGCATCTGGAGGATACAGTGGAGAAGTTGAAGAAGCGAAGTGAGCGGTTCAAGCTTCCACTGCCAAGTGAGAAAGAAGTCTTGGTGATTAAAAAGATAGAGAGTGAAGCACTGCCCTCTGCCAAAATTGAGACTCCTGTGGAGTCAGAGATCAAACCAGAGCGGCCTGCTAGGAAAAGAAGGTGGGTAAGTAATTAAATGTGAAGTCAAGGGACCTGCATTATTTTGCTGAATTGCTCGTGATTTTGAGGGAAGTCTTGGCCTGATTCTGTAATTCTAGAACCCCGCCGGTTGAGTCATGCCCTTAGTTTTCAAATGGCATCTGTAGGGTTTTAGAGACGGCCATCTACCTCTTCATACTCGTATCATCTTTTGTAACCATGCTGCCACCCTATACTTCTGATGTTTTGTATATACTAGTGAATGTAACATTAAACTGGTCACTGATGGTGGCACAGGAATTATTTTTTAGTGTTAATTCATATTATGACTCAGAATAATCTGGGTTGCCAGACGTGGCAAGTCTGACCCTTGCAGAAGCCAATGCTATGGGAAGCCGGAACTAGTTTGATGCTGGCGTCATCCAGTTGTGGCAGCTTTGATGTTTGAAGAAAAGAGCCGATGAGCAAAACAGGAGCAGCCAGATTTACTAGTGTTAGACTTCTAGTTCTTACACTTGTATTTTGTATCTTGATTAGTTATCAATTTTTTTAACCTTCTTTTTTCGGCCAGAAGCCTGAAGTAGAAGTTCCTTTTGTACTTAAGGAACAAGTGAGTTTTAAGAAATGCGAAATTTAAAGATAAAGAACAAGAAAAAAGAAAGATTTTTAGTCATCTTCCGAGTTATCTATCCATTTTCTAAGTGCTAACTGTTAAGTTCCACCAAATGAAATGGGATTTCATCATCCCAATGAGATAACGAGGGGAACAATTTTTCAACAACAATGTTTTATTTAATAACAATGGTTGACTGACCCAGCGATTTGGTAAACTGATAATTTCAGCTTTAAAGCAAACTTCATCTATTGTATTGGTTTTTATCATTTGATTAACTACGAAAAGAAAATTCAATATAATTAGCATCGCAAGTTTGTGTCTAGTAGGCTGGACAATTCAACTTTCATCACACTTTGTAAATATGTAGAGGTTTTCTTTAAGATGTCTGTTTATTTACACAATAAATTTCAGTTTATTTTCCCCATCAACTATTCAATTTATGCATAACCTTTTTGAGTCTTGTAAGATAAATCAATAAAAATAAACTCTTTCAAGCTCACACTAATATCAAAAGACAAATACCGGGATGGAAAACGGTTCACCATGACTCCATATGGCAAAAACACACACACACACACACACACACACTCTCAACCTGGCTTCCATGTTTCATATAATCATATCCATAGCCAGTTTCGAATTTGTTAGTCTCACATCCCAAAGCTTAACCGTGTGATCGTATGACCCAGTAACACATGTTTGATGACTAATAGGTGAAACAACACACACACATAATCCTTTTATGACCCTAAAGCTCTAAAAGTGGGGGTCTCACAAGCAACATCTCAGTACTTAACAATAACATCATTGCCAGACCAAATGGAGCTTATCATGAAAAATATATATATATATATATATATATATATATATATCTCTATGGTTTAAATTTAGTCTTTTAAATTTGACTATAATTATCAAATTAGTTATTCATGTTAAAATTATTATCAGTTTAGTCCATTATTTAAAAAAAAAAAAAAAAAAGGTCAATCTAATTCTTTGTTTAAATATTTTAGTTAGCAGACGATATCATTTAAATGTTTTTTTACATTAAAAAATTAACTGAAAACATTCATATGATGCATTATTTAAAAGATCTTATTGTTTGGTATTAATTTAAAAAATGCTTAAATGACTTCATGTACTAATAGATTTGGACAAAATAATTAAATTAACTCATCTAGTTATTTACTAATAGATTCAACAATTGAATAATTATTTACTTCCTTTCCAACATACAACCTACATTATTTATCAAAATATATAACATACAGAAGAAAGAATATATAGGAAGAACAATCAAAGAAGACTTAACCTCAAATGTGTGCCAAACTCCAGAATCATACCTAAATTGAAAAGGTCAAAGATTCACAACTAACAACACTAAACTCCATAATCGGTTTAGCCCAAAAATAGTTTTAATCAAGTGATATCATTCAATTGAATATAAATTATAATAAAAGTATACCCAACCCAAAACATATACCCAACTCCAAGACCATTTGCAAATTGAAAATAGTTATTAAAAAAATAGGGGATGATAAAAGAGGCAAAAGAGTATCACAATAGTATGAAAGGCTTGGACCAAACTAGACTGAAGTGGATCTATTGACCGAAGTAGACCAATTAAACCGAAATGGACCAATGGGACCGAAGTAGACTGAGTGGACCCATTGGACCGGAATGAATTGAGGAGGCCTAAATGGGCCGAAATGGACTGAAGTAGAGCAAATGGATCAAAGTAGACACAATTAGATTGAAGTTGACCAAAAATGCTACACTAATGTAGCTCAATAGCAAGGCTGCACAAAAAATATGCATGACCCACCAACTAACCTAACCCATTTCGTGTGGGTCCATTAAGTGAGGTGAATTGAGTTGGGTTGGTTAGACAACTAAAAAAGTAGGTCAAGTTGAATAGCAGGTTGAGATGCTTTTAACCTGCCACAACCCGACCTACCCACCTATATTATATAGATATTATATCTATACAGTAGATATCCACTTTATTTCTCTTTTTATTTTTATTTTTTACATTTTTACCTTTCTCTTCTTGATAAGTTCTAGCTGCTATCGCTAAGATTTTGTTATTATCTTAGTGTATGTACATGTTTAATTTAAAATTTTGAGATGTTTAATTTAAAACTCTGACATGTTTTTCATTTCAGTGTGATAAAAATTTGTAGTCAATCTTATAAAAAAATAATGTAGTATTTATAATTATTATCAATAAAAAATTGTGATTTTTTTATTTCCTTTTTTTATTTAAGGGAGTAAACAATATTTGCTTTAGTCAAATGCATTTGCCAATCCTCTCAACTCACCGAATTGAAACCACTAAGACTTTCAATTAACTCAAAATATTTAGAGATTGGTGAGTCGATATTGGAATTTTTCACTTGCCTAACTAGACCCACGCACACTCCTACTCAACAAAAATATAATAACAATAAATACTAAACTTCCACTTTTAAATATTAATATAAATATACTAATATCTCAATATTTTTTATTATTATTTAAATAGCCTCTTAAAAAAAAAAAAAAAAAAACAATCAAACTCCATCTATTCTTCCCCCTCAAAAAAAAAAAAAAAAAAAAAAATTCCATCTATTCTTCTTCCACACCACAGACCCACCAAAAACCATTGTAAACAAACATAGCCACCAGATAGGCACAAACCCGACCCACCAAAAAACATTCACAAAGGCACCGCCGGCGGCGATAGTTAACAGCACAAGCAGTCGAGACCTTCATTTCCGTTGTAGAGTAAGAAGGAACTCTACCATTCAAATCTCTCTCTCTCTCTCTCTCTCTCTCATAGTTTCACTTTTTCTAAAACTTTAAGCTTCTCATAATCCATGCCTTTGAGCTCTAACACATCCCTTTAGAATTAAATAAAATCATACTATGAATTTAGTAACTGAAAACCATTCATTCTTCATTGTCCTTACTCATTTCTTAGAATTCACAATTTTCTTAGACTTCGTATTTGCTTTGCTATGGCTTTTATTGTTTGCCATACTTTTCTTTTGTAGTAGTAATTCTTTATTGCTGATTACACTTCTTTGTTATTGCTGGCTGCCCATTTACATTGCACTTCCCCTGCGTCCTTTCGTGGCACCAATTTTCCAAGTTCATGCTTTAGTTATTGTTTGTTTTTACGTATTATCCACGCATAGTGTCACGCATGCCAACTGTTTGTAAAAATGCACCGCACTTTTACTCCACTTTGTACAGCTTATTTTCCAGTTTTTTGAAAATGCGCAGTTCAAAAAAGACGGATGAAAGACGCCTTTGGTTTTTGCTAAGTCTAATTTTATCTAAGAAGAATGGACACAAAGGTGAACACTAACATAGACATAGGACATGACGATACAACAATTCATGAATAAATTATGACATAGGACAAGATGATACCACAATTCTTGAAAAATAATGACACAACATCATGTGTATACGATAATATACCCTTAGGTACATTGTATTTATTTATAGGCATATTTTTTATTTAATCAAATAATTTTTTTTAAATACTCTTCCCAACAGTCTGGGTTTTTGGAGTGTCCGAGCTTCTTAGGATTTTATTTGTGTTAGCGAAACTATGTACTCTTGTTATTCCTTCACAGTTTACCTATACTGATTTTTTGTCTTTTGTTTGTTCCTCTTCTGCTGTAAGTTTTCATGCATTTGGATTAAAGGGTTTATCTCAAAATTTTATACTTATTCAATGGACTTATCTTGCTGTTGATTTCATACAAGTCTGGCTTATACTAAGTATTGAGACTGGGTTTTGTTGGCTGCATTTTTTGCAGATAGCTAACACTCAAAAGGCTCTCCCCAACATTGAAAATCTTATTGTTGTAGCGGTAATTTTGCTGTTTCCTAAAACTTCAATGTCTCTCAGAAAACCACCTATCCCACGTCTCCTCCTCAACGATGTCTCTTGCATGAGAAATGCCCAACAAATACTGCGACATGTAAATGTATCCCTTCACGACGGTGGAGCACTTGTGCTTACAGGCACCAATGGTTCAGGCAAGACCACTTTTCTCCGTATGTTAGCTGGATTTTCTAAACCTTCTGCTGGTCAGATCCTATGGAATGGTCATGACATTACACAATCAGGAGTGTTCCACCAGTACAAGCTTCAGCTCAATTGGCTCTCCCTGAAAGATGCCATCAAAGAGAAGTTTACAGTCCTTGACAATGTTCAATGGTTTGAAGTTCTTGAAGGTAAGCAAGGGAACTCTATGCCTGCATTGGAGCTGATGGGTCTTGGACGGTTGGCAAAGGAGAAGGCAAGATTGCTGTCAATGGGCCAGCGGAAAAGGCTGCAGCTTGCAAGGCTGCTGGCACTGGATCGGCCAATTTGGTTGCTCGATGAGCCTTCAGTTGCATTAGATGATGATGGGGTGAAGTTACTTGAGTATATCATTTCTGAGCATAGAAAGAAGGGTGGCATTGTTATTGTGGCAACACATCTGCCAATTAAGATGGAAGATGCCATGTATCTGCGGCTGCCACCAAGATTCCCGAGAAGGATTACATTGGTAGATATGCTTGATCGTGCAGACTTCTAATACCATCCCAATTTTGTTTCACAAAGACCCATAGAAGACACTGGAATTGCAGATATGAAAATGCATCTTTGGTTCTTTTTCTTCTTCTTCATTATTAATTTGTATCTTTTCAAAGATTGTGGGACCAGCGTTGAGTTGTCGCACTCTGATGGTCTGAATAACAAGGAATGAAATTGACAACAAAATTATCCGCACTCTGGGACTGGATCCAGGTTGAATTTCAATGTACTAATACTACGAATTTAACAACCAAATTATTTATTTTTTTGGGTTGGATAACAATGAATGAAATTAATCAAATTACAAGCATGTTGGATGTTCTTCAACATATTTCCATGGTAAGTTGCAACCCTCACTTAGTAGGTGTTTTCAGTTTTGTTTCCCATACCTTTTTGCGGGTTCTGGGCAAACACAGGACCTTTCTCTACAAGGAGGAGACCTTTCAGGATGCGCATGTACATCAAATAGAAAGTAAAGCACATCCAACCACACAAGACTACAGTTTTTTCTTTAAAAAAAAAAAAAAAAAAAAATTTACCAGACTGCAATCACTTTATTGGCACATACTAGATTCTGGAATTATATTGAGAAAATGGTAATAGTTACACGCTATATGTACAGGACACACAGTTAAGCTGAAATTGAGAACACACAAACTAGCTGAAATTGTGTTGAAGTGTATATGGAAGTGTGTAACTTAGCGGTGGATTTGAACCTTGAACCCTGGATGTTGCTGATAGAAATTTCATGAAGTTCAGTTAAGGTACAAGTTTTTCTTAGAGCAATTGCATTAGTCATTGCAAAAAACAGAAAATGCAAAAATTTACACAAGCACAAAAAACACTTGCATCAATCTTTCTAAATATAACCTTTCTAAATATACAAAAATGCTACAATAACCGTGTAAATATATATGGTTACTTTAGCCTTGTACACATTATTTTATTAATTTCTCTCTTTCTCTCTCTCTTCTTTGTATGTGTCTGTTCCAGTTTGCTACAAATCCACCCAACACCGCCCAACCACCACTCAATCACCACCATCACCACAACCCATCACAACCCATAGTATTCCAATCACAAAATCAACCAAAAACAAAGTAAAATCAAACCAAAAATCAATCCAAACCCAAAATCAAACCTTCAATGGAAAACTCAACAACTTAGAACCAAAAATTAAACTTTCAACAAAAAACCCATCAACCCAAACCCAAATTGAAGCCGCCGTCGTCACCACTGCCATGGAGAGCTTGTTGCTACCATGAGAGAGGAGAGAAACAAGTTCTTGAGAGCTAAGGCAAAGGAAAATATTTTTAAAAAAATGAAGAGAAAAGACTGGGAGGGGAAGTAGAAAAAAGATGTGATTTTGTCTGTGTTTGTTTTGGCTGAAAACGATTTCAGGAAATCCTTTTACATGAAACCGTGTGTTTGGTTGCGCATGGAAAATAGAGTTTTCCGAAAAATTATTTACTTTGACCATAAAATAGCCCCTTTGACCCGGAAAATATTTTCAGCTTCTGTTTTACCTTCAAATCATTTCCGAAGATGCGCAAACAGAGAAAGAGAGAGAGAGAGATCGCGTCGTCGAGTTCAGGATCGCGCCAGTCAGATCGCCGTCCTCATCCCCTCCACGCGACGGTGAGATCGCGCCATGAACCCATGAACTGATCGACCCACCTCGTCCACCGGTGAGATCGCACCATGAACCCACGAACCGATCGACCCATCCCTCATCCTCATCGACGAACCCACGAACCGATCGCGCCACGATTGGTCTTGTGATTTTGATTTTTTTTTTTGTTTTGATTTTTGTTTCTTGTGTTGTTTATATGCTTTAATTATCTGTAATAATATTTGTTTGGATCCTAAGAAAATGTGAGAAACATGATAAAAATGGGTTTTCTAGAGCATTTTCAGCAAAACAACCAAACACTAGAAAATATTTTCTTTTTCCGAAAATATTTTCACCTGAAAATATTTTACACTCGGAAAACATTTTACAATCAACCAAACACAACCTTTGTGAGATAAAAAAAAGGAAAAAAAAACAAAAAAAAAAAACAAAAAGAAAAGAGAGTCAGATATTATATGGTGGGGGTTAAAAGTGAGTGGGAAAGGAAGCTTCCTTGAAGCTTCTTAGTTTGCAAATATCTCTACAATATGATTTAATTACAAAAGAATCATAATTAAGTTTTTTTTTTTTTTTCAAAACAAAGCTGATGATTTTATTTGGAATTTTATTAAAGTCTATATTGAATTTTTTAATTCAAATCATTACTTTTTTTAACTCAAATTTTATATTATTCACCATGATAAGGGTGCGTTTGGATACCGCTTATTTTGCTGAAAATTGAAAACTGAAAATAATAAAAAAATAATTTTTGGTTATTGTTCATACTAAAAAACACTGTTCATATGCCTTGATGTACTGTTCATGTCCCATGAACAGTGCACCAAGCACTGGTCCAAAAAAAAAAGGGGGGGTTGAAATGCAAAACGTTCAAACATGGACATGATCCAAACGCTCACTAATAGTAAATAATATATATATCTAGTGCGTAACCCCAAAACAACACATCAAAATATTTTATTGATGGCGGTATAATGGTTGGAGACACCGATTTGTCGGCAGTCGCCAGAGCCACAATTTTGGTGGTCTGGCCATCGGTGCTTGCGGTACAGTGGGCGAAGATACCGATCTGATGGCGGTTGCCAGAACCACTATTTCGGCGGTTCGACCACAAGACCTCTGGCACAAGTGGCTCCAATGGGCGAGCCACCGATTTTAGTAATTTACTTGAAATATAAGTTTAAATAAAATAAAATAAAAACCATTAGAGAAAATAATAAAAAATTAATGAATAATGAATATTTTATTAAAATATCTTCTAAAATAAATTAACTAATGTGAGTGTTTTAGAATAGTAGTTGTGTAAATTTTATTAAAAAAAAAGTAAATTTTTATGCTAAAATAGATGGAAAATTTTACTTAGCGGATGTGAATATTCTTAATGATGTACTTGGTATTAAAAAGAAAAAAATAAAAAAAAATGTAGGTCCCCATTTGTCGCCTTCGTAAGTATTGTGAAAAGATAAAAAGATACAACTTACAGGTGTCCATGTCGTATTGGCCCAGATATGGACAGAAGCTTCTCCCAAGATAAAAGGGGTGTGAGAAAACGGAAAACCCATGGGAACTGAAGACATGTAGTACGGAGTAATGTTTTAGGATTTTCAGGAATGTTTAAAAATTTTCATGTTTTGTTATAAATCACATTAGAGAATCAGATGCCAGAGGAATCTGAATTCCCCATTTAAGTCTATTTTAGTAGGAATGTGGATTCCCTTTAAAATAAGAGAGTATTCAGATTCCCAAGTTTAAAGGAAATTGTATTTTTTATAAATTGACAATTTTAACTATTTTTCCTTATCATTTAAGAAATTAAGATAAAATATAAAATATATCATCAATATATTTTCACTTATCTTTATCTTTTCCTACCAAAACAACATAAACAGGATAGACAACTCTGTTGATATATTTTTTAATAAAGTTCTGTTTAGGATTCACGTGTGAAAAAAAAAAAAAAAAAAAAAGGTTTGAAGGGGACCCTCCATTATTGCCAAGTATGGATTAAGCTCTTTTAAAAATTATTATTAAGAATAAAGTATTTGAGAATTTTAAATAGTTATTTTTGTATTGTATTTATCATTTGAAATGTTAAATTACAGTTTTAATGAATTTGTCATAATTAATAGTTTATATTTTTTTTCATTATTTATTTAGAGGATTTTTTTTTTTTTTTTTTTACGGATTTAGTAGTTCACATTCAAATCTAAGAATAGAATGTGAAAAATAAATAATTCATTTAAGATTCCTAAAAATAAACCAAATATTATCATCTCACATTTTAAGAATCTTAAAAGATTCTCAATAAAAACAAATATATGAACCGCTACATTCTTAGGCATCCAGATTATAAGGAATCATATTTTTAGGAATCTGAATTCTCAAAAATATGGATGCTTAATGAAGATTCTTTTGTCCCAAATACTACGGTAATGTCATGTCAAGTAGGAGTATAATATTGTCACCTCTGAACCTAGGTCGGTCAAGAGAATGATGATGATTATTGGACGTGCTTAGCGATGCGGTCCCAAGGATTGTGATAGCAACTAGGAAACTCACCTCTGAACCAAGTATAATATCCCCCGCTTGACACGCTGACATGAACAAGGACATCACATGCTGTCTTCTCAACGAATTACAAACCTATGATTGCTCTTGCTAAAACGTAAACGAAACATCAAGCTAAACATTTTACAATTTTTTGCTTATTAATTAATTTTACAAGGAGAGGTATATTCGAAAAGTTATTAACATTTGTTCATACTTCAATACTAGGTTTTATACTCTATATATATATATATATATGTTTCTAAAAAAAAATTATATATATATATACACATACACTGACACACACACATAAAACTTGATATAATAATAAAATGTAAATTTTAACAATTTTAAAATAAGAATTATTATCTTTGAGTTTATTTTATGAGATTTACTAATGTGTGTCTTACGATATATATTAATAAATTATTTTTAAAAATATTTTATAAAAAAATAAAAAAATAATTCACTGTTTTGACAGTTTTTTCTAGGTAAACTCTATCTTATTTTATTTGAATATAGTAACTTCAAAGTACAAACTAGAATTGGAGCTCATCATATTGATTATAATACTCATTTCGGTTTCATGAAAACTTTTTCTTATTTTATTCGAATATAGTAACTTCAAAGTTCAAACTAGAATTGGAGCTCATCATATTGATTATAATACTCATTTCGGATTGGATGGACTTGTATTTACTATTTAGAGTACCTTCACCTGATCATATTAAAAGACAAATGAAAACAGCTTGATCTAGCAGTCATAAACCAATAACGTAAAGAACAGAGAATGTAGATAGATTGAAGATGAAGAAGCCATCTTGTTTTTGTACTATTTTCACACAGGTGTCTCTTTGCTTTGCTCTCTACCTTGCTCTCAACTTGGGTCAGCCTATTTACAGCAATAGAAGTGATAGTAGAGCTCTTGATCTTTACTTTATCAGTGTTAGAGGGGGTTTCAGACCTCTTAAGCAACAAACCCATCTTCTAAAACTGGTCAATCCCTCATTTTACCTCATTCAATTCTTCTGTTTCATGAATATATGTTATCTTATATGTCTTATGGTTTTTAAGGATTTGTTGGGACCCTTTTTTTGGTTTTTGTTTGGGTATGGCTTATTTGGTCTTTATTTGTTGAATAGTCGTCAATTTTGAGTGAGCTTTTGGGTCCAAAATGATAAATAAATCAATGAGCACAAGTAAAAGTTTTGATTGTGCTTCTCTTGCTACTGATTCTTAGCAACCAACCCTGACTATATTGGTTTCCTGTTTACTTTATGAAAGATTTCATATTCCAGAAATAATATTGTTTTCATTGTCTCTGGGGGAATGAATTTTGATTGTTTGTCAGTAGTGATTAAAGGGCCACTTTCTGTTAAATGCTAGAAGAATTCCTGTTTTCTCTGTCTATATAGCCTTTGATTAGCTTTCTTACTTGAGTTGTAATGAAGCTACTTTGTTGATCCCATGATTAAGTTGATATTTTCCATCATCTATAAGTATATGTATGGTTTGATTCTGTTTATTGATCAATTTCTTGTTCTTTCTTTGTAAATCTGATTTCAATAGATTGCCGCTTCCTTCACTCTCTCTGTATTTCTCTAAGTTGACTGCTCTGAATGTGTTCTTGTTGTCTATGAAGATGGAGAAAGTGGCAAAGTTTTACAATGTGAGTTTTGTGGTGAACACTAGTGAGCTGGGAGAAGACGATCCACTTATGCAGAATGTAAGACCTTTTAGTTTTTTTCCCACCAATTCAAAATGGTGGATATTATGCATCATTTCACCCTGAGCTGCATTGGTCTAGTTTGTTCATTCCCTGAATTAATTGGATGTATCGGCTTCAACTATTTACAATAATCTTACCTTAATTTTTTGCAGGGTACTATGCTTTTCCCATCACTGAAAGTTCCCTGGTATACCATTCTCTCTGCAATCAGTTCTCTGAACTGGGGACATTTGCATCACAAACAAATGTTTATATTGCAATATTTTGGATTCTCATGTGATGTATGATAGTCACTGTTTTTAATTCAATCACTCTAGTCTTGTAATAAATAGTAACACTTGTAGGTTTACTACTAGAACATCTAAAGGACATGGAGAAAGTTACTTCCATGAGCAGATAAAGATACCTTTCGGGAATACTTTAGACATTATTGGTGTGGATACTGGGTCATTACAGGTACATGTTTGTTGAATTCATAGAATCCTTTATCTATTGACCATTGAATTCTCTAATCTTGTCCATTGTATGCATCTCCCTCGCATAGGTGCTAATATTTCAGTAATGCAGAATATATTTTACTTGCTAGCTGACTGTTCCCTGTATATATTGGGCCAATTTTTGTGTTGTTTACCTATTCAATTTCAAGGTACATGCAAACTATATTTCCAATAGGCTTTAGCTCTGGTGTTAAGGGGGTAAGATAGGGTTAGAGAATTCATAGGATTTTATCTTAATTGTATTTTACCCAGATTTCTACTGCTGCAGATACAATTTAAGCCTCTTTCAACAGGTGTTCAAGCCTTATATTGTTGCTTTTCAGGAAAAGGGCCAACGTCTCTCTTTTTATTTCTTGAGAGAGAGAGAGAGAGAGAGAGAGAGAGAGAGAGGTGCAGGGGTGGAAGTGGGGGAATAAGTTTTTGCATATTGATGATTACTAATGTGTGAAATCTGAATTTATGCAGGACAAAACTAAACAAAAAAAGGGGGGGTTCAAGGGTAGTGTTCATGCGGTATTATAACACCTTAGTTTATTTTGGGTTATCTAAGGTTATTTGGTCTTTTGGTTTATTTTTATTATGTATGGCTGGGAGTAGTCTGAATTAATGGTCATGATTAATTGTTCCTAGGTTTTCTCTTCTTATGAATTGAAGATAATGAGGTTATTGTAACAGCTTTTCTTTTATGTTAAAAAAAAATTGAGTCTTTGGCTTAATAATTCTCTTAAGTACATACATTTTTTTTATTTATTTAAAAAAAAAAAGAGGTTCTCTAAAGAATTTAGGTTTGCTTAATTAATCCCCCAAGAAGGGTTTTTCCTTTGTTTCTCTTTAGGCTTCTACAGAAGTAAATCATTGTCTCATTTCGCTCCAAATTGTCTCTATCATTTGATACACGAATGTGTACTTATTGCTTTTTAGTATACATAATTGCAACTAGGTTCTAGACTCCCATGTAGAGGTACATTACAATACTTATATGCTTTGACCCAAAAATCCTATATAAGTTTATTTGGATTGATTTGGCTCAATAGGGAATTATTGTCATGTGCTCATTCTATTTTTACTCCTTGGTTGATGATAGTAGGAACAATTCAAATAATTTATGCAGCTTCAACATCTCCTAGTCAACATTTTCTTTTTTTAAAGCCTATTCCTCTGTATTGTATAAACTACAAATCTGTATATGTCTGTGTTGGAAGAAGCTTAACAAACTGTTGGAAAGTAAAAAATAAAAATTAATTTTGTATCTTATTTCACAATCTTCCCTTGTGTACTCATTCATCATTATTCTAGGTTCTGAATAAATCCACCCAAATTGTAGCCCAGGGTGCAACAGACTTATGTCTGAGACACAAAATTGAAGCCTGCAAACTAATAAAATTGGTTGTATTTAGCACTTTTTGGGGAATAATCTGACATTTTAATCTAAAAAACATATTAATTTTTATACAAGCGTGAAGGTAGCTCATTCAATTCATCATGGATAAGAGATTCTGGAAACTTGTGGATATCTCTTTGAACTGATTACCTATTTGGTTCTTTTAAATATAAGTTACATTCTTAAACAATATTGATAAATTGAAGGTGAGACACAAGGAAAATTATTTGGATAAACTTAAAGTTTATATGAAATGCTGAGTGAAAATAATAAATAGAAGTAAAACATGATGGTGTTTATGAATTTGCAAGCTCAAGATGGTCACGTGCATGCAAAAAGTGTCACTTTCTGTGGTGATAAAATGTGAGGTCAGTATGAAGATTAGGTGTGGTATAGAGCGGATTATGGTGCTGCTGTGCAAGGATTTAAAGTGGACTTCAGAAGTTGGGAGTTAATGGGGTGTGTTACTTTTGTTGTTATCATTATTCAGTCAATCTTAATAAAGGAAACGATGTTGCTGTGTTGTCTTTTCATTTGCTAATCCTTGTTTCTTATTATTTTCTTCATACTATTTCCTACCACTCATCCGGTAACTCCAATTCAATCTTCAGCTCTGTAAAAATTTTCATCAAACTTGTGGTATATAAACTATACTGTCAGCACACTTTGATTGTCTGAGTAGTACATTGGCAGGGTTGTCTAGCGGATGATAAACTATAAATTGCACAGAATTTTCATTTATTCTTCTTTTCTTTTCTCTTATGTTGGTGTTTTTTTTTTTTGGAAAGGATTCAATACTTACAGGACCATCAAGGGAAATTGGACAAAATCAGTTACATTGGCTGACAAAGACACTAGAAGCAACCAGTAGTAACTGGTAAAATTCATGTTTATTGTTTTGGCTGTTAATAGGCCTTGTGACCCTAAGAATTAGCAAGCTTTTGAATCAAAGCTATGAAATTTTGAAATGATTTTCATTTTAAATCTTCCAAGATTAGCATTTTAAAAACAGTCGGCTTCTTCTTTCAGAAAACAGCTTTTCATTATGATATTTACATAAAATTGGAATTTAGTATAATAACAGTTTGAAACCTTAAGAATGAGTTCCCCACATGTATTACCTCTTTCAATCACTGAATGTATCTTTTGCCCTTTGTGACTCTAGGCGTATGGCTGTTGGATTCCACCCGTTGGTTGTTTGTGAAGAGAACAAAGAGCAAGTGAAGGCAAAGCAATTTTATGAGCCTCTACACCATATTTTTGTGAAATTTGGAGTTGTAAGTATTTGATCATTATATTTAATGTTTCTATGTGTAGTTGTCTCAGATCCAATGTTCTGAATTTTTGTATCTGCATAATTCTGAATGTGATGGCATAGAACTGACTAGTAATTTATGTACTTTTCTCTCCAGAATGTGTACCTAAGTGGGCAGGGTTGTTCTAAACATGTCAATCATGTTAATGTAGCTTACATTGGGAATCCAACCCCAAGAGAGAATGAATCATATTTTACATCTGTGAAGGGAAAGTCAGTCTTTAATGGGTACTTACCTCTTTCCTCAAATTCAATGTTGTTCTACATTTTACTCCGCAAATGCATACTTTTTCCTGACTTTTTCATTTTCTTCTGTTTCTCAGAGAATTGGTTAATGGGTTTCTTCTTCACAGAGTCAGCTCACTAGAGATTGTGGGTCTTCAATCTTTCTGCATTATGAATATATCTTTAAAAATTTGGGTAACTTTGGACAATTGGCAAGTTTGAATTAGTCTATTGTGTTCAAAATGGAATTTTGAACAACTAGTTGATAGTGTAACTTGTAAAAATGACAATAATCATTGAGCCACTTGTGGAATACAGTGGACTAAAGAAAAAAGAAGAATGTAGTGGACTAATTCAACATCCATCAAATGTCTAAATGCCTAATAATCCCTTATAAAGCTTGTCCAAAGCACGAAATGATACATTTTTATGTTGCAGGTAATCTACTTTATTAACTCGGCTGGGGAAGTTGTGCATAAAACTGTACTCCAACAGACGGGTAAGGAGGTGATGTAAAATTTTTATTGAAGCCATGATGAATTTGCTTCAATGTTTTTCCCCCACATTTACTTGAATTGTCCCCCAATCCGCAAAAATATTTCCCATGTAGATGCCTTTTGTCTTCAACAGGCTTTCAACCCTTTGACATTATAGGTGTAAGTGATAATTCAGCTTGAATTTTTTTTTCCTTCTTGGTGTAAACTTGCAATTTGTTTCTAATTATAAATAGTACCTTTAGCAAGATATATGGAAAGAGTAAATGACCCTCTTGAGGGGAATCATGTGTTTAAGAGAGGAACCAACCACATGAGGATTTGTAAACTTTTCTCATAAAAAAATGAGGTTCACACAACTAGCAGGCATCCCTAACGAAAAATTTCAACTTTTCATGTTGACTAATACCAGCATAAACAAAGAAAAATTTTAGGAGAAGTTGTTTGGTTTAAGTTTGAAAGGTTCTTCGGAAATGGTACTTGTCATTTTTTATAAAACACTGGAATCTGCGGGGGGATATTTGCTAAATTTAATGGTTAGAGAATGAGAAATGCTATTGGAGTAAGACAAAAGGAGTGAGCTATTTAGGATAGACTCGTGGGATTAGGGGTGGGAAGAAGATTATATTCATTTCAAATAAATTTATTTCATGATTCAAATTAGGATAAATTCCATTTTCACCTTTTGAGGTTTGGGCTAATACTAACCAAGTTCAAGACTTTTAAAAACTAACCAAGTTCAAGACTTTTAAAAACTAACTAATTTGGTCCCCAAAGCCAATTTAGTCCCTAAAACATTTGAGAAAAAATAACTAATTGTATAGAGACTAAGTTGACTTTAGTGACCAAATTGGCTACTTTTAAAAGATCTTGGATCTAGTTGGCATTAACCCAATCATGAAGATATGTTAGTGGAATTTACCGTTCAAATTAAATATTATATAATGCCTTATAATACTATTAGATAAAATTAAAATAAAAAAAATAAACTAAAATCTTAATCTTCTAGTGAAATAGAGAAGTGAACTATACAATTGCATATTGGAAAATAAGGGGAAAGTTAACGATGCTGTGAATGTTTGGTTTAGGAAATAATTTTAGAAACTTTTTATGAAAAAAAAAATCACTGATTTTTTTGATAACTTTTTATGAAAGTTTCTTAAAATACTCAATTAACAAATATTCTAAAAACACTCATTAATCACGAATAAATTTTCATTCAACATCTTCTTTCATATTGTTCATTTAATTGATCATTTGACTAGCCTCGTACTCTACACGAGAAGAAAAATTTGAATCGTTTGGTTTGAGGCAGGAAAAAACTAAGTGAGACCGCAATTAGAAATTCATATTAGTAATTACTAAGGCTTTATGATATTTACGAGACCTTAGATTCAAAATTTTGCCAATGTCTTGGAGCCACTCCTAATAAATTTCTATGGTAATAACTCGGTGTATGAGACAGGAACTGTACTAAAAAGAAAGTATTAATTAACATTAGCTAAGTGCGAAACGGAAAATTATTAGGTACTCCCGGAGTACCATAAATGCGTACTTCCTCCTCTCAAATAAATGGTAGGTCCCACCATGAATTTAATTAGTAGGACCCACCATTAATGTGAGAGGAAAGAGTATGTATTTATGGTACTCTTGGAGTACACAATAATTTCTAGTGCGAAACAACTAATACAAATGAGAATGACGCTGATTGGCAATTAGGCATTAGTGACATTTATTGGTGGCTTCAAGCCTTCAACTTTCAAGAGAAAGAAACACAAAAAGACGACAACACCCACCTATTTTTTTTTACCCAAATTAACATTCGACCACAAACGTTAGGAAGTCGAAACAAAGGCCAAAAACGGAAATGACTCAGTTCATGTCCCTAGTCTCTGTAAATAAATAACACACTGAGCTACTGGTCAATGAATCTAAGGGCTTTGCTTCTCCTTCTTCTTCTTCACACTCTTAAGAGTTTCAGAAAGAGGGTTCAGATTGTGAATGGTTGGGGTGGTTGCCCCTCTCTGAACCCAATGATTTCATCAACTTAGCCCTTCAAATCAACCACCCATGACCCTTCTCTTCTAAACCCTATACCCAAAGATCAATATCAAAAACAAAAAAAAATAAAAAATAAATATCATATCTCTCTCTCTCTCTCTCTCTCTCTCTATGCTGCTTTGTTTTTGTTTGTGTTTGTATCTGTTTCTTTTTCTTCTTTCTTTTCAGATTCATGGCTCTCTCTTTCTCTCTCTCTCTCTCTCTCTCTCTCTCTGGACACATATAATGAAAGAGGCTGTGACGATGGCTTTGTTGATGTTAAGAGTGTGGAAGATTCGGGTATAGTTGAAAGGGGTCCGTTTTACTTGGCGGGGCGACCCGGATGGCCTCTTTGTGAATTTTTTATCACATCTAGGCAACCGGTTTTTGTTGCAGCCATGACGGTGTCTCTTTCGCTTGCCTGATTGGAGAGCCCAATCTGAGCCTCACCCATTTCCCCCATTTCTGTATCTTTGCTTTTTTGTGCTTTTTGGGGTGTAAAACCAGTAGATCTAGCTTCGTTTGCTTTTGTTCTTTTCTGCTTGGCTACGGAGAAAATGAGGGAAACTGATGAAGATTTTCTCATTTTCAATGAAGTGGAGATGGTATTGTATATGTGTGTGTTTGCTTCTACATTTTTTATTTTCCTTTACCCTTTTTTTAGTGGTTTTTGCTTTTGAGTTCCTTTCTCTTTCATTTTGCTTTATCGATCAAACCAAAGGCAGCTCTTTATTTTGAGATTCATGAAAGTAGCTCTTTATTTTGGGGATATAGGGTTAATTTTTAAGAGATAATGTCGCACCCACATTGGTAGGGTAAAATTAATTTCATTTTACCTATTATGTCTCTTTTCAAATCAAGAATTATTGAATTATGACCAAATTTTGAGAAGAAGATTTAATAACCTGCATTTCTCTCTTCAAAACCTTAAAAGCAATTAGTTGAACTACAACATTTTACCAGTAGTATTTTGTAGGAAGTGGGAGGGTTAGTAGATGTGGTAAACCATTGTATGATCTATTTTTTTGTGTTAAAGGGTCACATTGTATCGTTAATTTTTATTTTGAAACATGAGTTAATCAACATTTTATTTATAAAAGGTATTTTTTTGAGAAATTATTTTTGATAAAAGGTTAGAAAATATTGTGGTTTGTTATCTTTAAAAACCCATAATTATTTATTAGTGAGTGACTTGCCTCACTTTTCATAATTGGTAGTGGGGCAAATTACAACTTACTTACTTGTGATTTGGTCTAAATTTAAGTTGCTTATTTGTGGTTTGAAATTTGACATTTTACCCACCTGAAGTTAGTTCAGTTAGATTTTCTTAACCACTTCTGTTAAAAACATTGTTAAATATTTGATTTTACTTCATTTTTATGTTTCTCTCCTCCAAAAACACAAGAAATAAAATAAAAATACAAGATCAAATAAAATAAAAAAGAATCCAACAGAACACTTAAATTTCGGTCAAATCTCAGATTGGTAAAATGTCAAATTTTAAATTACATGTAGACAACTTAAATTTCAACTAAACTATAGTAAGTAAATTGTAATGAATTGAGAAGTTTCCTAAAGTTTCATATCCAATTAGTTACATTCAACATAAGTCAGGTCTTTCTAGGGAATTGGCTCCAGCCAAATATCAAAATCATTGGCCATAAGGGCTCTTCTTGTCACGAATGGAACAAAATTTTTTTCCAAACTAATTTGAAGATAAACCTTCCAAACTCTCATATATCTTTATATTGAGTGTGGATTTTAAAAATTTAATTGTTGGATTGAATGTTCTTATTATATCTTTCATACTTGTAACATTTTAAGAAAATCAAAAATCAGTTGTTATGTCATCAAACAAAGGTTAAAATTTCAAAATTTTGTGATCTAAAATTGTGTATAAAAAATAAGTTTATTAATCGAATAGTAAATAATATCCGATTTAAATGAAATTTGATATGTATGTTAAGAATATAAAGAACATAAAATTAAACAGCCAGATTTTCAAAATTCACAATATATATATATATATATATATATATATATATATATAAGAAGTTTGAAGAGTTTCTCTCCAAATTAGTTTGGAGAGAAACTTTAATCCCCTAAAAACCACTAATTATGTGGTGGATTTTCGACTAAAGAGTGAGATTGATCTTACCAGAAAGCGTGACATTATTGTCTTTATAAGCATTATTGTTCATATCCTATATAGGATCAATAAGAGTGTTTCTCCAAATTAAATCATAGGATTGAATTGAGGATTGTACTTGTAAGGACCAGATTTGGGTCCCTAGCCCAGATGATGGATAGACCTAGGCCCAAAAAACCCAAAACAATGAATTTGTAAAGAGTGGGTTGGAAAACTGAGTTAAAATGAGTTTGACAACAAATAAAGTGAACTCAGTTGACAGGAACAGGAAAGTAGACTGAATTGATCTAGAGAAAATTCTCTTCGGCAAAGTTCGACGAAGTCAGTTCTTATATATTTCTTACAAATTTGATTACACATTTGGTTCCTGATTGCTACAACGTTCCTCTCTTGATTTCTTAAACCCTTCTCCATGGAGGGTCTCTTACATTATATAGTTCATTTTGATCATCTTGACCCTACACTTATTGATACACTTATTGATCAATTAAGCCACTACTTGAGTGCTTGTCCTATCGGACATCCCCTCAAGCTTTCTATGAGTTGAGGTAGCTAAGGCAACACTGTTTCAGGGGTCTTCTCCACATTAATGTAGCTAGAAAATTAGCTGCAGAGTATTTAATGCGGTGGTAGCAGTTTTCACTTAGATATTTCTAAATTCCCTATCCCTCTTGTACATTCATAACGAACGTCCCTATCACTGATATTGCCTAGAAGCTCACCTTGATTGATAGGATGTGCATTCGATCTGTGCTTCATTTATCCAAGGAGACACTCCTCCTCAGACCACCTTTCCACTTGCATGTTACTTATGGGACCCTAAACTTAACACCCCCACTACTGTTTATTCGTCCTCGGATAAATCAATGCTCTCGGCCAAGGCCCAATAGATAATTTTGGGCCCCTATCCCTACAATACTTTTCATGAATAAAAAAATTAAAAGTAAAAATTACGTTTTAGCTCTTTAAACTATATCTATTTTTACACTTACAATTTCTAAACTATAAGAATGCATATTTACCCCTAAATTATACTTTATTTTATGCTTGCATATATATATATATATATATATATATTATTTATTTTTTACACTTGCTCTCCCTAAACTACATATTTACTTTCCTAAACCATTACCTATATGATGGAGTGCAAAGTGTTATACAGGTAATAGTTTTGGGGGTAAGTATGCATTTTCATAGTTTAAGGTGGACAAATGTTATGTGGATAATAATTTAAAGGGTGTGTGTATTATTTGATTCTCATAATTTAATGGACTAAGTGTAAAATGTGGTATAATTTAGAGAAATAAAGTGTAATTTTCCTTAAAAACATATAATGGTCATAATAATGTATAAAGGCTAACTCAAATATTTAAAACAATTTCTCATCTGACTCAGATTAGTATAAAATGAGGGGAAAAGTTTTTCTCTTTTTATGTGGGGCCGCCGAAAAAACTTGAATGCTAAAAAAGTTGGTTTTATTTTTGGCTTGCCAAATGTACTTAAAAAAAATGGCAAAGGGAAGTTGCAAGCAGCTAAAAAGGCCCAATGATTGTTTTTTGCTCTCTTTTTTTTTTGCCTTTTTGTTTATATTGATGAGAAATGGAAAAGATTAATAACTTTTATGCCCTCTAAAGCAAGAGTTAGTATCAGGGATCACAGAGATATGTAACCCTCTTCTCATATAGGGTAAAATTTTCTCCAACGATTAGATTATGGTTTATGAATAAGAGGATGTGAATGTATACCTTCATATCATAACAAAAGGGTCATTTAACTAATTCATTTGTAGTGATCTTTATTTTTCTAAAAACATGTGAGGCTGATCAAAATTGGTATTTAGACAAGATTACCAAAACTTCTCTGATGAGATCCATTGAATGCATACTTTTCAATGTTGTTCTACATTTTACTCCGCAAATGCATACTTTTTTAAAAAAAAAAAAAAAACTTTTTCATTGTCTTATATTTCTCAGAGAATTAGTTAATGGGTTTCTACTTCACAGAGTCGGCTCACTAGAGATTGTGGGTCTTCAATCTTTCTGCATTATGAATATATCTTTAAAAAATTGGGTGTCTTTGGACAATTGGCAAGTTTGAATTAGTCTATCGTGTTCAACATGGAATTTTGAACAACTAGTTGATAGTGTAACTTGGAAAGTGACAATAATCACTGAGCCACTTTGTGGAATACAATGGACTAGGAAAAAAGGAAAAAAACAGGAATATAGTGGACTAATTCAACTTCCATCGACTCTCTAAATGCCCAATAATCTCGTCTAAAGCTTATCCAAAGCACCAAATGATACATTTTTATGTTGCAGTTAATCTACTTTATTAACTCGGCTGGGGAAGTTGTGCATAAAACGGTACTCCAACAGAGGGGTCAGGAGGTGATGTAAAATTTTTGTTTGAAGCCATGCTGAATTTGCTTGAATTTGTCCCCCCACATTTACTTGAATTTGTCCCCCAATCTGCAAAAATATTTCCCATGTAGATGCCTTTTGTCTTCAACAGGCCTTCAACCCTTTAACATTTATAGGCGTAAGTGATAATTCAGCTTGATTTTTTTATTTTTTGGTGTAAACTTGCAATTTATTTCTTATTATAAATAGTACCTATAGTAAGATGTATGGAAAGAATGAACAAGCATCTTGAGGGGAATCAAGTGTTTAAGAGAGAAACCAACCACCTGAGGATTTTTAAACTTTTCCCATAAAATAAATGAGGTTCACAAAACTAACAGGCATCCCTAATGAAAATTTTCAACTTTTCATGTTGACTAATACCAGCATAAACAAATAAAAATGTTAGGAGAAGTTGTTTAGTTTAAGTTTGAAAGGTTTTTTCAGAAATTCTACTTTTCATTCTTCATAAAACACTGGAATCTGCAGGGGACATTTGCAAAAAATTTTGGGTAGAGAATAAGAAATGCTATTGGTGTAAGACAAAAGGAGCAAGCTATTTAGGATAGGCTTGTGGGATTAAAAGTGGGAAGAAGATCTTATTCATTCCAAATAAATTTATTTTATGATTCAAATTAAATATTAAATAATGTCTATTTTATTAGATCCAACAGACAAAAACACTAAAATCTTAATTGTCAACACTAAAATCTTAATTGTCAAGTGAAATAGAAAAGTTAACTATGCAATTGCATATTGTAAAATAAGGAAAAAGTTAACAATGCCTGAAGGTTTGATATAAGAAATAATTTTAGAAATTTTTTATGGAAAAAAAGAAAAGGAAAGTAATTGATATTTTTATAACTTTTTTTATTTTTTTTCTCATGAAAGTGGTATCAAATTTGTTCTAAAATGCTCAATTAACAAATGTTCTAAGAGTACCCGTTAATTACAAATAATTTTTTATTCAACATCTTCTTCAATATTATTCATTGAATTGATAATTTGACCAGCCTCGGACTCCTCTAAGAAAAAAATATGAATAGTTTGGTTAGAGGAAGAAAAAAAAAATCAAATGAAATCATGATTAGAAATTCGTATTAGCGGTTCTTAAGGTTTCATGATCTCCATGAGATTTTGGATTCAAAACTTCTTACTAGTATTTTGGAACCACTTTAAGTGATATTTTAATGTAATAATATAGTGTGTGTGAAACAGAATGATTGCAAATGCCCAAAAAAATAGTCTCCAAGATATTGGATAACATTGTTTGTTAAAAAAAAAAAAAAAAATCGTATTAATTAACATTAGCATAAGTGCGAAACAACTAATACAAATGAATGATGCTGATTGGCAATTAGGCATGAGTACCATTTGTTGGTGGCTTCAAGTTTCAGGAGAAGAAACGCAAAAGACGACAACACCCAGCTTTTTTTCCCAAATTAACATTCAACCACAAACGTTTGAAAGTGGAAACAAAGGCCAAAAAGGGAATCCCAATAAATATATAACACACAGAGGCCCTGAGTCAATGAATGAATCAAAGGGCTTTGCTTCTCTCCTTCCTCTTCTTCACACTCTCAACAGTTTCAGAAAGAGGGTTTAGAGTGTGTATGGTTGGGTGGTTGCCCCACTCTGAACCCAATGATTTCTATCAACTTCGCCCTTCAAATCGACCACCCATAACCCTTCTCTCCTAAACCCTAATCCCAAATATCAATATCAAAAACAACAACAACAACAATAATAATAATAATAAATAGCATCTCTCTCTCTCTCTCTCTCTCTCCCTCCCTGTTGCTGTGTTGGCGTTCGTGTTTGTATCTGTTTCTTTTTCTTTTATTTTATTTATTTTCAGATTCATGATTCTCTCTTTCTCTCTCTCTCTCTGGACCCATATAATGAAAGAGGCGGTGACGATGGCTTTGTTGATGTTAAGAGTGTGGAAGATTCGGGTACTGTGGAAAGGATCCGTTTTGTTTGGCGGGGCGACCCGGATGGTCTCTTTGTGAATTTTTTATCACATCTAGGCAACCGGTTTTTGTTGCAGCCACGACGGTGTCTCTTTCGCTTGCCTGATCGGAGAGCCCAATCTGAGCCTCACCCATTTCTCCCTTTCTCTCTCTCTCTCTCTCTCTTTGTTTTTTAGATCTAGCATCGTTTATTTTTTTGTTCTTTTCTGTTTGGCTACTGAGAAAATGAGGGAAAATGATGAACATTTTGAATTTAATGTAGATTTTATTTATTATGTTTGTGCCTATGTGCGTTTTGCTTCTACATTTTCTATTTTTCTTTACCGTTTTTTAAGTGTATTTTTGGCATTTGAGTTTTGTATTGCAATTCGGAATTCCATTTCTCTTTCATTTAGCTCAATCAAATCAACGGCAGCTGGAGATTTGGAATTTTGGGATTGATGAAAGTAGCTCTTTATTGCGAGGATATATGGTTTTTATTTTTATTTTATAAAGAGTTATATTTTTTGATAATCTTTTTATTAAAAAAAAAAACACACACACACTTTATTTTTATAAAAAGTTATGTTGCACCCACATTGGTAAGAGTAAAATTAATTTCATTTTACCAAGTCTCTTTTCAAATAAAGAATTATAGGAATTGTGACCAAATATTGAGAATAGGATTTGAACCTACATTTCTTCCTTCAAAACATTAGAAGATTTTAGTATAATTTATATTCCGTAGGAAGTGAAAGGATTAGTGGAGACTGGAGGGGTAAACCATCGTAAATATAAATTTTATTTTGAAATGTGAGTTAATTAACCTCTTTTTTGTTTTTTTTTTTTTCACACGGTATCTAAGCCAGTTTATGTGCACCTCGATTAATCCTCGCTCGCAGTTAGACCTTGTTGTTGGCTAGAAGGTGTTGCAATTGCTGAGACTCGAATTGGGGAGCACACCTAATTGAACCCACAGCCTTACCCAATGGTGGACAAACCACTGGGCCACGCTTGACGGTTTTAACATTTTATTTGGTTCTTTAAAAAAATTACTTTTTTATTCGTTCAGTAAAATGTCCATAATATTTTTACAATAAATCTTAAGTGACATATTGTTTTTGGTTATTACTAGTGAACAAAAAGAAAAAAAAAAATAGAAGTGAGTTCAAATTATAACTAATAACAATTTACCACCTATAATTTATTGTAAAAATGTTGTGAATGTAACTCTTTATTACGAGGATATATGGTTTATTTATTTATTTATAAAGAGTTATATTTTTTTGATAATCTTTTTATTAAAAAAAAAAACACTCTTTATTTTTATAAAGAGCTATGTTGCACCCACATTGGTAGAGTAAAATTAATTTCATTTTACCCAATCTCTTTTCAAGTCAAGAATTATATGAATTGTGACCAAATTTTGAGAATATGATTTGAACCTACATTTCTCCCTAAAACATTGGAAGATTTTAGTATAATTTGTATTTTGTAGGAAGTGAAAGGATTAGTGGAGGGGTAAACCATCATAAATATGAATTTTATTTTGAAATGTGAGTTAATTAACATTTTATTTGGTTCTTTCAAAAAATTACATTTTTATTCGTTCAATTACAATATTTTTACAACAAATTTAAGTGATACGTTATTTTTGGTTGTTACTAGTGGACAAAAAAAAAAATTTATTAGATGTAAGTTCAAATTAGAATTAATAACAGCTTACCACTTATGATTTGTTGTGAAAATGTTGTGAATGTAACACTTTTCTTGTTTTTTATAAGACTGACTGACCTCACCTTCTATAATTCGTAATTTAAATTATAATGTTTCCTAAAGTAAAAAGCTTCGCATCGAATTTGGCAATAAATCTATGAGGTGGATTTTTATTTTGTTGTTGAAAAAATAGGTAAGTAATTTCTTTAACCTAATTCAAGTCTCTCGGGAGGGTAGGCTATACTACAGATCATGTGGTATAGCTTCTAGCCAAAAATCAAAATCACTAGCCATAAGAGCTCTTCTTGCAATCAAAATCACTGTTAGTATTTGGTGGATTTTCAACTAAACAATAGGATTTATCTTAGCAGAAAGCGTGACATTACCACTATGGTGGGGGCTAAAATCTCACTCCATTCCCACCACCACTTATGTAGGGCGCAAAAAATCCACGCGAGACAAAATAAGGAGTGGTGGGTCAGGGCAAGGCGGGGCAAAATTGTCATCCTTACTTTTATAGGATCAATAAAAGTGTTTCTTCAAATTAACTCATAGGATTGAATTTAGAATCAACGTTTTCATAAATAAGAAAATTAAAGTGAAAAAAAAAGTAAAAATTACCTTTTGTTTCCTTAAACTATACTACTTGATAAGAATGCACACTTATTCTCTTAAATTATACTCCATATTACACTTGTCCCCCCTAAATGATAAATATGCACACTTTACCCCCTTAAACACCTTTTTACACTTCATTCCTAAACTATGAACATGTGCACTTCATTCCCTAAACTATTATCCATGGAATGGAATGCAAAGTGTTATAAGGGCAGAAATTTAGAAAAGGTAAGTGTGTTATCTCATAGTTTAAAAGGGGCAAGTGTTATGTGGATAATTATTTAGAGGTAAGTGTAAAAGGGGGTAATAGTTTAGGAAGTAAGTGTGCATTCTTATTGTAAGGACCGGTTTTGACTTGAACCCAAAATAGGAATGGACTCAGGCCCAAAAAGCCCGAACAATAAATTTGTAGAGAGTGGGAGAAAAAGCTAGTTTGAATCTAGGGAAAAGATATTGGAAGATAGTACTAAAAGGAAAGAGTTGCACATGCACAAATACAAAAAGTATCATCGATCATGCCCTAGTAGTATGATCGAGAGTACAAAATTCTTTCTTTTTATTGTTGTATTTCTTCAACCTTTTGCTCATTTTTTTTTTTTTTTTTTTTTTTTCTCCCCCTTTTCTTTTTATCCCTTTTCGTGTTATATACTACGGTTTTTACACCAATTTCTCCACCCACGTGTGAGTCAGGTGTTCAGAGTTTCTCTGTCCCATTTCGCCCCTCCTTGAACCTTATACTCTTAGCTGTAAGGCTGCTGGTTCACTGCTCAGGCATCACCTCCACATTAATGCAGCCAAAGAGTTAGCTGGGCAGCATTTAATGCGGAGGTAGCAGTACCTCCAGATATTTGTTATCCTTCATCCTTATCCTTTATCTGGTATTTTCCCACCCACTTTGTTGCAAAGTCCTTCTGATATGTTATATTAAGGGACTGAGAAGGCTATTGGCCACCTTGAACACAGTTAAGTTCTACATAGGTATTCTTTACCTCTTCCTAGAGTATAGTTTTCATTTCTTCCTTTGCCGGTCGTCCTCGGATACTCTCTTATCCTCAGACTGGGTATTGGGCCATAGGCCCAGCCCTTTCCAATGCAAATAGTACCTATGAGATCAATTGGCCCCCACACTTATAATTTAAGAAGGTAAAGTGTAATTTTTCTAAAGAAAAATAAAATTATGGTAATAATAATGTATCTAGGGGGCAATAGTTGAGAGGAAACATTTTTCTTTTTCTTTATTTATTTATTATTTATGTGGGACTACCAAAATAAGCTTAAATGCTCAAAAAGTAGGTGTTTTTTTTGGCTTGACAAAAAAAGGCAAAGGAGATTTAAGTTGTAGCTAAAAAGACTTATTATTTATTTAAATTTTTTTTCTAATTTTTATTTATATTGATGATAAATTGAAAATATTTGAGACTTTTTATGCCCAGTCAGGAGCTAGTATTAGGTGTCACGGGAATATATAACCCTCCTTTCATATGGGTTAGAACTTTCTCAGACAATAGAGTTATGAATAATAGGATATGAATAGATTATACTATATTATAACAAAAGGGCCATTTACCTATTCACTTGCAAGGATCTTTACTTTTTCTGAAAACATGCTAGGCTAATCAAAATTGGTATTTAGACAAGATTATCAAAACTTCTCTGATGGGATCTATTGACTAGTTAGGAGTAGATGAAGGTGAGACTAAGGGTTGGATTGCATTCTATATGTCTCCTTTGATAATCATTTTTATCAAAACCTACCCTAATCATCTTTATCAAAACCTACCTTCGGCTGTGAGCTTAATCTCACTAGAAAAATTATTCAAGTTTATGTGAGAAATCCTCCCTCCCCTATGTGGGATCTATTGTAGGGCTCACACCCTTTATGAGAGGAATGAGCACTCTACGTATAAAAGCAAATAATTTCTTAGTTCAAGGAGGATCATATTCACCAAATATTTAAGACCATATAAAAGGAATTAGATCCTCTTAGTATCTATATACCATATCATGCAAGATTTATTTTCTTTAGTTCAAGTTTATTTTATATTTTTTTTGAATGAAATAAATTTACCTAAACTAAGGGTTGAATTGTTGATTCTCAATATACACACACACACACACACATATATATATATATAATTGTTTATTATGTTTGCAAACCATAATATGGTCATTTGGGGAATATATGATGATCCCATTTATTGTAATTAGACTATTAGAGTAATATTACTTACATCTGTTTTATTTATTTTTGGGTAAACTAATATAACTTTCACTTTGATTTGTCATTAACATCATTTTTATGTAAAAACAAAAGTTAAGAAATATCTTAGAGATATTAGTTTATGAAATATTTTTAGAAACATTTTTTTATGAAAAAAGAGAAAAATAATTAATTATTGTAATGGTTTTTTTACATTTCCTATTAAAGCAGTATAAAAAATTTCCTAAAATATTTTATTAGCAATTGTTTTAGGAACAACCTATAATTGGCCTTACTAAAATATAGTTTAAAACACCGAAAAATATATATACTGAAAATTTCACGTTGGGTAATACTTACATAGTTACACAGTCCAAAGGCTCTCATAGAAGAGATGGGCTCCATGGGGTCCTAAGTGTGAGGTCCATTCCTTAAGTATTTTCCTTTCATGCCCGCTATACAACATTTTTCTTAATTGTTTTTTTTTTTTAGGGAGCAAAATTTTCACCATTGTTTAATTAATATGGCATGTTTATTGGTGCACAAGGATCCAAGCAATAATACAAGATGAATGATGCGGATAGGCATGAGTGACATTTGTTGCCGGCTTGGCTTTTGAGGAAAAAACACAAAGACGACAACACCCTCCTTTTTTCCCATTTTAAACATTCTACAACAGACGTTTGAAATTTGAAACAAAGGCCAAAAAGGGAAATTGGTCAGTGCCTGTTCCTACTCCTTGAAAGCAAATAAAAACACACACAGGCCCTAAGTCAAAGAACCAAAGGGCTTTGCTTCTCCTTCTTCTTCCTCACACTCTTAACAGTTTCAGAAGGAGGGTTCAGATTGTGCATGGTTGGGTGGTTGCCCCTCTCTGAACCCAATGATTTCACCAACTTGGCTCTTCAAATCAACCACCCAAGACCCTTCTCTTCCAAACCCAAAACCCAAAAAAAAGAAAAAGAAAAGAATATCTCATATCTCTCTCTCTCTCTCTCTCTCTCGGTGTGTGTGTGTGTGTGTGTATGTATGTATGTGTATCTGTTTCCTTTCTTCTTTTCTGATCTATGATTCTTTCTTTCTCTCTCTCTCTCTCTCTGGACACAATAATGAAAGAGGCTGTGACGATGGCTTTGTTGATGTTAAGAGTGTGGAAGTCTCGGGTATAGTTGAAAGGATCCGTTTTGCTTGGCGGGGCGACCCGGATGGCCTCTTTGTGAATTTTTTTATCACATCTAGGCAACCGGTTTTTGTTGCAGCCATGGCGGTGTCCCTTTTTGCTTGCCTGATTGGAGAGCCCAATCTGAGCCTCACCCCCCTTTCCTCTCTTTCAGATCTCTCTCTCTCTCTTGTGTGTGTGTGTGTGTGTGTTTTTTGGTTTGAAACCCAGTGGATCTGGCTTTTATATTTTGATCTTTCCTGTTTGGTTACTGAGAAAGTGAGGGAGAAGCTCCCGATGAACGTTTTGACTAAGTACAATAGTTTCACTTTGCATTCAAGAAAATGATAAACATTTTGACTGAAGTGGAGATTATATTATGTTTTGCTTTGCTTCTGCATTTTCTAATTTTCTTCACCGTTTTATCATAGTGCTTTTTGCATGTGAGTTTTGGATTGGAATTCGGAATTCCCTTTATTATCTTTATTTTAGCTTCATCAATCAGAGGCAATTGGAGATTTGGAATTGATGAAAGTAGCTCTTTTTACGAGGAAATAGGAAATGTACACATTATTCTTTATTTTGCTAATGTACACATTATTCATACATTATGAGTGAGAGATTTTGTGCATAAAAAGAAATGTACATAATATACTTTTTTTTGGCTTGAGGGTCTCATTGCTTCATTAGTTTTTATTCTTAGTTTATCGACATTTTATTTGGTTAGTAAAAATGTAAGTGTAAATCAATGATCCCAAAGTATTTTTGGATTGTCACCAAAAGTTTGTAATTTAAATTGGAACTTTTCCTTCAAGTTTCACATCACATTTGTCACAAAATCTATGTTGTGGATTTTCAACTAAAGAGTAGACCAGTCAGCTTGAATACACTATATTGTATTGCACCCTAATTTGAGTAATGCTTTGCTACCAAAAACAAAAAAAAATTACAACATTTTTTATAATAATTAAATTGATGACTGATTCTGATTTGAGTTTACCACTAATATTGCATCACTTTCTTTGGGTGGGAATTGCCCTAATCTACTAGCCCTGACAATTTAAAACGGTAGTGTTTTTTATTCTTTTTTTAACAATCAAACATGACATTGAGACCGTATTTTTCATAAAAATTAATAAAGTGATAATTATAGTAACAATAAAATATAAATAAGTTTTTAAAACTATACAACCTAATAGTAGCATCGAGATTTTGTTTTGAAAGCATGAGTTTGATTAAATAATTTAAATAGATGCTAATTAATTTTTAAATTGTATTTCTTTTATTTTTCTAGTCGAAGTAAGATTTTAACAAACATACTTAAGCATTTTGATGTTCTTTGTTGATGCATATAAAATGACGATTTTTTTTAGTGGGGTTACCAAAATAAGCTCAAAGGCTCAAAGCCCAAAAAAATAAGTTTTTTATTTTTTGGGCTTGCCAAACGCACTCAAATCAAATATGCCCCAAAAACAAAATGCTTAATTTGCAAGCAACTAAATGGATCCAATGACATTTTGTTCATATTAATGATATAAAGGGGAGAAGATCCATGGCCTTGAGCACCCCAATCCCATGTATTTTCAATGGAAAATCGAAGTAGTGCGGTTTAAAGAGTAAATAATAGGCCTATTTGAGATTATTTATGAACTAAAACTTGAACCCCCACAAAGTGAGCTTGGAATACTACATAAGTAGAAGGTCCATGATAAGGCCTATGCGATGGCCACAAACACAAAACTAAACACCGATTAGAGATGTTGTATTTGCCACAAAATTTGGATGGTTAACCTAAGTTAAAACAAATAGGTTGGCTGCATCTAAGGCATCCTAAGTCCTAACCACATTCAACAAATTCAACAGGTTTCTAAGGGGATTGTTTCCCTTCAGCAAAGTTCAAAATGTGGGATTGGTCAAATATTTGCCCAAAATAATCATTAAAACAGTCAATCCTATTATCCAACTAAAAACAAAACTCAAAGTTGCCATTTTTTCCCCTAAAATCCAACAATCAAAAACCTTAGTTCTTATGGAAAGATGTATAATAAGAGATTTCTTAATCCATTATAAACTCCCAAAGAATGAGGCAAGAATAGATCAACTTCCAACATCCAATTTTACACTATTCTGAATTGGGGTAAATCCAGCAGCTTGTAAATATAGTGTTTGTGTGTGTGTGTGTGTGGTGGCACTAGTAGAGTCCTTTTTTAGGCCACACAAAAAGAGTAGACCCTAATGGTATTTATATGCTGTTGTCAAGCAAGATTTATAGTCTTTAGTTGTTTTTAGGCAAGGTTTTTACATACCAACCAACGAATTTATTTAAACTGCAGGTAGATAGCTTATCCTGTTTCCAAACTAGGATATAGTCATTTGGTGAATATATGATGCTATTGAGAAGGGGATAAAAAAAAAATAATAATAATAATGTCAGGACACACCAGTTTTCACATTTTTATTTTATTTTAAAATTGTTGATATAGTTTTTTTTATTTTTTATTTTTTTTTTATTTTTAATTTTATAATTTTCTTATACAATATAGAAATTCTACTCTAACCCAATTTAGGTGTATATGTGTGTGAAACTCCCTCCTGGAGACTTGAACCTTGACCCTTATAATTGTTAATGAAGAGGATAAAAACAAGGCCCGACGGGCCTGGTCAGATGGGCCTGACGGATCTATATCCATGGGCCAAAGAAAAGGCAAGCCCATCCCTTGTATAGGTCCACTACAAATAGAACACTACATAAAATAAGGACCCAATAAGAATAGAGCCCAAGTATTGGGAGCTTTCGGAAGGGGCGCCTTAAATCAAAGAGTTCTCTATGGAGGAATGACTTGTCCACCACGTTTTGGATTCCTCAAGTAGAGTCCTATAAGGAAAGAACTTGGACTACAAGGAAGGGAAGCAAATCCTCACTACTATAAAAGCCTTAATACCTTCTCACATCAAGGTACGCATAATTGACCCCTCTCTAGCACTCTAGAATTGTGAGAATATTTCTAACTTAACATTCGGAGGGTATTTGGTCGGCACCACACTGGTGCCCTCTGCTAGGTCTTTTTGCTTTCTTCTCTTGTGTAGGTGATTCACTTGAGCGTTAGGATCGTGCAACTCACTGGTGAGATTTACGGCATCATTAGTTGATAGTGCTTCTTTATTGAAGCAAGTTATGTAAGACCTCAGCGTCTCGTCCTCCCGCTGCTTGATGCTCATCAAGCATGCTGTAGATTTCTTGTACCTATGCCCCCCAATGAAGTGTGAGGTGAACTGGGTACTTAGTTCCTTAAAAGTGTTGATTGAATTTGGCGTCAATCTGCTGAACCAAATTCTTACGGCGCCCTTCAGCGTCGTAGGGAAGGCCCTACACATGATCTCGTCTGGTACTCCTTGGACGTGCATCAGAGTTTTGAAGGTTTCCAGATGATCGAGTGGGTCCTTAACCCCGTCGTAGCTCTCAATCTGCGGCATTTAGAATTTCTGTGGCAGGGGACAGGAATTGACGGGTATAGTGAACGGCGAGTCGGTTCTGTTTACCAAATCGTCAAGGTCGCTAGAGACTCGTCCCTTGAGGGCGTTCATCATAACCTCCATTTGTTCCTTCATCTTCTGCATCTCCGCGAAAATAGGTGGCGGGGCTGTATCCATGAGAGAGGGCATGCTTAAGTTCCGTCGTTCGGGTCTACTGGGCTCGTTACTGCCCTCTGGCCTTTCGAGTCCCCCTCGTTCGGAATTGTCACCCTGGTTTTCCTCTTGAACATCGTGTCCTGCGTCTCTTTGACGTAGTTGTTCCTCCAGATCATGATTCTGTTTCGTGAGGCGTTCCACCGCAGCCATGAGGGTTTGGACCTGTCTTTCTAATGCGGTGGATCTCGGCGGCTCGTCTCCTTGAACATTATTTGTGGTGGCCATCGAGCGCGTGAGTACCATGCAACTCTTGTGTCCGGGAAGTGACAAGTCTGGCTAAACAGTTACCGTTCCCACAGACGGCGCCAACTGATGAGGTTGTAAATCTCACCAGTGAGTTGCACGGTCCTAACGCTCAAGTGAATCACCTACATAAGAGAAGAAAGCAAAAAGACCTAGCAGAAGGCACCGATGTGCTGCTGGCCAAATACTCTCCGAAGGTCAAGTTAGAAATATTCTCACAACTCTAGAGTGCTAGAGAGGGGTCAATTATGCGTACCTTGATGTGAGAGGGTATTGAGGCTTTTATAGTAGTAAGGATTTGCTTCCCTTCCTTGTAGTCCAAGTTCTTTCCTTATAGGACTTTACTTGAGGAATCCTTAACGGCGACTACGAGTGCAGAAATGAAAGAATGAAGAAATACCTGGAAGAAGTGAAGAATCGAATCAGCAGCCTTGCAGTCAAATTCGTTCAAATCCCAAGGGAGGAAAACGAATGTGCCGACCGTCTTGCAAAAGCAGCTTCCGCGGAGTTTAGGGGTGCATCCAAACAGGTATTATCTTTTGTCCAAATCTCCTCGCTTATAGATGACGGAGCACAAATGCAGGAAATAAATGTCGAAGAGAATTGGACCACGCCGTTAATAGCATATCTAAGGTGAGGCATTCTGCCAGATGGAAAAGACGCCGCAAGGAAGCTAAAAGTCCAAGCCTCACGATTTGTGCTGCTCAGGGATGTCCTATACAAGAGAGGTTTCTCTCGACTGTACCTGAGGTGCTTGAGCCATGACGAAGTAGACTACGTAATGAGAGAAGTTCACGAGGGTATCTGTGGAAATCATTCAGGGGCATGGTCGTTAGTACACAAGTTGATCCGAGCTGGGTACTATTGGCCCATTATGCTTAAAGACGCCCAAGGTTACGTCAAGGCCTGCGACAAGTGTTAGAGATTCAGTAATCTAATCAGGCAACCATCAGAGGAGCTGACACCTATGACGGCACCTTGGCCGTTTGCCCAATGGGGACTAGACATCATGGGCCCCTTCCCAACGACCTTAAGACAGCTAAAGTTTCTGGTAGTCGGTATCGACTACTTCACCAAGTAGGTGGAAGCAGAACCCCTAGCCACTATCACGGAGAAGAGCATCCGTACCTTTGTATGGAGGAACATCATCTGCAGGTATGGGATACCGAGGGTGCTCATCTCGGACAATTGAAAGCAATTCGACAACAGCGCATTCAGGGACTTCTGCTCAGAGCTAGGTATTAAGAATCACTACTCATCTCCAGCACACCCGCAGGCCAACGGACAAGTCGAAGTCACGAATCGGACCTTGCTAAAAATCATCAAGACCCAGCTCGAGGGGGCAAAGGGTATCTGGCTTGACGAACTACCAAGCGTCCTATGGGCATATCGGACTACAGCAAGGACACCGACTGGAGAGACTTCGTTTCGACTCGCATACAGAACTGATGCAGTCATCCCAGTAGAGGTAGGACTTACAAGCTATCGGGTTGAGAACTACACTGAGGATAAAAACGAAGAAGCCATCGCCCTCAACTAAACTTACTGGACGAGGTCCGAGCAACGGCAGAGCAAAGGTTGGCGCGATACCAGAACCTTATATCAAAGCACTACAACTCCAATGTTAGGCATAGGGACTTTCAGATTGGAGACCTGGTGCTACGGAAGGTAATGGGCGCTGCTAAAGACCCTTCACAAGGAAAGCTTGGACCAAACTGGGAAGGGCCTTATAGGATCACGTCATGGCAGAGGAAAGGCACCTACCACCTCGAGATAATGGACGGACGGAAGCTTTAGCACCCATGGAACATGGAACACCTTCGGAAATATTACCAGTAGAGATGATGGTTAACGACCTCCCCCTATTTCCCAGTTTATTTATTTTTACCAGTCTTCTTTAAAATTTTGCTAGTTTTCTTTTGTTTGGACAAGTTTTTGCTACAATAATTTTCAGTACCCTTTTAAGCCCAAAGGGGCAGGTACTTTTTCCACAGCTTTAAATTTTATGGAAGAACATTCAGACTATGCTATGTTACTACTATAAGAGGACATACCCTACATGGGTTGACTACCAGTCTCGTCCGCAAACTGGACGAAGTGGACGGACCCTATACGAGTAAAACTTCTACACAAGTCCACAAGGTGGACGGACCCAACAAGGGTCAAAAACTTACATAAGTCCACAAGGTGGACGGACCCCACGAGGGATCAAAATTCATGTCCACAAGGTGGACGGACGCAACAAGGGTCAAAAACTTACATAAGTCCACAAGATGGACGGACCCCACGAGGGATCAAAATTCATGTCCACAAAGTGGACGGACCCCACGAGGGATCAAAACTTACATAAGTCCACAAGGTGGACGGACCCCACGAGGGATCAAGATTCATGTCCACAAAGTGGACGAACCCCATGAGGGATCAAAACTTACATAAGTCCACAAGGTGGACGGACCCCACGAGGGATCAAGATTCATATCCACAAAGTGGACGGACCCTACGAGGGATCAAAATTCATGTCCACAAAGTGGACGGACCCAACAAGGGTAAAAAACTTACATAAGTCCATAAAGGGGACAAACCCCACGAGGGATCAAAATTCATGTCCACGAAGTGGACGGTCACAACAAGGGTTAAAAACTTACATAGGTCCACAAAGTGGACGAACCCCACGAGGGATCAAGATTCATGTCCACAAAGTGGACGGACCCCACGAGGGATCAAAATTCATGTCCACAAAGTGGACGGACCCAACAAGGGTAAAAAACTTACATAAGTCCACAAAGGGGACAGACCCCACGAGGGATCAAAATTCATGTCCACGAAGTGGACGGTCACAACAAGGGTTAAAAACTTACATAGGTCCACAAGGTGGACGGACCCCACGAGAGATCAAGATTCGTGTCCATAAAGTGAATGGACCCCACGAGGGATCAAAATTCATGTCCACAAAGTGGACGAACCTAACAAGGGTAAAAAACTTACATAAGTCCACAAAAGGGATAGACCCCACGAGGGATCAAGATTCATGTCCACAAAGTGGACGGACCCAACAAGGGTAAAAAATTTACACAAGTAAACAAAATGGACGGACCTTACGAGGCTACATTATCAGACCAATCCACAAAGTAAACGGACACATGTTCCAACAGATGCGACGGACCCACTATTCAACATATTCATAGAGGAACGAGCCTCAATGAGGACAGAGTATACAAACATAGATAATCTATAGTCTGCGAACATTCTTAAATAAAACAAACGGACACATCCCAAGCAAAATACCAACAGAATAATAAGGCTGCATTAATAAGAGTTTATTAAGCAAATAAGCAAAAATAAAAATGTCTACAAACACGACGGGTAAAAACATAACTCAAAACATGACGGGTAAGACATAATTGTTCTCAAAATACTTGTACAAAATAGTAACGGATAGATAAAAAAATTTTATGCATCGGGGACCACGGAGTCCTTAGCTTGACGGGCTTCCTCTCCTTCAACCGTCAGGACCACAGGGGTAATGGGGACGGGGATCTCCTCTCCAAAGAGCTCATTTGTGTCGTCCGACTGCTCGGGGTGAACGGACGTTGGCTCAGGAACACTGATGTTGACGGAGGAAAAATCAAGCTTTGGATACAAGGCTTTTGCTTGACGGAGGGCATCATTAAAATCGTTGTTGTATGAGACTTTGAGCTCTGCTATAAGGGAATTGGAGTCGTGATACTCCAGCACGGCTGCCTCTTTGGCATGACAAACCTCTTTCTCCTTGTCCTCTAGAGTCTTCTTCAACTCCTCCGTCAACTTTTGGAACTCATCTTTGGTCTGTTCGGCTAGCTTAAGTTTCGACTAGCTTCCAGTTCCTCAGCTCGAACGGTTCTTCCTCCGACAACTTGGCCTTTTCACGCACCCGTCCAAGTGTCATCTCGTGATGGAGAGACCGTTCCATCAACCCCTTCGTCATGAGCATGGCTTGAAGAGAAAGGGAGTTAGTTTCAAACAAAGAATATTCACGGGCAAGAGTATGACGGACCCTTACCTGGGCAATACTAAAGAGGTCCGTCCCCCCCATGGCTTCCGTTGAGTGGTTTCCCAAGTCTTCATAATCCTCGTTGCCAATGATCGACGAGAGCTTCTCCAAGGCATACTTGGGATCTTCACGGAGTAAGACGGACGGTTTCTTTTGACTGCCCAAAGGAGGTATCATGAGGCCCTTGCCACCCCCATGTTTGGCTGAGGTCACCGTCTTAGTACCTCAGCCATTAGACCGAGGACGGGCTTCGAGGAAACCTTCTGCTTCTTAGGTGCACGGTCTCCTTTGGGCAACGGTCTCTTTTTGGCGGACGGCTTGCTTGAACCCGTCCCCATGGCACCCACGTCGGTATCTTTGTTCTTCGCGGCTTGAAGTCTTATAGCTGCCCTTCTTTTTGCGTCATCCATATCTGAAAAAGTAGACGAGTAAGTTGGCCATAAAAACAAGCCAATTAAACGTAAGGGTCGACGGACTTACGTTGATGGGTACGTTCCTCGTACATAATGGCCGCCGGAGTAGGTTCAGGTCCGTCATAATACCAGTGGACGGTATTGAGGTTGACGAGCTTAGCCCAGGTCCGTTCCTCTGGTTTAGACTTCGCGAAAATTTTTTCAAGAAAGTTATACTCCTCAATGTCAATCTGGGGATGCCGTCGTACTGTAAAAAATAAGAAGAAAACGGAGTAATCAAAACAATGGTAGAGTATTAAGGGAATTAAAGAAGTCTACATACACTATATGATGGGTATGTATACTGGACGGATCTAATATTCCCCAAGTTTTGTCAACTGGCATATAATCCATCTCCCCTGGGTGACACATCCAACCGTCGCCCTCCAGGAAGAAGTAACGGCTTTTCCAGTCCCGATTGGAGTCCGGGGTCTCGTAGATGACTTTAAGGATGGAATTCCTAGGAACAAAACTATACATTCCCTTTGATTTGTCATCTCATCTGGATGGTAGTTGTGGAGGAGTTCCCGTACTGTTTGACACAGCTCCGTACAGGACCTCCATCGCTATAAAAACCCTTCAGGCATTCGGGGATATTTGACTGACGGACAAGCCCAAGTACTTGAGAAGTTCGCGGTGTAGGGAGTTCAAGGGGAACCTAAGGCCTGCCTTGAGCACCTGTTCGTACACCCTTACACCGTCTACCCCTTCATAGTAACATTTTTCTGACTTATAAGGTAGACGGATGGGGATATAGTCAGGTATTTGGTAGTTAGCTCTAAGGGTTTTAAAGTGAGCCTCCTTGATCATGGACGTAAAAAAATTGACCGTCCACTCTGGTAGCATGACGAACTCCCTAAGTCTGTCAGTACCTACAACGGACTTAATCCTTTGTTCTTCACCGTAATCAGAACCTTCCTTTGGTTCAGCCACCTCCATATCCTCATGTTTTGAGGACGGGGAAGAGGCAGACAGACTCCTCTCGTTTAGATCGTCTGGATCTTTATAACCCGACGGATACAATTCCTCGTAACCCGCTCTGTCACGGACGAACGACTGGTTACTTGACGCACTAGACATTGCCTACACGTAGTGACAGAACCTGAGACTGACGGGTTGAAAAAGGGTGACGGGTGCAAAAAACCATAAATTTTTGCTAAAAAAGGGAGAATGAAAGCTGAAAAAAGAAACAAAGTGAACAAATTGAATCACTTATCGAGGAAAAGAGTGAGTGGATGAGATTGAATTATGCAGGAGTTGAACGGACAGATCTCTGACGAAGATGACGAACTCGCTCTGACAATGTGTTTTCTGCGAAAAGCAAAGGAATGAGAGGAAGGGTGGTGGTTTTTATAGGAGAGGTGCACGGAAGACGAAGCGACGCTTCGATCCAAGATACAAGCCAACCGAGAGACGACACATGTCGTGCGCCATAAATGCTTCTGGCAGCTTGTCAGAATTCTGTACACTTGACGACCTCATTCTTTCCAAACCGTCATCCCAAAAACCTTGTCACCGTCCGTTGGACATTTCAACCGTCATCCCACTGATTATGTCATCGTCTACTCAGCGTTTCAACTGTCATCCAAGCTAAACTTGTCACCGTTCATGTCTATATCTCGACCGTCAGCCCATGACCATCAAACTGTCAGCATGTATTTTTTGATCGTCACCCCAATTGGCCCCCTTTCGCAGATAACGACGGAACAAATGGGGTGAAGGGGGCAACTGAAGAGGATAAAAACAAGGCCCAATGGGCCTGGTCAGATGGGCCTGACGGATCTATATCCATGGGCCAAAGAAAAGGTAAGCCCATTCCTTGTATAGGTTCACTACAAATAGAACACTACATAAAATAAGGACCCAATAAGAATAGAGCCCAAGTATTGGGAGATTCCGGAAGGGGCGCTTTAAATCAAAGAGTTCTCTACGGAGGAATGACTTGTCCACCACGTTTTGGATTCCTTAAGTAGAGTTTTATAAGGAAAGAACTTGGACTACAAGGAAGGGAAGCAAATCCTCACTACTATAAAAGCCCCAATACCTTCTCACATCAAGGTACGCATAATTGACCCCTCTCTAGTACTCTAGAGTTGTGAGAATATTTCTAACTTAACCTTCGGAAGGTATTTGGCCGGCACCACACCGGTGCCCTCCGCTAGGTCTTTTTGCTTTCTTCTTTTGTGTAGGTAATTCACTTGAGCGTTAGGATCGTGCAACTCACTGTTGAGATTTACAGCCTTATCAGTTAATATAGTTTGTTGTAAATAGATTAATAACATTCTTACTCAAGTCCAAATTAAAATTTATTGTATACTCTCAGAGTACCATAAATGCATACTCATTCTTCTCACATTAATGGTGGGTTCCATTAATTAAATTTATTATGAGATCTACCACTCATATAAGAGAAAAAAAACATACATTTATAATATTTTAAAAATACCTAATAATTTTTCCATCATTAATACTAATTTTATTATACATTAATTACAACAGAGATAGTGTTAATTCTTTGCGAAAAGAGTAGTGAAACAGGTACAGCCGTACAGGTATTCCTTAACTTTTTACGTTTGTAATGTAAACTTAATATTAAAGGGAAAAAAGAAAAAAGTAAAAACATTTATTTATTATTTATTATTTATATTTAAAATTTAAAAAAAAAAAATAGGAAAAACAATAGTACAATACAACAACATTTCCAAAAATTACCATCATATCCCCTACCTCACAAGAATCCAAGGATACGCATTGACAAGAACACCATCCTCTTCTACACCACGCCGGCCTCAAAGGATGAACAAACAAGGGTAAAAACGGAATAAAGGCACAAAACCAAAACGAATGGAAAAGAATAGGGGTACAAAGAAAAAAATATAAATAGAGGATGGAGGCAGAAGGGTAGGGTTCACTCTCATTAGTTTAAGAATGAGGCTCTGCTCTCAGAGAGGCTGCGGCGTTTTGAGGGTGGTTGCCCTTCTCTGAATGCTGCCGGAGCCGATGATTATCTTATCTAGCCTCTGTTACTAAACCGCCCTCCTCTCACATACACACACACAAACAAACATATATACATATATATATATTTATCTCTACTCTCTCTCTTTCTCTCTCTCTCTCTCTCTCTCTCTAATCTCTGTCTCTCTATCTCTCTATCTCTTTCATTATGAGGCGGTGATGATTTTTTTCAACTTGATGACCAGACGGTGGGAAAAAAATGGGTACCCGTTTCTTGGCGGGGCGACTCCGAGTTCGAGCTACTGTGGGAAAATGACTTTTATGCCCTTTTCCCACAGAGCTTGTCTCTTTGTTGCAGCCATGGCGGTGTGCCTTCTTTTTCTCTTATGTCTGAGAAAAGGCGAATCTGAGCCTCCCTCCCCTCCCCCCTCCACCCATTTTGATTTTTCTTAAAAATAGATTTAGTTTTTTTTTTTTTGGCTGATATCGTATTTTTCTTTTATGGGGTTTTTTTTTTTTAACTAATTAGGATATGTTTGTTTTAGCTTCAATTCAATAATATATATATTTTTTGTTGTTGTGGATAATGAATTCAATGGTATTGAAGTTTTTGAAGTCTTTACCGTTTTAGGAATTAGGCTGATTCGAAGTCCAAACACGCTCTTAAAATGGATCCGATATGTACATACTGACTTATCTGATGGAAACAATGTTGCTGGAGAAATAGAATTTAATTGTACACTATTTGTGTTTTATTGGGTAATGCAACAAGGGGCTGAATTCAATTGAAAAACCTAATGAGCTGTACCTGAGTTGAATACAACATTTTTATTGAACTTTTAGAAGGACTAGTAGGCATTGATTTCTCTCTCAGGAGTAAAAATTTACCTAGTCAAATGCCTAGAGATTTACAGCTTAATTGGGTTGAAATTCCTCCTCCCCCATTTACTAACTAAAATAAAAAATAAAATTAATGGGTTGCTCATATAAAAGACAGATTAGACAAGGCTTTGGTAAACATCCACTGGAGGTAAAGATGTTTGGGGTTTGCCAGGCTATAGAGTGTAGATTGTGCAGCAAGATCAAGGAGACCAAATAAAACCTTGAAGCAGTGGAATGAGGCTACATTTTGCAATATTCAAACTAGGAGAATTGTCATGGCGAATGTGTGTATTAGTTACTGCATGCAATGAGGAGAAAGGGTAAAGTAGTTGAGATGGCTTTGAAGGTAGATACAGAGAAAGGCATAATAAGATAAGGGATGGAGCTTTCTAAGAGATGTAATGGCTTTCAAATCCAAATGGATACATCAATGCATGTCTCTTTCTTTTTTAATTTTAATGTAATCAAATTGTAGACAAAAGCTACTGGTTTTTGTTGTTGTAAGAAGTGGCTTCTTATAATTTTTTTAGAGGTAAGAGATAAGGTATCAAATTGTAAAGATTTGGATAAGATAGAAGTAATAAAATCTGATTTTTAGTGATAGAATTTGTTTGTAATTCAAATCCAACTTCTCATATTAATTCAAATGTTATAAATACTATCTTACCCTGTGACAATAGTAAGCTTGAAGTTCAGTTTTTATTCTAGTTGTATATTCTTACGATCATAGACCAACAAAATCAGTGAAGCAGAGAGTTCACCTTGGAGGTGACAAAGATAAGCATCCAAAGATAGCGGGTGATGAAGAAGAGCAGAGAGCTCCAGTTAACAGAGCTGTAACTTGACTTTTGGTATAAATCATGGTGATTTTATTAGGATTTTCAGTTATAATTTGAACTTCTGTAATTGAACAGTGATAGTTTAATTATCTTGATTGATATGTAGGTGGAGATAAAGATTCTAAAGAACAAAGATGGAGAAAGTAGGGAAGATCACCATTGAGCAATTGCGCACAATTGCTACTGAAAAGCTGCCAGATTTAAATTGCACGAGTATAGAATTAGCATTGAGAGTTATAGATAATTTACTTTCTTTAAAAATTAAAAAATTTCTAAAAGTAATTTCTATCTCTCTATTTTTACAAATATATAATTTTATCATTTTTATTGATATATATTTTATAAGTGGTACATATTCTCTTAACTATTGTTAATCAAAATTTATCATATAATTACAATTGATATTACTCAAATAATTAATAGTGTTCTCAACCCAAACCACTTCTTTTCCAATTCTTAAGTAAGTATACCAAAGTAGACTGAACTAGAATGGACCGAATGGATTGAATTGGACAAAATAGACCAAATGTACCGAATAGATTGAATTGGACCGAAATAGACCAAATGGACCAAAGTGGACCGAATTGAATCAAAGTGGAACGAAGTGGATTGTATGGACTGAGTTAGACCAAAATGAACCAAAGTAGACCAAATAAACCGAACTAGATAAAAAAGAATTGAATTGGACCAAAATTGACCAAATTACGTCGAATTATAATTAGTAAACATAACTCAAAAAATTAATAATAATCACAATAATGAAGCTATAGAAAACCTTAATATGAGATAAGTAATGAATTTTAATGTAATGGAAGTGTTTTGTTCTGGAAGTCACATCAATCTGTTTTGTTATGCCTTCAATATTTTAAACTAAATTATTATGCATGCATTTGTGATTCTTTGTGCTTGTTGATAGTTTTATTCAAGTTGAACTTGATACCATGTAGAGAAAGTTGGTACACCACAAAATATCATATTAGGAAAACCACTTGCATGTAATATTTTAATATTTTATACAAAAAGAAAAAAGAAATGAAAAAAAAAAACCCTTGTTAAGGGCTTTATTATCTCAACCTCTTGAAGTTTATGAAAATGACATATGATTTTCTAAGTGTGCGTTTGGATTGGGATGAAAAATTAAAATTATTTTACTATTCAGCTTAATTTTGCTACTATTCATGGCTCACTGCATTTTTTGATACTATTCATGGGCTCTACTGTACTATTTCAACTAACTTTTACCTTTATTTACAGTACTTTCAGTAATAAGTTTCCAGTTTTAGAGAAATAATCGGTATCCAAACATACCCTAAGTAGGAGTAGAATTGGACCCTTTAACTTGACATTAAATATTACATTAGCATACAAATATGAATATATTAGTGGAATGAGATTTTTTTTTTTTTTTTTTGTGTGGTGAGTATTAACTAAAAATTAATAAATAATGTCTCTGTCCACAGTGGCATCTCAAAGTTTTTTTTTTCCTAGGGGTTCAATAGCGTTGTAATTTTTGTGAGCTAAAAGTGGTGTAATTTTTTGCTAATGAAGAAGAAAAGTGTAGGGAAAAACAATTTCATTCTACCACCAATTGCAAAGTAAGCTAGAGTTTGGAGAGAATGTTTATTTATTTATTTATTTTTAAAAACGAAGCAGCAATTTCAAGAGTAGAGCTACTGACACAACACTTTCATAATAAAATATAGGTGGCAAGTTATTAAAGATATGTTAAAAAAAAATGACGTCATTTTGAGGTCTAGATAAAAACCAATTAAAACTTGCCACTTAACCTTTATTGTAAAATTATTATGAAAATAGCATTAATATGATCATATTCAAGCTCATTTCAACTAAGATTAAACAAAATTTAGGATTAGGGTGTTTAAAATTTTATTTTAGGGGTAAAAAAAAATTATATATAATTTTTGCTTTTTGGCCGGGTCTTTGAACCCCCTTGGGCTGGCTGTAGAGTTGCCCTATCCATCCAAGGTGTTTATATTACATGTATTTTTAATTATAAGTTACAATTAGATTAAAAAATGTGTACAGTCATGGTAGTGAAAAGTGATGATCATATCATGATTGATAAGTTATAATTAGTTTTGAGAATGAGCAAAGACATTAATGGATTATTGCATACTTTAGCATTTATAATTTTATATACATAGTTTTAAAAGAAATAATAGAAAGAAAATGATAACACGGCTGTTAATGTGGCTCATATACATAGTTTTAAAAGAAATGATAGAAATAAAATGATGGCACGACTGCTAATATGGCTCGACAAAAGTGTAATAATAATAAATATTGCGCTTGCGCTTTAACTTTATATATATATATATATATATATATATATATATATATATATATATATATATTAAGGAAGAGAGAAACTTATTGTGATGTGTATCCAAAAGGGCCTAACTCTTGGATACACAGCATAGGCTTTAAACCTCTTTTACTCACACTCATTTTTCAATGTGGGATTAACTCACTATTTTTTCTTTTGAGAATACTAAGTATTTTTAACACACACACAGAGAGAGGGAGGAAGTTTCTTTTACAAGTGATGTATATCCAAAAGATTTTTTTAAAAAAAAACTTACAATGGTGTATATCCATTGTAAGTTTCTTTAAAAAAAATCTTTTGAGAATACTTAGTATTCTCAAGAGGAAGAGAGAAGGTAATTGCTTTACGTATGCCCTTCACCATTAAAATTTCGGCTGAAATTAAGAAGGCTTAGGCCGACACTTCGAATCTCTTTTAAACATTTTCCTTAAGTCTAATTAGTGATCTCATATTGAGTTTACTTAGATGTTGTAGGTCTCTGTTTGTGTTTGATTGTGCTTGTTAAGGCCTGAGTTTGACTTGATCTGATTGTCTTTCATCTTGGAATTTCACAATATATCAGAAAACATTATGCATCTATATAAAGTTTTCTTACTAACTATAATGATATGACGATTGAAAACAATCTCATTCCAACAGCTTCTCAAAATACGAATTAAAAAAAAAAATGCAACAGAAGAAAATAAAACAAGGATTTTAAATTGTAATAAGACAGTTTTCCCGTGCATGCTATGGTTCTAACAAAACAAGAAGTTTCATTTAAAAAAAAACAAACAAACAAAACAAAAAGCAAAAGAACCTAGACCCACGTCATATCTGGGTCAGACGAAAGCTTAACCAAGACCCATTCTGCGGGATTTTATTGGGTAGTCTTTTGGGCCTGTATATTTACTGTACACAACACACACCGATATATAGCAGCTTCATTCAGCTCGGAGGGTCGTACTTATAATCCAAGATTGATATTGTCAAATATTAACATTGATACACTATGTTGAATATGCTAGTATAGATGCGGAAGCGAAAGCATAAAATATAGAACACAATAACACACGAGGGTTACGTGGTTTAGCCTAATGGCCTACATCTACGGAGGAAACCCTAAAGGGCTACATCAATAATATATTAGAGTGCAGTACAAATCCTGTGTTACAATGTACCATAACATGAGTATATATAAGCGACTAAACCCTAGACTACTAGTACAAGCAGGACTGGGCTTAGGCCTATTACATTGGGCTAATATGTCTAATATATTCTCTAACACCCTCCCTCAAACTCAAGGTGGAAGCTCGATGAAGGCTTGAGGTTGGATAAGTATGAGAAGATCTCTTAAAAATGCCGTGAAGAATGCCTTTGAAGAAACCACAATGAAGAATGTGCTAATTGACCAATTTTGGAGCTTCAAATGAAGAAAAGGAGTTCGAAATTGGAATCTACACGAAAAACTGAGTAAGATAGGCCCTGTCGGAAATTTTGACTTTTGGTCAAAGGTCAACGCAAAAAGTCAAAGTCAACTGGTCCAGGGTCAAAGTCAACGGATACTGGTCCGAGTTGGTTCTGGGTTTCCAGGTCGGGTCACGAGTCAAGCAGTAGATCCGATGACGTCATCCTATGACGTGTCGCTGACGTGGACTAGGGCTGACGTGGACATGCTTGCGTGGCTGCTGACGTGGAGTGATAACGTCATCATATGACGTTAGATGACATCAGCAGCAAAATTGGCACGTGGGAGGAGCGTGCAATGTTCACCGGTGCGTGGAGGAGCAGCCAGAAATCCAGGTGGCGCGTGGAGGCGCGTGAAACATCGGTTGAAAGCCATATTTCTTCAGTAGGCAGATCAGTGGTCGACGAGGCCGTCATGGCGGCGCGTGTGCACGAACACGATCTGGAAGTCAGGGAATCTGAGGCGGCGCGTGGGAGTTTTTCCGGAGACAACTGAGGCGCGTGGCACGGCTTCGGGTGACTGGATTTCTTGGTTTTCCTTACGGGAGACCGAGGAGCACGCTTGTGTGGTTGGTTTCTTCAGGCGAAGGCTTGATTTGCACAGATCTGTAAGATGAGTGGTTCGACTTGCTTGAGAGATCAGAGATGTAGCAGCGAGGCAGCAACAGAGTTTTTGTGGGAGATGCGTGATGCTGTAGACCCAGATCTGAAAGAAGGCATGGACACTGTTATGGATCTGTGTTACGCACATGAGAATCTTCTTTGCTTGCTAGAGATTTTGTTTGATGCCAAGAACGAAGTTTGGCTCTGATACCATGTCAAATATTAACATTGATACACTATGTTGAATATGCTAGCATAGATGCGGAAGCGAAAGCATAAAATATAGAACACAATAACACACAAGGGTTACGTGGTTCAGCCTAACGGTCTACATCCACGGAGGAAACCCTAAAGGGCTACATTAATAATATATTAGAGTGCAGTACAAATCCTGTGTTACAATGTGTCATAACATGAGTATATATAGGCGACTAAACCCTAGACTACTAGTACAAGCAGGACTGGGCTTAGGCCTATTACATTGGGCTAATATGTCTAATATATATCTCTAACAGATATGAAGAATTAGGATTCCACCACTGTTCAAGTTGATGAGCTAATTTCTTTTTTTTGATCTTACCACAAGGTCCTTGAATTTCTTGGGTGAATTCAACCTTATTAATGATCAGAATTGCTGAAGGAAGGAGATGCATTGCTTCTGAACTTGAATCCATTCCCAACACCATCCTCATGGTCTTCATTGCTGCAAGCTTCTCGACTTTTCTAAATCCATTCTCCAACATCTTCTGCCTGTTTTGAAAGTAGTGAACATAGGCTGAACAAATAGGATCATCTGGGTGCACAAAAATGTGAGGAACCCAATTAGATAATGCATCGAAAGCGTCATTTGCTTGAGCCTCCTGATGTTGATGATCCTTTCCAAAACGGTTGACAGTTAACTTGACAACATTCTTTGTCAGCTGGATCCCAAAGTTCACAGATTTATTCTTGATCCACCTCAACATGAAGTCAGAGCAGAATGGTGGATTGAACAGATAAGCTTCAATCCGTTTACTAGTATTTGTAGTCTTCTTGGCTATTTCCTTTCCTGCAAGCAATGCCATAGCTGCCCCCAGAGAGTGTCCAGCCAGCCACACTCCTGCACCTCTAGGCAAATCAACCATGTACTCAATGTAGTTCATTGCATTTTGAAAGCGGGAACTCTCGTGAAGTTTGTTCTTCAAGCACAGCTTGCCTAGCTTGATGTCCTGTACCGCTGTCTTTCGTTTGAGGCTTGTGCCACGAAAGGCTATAACAAACTGTGGGATGTTTGGAAGAGATTCGCCTTTGTATTCAAAAGTGGCACCAAATATGGATTTGTCATTTTCGTCTATGAGCCTATCAATTAATTTGAAATTGAAGTCGTCCAAACAAGGTAGAGCAGGATCCTGAGATCCATCGGGCTCATGGCAAAGAATGTACACTGCGTCAACCAAGCGGGCCATAGCAGAACTTACGTGACATTTGTTGTTCCTGCAAAAAGGTCGTAAAATTAGAGTCAGTTCAATATAGTTTGAGGCTTAAGACAAAAAAGTTATGCAAGGCCTTTTATATTTAGGATAAAACTTAGATTTTCCATGGGCAATTAAATTCTAGCATTCAAGTGTTTGAATTCAATTGGAGGATTGGAGAATATATTTATTAAATAAATTTATTTAATACTGACCAAATCAATGTTAATTTGGATAATTGAATACATTACTTAATGAAACTAACCAAACCAAGGTTAATTTCACAAATCAAATAGTTAGGAAAACAATATTTTAGAGGATAACAAACAACTCTGAGATGCATCTGGTGTAATCAACCTATCACTGGTACTTTTACCCCCATCATTTTTCATGGGCCAAAATCCGAATGAGTTAAAAGAATGCACCAGATTTCAACATCAACCCAGCAAAAATGACCAAAAAAGAGGAAATCAAAAGAAGAGAGATTAGATTGATGAAGTGGTTAGGTCAAAGAATAAGCCTAGTGACACTCTTTTACAACTTGTTGAGATGACAAATTGTAAGTGGTTAACAAAGTGGTGGACTTAACAAGAGTAATTTGTTTTTGTTATACCAAACAGATTTTACAAACAAACAACATTAAAATGATCAAGAAACTCTATGTTTTAACGATTTTTTTTTTTTAAAATTTAAATAAAAAAAAAATTTTCTATCTGCATGCTAGCTAGTTATATCACTTTCATTTATACCTCTTATTCTCTAAGCATTTTTTTATCCTAATTAATTGAGAGTCAAATAAGAGCAAAGTCAGTTATCTATTCTCTCCTGGTAGGTGCAAATAAATTGAACCACTAGGCTGTGGCAATACAGATTTTTAGTTCACTCAGGTGATTAAAATCAAAGATTAGCCTAGCCTGTATGTTCAGAAAAATGAAACCCTGAAAAAGGTATGCTATTTTGGATGGGTTAATGAACTATTGTGAATAAGAACAGCCGCAAAAGAGTATGTCAGCCGATTTTGATAATTTTTTACCGAGAATAAGTTACAATACGTTTAAGAGAGAGTTTTGATCAGGGGTCAAAACGAAAATCATATACTCTGGGTGCATTGGAATCCCCTAGTAGGAAAATCATATACTCGGGGTGCATTGGAATCCCCTAGCAATTGATAACACCCTGTTAATGAAGTATTGGTTAATGGTCTTACCAGTTAAAACCTTCCATATGTGGTGGTTCTGAACAGGCGACAATCTGCCTCTTAGAACGTATTACTCCTTATGTTCCTTTCTTCTTGATTTCCTTTGAAATAAGCTGCCATGGGAGAAGCAAAAGCACAGGATTGAAATAGTTTATGGTGCCAATTTATGTTCAACATAATTAGATATGTATGAGTAGGGCTGTAAATGAACTAGAGATGGCAAAATCTGACACGACCTGTGAACCCGACAAGACTAACCCATTTATAAATAGGTCATGGGTTGAGGCTAAATGGGTTCGGGTCATATTTAGGTTGACACGGCTAATCCGTTTAATAAATGGGTCGTGTTCGTGTTCAACATGTGAACCTGTCTTACCCGTTTAGTTTATAAAATTTTAGATATTTTGATGTTATTACTTGATTAATGGTTGTTTTTATATGTTTATTACTGTATTTATAGTTGTAATTGTATTTTAATTTTAAATATATGGGAATTGATAAAAATTATATAGGTTTGGTATGACCTATTAATCAAATAGATTATTAAATGAGTCATTTGTATTGACCTTTATATGACTAGTTAATTAAATGAGTTAAATGTGTCGGGTCGGGTTGGGTCGACTTGTTTAATAAACAGGTCGTGTTCGGGTTGAGGATTTCTAACACGTTTACTAAATAGGTCGGGTTCAGGTCAACCCATATAGTCGAATACACATGACTCGACATGACACGAACCTGACTCGTGAACATGAATCGCCACTAATAAAATGAACCTAGCCGATCATGAACAACTCGGGATCGGCTTAGCTCGATAAAAAGTTTGTTTATGTTTGTTTATTTATAAATAAGCTAAGCTTGAGCCTTAGTTTTAGGCTCGTTTAATAAACAAACCGAGCTCAAGAAAAAAAATTTGTTCACGAACAAGCTTGTGAGCTATTAGGCTTGATACACAATAATTCAAGTATAGACTCATTTATTAGTTTATATATGTTAGATAAATATACTCATTACACATATCTTAATAATGACATGACCAACATGAGACCACAACCTATATTACCTTAATTTTTTTCCTTCCCTTTAAACTGCTTAAGAACTACTTTAGACTACAGTTACATTTAAAAATAAATAAATAATTAAGTAGGCCACATATGATCCTTCCCTATCAATCATCTAAAGTAAAGTTATGAAACATGTTAGTATTTTCTCATTCATAATAGTTAAAAACATGTATTTTTCTAGTCCTTCACCATCCAAGGTGAATGTAAAAATCGTATTTTGAACAATTGCTAAAACTATAGATAAAGAATGATGAATGAATGAATTTAATTATGTAAATTATTAATTTGAATAATAGCTAATCACAAGTAAGACTAGATGCATGATAAAATAAGTGTACTATTTTCTTTTTCTTTTTTCTTAATTTTAGAAATTTAAGCATTTAATAATGTAATTTTTTTAGATCTCAAGCTCAAAAACTTGACTTGAGCTTGAGCTTGATATTAAGCTTGAGTTTGGTTTGACTAATTAATCAAGCCAAGCCAAGTCAAGCTCAAGCTTTTTGGCTTTCCCATGAGCTCAAGCTCAAACACTATTTTTAGGCTTGTCACAAGCTCAAGTCAAGCTCAAGTTTTTGATTTTTCCTGACGAGCCAAGCTTGAAGATGCACTACTCGACAAATCTCGGCTCGTTTACAGCCCTATGTATGAGTCAAATGCTAACTGAATATGACATGTTTAATGAGCACCAAGTCAAACATTACAAAATGTCCCCCCTTTTATTTTATTTAATTTCTATATGTCGGATTCTGAATGAAGGGAGAATTTGTTCAAATACTAAAGCATTGTGTTGTACAAGCATTTGAAGTATACATGAGATATGCGTCGTAAAAAAGAAAAGAAAAAGGCATTCTTACTTTGTGAAGCACAAGATAAAATTAAAACATGACTTCACATAGGAGATTCTGTCATATCTCAAGTCATTTATAAGCACAAATCTCTTGTATATAGTGAATGAAAATGTATACAAGTTAAGGCATGACCTTTATGTCAAATGGAAAAAAAATTAGATATTCTTGGGGCACTACTCTAAGACTATGTAGGTAAGAAATCTAAGTATTCTCTAATTCAACTTAGACTTAACAAAGGCATTGCATTCCATTTCAAGAATCTTGCTTTGCTATTGTATTGTTGGAGAGCAAGGTTGTCAAAATCAGGATCCTATGTAGGATCATAAGAGATAGGTGGGATCATAGATCGTAGAATCGGATCATGGATCATAAGACAAATATTTTCATATTTAAAGCAAAAAACACATTGATAAATGTTGAATAATCACGTAAATTGTGCATTTATCCATAAAAAAACAAAGATTTGCATCATATGATGCAATTTGCATGTCATACATCACTATGTCTATACTAATGAAAAAAATATATTCAAGTTTTGACCCAATGTATCTAAAATGTTCAATAAATGTTTAATTAACAACCAAATACCAAAATATTTATCAACACATGGAAATATTTTCCAAGTTCTAAGTTCCAAGTTTAAAATCCAAAATAAGTTATCAAATGGAAACTAGCTAACTAAAATATGAAATCCAAAAGTAAGATGAATATTAAGATGAAGTGAACATTTAATTATCCCATTCTAGGGTAGACCACCGTCCTATATAATCATCGTCATCCATTTCATCATCTATGTAGACATTGTATATTTGAATACTAGAGCTGCAAAAGAAATTAAGATATAATTTCACACTTAAATTCAAGTTATACCACTTAGCAACAATTATAGAGTATGCTCAAAAAAATCAATTAATCAATATACAAATACAAGCATACTAATAAAATTATATATAAGAAAAACATTTTAGTAATATTAGAACATAAATTAGTATATTGATCAAACAAATTTAACAATATTATAGCTTAAAAGGTAGCAAAATCAATATAAATTCTTCACTTAGAAATGATGAAGCATTCTTTCTCTTTGATTACAAGTAAACTAGAAATTATAAAATATTTGCTTAGGTTAACATAATTATATTAAAAAAAAAAAAAATTCATACCATCACAACATAAAAAAAATAAAAACCCTTAAAGTTTCATCAAAACAAAAAATTTATCCCATAAAAAAAAAAACCAAAAACTGATGTTTTGGTAATATCGGTATGATCCTACCTTTTTTATGATTTTAGTGCAATCTTAAATGTTTTGGTGAGGTAGGATTATAAAATTGTGTAATCTTACGATCTAAATTGTGATTTTGATAACCATGCCGGAGAGGCTACCTCCTTTTCTTAATATCTACTTCCATTTTAGCCTCTACCTCATCCTTGTTAGAGTAAGAGAAACCTGCTAGTTTTGATTGTGATTTACCAAAAAAAAAAAAAAAAAAGAATTTAATGACACCAGTAAGAAAAGAACTCTACCTTATATACAGAAGACTTTGAACAATGCTGCCACAACTCCTTCACCCATTCATCCATACAACTTGAGCTTCCATATGTAATCCAAGAGATCAGAGAGGCAGAGGGAGGAGCATGAGTAATCATTGAGGCACTATATTAAATGGAATATGCCTAGATTCCCTTCTTTTATTTTTTTTTTTTTTTTGAGAAAGAATATGCCTAGGTTCCTGCGAATCATACATATATCATATATGGATCACGTATCTTATTTTCATCACATATAGTCTCATCTTTTTTCTTTTTTTTTTTGGGAGAAACGTAGAGTTGTCTTGTTTTGAATTTCCCTTTCAAAGTCAACAAACATGGTGTGAAAAGGCTGGCAATATTGATCAGCAGGACCGTCACTTTTGATCAGCAGGACCGTAAAAGTGACGGTCCTGCTGATCAATATTGCCAGCCTTTTCACACCATGTTTGTTGACTTTGAAAGGGAAATTCAAAACAAGACAACTCTAGCAGGACCGTAAAAGTGACGGTCCTGCTGATCAATATTGATCAGCAGGACCGTCACTTGGGTGGGGGAATCCACCAAGAAACTGCATTCGGGGAGGGATCGTTGGGAAAAAAATTACTAGACCTGAAAATAAACAGAGTTTCACATTTACAACGTTTTAAAAATATTTTTACAATAAATTTTAGATGGAAAATTTTTATTGGTTCTAATTGGAACATCCAATTAATTAATTTTTTTTTTTACCTATTAGTAATAGCAAGCAATAATTTACAACTTAAAATTTATTGTGAAAATGATGTGGACTTAAAATTTCTAAAAAATCGAGAGGTTTGGAGTTGCAAAAAGCTAAGGGAAGAAATTTATCTGTTCTAGTAAAACACTAAAATTTAATTGGAGATTTCAAGTCCTTAGGAAGAAATATTGCACTCAACAAAGATTAAATTCTACTGGTAACAACCAACTTCCTTGCTCTAGTGTGGAAAGTTATGGGTTCCAATTAGCTCTCAATTGGTAAAGTCTCTGATGGTTGAATAAAAGATCTGGAATTTAATTCTCGCATACACCAAAAACCAATTGGTGTCTGATAATAGAGAAAACTATGAAGAAAGAGTAGATATTTTTGAGAAGGGAGTAAAGTGCCCGTTTGGATTCAGCATTTTTTGCTAAATCCTGCATTGCGTTTTTCCTCTTTTTTATTTTATTTTTATTATTTTTTTTCACGCGTTTCAGGGAGGAGACAAAATTTATTGTTCATGAGACAAATGTCACTGTTCATGCACAGTTTCGGTACTGTTTACGTACTGTTCATGGGACCCACAACCACTTTATTCAGAAAAAAAATATTAAAAATGAGTCTCACGGCACTATTCACATATTTAAAATTATTTTGCTACAATATTTTCAGTTTTCAGTTTCAGCAATAATAAATTCAATCCAAATGGATCCAAAATGGGTTTTGGGGTGTGATAGCAACCTCCAGTTTTGGGTTGATAGCTAGGCAAATTACGGGTCGTGGCATATTCTGAGGTGAAGGTTGAGTACAATGGGACTAAGAAATTGGCTAAGGTGAAGGTTGAGTTTGTGAGGGACCAAGGTCTTGGTAGGCATTTATTTTGGGCCCATGTGTATGACAAGAACTGGACCCTTCCTAAAATAGGTTCCTCGTCTATTTGTTTTAAAATTTAAATGACAACAATATAAAATTTTGTGATTTTTGATTGGCACGTGAGTTTACACAAAAGGTGAAGAATAAACTACTCCTTTCAAACAAACAACTAAACTTTTAAAATTTCTTGAAAATTAATAATCAACCTCTCGAATTCCTACAAATAACACACATCTAAGTTTCCTTAGGCATGAATAATGATGGAAACCAGCGTAATTTCCTTTTAAATTTATGGGCGGTCGGGTCGGTTTTTACAGGTTAAGAAGAGTAAGACCCGGACCCGAACTGAAAACCTGGTATTTTAAACTAACAGACCCGCATCCGACCCTTCTAAGCATTTGGGTTCAACCGTGGGTCTTTGGGTTGAATCGATTCAATCGGGTGGGTCGAGTCTTCCGAGTTGATGGATAGCCCTAGGCATGAGTGAAATTTGTTGCTGGCTTGGCTTTTGAGAAAATAAAAAACACAAAGACGACAACACCCTCCTTTTTTCGCATTTAAACATTCTACAACAAACGTTTGAAATTTGAAAAAAAGCCAAAAACGGAAATTGGTCAGTGCCTGTCCCTACTCCTTGAAAGCAAATAAAAACACATACAGGCCCTGAGTCAAAGAACCAAAGGGCTTTGCTTCTCCTTCTTCTTCCTCACACTCTTAACGGTTTCAAAAAGAGGGTTTAGATTGTGCATGGTTGAGTGGTTGCCCCTCTCTGAACCCAATGATTTCACCAACTTGGCCCTTCAAATCAACCACCTAAGACTCTTCTCTTCCAAACCTAAAACCCAAAAGAAAAAGAAAAAGAAAAAGAAAAGAATATCTCTCTCTTTCTCTCTCTTTCTCTCTCTTTATGTGTATGTATGTGTATCTGTTTCCTTTCTTCTTTTCTAATCTATGATTCTTTCTCTCTCTCTCTGTCTGGACACAATAATGAAAAAGGCTGTGACAATGGCTTTGTTGATGTTAAGAGTGTGTAAGTTTCGGGTATAGCTAAAAAGGGTCCGTTTTATTTTGCGGGGCAATCCGGATGGTCTCTTTGTGAATTTTTATCACATCTAGGCAATCGACTTTTGTTGTAGCCATAGCTGTGTCCCTTTTTGCATGCCTGATTAGAGAGCCCAATCTGAGCCTCACCTTCTTTCCCTTTTTTCAGATCCCTACCTCATAAGAATTCAAGGATACACATTGACAAGAACACCCTCCTCTTCCACACCGTGCTGGGGCCAAAATTGGCAATTAACCCTATTTGCCAAACTATATAGTTAGTAGGCACTATTTCAAAAGTTTATGGAAAACTAACATCTCGAGTTTTAAACACTCGATTTAAGCCTTAAAAATTGAGTCTTATAAGCTCGATTTGTATGTTCTGATCTGGCCTAATTCCACATGGAGTACACCTGGAACTCAAGTCTTAAAGACTCGAGTTTCATATCGACCTTTAGAAACTTGAGTTTCGTGCTCTGAGATTCCACGTGGACAGCACTTGGAAATCGAGCCTTAGAAACTTGATTTTCAAATTGTTGTAAATATTGCTCCTCGTGGTTTTTTGTTTGGGTCCTATATCAGTGGCTAGCAAGTGGGTCTCTCCAGTAATCAAGATTCACTCTCATTTCCCTCTCTCACTCCCTGAAAACTCTCATACAATCCTAACACTCTCACTCTCTCTCACTCCCCCTCTCACCTCATACAATCCCAACACTCACATTTGCACATCCTCATGTCAGGTAAGGTCTCACTCTCTCTAGTTGGTTGTTTAGTGTATATAGTTGTTAGTGGATTTTGCTAGGTTCATGTATCTAGTTGTTAAGATATATATGTATCATAGGTATGTATGTATCATGACTTTTGTTGTTTGGTTTGATATTTGTCTTTAGTTTTTTTTTTTTTGGTTGAGTATGAAATTATAATCATTGATATATTTAAGATGTATTGTAGATATATTTGTATTGTTAGGTTTTTATCACGGGTATGTATCATGACTATTTCTTTGTTGTTTGGTTTGATATTTGTCTTTAATTTTTTTTGCTTGAGTATGAATTGATAATGATTGATATATTTAAGATGAATTGTGGGTATATTTGTATTGTTAGGTTTGTAATGATTGTATTGTTGTTTGGTTTGATATTTTTCTTTATATTTTTGTTAGAATGATTTAAAATTTTGTAATGGGGGTGAGTTTTGTCTTTAGATTTTTTTTTGTTTGAATATGAAATGATAATGATTGAGTGTGTTTGTATGTGATGTGGGGTGAGTATATGCAAATGTGGGGTGTGTTTGTATATGCATACGATGTAACAAGTTGTAATTTTTGTACTTTGAGTAGATAGAAAAGGTTTTGTAATTGATGTCAAATGAAAGAAATAAAATATGTTATCAACATATTACACTTGACTCTAATAGGTTCACAATATTTGAAGAATATTGATATAAAAGTATACTACGGTGGTCCCAAGATTGACAGATTCCCATTTAGAAACGGGTATCGAATGCTATTACATGATGATTCATCGTAAGTTGAAGATGGTGAATGATTTGAAGATGAAAATAATGGAAGAATTGAATTTGAACCCTGCTTGTTATGACATAAAGATTATTTACCATTACCCATAAGAAGTCCTTCATGAACGGATAAATTAAGGGAATATGGCGATCAAAGAAGACAAACATGTAAAAATCATGTTTAATAGGATCCATAAAATGCCCTAAGTAAATGCTGCTGAGTTGTACGTAAGTTCGGAGCCGTTTGCAGAAGTTGGTATCGAGGAGGTGCAATAAACAACTACATCTTTACAAGTTACAACCCTAGATGATGGATGCACTACAATGGGAGGCTATACAATGGGAGGTTATACACTCCCATCTCAAGATCATGCTACAAATACTAGTGAAACACTCCAATCTCAAGAGACACATTTAGGGGAGGAAGACGAAAAAGAAGATCATGCTGCGAATAATGGTGAGAATCTCGATGATATGGATGAGTACGAAGAGAGGATTGAGCGAGGCGACTTTGACAGGGATGTGGATAACCATGAACTTGTTCCTAATTTTGAAGAGGAAAATATGGAGTACCATGATGAAGGTGATGCGAACGATGATATTGGCGTCCAACATGATACAAATACATCCACTGCCAACACACCTCTTGCCGAGTCATTCTACGCAAATACTTGGGAAAATATGGTTAATCCTTCATGTCTTTAGAGACCATTTTTTTTTACTTGGGAAGATGGGATGCATTTTAGTAAAGGGGTGACTTTTGCAAATAAAGAGGCGGTGAAGCGTGCATTGATAATATACGCAGCAAAGGACAATAGAAATTTTACAATCTGGAGGTCAACCAAAACTAAATTGTGCGCTGCATGCATTGACACCAATTGCAAGTGGTACATTGAGGCATTCATGAAGGCTAAACTTAATGGTCTATGGATGGTAACGTCTTATATGGGTCCACATAGTTGTATACCCTTTGGCTTGTGAAGAGACGATAAAATGATGGATTCTAATTTTGTTGCATAAGAAATTGTGGGAAAATTGCGACAGGATCACACCGCTCGTATTGATCAGCTCTAAGACATCATACATACTAAATATAATCACGAGCTTTCTTACTATAAGGTATGTGATGCAAAACAAAAGACAATTGCTAAGATATTTGGGGATTGAGAGCACTCTTACCAAAGGTTGCAAAAGTTGTTGTTGGCATACTTGGATCAGGATTCGGGTACCCAGTACAACTATTACACCATACCTAGGGACGTACCTAGTACTACGTTACTGCGCTATGTATTTTGGGTATTCGCTCTATGCATTGCTGCATTCAGATATTGCAAGTCAATGATTAGTATTGATGAGATTCATTTGTATGGTAAATATTGAGGGGTGTTGATGATTGCAATGGCAACTGATGCTAACCAAAGGTTTTGCCTCTCGCCTTTGTTGTTGTGGACAAAGAGTCAAGGTCTAGTTGAGGGTGGTTTTTAGAGTGTCTCAGGATTTCGATAGGGCATGTGATACCTGATGAGGGCATTTGCATTATTTCTGACTGACATAAAGGTATCAAATTTACCATTGCAGAGTGAACTAGAGGTGATGACGGAAGCTTATGAGTATTTCACCAATATTGCGTTCGACATGTTGCTAGCAATTTCAACACACACTTTAATGACCCAACTCTAAAGGCATTGGCCTTGAAAGCTGGATATGTGACTCATGAAGCTAAATTTGAGTTCATACTGCAAACCAATAAGGATGTCGAGATTAATGCAGGAAGATAGACCCGGATGATGACGAACTTGAATGCTATATGCCATACACATATCTAATGAGTGAGGATCTGGACAAATGGACCCAATCACATGATGGTGGAAGACGTTACGGGGCAATGACAACCAATATCTCTGAGTGTTTTAATGGGGTACTTAAAGGTGCCCACGGTTTTCCCATTGCTGCAATGGTTAAGTTCACTTGATGCAAACTTGTTGCATATTTCCATGATTGACATAAAGAAATTACTTCTAATCTCTCTCAAGGGAAGGTGTGGAGTGATTATGTCATAGGGATCTATACCAAAAATGTGCATAAAGCTTCAGGACAAACTATGAGGGCATTTAATCATGAAACTGGTGTATATCAAGTGCTTACCCCGTACAACAACCATAGAGGTGGAGGGGGAAACCATAGTCATGAAATACACATATTCGCTAGAACATGTGGTTGTGGAAAGTGGCAAAACATTAAGATCCCTTGTTCACATGCAATTAAAGTTTTGCAGAGTTTGTGACTCAATGCGACCAGCTATATTGACCCATGTTATAGTTTGGAAAGTGCCATTCACACATATTCAAATCAATTTGTGGTGCCAAAGTCAGAGTCATTATGGAGGGACGTTCGTGGACCACGGTGGGTGCCTGACCCAAGTCTGTTGTGGGACAAAGGTCGTCCTGTGAAGTCAAGAATAAGGAATGAAATGGATGGGGTACGGCGAGAATGGGGAAGCCAGAGGCAAGATTCGGGCTTGAGGGAGATTCAACCAAGGCAGTGATGCAGAATGTGTCATGAAGAAGGGCATAACTGCAGAAGATGTCCCAATTCTCGTGTGGCTTCGACAAGCGGTAGTGTTACAAACTAGGCAAGTGCTATTTTTATATAATATGCTCAGAATTTCATTTGCTTATTGATAATATTTGCATTTAGGAATTGATGACCGTACTTAAATGTATGTTAGGTGAGTGGAGACTCGATTTTGGAATGGCATTGTATGTGGAAGTTGTGGTTATCTTTAGTATGAACAAGTGCTAGGCGACTATGTAGACTATGTTGTATTGACTCAATTGTTATTTTGTTTATTGTTGAATGTTGTTGTAATTGAACTATTCTCTATCCATTGTACTCATTACATTAGTTGTGTTGTGCAGCTTTTTATTGCAACTGATTGGCTAGATATCACTAGGGTGGCTGATCTAAATTTTCTTATCCTTCATGGTTTATTTTGTTATGTTTTTCGTGTGCCTCATGTAGTGGTTAAATTTGTCTGGTCTGTAGCTAAGAGGGCAACTATAATGCCCATGAATAGTAACTAGTTTAATCCAGTTTTTTGCATTTGATGCACCCTCCCTTTGACTGGTATAATATATATATATATATATATATATATATTATGCTTGTATTTAGTTGTTTACTATTGCCCATGTGAATTTGGTTTACTGCTACAGGTGGGGGAAGAAAAAAAATATTCCCAGTGGAAATTGAGTCTCTTAAACTCGATTTCCATTTGGGTGGCATGATGGTAAATAACTGTCAGTATAAGTCGAGTTTTAAAGGCTCAATTTATACTGGATTTATTTACGACTAAGCCACTGCAATGTAAATCGAGTGTTTGAGACTTGATTTCCACTGGGAATTTTTCCAATGGTAATTGGTCGTAAATAATTTTGAACTCTCTGCCTAGCGTACTCGCTGCTAGTGAACTCAAGTACTGAATGGAAATTGAGTGTCTAATGCTCGATTTACATTGTTTTCACTTTTTTTTTTAATAGAACTCGTGTATTATATACTCGAGTTCCACTGGAATTTTTTTTTTCAATTTCAGAACTTAATTTGAAACTACCAAAACTATGAAATTTAACTTGTACCTATCTATCTTAAACTTCAATGTTTAATTTGAAACTTCTGGAATTAAATAGTTTAGTTTAAAATTGTAAGATTTGTTTTGAAACCAAACCACCTTAAATCATAGGATTTAAAATATAATTTATTAAAAATAAAACCAACCAAACTACCTAGACAGTTGGGACATGCATTTATTACCTGGCAAATCACACAAGCTTAGAAACCAGAATAACAATTACAAATAGCAACACATATTGCACATAAAGAAACACTAAGACCCAACACATGAGAAAAGACACATAAGGAGAGATGTGTAAGTGTGCAATCATTAATAAAAGTCCACACAAGTTGAAAGCATTTAGGGCCCAAACACTATTTATCTAATGGCATTGCTTTCAAGCCTTGAAAATATGTTACACTCTAGCAAGCTCACCTCACTACACTTTTATGTTTTTTGCTGCAACATAATTAAATTTACAAAATTTTATAAATAAAAAAAAGGAGTCAGCTACTATAAGACTACTGTGGGGCTGAAGGATTTGACAAAGCCCAGTCCATTTCATATCAAGCCCAAGGCCCACGCCGAGAAAGAAGAAACATCCGAGGATGAGTAAGGAAGGCCCAAGCTGCTAGGGGGCATCGCCGAGGACCATCTTGTCCTCGGCCAACCAAGGTCACTGAAGGGGAAAGCAGCACACCCTCAAAGATAGGCCTCTCAGTCATCCCAAACAAAAGGACCAACACAGTGGGACAGCCATAGGAGCATGGTGGAGGAGCAACTCTAGGAGAGGCTGTCACCTCTGCATTAAATGCCCGCAGCTGACAGTCTGGCCACATTAATGAAGAAATGACTCCTGAATAGTACCACCTTGTTTGCTGCAACTCATAGCAATTTGAGGAAGAAGGCGGAGGTGACAGCCTCTCCTAGAGTTGCTCCTCCACCATGCTTCTATGACTGTCCCATTGTGTTGGTCCTTTTGTTTGGGACGACTAGGAAGGCTGTCTTTGAGGGTGTACTGCTTTCCCTTTCAGTGACCTTGGTTGGCCGAGGACATGATGGTTCTCGACGATGCTCCTTAGCAGCTTGGGCCTTCCTTACTCATCCTCAAACGTTTCTTCTTTCTCCACGTGGGCCTTGTGCTTGATATGAAATGGGCTGGGCTTGATATGAAATGGGTTGGACGAAGATGAGGGTTTTGATGTCCTCGGGGCCCCTTAGTGGCTTGTTAAGTCTTGTCCTTTGTTAAGGTCAGGGCCTTTTTGTTTGCCCAAGACACGTTTTTGGCGCTTTGGTATACAGAGCGAGTCTTTATTAAATTATGGTGGCCCTGTGCTCCCCACGTTGGACGGCGTGATGGTAATCCAACGGTAGGAATTTCTCTAGTCTTTACAGGCGCGAAAAACCATGCGGTTATCTTAATTAGGGGTATAAATACCCATTCGAACTAATCTGCCACTTTACTTTTACATCTAAGAGTTCTTTGGCATATACCTTGAATTTGGGCAAGTGTCCAGTCGAACTTACGGCTTCTTTCAGCATAAAAAGCCTGCCCGAGGAGTTCTTCCTCACTTTTGTAAGTTTTATCTTCTCTCTAACTTATACTTTCTCCTTTCTAAGTCTCTTCCTTTCCTGTCCTTCTCTTTCTTTCGCCCTTCTTTGAGTTTTTAGACGGTCCCAAGGATGGGTAGATTTAAGAAGTTAGTTGATTACAAAATACCCAGCAACGTGAGTTTGAGGAACTGTAAAGAAGGTGAATGGCACATTATGAGGTGAGAGGGCGAGATAGTGATTCCTATAATCGCCTTCCTAGAAGGGGGTATGAGGATTCCTATGCGCCCAGTGATGAGGGACTACCTTAGGCACTTCCGACTAGCGCCCATTCGGTGTGCCGTCAATGTGTTTAGGATCCTAGGTAGTGTGGATGCCTTAAACGAAAAGATGGGGTTGAGGTTGACCCACCATGACGTAAACTGGTGCTACAACTTCCAATACCTTAAGGGTAAAACCTACTATATGAAAGCGAGGGATGAAAGGGTCTGACTCATTCAATGTCTCCCAGAATCTAGTAAGGGTCTAAATAAAGACTTCCTCATCGTGTCAGGGGCGTGGCATGACGGCCTACCCTGCCTGACTAAGGAGGGGATGCTAGGTGGGGCATTTGAGTAGGGGAGGGTTATTTCTTAGATGTTGCCGTAATTGACACTTGTGTGGTTGCTAACGGGGGTGCATTTTCTCTTTTGCAGGTCCTCACGCCTTTGAACGCCATCTTCATCTAGTCAACCGGGCGGACTTAGAGACCATTCTTCAAGCAAAGGTATTTGTGAACGAAGGTGACTACCAGATCAGAGCTGCTCACAAGATCCTCGGGTATGATCCTATTCAGAAATCTTTCGCGGCTCCGAAGTACGTAATTAAGGCCAAAGATCCTCGGCTTCAAAAGATCATCGTCGCGAAGCACGGTTTTTTCTTCCCTAAAGGGTCTTTCGCTCAACAGGCTGTAGAGACCGAGGAAGGAGGAGCAAAAGGCGAAGAGCAGGTCATTGAATTGGACCAGTCCGAGGATGAATATGGTGCATTTGACCACTTCGATCCGTCCGAGGGTCCTTCTGGTGACTTAGACGATCCTAGCTTGATAGAAGCGAATTTTCAAGGGACTTCTTTGCAGGCCAACATGGGTTTCAAGAAGAAGCCATCCGCCAGCCTCCCTGACCTACTCAAGGGCCAGTCGGGGAAGGATGTGCCGAGGAAATCACAGCCTAAGCTTCCCCTTCCTCCTTCCAAGCCTTAACCCCCCCTGACTAGGCCATCGTTTGTCTTACCGCAACCAGCCAAACTCCCCCCCTGTTCAACCTGCTGATCCCAAGAGGAACAGGTCTACCAAAGGGAAAGATCCTATGGACGGGGGGAGATCCCGCACTTCTCAGGAGGAGGACGAGGGCCGACGGCGTTCGAAGCAATTAAAGGTTGCGCCTCAGGGTCAGGAAAAGGAAGTTGTCGCTCAGCCCGAGCCATAGGCCTGGCTCCCTGGCCTGATGCTCCATGGGGAGCCCTTGATAAATGACGCCTCCCTCAGGGACTTTAATAAGGGTGAGGGCACTTATGTGGCCAACGCATTGGAGATGTCCTTACTACTCTTTGCCGATATGGCAGACCTGAAGAACTTGAGGAGGCAGGAGCTTTTCGTCAGTATGAAGAGGTACCTAGGCATGGTAAGGTTTTCAACATTTGTGACTTTGTTGGCCTTTGTTCCCTGGCTTCCAATTTACACCTTGCTTGTTTCTATTGGCTAGCTGTCCAGGCCACTTATAAAATGGAGGAGATCGCCAACGACCAGAGCAAGACCTTGGACCTTGAGCGTGACAAGCGTTTGGACGCTACGCGAACCCTCAAGAACTCTGAGGCCGACCTCTTGAAAGTAAGGGAGGATTTGAAGGAGGTGACTAGGGCTAGGGATAGCACCGAATCAGGCCTAGCCAGTGCCCAGAAATAGGCCGAGGATTAGATAAGGCGCTTGTTAGAGGCTAAGAAGCAGCTGTGGATCACCAAGGAGCAGATTGTCGATTTGAAGCAGAAACTGGCCGAGGCAGAGGGAGCTAAAAACGTTGCCGAGTGGGCCAAGGACGAGGCCCTGAGGGCCAAAGAGGAGACGGTGTTTGCCAAGACTGAGGCCGAGTGCTCCAAGAAGAAGGCTGAGGAGAAGGCCTACGACTTGAGGGTGGCTGAGACCCAGGCTGCTCTAAAGGCTCAAGTTCCTGGGGTATGCAGGCTTTACTATTCCCAGGTTTGGAACGAGGCTCTTAAACAGGCTGGGGTTGAAGCCTCATCCGACCTGTGGAAGGCAGAGCACGTGTACTATCCCTCTGCCATTAGGGAAGATGCCCCCCCAACTCTGAGGTCAGGGATGCCCCAAAAAAGGTCGAGGCTGCTAGCTCCAAAGCTGCTGTGGCAATAACTTCCTCTAAGGAGCCGGCCAAGGAAAGCGATCCTTCTGGGGCGGCTGAGACGGATGAAGGTCAAAACCCTGATGCACCCTAGGAGACTATAGGGTCCACAGGCGACGCTCCGGTCTCCCATGCCGAGGGGCCAGTTCTTCTCACTAAGCCTCTTCATTCGGATGCCCTTGGCGAGGGCTCCAAAGATCTCAAGACCTCTCCTGCTCAGCTCTCCGAGGTGGGGGCCGATGCCAGGTTAAAGGAGTAAGCCACCCAGGGTAGCTTCGATTTTGTATTTGCTATGGTGTCGTGTTATTTTTCTTATCTTTTGGAATATAGTGGTTTGTTGTAATAGGGCTCCATTTGAATGAATCAAATTTTCCATTTTCTTTTTGTTTCACTCGCTTTTATTATCTGTTATCACCATTAGTATGGATCATATACCCGAAAATGATAATGTATATGCACTATGCTCGCCTTAAAGCCCTGAAACCCCAAATTTAGAGGCGCTGGGTGCACGTTTAGGCTGGGTTCACGACTTGTGCGAATTTTTGATTTCATTAACTTCTTTCAAGAATAACTAATCTGATAGCGGACTTGTTGAAATTCGTATCCAAATTTTGCCTACTTATCTACATGGGAAGAATAGTTTCATCTATTGGCACCTTGATCGCGGGGCGAGGACCAGATTATCGTGTAGTGATTATTCAGACCTCACCGTAGCTAGTTTCCCCATAGGTTTGAGTTTAAGGACCATGCAAAACCTTGATTCTGTCTAGTACTTAGTTTTTTTTGGAAGTAGCTAGTTTCTCCATAGGTTTGAGTCCGAGGACTATGCAAGACCTTGGTTTTGTCTAGTACTTAGTTTTTTTTTTTGGGATGTAGCTAGTTTCCCCATATATTTGAGTCCAAGGATCATGCAAGACCTTGGTTCTGACTAGTACTTAGTTTTTTTTTCTGGAAGTAGCTAGTTTCCCCATAGGTTTGAGTCCGAGGACCATGCAAGACCTTGGTTCTATATAGTACTTAGTTTTTTTTTTTTTTTTTTTTTGGAAGTAGATAGTTTCTCCATAGGTTTGAGTCCGAAGACCATGCAAGACCTTGGTTTTGTCTAGTACTTAGTTTTTTTTTTTGGGAAGTAGCTAGTTTCCCCATATATTTGAGTCTGAGGATCATGCAAGACCCTGGTTCTGTCTAGTACTTATTTTTTTTTTTTGGAAGTAGCTAGTTTCCCTATAGGTTTAAGTCCGAGTACCATGCAAGACCTTGGTTTTGTCTAGTACTTAGTTTTTTTTTTTGGAAGTAGCTAGTTTCCCCATAGGTTTGAGTCCGAGTACCATGCAAGACCTTGGTTTTGTCTAGTACTTAGTTTTTTTTATTGGAAGTAGCTAGTTTCCCCATAGGTTTGAGTCCAAGGATCATGCAAAACCTTGGTTCTGACTAGTACTTAGTTTTTTTTTTTGGAAGTAGCTAGTTTCCCCATAGGTTTGAGTCCGAGGACCATGCAAGACCTTGGTTCTATCTAGTACTTAGTTTTTTTTTTTTTTTTTTTTTGGAAGTAGATAGTTTCTCCATAGGTTTGAGTCCGAGGACCATGCAAGACCTTGGTTTTGTCTAGTACTTAGTTTTTTTTTTTGGGAAGTAGCTAGTTTCCCCATATATTTGAGTCTGAGGACCATCCAAGACCTTGGTTCTGTCTAGTACTTATTTTTTTTTTTTGGAAGTAGCTAGTTTCCCTATAGGTTTAAGTCCGAGTACCATGCAAGACCTTGGTTTTGTCTAGTACTTAGTTTTTTTTTTTGGAAGTAGCTAGTTTCCCCATAGGTTTGAGTCCGAGTACCATGCAAGACCTTGGTTTTGTCTAGTACTTAGTTTTTTTTTTTGGAAGTAGCTAGTTTCCCCATAGGTTTGAGTCCAAGGATCATGCAAAACCTTGGTTCTGTCTAGTACTTAGTTTTTTTTTTTTGAAGTAGCTAGTTTCCCCAAGGTTTGAGTCCGAGGACCATGCAAGACCTTGGTTTTGTCTAGTACTTAGTTTTTTTTTTTGGGAAGTAGCTAGTTTCCCCATATATTTGAGTCTGAGGACCATGCAAGACCTTGGTTCTGTCTAGTACTTATTTTTTTTTTTTTGAAGTAGCTAGTTTCCCCATAGGTTTGAGTCCGAGGACCATGCAAGACCTTGGTTCTATCTAGTACTTAGTTTTTTTTTTTTTTTTTTTTTGGAAGTAGATAGTTTCTCCATAGGTTTGAGTCCGAGGACCATGCAAGACCTTGGTTTTGTCTAGTACTTAGTTTTTTTTTTTGGGAAGTAGCTAGTTTCCCCATATATTTGAGTCTGAGGACCATGCAAGACCTTGGTTCTGTCTAGTACTTATTTTTTTTTTTGGGAAGTAGCTAGATTCCCCATAGGTTTGAGTCCGAGTACCATGCAAGACCTTGGTTTTGTCTAGTACATAGTTTTTTTTTTTGGAAGTAGCTAGTTTCCCCATAGGTTTGAGTCCAAGGATCATGCAAGACCTTGGTTCTGTCTAGTACTTAGTTTTTTTTTTGGAAGTAGCTAGTTTCCCCATAGGATTGAGTCCAAGGATCATGCAAAACCTTGGTTCTGTCTAGTACATAGTTTTTTTTTTTTGGAAGTAGCTAGTTTCCCCATAGGTTTGAGTCCGAGGACCATGCAAAACCTTGGTTCTATCTAGTACTTAGTTTTTTTTTTTTTTTTTTTTGGAAGTAGATAGTTTCTCCATAGGTTTGAGTCCGAGGACCATGCAAGACCTTGGTTTTGTCTAGTACTTAGTTTTCTTTTTTGGGAAGTAGCTAGTTTCCCCATATATTTGAGTCTGAGGACCATGCAAGACCTTGGTTCTGTCTAGTACTTATTTTTTTTTTTGGAAGTAGCTAGTTTCCCCATAGGTTTAAGTCCGAGTACCATGCAAGACCTTGGTTTTGTCTAGTACTTAGTTTTTTTTTTTGGAAGTAGCTAGTTTCCCCATAGGTTTGAGTCCGAGGACCATGCAAGACCTTGGTTTTGTCTAGTACTTAGTTTTTTTTTTTTGGAAGTAGCTAGTTTCCCCATAGGTTTGAATCCGTAGACCATGTAAGACCTTGGTTCTGTCTAGTACTTAGTTTTTTTTTGGAAGTAGCTAGTTTCCCCATAAGTTTGAGTCCGAGGACCATGCAAGACCTTGGTTCTGTCTAGTAATTAGTTTATTTATTTATTTATTTATTATAATATAAGACGCATAACCGCGACAGACTAAGAATTTGAATTGGAGAAGTGTTTTTATTAATAATAGTACCTCTTTAAGTTATTTACATTCCAAGGACGGGATACAGCTTTTTCATCTACGTCTTCTAAATAGTATGCACCTATTCCGGCTACCGAGGTAATCCAGAATGGCCCTTCCCAATTGGGTCCGAGCTTTCCTGAGGATGGGTCCTTGGCAGCGCCCACGACTTTCCTTAACACTAAATCTCCTAGTGCCAATGGCCTCAGCTTTACGTTGGCCTCGTAACCCTGCTTGAGCTTCTGGTGGTAATAGGCCAAGTGTATCATTACTCTTTCTCTTCTTTCCTCGATCAGATCTAGGCTCTCTCCCAGCAGCTCGTCATTGCCGCTTGGGGTGAAGGAGTTTATTCTCAGCGTCGGGAAGTTTGCCTCCAGGGGTATCATAGCTTCGGCCCCATAAGTCATGGCGAAGGGTGTCTCTCCTGTTGATTGTCGCGGTGTCATTCGGTAGGCCCATAAGTCATGTGGTAGCTCCTCTACCCATCTCCCCTTGGCGTCATCCAGTCTTTTCTTAAGCCCATTGAGGATGACTTTGTTGGAAGCTTCGGCTTGTCCCTGAGGATAAGCTGGGGTCGAGTATCTGTTTGCGATCCCTAGTTCGTAGTAGTATCTTCTGAAAGCCTTGCTATCGAATTGGAGCCCGTTGTTCGAGATAAGGGTTCGAGGAACCCCGAATCGTGTAACAATGTTCCTCCAGAAAAATCTTTTAGCATCTACGTCTCTGATGTTAGCCAGTGGCTCGGCTTCGACCCATTTGGTGAAGTAATCCGTGTCGACCAGCAGATATTTCTTATTTCCTGCTGCCTTGGGGAAGGGGCCTACAATATCTAGGCCCCACTGGGCGAATGGCCATGGGCTGGACAAAGGGTTGAGAACCCCTTCTGGCTGATGGATACTCGGGGCAAACCTCTGGCATTAGTCACATTTCTTAACATACTCCAGAGCTTTATTCTGCATTCTCGGCCACTAGTAGCCCTAGGTAAGGGCTCGGTGTGACAGGGATCTTCCTCTTGTGTGACTCCCATAGATCCCTTCGTGTAGCTCTTCTAGTAGTGACTCTGATGCCTCAAGGTGAACACACAGTAAATACGGCCCAGAGTAGGAGCGCTTGTACAACTTGTGATCCTCGGACAACCAGAATCGAGTTCGTATTTTTTCAGCCTCTAATTTCTCTTCAGGCAAGATGTCTTCTTTGAGGAACGTTACTATGGGGTCCATCCAGCCAGGGCCTACTCTGACCTCATGGGCATGGACCATGTTTTTGGCAACTTTGCTCGCTTTGCTCAGATGCTCGACGAGGATAATTCGAGGGAGCTTTCCTGCCGAGGAGGTGACAAGTGTGGCCAATGAATCTGCGTGGGTATTGCCACTTCTAGAGATGTGTGACAAGCTAAACAGGTCAAAACTTGGCCGCAGGCGTTTGACTTGGCTGAGGTACTCTTGCATCCTCACATCTCTGGCTTCCGTCTCTCCCTTCACCTGGTCCACTACTAGTCTCGAGTCCGAGAACATCTCTACTACTTTTCCTCCTATTTTTTGCACCATGGCCATCCCTTGTAACAAGGCTTCGTACTCGGCTTCGTTGTTCGTAGCTAAGAACCCCAATCTCATGGATTTCTTTATGGTAGCCCTCTCAGGAGAGATTAGGACTAGTCCCACCCCGGATCCTCTTTGATTTGCTGTGCTGTTAACATACACCTTCCAGCACCGTGGTGGTCAAGAAGAAAAACGAAAAGTGGCGAGTTTGTGTGGATTTTACAAACCTAAACAAAGCGTGCCCAAAGGACCTGTTCCCCATGCCTTGGATAGACCAGTTGGTGGACGCCACAGCAGGCCACCCTCAGATGAGCTTCTTGGACGTCTTTCAGGGCTACCATTAAATACCGCTGGCCCTAGAGGATCAGGAGAAGACAACTTTTGTGACGCCTACTGGGAACTATCACTACAAAGTAATGCCGTTTGGCCTAAAGAACGCAGGTTCCACCTATCAAAGGATGATGACTAGAATGTTCGAGCTGCAGTTAGGCAAGAACATTGAAATCTATGTTGATGATATAGTGGTAAAGAGCAAGGTGGTGTCCCGACACTTGGGAGACCTTGGTGGCATTTTTGATGTCTTGAGGAAGCACAAGTTGCGCTTGAATGCTTCCAAGTGCTCTTTTGGCGTGGGATCAGGCAAGTTTCTGGGCTACATGGTCACGCACAGGGGAATTGAGGTCAACCCTAACCAGATCAAAGCCATTAATGACCTAAAACCGCCGCGAAACGCCAAATAAGTCCAAAAGCTCACCGGGATGATCACCATTCTAAATTTATTCATATCCAGGTTGGCGGATAGATACAGACCATTCTACCTCCTGATCAACAAGTGGAAGGGATTTGAATGGTCCGAGGACTGTACTGCAGCTTTCTAGCAACTCAAGGAATATCTGTCGCGGCCACCCACCATTTCCAGTCTTGCGGCCGACGAAGTCCTATACGCATATATCGTTGTGGTCCCCCATGCCATGAGCTTGGTACTGATACGAGAGGACAGAGGCCTTCAAAGGCCGGTCTATTACGTGAGCAAATTGCTACATAAGGTTGAGATCAAATACTCCCCCCTAGAGAAGGCAATACTAGCCGTGGTCCATGCTTCGCGAAAGCTTCCCCACTATTTCCAAGCCCACACGGTAGTGGTTCTAACTCAGCTGCCCTTGAAATCCGTACTTCGGACTGCAGATTACACTGGAAGGATCGTCTTATGGAACACGATTCTGGGAGCTTTTGATATCAAGTATATGCCTCGAACCTCTATAAAGGGCTAGGTCCTGGCTGACCTGGTAGCCGAATTCGCCGAGCCGCCAGTAGAAATATTAACTGAACAACGCAGTGTGGAAGGAAAGTCGGTTGGCGTGGAGAAGCTGTCACCTTCGCATTAAATGTCCGCAGCTGACAGTCTAGCCGTATTAATGAAGAAATGACCCCTGAATAGTACCACCTTATTTGCTGTAACTCACAGCAAGTTGAGGAAGGTGGTGGATGGGACAGACACTCCAGTAGCGACCTGTATGATCAACAAATGGATGGCCAAGATCAATGAGAATGAGATATATAACGGAAAATGCCCTCCTGGAGTGAAAGGGAGAAAAAAGCAAAAGGAGAAAGAAGGAAGACGGTTGCAGTTCCTACCACCCTTGAAAGCTTTCGCTACTAAGCACCAAAGAATCGAGAAGAAGAAGAATCAGTCCTCGGACAAAGCCCGAGGATAAACTTTTACCCTTCCTCCATACGTTCGATCATCCCATCTCCTTATGATCATGTCCAGCTGTTGGAGCTTTCACTAAAGCCTAGTTCTTGAGCCCATTTTCTCTACCAAATTTATTATATCGAGCCCGTTGGGTTTGGGCTCATTTGCCTAACAGTAAAGAACCTCCCAAAAGTGGTCCCTACAACTACACTGGTTCCACTCCTTTCCTCACTTTTCATTCACATCTCACAAAGCTAAAGCCACTTGAAATGCTTTATTGTCAATCAACCTTATTAGCCATAACTTGATAAAAACAAAACAGAAAACAAAGGCATGTAGTTTAGTTTAGTATCTATTTTTGAACAACATAAGCAAAGGGCAGAGTTATAATTTTTAGCATTACAGACTTGAGTTGTCCATGGGGTTGCCAGTAGGCATTGGTTTTGGCTCTTTGATTTCAACAATTACTCCAGCAGCCATTAAGGGTCTGTTTGGATATAACTTATTTTGTTGAAAACTGAAAACTGAAAACACTGTAGCAAAATAATTTTTAAATGTGTGAATAGTGCCGTGGGACCCATTTTTAATGAAAAAGTTACTGAAAAGTGAAGTTTGTGGGCCTCGTGAATAGTACACAGGTGCACTGTACAAGGGAGAAAAGTCGTGCGGCTAAAAAAAGAAAAAGAAAAAAAAGAGGAAAACGCTGAAAGTTGCAAACGCAGACGCACAAACACACTATCCAAACCAAGCTTAAATCTTCATAATCTCCTGTGGCTGCATTATGTCCAAATTTAGGGTTGTCATTGGAAAGCACCTAAAAATAAAATAAAAAACTACACTTAGTAGAATACAACATAAAAAAAAGTGGTAGCATGACAATAACCATATCAATGGAACCTCATCAGATAAACTTTCAGCTCAGAAAATTACAACATGAAGAATTAAAAGAAAGTATATGAATATAATAACCATTACTTTTCCTGTCATTGCCCACTAACACATGTCCTGGTTTAGAGTTTATTGATTAAGCTTCTTTTAGGGGTTCTTCAGGTAGACCCCCTATGTACATAAAGCTCCCCTAAATCATTGATTGAAAGAAGATTGTTTCAGTGGGCTCGAATGTTTGATCACACTGATGCATGTTCTGTTTTAGAGTTTATTGATTAAGCTTCCTTTAGGGGTTCTTTACGTAGATATCCTTGGTACATAAAGCTCCCCTTTTATTAGTAAGAGTGCATGCATAATAAATGTACATATGTACGTATTCAAAACAATTAAATTGATGAGTACCTTCCTCTTCAGGTCCTTTAATCAGAATAGAATGTAGTCTAATTACTTGAGTGAAAGGTATATAAATCAAAAGCTGCTCATCGGTATCACTCTCTAGATTCAATCCATCATCTTCTCTGTAACCCTAATCCATAAAGAAACATACCAACTATTACCGTATTACCTTCCAACCACAGTGTTCAGCTACTAAGAAGAAATTCAAAAGGGAAAATAAACAAATAAAATTCCACAGACATAAGTTTATAGTCACCGAAGTGTAATGCAACTATGAGGCTCTCAAAAATTTTGCACTTGAAAGACTAGATAATAAAATGAACTTATTTAATTCTTTCCCATCAAATTTATAAGCAGCCATGCCAAAAGTAATAACATCTATCAGCAGTATTAATTTACAAATCAACGCCTCCCAAATTGTTTACCTTTTAAACTCATAATCTTCCATAGAAAGAGTAAAACATTTACTCAATTTCAATGATGTTAAGTAAATCAAGAATACCAATGTTTAAAAGAGAAGAAAAGAGTCTTAAACTCTAAATAATTACCTGTTTAAGAGCATTGGGAACAGAGTGGCTAGTGCTTTGGTTGAGGCATTCAACCCAAGACCAGTCTATGAAGTCCACTAAATCAACCTGTCATTACCAAAATTGCAATATCAGAATTTGCACTTTGAACCTAACCCAAATTGGTTACCTAAAAACTACAAAAATTTCAACTGGCTTTCCGTGCTCAAATACCCAGCTCTTAGATTCCAAGTTTTTCAAATCAGTTTCCCACTATTTCTAAGCAACTAAACAATTAAAAGGAAAACTAAGATCAAATACTCAATTCCATTGTGCCTTTCAGTTTGTTACAAAAACTATGGCTAAGCAAGGCGCATCCACCTCCAACTACAATACCTTCCTCAACAGCAGCCTGAAACTTGTTGAAATTGTAAACTGATAAGGATTTACCGCCAACATAAAACCTATTTGTGCAGGTGTACTTTACAATTGTAACAATATATTACCTTTCTTGCATTAAGAGCATCTTCGACTCTTAGTTTCTTTTCCTTGAGCTTTGTCTCAGTTTGTGCGCCAACCTTGTGTGAAGAAAGTCAGTGAATTCAGATTTTCACTCAACCAACAAAAAAAAAATCACACATCATAATTACAACCAGCTTTTAGGAATTTACCTGGATAACAGCAACTCCACCTGACAATCCATCATCTTCTATGATGGAAATTTACTTTAAAATGTTTATAATTGGAACAAAATTTTTACAGTTATTAAACTAAAAATTGTGATGAGAGAATTTAAGGTTGGCCTTTCATTTGGACTCACCTCAGATTTTGCTGACTACTTCTCTCCAAACTGTTTCAGGTGTTCTGATGGGAAAATATGGTCATTCTCTGCTCCCAATATAGCAATAGGAACTTTCACATCTAAAACAATGAACTTTAACATCTGAGACACTATGCAATCTGAATCAAATATTTAGCATGAGCGTGAGAAATGGGATACTTGCCATTGATTTGATCTTCTGTGCTCGGACCAGAATGTAAAATGACTGCAGTGTGAAGGTCAGTAGAACTTGCTAATTTCACTAATACCATCCTTGAAGATTTTGCAGAAAGCTAGATATGTTAGCAGATAGAGCACTTACGTTTATAATGCAAAAACCATTTTCAAAGATTTCAAGCATTAAGTCTCTTGTCAAAGTTGAATCGAAAGCAAACCACTTACCTCCCCAGCAAAAACCTGCAGCCCCAATGGCTGAAACCCCTTTACTTCTTAGAGCTGCAATCATAGCTTTGGCATCCTCATATCCATTATCCTAGAAGAAAAATTTGTTCAAATAAGTTCTAAGTGGTCAGGAACAGGAAGTTTTAATTCATACAAAACAAATGATAAATCATTCTATTTAAACTTAGGTCCCAAACAAAACAAGAATAAACATGTGGTAGTATGTCAATTTGGACATCAAAGGCAGACGGCCCCCAGATTGATTCTTGATTCTTGCACAATTTTTCATATGCCAATCCCAAAGATTGTAACTGAAAAGCAAGATACTAACCATGTTGTGAACTTTCAACCATGAGTTTGCATTGAAGTTAGGGTCCTTAGAATCAATAACCAGAACACCGTAGAAAAAATCAGGAACTACCACCAAGAATCCAGCTCCTGCAATTTTGTCCGCAAGTTTCCTTCACAGGGAGACAATGCATAATATTAATATTATATAATTGTGAATTAACTGAGAATTAAATGCATGAATGTCTAGTACTATCTAGAACAAGAATTGATTTAGCTGGTGATTAAAATGAGTGACTAGGAACAAAAATAGCACTAAGACATGGACCTACATACAGTTAGGTTCAATTCAAAAGCTTAGTAGAAGATCAAATATGATAAATCATGGAATGTGAAAAACATTAGCTTCCACCAATTCAAACCTTCGAGGACTGGATATCATTTCATTTGGCACATTAACATGTGAAGGAATACCAGGTGGGAAAAAGAATATAAAGAAGAAGAAAAGAACATAGGGAGATGCTAAGTATAGTGTTTCAGACTTGTGACCTGAACATCTTATATTGATGCTATGTAAAATCAATATTTAGAAACAAGTTCAGTTTACAAGCCCTTAAAATAATTAAAGGAAAACTACCCAAAAAACCCTTGTGATATTTGCCTCTAAAACACAGAGATGCCTGAGCTCTGAAATGTTACACATAACCCCCTATAGTTGTGTAAAATTTATGAGGTGATTATTACTAGTGTACAAAGTTTCCACTTTTGCGAAGTTTGTGAGAGGTGATTGGTAAGTAACCTTACCCCCAAAATTCAATGGCTATGTTTTACAGACAACTTACATGGAATTCTTTTATAATCTCCCCTCATAGATACTTGCCACTTTCATTTTTCTCATCCTTCTAAGAAATTATAATCTGAAAGTATAAAAACTCGTCTTCTTACACTTTCCTTGAAATCATTATTCTCGAAATATTCATCAGCCACATTCTCCACTCAAGCTTAGATCCTTTGTATGCTTAGCAATAAACTAGTACAGATCTTTTGCTAACTCATAGCATTCTTGGCTTTAAATTTTCAATACAACCATAGGCTTTGTGTTGACATGCTAAGTTAGTTGGTCCTTTCAACCAGTGGATGTTAAACCCAAATATAATGAGTAGTTCAATATAAATATGCTTGTAAACGAATTTTATGCAATAAATCTAACAAAATAACAATTGGCGATATAGATCCTATGCTGCTATCATCATATTCATAAAAAATAAAAAAAACAATCTGATGGAACAATATCCAAATGAAATAAAAATTAATAATCAAAGAAGAAAATTAATACCTTTCTTGGAGCAGTAAGGGTCCCATCAACATCAAACAAAGCAATTACACCAGGTTTCCTCACAACCATTGCACTCAAATGTTGTTGTTGTTGTTGTTGTTTTTATTTTTTATTTATTATTATTATTATTTTTTTTTTTTTTGCCACACCAAATCCAATTTTAGTTCCTTCAAAATTTTCTAGGAAAACAAGTCTCCATTTCCAATACCCAAAAAGAAAAAGGGAATCTTGATGGACTTGAAAATCAATTTGAAACTTATACTGAATTCCAAATCAAAATCTAGAAAAAACTAGAAAAAACCAAGCAATTGATTAGAATCTAGAAAAAACAAATAACCAAAATCAAAACTCCACCACAATAAATCAACACCCAACATCATCTAATCAAAGACTCACTTGCAGCTTCTTAATAGCTAAGCCATCCTTGTTAAAATGCAATTCTTTTGCCATGGCACAAATCTTGGGAGAGCGATTTCTTTGGGACATCACATTCTACCTCCTAGCAGAATGTCCCAACTGTATCATTCACCTAGTTCCAATAATGTACGTTAAAACCATATTGAAAAAATCTGTAGCTGTTAGATAAATAGCTTTTTGTGTTTTTATTTAATATATTTACCATGGCAAAAACAGAGAGGAACCTTAGTATCCATAATAAGGTATCATTTGAGTTACCTTATTATAATCTTACGCTATCTCGTATAATTTTGACCATGCGGAGGAGGAGGTCTTGCATGTCCTTCGTCAGATCCCTTGTGCCCAGCTTTGTGTCCATGTTTGTGCCCTCCTATCCCATAAGGAGGTGCCCTTGATATGCATTTCGATCGACCTTCTAGCTTTGCAGGTAACCCAACAACCTACTCAGCCTGAACATAAGGTGGGTCGATGCCCAAAGAAGGGCCAGTAGACGTACTGTGGGAGGGTGGCTCCTGCTGCATGTCAGGAAGGGTTGGATCAATATCCAGGTCAAAGGATGGACTGGGTGACAGCTCAGGAAATGACCGTGGAGTGGGTGGACGAATGTCAGACCCAGGACATGGATATGGGGTGGGTGGAGGGATGTTGGGGGTAGGAGATGGATGTGGGGTGGGTGAAGGGATGGTGGGGCTAGGGATGGATGTGGGGTGGATGGAGAGGGATCAGGGGTAGGGACAACCCGAGGGGTAGCAACAGGCAGACGAGAGTCACGTCTGGTAGGAGCTGTGCTCGTGCTTGGTCTCTCAGTAGTGCTTGGCCTCTGAGTAGCTGTTGCCGCAGGAGTAGCTGCCTCCTCATTCAAGGCCTCAGGGATAGGAGGTTGTACATGATCAATCTCCTGAATTGCCTTCAGCACATTAGTAATGTCCTTATATTCCTCTGTGTCCACTGGGTGACGCCTTAACAAACGAATGTATCCTTTAATTTGCACATGGAAAAACAATCATATTAGTAATGCAATACCAAATCAACAATGCCAATCAATAATAAAATAAATGTTGGTTTTGAATTGGTTTTGCTAGTAATAATTGGAAATTATAGGGAGACCAAGTGTTAACTTTGACTAAATTTAAATTATCTTTTATATTAAAGATGTAGCTAGCGGATAGAGTAGACAAAAATGCTAATTTGTCTAGTCAAATGAAAAGAAAATTAAAAATAATTAAAATGGAAAGAAGAATCTAATCAATTTTTTCATCCAAATACCAAATATATCATATACAAACGAGACTGTTGTTGTAATTCTGGCAATTCTTCAGTTTATTGTGTTGGACCTACATGCATCTCATATAAAGACAAGCCCCATTTTCAAAAATTGGTGCTGAATTTCAATTTGACCAGCCAAATCTGAAACATATACAAATAAATGTACACCATGTCATGCCCCTACGCATAAAACAAAAAACAAAAAACAAAAAAGGACATCCAGACTCCAAATCCAAATAAAAAATGCATGTATCTCAAGTATCGCTACATCACTCTTCCCAAGAAGCCCATATTACTAGCTAATATTGTCCTCTTATTCCTGCTTGACATTGCACTCTTATTATCAACAATGGAAAACATATCCGGAAAAGAGGCTCCTCCTCACATATTTTATTCCCAAAATAAGACCCGACTCACCTCAGTCACCTAAACAACTTTTTCTACATGTACATCCATTCCGAATGCATTCCAAAAACTAGTTGGTATTACAAATTAAAAGGGACAATTAAATGCCATACAACACCTAATTTTGAATCTCTTATTTGTATGAAATTTTTCAAAGGCATTTCCTTTCCATCAAGGATTACACACTTGTGTGAAAGTTCTCTACAACAATTTTCTTCCTTCAACACATAATCTCCAACCAAAATTATATTCCAATTGAGATCCAAGTTACCACAAATATCAATGAGATCCCTTCTCAACCAGATTTCCACTCCCCACAAAATAAAAATGACATGCAACTTAGATAGAAAAATATGGGACTAACAAATCTCGGAACCTAAAAATTCCAAAAGCCAACCTCCAACAAAAATAACTAAAAATCTTTAACAAATATTGTTAGAATTCATGTAAGGTGATAGACTCTAATCTGTCCTTAACAAATCGAGGTCCAAAAAGAATTACAATTAACCTACCTAGAATTGAATGGCTCCACCAAATACGGCCTTACCCACTCTTGAAAACTCCTCCACAAACATCAGTATGCCACTATCATACTACTTCACTCATTCATCAAATCAAGTCTTAAACAAGTGCTAGAAAAAATAGCTAGTTCTGAGACTGCAAAGTTTGAATAAAATGAAAGGGTGCAGCCATGAGTTCTAAGGCAAATATCTTAAGCAGAAATGTAGTAAAAACATGTCCATGTCCAAATACTAATCCATGTATAAGATGTATCACTATGTAGAAACAGTATTACATAGTTATTTAAATATTTATCATGTAAATGCAAGAGCATAATTCATCTAACAGATAATGATATAGGCTTTTCCTTAAACAAAGATGATATAGAATTATTATGTCCCAGCAAGTTGTACTTCAAAAAGTACAACCTAGATAAAAATAACTACTAATCAACTTCATACAAACACCTGGAAGGAAATCAGCATTGGGAAATGGCTTTCTACTATGCCAAATTCTAGGCAGTTGATCATAGCATTAAGGCCACAGATACCAAAACAAATTCAAATCCATCTTTTATCACAGCCATCAAATTCAACTGTATTTTAAGATCATTAAGATAATAAACTATTCAAATAAAGTTTGTTTTCATATTTAATTTGCTAATAAAGACTAGGGTTTTCTAAAAGTAGTATATTCATGCTTTTTTAAATGTTGAGGATGTTTTGATGTCTTGGTATCAGTATGCTTTGAGATTGCTTGGTATTAGTAGAAAATTTTAAAGGTTCGCAAAAACTCTAATTTAAATCCCATGAAAAGGGAATACTTATGTTAAAAGAGTTACATATATCAAATAAACACGCCTCTACATATTAGCCCACAGGTGATATGAAGTTTTTCGAGCATACTCTTTCCTAATTCCGAGACTTCAAGAATCTTTTATTATTTTTTTATTTATTAAAAAAAAGATGTCAATATAGAGGGAATTAGATAAAACTTGACAAAGGCACTTTTAATATAACATGTCTATGTCACATTTTTTAGTCAGCTGATGGGTGTGGTGAATCCCAAAGGAACTTGTTACGTTTTTTTTTTGGAAGATTGTTAGGTTCTAGATTTTTAAATCAACAAAGTTCTCTACAAGGAATCTTAAGTAGACAACAGCTTTAAGAGGGAGGTTTCATGCTAATTAAGAAGACATTGGACCACATATATCATTTTCTCTAAACAGTGGTTTCATGCTAAGAAATACGGTAAGATGTAGAAGACATGGATAAGTTACCATTAGAATAAATTTAGCGTCGGGGCGATTGATGAACCTTCGAGTTACCCTTTTGAATCAGTCGAAGTTCTCATGGTCTGGAAGCATATCACCAAGCATTGCTTCACAATGCCATTGAAGGCGATTACCCCACTCCATGATATGCCCAGCATGTTTCTAGGTCCAATCAACACCGACCTTCCCTCTCAAATCAATGTCATGAAGCACCGTATCAGTGTCAACATCACAAGGTGTTTGTTTTTAGACCCCTTAAAACACAATTTGATTAACCTAGTAAATTAGCCAAGTTATTACTTAATTCAAATTTTAGTTCTAGGTTAACATAATTATATAATCATATCAATGTAAAGTGCAGAATATAAAGAATACAAAGATATGATGACCCAGGAAACCACACCAGTAAAAACCTGGGGAGGATTTAACTTAGCTATCCTCAAAGTAAACCTGAATCCACTATGAAAGAATCGAAATTTTACAATAGCGACTTAGACCACTAACATCCTATTGCTACCCAGCAGTAGAAACTTACTGACATGACCACAGACTCCTTCTTTCTTGGATTCTCCAGTAAGTACAAGCACACCCATTTGTGTTTCTTTAAGCTCTTTAGTGCAACAACTGAATGATCATCAAGCTCTCAATGAAATCTCCTTCTTGATAATCCTAAGCATGTGTGAAGGCAACCACCTCTGGATCTCACAAGCGATTCACACACACAGCAAATAGAGCAACCTTAAAAATGTGGCTAAGGTTTTCCTTTTATACTTAAGACAAAACATAAAACCTTACACATCAAACAGGCTTAGGGCTGAGTTGGAAATTCTGCAGAAAAAACAATCTGCATGACTTTCAATCGATCGAGTCTAATTCTTCATCGATCGAGCCAAACAGAATTGCACACTCAATTCTGTAGTAACTCAATTCCAACTTTACATAAAAGACCAATACTTTGAGCAAGTCTAAACTAGACTAACATCTATTTTGATCATGGTTTGCCAACATTACAAAATAGAGTTCTCATACATTAATTCCTAATTACTTAGAACCTAACACAGGGAATTTCTTGGATCATTCGAAATTGATGAACGACATGATCCGGTGTATGTTTCTCTACTAGGTGGAAACATACAAGCGGCACCGTTGCCGTCCACACGACCCTTCCTACAACGCACCATGACAAAAGGTCCTCTAATTCAGCTTCATACGGTTGCCACACCACCTACAACAACCAAAAAACAAGTAGGCAACACATTAGGCAACAATGTTTATATTTCAAAGTTCACCAAACATATATCTTGTTCCTAAACATGTAAAACAAGGCATATTCATACCTAGCTTGACAACATTGAAGCTATTTGCTCGCGATACCTATCCTTGAAGATGTGGGCGGGCCTATTTTTTTTGTTTGGGACCCACAACCACCTACAATCAAGAACAAGGGATCAATATCTAATCATTAAGGTTCCCACTAAGATAATCATATGATTAAAACTATAATGTAATCAAGTAATGTGATAAAGTTGTAGTAATCATTAAGGTTGCATATAGACTCTCTAAGTTCCAGATCATGGTCATTACGGTTAACTATAACATGTTACTGGGGAGAGCTTGGTTAATGTACACAGTAATTTCAAATAAAGAATTATAACCTTAGCCCAGCCACTCGCTTTTCATCTAGTCATTACAAACGCGCATACTTTGTTATGCTGCATTTAGAGTATGTTTTCTAGTATGATAGTTAATCTAGTAAACTAAAGCTTGGTTAACTAAGTAGATTTTATATACTTATCAAATAAATAAAAAATAAAAAATAAAAAGAAGTAGCATATCTTAACCTAATCATATAATTTAGGAAATTTGACACAAAATTAGAGTACATTAACCTAATCATATATATTGAACTTCTGTTTACAATTGTTTAATATTGACTTAAATAATTCCTAGAAGCCTTTAAAATAAATAAATAAATAAAATAAAGTTACATGATAGTGGGCTTAGGTAATGATCACATAATGTATTGTTGGGGTTTATACCCTAAAATTCAATTTATTGGTATGTCATAAATAATTAAATTGTTTAATTATATGAGACTATATATAAATGAACTAAAGGGACATTATCGTAGTTCATGAGATGCATTGTATGTGATTTATGTGATTTAGGGCATGTTTGGTAGACTGTAATAGAGGTTGTAATATAATAGTTATTCCTATGGTTTAGTTATTCATTAGTTTGGTTAAGTTTTTATTACAAGTAATAATCATTACATATGAATAGCTATTCTTCAAAATGAGGAATAATTATTCCTCTTTAAAAGGTTGTATTAGCTATTCCTTAGTAAGTGTAATAATTTCAAAACTTAATATATTTCCAAATAAATAAACTTTCCATATACATCTAACAATTATAAAAATAAAAAATAGTAAAAAAAATACATATTTCTCTTAAATTTAAAATTAACAATTTTTAAGGAGATATAATTATATGAGTAAAAAATTTCCTAAAATAAATGTTAAGTTTCATTCTAATGTTCTAACTCACAACCAAACTAATGAATACGTTTAGTTATTACATTACAACACATTTTATTCCTAGTAATAAATATTACAATTCATGTTGTAATATTTATTCAGTATACCAAACGTACTCTTAGTCACAGAAGATATAAATCACAAATTCCTTGTAAACTCAAAACATAGTTCGTAATCAGTGATGAAATTGGGCGTTTCATCTGCAAAGACTATAACATATTAACTAAGATGATTTGTCTTGATCATGGAAGTGAAGACTTCTAGTGGGTATGTTGATATGTTTTAAGAGTTAAGACATATTAAACTAGATCGCTGTGAGATTTATTATTCTCCTAACGACTTTCAAATGAATAATAAATCTCACGACTTCTATTTACATGAACTCTTAATCCCGAGAGAATAATGGACTTGATCATGAGGTGTAGGTTGCTTTGATATATCAAGAGTGAGATCTAAAGTCACGATCAAAACCTCAGTATGTTGGGCGGTCACATTTAGTGTTGATAGAACATATATTCTCAAGATGGAATTCATAGTCTCTTAATGGAGATATAAAATATTGCCTTGACATAAGTTTAATTGGTTTGGTTATTCAGAGAGTTAGACCTAACCACTTTGGTAAGGAATTACTAAAGTATATATTATGAAATTGGATTTTATAAATATATGATGAATAACTTAAAGGATTAAACTAGGTACTCAAGAATTAAGATGTAGTAATTTTCAAAGTAACAGTCTACATTCATGACTTTATATTACTACAAATATTTTATGAAAGGGTTGCATGTACAATAAAGTCTTGGGATATAATTTATAGATAAGGCCTAGAGTGCAACTATATTTATATAGTGGTATTAAATATAGTTAATGGTAACTTTGAATTTGTCAAGAGTTGACAGAAAAATTCAAGACCCATTGGAGCTAGTGTCTTATTGGTCCATTTTGGCCCCACTACAAGCCACACAATAAAGCCCAATTAGAAAGGCCTAATAAGCCAGCCCAATTAGATAATCAATTAGTTATAAAGGGAGAAACATACAAAATTTTATTTTAAGAAAAAGAGACATCATTGTGAAATGGTGTGTATGTGTGAGTGAAGCCACTCAATTATTCTCCCTTGGAAACTGATTGAGAGACCACACTTTTTAGGCGTAAAGTGGAATTGGAGTGAAGATTAAAAGTGTTCCCAAGAACTTATAATCTTTTGTTTTGAATTTCACTACACCAAGGTACGCTATCTTGTTCTTAAATTCTGAAATTTACATAGTGCATGTTATCAATCATGAATGAAATAGATCCATGTTTGTTGCTTCCGCTGTATGTTTTGTATGAGACACAAAACCAGATTATCCAACATGTATATGACATGTATGAGGTAGAGACTTACTTCAGGGACAGTGGACCACGCATTGGAGGAACAAAAGCACCCACTGGCAGGCCACGCTCAACTGTCGGGTACAAATATGGGAACCTGGCCCATGCCGAATACTGGATCAACAACAAACACCCACCAATCTAACTAGATGTCTTATCGCTTGCCCTGCATAACTCTCTGTACAACCATGCAAGGCAAGCACTTCCCCAACTGTACCTTCATGGCTTGCGAAGGTCTTCCAACTGCTGCACCCACATTAGACACCTTATCGCCGGATTTGTCCATGAAGATTGTGTCCCCCAGTAGCACTAGGATGTAGCATCGTGCGTACTTATGCAGCTAATCCTCTTCAGCATTAGGCAGCAATGGACCGGCAGCTTGCTCCAAAAGCCGTTTGATGACAATCCTCTGGCCAGTAAGTTACTTTGTCTCACCATTTATAGGTTTAAAGCCAAGGAAGTCCCGGCACACCTCCTGCCAATCTTCTTGCATGCTCCCCGTTATAGCCTCGCCATCAATAGGAAGCCTGAGAAGAACCTCCACGTCCTACAATGCGATGGTGACCTCACTATGTGGCATGCGGAAGGTGTGAGTCTTAGGCCGCCATTGCTCCACTAAGGCTGTTATCAAGCCATGGTCAATCTCTCTACCCGGGGTCCTGAGCTGTCCTTCCAAACCAAGTGCCTTGATGATATCAACAACTCAGTCGTTCGCCATTGGCTCTAGATTGCCTTAATGATATCAACAACTCAGTCGTTCGCCATTGGCTCTAGATTGGAGAACTCTTCACTGCGGCTATAGCAGGTGAGAGACCCCAAATCCTGCATAGAACATAACCATGGATTAATATATGATAGCAGGTGCGTGTACATTGTATGAATTAATTGGGGTACCATAAGAAGGATACAATTCAGAACAACACAGATGGTTTCAGTGTTGTGTTTTACCTGGCCATTCCAAATAGCTTCGGACTGATGGTCAACCTGCTGTGTCAACACTAACTCATCAATGGGTCTAGGCTGTGCATGGTCAATCTGTCCAGCATTTGCAGCAGCCATACTGCACAAGAATGATAAGTAGTTAGTTTGAGAAATGAACACACAATATGCTTATGGAACTAGGTATGAGTTAACTAAAAATTCATACATATTGTTTAATCTACACTGAGAACTAATAAACTAAAAATCAACTACATATCATTAACAACACGTGTCCAAATAAAAACCAACAAAAAGAGCAATAATGACTAATATGCAAAGTAACATAGACCATCCATAGCAAATTCATAAATAGCTAAAATAAAAGGTAAGTACATGAAAATAAACTATTTGCTACTGAAAGAAATAAAATTCAGGAAAAATATCACATAAGTAGAAGTTTACTAATTAATAAATAGACTCAAGAGGGTTTCTAGGTAGTTATTCTTCAGAACATGATAAAGTTCCACAGAATTTTCAGGTCCATCCTCTTAACTGGAATACACAAAATAACCTTACACTACAAGCATCACTCTACTAAAAATTTAATGAATATCATGATAGTCTTGAATGTCATAACACTAAGAAAGATAACAAGTAACTAACAAACAGAAGGTGTAGATCATGAACTCATTATCCACACAAAGTCAGAAACAAAAACCCAATACAAGACTAAGTGTTACCTCAGACTTGAGTCACCTTTCATCCTTTTTCAAGTGACCCCCTTTGTTAATGAATCATGGTGGAATATAATCCATTTTTTATTAGTGTTCTTTTACTCATTATTATTATTATTTCATAGTCTGCTTTGAATTTGATATATTATGACTTAACAAGTGGACTCCCTAATCAAAACAAATTAATCATGTTCATCTTTATATCCTTGTACTAGAATTTCTGAGACCTACTTAGGACTAGGAATTGGAGTGTTTTATTAATCTTTTTAAGTAGCAGTATTCCACATGGATTAAGTTGGGCAGGAAATACCGGGTGTGTTGGAAATAGACTAAAAATGGATGCTTTAGTGTTTGTTCATACTTCATACTATGAGGCTTTAAGAGGGCAAAGGCTCCTCCAAGGGCAGCTGTCTTTGTATGGATGAATTTTTTGGGGAAGATACAATTGATTACCTAATTAGATGAGGTATGTCTATTGTGAATCATTGTATCATGTGCAAACATGGTGGGGGACATTGTTGAGCACCTACTACTGCATTGGTATATAGCACAGGAATTATCGACTTCTATTTTTGTTGTGTTTAGCATTAGATGGGTGATGCTCGAAGCAGTGAGAGGGGTGCTTTAGTGTTGGTGCCAAGGATCTATTTCTCTTAAAATAGAGTATGGAATGTTGTTCCTTCATGTTTGATGTGGGGGAGATGGAGGGAGAGGAATAGGAGAATCTTTGAAGGACAAGAGATAAGTGTTGAGAGGGTGAAATCCAAGTTTATTTTTGTTGGATCAGAGTAGGCCTTCAAACATATGTGATTTTTTAGACTCATTGTATTCTTGATTTGATAGGAGAACTCAAAGCTATACAGCTGGTATACTTTGAATTGTTCCTTTTGTATCCAATGTAATATTTTTCTTCATAAAGTTAAATTTACTTATTGAAAACTATGCTAGGCCCCTTCAGATGCCTATATGCACATAGAGGATAAATCCCATTCTAGGAGATCCCTTTTTCTGGTTTGGAATTTGTTTGTGATTTAATTATTAATTAAAAATGATTTTGTTATGAATGATTTTGTTATGTGTAATTGTGGAGCTTTTGTAGATGATATTTTTGGTGTTGGTTTAAGCTCCAGGACTCTAGTGTTTCTTGAACAGGATGTCTTTTATAGACTCCTTATGATGGCACTTATCGATATGGGGTTCATATTCTAATGGAAATTTATGTTGACTTTAGGTGGTTGATGAAACTCAAGGTGATTCTAAAGATGATAAACCTGTGAAGTGGGTTTCTTATTGGAAACCAAATATTACAATCAATTTAGTAAATGATTTTACATGGTATGGTTTCTATGAGTGTCAGTTCTGTAATCGATTTTGCATGTTGTAGAAAGATTATTGATTTTATACTGATTGTAAAATTCCTACCACTGCAATTAAACTTTGAATATCTTAAGGGATTGCAATAACGACCCCCCCCCCCCCCTCAAAAAAAAATTCAAAAAGTGTTTATGGATTTGCTTTCCCACACATTCTCAACAACCAAAGAGAACATCCATTCTTCCATTAAAGACAAATAACAATCAACAATCAGAATCATAAAGCATGAAACCCTAACCCTTCATTCATCCACCTAAAAAGAAAAATACAAATAAAAATCAAAGTTTGACTGCTATTTCTCAAATCTCTTCATTTCCTCATATTAAAATTCACAAACCAAGACAACCTCAGTACAAAAATGGAAAGAAATAATATCCATTTTCTTTTCTACATTTTTTTAGTGAACCAGACACAAAATAATGCTGCACAAACAAGTTTTAATAGAACCAACTAAACATGAATGATGTTTTAGTGTACACCCCAATTCTCGAAATGTCAAAAATTTGTCCTCCTTCCCACAATTTCTCAGCAACTAAATTGTCTTCTACTCAAAGAAAAACAACAAGAAATCATCATAATCAAAACGCATAAAAGTAAGACTTAGGTGTAGCATATTAGGCTCCTAATTAAATTCAAACACATAACTGCATTGGATTTATTTTTTCTTAGAAAAGATAACACTTTTTGTGCTTCAATGGTCAATGCAACCACGCATTTAAATTTAATTCGTAAACTTAATTTACTGCACCCAAATAGCTGTATTTAAGTTTCGGCCAACGCATAAAACTCAAACAGAGAGTAATACACAAAACAATATGCTATTTCTAAAAATTTCTCAGTTTCCTCATTTTAAATTTTCTTAACCACACCAATACCATTATAAAATGGAAAACTTTCTTGTCATTTCCTAGTCTTTTCCTGCATTTTCTAAGGAACCAATCAGAGAGTAACACACCAAAAAAAGTTCTAAAATAGTATAGTCAATAATCAAAACAATCATAATTAGTGAACAAAATCCCTAAACCTCTGCTTATCCATCTAAATAGCAAGAAACAACAACAACAACAAAAACAAAAAATCAAATCAAATCAAGTTCTGACTACTATTCCTCAAGCCTCTTAGTTTCCTCATGTTAAATTTTCTCAAACACGACAATCTCAGCATAAAATGGAAAATTTTTCTCGCATTTTCTTGGGAACCAAACAGAGTAACACACGAAACAAGTTCTAAAATAGTACAGTCAACAATCAAATCAATCATAATTTTAGAACAAAAACCACAAACCCACATGAAAAGATCACACAAAAAGAAAAACAACCGAAAATGTACTTCAAAAGTGGGTTTAGGAGAAGAAAATCACACTTGAGAGAACTGGAGAAGGTGCTTGAGAGTGGAGACTGAGTGAGAGTGGAGAGGGTGAGTGATGAGTGAGAGTGGAGAGGGTAAGTGAGAGAGGCATGACAATGGAGAGGGTTTGTATGAGAGTGAGAGGGTGAGTGATGAGTGAGAATGGAGAGGGTGAGTGAGAGAGGCGTGAGTCTGTGTGAGAGTGAAAGGGAGAGAGGCGTGTGAGTGGAGAGGCATTAGAGACTTGGTTTACTTTTAAAAAGCCCTATATGAAATCAAGTCTCAGAGACTCGGTTTCTAGGTGGCTTCCACGTGGGTGGCTTCCACATGGATGAACCATGTCACATACAAATCGATGCTTAAAGGGTTGAAATATAACTTGAGTCTCTAATACTCGAGTTCCAGGTGGATGCCACGGGGAAAAACACCAACTCAGACACAACTTAGAACATAGAAACTGAGTCTTTGAAGCTCGATTTATAAGCCCTAAATCGAGTCTTTTAAACTCAAGATGTTAGTAAAAAAATATAGTTTTGAGACAGGGCCTACTAACTATATAGTTGGGCAATTGGAGTTAATTACCAATTTTGGCCGCACACCGGCCTCAAAGGATGAACAAGTAAGGGTAAAAATGGAATAAAAGTATGAAACCAAAGCAAATGGAAAAGGATAGGGGTACAAAGAAAAAACATAAATAGAGGATGAAGGCGAAGAGATAAGGTTCACTCTCATTAGTTTAAGAATGAGGCTCTGCTCTCAGAGAGGCCGCAGCATTTTGAGGGTGGTTACCTTTCTCTGAATGTTGCCGGAGCTGATGATTATCTTATCTAGCCTTTGTTATGAAACCGCCTTCCTCTCACATACACACACACAAACAAACATATATACATATACATACATATATATATATATATATATATATATATATATATATCTTTACTCTCTCTCTCTCTCTCTCTCTCTCTCTCTTTCTCTGATCTCTGTCTCTCTCTCTATCTCTTTCATTATAAGGCGGTGATGATTTTTTCAACTTGATAACTAGACGAGGGAAAAAAAAAGGGGACCCGTTTCTTGGCGGGGCGACTTTGAGTTCAAGCTACTGTGGGAAAATGACTTTTATGACCTTTTCCCACAGAGCTTGTCTCTTTGTTGCGAGGTTTTTTTTTTTTTTTTTTTTTTTTTTTTTTTTTTTTTTTCAAAATAACCAAATTCCTCAAACAATTTCATTAGTTAGTAAGGTTTTGAAACTATTTAGGAATCTAACAAATCGAGTTTGTTAGGCTCGATTTTGCTCTTTGAAATTGAGTCTATTAGACTCGTTTTCTATCATTGAAATCGAGTCTGTAGAAATTGATTTCCTTTAAATTGAATTGGAGCCTTACAGACTCGATTTTAGTACTCTCTCAGCAAGAACAACTCTTCTTCTCCAACAGTCAAAAACTCTTCTTCTCCAACAAATCCAAGCAAACCCAGAGAGACCCAAATCAACAAACCCACCTGATCAATGTCGTGATTGCGGCTCGGATGTTGACTCGGAACTTAGAGTCGGACTCAGCGGGCATTGGCGGTATTGTGTTCGGAACGGCATGGTGGTTCATCTACGCTAGTGTGGTGCTTTGTTGTTTTTCTTGTCTTGTTTGGGTCTTTGGATTTTGTAGCCTTACAGGGAGATTTGGGAATCTCTATGTTTTTCCTTTAATTCGTTTGATCTTCATCAAAAACAACAAACCCATGCCCTCCATCTCATTTGATCTTCATTGTTTTTCTTGTCTTGGTCTTTGGATTTCGTAGCCTTGCAGGGAGATTTTGGAAGTTCTTATGCTATGGAACTCCAGTGTTTCACTCTCGAGTATGAGACTCTCAATTTCCAACTAAACCTTGACTCTAGCTTGCTCGATTTCATAGAGCAAAATCGAGTTTAACATACTCGATTTGTTAGATTGCTAAATAGTTTCAAAACCTTACTATCTAATGTTTGAAGGATTTGGTTATTTTGAAAAAAAAAAAAAAACCTTGTTGCAGCCATGGTGGTGTGCCTTTTTTTTTTTCCTGAGAAAAGGCGAATCTGAGCCTCCCTCCCTTCCCCCCTCCACCCATTTGGATTTTTCTTAAAAATAGATTTAGTTTTTTTTTTTTTGGCTGATCTCGTATTTTTCTTTTATGGGTTTTTTTAACTAATTAGGATATGTTTGTTTTAGCTTCAATTCAATAGTATTTTTTGTTTTTGTTTTTTTGTTGTGGAAAATGAATTCAATGGTATTGAAGTCTTTGAAGTCTTTACCGTTTTAGGAATTAGGCTGATTCGAAGTCCAAACACGCTCTTAAAATGGATCTGATGTGTACATACTGACTTATCTGATGAAAACAAAATTGCTGGAGAAATAGGATTTAATTGTACACTATTTGTGTTTTATTGGGTAATGCAACAAGGGGATGAATACAATTGAAAAACCTAATGAGCTGTACCTGAGTTGGATACAATTATATTCACTTAAATGTAAGTTGATATACCAGAAAACTTGGAGATTACAACATTTTTAGTGAACTTTTAGAAGGACTAGTAGACATTGATTTCTCAGGAGTAGAATTTACCTAGTCAAATGCCAAGAGATTTATAGCTTAATTGGGTTGAAATTCCTCCTCCCCATTTCCAAATTATAATAAGAAATAAAATTATGGGTTGCTCATATAAAAGACAGATTAGGTGTGTGGAATGAGGCTGCATTTTGCAACATTCAAACTAGGAGAATTGTCATGGCGAATGTCTGTTACTTTGCTGCATGCAATGAGGAGAAAGGGTAAAGTAGTTGAGATGGCTTTGAAGGTAGATGCAGAGAAGGCATAATAAGATAAGGGATGGAGCTTTCTAAGAGATGTAATGGCTTTCAAATCCAAATGGATGCATCAATGCATGTCTCTTTCTTTTTTAATTTTAATGTAATGAAATTGTAGACAAAAGCTACTGGTTTTTGTTGTTGTAAGATGTGCCTCCTTATCTATTATTATTGCCAAATGCTATAAACGCTGAAAATTTTAGAGGTAAGAGAGAAGCTATCAAATTGTAAAGATTTGGATAAGATAGAAGTAATAAAATCTGATTCTTAGTGATAGAATTCGTTTGTAATTCAAATTTCATCTTCTCATATTAATTCAAATGTTATAAATACTACCTTACCCTGTGACAATCTTGAAGTTCAATTTTTATTCTAGTAGTATATTCTAACCATCATAGACCAACAAAATCAGTGAAGCAGAGAGTTCACCTTGGAGGTGACAAATATAAGCATCCAAAGATAGCTGGGGATGAAGAAGAGCAGAGAGCTCCAGTTAACGGAGCTGTACCATGACTTTTGGTATGGATCATGGTGATTTTATTAGAATTTCCAGTCATAATTTGAACTTCTGTAATTGAACAGTGATAGTTTAATTATCTTGATTGATATGTAGGTGGAGATAAAGATTCTAAAGAACAAAGATGAAGAAAGTAGACAAGATCACCATTGAGCAATTGCACACAATTGCTACTCTGAAAAGCCGGCAGATTTAAATTGCACAAGTATAGAATTAGCAATGAGAGTTATAGCAGGGATGACAGCTAACATGGGAATTGAAATTGACCCTCCAGTTCTTGAACCCAAAATGAAGGAACTTGTGTAGATCCCTCTGTTTTATATATATATTGGGGATGACAGATGATGATTGCTTCACGGTTGCCCTTCCCTAATAAAATTTCGACTGAAATTAACATGGAATAGGCCAACACTTTGAATCTCTTTTAAACATTTTCCTGAAGTCTAATTAGTGATCTCATATTAAGGTTACTTAGTTGCTGGTGGTCTGTGTTTGTGTCTGATTGTGTTTGTTAAGGCCTGAGTTTGACTTGATCTGATTGTTTTTCATCTTGAAGTTTCACAATATATCAGGAAATATTGGTACAAAAGAAAGAATAGAACCATGGATTTAGAGGGAGCTGCAAGCTATCCTTCGGGACCTAGATTCATCTGTTATTGCTCATGTAGCCCCCCTCACATTTCATTGCAAACCTTGAAAAAATGATCAATTTCCATTTTGATTCCATTGCTCTTTTGTGCCCTCTCTTACATGACAGAACCAGTATGTTTTGGCATGTGTTAAGGTACAAAATCTGGATACAATTGATAGCCTGCCTTAGAAGTTACACTAATTTAGACAACCTTGGAAAACATTGTGTTTGGGGAATATATGGAGAATTTTTTGGCTACACATTGCAAATCTTTGAATTCTTTTAGTTGGGAAAGAACTTTTGACTTCCTTAATGAGAAATTTAGTTGAACACTGTGTTGGCATCTTTGCAAATCTGTGCAGCGTTAGTTGAAAGTTGAAACTTAAAAGAGCTAGCAGTCTTAAGTATGGATTATGGAATCTAATGAAAAACAAGAAGTCCATCTTTTGGTATGTAATATTCAAATTGCATCTATGAGCAATGATCTACATTAGCACACTAGCACACTAGCAGTGTAGCGCTCCACTTAACACTAATTGAAGTTAATTAAATTCCAATATTTCATTCTTTTAGTTATTTTATAATAATCTTTTCCTTTATACTGTATAGAAATGGAGTGACAACATTGTCTTATCATATTGTCGTCTATTGTGACTTTTTTTAATTATAAAAATTTCCATTAAACATTGAGACATAAGATATGATTGTTAAATATGAGCAGCTGAGTTGAGTATGGAAAGACTTATGAGTTCAACTTGGTTCTCATTCACCTTTGTCTCTATTGTTCCTGGATGTGTATGGTCCGAAAAGCACGGACACGGCATTTGGACTGTTGTGTCCATGTACGAACACATACGGGACACTGAAAATGCATTGTACACGGACATGGTAAATGTGTTGGACACAAATACCTTTTTCTTTTAATGAACAACACAGTGGGGACATGGTTGGGAAACGGCTTGTACCCAAAAAAAAAGGAAAAGAAAAGAAGAAGAAGCTGAAACGCACTACCTGTCACGTCGATCTCTTCTTCTTCTTCTTCTTCTTCTTCTTTATTTCTCTTTTACAGTTCCCCCCTTTTTCCATTTTTTCTTGTTTTGTCTGTGTGTCTTTTTATTGTTGTGTCACACGTGAAGAGCTCTTTCATCTCCAGTCATCCACATGAATAAAAGATGTGTAAACCAGATAGTTAACTTTTCACAATTTTTTTTCATTATCTAGGTAGACATGTATGTATTATTAGTGACTTGGCTTTAATATGCTTCTAAAAGAATTTTTAACAATTATTTAAAAACAAATAATATTTTTTGCTATAAAACAAATTTTATAAGTTTTGAAAATTTTAATTAATTAACATACATATTCCTGCCCCACTAGTGTCATAACTTTTCAAAAATTGCCTTATCGCTGTATTGTATCCGTGCTCGTATTTGTGTCTATACTTCCTAGATCATGATGGAAATTCAATAGGGCGGGGCAGGGCGGGGCGGGGCCGAAGGATGGGATCTTCGTCCCCGCCCCGCATGGATTTTTCTTGCCCCATCCCCGCCCCACCCCGCATGACGGGAAAAATTTCTTGCCCCATCCCCGCCCCTTAAGACCCCGCGAAGCCCCGCCCTACATCGTAAAACTTTATTTCTTGTTAATTTTCCCTACAACTATTACCATTTTTGCAAATAAAATGACATATTTCAATAATAAAAATATAATTAAAATTATAAATAAATTTATCCTATCAAATCAAACTAATTTTTAGCAAAAACTAAATAATATTATCTAAATGTTTAACAAGACAATACCACGGAGCGGGGATGGGGTGGGGTGGGTCTGTTGAGGGCCATTTGTGGAAAGCCCAATGGAAAGAAAAGCCCAATGATAAAGGGCCACAGCAAATTGACTATGAATAGTTAAAAAAGACCATTAGGCCCAAGCGGCAGGAATAATGAGTCACTAGCCCAACAATGTATATTTGGGCCTTGAAAAGGTAAACGGGCTCAAGGAAGCCAGGAAAGAAAGAAATAGCATCCCATGGGCAGAATATGAGTTAGAAAAGTGAGAAAGAGTCGCTGCAGGCCCAAGGTAATGTAAACTAAGAAAGTAAGGGATTTATGGCAGGCCCATAAAACCCAAAGATAAGGATAAGGTTATTGGACCGGGGAAGCCCAATGAAGTTAGTAAACAAAGCCCATGGGAGTGTGGAATTAGCAAACGGGCCGAGGAAGCCCAAGAGAATTAGCAAATGGGCCGTGGATGCCCAAAAGAAGAAAACAAAGGGACATAGGAGCCCATGAATAAAAGGAAACAAAACAGTGCCTATGGTAGGCCACTGAGAAAGGGAATAAAACGGCTGGCCCAAAAAGGGGCCTAGCAGGATTGAGTCATTACAGCAGGAACTATAAGCCAACACGGCAGGCAGCAAAGAAAAACAAAAGGTAGGCACAAGAAATATAAAGCCCATCATCATACGAAGCCCAGTTTCTAATTGAAGCAAAGAACCAAAAGAAAGCCCACATAAAAGGCCAGAAAACGCAGAAGGAAAGTCTCCAGGTCACGGCAGACACATGAGCAGCAGGCAGCCTCTTGGACAAATTTAAGAGGGAAGCACGCGCAAGGCCCAGGCGCCACCAGCCTGTACCCAGCCAATACAGGACATGGTGGGGCCATGGGCCAGAGGTAAGAGGTAAATGGGGTGTGGTTTGGTGGTGGGGAGAGGGGAAAGGATCTATTTTCGGCCCCTGCTCAAGCCTCTTTTGGGAGGTACGTCCTGATGGGATGATAGACCACCTAAAAGAGGCAATTTGAGAGGGAACCGTTGAGTGCATGCTCTGAGTATGAGGAGAGAGGAAATTAACATTGTGGCAGGAAAGGCCGCGGCACGCAGGGACAAAATGAGTCCGCGGTGCACAGAATGGACAAAATGGATCCGCCTCTGTCTGGCAGGGGTTTTGTACGATTGGCAGACTTACCCAGACCAGACAAAGGCGGTTAAGGGGCAAAACAGTAAAACACTAGTCACGGCAGGCACTATAAAGAGGCCCTTGCCGTGCCCTGTGTTGGGGATCGAAAAACAGGGGATTTTTCACAACGTAGAAGGAAAAGCAGAGTAAGAGGAAAAGAAAAAAGATTAGAACGAAAACAGAGAGAAAAGGAAAGAAAACTAAGAAAGAAAGGAGAGAGTTAGTTTGAAAGAGCATGCACCAATAGGTCGGCTTCCCTCTCTCCCCCTTCAAAAATCCCACCTTTCTCCCAAAGAATGCAAAACGAGAACTTTCCCAGTGGGACTATAACCATTCAGGGCCGACTCCCTCAAAGCCATTAATATTTTGCCTATTCAAATTAATCAATGTTACTCTCTTTATTTTTCTTAATGACTGGTATCATTGTAACGATAATCATGTTTTACTAACAAGAGATTCCTAGCAATCTGTTCGAATAGATAGAATACTCTGTTTTTTGTCATTATTATCTGTCTGCCATAACTTGTCTGTACAGGCTAGCCTGCCATAACTTCTGCAACAGTCTAGCCTGTCATAGCTTGTCTGCTACGATTCTGCTTGCCAGAAGAACTTGCTCCTAGCAGGCGTGGTATAAGTTTGTGCACAAACCGGCCCAAGTTGAGTTGCAATTGGGCCGGCCCCAGCTCCCTTACTCAGAAACACTAGGGCCCATCACCGCAGGAGGCAGCCCAGCCCGCTACCGCAAGAGGCAGCCCAATCCTACTCAGAAAAGGCCCCCACAGGGTCTAAAAAGTGTAAACCCATCCCAGCCCCACCACCTTTGCGGGGCGGGGAAAACCCGCACGGGGCGAAGCGAGGAGGGGCGGGTCAAGCGGGGCGGGGTAAAATTGCCATCCCTAGGAAATTGTAGCTATTGGTCATTTCTAAAATTGTAACTTAGCTTGATTACTGGAAGAAAAACCAAATTTGGAGTTGACTTTGCTAAAGTGCCTCCATTCTCTCAAATGAATTCTGATTGCATGTTTCAATTATAATTATTTATATCGTGTAGCTCTACTCAATTTAGACAATTATATATTACTTTTGCTCATTTTTTTTCTTTTGTTTTTTCTCTCTTGGTTTGGTTGCTAGGAAATTGTGCGGAAAAAGGAGAGGGATAGAATTGGGCTGACAGAAAATTGTGAGATAGAAGAAAGAGAAGATTTTGATTTTAGTATTTAAGGTTAATCAATATTTGAGTCATTCATTTTTGTAAATCTACACACAATTTGGTAAAATCCAATTACTAGATCATTAGATAGCTTATGTTAATTACTTTTAGTACAATTTGTTTTCAGCTTAACAACCTTAATATTTTTTTTAAATATTATTTTCAGTTTCGTTGGCACAATAGTGTGCCAAACAACATAAATTTAAGCTTCCCATCCCTATTTCCACTTTAGCCTTATGGTCGAGAATTCTATGCAAGGTACCCCATTAAACTGACTTTACTCAAATCTTCCCACGGATGCTTTAGATAATGATGTATCCCAAAATTATATATATATATATATATATATATTTATATATATTGTTGATGCTCATCTTGGAAGCTCAGTGGCAGGAAGAAGACCAACAATATGGGTAGAGAAGAGTTAGTGGATTGATAGAAAAACCATTAAACCCGAATGATAGAAATAATGGACCATAAGCCCATAAAGTAAATAAATGGGTCTTGAGGAAAGTAAACGGGTCTAAAGGAGCCCAGAGAGAGAAGTAGTAAACCCATGGGCGTTATGTGATGTAGAAAAGTAAGAATGGACCACAACAAACTCGAAGTAATGAAGTAAGAAAGTAAGAGGTTGATGAAAAGCTCATGAGCCCCAAGGATGAAGGATAAGGCAATTAGGTCAGGAAAGTCTAAAAGAGTTAGTAAAAGCCCATGAGAATGCAAAATTAGGAAATAAGCCAAGGATGCCCAAAGAAAGCAAATGGGTCAAGGATGCCCAAGAAGAAAGCAAATGGGTCAAAGGAGCCCACAAGCAATATAATGGGTCAAGAAAGCCCAAAGTAACATGAGTATAAATCCAATGAAAAAGGTCCAGTAAGCATGGGTCAAATAACATTACAACAGGAATGGCAGAGTGGTACGGTAGGAATGGTAGCAAGACTACGAAAGGAGTAAAAGAGTAGGCTGAAAGAAAAAAGCCCACAATCAAGCAAAGCCCAGCCCCTAAAGGGAGCAGGCCATAAAGAATGGGAAATCAAAAAATAGTTCATGCCATAAGAGGTCAAGAATGAACAGTAGAATGCATAGACGAGCTTCTAGACCATGCAAACGCATGAGCAGCGGACAAGCTTTCGACGTACATAGAAGTGGAGCACGCGCAAAGCCCAGACACTACCAGTCTGTACCCAACCAATACAAAAATGGTGGGTCATGGGTCAGAGGTAAGAGAGGGTATGGTCTAGCGGTAGGAAAAAGGAAAAGCCTATTTTGGAGTTCTTGCTTAGGTTCTTTTGGAGGAAATGTCCTGCTGGGATGACATATCACCTAAAAAAAGTAAGGATGAGTTGGAACCACTAGGTGCATGCCATGAGGGATAGAAAAAGAACACCCATGCTGTGGTGGATAAGAATGCCACGGTGAGCAAGCAAACAAAATAATCTTTTTTGTCTGGTGATGGGGAGTGGCGCAACTAGCACAATTAAGTGGTGGTGGCTGGATAGCTGACAAATCAGTAGTGGTCGGCAAGGACACCCAGGCCAAACAAAGGTAGTTAATGGCTAAAATGGTAAAAACTAATCATGGCAGGCAGTATATAAAGAACTCTTGTTGTGCATAGTATCATCATCACGGCAATAGTAACAATCATTAGAAGAGAATCACAGCACCACCTTCACTATAAATTTACAAGGGCTGAGAAAGAAAGAGTAAGAGTGAGGGGGGGGGGTAAGGGGGAAGAATTAAAGTAACAAAAATGGACAGAAAAGAGAAAGAGAAGAAATAGAGAGTGTAGAATGGCAAACATACACCAATAGGCTAATCTCTTCTCTCCCTCTAAAAACCTACCATATGTTAAGGAAAAAAAACTCATTTGGGCATAAGTCATTCAGGCCCATTCCCTCAAAGTGGATAATTTCCATGACAGGATCATCTTGTGAAGTTACCCACGTTGAGGAAGTGGCCCTCTCCTTGGCCTTAGCCCCATAGCACAATCAAACGTAGCAAACTAATCTTTCATTCTTCAATTTTTCTCACTAATTGTTATTGCTTCTCATCTCGTCTTTGCTACCTCACTCATATTGCGTATTCTTTTCCTGTTTTGACTAAGGATTTCTCGCTTGTCTTGCCCAACAATAATATATTTCTTCATTATTATTTTTATCATATTTGTCTACCGTAATTCTTCTATAGCAACTGCACCTGCTGTGACCATGTGATTAAAGTTTCGGCAAACAGGGCATAGTTTGTGCATAAACCGGTCCAAGGTGAGTTGCAATTAGGCCGGTCCCAACTCTCCTATCCAGAATACTTGGGCCTTAGTACAGCAAGAGATAGTCCAACCCAAAATCACAAAAGGCCCACCACACACACACACACACACACACACACATATATATATATTCTTTCTTATATGAGTGTTGTTTCAACTTTCAAATGAAAGATCAATTTATCAAGTGAAGGAGATGATGATTCTCTACCACTATAGAGAATAAAAAATTATAGATTTACTATAGAATTGGATTTAATTACAGACTAGCAAAAGAAGAAGAAGAAGAAGAAGAAAATACGTTTTTTGATAGTTCAATAGATTCAACAGGGTAAGAGATTTGAATTTTGAATGTTTATATATATAAAAGCACTAAGATGTGTCAATTGAGTTACAAGATTCTTGGTTTAAAAATTACACTTACAATAATGGTTTTGTAATATGAACAATATATTATGAAACATTCACATACATTTTAGAGAAACAAATTTGTTAAACATTGTAGTTCTTTATGGTACTTTTCTAGTATAATTGCCATATTGGTACTAACAAAACAAGAAGTAAGAGGGCCCTAAGCCCACATCTGGGTCAGATGAAAGCTTCACCAAGACCCATTCTTTGGGACTGTATTGGTTATTCTTTTGGGCCTATTTACTCAACACACACCTATATATCTTGCTTCAATCAGTTTGTAGTGTTGTACGTACCTATATTCCCAAGATGGACTGGAAGAATCAGGACTCCACCACTGTTGAAGTTGATGAGCAAATTCTTTTTCTTTGATAAAACCACAAAGACCATGAATATCTTGGTGGAATTCAACCTTATTAATGGTCAGAATTGCTGAAGGAATGAGATGGATTGCTTCTGAACTTGAATCTATTCCAAATGCCATCCTCATGGTCATCATTCTTTTTTTTTTTTTTTTTTTGGAGAGAGCTCATGGTCATCATTGATGCAATTGTCACAACATTTTCAAATCCAAGCTCCAACATCTTCTGCCTGTTTTCAAAGTATTGAATATATTCTGAAGAAACAGGCTCATCTGGGTTCACAAAAAGGTGAGGAACCCAATTAGATAATGCAACGAAAGCTTCATGTGCTTGAGCCACATGATGCCGATGACCCTTTCCAGAACGGCTGGGGCTTGCCTTGACAACACTCTTTGACTTTATAAGGTGATTCACAATGCCGACTCAACGACTTTAGAGATTTTAGGCGAAAATTTTGAGTGAGGCCTTTTTATATTTAAATATTAATTAAATAATATTTTTAAATTTTTTTATTTATTTAAAATCTATTATCCTTTTTTAGATTCAATTTGTTTTTCGATTTTTCTCTTCTTCTTCTTTTTGAAGTTTTTTATATTCAGATAAATTTTTTCTAGTAAACATTTATAATGAGCAAATATTTATAAATAAATAAAACATAATTTATAATTAAAAATTATAATTTAACTAAAAATAAAATTTAAAATATAGAATAATAGAACTAGGTTATTGTAACTTTTTTAATGTTGTGGCCACTTTATTCTTTAAAGTTTAAACCTACAGTACTTTACAAATAAAAATTAATTTATTAATTGGTTCAAAAAATTGGTATCATTATAATACAAATAGGTTAATATGATATACATCAAATTATCAATTGGTGTGATAAAAAGAGACTATGCGTGTACAGGTGTTTATTATACAATGGGTGGGTTTAAGAATGTCTCGTTAATACAACTTAAAATCCAAAAAATTCTTGAAGCTTTAGGGGGTGTTTGGTTTGTGATTTTAAACAACTATTTTCAGTTTTTAAACAACATTTCACGTATTTCAATGCATTTTTTCACCCACACGTTTTTCCATAAATATTTTCAAACAATAATTTTCAATTTTTAAACACTTGTACCAAATGGGCCCTTAAATGCTAAAACTCATCTGATTAATAGGTGGTTAGTGTCTTTAGTGATAGTGTGTGGGCCATGTGGGATGTGGTTGTGGTGTGCTACAGTGATATTTGCTATGTGCAGTGTGTAATGCAATAATCTGTCCTGTCAGCTATGTAGTGCAGATTATTATTATTTTTTTGAAATATTGAATAAAAAGTAAATAGTCATCACAAATTAGTATTCAATACTCTTCAATGACTTCAATCTTTATGAAAATTTTGGAGAGAGAGAGAGAGAGAGAGTACTTCCAGGGCTGGCTCACACACACATCGTCCACAGTACACCACTGTAGTGACGCCATTGCAGATTGATTTCACAATGAAGAAAGAAAGCTTAAAAAAAAAAAAAAAAGATTCAAGATGAAGAAAAGAAAGGTGAGAATATAGATGGTGAGACATAAAGATCGAGAGATTGAGGAGGCGTTTGGGCTCCGCGTCCACGTTTTCCCTTCACGTTTTCTGCTTTTTTTTTTTTTTTTTTTGCCCGCATTTGTTGACTTTGGAGGACAAATTTTACTGTTGTAAACAGTGTATGGTGCATATACTGTTCACATATTAAAAAATATTAAAAATGGCTCCCACGATACTATTTACACATTTAAAAATTATTTTGTTACAGTGTTTTCAGTTTTTAGTTTTCAGCAACAATAAGTTCAATCCAAACACACCCTAAGAGATTTTTTTTCTTTTGTTTTAGAACTTTATAATCTCTTATTTCGAGATATTTATATTGTATTATTAATGAATTTTTCTGATATTAACTTTGATTTTAGCATATTTTAAGAATAATTTAATGAATCTGTCTCCTATAATTTAATTTTATTAGCCGAATTTGACTATTTTATTCCCTTTTTAATCTTCTGTATTGTAGGATATAATTGTGCATTTTTAATGCATTCTATTGACCAATAAATGGACTTAAAATTTTGTTTTCCTTAATTAAATTTTTTTTTTCTTTTTTCTTTTACAATTGGGGCCTTCTTTTCCTTTTTAATCTTCTATATTTTAGGATACAATAAGATATTTCTAATTCATTCTATTGGCCAATAAAAGGACTTAAAAAAATTTTTCCTTAATTAAAATTTATTATATATATATTTTTAATACAAGTAAGAGCCTTTTTTTATTATTATTTTATTTAGGGGCTTTACGCAATTGCATTCATAATTCAGCCATCCCTGGATCCACCTTGCTATAAGGTCAGAGCAGAATGGTGGATTAAACAGATAAGTTTCAATCAAATGACCCTAGCTCCTTGGCCATTTCCTTTCCTGCAAGCAATGCCGTAGCTTCCCCCAGAGAATGTCCAGCCAGCCACACACTTGCACCTCTAGACGAAGTAACCATGTTACGAACGTAGTTTACTGCAAGGTAGAGCAAGACCCTGAGATCGATGGGGGTCATGGTAAAGAGTGTACACTGCTTTAATCAAACTGGCAATGGTAGATCTTACGTGAAATCTATTGTTCCTGCAAAGAGATTATAAGATTAGGGTCAGTTCAATGTAGTTTGAGCCTAAGTCTAAAAAGTTATGCAAGGTCTTTTATATTTAGGATAAAACTTAAATTTTCCAAGAGCAATTAAATTCAATCCATTCAAGTATTTGAAATCAATTGAAAAATCTAATTTACTCCACCTAAAATATTGCACCTAAGTTTGACTACTATGTTTACTAAATAAACTTATTTAATACTAACCAGCTAACCAGGATAATTGAATATATTACTTAATGAATTAACTAACCAAGCCAAGGATAATTTCACATATCAAATAGTTAGGAAAACAATTACATTGGAGGATAATAAATAACTATGAGATGCATCTGGTGTAATCAATCTATTCAATGGTACTTGTACCCCCATCATTTTTCTTGGGCCAAAATCCGAATGAGTTAGAAGAATGCACCAGAATTCAACATCAACCCAGAAATTAATGAGCTTGTGAGCTTTGGGGTCCGCCTTACAAAGAGTATTGTCAAGCCAATCTCTTTCAATTTAGAGAACTTTTGTTTATTAATTTTTGTTATTTTCTAATATAGGTGGAATCATTTTAAAGTCTCCTTAACGTGCGTATAAGAACATTTGTTAACATATTTCTTACTCCTTTTACACTACTACATATTCTCTTTGTTCTAAATTTTTAGTGCAATATTCCATTTTTGGATGTATCAAAAGGAATTTGAAAAGTAATTCAAAAAAAAAAAAAAATCCTAATCCCATTTCACGAAAGTTTTAATCAATGAGACCATCAAAGGGTACCCAAGTGGTAGACACATTAGTCTGGGATGTAACATAAAACTAGAAATCCCAGGTTTAATCATCATTGTCATTTCTTTGGATTTTCAAAGTGTCATATGAATATGGAGGAACAAAATTGTTTAGCCAAAAGTTAGGATATCACTTCTTTAATTATATTCAAAAAGTAAATAAAAATTAAGGATGATAAATGTAGGGATAAGGGTCCAAAATCATATATTAGGCCTTCGGCTTTAGCCGAGAACGTTGATTGGTCCGAGGACGATTAAACAGTAGTGAGAGTGTCAAGCTCAGAATCCCATAAATAACATGCAGACAGAAAGGTTGGGAAAAGTGCTCCAAGTAGAAGTGTCTCCTCGGATAAATGAAGCACAAATTGAATGCATATCCTATCACTCAAAGTGACCTTCCAGGAAACTCCACTAATAGGGGCGTGTATTACGAATGTACTTGAAGAATAGGAGCCAAAAAATATCTAAGAGAAAGTTACTGTCACCGCATTGAATGTTCTGCAATTAACTTTCTAACCATATTTATGTGGAGAAGATCCCTGAACAGTGCTACATTAACTATCCCAACTCACAGAGGGCTAGAGAGGGTGTCCGATGTGACAAGCACTCAAGTAGTGGCCTAAATGATCAACAAATGGAGAGCCAAGATTATTGGAGGGGAGATATATAATGTAAGGGACCCCTGACAAAAGGGGAATCGGAAAAAAGAGGGAAAAACACTATAGTAATCCAGAACAAAACTTGTAACCCAGCTTGAGTATTAATATAAAAGAATCAATTTCCTCGGACTTGGTTGAGGAAGATTTTCTCAAGTCTAAACTTGTCTATTTTCATTCTCTTGTCACTACCTTATTAGTTGACTAATTCACTAAAACCCATTTTTTCAACTAATTCTCTATAAATTCATTGTTTTGGGCATTTTGGACCGAAATCTATCCATCTTTTGGGATAAGGACTCGAATCAAGTCCTTAAAATAAATATAAAAACTTATACCTTAACATTTAAAAAATAATGCATTAAATGATGTTCCATTGAATTTTGTAAAGGTACTATAAGTGTATTGTCCTGATCCATCAAATTGTATGACCCGACATGAATGATTAACGGATAAACTTATACCAAATAATGCTTTTTCTTTCAAGATTAACAAATCTGAAATAGATATAATTAAAAAATTTAAATTATATTAATAATTCAACAACAAATTTATATTTCTCTAATTAGTTGTTTGTTTCAATTTGTTCAAGTGATAAAGACTCCCTATTTTGTGTGATATAGGTTTAAAATATGATTTCCTTTTTAGAATCTGGTCGATATTTCAAATGGCCTAATTAACAAGTATCATTAGGACATTTGTTAAAGGAAAATTTTGATATCAGTATTCCATATATCACTTTCATGGAAAATATAAAAAAGTTGTGAAATGAAACAATTACTTTTTTTCTTTTTCTATAAAAAACTCCCTAAACCATTACCATTAAGACATCTATTAACTAAAAATATTGTTTAAATTAGTGCCCTTATGATATCCATTAATTATTTCTTTTTCTTTATAAGAAGTAATAAGTCCACAATATTTTTTTCATAATAAATCGTAGGTGATATATTATTGGTTCTAATTTGAACCTTTTATTGAAATCACCTTTTTTTGCAAACTTATGATAATAACCTTGCGATTTTTTGTGAAAGAATGATAGATATATCAATATGAAAAATGTATTAAAAATACAATTAAGTTTGCATCGACTACCCCCTCGAAAAAAAAGTTTGCATTGACTAAACTAACCCCTCACCTATCAGCACTATCGCAGCTTAAAGGAGGGGTAATGATGGAAGATGGCCAACAAGAGAGGGTAGTGGGCAAATATAAATAAGGTCCAAAAAGTAACGCAAGGGTCCTCAATGAGGTTCTGCTCTCAGAGGAAGGGAGAGAGGGGTGGAGATCTCTCTGAAATCTGTAACCCCTCTTTTCTCTCTGAATGCATGTGGAGCCGATGATTTCTTTATGTTTCAATCTTCTTCTTCTTCATCTTCTTCATCATCATCATCATTCATCATCTTCTCTCTTCTTTGTCAAAATAATAATAATAATAATAATAATAATGAGGCGGTGATGATATTTCAGGCGGTGTAATCGGACGACGAAAAAGGTCGGCCTGTTTCTTGGCTCGGCGACTCAGGAAGAAACTGTGTGGGTGGAAAATGACTGTTATGCCCTATTCCTCACGCAGCTCCTCTCTCTTTGTCGCAGCCATGGCGGTCTCTCTTTTTCTTCTCTGATAATACCCCTAACCCTGAGCCTCTCTTTCACACACACACACACACCCACTTTTTTTTTTTTTTTTTTCCTGGGTGTAGCTCTATTTTTTGCTATTATTTTCACTTATTATAAGTTATGACTCTCGGAGAACATGGAAAAATTAAGAAGGAAAATAAATAAAGCCTCTTCCCCTAATTTTCAAATTAGTCCTAATTTCTTTTTGGGTGTTTAAAATGTAGGGTTTTTAAAATTTTATCCAATAAAAATTTATTAGGTGAGTACAATATTTTCTATTTCATTGTTAACAAAAATCATGATTTTGGAAATTGGCAACATTGGAATTGTTAAAATTTGATTTTGAATTGAATGATTAAATCCTGTTTAATTAGAGGACAATTACCCTCCCTTTACCCATAGTGAGCTGGAGGTGTAATTAATTGCGGGTTTGAAGGTTAAGTAGGGGAAGTAAAGGAATTAGGAACTGTCAACATTAACAGCCAAAGTGAGATGGATGCTTTCACTGATTTTGGTTCAGAAGTGAAATGAAAAAGGGTCAAATGCCTAACATTAATCACTCTCTCCAAAATATTGGTATGCGCAAAAGTGAAAGTTTGTGACTTGGTACGACTTTTTATTGTCTTCTATATATGATGAACCCAAAAACCCAACACAGTTATTGGAGAAATTGTGGATCAAAAATTGATATAAATATTTTCCATTCAAATCAATCTCTTATCTTATGGTATAAGCTAAATGTCAGTCAATATTTACTGCAGTATAGACTCAAGATAAAAAAAAAAAAAACCCAAAATAAGCTGGGAGAAACTGAAAGTTACAGGCACATGCCAGACTAAAAATTGATCATCATCTTTAGTTTAACATAGATAGTAAACTAAGCACCATGATTGCCATCAGAGAAAGATCCATCTTAGCAACATTGGCAAATGATATACTTGCACTTGGCTGAGGTGCCTCAGCAACAGGTGAACCAGCAGTACTGATGTTGGCCACAGGAGGAAGAGGTGGGTCAACAACATCTGCAGAATCCAGCGGTGGAAGAGGTGCCGCTGCTGGTGGCTGTACTTCGGGGGGAGCCAAGCTTAACAGAGAACCAGCTTCAACTGGTAGGATGTTGTATTCAGGTTTATCTGTATTGGTACATGGGCTTCCTGCAATACCAAAAATGGTAATATGTTTAAGCATTGCATGCACCATCAGAGAAATGTGTATCTCCAATGCATGAGATACCTTCATACTGCATATAGAATTACATTATTTACTAGCACCCACTAGCCTCATGACCTAGTGTTACAAAGATGCATTTGTGAAGATGGTATGAAATCAATAGAATTTAAGGTTGTAGGAGCACATACTGATATAATTACTGGCAGTTCCTGGGTACTCAGTTATGATCCCATCAACTCCGATTCCAGTAACAAAAGTAGCAATCTCCACCATAGGATCTGAGAAATAGTCAAATGCGAGTGTGATGTACTCGTTCCTCAAAACATAGACATAGACCGAGATATTTGCTTTCTGAAACTCCTCAACAACACTAGTGAAACCCGTGGTGAAGAAATCTGTAACTTCGATGATGGTTGCTCTTGTTACGGCAACTGCATCAGCATACTTCTTGACTTCCTCCACCGACTGTTTTGGTGCATCACCTACTTTCTCTTCGATATACAACACCCTTTGGTAAGTTGGAACACTTTTAAACTTGGACAACACTGAAGTGTCATCGGATTGGATCAGGACTGATTGGGTGGATTGCTTGTCAAAGGTGGCGTTTCTCAAGGCAGTGGTAACAGAACCTACAATGTCAAGCCCCTTCTTTGATGCTAAGTAGGCAGCATTCTGAGAAAGACAGGTAGGTGTTGGTATAAAATATATAAATAGAACTATAGAGCTGAAACATGATAGGGAATAGGCTACATATATATATGGCTTTGGATTGAGGTGAAATAATGAACAATGATGCTTATGCAGAAGCCTATAGTTAGAGCAGAATAAAAAATTTCTTAAAAGGGAAAAAAGAAGCTTACCTGAATGTTGATCAAAATTCCAGAAGCTCCCTTTGCTTTTGCGAACTCCAGAAATTCAGCAAGGGTCACAAATTTACCAGAATTCTTATATGCTGGGTTTCTTGGGAAGTCCTTGAAAACAGTAGCTATTTGAGCTGCAATATGAGAGTTTTTAAGTGTAAGTAGTATCAAAAGCTTATAAAACTTGAAATTTGAGAAAGTACAAAATAGTTCAGATGAATTTTACGTTTCAAGGTTTGAATCTCGCTCCATGTGAGATCGAATGAAAAAACTCCAGCATTAGGTTGAATTTCCTGGACAACAGTTGACCTAGAAATGAAAGAAGTTATCACAGTGGTTGATCCCATAAGGTCTGCCGAATCCAAGCAGAAGGCAACTCCATCTTTTGACATTTGTACTGAGCAGTCTATTATGTCTGCGCCATCATCCACTGCTTGTTGATAAGCAAGATCAGTGGCGCCAGGGTAAATCCCACTTGCTCCATTTCTAGTTATGATCAAAGGATTTCCTAAAAAGGCACAATTTTTTTTTTGCAAAATTAAAGCTTGTTCTTCCTCTAACTTATCTATAAACTTTTAAAGGCTGTAGCATGTGCTTAGAGAAAGATTTAAGATAAGTATCACACCTTTGGCAGGCTTAACCTGCGTGTTATTGGCAAAGCATCCTACAGCAGAAAGAGCAAAGGCAGGGTCAGATCAGAACCAAAAAAACATTAGAATAAGAATCTATATCCTGCTCTAGTGATTTGAATTACCATCACTGGATTTTCAATTTTGATGAATAAATATCTTCTAGATATATATATATATATATATTATTTGTCTGTTTAGTAACAACATTTTCTTTTTAGCTTTTTAACTTATTTATTAATGTATAGGTTTTTAAAACCTTGCCTTTTCCAAGTGCAACTATACTTTAACCAATTTCCAGCAAAGAAACTTTCAGCAAAAAACTACATTCACTCGCACTCTAGATTTAGTATTGGGTTTGTATAGCACTTTAAAGAAAATGGGGGAGAAAAATATAGTGATGGCATATGATAGTTGGTCCTCACCAATGGCTTCTGATGCTGTAGGTGGGAAATCAGTAAGCACTCCGTCAACAGAGAACTGAGAATTATCAATAAAATGCAGGTATTCCTGTGATGGATCATAGCTATAATTATAGCTTGAGATTAAATCATTTGAAAAACCAGAAGCATATACTTCTAGTCCTTGTTTATGAGCATCAGATACAAGGGTAGTAGGAGCCCCCAAATACTTGTCTGCCTTAACTGACAATATGTATTCTTTGGGGACAAGGATCCCAGATGCATATGACTTGATGGAGGCAAGATCCTCCAGCAGTGAACTGTACTTTTTGTTGGTTGTAGGTTCAATCTCATCTGCACCGAGGACCTGGAAGATGAGCTTTGTCTTGACTTTGTTCACTTTCCCAACCATGCTCTTCAAGAAACCAATCTCAGGAGATGAAATGTAATTGATTCCCATGAATCTCAGTGCCCTTTGAACAAATGTTGCTGGGCTGTGTTTGTGTTGGGTGTAGAATGTATCATACTGCATACCAAAAACCAAAGCTATTTTAGAAAATAATGAATGATGCTTGTGGATTTCATGTTTGAATGAAAGAGAACTTTCATTTCCTAAAGGAAATAAGTTACCAATAATTAGTTTAGAGAGAGACCTGAACATTCAACCAAAACTGGGCCGGTTTAATTCCTGTGACATCTTCAACAGTAGATATAGGTGCTAGCAAATCGAACATACTTGATCGAGAGAGTACATTCTGAACCACTGTTAAAAAAGATCATTACAAAGCAAATATATAAATATATATATATATATATATATGTATGTATTTTTTTTAAAAGGTCACTTTTGAAGCTATAGATTAAGTTCTTTATTGCTACAAGCTTTTCATTTGATTCATTATGAAAGATATTATGTATTCTGTTTTTCTGTTGATTCTTCCTACTTCTGAAAAAGCCATCAATTGTAGTAATTGTATTTCTGCATAGCGTGGACATTGTGAAGTAGATTTGACTTGTTAGGAGGAATTGCAAAAAGTAATTGTAAATTTGAATTTCTTTTTCAATAAGTACAAGTGTTAAATTATCGATTGTCCCAAAAACTTAAACTATTAAAAAATAGTATATTTAATTAATTAATCACATACTTCTAACAAAAAGAACAAACATTTTTCACAACTTCTAACATGACATGCGATTGGTGCATAAAAAAATGGCGTTCGTGATAGACTTAGATGAATTTGATGTTATTTCAATGATAATGTTTCCTCCATTCTAAGCAGTTGTTCAAAAAAAGATTGATTAAAACTAAGATAATGTGATATGCATCATCTATATAACTATGTTACTAAAAAGGAAGTACCAAAAGCTAAACCCCTCATTATTATCATACAAGGAAATAGGAGAAAGTCAAGGTGTTTGGGGACTTACATGATACATTGCTGAAGAGCTGATCACTTGTATAATCCAAAGAAAACCACCCCGACACTTCCTTTCCATTGACAGTGTAGTTATTTTTTCCTTTTGGAAATATGAGGTTTATATTTGTTGAATTATCAAGTGTGACACCCGAGAGGCATATACCAATGCCATCTTTTGTTAGTTGTAGATTGCAGAGCGTAGCCGTATCTGGCAAACTTAAAGTCTGTGTCATTTGATTCGCAAACGAGCTGGACTCAGGAAACATTCCTGTGAACCCGCCTCTCGCTATCACAAGGGGCCGTTTACCTGGTAAAAGAATCACAGAATGTATCACAAATTCAACCTGGTATGAACTATATAAATATGCATGATAGTGAACATAACCAATGAGTTTTAGATCAAATAACATTTTCTAGCGTTTCCAAGAGATATGTCTCAGTTCCAACCCTGCTTTCTTAGAAACATAACTTTGTCTAAAAGTCTTGGGGGGTAAGTGACATAACTTTTGTCATTCTTCACAATAAAAACATACTGTTTTCAATTTAATTAGTAAAGATTCCTTTTTCTTTTTTCAAATTTGTGCAAGTTGCTAAAGCCATTGATTAGTTTGAGCCTCAAAGATGAATTTTGCAATTACAAAGATCCTTCATTTTCTAGAAATACAGATCTTGGAACTAATTGATCCTATTTCCTATTAATGGATTGTACCTTTTCTTCTTTCTTAGATTGTAGCCTTTTTTTATTTTTTAAACATAGCACCAAAATCAAATAAGAGAATTCGTAAAAATCAAATCCTTACCACTTAAAGTCAGCCATTTCTTTGATGTAGAATTCTGCCCTAAAGCTGAATGTATCAACAAGGAAATGAAAAACAAGCACCTGATCATCTTGTTCTGGTTCTGTCATAGATCCAAAAGTTAGAGTTGATGAATGAACAACATCATAAAGAAAGATAAAAAACAAGAATAGAAAAAAGAAAAAGAAAATGATATGATAATGACTAACACATTACATTTTCACAAGTTGGTAGAGTAAATTTGTGTGTTAGAACACAAGGACGTTAATTTTGCATCCTTAATAGTAACGTTTAAAGTTTATTACATATTAATGCAGTCAGTTTTAATTACTTCTGTTTAAGTTTGTTTATTTATTGGCTTCAGAAAATCCCCCACAAAGATTATGGTGGATAATATCACCAATGATAATTCAACTCCAATATTTATTTCATCTCAAAAATTCAACACCACAATGCATCAATATCTTACATGTTTCCCTTATATTAGAATGGACTAAATATATTCCCAAAAAAAAAAAAATGTTTAGTACTTCTCACAAAAGATAACATTGAATATATCTGAATTCCATCATTCAAAAACACATTTACCCTTTTAATTTCTTTCTTGGTTTCCTTTTTTTTAAGGCTTTAATCAAATTAGTTAACAAATTTTTTTTTTAAGTACATTAATTAACAAAAATTAGATAAATGAAAAAAAAGACAGACAGACAGACAAACAAAACAATGTAAAGCAGACCCAGTTGAACTTACTTGAATGCTGTAGATTATATGGAGGAAATAAACATTCCCTGTCAAGTTTCAAAGGAAAAACTCTCAAGGGAATGTAATAATTACGTAATAGAATTAGAAGAGAGGAGAGAAGGAGGTAAAAAATAAAATGAATAGTCAAGAGAATTTCTACTTCTCAAAGTAATTCTTGTTTCTAAAAACTCCCATACAGTTCCCGAATTAATAGCTTTTTTTGGCTAGGATTTGATCTATAAAGAAGGTCGATCCGTTTTTGCTCTGAAGTCCTTATTAATTTGCTATTCTTGTTCCTCCTTTTTAGAGACTAAGTTGTTTTTACGTGTTGTTTCGCGGGAAAAGAGACAGCTCAAAACCTTAACGGCTTAAACGGTTTTTTTTTTTTTATAATATATTTATTAATAAAACCCCCTAAACATTGTGTAAATGTCTAAATGAGTCTAATGTCTGGTTAAATGTGGATCTGTCTTTGCTAGTTTTTGAGTAACCAAGTGAAGATATGTTCTATAAATGCTATTATTGTGTGATAATAAATCTTAAGTAACGGGTTCTTATTTCCTATTATTGGTGGGTAAAAAAATAATTTTAATGATGGGTTCAAATTAGAACTAAGAAATGTTACGTTCACAACATTTTGACAACAAATTTTAAGTAACAAGTTGTTACTGACTGTTATTAGTAAGAAAAAAGTAATTTAAGTTGTGAATTCAAATTAAAACTATTAACAATTTACCACTAAAGATTTGATATGACTATGCGAGGTTGATGTTTGGAGTTCAATTTTGTTCTAGTGACAGTTTATCTATTTTTTTAATAGATTAATTCCATGATTGTAAAAACCAAACTCCACAAAGAATTAAAAAAAGGGAAGAGTTTTCAGGTTGATATAATTAAGTAGAATAAATACATTGTTTTACATTTTATCTTGGGTCCTAACTCCTTAAAATTTTTTACAAAGATCCTTAGAAGAAATTTAAAACTTACCTCTTATTGATTATCATGTAAATTCTAAACGAGGGACATTTGTGATTTGTTAAAGACATTCTTAATATCGTTTTATTTTTTAAATATGGTACTGGTTGTTTTGTGATAAAGATTTTTTAAGTCGTACATTAGAAAAGGAAAGAGGATGTTAAACTATCTCCTCTTTGAAGGCATTTTTTCAAAAATAACCATATAAGGCAAACTATTTTGTTAGTTGGCCAAATTTTGAAAATATTTTGGAATCTAACAAATCGAGTGTGTTATCGTCGATTTTGGGTTTGTGCTAGTAGCTGAGCTGGAGGAACTGTCCATGTAGGCTTGGAAATCGAGTCTACTAGACTCGGTTTTCGTCATGGAAATCGAGTCTACTAGACTCGGTTTTCGTTCATGGAAACCAAGCCCTATGGACTCGATTTAGTAACGCAGAGACGGACAGATGCGGGAGATCAAAATGCGATGAACAACGAAGAAGAAAGAAGCAAGCAAAACCCAGCAACCCAGGAGCCAATTTTGACCAAACCCAGGCAGCGAAAGCTTTAGGTGATGGAAATTGGATCAGACGTGTGGTTTCTCGCTGTCGCTCCAGTGGAATAAAGAAGCAACGATGCAAAAACCCAGCAACCTAGGCGCCGATTACCAAACTCAAGTGATGGAAATCGAATCAGATACACGGTTTCTCACCACCGCTCTAGTGGAGGAGAAGAACACATTGGTTTTTGGGGCTTGGAAGTGGAGAGTGGGACGGCATTTGGAGAGAAAGGAAAGGAAGAACAAGAAAAAAAATCCATGTTTTGGCTGAACTGAAATCGAGTTCAGAGGGCTCGGTTTCCATTAAACAAAACCGAGTCCTTTGGGCTTGATTTTCATGAAGGAAAAGCGAGTCCTTTGGGTTCAATTTCCAGGCCTACGTGGACAGTGTGTCTAGCTCAGCTGCTGTGCAATGGGAAATCGAGTGCAATATACTCAATTTATACACCAAAATCAAGTCCTTTGGACTCGATTTGTTTGATACCAAAATAGTTTCAAACCTTGGCTAACTAATAAAACAGTTTGGATTTTATAGTTTTTTTTTTTTTTTTTTAAATCGCTCTTTGAATGTTAGACTCGCTCCTTCAAGAATTTCAAGCATGAATGTATGGGTTAGCTTTTATATGTGCCTACCATTCTTTAGTTCAATATTGGGCCAAAATGGGATTTTATCTCTTTCTCATAAACTTTCTAGCAAAATGTCCCATATTATAAACTAATTAGAGAAATGCCCCTATTTTGAAATTTGATTTTTAGAAAATCGAGTTTCAAATGTAAAACTCGATTTTTGGAACATCGAGTTATAGTGAATGTGGACTTAGGTTTTTTTTTTTTTTTGGGAACTCGAGTCCATGCAAAGTACTCAAGTTCATGGAATTCGAGTTCCACTTGAATTTTTTCAAGGAACTCAAGTTCCAGAATTTATTTATTTATTTTTTAATTTTCAGTTCGCTATAACTTAATTATCCAAAAATCGAGTTTTAAATTAAAACTTGATTTTTAGAAAATCGAGTTTCAAAACATGAGCATTTCCCTAAATAGTTTCAAACATGAGACATTTTGCTAGAAAGTTTTGGCAAAAGGGGCAAATGCCCATTTTGGCCTTTAATATTGTATTTTGTGTTTGACTATTTATTTAGTTATTTATTTTAATGTTAGGCTAAGTGTACAAGTCTTGTTGGGATGACGAGTGACATTCATTAAAAGCAATACGTAGGGGGGGTTTGAGGTTAAGTACTAAAGTTACCCATCATCAGAACCTCTCACAAATCACATAAAAGGACATGGCTTGTGTTTAGTGCATTAATGCACTAGACACGTTGAGATATGAACATATGTCTGCATTTTAATGTGTCCAGTGCAATTGATGCACTGAACATAAGCTCAACCCACATAAAAGTGAAAGCCTTGTACATTGGGTCTTATTTTTTATTTTTTTTATTTTTTAATTATGTTTAAGCTCAACCCACGGTTTGCAAAACATGCACTACCTAAATCCAAATATGCCTTACTACACTCAGAAGAAGACCGATCAAAAAAGCGAACTCTATCTACCCTTAAATAGTATAAGCTGTCTCACAGATTTTCTCTATAAAAAAGAAGAGGGGGGGGATTAAACTCTTCTTTTGTGCTTCTCATTTTTGTTTGTTTGTTTTTGTTTTCTCTTTTTCTAGTGGTTTGTGAAATATTTTACAATTTTTAAATATGTGAATAAGCTAGGGTTTTCTTCTTAATTTTACTAGACATTAGATTGAACATGACCATGTGAAATAAAAATGATCTTTGGATCAAACAATGTGGGTGTCTAATACATTCTCTATCCTTAAATCTCATCTCCGAACTTTTTCCAAAAAATTAAAAAAGAACATTCGAACTTAGAATTGTTGGACTTTGACTTAGAAGTCAAAAGCCAATTATTGGATTGTAAAACTAAGTGGTGACTCCAATTTCTTCACTTTAGTCCATGAGACTTGTAGCGTACTTTCAAGCTCACTTTTATGTGGGGTTTACACGTGTATTCAAAGTGCCACTTGCATTACTTGGTAGTGCCCAATTTGAGGAGTCTTTTGGCTAAATATTGTAAAAAATGGAGTTTATTGGTGTTATAGGTACTGTTCAAAGTTATTTGACAAAATGAGGAAAGATACTGAATTTTAGCAACGATGTTGCCGAAATTGCAAGAAAAAGTACAATGTGTCAAGGGAGAGAGAAAATTGAATTTCGATAATGAGATTACCGAAATTCTTGTCCTGCCCAAGCTCTACCCATGAATGAATTGTGGCAACCAAGTTGCCGAAAATGGGAGGAAAAAAGAAAAAGAATTGTGGCAACAAAGTTGCCGAAAATGAAGAAAAAAAAAGATGCTACGTCTACAACATTTTCACAACAAATTACAGGTGGTTAGTTGTTATTGATTCAAATTTGAACCTAACACTAAGATTACTTTTTTGCCCCAATAATAACAATCAGTAACAACCTGCCACTTAAGATTTTTTGTAAAAATGTTGTGAAAATGTTGTGGATATATCATTTCTAAAAAAAAAAATTGTGGTGTCGAAATAGAAGGAAAAAAATGACAAATTACTTCTTCTTTTTTTCCTTCTATTTCGACATCACAATTTTTTTTAGAAATGATATGTCCACAACATTTTCACAACATTTTTACAAAAAATCCTAAGTAGCAGGTTGTTACTGATTGTTATTATTAGGGCAAAAAAGTAATCTTAGTGTTAGGTTCAAATTTGAACCAATAACAATTAACCACCTCTAATTTGTTGTAAAAATATTGTGAATGTAACATTTTTTTTTCCTTCATTTTTTGCAACTTTGTTGCCACAATTCTTTTCTTTTCTTTTTTCCTCCCATTTTCAGCCACAATTCTTTTTTTATTTATTTTATTCCTCCTATTTTTGGCAACTTGGTTGCCACAATTCATTCACTGGTAGAGCTTGGGCAAGACAATAATTTCAGTAATCTCATTACTGAAATTCAATTTTCTCTCTTCCCTAACACATTGTACTTTTTCTTGCAATTTCGGCAACACCGTTGCCGAAATTCAGTCTCTTTCCTCATTTTGCCTAATAACTTTGATCAGTACCTATAACACCAATAAACTCTGTTTTTTGCAATATTTAGCCAAAAGACTCCAATTTGAGCATATGGGATAGAACACTCACATATATCAATGCGATTTATTATCCTTTTGGGAGAGAGAGAGAGTATCGAATCATGGCAAAAAATCTAATAGTATTAGAAATCCGTAATACTACCACAAATTGGAAAGAATACGAGAGTGCTAAATTCCGATTGAGTTAGATGTTTTGACAACTCAAGTAGAATCTGATTCTTTGGAGATTGATAAAAGATGATTCCTATTCCATAAATCAATGGAGCATTTGAAATACAGGGAAAGGAGAGGAGTAGAAGGAAAGAAGACTCAAATATACTAAATTACTAATTCAGTTACCTTTCCCTCTACTCCCACTTCATCCAAATATGGTTTAAGGAAGGATGAATATTTCACTTTGATTTGAAACGGCCTATACTCTTTGAAAAGTAAGAATATAAGTCCTAGAAGACGATGAAACTAGACTAAAACTTTAAGTTCCTCAACATTTTAAGGGCAGTTTCATTTTGAAATTAAAATTGTTTTGTGTTCATTAGCCTTATTCTTTATAAATAAGTTTTAATGTGAATGAACATTTGAATCTTGAATGTTTCCATTAAAAATATCAAAAGATATCAATTGAACTACAAAACAACTATTTCTTTTTTAATAAAACCTACAAGCCTCTTGACGGCTAACAAATTTGTTATGTGTTACTTAATAACAGTAACAATATTTAACAGTGTTAATAAAGGCACATAGCAGCTTAAGTGGCATTTTTGTTTTGTTTTATATTTTTTTTCCTCTTTCTTCTACTTTTCTTTCCAAATTTTATTTTATGGGATTCCTTCCAAATTCTTGATAACTAAACAAAGAATTAAAAACACAAAACAAATTTCAAAGCCTACAATCAAATGGCAATCAATCTTCAAACTCAATCAAATGGCATAAACATCTTATATCTCACCGAACCGCTTAAAACCCATCAAGCCGGCCAGTTATAACCGAATTGCCTCCCTCATTCAAATGGAAACGCACCCAACTCTTCAAGTAGAGTGCTAAATTAATAGCCTTTTTTTTTTTTTTTTTTTTGAGAATCAAATTAATAGCCTGTTGAGTGACTCTTTTTCTTTTTCTTTTTTAATAATTGTCTTTTGAGTGACACGTAAGTTATTTGTTCCTATTCACTAACATCAGCATTTTATATCAGTAATTTGAGCTAGATGACAGTAAGATTCACATTGAAATGTGTTTAAAAAGAGTATGGAAAAAAATGAAATGATTTTTTTTAGAGAACCAAAATGAAATTGCCATAACTTACAAACCAAAAGCATATATAAGCTGATATTTTTTTTTTTCTGGGGGGTCTTTTGTTTTTCAATTGATAGCTTTTAATTATGACACTTAAACAATCATCATAAAGGGAATATTATAAGTTGAAATTATATCATATTTATCGGAAAAAAAATTATAACACCTATTTTTGGAACACCAGCCAAATGAGGGACTCCATTGTTCCTTGCCGAGAGAGAGAGAGAGAGAGAGAGAGAGAGAGAGAGAGAGAGAGAGAGAGAGAGAGAGAGAGAGAGAGAGAGAGAGAGAGAGAGAGAGAGAGAGAGAGAGAGAGAGAATTTTCCTATTAATAAGTTGTTTTCTTTAAAAATGTTTTTTTTTAATTAAAAAAATATGTAGAATTTCAACTTATAACATCTGCTTTATGATGATTGCTTTTTATAATCAAGCCAAGACACCAATTGGTTTTTAGTGCATGTAAGATTTAAACTTCAAATATATTATTCAACAATAAGAAAATATTTTTAACAATTTTTTTTTTTTTTTAATGTGTTTCATTGTGACTCATGAATTAATGAAAAATTTTATATCATTTGGCTTGCACTGAAAATTATTAATATTTTATGTACATGCAATAATGGTGGCCCTAGACAGAGTGATGTGGTGATGATGGTGGTGGCAAATGTGATAGCAGTGGTGGTAGCGGTGTGCTAATGGTGCTCTGTATTAGTTAATTTTGCAGTGAACTAATACAGAGCAAATCATCTTGAAGTAAAGTAAATTGCAGGAAATATAATTAATTCAACCCTTATTGATTACTCTGTCACTAAATTGATTAAAAGCAGGAAAACTAACTGCTAAATATTGCATCAAATTTGATAAATACTTGCTTGAAAGTACAAAAGAAATAAAGTTACAAGCATAAAGTATTCTACAAAACCTAAGGACTACTTGAGTGCCTAAGAATTACTAGATCTTCTAAGAATCAAAGTACAATTGATCTCATAATTGCTCTATTTTCTTCTTATTTGTGCATGGTGTCCCTTTCTTGTAGAATTATCCTTTATTTATACTTGAGACTTTGATAATTATGTATGGTTCCTCTTGTCATATATAGCTTCTTCATGGTCTATTTACTGCCAAATGTCTTGCCAATAACAAGGCTTGATAACCTCCCTTTTGATTACTTATCACGTGCCTTCATATTTGATATTTTTAATCTATGCTACTATTTAAGGGGCTTCCCCTGTTTGGATTCCTCATTTTTTAGTTCAAAAATGCCCCTATACCTCTATGTTTAAGTAGAAACAAAACTAAAGGATATTCTGGTAAAAATGCAACTTTAACTCCCACTAAAACATTACCTAAAAAATAGGACTACTCTCCTGTAATTTTTCAAACTGCTTTATCCACTTATAAATTAGATTCATTTAAAAAAAAAAAAAAACACTTATAAATTAGATTCTCAAAATAAAAACACAGGGTTTTTTTTTTTTGCTAAAAAATAGGGTCATTCTACTGTGAATTTTCAAATTACTTTACTTAATTATAAATTAGATTTTCAAAATAAAAACATGATTTTTTTTAAATTAAAAAAAAAAGCATCATCGCACGCGCGAAGTACGTTTGATGACGCTAGTAACTACTTTAAGTAACTGTTCACCACCTCAGATAACTACCTATTTTCTCCGCAATTACTAAGGAATTACATTAAATTAACGCCACTTGTCATTTATTTGGCTTTAATCCCTAATTAAATTACTTATGACTTGGCAATTACACTAAAGCTCCCTGCATCACTTCCCCTTACTTTGTAAAGTGTCTTGTAAATAAATAAATAAATAAATTAGTCCAATAACCCAAAAATATAGTAATAATATATATATATATATATTAAATTGTCAAGATAAAATTAAAAAAAAAAAAAGTAAAATTAAGTATTTATTAAAGTTAAGCTCCGTTATTCCAGAAGCTGTCCTTCCAGAGTAACCTCACATTGTTTCCCTAAAATTGCCCCTTTTCCACTTTTTTTTAGCTGTGGGGAATATGGAATAATATTTCATTGGTTAAAATTTGAATATTTCATTACAATTAATTGGTTTCTTTTGGAGAGTGACACAACATTCACTTAAATTGTACTGTATTTATTTATTTATTTAGTTTTATTACTATCCAAGAGCAACGAATCAACTAAATTCATACGCACAATTGAGCACCCTTCCCAAAAAAAAAGAAAAAAAGAAAAAAAAGAAGTTAAAACGAGGGGATGATGAGGGTGGGTGATGTCGGCAAGGCATATAGTACATAGTATAGTCTGAGTCGCAGCAGATCTAAACTTTAATAAAACTATTATTCTCCTTCCTTCCTACTTCGCTTTCCTTTTCCTTTTCCTCTTTCAGCGATCCCATTCCCATTCTCATTCTCAACCAGAGAGAGAGAGAGAGAGAGAGAGAGACTGTTACAAACAACTACACGCAATCACAGAGAGAGAGAGAGAGAGAGATGAAGATCACGGCGCTATTGGTATTGAAGTGCAACCCGGAGGGCACAGATCCGGTGATATTAGCAAACGCGTTGGACGTCAGCCACTTCGGCTATTTCCAGAGGTCCAGCGTCAAAGAATTCATCCTCTTCGTCGCTCGCACCGTCGCCAGCCGTACCCCTCCCTCCCAACGCCAATCCGTCCAGCACGAAGGTCCCCGATCTCTTCTCTTCATTTCCTCTTATATTAGGTTTTTTTCTTCGAATTGGAATTCCCTTATGATTTCGGATTTATTGGCATGCGGTGAAATTGGATTCCAACAATACCTTTCGATTTCCAATTTCTATTATACCAAACACACACACACACACACACCAGAGACCTGGTTCTTTTGAAATTGAATTATGGAAATGTTCCTATGCTTTGCGTGTTAGAAAGTAGCATGCATAATTTATCTTCATTTGTTTATCGAGATTTTGAGACATTGCATTCCCTCTTGGTTTTTTGTATCGTTAATGACCATTTTCTTTGTTTTCTGTATTTAATAGAGTACAAGGTGCATGCTTACAACAGGAATGGCATTTGTTCTTTGGGTTTTATGGATGATCACTACCCGGTTCGGAGCGCTTTTTCTCTGCTCAACCAGGTACACACTATCTAATTTTTTCTTGTGTGTGTGTGTGTGTGTTTTTTCTTCAGGAGCTAAAGATTTGGACCTTATAAGTTTTAGATGTTGATTTTTCGTTTGAGCTTTACTTTTGTATACATTTTGTAAGCCCTTTTTTTTTACTTATAAAAAAAAGGGGGTGTATCAATGTGTTAGATAATTGTTCGCCATGCTAAAGTTTTTTTTTTTTTTTTGTATAAGTTTACACTGGTTGAACTTTAGAGCTTGGCTGCTAATTTGATTTAATGTTCTATGAGATACAAATATATTGGCTTAAAAATTAAAATTATGGGAACTTCAATCTTGTTTTAATTTTTTTGTAATGTGAAGAACTCATTAGTATTTCAGAAATCAATAAGTAGTTCGAGTAGGTTCAGTTTCGATTCTTATGAAGCAGAGGAGTTTTATGGTTGTTTAAAGTAGTAACATTTTATGCTATGCTTTAATATTGTCCTTAAGGTGGAAGGGAAAAGATTTGGAGACGGTCAGAGAAGTAAAAAAACTGGCATACTTGGATCATTATTCTTGTTGCCCTTGATGGCCACCTTCATAACCATGGTTATTCTGAAGTGTCTGTTTGGATGTAAAGGCTTGATGATGTGTGTGCATGTGCGTGTGTGAGAGGGAGAGAGAGTCATGTAGGACTGGTGAAATATTGATACTTGATTTCTGCTTGAGTTAACATATAGATGATGATTGCAATGTTTTCCAGGTGCTAGATGAGTATCAGAAAAATTTTGGTGATACGTGGAAGACTGTGCAAGCAGATGGTACCCAACCATGGCCCTATCTGAATGAAGCTTTAACGAAATTCCAGGTATTATTATTTTCCATTTTTCCTTATTGTTTAAGATTGGGCCATTAGGCAGAAAATAGATTGGGGTTTTCTTTTTCATTTCTATTTTTGTTAATTGTTGAAGCTTCAAAAGTAATTAGTTACAACTAAAAGAACTTTCTTTTTCCACCTATTCTTATTTAACTCTTCAGGACCCTGCGGAGGCTGATAAGTTGTTGAAAATTCAGAGGGAGTTGGATGAAACTAAAATTATCCTCGTAAGTGTAGAGTTATTGCTACAGTCATTAGTTTACAGCTATATCTATGAACAATTGAATTATGTTCCTTTTATCTTCATGATTGTTGATTTTAGACAATCATTTTCTAGTTCAATATATCATTTTTTTTGGCAACCTTTAATGTTATCTTTTTATTAGCTTGCTAATTCTTGGTTCAGTGATTTATGCTTAAGTTTTGGCAGACATATGGTGGTTTTAAAATTTAACAGGGTTTGATTCAATGATTTCTTCTCCTTATGTATTTTATTCAAAAAAAAGTTGAGTTGTAGGAAGTGCTGATCAAATATGGACTGAAGCATGTCATTTGGGGGTTATAGTAAAAAAAGAATATATCAGACAAATTGTTGACTTATGGACCCATTCCTTCTATGTTTGGTAGAAAAGTGGGTGGTTAACTTGCCCATGTTTATCAACTTCTACACATGAGATATCTGTTTAACTCTCCCCTTCCCCCTTTTTTTTCCTTCGCATGGGTGGTTTTCATTTTATTGTAAAATTTTTAATAGGTATGGATATGGGCCAGGGCAGGGCAGGTTGAATCAGGGGGATCCCATCCCTGTCCCGTCCCCTCTTGGGTGGGGAAAACCTGTGCGGGGCAGGTTGAAAGGATTTTGTCATCCCTAATAAGGTGGATTTGACATCAACAAGGTAGAAATGAAAAAAGAAAGGAGAGAGGCAATTGTGATTGTGTTAAAAGAGATTAAAAAAAAAAAGTATTTTGGGGGTAGGGTAATAGATTATGTAAAAAAAAAAAAAAAAACTATGTATTAAATAAAAACGTATATCTATAGACATTTGGGGCAGGGTGAGCTAAAATCGTCCTTGCCTCGTAACCTCTTTGGGGAGGGGAAAGCCTGTGCAGGGCAGGGTGGGTCAAGCGGGGTGGGAATTTTTCTTATCCCTAACTTTCTGTTCCTAGTTTTGCTACAAAGTTTCAACCAGAATACTTAGTGAAATTTTGAAGGAATATATCTTGTCTGACTTGGTTTTGGGTTTCTAATAACATGTTGATTTGATCCTTTTTCTTTTTTTTTTCTTTTTTTTGTGGCAAACTGTTTGCTATGTCAGAATCCTCTCTCTCTCTCTCTCTCTCTCTCTCTCTCTCTCTCATAAGTGTCTCTTTCTTTCATACAGCATAAGACTATTGACAGTGTACTTGCACGAGGTGAGAAACTGGACAGTTTAGTTGAGAAGAGTTCAGATCTCAGTGCAGCATCGCAGGTATGTAGAGAAAATATATGTTACCATTATGCATTTGCCACCATACGTAAACGCCCATGCACTAACACTTTTTTACTTAGTCAATTAGTTTAACTATATCTGTTTCTTATACTTCTAATCACCTGGCTATTGAATGCTTTGTAGGAGTTTTGACTCTTTTTTTTTTGGTGGTATTTTTGGCTTACTTATACTGTTGCTAGTATTTAGTTTATCATCTAAGCCAAAGACTTAGCTTGTATGTTGAATGTCTGTGTTTGGACAAGAGCATCTTAATTCTTACCTATGGAGGATTTTTGAAACAAAGCTTGAGTTGGCATTGTAGAAAAATAATGGAAGACTCATGCTTGTGTGCACAAGCAGGTCTGGCAGTCTTGAGGAGTTTATCTGTGGTAATTTAAAGGGATTTGGGTTGTATGGGGGTCTGTCAGGCTTCTTGGCTCTTGCATACACAAGGTAGTCAATGGTGATAGGCAACCTTAAGGCGCCAAGGCCTTGTATCACCCAATTTGTGAGGCTACAAAAAGGGGCTAGCCTAATCAAAGCAAGACACCAAATTCTAAATATAGCTATTATTCTTATAGAACTTAAATAATATGTATCTAGTGTAGTGAAATATTATAATCAAGTGTGTTGCAAGAAGTATTAGGTCTATTAATTGATTTCAAAAAAAATTGAAGCTCTTGCCTTAGCACCTTCAACATGTTTTAAAGCACTTGTGTTACTTGTCTAGCCTCTAAGGCAAGTGCCTCAATAAAGGCACCTAGGCAAGCATCCGGCTTGCCTTTGACCATCATTAACATACCATTTTCCTTTCTGTTTGCTCTTCTATTTATTTTGACTTATGAAGTACTAGAGTTTTTTCATTATGGAATCACAAATTATTATCATTTTAATCAGTGAGTTATATACGCACCCGATGAGTCTTGAACTCCTCACTCATCACATAGTGTTCATAAGGGGAGGAGGTGCCAGATCATTGGTCATTGGGGAAACACAAATTATCCAATTGGAAAATCATATGTCAACTGTATTAGATATATTTGAATTATGAAAGTAGTTGTTTTCTTTATCCTTATTTTCTGCTTCCTTCCCTTTCAAGCAAGATGCGTTTCATTAAAGTACCCATGCATCTATTTGACAGTGGAATCAGTTGTATATGATGGCAATGATGATATGGTGACTTCACATCTTAGTGATACACATTTCGTCAAAGAGCATAATAAACTCTCTCTCTCTCTCTCTCTCTCTCTCTCTCTCTCTCTTATATTACTATAGCACCAATTTGGTTCCATCTAATTTCATCTACCAACATGTATCAATATTTTGATCTTAATTGAGTTTGACAATTATTGGAAACTTAATATGATAATAAATTTATTATTATTATTATTTTAAAGCTTGAAGCCAAAATCTTTATAGCTCAACTAGTACCTTTTGGTGTTTTTGATGGAGATATCTAAAGTTCAAATCCCCCTTGTTGGGACTATTGAATTATCAAAAAATTGTTTTAAAGCTTGAAAATTAAGTCTCTGGTTTGTTTCTAGTGTTTATGCCCCTATTCCCTTCCAGGACTTGGTTTTTGAGTTTTCCTTAAAGGCATCTACATCATGATCTACTTTCAATATGGTTTATTTGGAAGTTTGGAACTGCATAATGGTCTTCCTTTTTCCTCAGTGCAATGGTTAATGGATGATCTACTCATCTTTTGTCTGTTTTAGTTTTGATATTTTAAACAAATTGGTTGTGTGAGACCCAAACATTGTTCCAACAACATCAACAATTTTCAAATGTTTGTATGCATGTTAATAAATCAGGGATCATGACATAATTTAATTAAGGTCCTATTTACTTGCACAAACCGGTATGTTTTGATAAGAGTTCAAAAGAGATCCATTTTATCCTTTTGAAATTAACCATGGACTTAAACTTGTTGCTAATATGAGAACCTGTTGATGACGGTTGAAACAGATGTTCTACAAACAAGCAAAAAAGACAAATCAGTGTTGTACCATACTCTAAAGCTTCTGAGGCAAGTGGCTATCCTGTAATGGGCTTGACATTTTCAAATGTGGAAAGCTGAAGAATGGCAAAATAGTGATTGTAATATGTTTATATCGTTTATCAATTGTTTGCTTGGCAAAACTCTCTGGATTTTTCTCCATATTTTCTAGACTGAAGAAAGAAAGGAAATTGCGGATTGGCAGCAGATCTTTCTATTATAGTATTAATATGCCTATTGACATGCTTAATTCATATGTTGTTTTATGATTTATCCATTGTGATTACATATTTATATATACTGGTTGGTTTGTTCCTTGAAAGTTGAAAGCAATTCCATTCTCTGAAATTGGATGTATATTCATACTATAACGCGCGGTATTGAATTATTGATATGCTTGGAGAGAGGGTGTTTTTACAATTTAAACACGGTATTATAGTGTAGCAGTGAACCATCATTCGTTTCTTCCTGAGTGTGTTTTGGCCATAAAATAAAGTCTCTTCTGAGTTGCTATTTTAGGAACAGATGCCATATTGAATTCCCACAATTGTCACAAAAAAAGGAACTTTTTGCGTTCAAACACAAATGAATTACAGATTCGCATATCAATAAAACGGATTTACCCAAATTCTGTGTTGAGAAGTGCACAACATAATGGAGGACCTGCGATCTTATTTTTGGGTGGGGCTATTTCTCATAGCATTAAAGGCACTAGAATATTCCTAAATGTCCTCAAATTTATTGCATCTCAAAAAAGAAAAAGAAAAAGAAAAAGAATGTTCTAAAATTAATTGAAGACTGTTGAAGGCTTTGAGAACTGGACCTTGTCATTAATACAGGAATGGTAGAAGTGCCTAGTTAGAGTAAAAATTATGTAATTTCTACTCTAGTAAAATATCTAAACTTGGGAGATGAGAGACAACAACTAGCGTCCAACAGCAACAGAGAAGTCACAATCAATTGAAAACGCCACCTACCGGATAAGTTCCAAGGACTCCAAGGGTCATACGCCTCGGATTCTCTCGTAGGAAGCATCTTTAAAATAGTTCAAAATATGAGTCTAACGGCACATAAAATTTTGACAAGTTAAGTTGAGGGGTTAGTAGTTATAAATCAAAATAAAATAACATAAAATAAGATTATGTCGTGACTCCTCATTTATTTATTTTTGTTATTCATTTTTTTTTTGGTTAATAATTTGATTTTTTTTTTAATAATTTGTTAGTTGGAAGATGAAAGATTTGATTATAAACTTTGAATATATTTTCTAAGAACACTAGGAAGTAACGCTCAAGCATCTTTGACAAAACTTATCACAATTCCAAACAAGGTAGTTAAAAAAATATTATAAGATTTTATTATACTAATTTAAGTGTTCAACAAAATATATATATTTATTAATCTGTAACAAAAAAAATTTAACTAAAAAAAATTACTCTTTAACAAAATATTTAACTAAAAAAATCCTTCAATGAATGCTATTGTCTAAAGTAAATAGTGTTAATTAATGCTAATATCTAATGTAAATAGTGTTAATTAATACCAGCAACAACAATAATAGCAAGTTTTAATCTAAATTTTTGAGCTTAACTATAAATTCTCAATAAATTAGTTAAATTAGTTATAATTAGATTATTGACCACATTTTTTTTCCTTATTTGTTTACCTTTTCCTTTCAAATTTGAATGTTACTAATCATAACCTGCTACATATCCATTTTTTTTTCCTTAATCAAAGTCTAAAATGAACTTCTTGTTTCTTAAAAAAAAAAAAAAAAAAAAAAAAAAGTCTAAAATGAAAAAATCATAAAAGATTTCTATATTACTTTATTCTTTTCCTTTTTTTTTTCTTCTTTATTACCTGTGCTCATATTTCTATAAGTCAGCGTGTCTGGTGGCAATAATTTTGCAATCCCAACCAAAAAAAAAAAATTTTGAGACAGTAAAAAATTAAAATGTAACTGTACAAAGTAGCGAAATCAACACTGAAATTTTTTATCGAATTTTCACACTACATATATAAGGACATATTTCAGAACTTCAACTTCATAGTCTTAGGCTTTACATTCCAAAAAAAAAATTCTAAGTCTAGGGCCTAGGCACCCAACATATACCCATTCTTGCTCTACAAAAACTAAAATAGCCAGCAAAAAATAACACAAATATATCCCTAATCTGGATGCTGAAATCAGGGATGGTTTTGTTCTTTTATTTATGCATATACTGGAAACAGTCAAACCACAATATATATACCAACACTATTCTCCCTATTTTCCCAGAAGGGATTTAAAATACCAAAAGCCTTTGGTGTCCTTAGGGCCTTCCTCTCCCGATGGTGGAGGATCAATCTGTGGTGTCTTGTTGAGCTTGCTAACATCATAGCCCTCATCTATGGCCTTCTGAACTAGCTGATTATAAATCTCTTCATCTAGGTGGGTTTGCCTGCATAATATCTAAGGAAAAACCACCAAAAAGAGAAATAGAATTAATTGATTCTGATTTGTGATAACATTTATGTTATAGAAAAAATCTGAAGAAAACACAATTTTAGAATATTTATGGAAAATTTTGACAATTGGGTATCTTTTAAAATTGAGAAAATTTTCATATGCAAGAATAAACTTATAACAAGCCAACTATTGTAATTTGTAAGGAAAGATATATATAAGCCATTATTTTATTATCAAGGAATCATCCAACTAAGTTACAACCCTAAACTCTTTCTCCAAAAAAAAAAAAAAAAAAAAAAGTTTACTAACCCTTAACTCCCCTTATAAACAAGCATTCTTTTTTTATTTTTTATGAATAAAATAATTAACAAATTAACAAGCAAAAAGTAGAAACAAATACTGAACAAATTTCACTACTAGTGAATTACTGAATTGTGATTAGTGTAATATCATTTTCGCATTGAACATGGCCTAACTCATTTTTATTACCACCTCCATACATAATTTGTAATCGTAAAATATGTTGTGAAATCTATTGTAGCATCATACTATCAAGGAACAAGTAATTGAAATTGTGCAAAGCCAAATAAAATCAAGCTTATAAAAAAATAATAACAAAATCAAGAACAATATCAGTAATGAATCTGAAAGACCACAAATTCACATTAAAAAAATAGATGAAAAGGTTGAAAGGCATACCCAAAGATACTTCCGGCTAGGCTGGCCAATCAAGGCATACTGATAATCATCATCAAGGTACAAAACCCAGTAGTCCCCAACCACAGGGATGATGGGCAGGAATGGAGGGACATAGAATTTGACTTTGAGCTTAGCCTCATCACTGTTGGGATCAGCCTTGTATGCACTGCCCTCTATGTACCCTCTTTTCCCATCAGTCCAGGTCTCATTCAGCACATTCACAGTCCCATCCTCTCTCAAAGTGTATGTAGCCCTTGTGTTCACACCATTCTTGGGCTGAAACCTTGATGGGAATGAAGCTATCTCATACCACCGTCCCATGTACCTGTTTAGGTCCACACCCTTCACCACTTCCATCTCTTTGTTGGCCATAATTGCTTGTATTGCGTGTCACAGTTTTTGCAGAAGAGAGACTCAGAGAGAGTTTTAATTTGAACTCCTTTGCTTTCTGGGATTTTGAGGGTTTGTCCTGTTGTAGGCTGGTCACCTTTTGATAAGGTCGAAGTGATCGATACGTGGAGGCTTATGAACCTTACGTCTGTGGCTTGTGCTAATATGTTTCTAGTACATTTGGGGTCTTTTTCTTTCTTTATTTTTTATTTATTTATTTATTGGATAAGAGTTTTCTGAAAATTCGTGATTGTTTTTAACTTTTATTTTTTTTGGTAATTTGAGAAAGAGTCCCAAACTTGGTGAGTAAGTTTCTGTTTGGCTAAGAAATAACAAACGAAAGACTTGGTGACGAAGAAAAAACATGGGGCCGAATGTGTCAATATCCAGATCAAGACTGTGAAGGAAGGTATTGAGAAAACTTGGGATTTGGCGTATAGAACCTATGGATAGGCCAAAATTTTGAGCATTAAATGAGATTTTTTTATACTATAAAGGTCCCACAGGGAACAGAATGGGAAAAGAGCGAAAATTTTGATAGTAACTTATTAAATGAGATTTTTGATACTATAAAAAGAGGATGATTAATATTTATCCTATTCAAGACTATTCTTTGAGCATTAATCAGGTTTGTCGGCAATACCATGTAACACATTAATATCATTTTTTTTTTATTAATAATCATTCATTATATTAGTAATTTATAAAAAAATTTGTAAAACAATTTGTAACTCTAGCATTATTCCTAAGAGTAATATTACAGTTACAAATTATTTTATAATATTTTTATAACTGTTGATATAACTAATTTCTTATTAGTTTTCATCTAGGTTTACCATTAACATCACTTTTTTATTTACCAATAATCCCTCACCACATCAGCAGTTTGTAAAATTTTTTTGTAAAAAAATTTGTATCTCTAGCATTACTCGCATTGGTTTAGAAATAAGAGTAATGCTAGAGATACAAATTTTTTTACAAAAAAATTTTACAAACTGCTGATGTGGTGAGCGATTACTAGTAAATAAAAAAATGATGTTAATGGTAAGCCTAGATGAAAACCAATAAGAAATTAGCTACATCAACAATTGTAAAAATGTTGTAAAATAGTTTGTGATTGTAGTATTATTCAACAAATTATGCTTACCCGTTTAATCTGCATTAACTTCAGGTTCTTTATTTCATTCTTCTTGCCTAAGTTTCATTAAAATAACCAAACCACCTCCCTCTCCCCAAACATAAAATATCATAACCTTATCCACCATACTGAGGGATAAGACTTACACACACGACAAATTCGGTGGACCTTGTAACTAGCAAGGTGCCAACTACTAGCTAGACAAAACATGCACAATAGATGAAGATGTTCACAAATTATTGACTGTTGTAGATAGCCATGAAATTATAAATAAACATGTACTATAAGGACACTTAGAGATATACTAGTCTTCTCTCTTTTTCTTATAATTTCTATGCAACCTAATGTACTAGGTTTTTTTTTTTTTGGGTGGAAAACCTGGTCTACTAGTTGATTCTTTATTATTTGTATTCATGCATCACTCTTTAGATATATAAGAGACGTCATTCTTTGTAAAGAAGATCTACTTTTTTTTTTCTTTTGATCAAAGAAATACTTACCCCCATTGTTTTTTAGTTTTATGCCTAAAGCCTTAATCAACTCTTTTTATTTATATGGACTATGTTCATGCCCCATTCAAATTCTAAGCCTTGCATCATTGGGCTTAGCAATGAATAATGCCTAGTTAATTTATATGTTTTTGTTGATGCTTAGGCCCAAATAAATTGATTATATGGTTTTTTTTTTCCAAGGCCTACTATTATTTAAGCCCAAGTTTTTTTTTTTTTTTTGAATTTCATTTTCCCTTGGTTCCAATTTCCACTTATTGAAGCCCATTTATATGTTTGCTCCCTTCCCTCTTATGGACTATGACCCTAGTAAGTTTCATTCTTTTTTAGCTTAGTTTATTTACACAGCTCTCATCCTGCTCACTTGTGACAGGCTTAAGAAAAAAGGTTTATGGACTCAAAAATTTTCTTTACATATTTATTTGCTTCATTGGGCTTCTTTATTGGGCTTGCCCATATTCTTGGGAGTGTTAGGGTTTCAAAAGTTCCCAAGGTATGGATAGGTTTATTTAATTATTTTCACATACCTATGTCATACTCATGGTTTGACCCTACTTTTAAAAGAGATTTTGGATATGCCTAAACTTATAGTATGACACAAACTTGTCGTTTGGTTTCTTATTGTCTTTTGCTTACAGCTGCAAGCTGGGCATAGCTGTAGGCGATGCAAGAATTTCCATAATAAAGCAGAGAGAGAGAGGGAGAGATGTAATTTGCAATCGAACCAATAAAGATGTAAAGAAAAATGCTCCTTCGTCTCAGATTGGATACAACCATGAACCGCAACTTTTTATCTCGTGGTGTGCTTTATTCTGGCATTTTCTTGCATTGCTTCGCCTACTGCTACTTTCAGCTGGCAACTCATAACCGTTATGGTACAAAAGTTCTGAACCATATGACTATATCACAAATCTAAAAAGCCAAAGATGTCTCTCCTCTCAGAAAGAAGACAGAGAAAGAGCAAAAAACTAGAAAGTGAAAAAAAAAAAAGCTGCTCCTTTTTCTCTTCTATTATTTCCACTCTTCACCATACTTGTAACATCAAGAAGTTTAATGCATACCTTTTTCCCAAGGGCAGCGTATCATTTTACTTCACTAAGCCAAGCCAATTCCCCAAAGCCAAAGATCTCGTACAAGACCCAATACTTCCCTCAGCTACTAGCTAGCTAGACCACTTCACCTTCCAAGTTTCAACCAAATAGCTACAAAATCTTCTATTAAAAGTACCTCGATCATCAACAACCACTACTGGCAACATGGAGCTCCCATCGTTGCCTATACTGGCTGGACATTGCCCCCAAATTCCAAGCTCTCAGTTTTCATCGAAGTACTGTTTCTAAAAACACAAAAAGAACTTTCTGGGTGATTCTCACATATAATCTGGTTGTTAAATACGCGATCTTGGTTTTCTTTAAAGCAGAAATTAAACAACAGTCCTAGTACTTCTTAGTAATTAAAAAAACATGAAATTATTAGTGTTAATAATGAAATACAAAAAGCAATCTTCTAGGTGTTACTCAAAGCACAAGATCACTATCTGGGTGTTCATCAAAATACCAAAAAAAAAAAAAATCTTAAAATTGTGATGTTATGATTCTACCTGTAATGAGTTTGTTTCAATGTATTTTTTTAACATAGATATTATATATGAGAATCAATGCCATTTGGTAAGGACTCTTACAAGTCTGCAGAGACATTGGGGTACTTAAATTCACAACAAGCATTGGCTGATTTTGCAATTTTGATTAGGAGCTTGAAGCAAAATCTACCATATGAAGCATCCCCAATTGTGGTCTTTGGTGGGTCTTATATATATATATATATATATATATGGAGGAAGTAATAAGTTCAAACTTCCCCAGATTAGCAACAAAAAAAAAAAAGAAGTTCAGACTTCCCGACTTGGCTTTGGATGATTTTGTTTATAACTAATTTTATTTTAATCAAAGTGAAATGATGTGAAGTAGTGGGAGTTGCTTTCTTGATTTTGAAACATAGTATTCAGATGTCACTTTCAAAGGTTTCAATTAATTGGATGTGGTCCATGTGGATCACACTAGGTATAGTAGTTTCAGCTTTCAGGTATTTTTGTCATTAATGGAACGACTATTAATACCTTTTGTCGGTAGATGTCAACTTGAAATTTTATCGAATAGTCCATTTGGTAAATTTGTTTTATTTCTTCGCATTAATGAATTACTACTCTTCCAGTGTTGAAAACCCGGTTTAGATTGACATACCCGCAAATGGCTATTGTAGCTTTGGCATCTTCAGCCCCTATTTTGCATTTTGATGACAGTATTCCACTGGCAAGCTTTTATGATGCTGTTACCTAGGACTTCATCTCTCCCTTCATGTTTGTTTGTGTCACATATGTTTGCGTGTTTGAGGATGAGAGTTTTTTTTGTTGTTGTTGTTGTTCTTCTTCTTCTCCTCCTTTTGCTTATATTTACATTCTAATTGCACATGGCAAGATGCAAGCTTGAACTGCTTTGAAGTGATAAAAGGGAGCTGGGCAGAGTTGGAGGCACTGTCAGCTCAGAAAGAAGGCTTGGCTGAACTAAGCAGAACTTTCAGAATTTGCAAGTTAAATTCATATTTCACCCACAATTTTGGGTTGAGAGTCGTGGCGTCATGTTCAGTCCAAGGTGGTCCCAGGACCACCTTGGCCTGAAAGAAAAAAATTATATATATATATATATATATATAATAATTTTAAATTTTTTATTTGTTTACCCTTAAAAAAAAATTAGGAACACCATTAAATAAAAATAAAAAAAATTATTTGTTCTACTTTCAAGCAAAAAAAAGAAGCCAAGCCCACTAAAATATGAACTAAAATATGAAAAAAAAAAATTAAAAATTGTAACAGAGCAAGCCCACTACCCACCCAGAGAAAAAAAGCCCAACATCAATCCTAAACAATAAATGGGAAAGCAAACCCAATCTAAAGAAAAAAAACAACATTTGGCAAACCCAACAAATGGTAGCAAACCCATGGATTCTAAAACAAAAACCAAAACCAAAAAAAAAAAAAAAAACAAACAAACAAACAAACCAACCAAAACCCAATATACATGTCCGCTGATTTATCAAGTAAAGCAAAAACTGAAATCAGAAACGGAAAAACCTAACCTAAAGAAAAAAACCTCATCAGTCATCAATGACCAACCGACAGCGCCTCCGCCTCAAACTCGAGCAACAGAGCTCATCCGTCATCGCCAGTCGCCTCACCGATCAGATGTTTGATTCCTTCCTCGCTAGTCGCCTCAATGTGTTGTCCAACGATGCTTGGCCTCAGGCCTCCCTACTCCCTCAATCTCAAGGTATTTCATCTTTACTTTACACTTTACTTCTCTCTGACTCTCTCTTTGTCTTTCTTACATATACGGGTTAATGGGTTTTCTCTCTTACTTCGCTCTGTCTCTCTCTCTCTTTTATCTGAAGATTGAAAGTGAAATGAAAGTCTCTCTCTCTTTAAGACTTTATCTGATTGACTGATTCTCTTTGAACTGTAATTGCTTAGCTTTATTGTAACTTTATTAATATTTGCCTCTGTTTTGACTTTATCCGCTAGTGTTGGTGTTGGTAAGTTACTGAGTTTGTCTTTTAGTGTATCGTGATTTGTGATTGTAAATTTATCATCTGATTGGCTCTTGTGATTGGGGCCATGGGGCTTGTCTATGTGAGTGAGGGGTGGATGAGGCCGGGTGGGATATTTGAATTGGAGGAAGTAAAGGCATGAGAGGCAGTTAGCCTAACTTACCAATAAAAGACAAAATTAAATTATGTTAGGACTTAGGCACTAGGCAGGCAGTGGGTTGGCTGTAGATAACGCACATAGAGTGTGTGCTAGTGCACAGTGGGGTGTGTGCTAATAGTTAGTAAAGAAAAATAATGAAGCAACTAATAAATAATAATTAATAATTTAATTAATTAATACATTATAAAAGACAAACAAATTAAATTATGTTACGCTAAACAACAATTAATAATTTTATAATTAATGAAATAACAACATAACAAATTATAGTTTATAAAAGACAAACAAATTAATGAAACATCCTAAGAAATTATGTTTTTTAAGGAACACCCCGAGAAATAAGAACTATGTAAAGAGTTTGCTTTGAACTTGTTGATGGTGAGAGAAAAAGTGCTAGTGTGCAACATGAACTGTCGAGGAGATTGACAATGATAAGAAAAATAATGTGACTTTGAGGCATGTTGAAAACATATTTAACATGAACTGCACTACTAGTCCTATAATTTGATTCATATAATAAAAGTATTTGGACTTCTTTCATTCAATCTCATGCATCATTTTGGTCATGGAGCTACAAAAGTTAAGAGAAGAGAATGCAAAACCTGAATAACTTTGTTTTTCTGAAGAAGTCGTCATTTTCTGTCAGGAACTCTATGTCATTTACAACCTTGGCGTATTTCGGATCCAGCAACGGTTGTGGGAGTAAGGATTTGTTGGCATAGTTGTTTGCCTAAGCTAGTTTCTACTAGTGGAAAATTTTTTTTATGTGTTATGTTGCAATTCACGCTTACTCGATTTCATCTTCACTCGATATACTCAGCTTGGGACTAGTTACTGTCAGCTTTCATTTATACGGCCATGGTGAATTACCCAACGGAAGCCAATTTTTTGAAGCCACTACCTACCGATCCTGGGACTAGTATGCATACAACTCAAATTTCAAAATTTTAAAATTTATGGATCTGTTGATGATTTTATTTTCCTTTATTTTTTCTTTTGGCCATGAAGATGTGCAATATTCCTGTGCCTTGGTCAAAAGCATTAGCCCAATAATATATATAACTAGCATTTAGTGTTTTGACAAAAAAAAAAAAATATGATGAAAAAAAGAAAAATATTAGGCTGAATGAAGTTTTTAGGAATTTTTCTTAAGATGGCCATTTAAAAACTTAAATAGAAAATTAGGAATTTTTTTAATTTTTGAGAATGGGTTGAAGCCTTGAAGGAATCATTGAATTATTGAAAGGGTTTTTTATCTTTTGTTTTTGAAAGGCTAAAAAAATGGCATTTTTATTAATTATTTTGTTGTTGTTCAACTTAATCTTCTTGGTGTTTAGAATATTTTTACTATTATTTGGACAAATTTTTGTTGTTGTTATTTGAGGTTTTTACTTTTATTTAATGGGTTAGAGATAATATATGAGGGCCAAGTGGGCATCTTAAGTCAAGAAGTGTTCAATATTTTATTTGAGGATAGACAATAAGCAGTTTAAAAAGAATTATTTATACTATAATTTAAGAAATCGTTCAATGTTATGAACACCTCAGCAAACAAGCTGTGGCATTGCCACAAATTTAGGTCCCACTTTGGTTTCGGGAAAGTTTTCCATCATTAACAGTAAAAAAAAAACTTTAAAATATAAAATTGAATAAACATAATTAAAAAAAAGTGTACATAATCAAATAAACTAGAACAAATTTTTTTTTAAAATTATATCAAACTAAAACATAATCTTATTCTTTCTTATAACTAAAAAAGAAATGTTATTTTTACAATATTTTCACATTAAATTTTAATAGTAAGTTGTTACTTACGGTTATTAGTAGACTAATAGGTAATTTCAATAAGAAATTTAAATTAAAATCAATACTAACTTGTTATTTATAATTTATTGTAAAATTATTATAATATAAATTTTGTGAATAACTGAATATTGCTTAAAATTATTTAAAAAAAAAAAAAAAAATCCTTTGTCAAACACATCGGCTCAAATCTCTTACCCAAGAAACTTCTCAACAAAAACGAAGGGTAAGTCAAATGGTCAAAAAGAATAAATAGAAAAATTAACAAATACTTTAAAGAAATTTTTATGAGAAAATAAAAAAATAACTAATTTTTTTAAATTTTTTTATAAAAATAGTATAAAAACATTCTTAAAATAGTATAATAACAAAAGTTTAAATAACTGTTAACTAGACCCAACAATAAATAAATTGGAATCCGTAGACGTAAATAAATTGGGATCCGACAAATAACCCAATTGCGAAATCTACTTTCACATTTTAGATCAGAAAATATCATGAGAAAAACTGGTATGCTAAAATTTTACAGCTTCTCGATGTGAAGACACCGACTTCTTCAAATTTCAAGAGAAAAAAAAAAAGTACATATTAAAAACATGAAAACGAGTATGCATTCATAGGACTTAACCAGTACTGCATTGGATCTCACTTTCTCACACACACACAGACACACAGAGACAGAGACAGAGACAGAGACACACAAGTCACAAAGAGAGAAATGTCAAGGCGATCTACCGCATGCTTGCGGTGTTGTCTGGTTGTGTTTGCAGTAGTATCAGCTTTAGCAGTGTGTGGTCCGGCTCTGTATTGGAGATTGAAGGAGAGTTTAAAGCTTGGTGGCTCTTCCAAACCTTCTTGTCCTCTTTGCACGTGTGAATGCCCTCCTCCTCTCTCCCTTCTCAAGATAGCTCCTGGTATGACACCCTTCTCTTCTCTTTCTATCTGGGTTTTCTTTTTTGATTGATTTGGGTGCTTGGATGCTGTAAATTTCTGATTTTGATTGATTATATGTTGATTCGAGTGAAATTAAGCAATACCCAGATCATGAATTTGTGTTTTTGATTCGATGTGGTGGCTGATTTAGTGAATTACTTTGAGAAACTGAAACCCAATTCAGGTTTGGATTTGTTTTACTACTCTGTTTTGATTATGAGCTGAATTGTATGAGATTAAGGGGGTGCCCAATTCGTCGATTTGGAATCTGATCTTTCCTGCTTGGCCTTTTAGAACAGTTAAATTCCAGTTCGGGCTTAGATTTATAGTGAAACTAAGAGTTACTTTATATTTGCCATTTCGAGATTTTTTATTTGGAGTAATTTCTAGTTTTGGATTCCAATTTGTGAACTTCTTATTTCTATTTGGGTTTTACTAACTTATTGAAATAAAAGGAAACCCATTTCAGTTTCTGGGTGTTATACGTAATTATGTATATTGAATGGAACTAAACGGAGCCCACTTTGTGTTTGAGAGATCTCCACTTGATGGTTTTAAATTTCTTCTTTGATCTCATAGATGTGCCCATGCATCTGTAGGAAAGTCATGAAGATCTGACCTTGTCTTATTTTACATCCTCTATTCACATGACAGACTTTTTTTTCCCCTTGATTTTTTCCATAAAACTACTGCTTTTTAGCATATCTTAAGAGGAACTGCAAGTCTGTAACCAAGCTATATTTGTGCTCTATGAAGTCCTTTCTAGATCTGAGTTCACACATGATCATGCACTTAGTTTTGTGGCAGAAAGATTTATTATTGCCTTTATTAAGAAGCCTCTAGCCTTTTACTAGTGGTGACTTAAATAACCATCTTTTTAACTCTATGGGTGCTCAGAAATGTCTGAATATGGAATAGTTAATTGACCAACCATAAGATGGCTAGTCAAACACTATACCAATATCGATGTTCAACCCCCCCCCCCCCCCCCCCCCCCAAGCCTAGAAAAGAGAAAAGAAAAAAGGTAAATGGAAATCTGCATGAAACTGTTTCTCTTAAACAATCCAAGTAGAATTTTGATGCAGGACAAGACCAAAACTGATGCAACACCAAAATTGAAGAATAGAAAATAAAATATTGTTGGAATCAACACGTAGGCTTGAATGGAATCGGCACCAAGTAAGAGAGAAAAAAACTTAGGAATCTGCACCTAGGGTTGCTTGGAATCAGTACCAACTACCAAGCTATTGAAGGAAAAAGTCCAACAATAAGTTTCATTACTCAAGCAAACTGTAAAACAATACTTAACCCTGTTCTTTAAAATATAGTAAGAAAATGAATTAAATTACTATACCAAGTAAGAAAATTAACTAAGTCTACGAACATATTTTAAGAAAAGGAATTAAATTCTTAAACCAAGTAAGAAAAGAAAATACTTTAAATTCCTAAACCAAGTACTTAGAAAGATAGAATATCACTGCATGAACATAACATTTAAGTTACGAATGTAACTCCTGTGCCCCTATGAACAACAGTTCTCTGCCTTACTATATTTAGAATTGTGGTTGATAAAATAAATACTAGAAATTAATTGGTTAGGCCTTAGGCCCAACTGAAAGCAAGCTCCATCCTTAAGGCCACTGGTTAGGTTATCTTCTTCCTACGTCTACATCTATAATTTTGAGTGATTGGGGACTTGTACCTTGCATCCACCCCAGAAGTTTTGCAAGTTGCATTATTTCGTTATATTTGTTTACACTGGTAGTATGAATATGATACCTTCACAGATATTTGTCACGTTGTACTTAAGTATGGTGGTAAGTTGGTGTCATTAATGAGGTACAGATTTCTATAGACTTGCTGTTTGACATGGTGATTCAACCACTGTTGCAATTGATCCTAGAAACTCAAGAATGAATTTGAGAACGTAGGAAGCATTTCAAGTTAGAATGAAAATAGAACAGAGATCTTATGTGTTTGTTATATCAGTTAGCAAAACTCTTATTTTATCATGAATAATTTGGGACTTGGTCAAATTAGGGCACATATGTGGCTTCACAATACTTGACAAATCTCGTTCTGGAGATCTACAATAAGTTGAGAAATGCTGTCCAGTGCTGTTGTACCAATGATCTTTCCTTTTGTTTGGTTCAAATTATGGCACCACAGTTGGAGTATACAAGAACACCATCATAATGAGAGAGGAACCCAAAAACCCTATTCATGCTATACATATGAACCCTACTTTTCCACCGATATGGCTGCCATTCCCATCCTGTGACCTTGACTTTAATGGTTGTGAGTCAGGGGGATACATTTTTTATTTAAGGATTTACGGTACATATGTGTTTTGAAAAGTTTTGTTGACTGATTTGTGTCAACCAGTATTTTCCTGAACTATTTATATCATTCAGTAATTAAAACAATGTTCATAGTTATTTGGTTTGATTCAGACTGTCCCATCCTTTCCTTCAAATTTTGGTATTTGTATGCTTTCATTTGTAAATAGTGGAATAGGGTTATTACCCAGATCTGGTCCCACCTAAGTGGATCCTATCTAGGTGCTTTCATAGTGAATAAATATAAAATTGGAAATGATCTGCCTGAAATACTTCTTGTTTCAGCTGAGCCCATTTGTGATCTCATGATTTTGATGTCTCTTTTGACATATGACTGTGACTTGTAGTTAGGCCTCTTTGTGCTTGGTGATGCTTCTTCATTGTTGTCAATCTCTGATGTTAAACTTAAAAAGAATTAACTGGCTATTTTTCTGGATGTTAAGGAAATGTCATTGGCCAATCTGTCTATTACCGTCCAGCTATTATGATGATGAAAGCACAAGGGTGGGCTGAAAGAATAAAATAAAATCCAAATGTTTGCTATTAGAAGATATGAAGATAACCATTTGCTTGGTAAAAGTTATTTATAGATTTTGTGGTTTACCTATAGTTTATCCGGAAGGCTTTCTACATGCTTCTATATGCCTTCTCGTACATCTGTTTTCATGCATTATTTTGGATTTAGTCGTATGCAGCCTTTTTATTCCTGGTTTTGCACAAATGAATATGGCTATTGAAATTGCATGTAGATCTGGAATGTCCATTATTGATTTCCTTATCTTTTCTACTTTATTTCTTGTTACACAGACTCTCTTTTGAATTTCAAAATTCCAATTTTGCTCTAATCTGAAATAAATTCTTGTATATATACTAATATTGGCCATCTCTGGGCTTTTTCAATTCTCTTGCAGGGCTAGCCAATCTATCTGTCACAGGTTAGAGTTCATCCTCCTGACTCAATTTGGTGAAGAAATTACCATGTTAACGTAGTTTACATTCATCTATGTTCTGTTCATTTAGTAAAGAAATTCCTATGCTACTCAATATTCATCACATTCATCTTTATTCTGTTGAAAATGAAGAATTTATACTGAAGAATCAAAGTCCATCTTTTATATTTCTTTCTGTGCTTCTTTCCTTTAAAAGAAATTGTGGCTTGTCTATTTTCTCTGGTTTTATAAACTTTTTGTGCATATGTTTGGACCATGCATACTATGTCTTTTCTAGTGTCCATCCACATATTAGATTGCATTTTTATTTTCTAGGTTGAAAATGTGGATATAACATAAGAACCATGTCCTTTCTAAGTTTTGTCAACACTGAGTTGGCTTGTAGTGATAAAAGATTTTAACTAATATGTTCTTGTAAATTTTCATTTCTAGTACATTTAATATTTGTTAGGAACTAGTGTTGCCATAAAGTTGATTTTGCCAACTATGGAGCTCCAACCTTTCCATGTCCATTTAGCTCTTTGCCAAATGGCCCTTTTGTCTTGGCTCTTACTCAATCATTCCCTTTCATCAGTTGATTCTTCATGCTATTTCTTTAAAAAGTATAAAATCTAAAGTACCTTCTTATAACATACCTTAAATTATGCCACAATCAGAATAAAAATTTTAGGGAATTCTTCTGTTTGTTGGCCTGTTGGGGCCTAATTTATAACCTTTGCATGAGGATCAATTTAGGTTTTGTCATGACATTCTTAGCCACCAAATGCTTCCTGCTTCTACCATCAGGAAAGCCTAAACTCTTGCTTTGCCCTATGGTTCATCTTTCTAGTTATTTGCTCATTTATGTGATGTTCATTGTGCTGATGAACAGATTGTGGAGGTAATGACCCGGATCTCAAGCAGGAGATGGAGAAGCAATTTGTGGACCTTCTAACAGAGGAGCTGAAACTGCAAGAGGCTGTTTCTGAGGAGCGTGTTCGCCATATGAACATTACCTTTGCTGAAGCTAAAAGGGCGGCTTCCCAGTACCAGAGGGAGGCAGAAAAATGCAATGCTGCCACTGAAACCTGTGAGGAGGCCAGAGAGCGGTCTGAGGCACTGCTGATCAAGGAGAGAAAGGTGACTTCATTGTGGGAGCATAGAGCCCGTCAAATGGGCTGGGATGCGGAATAGGACTGTAAAATTTGGTATTATCTTTTCATATGAAGCAGTGAATTGTTCTATCCGTGGTTATTATACAAGCAGGCAAGCAAAGTGCTAGTTGACACCTTGTTGAGGCAGAAACTCTCTCTCTCAGATGTCACGTATGCCAATCATTAAATTATAAATGATGTTGTAATGGATCTCTCAGCTCTACCATTTACTACTACATGCAGATAAGATGTATCTGGTAATGCATTACCTGTTACAAGCATTTCCTTGTTGGTTAGGAACACAATTTCAGACTGTTTGTCATGTGTATGTAATTTCAGCTGAGTTTCTCAAAAAAAAAAAAAATTCAGCTGATATTTAACCAGTTCAACCAAATTGGCTTCCACTTTGAGAACTTGATGTTTAAATATCAGATACATACAGAATTATGAATCTTTTTATTACGCAGAAGAATGATGACTTCCATCATCAATTAGGTAAACCATTTTTCTTTAAAATCCTTTATATTGAATATGTGTGATACATTCATCACATCCATCATCCTGTCCTTACCCATACGAAACTTTCACAGAAGTCTCATGAATATTTAAGTCTGAGAAGCCTTTAGATATTATTATCATTATACTTAAATGAATGTATATCAAATTAAGCTTTCTCAAATATTAATGCAGATGATTTGTTCAATGAGGCTCTAAGAGTGACATTGACCAAATTTCTAGCACCATATGTTTAGTTTCTGTTTGGTATTGCTATTAGAAGTAGAGCTTTAAGCCTTTAATAGTAGAGATTTTGCAATATAGAGCTTTAACCGAAAAGCTCTTATTAGCGTTAATCACAGTGAACAATGTTTTTAAAATTCGGAATTTATAAAACATGAATATTGAATTGTAGAGTTTTTTCACATAAAGGTCTTAATTTCAGCTTTAGTAATCAGTATTTAAAGTTGTTTTTAGTTTGAACGACCTCTTCAAAACTCTCTAGCTTTTTGGAAATTATTAAATGTTTGGCAATTCAAATTGTACTAAAAACAGAACAGTTTGCGGCTCTTAAAGCACTTTTGTGATTGGACCCAGTCACCCAGACTAACATCCAAGGCCAATGGTACATTTTCATACCATCCAAACAGGAACTGAACTATGATATCCTAAGCCTAACACCAACGTCAAGAAATCAGATACGTGGGGTCGTTACTGTCGGTTGGAACTCAACTAAACTGTCAGCCATTTGACTTTCTTTATAGGAAAAAGACGGTCAAAATATATCAAAGCAAATAGCTTCTTACATGACTCTCATGAGTCCCATAAAAAGAAACCAAATCCCATAAAAAAAAAACCCAAAAAACGCGCTTTCAACTTTCAACGTAACATGCACTCACACGATGCAATACACACTAATACAGCTGTGATCTTCAATTATATAGCCTCCATACACGCACATATATAATTTAAATATATATACTTCAATTTTTTTATAATAAAATAATGAGAAAAACCTTTATTTAGATCTGTCTTAATGGACTCAACCAATTGATCTTTCATTCACTACCCAGATCCAGAAATTTCCATAAAAAGCAGCTTTTTGATTTTTGGGTTTGATATTTGAGGCTTAGAGTTGGTGCTGTTGCTTCTTCTGTGAAGCTTCTTGGTAACAAACTAACTAACAATCTTATTGGGTTTCTAAATTTGGAGATTATAGTAAAATTATTGCTTGGATTGGATACGTTTTCATATATGGAAAGTTCAAGAAGCAGTAGAGTGGACAAGAGAGGGTATGAGCAGGATGTGGTGGATGATGCAGAGCACGTGCCTGGATCGAAGAAGCCAAAGTTGCCTGCTTTAGCGAGGTTTGTTTCGTATAATTTCTTCATTGAGTAATGAATATATTGGGTTTTTGTTGATGGGTGCTTTTGTTTTATTTTTAAAAATGGTTAAAGTTTTCTGCTTTTGCTTTTGGATGGTCTTTGTGCACATAAGCTCTGGACTAGTTTTATGGATTTGAATCAGTTTCTCCATTAATACTAGTTTATAATCTGATGCCATTTTCACATTAGAAAGTTTGTTGTGCACATAGTATTGTGTTACTTTAGAATGTCTTTTCCCGGAATAAAAATCCTTTATCCCAATCTATTATTCCACTTTATACTCCACCAATCATGATCAGTCTCTTGCTATTGCAATTTGAAATTACTCAAATATGAACTCAATCACATGATAGTATGTAGGAAACATTGGATAGTTCTTCAAAAATATATACTTTTTTTTTTTTTTTTTTTTTGAGAAACATATACTAAATACTTGATAAGCAAGAAAAGGATGGTTAAATTTACTACTGACCCTTGTTTCTTAGATAGTTTGGAATTAATAGATGGCTATTAATGAGAGGTGAGGCAAAGGGGGTATAACTTTGTATGTATGTACTAAAGGTTTTGATTTTACATTTTGATTTCCTTAAACTTCTCCAGAAATTTGATCAACAGTATAGTTCAATATCACATGGTATTTCTTTTTTCTTTCTTTTTTTTTTTTTTTTACATTTTTGCTTAACGTTCTCTATGCAAGTTTTAAGTTTCAGTTTTGTGAGTCCACTTCAATGATTGTACAGTTCAATCTATGTGCAGTGTAATTGTGGAAGCTTTGAAGGTGGATAGTCTGCAAAGACTTTGCTCATCTTTGGAGCCTCTTCTTCGCAGAATTGTAAGTCATACAGTTACTTTTCCAAATGAGTTACTGCAAAATTGAAGAATCATTCTTTTATTCTGAACAGCCCTCATTCAGCTGATAACAATTGCTGAGTTTTGGATAATTTTCCTTGCTCAACAATATAATTTGCATATTGGTTCAGTTTGTGGAAATGATTAAACTTCATTTTGTTATCTTAAAATGTTCATATCTTGAAAATTACTTTACTTTTAAGTTTTGCAAATGACAATTCATAACAATAGATAACTAATGTGGCTCTTTTACTTTTTTTTGAAGTCCAGCTACAAAATAGTGAAAGGAATGAATCATATTACTTTATTACTATCATCGATTATGCATTCACATGTATAGAACATATTGCATCTTTTCCATAGGCTTTTGAAAGATATATATATATATATTAATCAGTAGCAAAGCATAAATTCATCGAGGTCTTCTATTGTTAATTCTGCCATTTTCATTAATAACAGGTCAGTGAAGAAGTGGAGCGTGCCTTGTCAAAGTTTGGCCAATCTGATCTGCCTGGAAGGTGAGTTCCAACATTAATATTAGATGCTGGCAATCAGCATCCCTTTTTCATTTTCAGCCAGAGATCTTTATGATGCTGACAAAAGATTAAAGACAAATGACAATATTTTTGCAGCACTAAGTAATCCTTTTTGGTATGAGGCATACTGACTTGATTAGAGAGTCTGCTACTTCTAATGAGTCTCCTTAGGAATACATCATTAAGAAACATTAAACATCAGAGTTAACATAATTTCCAAGCTGTTGTAGACTTGTAGTTCATAGAATGTTTATCTATAAGATTAAATGAAGTGGCAAAGTGAGATTCTAGACATGCCTTTCCAGGGAATGATTGATGAAGAACGTTATATTACATAAAAAAGGAGGATGTTGTACACCCCAGGGGAAATGTAATTTCAAAGGCAATAAAATTTTCTTGGTGCTTCTGTGGTTTAGCATATAAAGTAGTTATGCAAATAAAGCATGGAACGTGCTTTAATCAATTTTTTTCCTATAGTTATATACTAGAAGATGATGTAAGCGGTCATGGTTGAGTTTCTATGCAAGAATGGTAACATATGAAGAAATTCATTATTCTGTCACACAAACAGACTTGTAGAGATGGAGGATGTCAATGGATAAAAGAGTGTCTCATTCTTTTATTTCCTGTATGTGGACTTAATTGACCTTATTGTGGTCTTCATGAGTCTGGACACAGGTTTATGAAATACTAGTTCTTGTATGAACTTCTAAATGCATTCTAGCTAACCCTAGTAGGCAATGAGACGGAATTAATGCTTCCTTGATAATTGCATATGGCTTAATTAAAGCAGACATAATTAGGACATAAAAATGGAGTTTGAGTTTCTTCATTGCATATACGAACCACCAGATTAAGAATAAATAGTAAAGTTGTAACAGATTGCTGCCTAGTTTCTGTCTTAATTATCATGATCAACAGATTATAGACTAACAATTAAATTTTCATCTATAATAGGTCTCCACCTCCAAGAATACAAGGCCCAGATGGAAAATGTCTGCAACTTCATTTCAAAACTAGAATGCCACCTCACCTATTCACAGGTGGAAAGGTTGAGGGAGAGCAAGGAGCAGCAATCCATGTTGTGTTGCTAGATCTAAGTAAAGGCAGTGTTGTGCAAACTGGACTAGAATCAGCAGCCAAATTGAATGTTGTGGTGCTTGAAGGAGACTTCAATGAGGAAGCTGATGAAGGTTGGACAAAAGAGCACTTTGAAAACCATGAGGTTAAGGAACGTGAGGGGAAAAGACCACTTTTGACTGGGGATCTACAGGTGATCCTCAAGGAAGGAGTTGGAACTCTTGGAGATCTCACTTTCACTGACAACTCTAGCTGGATAAGGAGCAGGAAGTTCAGGCTTGGTGTTAAAGTTGCCCCTGGATATTGTGAGGAGATTCGCGTTCATGAGGCTAAAACTGAAGCTTTTGCTGTAAAAGATCATAGGGGTGAATGTGAGTTTTCAGAATTTTGCTACTGTTTCTTATGATAGAACAATTTGCATTATAGTAGCTAGTAAGAATATTCAAGCAAAAAGAAAAAGTTGCTAGTAAGAATAGAGGGTAAGCCTTTTTTTTTTTTTTTTTCCTTCCTTTTCTTGAATAGGCATAGAAGTTTTTCCAATTGCATGAATGAGTGTAACTTTATATGAGTCGTTCTACGGTACTTTTTTCTACAATTATTACTATAATAGGTGCCATGAAGCAATTCAGTCAAATTGCTCATGAACCTCACTCTGGTGAAAAAAGGCATTCTTTTCTCGTGGCTGGTAAAGGCTTTTTATTATAGAAGCTTGAGATTCAAACATCACCTTATATTGTCATTTTCAAATGCAAATTACTATAGGATGACTTTGAGCGCATGCAGTTAAGAGTACAGAATTTCTGCGGATTGTTTGGTTAAGATACCAACCATCAGAATTTCTTGGATACAGCATCCTTTTTTTTGGGTGTCTATTCAGCTCATTTTCTGTGAGCTGGATGGTGTTAGTCCTAGGTCAATTCATATGTATAGGTTCTTTAGATATAAAATTTTGTGAAATTCAAATTATTTTCTGTAATTGCAGTATACAAAAAACATTACCCTCCAGTGTTGCATGATGAAGTTTGGAGATTGGATAGAATAGCAAAGGATGGAGCACTGCACAAAAAGTTGATTAAGGCTGACATTGTGACTGTTGAAGATTTCCTCCGCGTTCTTGTTAAGGATGCACAAAGATTAAGAAGTGTAAGGATTTCTTCTGTTTTAATTCATTCACAAACACCTTTCTCTTTTCTATTTATTCATATTCTTTCCTTGAGTTCAATTTCTGATTATTTTCTGCTCTTAATTTGTTGTTCATGATATAGATCCTTGGGAGTGGGATGTCCAACAGGATGTGGGAGAACACAGTGGAGCATGCAAAGACATGTGTCTTGGGCGGGAAGCTTTATGTTTACTATACCGATGAGACTCATGGCACTGGTGTTGTTTTCAACCATATTTATGAGCTCAGTGGCCTTATTGCTGAAGGACAGTTCCTCTCTCTCGAATCACTTTCCCATAGCCAAAAGGTTAGATACTCTTTATTACTTGGGAACGTTGTTCACCAAGACTAATCTATTAATCTAGCCAGATTTACTTTATGGTTCTAAAATTATCTGCACGCATAGTTTCTTGAAAGGCAGTACTAAAATTATAGAACTAGATAATTACAAAACTACATTAAAATACTACTTGGACGTTTATGGACATCCTTTTAGTGCAACTTGACATCAAACCCTCACGAAAAAGGAAGGCATCAAATAGTTAAGAACAATTAAGGCACAGAATCTGCTAAGGTCACAGGAAGTGGCAAACAGCTGTAAATTTGTATTATAGATTGGGATTAATAATATATATATTGATAAGTAAGATTAATAATATAATTAATTATAATGATTATTGATTTTCTCCACACTTGGTGTTCTGCAAATAGGACTGATTGTGCAGTCATAAATCATAGCTACTCCTCTGGCTTAAGGGATTGCAGAAACTGAATAAGAGCAGCTTGGCTGTTCTGCGTCTGTGCTTGATTTTTTGAAATATTTCTTTTGGTGGTTGAACTATTGCAGCCTTTGATGACAAAACATCTTTTTTTCTAGTTTGATAAGCATTCATTTGATACTGTCTCTTTAGTAAATCTGCTCATTCATTTGAAACTTCGTACAGGTTTCAGTGGATACCTTAGTGAAGAGAGCTTATGATAATTGGCATCATGTTATAGAATATGATAGCAAAGTCCTAAACCCCCTTGCAAGTACTAAGAAGGGGATGAGAGCCTCAGCTGCACCTATAGCTGACCACAACTATGCCACAGATCACATTATAACAAATGTTCAAAACGGGCAGCAGTACATCTCTGAACTGGGCACACAATGCCAATATAACCACCAATCAGTCCCTCAATTAATTGAATTTCCATTTGTGAGGTCCGATCAAATGGCAGCTATGACATTAAATAACCCACAAGCAGCATTATCAGCCAGCACAGATTACATGTCAGTTGGGACTCCTGCAGATATTTCAGGAGATTGGTCTCAACAAAGAATTGGGCAGGGATCAGGAGACCCTTTTGCTGAGGAAATCCGGCTGAGGAGTTCGGAGATGTTGGAGACTGATGATATGCAAAGACTGCTAAAGACATTTAGTATGGGAGTTGGTGTTGGAATGGGGGCTGGTTTTACTCATCCTGATGAGGCTTGTTTCTCTTACGGTGTTCAATATGAGCCTCAGATGGATAGGGAATTTGGACCTGAGCGTGGTCGCAGCTCAGGTAAAGCAGTTGTTGGATGGCTTAAACTTAAAGCTGCTTTAAGGTGGGGTATATTTATAAGGAAGAGAGCTGCAGAAAGGAGAGCTCAGCTTACTGAGTTAGATTGACTTAATTGCTTGGATCTATTTTAGTCTCAGGTTTTAGTGAGATCATATAAATTGATGCCTTGAAATTGAACCATATGATTGGCCAGAAGATGGAGATAATGAAATGAAAAACTGGAATTTAATGTATTAGGATTGCAGGGCTATGCATGCTTTCAGTTTTCCTTGTGACTTCCTTGACCCTCAAGAGTGTACATGAAAAGAGATGAGAATGAATAGTCATGTATCAAGTTTGCTGATATTTTTCACCTCAATTTACTTGTACCAAACATCTTTCTTTTCTTTTCCTTCCCTGATGAATTTCCACATATGGCCTTTATTTCATGTGTATGTAATATTACTATTTCTTTTTTCCATTGTCATTCACGATGTAGATTTATTCAATCAGAATCTTTTTTGTGTGTGCGCGTGCATAGATCTTAGATGAACTTTTTTTTTACAAGTCTCAAATTAAAAATTCAACATTAAGTTGTTATGTGGCTTCTAGTTTAAATTAACTGGTAAAGTCTATTGTCCTTAAATAAGATAATTTGTGTCTAAATCATGCTTACACCAAAAAGAATTATAAGTCTCAAGTTATTTATTTATTTTTTGTATTCTTAACCATTTAACTTCTAAATATTTGTGGTAAACAATTATGTTCTCTCTAACTAAACAAAATGGGCACACAAAATTTATTAGTATGAATCTTACAATGTTAGGATATTTTTTTTTTTTTAATGTTAATTAAGAAGTTTTTGTAGGTTTTAGTCCGATCAAATAGTAAATCCCACTCCTTTGTCATCAAATAAAGGACATAAAATCAACTCCTGCCACACTAAAAGGAAATTTTTCGGTGTCCTGTTTTGATGGGAAAAAGTTATTATTATAGAACAAATATCACTCATAGGTTCAAACTATGATGTATTTATATAACTTTAATCATATTGAATTGTATTTATTTATTTATTTATTTTAAAAGGTAATTAGCATTTCCCCAAAAAAATTATTAAGAGTAAAACTGTTTACCAATTACCTCTCTTAAACTCTGTAATATAAGTTTTGTGTAGGAATAGTATCTTGTTGTAGTTGTAAATAAAAATAAATAGATAGAGATGCTTTCTGACACAACATCAATAAAGTGAGGAACCACTTTTAGTAATTTAGAATCACACAATAGTTGTGGCTTTTAGTATTATCAAAAAATGAGCTATAGCTTTCATAATTGTTAAAGAAATTTTTAGGTTTTAGGGTGAAAGATGTCGCTCTTAAAAGTCCTGTAATTGCCTTGACTTATAATTTCGTATCTTTTGGTTGTGCATTGGCGTTAAGAGTATGTTTTTGGACCAAAAGATCCATAGCTTAGAGACCACCATTGTGACTTTGAAAACCTAATAGAGCCTGTTTTAAATTTCCCACCACTTAACGGAGGAGAAATTATATAGTCATCTAGTAAACCACGTTATTTTTCCACAATTCTATTAAAAAACTCTAATTTGTTTAAAATTATTGAGTCAGTAATCAGTTTCTGTTTTCAAAAAAATAAAAAATAAACTTAACAATCTTAAACAGGTGAAAATTTTTTAGTAAAATGGTGAACCATATCACTTATCCACCATGAGAACCTTATAATTTCTCCTAATGGCCCCTCATTGTTTGAGATCAGTTGACAATTAGCCACTGCCAAAGTTTCCAACATTTCTATGACCAAATGTACAAACTACAACAATATATGATATCCAAGATACTTGTTTACTCTTCTTCATATTACTTGAAAAATAAGAATAAACTATAAAGTATGGGACTTTGTTCAACTTTAGAACTAACCAACCTGAATATATATGAGACTTGAACTTAGACAACACGGACAAAAGAACATGCCATGTTGCCAACAGGTTTTACAACCTCTCTAAGTAACAAAATCCTCAAAAGCTGGAAAATCCTACCAAATTACCAAGAATTTCAGTTGCAGTTGTAATAGAAAAAAAGCCAAGGCCTTATGGCTCATAGATCTGGATAAAATTAAGAAATTTCTATACATCTTACCCACACTTTTTATTTATCATATAAAAGTGAGAGACGTTTTGAAAGCCAAGAACTTCTCATGCCAATTATTCCATCGACAAAGAAAAGAAGATGAGTCAAAGGAATTAAATAAGAAAAAAGTCTCATGTTAACAATTCCATACAGGGAATAAAATTTTGTAGCAAAGAGGAAAAAAATAAGTAAATACATTAAAGATGAAGAAAATAGATAATGATACAAGCTTCTCTATGTAGAGTAAATCTGCCACTTCGATGCCCTTCAATTCTCTAGGAATGACAAGTCTCATATACAGGATCCAAGAGAGTAAGCATTTATTCCAAATTCCCCATCGCTCAACACTGTCTGATTTTGTTCCTGCATCAGGATCCCATCATAAAAAGTTCACGAGGTATAGTTATCTTTATAAAAGACCATAAATACAACAGAGATTCATATTGCAATGAACAAAGGTTATCTTATAAGAAATAAATAGACACCAGATTACTTAGCAGATACAAATGGTATGTATCAGTATTCGTGGTTCGTATGACAACTTAAAATCTTCCTTTCAACTTCCACTTGTACTGAAATAATTGTAAAACTACACTGGAATTCATTGTTTATATTCAAATGACTATATGTCTCAGCAATAAAAGTAGTATAATAATGGTATATCATGCCATAATCAGCGTATTTAAGGTTTTTTAATTCATACATTTATTTTCTTTAATGTTTTTTTAGCTCTGCCATACAAATATTTAACTCATTTGAATTCAGCCCTAGTCTTAACTGATAAGGATCAGGTACACGAATTCTTCATTACAAACTAATTGGGCTACGCTACATGGATTGTTTTTTCACCATTCAACCCTATCAACGACCACATTCCCTGCTAAATCTTCAATGAGCATATCTTCAATAACAACTGTGAATGATCATTTTCATCTCTGCTACATATTTATATACAAATATACCTACCCAAATAATAAAAGAATTCCCTACAATAACTGAACATATATTTATGTGCAAGATTATCGTAAATCAATTTCCAGTAGCATGGCATGATCAGTTCATATTTCAAGAGAACAATCCTTTCCACACAAATAAAATCCAATGATAACTGAACAGAGGGCAGAAAAACATAACAATTACAATTCCTTTAAAAGAACTTCGCTTGTGAAGTCAGAATTTTTTGTGAAGCAAGGAAACAGAAGACTTTTTTTTTTTTTTTGTCTTGGAATAACAAACCAGAATTATAACTAATTAGAATTTTACCCATACAATTCACTGAATCTGACAATTATCTTTAGAGAAAGACACCTATTGAAAATCAAATTTTGGACAGAAAATGCACTAATATGACATATCAAGAATTAAAAAGCCACATAAAAAGCAGGGTGTTTAATCATACCCGTTTCATCATTGCATTCATTATATCATCCAAAGACTCATAACCATTTTGAATGAAACCATCCTGTGACTTTGTTTGCCCCAAGAGGCAGTCCTCATTGGACTTTATTTTTGCGTCCACAGCAGAATTTTCAAACTCACTGTGCTGAGCATTTGACATAGCACCACCATTTAATTGGCCAATCAAAGACACATCAAAGCTTCTGCCGCAGATTGCACTATTTTGGTCCAAACTCCGGCCTAAGGGACTCACTATTCCATTGTTAGGAACCATAGAATTTATGTCACTGAAACTATGATTCATGTTTGGATTGTAATCTTGTTTATATTCTTCCCATCTCTGCTTTGATGTGTAAGTCATATTATGAACAACATTACCAATCAAGCCTTCTTGACATACGTCTCCTGAATCCTCAAGACGACCTGAAACTACATTTGTTGAAGGAAATTCAATAGGGCTGTTCCCAATATGAGGGCTGGTAGAAGATATACCCAAGTTATTAGAAGCCATTTGATCATGATTAAAAGGCTCACTCAATGGCAAAGCATTTGATGAAAATCTGGATAACTGAACCGCACCCTGCCAGCTTTCATCACTTCGATTATGATTCACAAAATTAGATGAACCACCAATGCTTAGGTCAAAAGATTCTGGATTCAATGAAGCCACTCCAAGAGAAGATTGATTTCCAAATGGTCCCCTATTATGTGTTTGTTGTGAGTTCCCTTGTAACATCAAAGGATTGCTTGAGGCCCTGGATAATAAACTATTTGAGCTACCAACAGTCACTCTATTGTCAGGGAAACTACCAGAGACAGTAAAACCTGTTGAATCCTTAATGGGATCAAAATCTCCAATGCCCGTAGCGCACTTGCTCTGTTGCAACTGGTTAAGCTCTAATGATGTTGGAATCCCTTGATATAAACCTGCACTTTGGTTTGAAGGCAATAAAGTTGGCTGGAGCTTCCCAAAAGTATTGATGGAGCTGGACAAGTTTTGACCACTCGGTTGTATAAGTCCAGAAGAAGTAATTCCTCGAAGGTTCAAACCAGCAGGGGAGTTGAGTCTACCAAACATCCCACTTGGTGCATATGATGATAGAGTTGAGCCAGAGAGCCTTCCAGATCCAGCCAAGTTGCGAAACTCTCCGAATCCATCTAGTGAGGCCATGCGCAGGTAAGAAGAATCTTTACCCCCCAATGCAGCAACCATATTAGCTTGCTGAGTTGCCACACTGCTGATTCTTTTCAGGTAGAGCCTATATTTCTGCCACATCAGATAAGACAGTAAGATTAAAAGATGCCACTGCAATGTAAATCATTATATTTTCTTAGATGTCCAAAATAAAGTGAGTTGTTTCCATTAGGGTATATGTAAACCAATTTTTTCATGTAAGCTGAGCACCTCCCCAGCTATTTGGGACAGCCAATCAATTACTAAATTCCCAAATTGCACAGACTACAGCTGATACGAAATTAATCACTCTTATCTTTGATAAAGTAAGGCATTCCCTCAGTTACAAACTCAAACATCAAAATTCTCCTAATCCACCCATGTTTTGTACCACGCAAAAAAATTAAACTGACTCTCCGACTCTTCAGTTAAAAAGGAGGGTTTTATTTTATCATAGCAGGGTTTAGGGGTTCCAAACAGCTGCTTATTGAAAATATTACAAATAATTTGAATAAGAATCAGTATAGCTTAACAGGAAACGTGTTCCTTTTCAGATTCATTTTTGAAAGGTTTCCAAATGGTCAAATCTTTGACAATAGTAACAGCCTTCAAGTTAAACACAATACTAATTTATCTAACCAAAATCCAATGTCGCTCCTGAGCTCAAAAAGCTTTCTAAGTCAAGAATATCTCAATGAAAAGGCATAATGATATTAGATTTGTTCTTAAACATGAGGAAGAAAAGAGAAAGATCTGTGCCTGCAGATGGCTTGCCACATTTTCCCTTGTAAGTCCTTCAACATCCATCAGGTCAAGAATTTTCTTAGGAACAGCCTCTGCATTAGAATTAAAAGACATCAGGCATGATTCGTTAGTCAGGAAATTTAATTATTACTTTCTTGTAGCAGAGACTCACTTTCAAGTCCCAATTGATTTACAGCTGTCACAAACTTTCTGTGCAGCTCTACAGACCAAACTACCCGTGGCTTTTTCTGGCTCGATGGGTCTTCACTGTCATTTCCATTTTCATCACCTTCTTCTTCCTCGTCCTCATTTTGGTCCTTCCGCTTCCTACTGTTTTTCCCATTCTGATCTGCATTACCCAATGATGAGGCCCCTTGTCCACTCTCACTGTTACCATGTCGAGCCTTGTCTTCATTGGGGGACTTGTTTTGGTCCTTGGGGTCGATTTTTTTTCTCCGGATTACATGTTGCCATATGTTTTTGAGCTCTTCAATCCGAACAGGTTTCAACAAATAGTCAACAGCACCATGAGTAATTCCCTTCATCACAAGCTTGGTATCACTATGAGCTGACAACACTGGAACCACATGGAAAGGCAAAATTAAGTCAATTAACCAAAATTCTGAAACAACAAGTATCTATTTCTCACATTGAGTACTAAATGATAAGTTGATAACCAGGTCACAAGAAAAATCCTTCCACTTCAACTAGAAGCCTTTGACCTTACATCTATTACAAAATTCAACACAGGTTTTGGGGACACAAAACCAATTTACTCTAGAGTTATATCTCAAAGAACAAACAAGAAGATGATGCTTACTGATGACAGGAAGGTCCATTTCAAGGCCCACTAGCTCAAGGAGCTTGAAACCATCCATGTCTGGCATATTCACATCACTGATAACCAGGTCAAACTTGTCTCTATTCTCCCTCAGCATTTCCAGTGCTATGACCGCTTGATTGGCCGTTGTAACTGCAAAAAACAAGATATCAGATATAAAAGAAAGCACCCAAAAAAAAGAGGTGAAACCCAGATTCTATAATCAAACAAGACACATTGGCATGCATCCTACAAGCAAAAACATAATCTGCATAACAGGAACAGTATACAACAGTAAATAACCGCCCAATAAAAACAAAGAGAAACCAGAATTATATTTAAACTCAAACTTCAAATAGGGAATTAAAATCGAGTAAATATTCAATACTTTGGAGCAATACTTCCTCATCTCACGTCATAGTAGGTCCAAAGGGTTAAAAGCAATATGGGATCTACACTTTATGTTAGGTTCTACAACAATCCCATTAAACATAATCTCTTAAATATTCCTCCTCATAATGCAAAAATGGATTGTAACATTGTAGCAGATTAACAAAACTACTTAAAAATTGATACACACAGCACCTATATAGAATACTGGTCAACATAATTACATTCAGTTTCCCCTAAAAAAATAAAAGAAGAAGCAAACACACAAGTTTTGCAAAATTTCAAAAACAGCAAACGACTCCAGCAAGACCCACATGTTGCAAAAGACTCAAAATTCAAACCCAACTTCATAAAAATTGAAAACAATTAAAAGAGAATGGAAACAGACCCTGATATTGGCATTTTCGAAGCAGAGTCTCCAGCAATTTGAGGCAAATAGGGTCGTCATCTACAGCCAAAACACGCATACCCACTGGAAACTTGTCATAATGACTCACATCTTTACTCACCACGCCACCCCTTTGGTCCTCCACAGTCATTGTGAACCAACAACTCTAAGAAAAGACCCAGATGAGAAACAGAGCACCCAAAACAGAGATCACAGAACAAAGTTTCAATTTTGAATGTTGAGACTCGGTTTTCCAAGTCCTTTTCACCAAACCCAGTTCACAAAATACATAAGCAAGAGACTTTGAGTGAAAGAAAGAGAGAGAGATCAAAAAGAGGCACTGAGAAAGTGGCTAGAGAGAGAGAGAGAGAGAGAGAGAGAAATAGAATGTGGAGGAGTAAGTAAAGGCTGTACAAAATGGACAATGATGGTGATGGCCAGAACAGAGTGAAAGGATTCAACCCAACAAAACAGAAATCTTTTTAGTATTTTAGTGAAAGACTTTCTCTCTTTCTCTCTCTCTCTCTTCTCTGTTGAATTGTTCTCTCTCTACTGTATATTTTGTCTTTAGCTTTTTTCTTCCCAACAGAACAGAAAAGCCTTTTTCTTTTTTAAATTATTTTGATTGATGGATGGGTATTAATATTATAATACATCCCTCTCTCTCTCTCTCTCTCTCTCTCTCTCAAACCCTTTTTCAGTGTTTCTTTTTGGGTAAACTCTCTCTCTGTCTTTCTTTCTCTGGCCTCTATATGAAGTAAAACAGTGCAAGACCCTTTCGGTTTGATAATATACATCTCATGTCCACAACAACTTGATAGACTCTTAACCCTTTACTTAAAAAAACAAAAATACTAAATACTAGTAATAGTGCTTTGTAGGTCAAATGTACTTTCTGAGTCTATTAAATAATAGTCAGCGAAAATCAATGGGTCCTCCATCCATATAGCTAAAATTTTATAGCACCAATGATTTAATCATGTCTATCATAAGTATGCTTTTCATGTAGAAATTATATGGTGATAAGGGTTATAAGGTTATTAAAGTTTATAAATATTACTAATAATTCCAAATAATGACTCATTTTTCAAAAAAATTATATATATTTTAATGACTCCTTAATTTATATTTTATTTATATTTATTTCTTAATATTACCAGATTTGAAAAGAATTTTACATGTGTAAAAAATATCATAGTCAACCATGGAACATTCTGCTAAGTTATTACTTGGCAGAAATGGTCATTATTTAGGCCTTAAATGCTAATGATCTTCGAATATACCCATTCTGGAAATACACTTGCTGCTCATAACAAAAAAATCTTTTATTGATTGTGAGGGACCCGTGACTTGAGGCCATCCTTAAATAATTTCGTCCCATTTCAACTAGTAACATTGGAAGATTAAGAAAAAATAATAATAATAATTTGAACTTTGGAAGACAATATAAGGTGCATTATCGTCTTTTTATCTGTTTCTTTGCTGATATTGCTGTAAGCTTGATGTTTTTAGTTTTCACTAAAGAAGGAAAAAAAAAATCCATGATTAAAGAAAAAAAATCTTCTTAAAAAAAAAATTTATAACTCTTGAAAATTTGTTATTAATGGTCTAAGCTTGTAGTCAAATTATATTTAGCTCATCTTTAAGAAGGTGGTCTAGTGTTGAATCATTCTGGAATATGAAACTGAAGGGAATTGATTGGATTAGAATTTTTTTAGAACCATTGCTTGTCCTCAGCTGGTTTTGGTGTTGTCATTCGCAATCATTTGGGATTGTTATGAGCTTCTATGACAAACATGGATACTCTACCTCCCTCAATTGACACGGTGGAATGTATGGCGACTGTCAGAGTTCTTCATTTTGCTAGTGATTGTGGCTTCTCCTCTGTGATCTTGGAGGGAGATTATGAGATCGTGTTTAAAGCCCTAAGTTGTGACAATGCATCCCTCTCTTTGTTTAGTAATTTGGTAGATGAAATTAATGGTCCGTTTGGATTGAAGGAGAAGGAGGGAGAGTAGAATAGAGTAGAGTAAAGTAGATTTAGCACAAAATTAGTTTATTTTTAACCAACACTACTCTTGCAAAGACCCTTAGGATTGTCACTTATGTAGACAAAATAACTCTGTAATTCACAACCTAGCTAAGCATGCTAGACATGTTAGCAGTTTACAAGTATGGATGGAGAATGTTCCTCCACACCTAATCTTTGTAATTTTAGCCGATTTTGGCTGAGTCTATTTTCTTTTAATGGATGTAGTTTTCTTCTAAGAAAAAAAAAATTTATTAAAAAAAAAAAAAAAACTCACTTACATGGAAGTAATAATACCTAGCAAATTCTATAATATATATATATATATATAATACTTGGCAAAATAATTATGATGGTATTACTTTTCCTTATAATTAAAAGGCGAAAAACCACTTTTAGTCCCTACATTTTCAAGCGATTTCCATTTTAGTCCATAAATTTTATTTTTACCGCTTTTAGTCCCTATCTTGAAAAACGCCTTTCGTTTTGATCCCTGCCGTTACATCAGAAACGGAAATTGCACAGCTGGCAAACGGCATGCACTGTTGGCCTGACGTAACCATTAAAATAATAATAAAAAATGTCACGTCAGCATTTAAATTTAAAAAATTAATTTATTAATTTTAACTAAATAAAAAAATTAAAAACAGAATTAAAAACTAAAAATCATATGAATTGAGATCTAAGTGTGTCTTGAACAAGAACAACAAGAACACAAACTTAGATATAAGAACACAAACCCATAAATAAATTATAAAAAGAAATAAAAAAATAAGAAAAACTTTCTCTGTAGCTGGGGTGTGTATATTGTTGATTGAATATGTACTCTCAATTTACATTTTTCTCAGTAACTAGACAAAACCCAATACAAGCAAACATAAAATCGAAGCAAACAAGCTGCAAACGAACCCAGATCCAAGAATACAAACCCACGCCCCAAATCACAAACCCATGGCTGACCCGTAACTGCCCTCAAATCACAACCACAAATCCACCGAAATTTGCCACATAACCCTCAACAAGCCACCATTCCTCTCCAATCTGAGTACGAAACCCATCACCAAACTCTGATCTGTGCCATCACCGAAACCCACCAGCAAACTCCAATCTCAACCATTGAAACCCACCACCAAACTTCAATCCAGCCACCAACCATTACCGATCCAGCCACCGAACGATCATGCAACCCATCACTGACCGACCCTAACTCCAACCACAACCACCGACCCAAACTCCGATCTGTGCCATCACCAAAACCCACCACCTAAAATCATGAGGATCACGAGGAGGGTTGAAAGAGAAACGAGTTTCGGAGATTGAGGCCAGGGAGAGGTGTAGAGAGTTGAGAGATGAGAGATTTGGAGTTTTGAGAGAGTGGGAGAGGATGCTGATTTTTAGGGGTTTTGTTAGCCTTGTAATTATTGTAAGTTCTGATATCTTTTGAAATTTTGTACCCAAAAAGTTTTAATTTTTGTTTTCTCGTTTTTCTTCGTTGATGTATAGTTTCTATATTTATATATATACATAATATACAGCTTGTTTGCTTCGATTTTATGTTTGCTTGTATTGGGTTTTGTCTAGTTATTGAGAAAAATGTAAATTGAGAGTACATATTCAATCAACAATATACACACCCCAGCTACAAAGAAAGTTTTTTTTTAATTTTTTTATTTCTTTTTATAATTTATTTCTGGGTTTGTGTTCTTGCTGTTCTTGTTCAAGACACACTTAGATCTCAATTCATATGATTTTTAGTTTTTAATTTTTTTATTTAGTTAAAATTAATAAATTAATTTTTTAAATTTAAATGCTGACGTGGCATTTTTTATTATTATTTTAATGGCCACGTTAGGCCAACAGTGCATGCCATTTGCCAGCTGTGCAATTTCCGTTTCTGATGTAACGGCAGGGATCAAAACGAAAGGCGTTTTTCAAGATAAGGACTAAAAGCGGTAAAAATAAAATTTAGGGACTAAAATGGAAATTGCTTGAAAATGTAGGGACTAAAAGTGGCTTTTCGCCTAATTAAAATTATATTTTAAAATTTTCAAGAGCCTTATAACTTAATGATATTACTTGCTCTTATTAATTAGGATAATTAGACTAATTAGTGTTGGAATCCTCCCTTTTCAAACTATCAAATTATTAAGAAAATAAATGAATTATTTAATGTTGTTGTATAGTGATATTAAGCTAAATTATGTAATTTCTTAAAAAAAAAGACAATTAACCAATGAATTCTTTTTTTTTTAAGGAAAAAGAAATGAAATACCATAAATGTGCATAAACCATGGCAAGTTCACCCATCGCTGAATGGGGTGCATGTAAGTAATGTTTGGAACTCCATCATTCCAAATTTCAATCAATTTTCAAAATTGTGAGGTGTAACACACAATGCTTCCTCTTATGCCAAAAAAATAAAAATAAAAAAACAAATAAACCATGCTTGCTTTGGTTAAAAAATAAATATTAGAGGAAAGGGAACACAAAAAAAGAAAAAAATAATCTAATAGAAATTATTCCATATACAACACGCTTTACTACATTTTCCTCTTATATAAATGATTCTTACATGCATATGTTTTAATTTTATTTTTTAGCACAAGTTTCTCTTTCTCTTTTCTTTTGTATGTGTCTAAATTTCTTTCTCACCGTAATCTTAATGCTAGATATAGTACACAGCGTGAAGCTGTGTACAGTAGCATAGATGGTAGGTTACAGCCAGAAAGAGTACGTTATGCTAGAAATATAGCCAATTGGCCATGCCAGCCAAAAATTCAACAAAACAGAAGCGTTTACAGAGAGATGAAATAGCATGTGTAGTTGTCCTTCATTACATTTAAAGCAATCTCTAAACTGCAAGCAATGTCATCCAAACTGATATAAAGTCTTTCTCTCTTTTATTTTTTGTCGTCTACGTTGTCTATTTTTCCAAATTGTCACGTTCTTGCCTTTTGAGAAAAAAAAAAAAAAAAAAAGAGATGAGCTTCGTGATAACTATTTTCCCAAATTGGGTACTCTACCCCTAAAGTTGTCCCATTACGGGAAAGTAGTAACTACAATGTCTTTTGTCATTTCATAACACCTCAATTTCTTAGTGTGTCTTACTTAAAGTACAATAATGCTAATTTTCTTTACAAGGTATAATTTTTATTTTTGATAATTGGATACTTACTATAAAGGGGAGGGATAATTATCTTCTTCTTTTTTATAAGAAGGGATAATTATCTTGGTTTTATAATAAAGGAGAGCAAGTTATACCGCTCAACTTCAAACTCTTGGCAAGGGTTGCATTATTTGACATGACCTATAAATATGAGACAAACTTAACATAGTCTTTTACAAGAAGTGTTTAGTTCAAATGAATTCATGTCTGAGCAGATTGACACGCTTTAAATGAGTCAATTTTATGTTCGCTTGCTTAACCTTCAATCAACCTGAAATGACTCCATTCATACTAATAAGTGTCATTTTTATATAACATAAATTTGAATTCTAAATATAATTTAGTAAGTAAAAAAATTATAATGGTTAATTGATAAAATCTTAATTGAAACTCTATAGTCCCTAACCCTTTTAATCAAAATAAATAAGGGGAGAAAAAACTCTATTTTTGCTTTATTTTTCTTGGATTATGTATTAAACACATTGAAATGGATCATGTCATGTTAACCCACTATATAAACAGGTTGTGTTATGATGAGCTATGTATTTGAATACTTTTGACACGACATGACACATCACAAATACAACTTGCTAAAATGAATTGTCATCACTACTTGATATTTACAAGGCATAATTTTGAATCTAATGGAAAATAAACCCTTTATAATTACTTCTAGTTTTATATATAAGAGCATCCATAGCAATGGAGGCAAATTTTTAACTTTTTAGCACAACAAAAAATCACTTTATCTATTTTAACTTACCATTTCACAACACACCCAACATCAATGGATCTATTTTTTTAACTACTTCATTTAAATATTTTTTTTTATATTTTCTTTTACCTCCTTTTCTCTTCCTTCTTTTTCTCAACTTTCTTTGTTTCTCTCCTCCTCCTTTTTTTCTTCTTTTTCTCCACATCTTCTTTGTTTTTCTCTTTTAGCTTCTCTATTACTTTTTTTTCCTCTCCTCTCCTCTCTTCTTCGTGGGTTATGTGGCTTTTATGGGTTGGTTTGTTGCTAGTGGGTCGCTTATTGCAAGCGGTGGTGGTGGTGGTGGGCGTTTTGTCGTTGGTGGCGGTGGTGGGTCGTTGGGATGGGTTTAATGATTTGAGGGTTTGGTGGATCGGCATTGCTTCAGTGGCAGTGGTGCAATCCAATGTTACTTCTGGTGGATGGGTATTTGATCTGGTGGGTTTTTATATGGATTTTATGAGCACCACCGCGATCGACGAACTGGTTGGCAAAGCAGAAAGGAGATGAGGGAGGCATAAGAGAGAAAGAAAAAAAATGAGAAGGAAAAAAAAGAAGAAAGAAGAGAAGCCAGAGAGAGAGAGAATATATTTTTAATGAGAGAAGAGAGGGAAGTTTAATAATATATATATATATATATATATATATATTTTAGTTATGACACCACTACTACAGCATGCTTTTTAAGTATTAGTGGTGCTAAAAATAGCAATATAGCTATTTAGAACCACTATTATGGATGCTCTAAGGAAGTGGTGTCCTAACCTTTATCTAAGTTGATAATTATGATGAGCTCATGTGTGAGTTGCTAGGCTATAATATGAAAATGTTGTAAATTTTTATGGTGTCCCTAACTTTATTGTATTTGCAAAGTAATAATAAATGAAAGTTGCGGTGATTGCTCACTAGTTTAATCTAACTATTCTTCTAAAAAAAAAAGTTTAATCTAACTAATGAGGGAAAAACCCATTTGTGATTAATAGCATAAGAAAGAGGGGGGAGTTGAACCATTATTAATTAGCCAAAAGAAAAAAGAAAATTTCTCTTTCAAAATTGGGGAGGCTTTTGGAAAATACTTAAAACGATTTTGACATCATTCATCAAATATGCAGGCCTTGGCATATTGTTTCATCAAATTAAAATTGTTTGTTAATTCATTTTGCCTCGTTATTCATAATTTGTGACAAAATAAATGAACCATTCATCTAGATTCAAAAATTTACCGCAAATCCCAACACATAAAAAGCAAATATTTCATATCATTCCCAATAGTATTGTACTGCAATTATAAGATATTATTCTTCTTAATATGTATAGCTTCCTTTTCTATCTTTTTTCATTGTGTATCTGACATTGTTCCAAGTTCCAACTCACTAATCACTATATCATGTTCTGCCCAAAACTTGTGCTTCTATCTTATCCACACACACAAAAAAGAAAGAAAGACCTGTTGATAACACAAATTATTTTAGGAGGACTGTGTTTGTCACGCTCCTAAAAAAAGAGGTGGACGATTGTCATAAGAATTAAGTCAGCTTGGCCATAACTATAAAAGTACCAAAAAAGTACAATTCTTCATGTGAACTGCTTTCCCACTAGCCCACGTATCGACCTCTCATTGGCTGCTCACTATTCCGAACGTATGCGGAAAGAGATGCAGCCTTTCACTAATGACGCGTCTGTACTATGATACCACTGAACTGAGGATCTCTTCCATGTTTGGATGCAAGGAAAAAAAAAAAAAAAGAAGGAGGGAAAAGAAAATAAAAGGAATCTCCCTTGTATGTCCGGCCGTCCGGGTCCACTATTTTCTTTTCTTTTCTAGCATTGTGAGAAAAAATAAAAATAAAAATAAAAAGACAAAGACAAAGAGGGTATAATTATAATATTTAATTATTTGAATTACACTCTTTTTTCTTTTCTTTTTTCCTCCAAAGAATATGATATTTCCTTTCTTTTTTATTAATGCTATATTCTTTCAAAAAAAATTAGAGAAGAAACACATGAATTTAATCATTTAATCAATATTTTTATAAAAGAATCATTTAATATTTTCTAATTGTCCTCCTTCATATGTGATTCTATTTAAATCTTTAAAAAACAAAAAATGTGAACCTATTTAATAGCTCAACACTTGAGATTTTTATTTATTTATTTTTCAAATGGGGAGGTTGGATGGAAACAGTGTTCAATTTTATTATGCTAAGATAACACTTTATTTTTTGGTACACAAAATGACATGATAAATATTTATTTTATTTCCATTCTCTCTCATTCATTTCCCCTACATTTTGCCAAACATAGTAGTAGGGTAGGACTTGAAACTGGGGTGAAGGACATAGATGATAGAACATGTGTGAGTTGCATCCGGCTCAAAAAGATAGTTATTCTACCTCTTTTCTTTTTTTCTTTTTTAGGAAAATCATATTTATACAATAATCACAAATGTATCAGCATTTATTTAGCTAGCTAGTTGGGTTGTTTCTCAAAAAAAAAAAAAAAAAAACCTAGCTAGTTGGGTTCCTTACAGGTTGGACCAAATGACTACACAACTTTGAGGCAACAACCAGGAGTAGAGGACAATACATAAGAAAATTCATTTAGATCACTGGAACATAGTTACCATGCCTAAAATTGTTGCTGGTTTGGATTTAAGGTCAGTAACACAGCCACTATGGCTATTAAGATATGTTGGAATCCGCTTAAAGGAGGGGATTTTTTTTTTTTTTTTTTAGAATACTAAGTATTTTAACACGCACAGGGAGAGAGGAGAAAATCTTAAAGAAACTGACAATAATGTATATCCAAAATGACCTAACTCTTAGATACAGTGCACAAGCTTTAACCAGTAACTCTTGAGGCCAACTGGCCAAATATGAAATATCTCAAATCAATTTGGATTATCTTTCCCATATTCCTAGTTCTTCATCTTCTGCAATTACCAAAGTTTTAACGCCAATTCCCACTTCAATAAAAGATTTAACTAAAGGTATATTTAGTTTGTGCTTCTAAAGGTCTTATTTAGACCAAATTTGTTGGAAAAATGATTTATGGTATTATGGACACTTACCCAAAACAATTAAGGTGTGAATGAGAAATTGATTCCGTAAGTTCTAGCCCAAGTGGGTTGGGCTTATTTCAATGTTTGTTTCTGCATACTGTACTTAATTCCGAACCAATATGTCTGTTGGTTATTAGTTATTACACCTTTTTTGAACCTGTGCGAGTTTGTAACAATATGTTTATTCACAATTACATCTATTCCAAACTAGTGCCAGTGTGCCTATAAATAAGCTTCCATTTTTCATTTTAGAAAGTTAATTAATTTTTTCATTCATTCATTCATAAGAGTCTTTAGAAAGAGAGAGAGACAGTTATATTCGTTGTGCATGGAGATTGTAGTGCTTCTTGTGCATGTTGTTGATCATTGTATCTTGAGAGGTAGACATTTGAGAGACTCAAAACATCACTGAATACCGTGAGGGGCAAAATCTGTATTAAAGACATAGTGTCAAACACCCGCCTTAATCAATTTTGTATCAACCATTCTGCATTCATTTGGTTTGTAAGTTTTACTTTACTTTATCTTGTTCACAAAATCACAAAAGTAAATTATTTGTGGAATAATTCCCACAAAATTTTTCTAATGGTATCTGTTCCTCTAAGTCTGCCAAAGATTTGTTACAAAATCAAGTACAAGGAATTTCATTTGGAAATTTAATTTCCTCAAACAATATGACTTCCTATATATTTGGCCTGCTTTTCATGATAGATTTGCCACGAATTCTGACAGATTTGCTAGAAAATTTTGTCATTCAGATACTTGGTAAAGATGCGGATTTTTGAAAGAGGATGCTTTTGCTACCACATGTACTCTTGAGACTGTTTCAAATCTAAACAAATCTGGAATAGTCTTGGGCACAATCTTGATCATACTAGCTGCCCCCCCTTGACACTTGGGTTTAGAGCTAATAGTCAAGATACCACTGACATATTTCTTTTCTCTATCACTTCTTTGGTGCCATATTTCAAAGCTATAAATACAATTCATCCATTAGGAAACCTAGGAATAAAGGGGCTTTGATTGTATATCCTTCCAACCATATGAAACATTAAATGTGGCTACTATAGATTTAGTACTGTACAGACTACAGTGTAGTTCTGTTTCATAATTCACAATTCACATGCAACCTTGGTACTTACTCTATTACTAGGTCCATAATATGATTCTCAAAAAATAAGGAAAAAAAAAATGTATCCCCACTTACAAAGAAATTATCATTGATTTAGACTCATTGACAATTCTTTCTCTCATCAAAGATGTTGGTTGATCTTATAACATTTCATCTTAATAGTATCCTCGTAAAAAATTGTAAGATACTCTTTGAGTTTTGACGGAAACATAACTCATGATTATCCTCAAGATTTAACTTTATTGTTACTAATTCTTTAGAGATGTAAATTCCAGACAATTCTTACTTAGTCCCGGAACACATATTTCTCTAAACTCCCACAAGTTCTCCGACACTATTTAAGTATTTTCCTTAAACTCCTAATTTGCAGCCCTTTGTTTGGGCATCCATTTGAAAGTAAAAAAAAAAAAAAAAAGATTTTTAGTCTCTCTTTGCTTCCTGAAGTCTCACCAAATCTACCCATGTTCGGCTTGTAAATCTAATTGACATGCATGAAACATTAACAAAAATTACATTTTCGTCTTAAGCGGTTGTCTAACATTGCATAATTGTCACCATCATTGAAGAACTTTCGCCAACAGGGTCTCAATGTATAGGAAAATGAAAGATTTAACATAGTGAATAGTCTTTTTTTTTTTTGGATAGTAGTGAATGAGTCCTTAATTACAAGCAATGGATGAAAATCCTGTTTGTTGACTTCTTGCTCCAGCAACTACATTAGCTTGATTATACTATTTTTATTTAATTTTTGCCTCATGATTTTCAAGACAATAATGACCCTCTTTTGTTCGAACAGAAAAAAGAATAATGATCATTTTTCAGAAAGGTTGAATGAGAAGAGTTCTTCTCCACAGTGATTGCCTATGCCATATATTTCCTACTCTGGGGGTACCCAAAAAGCTATTGTAGAAAGTGACATTGTTTGTTCAATGCAGGTGACCACAACGTTGGAAATGTGCAACGCTATTCATATTTATATATGCAATATATTGTTGCTTAGTTGTATGGACTTTGGATAGACATGTGACTATACATGAATTTTGTTAAAATGTTGGGCATAGAGAAATGAAAATCCAGAGTGGATATCACATGCAAAAAATTTCTTTAAAAATAAGAGGGACTAACAGCTGAAATGACTTAGACAATTTGGGATTTATTTATAGATACTTTGTACCCCTTTCATGTAGAGTTGCACCCTCTTCGAAGGATTGTAACTACTAAGAATAAATTCAACTCCCTGCAACTTGCAAGAGTCACATACATTATCTACTAGAAATAATCATCACTTTTCTAGGAGACAAAATAGGATATCTTGTGTGAGTGGGTCCACCATTATTACGGTGTGATCACCTCCTACAATATTAACATCTTCCACTCTTTAAGAAGATGATAAATTACACACACATGCACAAAAATATTGGTACCAATAAGCAGGTCAAATCCTAACTCCAAGCTATGATTCATTTTATTTAAGAAACGCAGATACATGTACGGTAAGGTATAATACAGCATGATAATTTTTGAAAAAATAAGACACAAGCATAACGGGATATATCTGTTAAATAAATATTAAATATATTTTTATTTATTTTTTCTATATATTATTAAGCACTTATTTCTTATATAATATTCAGTATTAAGTATAATCAAATTAAGAGTAATGATTAATAAAAAAGTAAATCTATGACCATTAGAGAATTTTAAAAAATTAGAATACAAACCAAAATAAAGATATTTGTTGATTTTCAAATGCACTATTACTATTTAAAGCATGAATGCTCTTTTTTATTTTGTGAAAAGATTTTTTATTCTTTTTGTTCTCGTGTCTCAATTGTGTCGTGCATTTTTTTTTAAAAGGACATGACTAAAACATGCAAGCAAAAAATATTCCAGGCATATCAAGTATTTGACACAAATACGGCACTCAAATAAAGTGTCCTAACCTCCTAGCTCATTATATATCAACATCGATTAGTGAGAAGGGCCACAAATATGTGCCCACGCTTCTATGTTCCATCACTTCAGCTTGCGCCCTTTCTAATTTACTATCTTTTCCAATAACATTCCTTGAATGTCTTACGATTCACTATCAAGTGCTCGACATCAGCTGTACTCACCAAACTAATTGTTAACCTGCACTGAAATTTTGTCAAGTACTTCCTCTAAGGCTTGGTCCTGAAGGTTTTCCTCGATCACCTTATTAGTGACTTTGGCACAGTTCAATCATAGATATAACCCAGTTTCATTGTAATGCTAGTAATGGACTTCACATCCATGTGATTTGTGGCCTCTGTATGTCTTCAATGTGATTTTCCTCCGAACTAATTTAGAGAGAGAAAAAAAAAAACTATTATATATATTCTTTCATTTATATTTCCTCTCATTTGTATTGTCACATTGAGCTTGTCGAATTGGATTGCACCCATTGTACATAGAGTAATGTTACAGATACAAACTATTTTACAAAAATTTTACAAAATCTTGATGTGACCAACATTTTATTGGTTGTCATCTAGATCTACTATTAATATCACTTTTTCATTTACCACTAATTACTCACCACATTAGCAATTTATAAAATTTTTGTAAAATAATTTGTATCCCTAGCATTATTCTTATACATAATATGAAATACAATGATATATAAACTCGTTATGCATCACTTGATGTCAAACATATATCGTAGGAGAAAAATGTTGGGTGGAAATTAATGCTAAAGAAATTAATGGTAGTTGGCAAATGACAACTTTGTCAGCGACAAAACGTACGAAATTAGAAATATATTAACATGATAGATTAAGTTTCATAGTAATCAATTAATACATTTAAGTTAATTAAGATGCTAGACAGTGGCCAGCTCATTTCATTGTGAGCCAGCTCAGTTCATTCCCAATGTGTTGAACATTTGGGACAATGTTTTCTGGAAAGATGTCCTATATTCACATCACATTCTAGTCTAGGAAAATTGATAAATACAAAACACGTCTAAATGAGGGAATATGGTAATATTGAGACTTGAGAGACAAATGCATGGGAGTTGAGAGACAAGTGCAAGCAGAAATCAATATTCAATATATATAATATATTTATATATAAAAGTAGAGACCGTGGGAGAGTATAAGATTTTGTCATGTGCTTTATTTCTTAAAGATTTTTTTTACTTCTACCTTCTTTAGTCATAAAATAAAAAAATTAAAAAAAAATTAAAAAAAAAAAAAAGAAGAAGGTTTTTTGTATTTAGGATTCTATTTTAACAAATTTTGTATTTATATCAAATTAAAGTATTAATTCATTGAATTAACCAATAGAGTAAATATATTAATTATATATAGTTGTACATTAATTATTTATATTAAAGGAATTTATATGATTATTTCTAAAAAATTATATAAGAAACTATTTTTATTTAGAATAATAATAATAATAATATTAGTAATAATAATAAATTTAGAATATGACATTATTTCTCATGTTTACTTTTTTAATTTTAAAGAATTTTGACAACAATTGACATGAAAGCCGTAAAAAATTAAATATTTGTAAATTCAATAAATTAATCGTAACCATTTAGATTTCCTAACTCTTTTAAGTGACATGTAAAATTAATATATATATATATATATATATATATATATATATATATATATAACCAACATTGTAATATTTATTCTATGTAATTAAAAATATTACTAATACGATAAACACATTTATTTTTTTATATTAATTATTTAAGTAGTGCATTAATTATTTAAGTATACTAAAATTTTGATGTCATTTTTCTAAGATTTATATGAGAAATAACTTATTGGAAATATGATATTCTTGCTCAAATTTAGTTGTTTTTGCAACAATTGAAACAAAGTCTAACAAAAGAAAAAAAAAATAATGCACAATCAAAAATGTTAAAAAATAATTGAAGAATATTTTCATTTTTATTTTATCAAAACGATATATGCATTCTTAAAAACGCATGAAACATGCCTATCTATATTAGTCACTATAACATATTATTTTCAAATTTATAAATACATATAATGCCCGTTTGGGCTCCGCGTTCGCATTTTCACTTCACGTTTTCTACTCTTTTTATTTTTTTTTTTTTTTTTGCCCGCATTTGTTGACTTTGGGAGACAAATTTTACTGTTATGAACAGTGTATGCACTGTTCACACACTGTGCATACACTGTTCACGTATTAAAAAATATTAAAAATTAATCCCACGATACTATTTACACATTTAAAAATTATTTTGCTACAGTGTTTTCAGTTTTCAGTTTTCAGTTTTCAGCAACAATAAGTTCAATCCAAACACACCCATAGTATAATCAAATCACTACATGTCTTTCTATTTTGTTGATAAAATAAAACACTAAAGACCAAAAAAATTTGCAAGAAAAATTATTAAAATATTGAAGAAAACTAATAACAAGTTAGTGATATTTTTGTTAGTAACACGAAAAGTCTTTCATAAAATGTTGCAGATCATGCATTAGCACAATTAGTTATTATTAGAAGGGAAACAAGAGAATACATATTTTGAAAGTGTTCACGGGCCTTTTTCGATTGCCCAGCCACATGTGGTCTGTTAAAGGGATGACCTTACTAGGCCCGAGTTCTTTTTGGGGAGTTGCCTCCGGAACTAAACATTGGGTCACGTGGTCCAATGGCTACCGGCGTACTTTTTAAGCCTACAAAACCATTAAAATCAGAGTTTAAGAATCATGATAATGGTCGAATAAATATACAATATGCATTTGATAGGATAGTTTTGATTAGTAGTTGTAATGGCAGTTGAAATAAAGTAGTATTTATTTAGAGGTAAAGTAATCATGTACTCAATGATGTAAACTTAAAGATATGCAAGCAAAGTCACTTATTTTTGTATGGTTTGTAGCCCAGCTGTGTAGTATCAGTGAGCTGATAGGATTCCAGCAAAATGTCAGCGGTAGAGGCTAGTTAAGCTTGCCCCTCCTATCATGCATTTAAATGAGTTTAAGCCTTGTTTCATAGTTGTAATAGTAGTTGGAATAAAGTAATACGTATTTAAATGTGAAGTAATCATGTATTCAACGATGTAAATTTAAAGATAAGGAAGCTGTGAGAGACTGCGCCCCCGACCCGTTTTTATAAGGATGTTGGGCCAAACCCACGTAAATGGGTGGAGTCGTGTTATTGCCTCTCAAAATGGAGATTCGACTAGTTATATTTTCCCCCTTAGATTAGGGGTTTTACAATGGAGTCGCCACTTATTTAATTATTGGAAAAATAAGAAAACCATAATTGAAAAAGAATTCATCCTTTTATTACTTTGAAATTGAATTTACATTTGATCATAGGAAAATTACATGGCTTTGGTCCTAGATATAATCTAAGATAAAGTACATGGCTTTGTTTCCTAGTTACAATCTAGAAATTGAAAATTACATGGATAAGCATTTGATCTGTTAACCCTTAATCTAAGTTCGGAGGCTATGTTACAAGGTGGGAAGGTGTTAGGCACCCACCTTGCCCGGTGAAAACCGGTCTTCTAGACTATGGTGGCCAACATTCATATCACATCATCCAATATGTCAATCAAGTTACATGTTGAATTTAATGTGTGTGCATGTGATAAACCCTAATTCAATTTATTAAGCATTGCATTTGAATTGAAAAATAAATTCTAGTGAATGTGTGTGGATGGTGATAACCTAGATTCAAAGATTTGAAAGGATTATTAAACAAATATGTTTTTCATATTTTTGATGTGGATTTAAGATCAAACTAGTGTTTATGCATGAACATGTGATGAACAATCAAGAACATGTAAAGAACATATAAGAACATTCAAACATATTCAAGAGAATTTGAATAATTACTATCATGCTTTAATCCTAAATTCCCATCATGACAACACAAAAAATAAGTAAAGGAAAGGGATTATACCTTCATGCAATATCCATACGGTAGAGGAGGAGACTCTTGGTAGAGGTCTTAAGGATGGAGGAAAAGAAAAGTTAGGAGAGGAAGAGTGAGTCTCACTCAATACCTTGAGTCTCAGGAAGACCAAGATATGACAAGACTACTCAACTTCACTAGAACTCAAGAGAGGAGAAGAGATGGGGTTTTTGTGTGCTTTTGAATAAAGGAGATGGGGGGTTTATATAGTAGTGGTGGAGAAAATATGAATGGAATGCCATTTAATGAGGGTTGACAAAGAATCATGAACCTAGTTCTCATTTTAGTCTTGGGGGAAATCTGGTGCATTAAATGGAAAGATTGGTAGGAGTGAGGAGCAAGCCAAATTCAGTTTCCCCGCAACTGCTGTAACAGCTTGTAGAGCTAACTTCGAAAAATCATATCTAACTCAATTCTGATCGGAATTGTCTCATTCTTGCGCTCAAATTGAAGCCCCGGATGTCTAGTTTTTGGAAAAATTAACCTCATTCACAAATTAAAAATATTTTGAGAGATATGGATGAAATGGTGAGCAGAGGTCATTTGTTTGAAAATGGTTTCAGCACAATTAACATTAATAGGTCCCAAATTAGCTCTCAATTAACATTAAATGGCTTCAATCACTCCCATTTCAGACTTAATTGGTTCTAAATTTACTCTAATTAAAAGATAATTATACAAATTACTCATTGAATAATTAATGTTTAACTATCTAATTAATTAGGTGTATGCAACCTCACCATAAAATGTAGTCCTAACCAATCAAATTATGACACATCATTGATCTCAAATTGATTACACTTATAACCAATTGAAATCAATTGTTCATAATCACATATAGTCGGACTCAATTTGTGATAGTGCATCTCAGCCATTAAAACTTGATTTGATGATAACTTTCAATCTGATGGTCTGATTAGGGCTTATGACCAGTCGATTTGATCGTTACAACATCAAGATCATTTTGGTGAAATGAGATTAAGGATCTAATGGCCAGAATCAAGATGCAAATTCCCAAGGCAAAATTACCCTTTTACCCTCTATGTGAGGTTAAATGCAGGTTACAAAATGGGGTGTCAACAGAAGCAAAGTCACTTATCTCTAATGGTTTGCAGCCCAACTATGTAGCATCAGTGAGTTGATAGGATTCTAGCAGAATGATAGTGATAGTGAGGTAGTTTGCCATGATGACTTCAAGATTAAAGGGGAAAAATGGGTGCAACTAAAGGGAGAGAGAGTATGCCCAGCTGTGTGTAGGGGCTGATTAAACTTGCTCCTCTTATCATGTACTTAAATGAGTTTCCCCTTTGACAATACTCTTTTAGTTGTTGTGAAGTTATGTATATTATTGCCTTCCGTGGGAAGTGTTTTTGTAAGATGTAATTTGTGCCTTCTAAGAGAAGGGTTTTTGTAAGAAGTAGTTGTGCCTTCTAAGAGAATGGCTTTGATATGAGATCTTGGTGCCTTTTAGGAGAAGGACTTTAGTAATAGAAGTTCATGCCTTTCATAAGAAGGGCTTTTAATATGAGTGTTTGATATCTCTTGAGAAGTGTGAAGATGGTAAAAGATATAGATGTGTTGTGGGATGTAGTATTTGTAATATGTATGATATATGGAAGTATGAGAGATATAGAGGTTAAAGATAGTAAAAATATGGGACTATAACCGCTGGAGAAGTTGTAGAGATTGATTTCCAAGATGAAAGATTTTGTAAGAGAAGAGTATGGAGATGTGTTTAGGTATTTGGAGATAGAAGCAGTAAGATAGGTGTAGAAGAGTATTGAGATGTGTTTATGGGCAGCAAAACAATAGAATTTCAGAGTGAGAGAGTATAAGAATGGAGCTTAGAAGAGTTGTGGTGTGTTATATGTAATGGTGTAATAAGTGTGTATGAGATTGTGTAAGAGAAATGAAGAAAGAGATGTTTAGAGATATGGGCAGCAAGATATATGTATTTTCAGAATATGGAGAGTGAGATAATGAGTATAAGAGACTAATAGTATTGTAGTGTGTTTAGCAAAGCTGCTGGGATTTTCTGTTGGGATTGTATGAAGGCTTATGAAGGGCATTTGTGAGCTAAGGGCATTTATGAGCTAAAGGCTAAAGAATTTAGTTCCTAATTTAGAAACTAAAAAGCTTAGAAGCTTAGAACTTCATTAAGAGCTTAAAAAGATTATTAGAGGGAGAGAAAAGTTTATGAGCGAGTTCTTCTTTATTGGTGTCCCCCTTTGAGGTGTTGATGAAAGGTTCCCTTTAGAGCTAAATTTAAGGGGGTATTTTTAGCAAAGAATATCAGCCAAAATCTATCCCAAACAGTAATGAATCTTCAGAGAATCCATTTTAAAATTTGGCCAAAAATGATATGTTTAGGTTTAAGGTGTTCTTGCTATTTCGGGTAAGAGTTGCTGGGGATAGAGTAGCAGAAAAGGAAAGTATTTTAGCAAGAAAAAGGTAGTTCCAATAGTTGGCTTTGGTTTTAGCCAAATGTGGAAAAATTAGTAATACTCAGGCTGCTGGGTCAAGTGTCCCAGCTGTTCTGAAAAGGCTGTTCCAACTGTTAGAAAAAGTTGTGACAGCTATCATGAAAAAGCTATCATAGCTGTCATAAAACAGCTGTTTGCTTTAAGCAGAAGCCAATGAGGTCAGATGGGTGATTTCAAACTATTGGAAATGTCATTTCATGGATTTGGCTGAAAAATGGTAAGATCTCTTTGAAGGGTATCTTGCTATTTTTGGTATAACAGCTGGTTGCTAGAATTTCAACATTAAATGGCTGATGATATCATTCCCAGTCAAGTGTCAAGTGCTGAATACACTGTTGGGGTTCAACTGAAAATGTTTCCTTCTTTGGATGTTTGTGTTTTTGGTCCAAGGTCCAATAACAACACATTTTTAGCAAGTAATAAAAGGATTGGTTAAAAGTTAATGAAACTTTAGAGATCTAGCTAAAGTCTCATTATGTTGTGACATAATCTTGGTGAGCAAGAAGAGTATTTAATGCTCTGCTCTGACAGCTGGCAAAGAAATATATGGTCTGATTGTGGCAGACAGTAGCTAGGTATTAGAGATATCAAGAATATTTTGTATATAGTTGGAGATTAAAGATAGCCAATCAAATTAGGCAATGTGTTTGAGTTGGATTTTAACTTAAAGTAGTAATAATATTTATGTAGAATAATATAATAAAGTTTCTAAATTTGTATAGCAATAGTTGGGGATTAAATGAATAGTTATTCTCCCAGTGATTAGATGGTTGGGGATATTGAGTGTTTGTCATATGATAAATATTAAGTTTTAAGAAAAGAGCAATGGAGAATTTTATCATCTAAAGTGTTATGTGATAAATGTGATAAGAGATGCTTACCATATGTTACCCGCTACACATGGACTCATCAGAGTTCAGGGAGTTGGAGAAGACACGCCAAACAACATGTCTCTTTTATTAACTTTAAATCGCTGGAGTTTTACTGAACATACCTCTTGGTCCTCCAAACCACGACTCCCAAAGTTTTCCCAAAAAGACTTATGAGCTTGGATCATAAGTCGAAGATGAGATGACATACCTCGGATTTTGTTGTCATTTTGTGTAAATATGGGCTCTTGTTGAAGAAGTCGCTTGCCATGAGTGTGAGAGAGGTAATATGGGTCGTGAGCTTTGATTCATTGTTTAAGCCCGATCCATATGTTGATATTGATGATGTCATGGGGTTATGATCCCAATTGATGAAGAGGAAATGTGGACCATGAATCCACCTCTTGAAGTAAAGATCTCGCAGGCCATGTGAGCCCAATCAATATAGTTGAATGAGATATGAGCTTATTTTGAGCTTTAAATAGATTTACCCAAAAAATCAATAATGTGTTGATGTGGCATGGGTTGCCAATGAAATAATGTAACGTGGGCCGAAAAAAGAGTCCTCAACAGAAAGTTTTTGAACTTTTGTTTAAGAAGGAAACAAAAAGAAGGGGAAAAAAGTCTCATATCGATACGCATATGATTTTGTTTTCTAAGAGTTTAACAAAATGTTATTGGCTTTGTATCTAGAAATAGAGCCATCTGAGTTAAGATTGAGTTTGTAAACCCATTTACAACACACCAAGTTCTTATTAGAAACCAAGGAACCAAGTGCTTTGTCATTGAAGAGTTTCAAATTCAAAATCCTGGGCAGTACACCATTGAGGGCATTGAGAGCCAATGTGGGAGGTTCTGTAAATGTATATTTTAGAGTGGTCTTATAACAAAGTTTGGGTTTGTGGATACCACTTTTGGCTCTTGTTTATATAAAATGGTGATTAGCAGGTAATATAGTAGTTTTTTTTTTTTTTTGAAGACGTAGGAACTAGACAAAGGAAATTATAGGAGGTACAGGTTCTGCCGGTGTAGGTATTATAGAAACTACTGATGCTGGAGATAGGATGAGGATGATTACACTAATGGTGTGGAACATGAGACTAATAGTGTGGTTTTCGATTTTGCAATAGCTCCCATCATTGGCGGTACTCCCAAGGCCACGAGTTTATTTCTAACATCCTTGATCCTTTGAAAATATATATATATCAACTGATTCGGATCATTTCTTGAGATTTCACCTTTTAATTTCATAATATGAGATTTGGATATTGAAGAAAAATAATTCCCCAAGAGTTTCCTGATTTCTTTTGCAGAATTACATCTAAAAATAAGATTAAAAACCAGGGAGAAGGAGTAGAACTAATGTAGGTTAACAGAGTTTTCTCAATGGACTTCCATGTCTGCAATTCTTAGAATTGGACCGAACTAGACTTCAGAATTTTATTATAATGGCATTAGAAGTGTTTTGAAATGAAAAATGCTAAAAAGGTAATATCAATATCATTACAAACACTTAATAGATACAACAAATTTTATTACATTAACTTTAAATGAATGTGTCTAATTTTCAAACACAAGAAAATAAATTAGTTAGTAAATTTATATATTATGTTGTTGATGTGATACCAATCATAATTATCGAACACAATATAATGGTGGGTTCCAGTTAACTCAACTAGTAAAGTCTCTTATGGTTGAATAAGAGATCTGAGATTCAATCCACGCCTACACCAAAAACTGATTAATGTCTTGGTCTGATGATAAAGAGTTATCATCAGAAGCGGATGCCATAGATTGAAACTGTCTCAAAAAAAAAAACATATATATATATATATAATGAATTCGTTAATATTTTTTTTATAGACTTTCAACCTATGATATCTCCTCCTATTGATGTAGGCATGATCAAACCTCCAAATCTCTTAATTATTACTGTGCAAGTTTGTTAGTAGTTTGTAGAAAGATTGTTAATAGTTTTAGTATTTTTTTTTATATAATGTTTAAATTGGTACATTCAGTTTATAAGGCTTATTTAATAAATCTTGTTATATCTTCAGCATTACATTTTTTTTTTTTTAACTGCTTCTTAAGAATTTTTGAGCCAAGATACTCTTCTTTGGCCATGAGCATGGAATGTGGAGTAGTACTGAAGTAGTGATATACTGCTACTAATAATAACATTATTATTACTATGATTTATACAATCAGTGACAACAAATTGATTGTGATGTTGTTTTAATTTTCCACACATGAAAGGTTAGGATTTAAGAACGGATACACCAACCTAAAATTGTTTTCAAGTGCAGTAAATTTGAAACTTGAGCCGGCCCGGCCCATCAAGATGATTTGGTACAACCCGACATGCTTATAGCAAATAAAAGAAATGTGTACATTGAGAAATAACAAGCAAACCAAAACAATCTTCGTTTCACTTTCAGAGCTTTGAATTTCTTGGGTAATAAAAAGTCTTACAAAGCTTTATCCAGACTTTGGAATTTTTTGGATCTTCAAAAAAAAAACTTTATAATAAATTTTAATACATTACCATAAATGATATATATTGTTAATCATTCAAATTAAAAGTACGGATACCTTCTTTAAAGATGTTCATTTGCATGTGTATCATATATATCACAATATTGTAATAAATAAAAAAATCCAATCACATCCATTTGTAAATGAGTAAAATGATTGAAAAATATATTGAATTTTAAACCGCTAATGAAACGAGTAATAGTAAGATACCCAAAATTTGAGGTATCTGGTTGCAACTTCAATTACATAAACACTTAATGAAAGAGGTATCTGGTTGGGATTCTCGGTAACCCATAAATTCCCCTTAAAGCTGCCATATGCTATATAAGTAGCTGAAAACTCAGGACTTTTTAGTAACAAAATTGGCTTTACAGTTCGGAGATGGGACTTTGCATATCAGACTTCAGAGGGAGAATATTAATCAACATTTTGCAACTGTCTAGACTGATATGCTACTATGCAGCAACATTTATTGAATTTATAGCTAATAGTACTAGAATGCCATCCAAGTTCAGAGGTTGTGCAATATTTTTTAGTTCAAGTGTGTATAATTTAGCTAAGTTTAGCGCCCCCCCACCCCCCCCAACAAAAAAGTGATAAAAATGGAGATTACTCAATTGTTGTTAACTCTATTCTAGACGTTCATCCGCACGTTGTACATGATAATATTTTTAGGATAAATTTATTATATTTATTTTTTGTAATTTGTACTAATTTAATAAATAGTGATGTATTTTATAATCTTATTTTCATTTATTATAGGGATAATCACAAATGTAATATATATAATTTTTGTCGGACCAAAATGAAAACAATACAATTTTTCTTAGGAATTCAAAAGGTAAGTTAGTAAAAATATTAATTTTTAATAAAAGTTATTTATAACATTTTGTGTATCACGAAAATTTGGAAATTATTCTTTTAATTTTAAACAAACTTTCTCAAACCCAAATTTTTTTACCGTACAATCAAAAACATTGAGAAATGTATGTAAAAAAAATAATAATAAAACTCATCAAACTACAATCCAAAATTAAAAAATTAAAAATTAAAAATAAAAATGGAAAAATAAAACTTACATCAAAGGGGAAAAATGTGGAGAAATTATTTTGAAAAAAAAAAGTATTGTGTTAATACTATCATAATCTAATTTAACATCTAATCCAGCATGTGAAAAATTCATAGATAAATAAATAATTTTAAACACAAAATTGAATTTATTTTCTTAAAAATCTCAAAGAATACACTAAGGAGATAAGGAAAATGAAGAGTAACATAAAATATTCCTAAACTCTTAAAACAATTACTTAAGCATTTAAGAACATCATATAACAAAGACATAATAATTTACTGTTAATTTGTTAAGAAAATATTTAATGTTTGGTATGCTGTAATAGCTCATGTATTGGCGTAGTTATTCATGTATAATAGCAATTCGGTCATTTAGTTGCATCTTTATTACATAGATTAGTTATTACATAAGAATAACTATTCTTTAAATTAAAGAATAATTATTCTTCATTAAAATAGATGTAATAACTATTCTTTAGTGCATATAATAGGTTTTAAAATTAATATATTTCCAAAAATATAACTTTTTCTTATACATCATCTTTTACAAGCTTTCCATATGTAACAACCAAACTAATGGATAGTAATAGTTATTCCATTACAATGTCTTCTATTCTCAGTAATAAATATTATTATTCCTAATGTAATCTATATTCAATAATCCAAACATGCTTTACAAATTGTGAAAGGAAACTGCACAAACACCATCTTCTTTAATTGCACTATCTATTCTTCATCATAATGTCCAGACTATCCTGTTATTTTCCAAATAAACTAAAACCTGACAACAATACAAAATATAGATATATTATAATATGTATTTTTTTCCCGAAAACAGGTCAACAACAAACACCATTTATTAAAAAAAAAAAAATTAGAGTTGTAAATAAAATGATAAAAAAATACTTTCATCAATGAACACATATGAATTATTCAATAATGGGAAAATAGGGGTACAAACTACAAACCTCTGGTAGAAGATCATCCTATAGGGCAGTTGTCAAGTTGTATCTTTTCTATCATCAATGATTAAGCAAGACTTGTGGATAACTTTTTATAGGCAAATTAAAAAATATATATTATTTATTCTACATTGATTTCATTTTTCAATTATAAACAACTAAGAGTAGAGTTCTAAATAATACAAATATTTATCAATCTAAGGTAGAGATGCAAGAAAAAAAAAATCCAACAAAAAATGAAAAAAAAAATTAAGAGAGAGAGAGAGAGAGAGATAACCTTTTTGTATGGAAAAAATATGCATAGAAGAGGAGAGAGTGACAAATTTATGGTAAGAAGATGAAAATAAGAACAACTAAAATAAAAGAAGATAAAAGGGCAAAATTATATAATAAGTTAAAACCGCTCAAGATGAATATATATATATATATATAGACAATACTTTTGTTTTGATTTTTCATCGATTTATTATTTAATTATAACATCAAAATTAAATTAGATGAATATATAAAATTAAAATCAATTAAGATAAATTTGTAAAGCTAATATATTTATATATTTAATATTGTCAAAAAAATTAAAGGTAAAAAATAAATATGAAAATGAATAATGACATGGTGAATGAGGTGACTTAATAGGAGTATAGTAACAATAAATACTACATTTAAACTTTTAAATATAATATATAGATATAAATATAGATTTGTTGATCTTGGTTATGTATCTTTTAGTTGGGTTTATCGTGAGGCGAATTTAGCGGCCTATGAACTAGCTCAATGGTTTTGTAGTCATTCTCATTGTTGTGGTTTTGTCTTGGTCACTACCGTTCTAGTGTTGTAGATGTGAGAGTACTTGTAGCATAGAGCTAAAAACCTATATTGCTATTTTAGCTCCATCAAAACACAAAAAAAAATCCATATAACAGTGGAGCTAAACCTATTTTTTTTAAGCTTCATTGCTACAGTGCACATCTATCTACGGATGTGCAATGTAACTTATAGCTAATATATATATATATATATATATATATATATTCCCTACCCAGTTGTGTGTATAGCTGTGATGGTTATGTAGTGGATATATTATTTTATTATAGTAAATATCTTATTTTATTGTGATATTTATATTATTTTATTGTGTTAAAAGCTAAAATAAATCCACTACTACAGCATGTGTGTAGGTAAAATAGATAAAGTAATTTTTTGTGATACCAAATAGTTAAATTTTTAGTTCTACTGTTGTGGAGGCTCTTAGGCTAACCCTTTTGTGTAGTTTTCTTTTCTTCAATAAGGTCTTTTATTCAAAAAAGAAAAAGAGCAAGTGAAAATAAGATCATTGGGCCAACATGTAAATGAAACAAACCCATGTATTTCTTTTGTGGAACTAATGATAGTCTTTACATAACGCTCAACTCTGTTAATTATACATACACGAGATCCAGACCAAGAAGCACATTCTCTAAAATGAACTGATACAACTCTTTGCAACAGTAACGGCGCAGGAGATTCCTACCTCAAAAATGGTTATCTGAACAGGATCTGGATCAAGCAGACTATATGATTCCTATCAATTTTCACTCTTGAGAAACTACCAAGCCAAATAACTTGGCAAGCAAGCACAACTCTATTCTTGGAGAAAGGCCAACCATGCAAAGGAACCTATATGTTCAGATTCTCTAATAATCAACTGATAAGAAAGAATTGGCTACCTTATTCCAAATCTCAAGCACTTGTTGTGTTTGACTTCTGTAATACTTGAGTTAGAAGAGAGTTGTTTTGCCTGTTTCACGAGTGCGAGTTTCTCCATTGCGTTTATGAATTTGCGCAGGTGCTTAATGTACTCGGGAAAAGTTTCAAGGTTGCAGTGACCCCCACCCTTGACCCATAAGGGATCATATTTTTCCTTGGCAAGTTCCCACAAACGCTTTCCATGGGACCAATCAACAATATCATCATTTGTTCCCTGTAAATCATCCATTAATGGATATTTCAACCCAATAGCAATAAGAACGAATCAATTCAGAGTCTACATCGAATATCAGTCATTGGCAAAGCATAAACATGGGTAGCCAAAGATACAATGCAGTTCTACAGACAAAGTAGAATAAAATATAATTTCCTTGAAAAATGAGTTCCGTATTCATCCATAGCTTTATCAGAATCTCAACCCTAAACCAAGTAAAAAGAAGATTTTTTTTTTTTTTTTTCCCAATTAAAACCAGCCTACATGTAAAGCTCTATGAAAATGTACTAAAGAAACACCTGTGGTTCTTGGTAATTTAGCAACAACAGCAACATTGCTAAGACCAGGGGGGGTCGTAGAGGGCAATTCCACAAAAACTAATTAAACACTAATATTATCTTAGTAACTTTGCCCCCCTTCCCCAATGATTATTTGAATTTTTTTTTTGTTGGTGAATTCTTTTTCATCATTTTTGTTGATATGTTAAAATAGTACCAACTCATCAAAATTCATTCAAAAAAATAATGAAAATCTTTCCAATTTTAATAGCTAACGGAACCTTAAATTCTTTATTTAATAGTTTGTTCTCCTTCATAAAAGTTCGTGTAATAAGCATTAAAACTTTGGAATAATTACATAATAGCATAAAATTACATACGTTGTACTTGATGTCTATCTAACTAAAAACTTTTCAATCATTAGTTGTACTTATGGCTTTTCTTACAATATAAATACCACTTAATATATACATGAATTGCTTTTTAAATCAAGTACCATATATGTTCGGGTGCACTGACCAATCTCTACATGTAGTATTCACCCCCTTCCATTAATTGATTGCCATTAAGTATATAACCTTCAGGACCTCAACTTTCATAAAAACTGATCTTTGAATGTCTAAAATTCATGCAAAATAACATTGATTCTTGCTATTACACTATACTTTAAAAAGAAAGTTTAGAGATCATCTTCAGCTCTCTCTCATCTTTGTCAAGGTGAGAAGTCCTTAAAAGGTTAATCAAATGTTACTTCACTAGAAAAGAATCCAGTAGTGATTCACTGCATTTTTCAGTATCAAAGAGAAAACTTGAAAATTTTTAAATGGATTTGTTTAGTTTAATAGAAGAAGAAGATCTACAAAATCTTCTGTTGGATACTAGAAACCACAAATCATACTAGTTAAAAGACTCTGCCTTCATTGCAACAAATACAGAGACTCCTGAAGCAAGAGAATCATTTTTTATTCTTCTATAATATCATAATAGAAAAGAATACTCTGATAAGATTCAAAAGGCAGAAGGTTATTAAATAGACTACTCTCTTTAAGTCATAATGCAAATGAATATCTCTAAATGAGGGGAGAAAGAAGGAAATCAAGGATTCAGAAGTTAAACATAGTTGATGACCTAAAACACAAAATATCAAGGTTGTTAAAGGTTTCATAGTGCCACCAGCCCAGAATCTGAGATGGAATTGTCTTCAAATTCTTTGATGTGCAATAAAACATTCAGCTTAAAGAAAAAATACCAAATGAAAAATCTAGTGAGTAAAATGAATCTAGAAATTCAATGCATTCATATCTCAAAAAATAATTTGCAAAAAGCACTACACTATTCAATCAACGATTTTATCTTGAGCTTCACTGAGATGACATAAGAACACAGAATGTGAAGTTCTGTGGATGCTAAAACAAATGTAATAGGACGAACTAATGAAAATTATTAGAGTAGAAAGAACTTACATGTATAACTAAAACCGGACAGTTGACACTCCGTATTTTATCTATATTCTGAAAAATTTCAAGGGTGCTTCCTCAATACAAAACCAAGTAATAAAGCATACAAGAAGAAAAGAGCTCTAAAGAGTATTTGAGTGGACTTACTTTGAAAATGTCAAACCAAAATGTCATCTTGACAGGATACAAGACTCGAATGCCTGAAAGGATGGCACTATGAAGAACAACAGCTCTCAACCTATGTAACCGAGAAGCCAAGTGCAATGTGGGCCCACTTCCAACAGATTGGCCATACAAAATTAAATCCTCTTGCTTAATTTCATATGTACTCTTCAAACAGTTGTACACAGCGTCTATGTCATAATATGTGTTGAACTCAGAAGGCTACAACAGTTACAGAGATAATCACTTATGAGTGTACAATTAGCTAGACAGGTAGATATATTGAAAAACAACAACCAAGCCTTGGTCCTAAAATTTTGGGGTCAGCTATGGATTCTCAAAAGACTAATCAGGATTAGCCACATGTATTATTTTATGATATTCTATTATGAATGAATCCACTATAGATACTAGTATATAAATTGATAGACATTATTCTTTTGCTTCCATTTGTCTTTCCTTTTCTTTTTTTCTTTTTTTCAATCTTTTAAAATTTATTCAATAAAAATTTCAAGGCTACTGGAATTAATTTAAACTTTTTAAAGATTTCCAAAACAAGGAAAAACTTTAAATGCACACTGGATTCAGAGATTACATACCTTACCAGTTGATGCTCCATATCCTGAATAATCATAGCTGCAGTATATCAATAATTACCAATAAATAAACAAATGATCTTAGTTGAAACCACCTCTCCCCTCTCCCCCAAATAGAAAATCACAAGAACTAGGAAAATTGATGCGTCTTTCACATACATTAAATTGAAATTATCTATGATATGATATAGATAACGACACATTAGTAACATTACACAAGCAAATTTCCAACAAAATCAAGCCAAGAAGACTCAATCTATTGCCGTCATTTCTAAATAGGCCTCTTGTTAAATTTCAATCAGAATACGACTAAAATATTCTATTATATGCTTTTGGTGTGACTAATACATAAAGCCGGACACAACAATCGTGTAATAGTTATGATGAAGCAGAGTAGCATATCACATACGGTTCCATTAATCACCTTCCGATCTATAAAACTCACACAAATAGTAGGTTTCCCATATATGCAAAGATAAAACTTTGGGAGGAAGAAAAAAAAAAAAAAAAACGAAAAATCATATAAGAAAAACACCACCATACACCAAAAGAAAAATTTTGGAAGCTTATTCACCAAAAAAAAAAAAAGAGATTAGCATTGCAGAAAAGAAAAGGTTGGAAAATCACAATCCGAAAAAGTACCTCTCTTGGCAATTATACAAGCAGAACAATCAAAAATTACGCAAAACAACCACAAACAAGGCTTTTGAAAAAAGAAAAAAAAAAAACCCGTGACACAACAATTAAGAAAGTTTACAACTTGGGAATTGAATTTATCATTGTTCCAATAAGGCAACCAAATTTGTTAAAAAGGAAAGGAAAGGGGAAAAAAAAAAACCCGTGATACAACAATTAATAAAGTTCGCAAATTCTTATATAAAAAAAAAGTTTGCAAATTTGGAATAGAAATCAATCAACACAACCAAAAAGTTTATTCCAATAAGCCAACCAAATTCATTAACAAAAAAAAAACACAAGTCACAAACACCCAAGAACAATTTAAGCCTATGATCAAAAAAACCAAAAGAACCAGACCTCATGATATTGACACGGAGGTGAGCTCTGAGCTCAGTGAAGAGGTCGTGCATCTGACCCAAGTCAGCAGCGTTGCCATGTGAGTATAACAACGTGAACCTCGCAAAAGGGTACCTCCAAAACGTGGCTACGATCTTGTTCCCACCTTTTGTGTCAAGCAAATGAACGTCCACATTCTTATCTGCAGTCAAACCTGGGAACACAAGCCTCTCTTCCTCGTCTCTGAAAACATCATACGTTGGAGGGTCTGGTGGGAAAAATGCGAATTTCGCTGCCACACTTGATGTCACATTGCCCATTAACACTGACCCAAAAATGTAACTCACTAGCAATAACTCAATTATCAATCCTCTAATGCTTTTATGATGCATAAGCTGTTTGTTTTTCACTTTTTTTTTCTTTTTTCTTTTTTTTTGGGTTTGCTATTTTTTTTTTCTTTTTTTTTTTTACTGGGGATGATGAAAAAGCCAACCAAATGGCGTCAGATGAAACTAAAGAGAGCAAAAAAGTAGGGAAGGGTGGCAATGGCAGAAAATAGATCCGATCTAAGCGGGGTGAGCTGGAAATTGTGCTGGAGATGAGAGAGAGGGAGAGAGGAACAAGGACCCAGAAAAGAAAAAGGATTGGATATGTTTTTGAGAACATAGAAAGTTGGAAACCATTGGAGAGGACAGTTCTTGTTAACGATGATCTGTACCAGTACAGCTCTGTTTTTTTTTTTTTTTTTTTAATTACGAAATTATGAAAGGACATTTTTGCCCTTCATTCGATTGTCCATTACCTTGAATTTTTGTGTTTTATCTTTACTTTTTATTTAAAAATAAAAATAGAAAAACAATGGGATTTGAATGTCAACTCTATTTATACTGTTATTTTTTTTCCCACAGTTTGTTGAGATGGAAAGTTGTAATTAGTGGGCAATAACTTTCATATGATTTCATCAATGACCAATATTATATTTTACCACTTATAATTTATCATTTTAATGAGTAAAATCAATATTGTTTTTGTATGTATGATGTAATCCCTCTATAACAATAATAAAGTTGTGAGTTCCAGTTAGCTCAACAAGTAAAACCTCTGATGATTGAATATGAGATCTGGGTTTCAATCTCCGCTTATACCAAAAATTAAATGGTGTCTTGATTTGATGACAAAGAGTTATCATCAGGAGCAAATTTATTAGTGAGTTAATTAGAATTCACTTCAATTATAATTTATCATTTCAATAAGTAAAATCAATAGTGTTCGTAGACTTATATTTTTGAATGTATGATGTAATCCTCCATAACAATAACAAAGTTTACTAGTTTTTTACCCAAAAAAAATCTATTTGTGAGTTAATTAGAATTCACAGCAATTATATTGGAATTGATTTAATAATAATTAAAAATGGATCAAAATTTTGACCATTTATTATAGAATTTTTCATGCCATGAATAATTTAGACGGACCTTTTTACAGGAATGATGTGTGCACGTTTATTGTTTAGAAGCCCTTATCTTCTTAATAATAAAAAATATTAAATTTTCTAGTTGTAACTAGAGTCTAGAGGTAATTATATAAAATGTGTCTTAATTTATCTTTAATCCTTAATTTTTCTTATTATCCTAATTTTAAGAAAAATGAATTTGAATTTAATTTTTTGTAATGTACCTTTTGTGTTCTTAATTTGTTTTATTGTAACTCAATTCATTTTTTTGATTGGATAATCATTTTCAATTAGATAATCATAATATCATATGGAAAAGTGTACATTAAAAGTTATATTCCAACTATATATATGATTTTTTTTTTTTTGAAAACTAAGATGTGATTAAATCTAAACTAATTATGTGACAAGGAAAGATTAAGAATTTAAGGGCTAAAACTTATCGACAATACCAAGGGTTGGATCCCTTACTTTATTCTTTTTTTTTTTTTTTTTTTTTTTAAGGAAGTCCTAGGTTATTTGAAGGGTTGGCATTTCATCATAAACAAATTCTACTAATTACTAAATATCTCAATTAATTTTTTTATTTTATAATGTTTCTAATCCTTATTGTGGGGGCCAATTGATCCAATAGGTACCATTCGCATGGGAAAGGGCTGGGCCTAGGGCCCAATACCCAGTTCGAGGATAAGAGCGTATCGGAGGACGATCAGCAAAGGAAGAAGTGAAAACTGTATTATAGGAAGAGCTAAAGAATATGGAGGACTTAACTGTGTCTGAGGATAATGACCATTTCGGAACCTCTGTCTGAGGTGGTCAGAAACTTTTTCAATCCCTTAATATAGCATATTAAAGGAGCTTTGCGACAAGGGGATGGGCAAATACCAAATAAGGGATAAGGATGAGGGATAACAAATATCTGGAGATATTGCTACCTCCGCATTAAATGCTGTCCAGCTAACTCTCTGGCCGCATTAATGTGGAGATGATGCCTGAACAGTAAACAAGCAGCCTTATAGCTAAGAGTAGAAGGTTCAAGGAGGGGCAAAATGGGATAGGAAAACTCTCAACACCTGACTCACACGTGAATGGAGAAAATGGTGCAAAAACCATAGTATATAACACGAAAAGGGATTCAAAGGAAAGACGAGGAAAAAAGGAAAAACAAGAAAGAGCGAAAGGTTGAAGAAATACAACAGTAAAAAGAAAGAATTCTATACTATTGATCATACTATCAGGGCATAATGGAGGATTTTTTTGTATTTGTGCATGTGTAACTCTTTCCCTTTAACACTATCAACCGATATCTTTTTCCTATATTCAGACTAGCTTTTTCTCCCACTCTCTACAAATTCATTGTTCCGGCTTTTTGGGCCTGAGCCCATTCCTGTTTTGGGTTCAAGTCAAAACTAGTCCTTACACTTATGATTTAAAATTAGTAATACCATCGCTTATTATTTTTATTATTTTTTTATTCAAAGGCTTTTTTTTTTTTTTAGTAAATAGTAATACTTATTAGAACACACAAAAATAGTAATAATAGTGTTTTAAACCGAGTTTATAATACATTACATCAATATATCATTTGAATAGAAAATCATAATTTAAGGAAAGACACCTCAATAAAGTTAAGATGGTAAGTTCTTAAAAAAAAAAAAAAAAAGAAGAAGAAGAAGGTTAAAATGGTAAGTGGATAAATTAGAGAAGTGTTTTGTTTACAATAAATTATAAGTAATAAGTTGTTGTTGATTTTAATTTAAACTTACCGTTAAAATTACTTTTTTACTCACCAATAACAATCTATAACAACCTGTTATTCATGATTTGTTATGAAAATATTATCAACATTTGTTATGTTTACAACAAATTATAAGTGGTAATTTGTTATTAATTTTAATTTAAACCTACCACCAAAATTATTTTTTTATCTATCAATAATAATCCATAACAATATGCTATTTATGATTTGTTCTAAAAATATTTTCCACGGTAAAATTAGAGGATAAAGGGTATAAATGATATGACCACCATGAAGTTTGTGCGGGTTTAAGGGACACTTTAGACTATTCATGGAAAGATTGTATGAAGGGGATGTCCCCATTATCCTAAACAGGAGGTGCTTTATATTTCAAAAAAATATTATATAACAAGAACAAAATAAAAAGGGTAGAGATAAATGCAAAAAGTGTAAGATCAGAAGGGAGAAAATGAAGGGCTGAGATTTGGTCAAAGGGGGCTGGGATCTTCAGAAAGAGAGATACAAAGGTATGGCAGATTGAGGGGTCAGAATGTCAGAGTCAGAGTCAGACATTCCTCATTTTTCTTTGCTCACCCAATGTTTTACTAAAGAAGACCAGTTGGGGTTTGCTTGCTTTCGAGATTGAGTCAATTTCACAACTGTCCTCTTTTGACTATGCATTTTACGTTTACCATGTTTTAATAAGATTGAGAAAAGTTAAAATGTGCATTAGTTTATATAATATTTTTATAAAAATTAAAAAAAAAGTAATTAATTTTTCAACACTTTTATTTATATTTTTCATAAAATTTGTGTAAAATATTTTAAAAATTGGTCCGACTAATGTGTGCCTTCAGGACACACATTAAGTTTTCTATTTTTAGAAACATTTTCTCGAAAATTGAAAAAACTGTCATTACTTTTTTAATTTTCGAGAAATTTTTTTCTAAAAATGGAAATTAATGTGTGTCCTAAGGGCACACATTAATAAAATCCTTTAAAAATAGTTTATTAATGATGACCTATAATCACTCGTTAACATTAAAAATTTTAAAAATATTTTTCTTTAGGTCTCTGAAAATATAATGAAATGATATTTCCTCATTTTATATTTATTATAGACCCCATAATAAATTTAATTAGTAGATTTCATCATAAATGTGAGAGGAGAGAGCATTATTTAATGTGCTTCGGAGTACCTAAAAATTACTCATTAACATGACCTTTTAAGATTTATTACAAATTACCACCGCACACCCTTGGTGCGTTGGTCACTCCATAAGTATAAGTGTTTGTGGAGTGTGGGAGGCAAGGGACATGGTTCAAGTCTTTAGGAGGGAGTTTCACACACATATACATTTAGATTAGGTTAGAGTAGAAATTTTATCTTGTAAAAAAAAAAAAAAAAGATTTAATGGTAAATTTGTACATTGAATAATTATTCAATATTTCGATTTTTTTTATTATCTCACATGATATTATTGTATTTAAAAAGAAAAGAAAAAAAAAAGAGTATAGTATAATTTTGTAGCATTGAATAAGTTTCCATGATTAGTGAAACTTTTCTATTTAGGGTCTATTTAGAATCAGTTTATTTTGCTAAAACTAAAAACTTTTTGTTGAAAGGACTATAGATAAAAATAAATGTTAGTTGAAATTTTTTTGATAAATATAAATGTTAGTTGAAATAGTACTGTGGAACCCATGAATAATACCAAAAAGTGCAATGTGACCAATAAATAGTAGCAAAAATAAGCTGAATAGTAAAATAAGTTGGCGAAAAATAAGCTAGCCAAATAATTTGGGATCCACTTATTTTGTTGAAACTTGAAACTGAAAATTTTTTACTGAAAGTACTGTAGATAAAGGTAAAAGTTATCTGAAATAGTACAGTGTGACCTATGAATAATACCAAAAAGTACAGTGGTCACATAAATAGTAGAAAAAATAAACTGAATAGTAAAATAAATTGACCTTTTAATTTGGAGCCAAACGCACATTTAGTTGTCTCATAAATTTTGGAATTCACTTTTGAGTGCTTGGAGGAGAGAACAAGTTAGGTTAAATTGTGTAACAAATAATAGGCAATTGACAAAGTTTAGTTACAAAATTGGTTGTAATCTAAAATTACAACCTTACCAATATCCTTAACATTACTACATATTTTGAAAATCTAATTGTTGGATTGCATGTTCTTTATACTCTTAATACATTTGTCAAATTTTGTGACAATAAGATATTATTTACTAAATGATCTATAAGATTATATTTTATATATAATTTTAAACTACAAAAACTTGTAATTTAAACAATTTATTGATGACATAGTTATTGATCTTTAATTTTTTAGAAATTTTGTAAGCATGAAGGATATAAGAAGAAGATGTAATCTAATGATGAATTTGTCAAAATTCATCTCTAATCAAAATATATTGAATAAGGTTGTAACCTTAGGTTACAACTAATTTTGTAGCTAAACTTTGTCCTTAGTCAATACCTGCATACATCTTATTTAATAAATGAAAATAGGAGTATTTATTTTGGTTCTAATACATTGATTGAGGTGGGATTGAAGAATGTCAATGGCTTGAATTTTCACTAAATATTTATAATGTATTGAAAACTAGACAGAAAGGAATCTCATATTATTGGTCAAAAAAACTACAATAGCCTGGATACCATTGAAGAGAAAACTATTTAAGGAAAAATGATTAGACGTAGAAAAATCACTTTCCAGTTGAAAAGAAATGTGAAATGGATTGGTGGTAGAAAATGGTTTGGTTTTTGATACGATAATTGTGTAGATGAAGTGTGAGTTACGCATTTGCTTAATTTTTTTTTTTTTTAATTATTTAACTTATTTTTGATACTATTTATAGGTTATATTGTATATTTTAGTATTATTCATGGATCTTGCTATATTATTTTAGTTACCTTCTAACTTTATTTATAATGGGACAAAGTTTAGCTACAAAATTAGTTGTAGGCTTAGGTTACAAACTTATTTAATATCTTTTTATTGGATATGAATTTTGATAAATCCACCATTGGATTATATCTTTTTCTTATATCATCTATGCTTGCAAAATTTCAAGAAAATTAAAGATCAATAGCTATATCATCAATAAATTTTTTAAATTGCAAGTTTTTGTAATTTAAAATTATGCACAAAATATAAGCTTATAGATCATATAGTAAATGATATCCGATTGATACAAAATTTAACATGTGTATTAAGGACGAAAAGAACATGCAATTCAACGGTTAGATTTTCAAAATATGTTATAGTATTTATTTTATTGAGTGAATTTATAACCTTAAGTTACAACTAATTTTGTAACTAAACTTTGTCACTTATAATGCTTTCAAAAAAATTTTCAATTTTAATTAAATAAGTTATTCATATACGTATTCGAAGAAATAAAATTGACTCACTAGCTTTTAGAAGTAGAGGGCTTTTGGGCTTAAAAAAGTAGGGGACATAATAAAAGAACACAAAATCTGAATGGAATAAAGATAAATATTCTCCCTTTGTCAGATGAAAGATGTAAATCAAGCTTATTTTGACTCATCTAAAGCCAGACATTTTTTTTTTTAGTCAAAAAATTGACATCAAGGCGTGGGAAGTGGGATATCTTCCGGGTTTCTTAAGTAAGTATATGATTCGTGTATTAGCCAAGTACCATCCAAAGATTTACAAGTGGAAACCGTTTTTTGTTAGTTAAGTTCAAACTGGATTTAAAAAAAAAAAAGTAATAAAAAAAAGGAAAAATAAAATTCACAAACAGCCCCCAGGGAAGTAAGGGAACTATTTCAGTTACAGGCTTAAAGAGAAAAGTATGGAAATATGAAAAGAGACTTGTTCTATTATTCGTTGTTGATTACAAGTTTACAACTAAGGCTCCGTTTGGTTCGTGTAAAAGTATTTCTGGAAAATATTCTATTTTCCGGAAATGCTATTTTCCAGAAAGGAAAATGTTTTCATGTGTCTGGTTGCATTTCAAAAAATGTTTCGAAAAATATTTTCTGATGTTTGGTTATGTTCTTGAAAATATTATAGAAAACACATTTTCTACTTGTTGCTCACATTTTTCTCACATTTTCTCGGTTGCCAAACGAATATATAATATCATTCATTCCTCAAAACACAAACAAAACCCAGAAAAAAATCATCAAATCCGGACATTTCGCGCGATCGCGATCGACGCTTCGTGCGATTGCGATTGGCGCGGTGCCGGTGACGTCGGCGGACAATCTCGGCAATCGAAGTTTTGGCCGATCTCGGCGAGCTCGGCTTTGGACGATCTCTACTCTCTTTTCTTTCTTTCTCCCTCTCTCTCTTTCTCTCGCTCTCTCTCTTTTTGCGCGTGACCCGGAAATGGTTTGAAGGTAAAATAAAAGTGTAAAACCATTTCCGAGTCAAAGGAGTAAAATTTCGGTCAAACTGAAATCATTTTCTGAAAATTCTATTTTTCGTAACTGTCAAACATGCGCGTTTTACGGAAAATAATTTCCTAAAATCATTTTACTGCCCATTCAAATGCAGCCTAAAAAACATCTATTAAATAGAAAGAGAATATGTAATATAGGACGAAATACAATATACATCTTTTCTACCCATAGGACAATTCATGTACTTCCTAATCAATGATTATTTCAACTACAAGTACAATAAGTATCCTTTTTTTTTGGGGTAACCAATAAGTATCCTTATAGTCATATATACTTACAACTTCATAACTTTCTACCCAAAAAAAAAAAAAAAAAATCATAACTATCTACAAAGAATAATAATCTATGAGCGTTGCACCTTACTGTTTACAAGGGTCTATCCACATCTTTTATGTTCTATCATCTTGTCCACAAATTAGGCCATGCCACTCATTTCAACAACTTGATAAATAAATTTCTTATTGTAAATTATTATTAAATTTACTATAAATTTTTTTTATAAATTAATACGTAATATAATTGATACCACATTAGCAATATAATAAAAAGATTTTTTTGTAACTTAAAATCAACAAATTGCATTTACATATTATATATGTGTGTGTATATATATATTATATGTGTGTGTATATATAATATGGTGGCAGCTCCGCATGAAAGCTAAGGTGGTACATTTGCCAAAAAAAATTATATGCTAAACTAACTTATTGTGACAACTCTAATAAAAATGTTGAACACCTTGACTTGAGAATTACAAAAAGTTGTGCTACATTCACAACATTTTCACAACAAATCTAATGTGGTAAGCTATTTGGGCGTAATATTGATTTTATTTTTTTACTCACCAATAACAACTTTTTGCATAAAATATATTGTAAAAATGTTGTGGACGTAACATTACTCCAAAATTAATTATATCCCCAAACATAATTCTTAATCCATTTTTTTTATTATTTAATAAAAAATTAAATAACAACAAAAAATATTAGCCCAAATAACAACAAACATAAACCAAACATAAACAAAACAAGACAAAACAACAAGTGAACAAATTATTCAACAAAAAACCTATTATAAAAAAAGATAATAATTGTTATTCATTCAAATTTGTAGCTTGTTCAACTTATTCAATAAAAATAATCTTTAATTTCATTTTTCTTAAAAAATGGTACCAAGCAAAATATTGTATATATAAAATTGAATTTAAAATTCATTTTATATTTAAGAAATTCATCAGAATCTTGACATATCATATATATATATATATATATATATATATATATATATATATATATTAAATGATGAACTTGTAGTTCTATATACAAATATGAACATAGTAAATGCCTAATACTAAAATATATAGTTTCATATACAAACACAATTGTAATAAATGTCTAACGTTATAATATATAGTTTCATATACAAACACAATCATAATAAATATAAATACTTATTAATTAATAATTACCATAATTGCTAAATTTCATATTTAGATATAATAAAAAAAAAAGAAGAGAAACAATATTATATTAAAATTTTCCATGTATTGCGAGGATTAGTTTATGATGAAATATGTATTAATCCTTACATTAGTCAAACTTGCATGTCTGGCAGTGGTTGGTCTTGTGGCAGCCCAGAGAATTTTGCTTTGGTTAACAGCCCTAAAATGATCTCGGGGGAAGTCCTAATTGTTTTTTTCTTCCCTTTCTTTCATGTGAGTGTGACCCGGGGGGTGGTGGTTAAGCTTTAATCCAAAGAAAATAATGGGTCAAAAAAGCCCATAGACTGCATGGAAGTTGGTGCACTCACCAAGAAAAGTGAAAATAGTAAAACGAGGACTAAAAGATGTTTAAAGACAGAAAGATGAGTTATACAACATTATATTGACCAATAAATCTCACCCAAAGGAAAAAAAAGAAAGGGGAATGATAACCAATGCTCTCAGGCCTTACGGTAATTGTTAACAAATTATTTTTAAAAATTTTTTTATAAAAAAAGAAAAAAAAGTAATTAATATTTTGTAATTTTTTTCTATTTTTTTTATAAAATTAGTGTCAAATTTTTTTTTAAAATTGATTATAATAATTGCTTTAAGAGCTCCCGTAAACACGACAAAAAAGAAAAGATAAGAAAAGATAAGATGCACTAGAAACACAATTGCTATAAAATGTTAACAAATGTACAAAACAATTGTGTCCATAATGTCTATATCATATGGTCAATGGTTTACAGAGACTATGCATTATTTAAATGTATAATAGTTGAAGAAATCTAGAAAATGGAAACATCACTTCCATGTGGATTATACTTTTTCATAGCATATGGTAATTGATTAAAAGTTTGGTAGAGGAAAAAAGAAGGTTGCATTGCTGTTAGAAAAAGGTAGAATTGTGAGCATCAATCACATCATCAAAAGAAATTAAACAATGTTCAATCTTCCCTGATGCGCTAGCAGCCTTGGATGAGATTCCTTGAACCAAATTGATCCAATCCATTTTGCAATAGTAATAAACTAATTCGCATTTTTATTTTTATTTTTTTTCCAATTACACCAACCCCCCTTAGATATATTGAGATGACAATTTCCAAATGTTTGTTTAAGATATTTTTTACTTTCTTATTAAAATATTTGTTAAAAAATTCATATTTATTTGTGCAAACCTATTTAGAGGGGAGTGTTATACAAATTAAGGGAGAGAATGTTATTCTGTCTATAATTTGGATAGTATTTTTAAAAAATATGGACAAAATGGACTTTTGCCCTTTTCGGCAAATTAATTAGCTTTTTGCCCTTATTCCCAAACTAAATAGGAAAATGCCACTCTTTTGAAAATCGAGTTTCTCAAAATTGAGTTAAAAAAAAATAAAACTCTGGAGCCCTATAGTGACGTTTTTAAGGATCTATAGTGACATTTTACGAACCTATAGTGACGTTTTATAACTTGATATCCATAAAATCGAGTTATAGGCAATAAAATTGCCTATAACTCGATTTCATGGATATCAAGTTACAAAACGCCACTATAGGTCTTTAGAAACGTCACTATAGGTCCTTGAAAACGTCACTATAGGGTTTAAATCAATTTTGAGAAACTCGATTTTCAAAAGAGGGGCATTTTCCTATTTAGTTTGGGAAGAAGGGCAAAAGGCTAATTAATTTGCCCGAAAAGGGCAAAAGCTCTTTTTGTCCTAAAAAATATATTCCTTCTAACTTAATTTGTGATTATCCTGTTTCAAAAACCCAATTCTTTAAACAAATATCATTTATTATCTTGTTTACTATATAAAAATGTCTAAGTTTCCAAAACTATCCTTAAATAAATTTATCAAAAATAGTTTTGGAAATAAAGTAGAGGCATAATAGGAATATTAGTAAATTAATGGTTTTTAATTTTAGAAACAGAACAATATTTTGAGACATCCCAAAATGAAATAGAGAACAAACAAATTGTGACGGATATAATAATCAAATAAGAAATCAGGCATGGATTTTGTCACATTTATAGAATCTTTAAAGGGTATCGTCATTTATACAAATCTTTTGGAGAGTGCCATTGTGATAAATAAATATCAGGAAAGGTTATAATCCATTTTTTAATTTTTAATTACAGCACCTATCGGGTTCCACAAGAGCAATGTACATATGAAACTTGATTAAGTATGGTATACTCAAGTCATTGGTTAAAGAATGTCAAGCCTTTAGATGGGGCCTTGAATATATGACACATTGTTGCAACCCAGAATATTTAAATCAAGCCTCTTATTTATTCCAAGGACCATCATCACCATACAATCTCCAAGCTTTTCAATCCTCATTATATAAATCATTATATAACAATACATTTGTGAATGTGTGGCAAACCACTACTAAAGCCGCCCAATTATCATACAGCCACAAATATTCTCCCAGATCTCGTTGTGTATATTCATCTCCTGAAATCCGTTCAACTTGTATCTCTGGGTCATATTTTCTTCTCTTGGCAAGTAATTTATTCAACAACCAAAGAGAGATACAACAAGTATAAGACATCACAAGGATGGTATAGTTTTGGCCATTACTAAAGACTACATTGGACAATGTATATTGTTCTTAGTACTTTAATATATAAGTGATTGAAACTGGAATCCGAATATCCCGATCATGAAGAAAGCTAACTGCCCCTTTTAAATAACAATTGCTCTTCTGCTAATGTGGTGTTATCTCCAACAACTGAAACCCAACTCTCTGTAATCTTTTCCACTCTTCCATCTAAGATCTCCACTAACGTGAAGGCTCGCATTGTACCTTCAGATTCCGGTGTCAATACAGGAGTTTCATCATTCATGAAGCTTCTGTTTCCAGTTCCTTGTTCATTATTCAGTCTTTTAACCCTAGGAACAATAGCCCCATTCAGGTATATAGTGTTGTCATCCCCAACCACAATCATTTTCCGGAGACCCTTTCTATATGCCAGCTCCTTATGCATGTGACCAAACACGACCAGTGGGATGCATGATTTGCCAGTCTCTTTTAGGAGGGATATTGCCTGTTCTAGATCTGGACCACAAGAGAATATTGTAAGGTAACAATATTATTCCATCTTAAAATAGATCAATACCTTGCAAGATGGAAACAGAAAATGAATACCAAATACAAGCTGAATTCTAAGTAATTACCTGGATCACCATGGTCACCACCCCCAAAAACCCAATCCTTTCCACAAATGTCATTCAAATTAGAACCAAGCCCTGCCCATAAATTCTCTCTTAAAAATTATTGTCAGGAAAAGCATTACTAAAATTGATTTTGGCAGACTGATACACCTGTGGGTCCATTATGTGCAAGCAATATGACAAAATGATCCTCCGGTGTGCCCAAAGCAGCATTATAGATCCTCCTAGCACTTCCATCCATGTCTTGGACACCATATCTAAGAGGAATTCCCAAATTGATGAGTTGTGATGTAAGTCACAATGACAATAAGACGAGTGAGATTCCATAATGGAGAATCTCATCTACATGTTACAAGAAGCTGTTCAGTTCTTATTTTATAGTAGATGAATCTGATGCCCTAAGAAAAGATTGGTAGATTCAGATACCAATCATTCAAATACAATCTATTGATGTGATCGCATCACTATTTGCATAGACAAGAGGAATATCATTTTTGCATGAAAACCAAGGGAAAATAGAAAGATGGTAGTGATGTAGATAAAGCAAATCAACACAGACCTTGTAAGTTGCATTCAGAAATTCTATAAATTCTTGAAAGAACTATTATGAAGAAAACAAATGTGATCAAATTACATACTATCTAATTCTGTTGAAGTTGTACAACATACCTTGCAGATAGAAGCTTTTTTCGAAACAATTGCTCCCCTCCACTGGAAAATGGCCGTCCACCAACAATGCTTACTTTTATCAAGGGAAAGTCTAAATGTTGATAAGCTACATGCTCCTCACCAAGACTGATTATTACAAGTAACAATTCAAGCATGACATGTGACCTTTTAAGAGAAAACTTAATTGATTTATTGAAAGATTTTTGCAAGTTAGTTTAAAGTAGTCATCAGAACTTTGTAGCTATTCCACCATGTATTTTAATAAATGCTAGCAAATACTTTCACACAGTTGGAGAAAATGGAAAACACAAAAACAAAAAGGGGGGAAAAAACTGACATTGCCAACCATGACATGGTAATAAGCACAAACAAGTACTTTCAGGCATTTCAAGAAAATGAAAATCACAAATAAAATATAGAGAAAAAAAACCTAGCATTGTCAACCATAACATGAAATGAGCACTAGCAAATACTTTCATGGGTATGAAAACATATATTAAAATAGAAAATGTCAAAATATTCTCATGGCTAGATTCATTGGTTTCAGGTCAAATATATAATCAAAGGGATTTCCAGAATATATGACAATCTCACCACTCAAGCTGAAGTTGAACTCCATCCTTCCTCCTGATAATCAAATCAAGGAATTAATTAAACTAATTATCAGAGTCTACATAATAGAGCTTACATGTTGAACTGGTCAAACATATAGTTTTCTAAACATGTGGCACATGTACACACACACACACACACACACACACAGTTCACATAGCTTATAAAGGGATCAAGTTCCCAGACTCGTTACGTTCCTTTAAAAGTTGCAGCAATGACACAAGAACACTAATAAAGTCTAATAAAAATTAAGAAGAAAAGGAACCCTCTAGGAAGCAAATATAAATGATGATTGTACACTGGTATGGTGTAAACTTACTTTCCAGAAAACTGTTGAGTATACCAGGCATCATGATTTCCCAAAATAGCTGCTTTAGCAAATTCAAGACTGGCAGCACTTTGGACGAGTTCAACATTCTCCTCACCAAAATCACCTGAACAAAATCAATTGAAAGGATGAAGCCAAAAAAAAAAAAGGCAACAGAAGGGGAAGAAAGTTTCATATTTAAATCAATAAATAAAAATAGATCTTACTGGCTCTCCTGAAGTTTCCCTGTTGACTAGGGGTTCGTTTGGTTACAATTTATTTTGCTGAAAACTGAAAACACTGTAGCAAAATAATTTTTAAATATGTGAAAAAGTACTGTTTACTCTTTTTTACTGTTCATATGCCTTGGTGCACTGTTTATGGACATGAACAGTGCACCAGGCGCTGGTCTTTAAAAAAAAAAAAAAAAGGAGAAAACGCGCAAACGTGAATCCAAACTAGGTTTAAGTGTCTGGAGTTTATTCTATTTATTCCAAAGTCAGTCCAGAGCATGTCAGGCACATAGAAGTGTCATTGAAAAGACTCTTTATTCCAAGCCACTTAGACCACCATATATACTAGGCCAAAAAAGACTAAATGCACATAAACTAGGTAGATGAACGGTGAGGAAGAATAGAACCTGCCTGTAAACAGCACCAGATCTGGCTGCAGTTCACCAGAAACCCACATTAGACTGTTAGAGTAGATATCCATACAAATTTTTACCATGTAAAGCTAAACAACTACCATAAATAAAGGCGGGGAAGAGAGCACAAAACAATTGGATGTATTAGAAACAAAGAGGTTATATGGGAAACCTGAGATTACCATTAATACAACAACAACAACAACAACAACAACATCAACAATCAAGCCTTAGCCCCAAATTTTATGGGTTGCTTATTGATCCTCAACAAATTAGTAAGGGTCGGCCATATGTATTCTTGTCTACCATTCTATTCGAAGTCATACTTACTTCCTTAATTGACATGTATTCTTGTCTACCATTCTATTCTATTCTATTCGAAGTCATACTTACTTCCTTAATTGACATGTCCTTTTTTTACCATTAATTCAGAGCACAAAAGAATTGGGTTAACTAAAATTTCTCTCTCTCTCTCTCTCTCTCTCTCTCTCACTTTCTTTTTGGGTGTATTTATAAGTTAACATAAATCACTTCTTCACCATGTAATTGTAAACAACTAGTAGTTAATTAAATTCCATCTACATGGTTGCTCAGCAAGTTCATGCAATTTTCAGTACTGAGATTATATATTAATTAAAAAAAAAGTGTTAACCCTATATAAAACTCTAACCAAGGTTTCAACGTTAACCCAATGTTTCTCAAAGCTTCCAATTTAGGTTTTCACAACATAAATCATAGTTCATGTTTATTGAAATTGTTCAAAGCTAGGATCTTTAATCCATTACTAAACATTACAAACCCAACAATTTAACAAATACTGTTTTTAGGTCGGTTTAATTTCAACAAAAAAAAAAAATCAAATTACAAAAAGAAATAAATACATTTTTCAAAGTAAAAAGAGAGCGGGACAGAGATACCTGAAGAAATTGAAGTGCCTTTGTATCTTCTTGTAAATTCCAATCATTATGCTTCAAAAACCCCAAATTTTCATTCCAAAAAAAAAAAAAAAAACTGTTATTTCGCACGGAGCTAGGGTTTCCGAATTTACATAAAAAGAAATGAGAGAGAGAGAGAGAGAGAGAGAGCTCACGATGTCTCCGATGACTGCGATTCGAGCAGAAGTGGCCATGGGAGGGAGTGAAAGGTTGGAGGAAGTGGAATTGGAGGGAGAAGGACCGGAGAGACAGCACAGAGTGGGCGCGTGTACCAACGTCCTTAACATAGGTAGCTTCTTTGGTTTTCTCTTACTTGCTCGCACACGCGCTAATAATAGCGTCAACTATTTGCGATCAATTTGGTGTTTACATTTTGAGCGAAGGTAATTTAGTTTATGTTATTTTTAACTTTCGATCAAATCATAACTTTACCTGCATTTTCTAGAACTTTATTAGCAACCATACACAAAAACATAAATCAAATTTACTGATCTCTAACTCTAGTAGACATATATATTAACTTAGCAATCAAAACAAATCTACAATTGTACCTATGACTGTAATTTTGAAAATAATAGTAACCAAATCAACTGTAAATTGAAAATAACATAAACCAATTTGACTATTACCAAAATGTAAGGATCAAATTAACTGCAAGCGAAAGTAACACAGACCAAATTGACTGCTACCAAAATATAGGGGCCAAATTAACAGAGAGTAGTGACCACAAAATGTAGGAACTAAAATAGTATTTTTGCCTAATATTTTTAAACAAAATACAAATCTCATACGTTATAAAATAAAGTAAAATACAGATGTCCATAGAAGGACTATGATAAACATAAAAACCATGGCTTAGGTTAGGTCTTTTCCTAGCCATGTCATATGCGCATTGGTTTGCCTCACGACTCTCACAAAAGGAGTGCTTTATCTTCACATCTACAAGATTTGATTGAGGAGGAGCAATGCTTTATCTTCACATGTACAAGATTTGATTGAGGAGGTTACCACAATCCATAATAAGAGTGGCGTGATGTAAGTTACTAACATGAGTTCTAGCAACCCAAAAAAAACTACCTTCGCATCAGTCCATTCTATTAGTGTGAAACCCTTCAAACATTTCCTATATTTTTTTATTGGATGAAAATTTTGAAAATATAGCCATTGGATTGCATATTCTTATTATATTTTTCATGCTTGCAAAATTTCAAGAAGATTAATGATCAATAGCAATGCCATCAATGACATGTTTAAATTTTAAGTTTTAATGATAAAAAATTATACACAAAAAAATACATTATTGATTAAATAGTAAATAGCATCTGATGTAAATGAAATTTGACATGCATATTAAGAACATAAAGAATATGTAATCCAACAGTTAGATTTTCAAAATTCACACTCAATAAAAAAATACATAACAAGTTTAGATAATTTCTATTCAAATTAATTTGAAGAGCAACCTTTAAGATAAAAGGATGAATCCACAAAACTTGCAGGCATAATGACAGCAAATATAACAATAAAGTTCTCATACAAGGCCATTCTTAATGTTTGATATCCAACCTCTTTAGTTGCTAAGTCCCACAAACAGGTCATCTGAATAATGCCTTTATTTATTTATTTTGGGGGGGGGGGGGGGGGGGGGGGAGGGAAGCCTTGAAGTTGGAACATGGGGTGGGGGGAGGGAAGCCTTGAAGTTGGAATTCATGTTTCCACCAGAAGAGGATGAGGTTAAAAATTTCATTCATGCTGGATATAGGGAGATTTATGAAACAAGCCACTTATTTTCTACCAAGGACCCGGAGATTTAAAATTTTTCTTATTGCTTTCTGTCTGATGAGGAAAAGGGTCTTCTCAATAATACTATCACTGAGGAGGAGACAAGACAAGGGTTATAGGCCTTAAAGCCCTTTAAGGCATTGGGGGCTGATGGGCTTCACGCCGGATTTTTCCAAAATTTTTGGGTTGATGTTAAAAACTCGGTGTGAAAGGAAATAGTTGATATCTTTCAAACTAGGGTGATTCCAGAGTATCTTAATGAAACACTTATATGCCTCGTTCCCAAGTGCCAAAGCCCATAAAGTCTCAACAACTATCAACCTATTAGCCTATGCAACTCCATTTATAAGGTAGTGTCAAAGATCATAGTGGCAAGACTCTGACCTTTTCTTGACAAAATTATCTCCCTTGTCTAAGCTGCCTTCATACTAGGTAGAAAAGGGTTGGATAATATTGTCATTGCACAAGAACTTATTCACTCTATAGATAAGAAAAAAGGTAGGATGGGATTCATGGCTGTAAAGGTTGATTTGGCTAAGGCCTATGACCACCTTGAGTGGAGTTTTATTCACAAGGTTTTGATTGCTTTTCACTTCCCTTAAAGTTTGATAAAGCTAATTATGAACTGCATCTCCACTACCAGCATGTCACTTCTCTTCAATGGAGGCAAGTTTAGCACCTTTAAACCCTCGAGAGGAATCCGGCAGGGGGATCCCTTGTCACCATACTTGTTCATCCTTTGTATGTAATATCTCAGACAATTGATTGAGAAGGAGTGTATCAAGAAAAAGTGGATTCCGATGAAAGCTTCAAGGGAAAATATTGGAATTTCACATTTGTTTTTTGCGGACTTAATGCTTTTTGCTAAGGTGAGTGAAAAGGGAAGTGAGACTGTTAAAGAGGTATTAGACAAGTTTTGTGAGGAATTGCGGCAAGTGATTAGCGATAAAAAGTCACGGATCTACTTCTCCCCAAATATCTCAACCAACCTTAAGGAGAAAGTGTGTAATAATCTCGGCATCCAAGCTACATCCAATCTTGGAAAGTATTTGGGTTTCCCTTTGAAGCATAGAAGGGCAACTCGGGGCCAATTTAATTTTGTTGTGGAAAAGGTGCTCGCAAAGCTAGTAGGATGGAAGACAAAGTTTTTGTCCTTCGCAGAAAGAACTGTGTTGGTCAATTCAGTTATGAATGCCATCCCCAACTATGTTATGCTGTGAGAGACCGTGCCTCCAGCCATTTTTATGAGTTGTTGGGCAAAACCCACGTGAATGGTTGGAGTTGTGTTATTGCCTCTCAAAATGGAGGTCCGACTAGTTATATTTTTCTCTTTAGATTAAAAGTTTTACAATGGAGTCACCACTTATTTAATTATTGGAATAAATAAGAAAACCAAAATTGAAAAATTCCTCATTTTATTTATTTGAAATTGAATTTACATTGATTATAGGAAATTATATGGCTTTGGTCCTAGATACAATCTAAGATAAAGTACATGACTTTGTTTCCTAATTACAATCTAAAAATCGAAAATTACATGGATAAGCATTTAATCTACTAACCCTTGATCTAAGTTTGGAGGTTATGTTACAAGGTGGGAAGGTGTTAGGCACTTACCTTACCCGGTGAAACCGGTCTTCTAGACTATAATGGTTAACATTCATATCATATCATCTAATTTATCAATCAATTTACATATTGAATTTAATGTGCGTGCATGTGATAAACCCTAATTCAATTTATTAAGCATTGCATTTGAATTGAAAAATAAATTCTAGTGAATGTGTGTGGATGATGATAACCTAGATTTAATGATTTGAAAGAATTATTAAACAAACATGTTTTTTCATATTTTTGATGTGTATTTAAGATTAAAATTAATGTTATGCATGAACATGTGATGAACAACCAAGAACATGTGAAGAACATATAAGAACAATTAAGAACATTTAAACATATTCAAGGGAATTTAAATGATTACTATCATACTTTAATCTTAAACTCTCATCATGGCAACCAAAAAAAAAAAAAAAAAATTAGGGAAAGGGATTATATCTTCATGCAAGATCTATATGGTGAAGGAGGAGACTCTTGGTAGAGGTCCTAAGAGTGAAGGAAAAGAAGAGTTAGGAGAGGAAGAATGAGTCTCACTCAATACCTTGAGTCTCAAGAAGACCAAGATATGACAAGACTATTTAACTTCACTAGAACTCAAGAAAGGGGAAGAGAGGGGTTTTTTTTTTGTGCCTTGGAATGAATGAGAAGGGGGGTATATATAGTAGTGGTGGAGGAAATATGAATGGAATGCCATTTAATAAGGGTTGAAAAAGAATTATGAAACTAGATCTCATTTTAGCATTTGGGGAAATTTGGTGCATTAAATGTGGAGATTGATGAGAGTGAAGAGCAAACAAAGTTCGGTTTTTCTGTAGCTGATGTAACAGCTTATAGAGCCAATTTCGAAAAATCATATCTAACTCAATTCTTATCGGAATTATCTCATTCTTGTGCTCAAATTAAAGCCCCGTATGTCTAGTTTCTAGGAAAATTAATCTCATTCATAGATTCAAAATATTCTGAGAAATATCGATGAAATGGTGAGCAGAGGTCATTTGTTAGAAAATGGTTTCAGCACAATTAACATTAATAGGTCCCAAATTAGCTCCCAATTAACATTAAATGGCTCCAATCACTCCCATTTCAGACTTAATTGGTTCCAAATTTACTCTAACTAAAATATAATTGCACAAATTACTTATTGAATAATTAATGTTTAACTATTTAGTTAATTAGGTGTGTGCAACCCTACCATAAAATGTAGTCTTAACCAATCAAATTATGATACATCATCGATCTCAAATTGATTATATTTATAACAAATTGAAATCAATTGTTCATAATCACATATAGTTGGACTCAATTTGTAATGGTACATCTCAGCTATTAAAACTTGATTTGATGATAACTTTTAATCTGGTGGTCCGATTCGGGCTTATGACTAGTCGATTTGATTGTTACAACATCAAGATCATTTTGGTGAAATGAGATTGAGGATCTAATGACCAGAATCAAGATACATATTTCCAAGGTGAAATTACCCTTTTACCCTCTATATGAGGTTAAATGCGGGTTGCAAAATGGGGTGTCATCATATGCAAGGGGCAACTCTACTTGCACACCTGTGTGATAAGCTTGACAGAATTAATAGGGACTTCTTATGGGGCTTGACAGTAGAAAAAAGAAGGCTGCACCTTGTTGGGTGGAACAAAGTAGTTAAATCTAAAGAGGAAGGGGGCTTGGGCATATAGGCAACACGAGCAAAGAATATAGCTTTACTGGCTAAACTTAACTGGAGACTTTACCAGGAGAAAGAGTCTTTATGGGCAAAGGTAATGTTAAGGAAGTATTGCTCTCAATCTCGGCAAAAAGGAAAAGATCTAGACAAACTTCCTTGTTCCCCTTGCTGGATAGCAGTGAAGAAAGGATTTCCTACATTTGTGGAGGGAATATGTTGGAGTGTGGGAAGGAATTCTAAATTAAAATTTTGGGAAGACATATGGGTGAAGGGTGAGTCCTTAAGGGAGATGATGGCAGGACCCCTACGGGTTGAGGAGTACAAGTTTTTGCAGCAATCAGTTTCAAATTAATGGGATTCCTTGAAGCACTTTATTCCTTTTTACTGTTTGGGAGCTTTGGAGGCATAGGAATGGAGTTGTCTTTGACAACAAACCCCTTAATTTTAATCTTCACCACTCTTGCATCAGACTTGCAACAGAGTACTTCTTCTGTGTGAGTAATCAGCAGAAAGGAAAACACTTCTCTGCCTCTCGGGTGTACTGGTAGAAAGTAGAAACTACCAATGGGCTCGTATAAGTTGAATTTTGATGGGGCATCTATGGAAAATCCGAGGAAGGCAGGGGGTGGAGGCTTGATTCGTGACTCTCAAGGGAAGTGGGTAAAAGGTTACATGAGGAAGATAGGCATGACAACTAGTGTAGAGGTAGAATTTTGGGTTTTAAGAGATGTATTGATATTGGCATCTCAGATGGGGATAAACAACATTGTAGTGGAACTTGATGCAAAAGTAGTCATAGACCTAGTTTGTGCTAGCAATACCCCTAACATATATTATACTCCTCTTCTAAATAATTGCAGGACCTTGCTCACCTGGTTCCAGGGCATGAGGATTAGGCATGTGTATAGGGAGGGGAACAAATGTGTGGACATGCTTGCTAGGGAAGGCTATTGCTTGAATGATGATTTTGTAATTCTTGAAAATCCCTTGTCAAATGAACTATGTATTTTGTTTGATGTAGGCATTGCTGACATGTATTCCTTAAGACTTATAGCCAACTCACAGTCTACGCTGGCTAGTTAGTTTTATGAATCTATCATTTTAACCAAAAGAAAGAAAGAAAAAGAATCTGGAATTCATATATGTTTAATTGGTTTGGTTAATTAAGAGAATCTCATTTAGGTTGCTTAAAAAAGAAATCATCTCCAAAACATTCACAAAATTAGCGGACCTTAAAACCAACCTAATCACCTCCAATGCAAGTGACCACTCTTCTTGTTCAACTTGCCCGACACATCCACAATTCAAGATAGTGGATCAAATATATACAAAGTGGAAACAAATGAACCATATAAACTTAAGCCACCTTCAGCAAAAACTGCTAGAAACAGTGGCACAATTAGGCTCCGCCCAAACCTACAAATGGCCTATCTATCTAGTCAGGACGTGCATTTACATGCTTGTATTGATGTCACATTAGACATGCCAGAGATGCAACCAAATCCTCAAAATGACACTTGGCTCAAATTCCAGTTAAGGATTATAGCACAATTTTGAAAAAGCAGCACTCACCTGAAAATATGAACCTACCTTGGCAGCAAGTAGTTTCAAGGAATTACGCTAGAGGTATAACTTTTGGTACAATTTTGTGTCATAATTTTGATACAATTTTGTATAATTTTGTGGGTTATGTAGAGAAACACTCTTATCAATTACAAATATAACTAGTCATATGGTGAGCTATGATATAAAATTATGTCAAAAGTAGTGTTCCTAGCATATACCAAAGGATGTTTGGTATGATATTTTAAATATTAATTTTTAATATTTAAATAACATTATACGTATTTTCACACACTTTTTTACCTATATATATTTTAAAAAATACAAATAACATAAGCAAATGTAAGCAAATGGACTGTCAATTTGAAGAGAAATCTTTGATCAATGTGAAGTGACGGAAGTGGAAGATGTGTGGTGGAAAATGAGAGAGGTGGGTCATTTCATTAATGATGCTAGCAGCCTCACATATTCACATTTGGTGACGGTTTGCATACCGCGTTCACGTTTTCATCTTCACGTTTTTTGCTTTATTTTTTTTACCCGCATTTGTTGACTTTGGGGGACAGATTTTACTGTTGTAAATAGTGTATGTACTGTTTACATACTGTGCATATACTGTTTACATATTAAAAAATATTAAAATTGGATCCCACGATACTATTTACACATTTAAAAATTATTTTACTACAGTGTTTTCAGTTTTCAGTTTTCAGTTTTCAGTTTTCAGCAACAATAAACTCAATCCAAACAGACCTTGAAGTCACCTCATTTTTAAATTTTGAGTGGCAGCCGCTAACAGTTAACGCAACACGTGACTTTTGTTTTTCTTCTAATTATTGTTTTAGTGAATAATATATATGCATTTATATAACAAAAATTAAAAGTAGTATATTGTATAATGTCAGTATAATCTTTAATACACTTTTTTTCTTCTAAGTTTTTAATATTTTAAAATCATGAAAACTCACTTAAAATTATTTATATGTTTTGGATATTTTTTAAGAAAAAAATGAATGAGTTATCATACATTTATGTTATTTATATTAAAATTTTTAAAACTATTTAATAAATTATTTATTATTTCATCCTATCGACCATCTGTTCGAGCTTGATTAGATCATAAAATGGAAAATCACTATCTTTTCAATTTTTTGACCGGTCTCATTTTTAAAACTATAGTTCAAATTAAAACAATCCTATTTTTTGTGGGTGCATTATAGTTTAGCACACGTTTTATAATATGTTGTGAAGAGTCAAAGATTGGATAAAGAAAACATGATTGATTGTTACTGGAGGCTCAGCTCATGCTCTTGATCTATCTTCTTTTCTTTGGATTTATGAGTGAAATGTTAACGTAGTTAAGAATGATTTATTGTGAGATTAACTTAATAAAAAATTGGTATAAATTAATGAGATGATTGAAAATAGTACTAAAGTAATATGTGAAACTTAAAAAGTTAGATTTATTAACTCTACACTCAATAAAATTAGTTATAAATCAGACATAGAGCAAAATAATTTAACAAAAAATTGTTTCTTAACGGGCATAGTTATAAGGTGGCTCTTAACACTACCCTTATATTAACAGCAGCTATTAGAGCACACCGACACTGCATCATCAGCAAATTGAATTATTACCTTTCATTTCGGACCTCTGTATGCCCCATCAACTACCTGATAAGAGTCTTCATTGAAAGTTTCAAACAGTCGTTGAGTCTAAAGTTCACCTTGAAAGTTCAAACACGCAATCTTATACATGATTTGCTTACCTAAAACATTTAATCCACGAAGCAATCATATAAAAAACTCTGAGAAATTAAAAGAGAAAAAGCCACGTACTTGGATCTAACCAGATTGGACTCACATAAAAAATATATATATCTCCGTGCTACCGAGCAATATTATCCAATAGGACCAGTACTACTAGTTCCATTCCTTCAATGGCTTCCAAATCCCTTCCCTATATTTTTTCCACTCTCCTTTTCCTTCTCCAACTACAATTCTCGGCCGGACAAACTGAAGTGAAAGCCGCATACTGGTTTCCTGGCTCAGGGTTGTCCGTTTCAGGCATAGATTCCACACTCTTCACCCATCTATTTTGTGCCTTTGCCGATCTTGACCCAACCACATACCAAGTTTCCATTTCTTCCTCAAACTTAGCCGACTTCTCAACCTTCACCACCACTGTGCAACAAACGAACCCTTCAGTTCAAACCCTCTTATCCATTGGTGGAGGAGGCGCTAATGCCACAACTTTTGCTGCTATGGCTAGCCAAGCAAGTACTCGCGCATCATTCATAAATTCCTCTATACAACTAGCAAGGTCTTACAACTTTTATGGCCTTGACCTTGACTGGGAGTACCCTTCTACAGCTACTGAATTTACCAACCTTGGTTTACTTCTAGACGAGTGGAGAGCTGCAGTGGTTAGTGAGGCCACAAGCTCTGGCAATACAACATTGCTTCTGGTTGCAGCTTTCTATTACTCTTCAAACTATTACGGTTTGACTTATCCAATTCAGGATATATCAAACAGCTTGGACTGGGTCAATGTTATGGCCTATGACTTTATTGCACCTGGTTGGTCACCAAATGTGACTGGACCTCCTGCTGCGTTGTACAATCCAACAAGCCAAGTTAGCGGAGATAGTGGCATCACAGCCTGGATTCAAGCTGGTGTTTCTGCCAGTAAATTGGTACTCGGTCTTCCATTTTATGGCTACGCATGGACTCTAGTAAGTGCTGATGACAATGGAATATTTGCTCCGGCTAATGGAGCTGCTATATCCTCAGATGGGTCAATAGCTTATAGCCAAATCTTGGATTTCATATCCCAGAATAGTGCCACAACAGTGTATAATTCCACGTTTGTTACAAACTATTGCTATTCTGGGACAACATGGATTGGTTACGATGATACGAATAGTACATCTACCAAGGTTACATATGCTAAGGGAACAGGATTGCTTGGCTACTTTGCGTGGCAGATTGGTCAGGACCCAAATTTCGTTCTTTCTGAAGCAGGTTCGTATGAGTTTAATCATTTTTATTGTGATAAATATGGGTTTAATCATTTATACATACTATATACTTCGACTCGTGCATTTAAATATTGTCAAGACCCAAGCATATAAAAATCTGGCTGATTTCTGAGATGCAAGTTGCAACCATGTTGCTCTTTAATTTTTCAATCAATGAAAAAAAAAGGTAAAAAAAGAATAGTGGGGAACTATATATATATATATATATTGAGTAGGACCTTATAATATTTGGTTTAAATAGTTTTGGGGGTCTAATTAGAGAAGGGTGTGAGAAAGCTGAAGAATATAGTAGATAATAGCGACAATCAGCGTGGCGTTTGTTTGAACTCTTGAACTTTTATACTTGTCTGCATGTTCACATACATGGCATCTTTGATTGATGATTATTAATATTCTTGTTTGTCTTGTTCATTTTTATCCTTTGATGTTCTTACTTCTAAAGTATAATTCTTACTCTTATCACAGCTTCAAGTGCGTGGGGAGCGAGCTTAGATTTAAGAGATCAGATGTAAAAGGCTATATTATTCACAATAAGGCCAATAATATCCATTATTTAGATGTAGAAGGCTATATTATTCACAATAAGGCCAATAATATCCATTATGTTAGCATGTTATCTGCATAAAGGCTAATGAGCAATTTAAGCAACGATGATTATGACGTCCACCGAAGAACAGATTTTTGCAATTTTAGTTTAGTTTGGCCCATATTAAGGTGATTTTTATTTTAATGGTTTTCAATTGCACTTTATTAAAGTACAAATTTTTTACCTAGATGTAAGTAGTACATGGTGATCGCGGGTTGAGCAGGTTCGGGTTGAGAGTCAACCTGCCACCATATATATATATATATGTGTGTGTGTGTGTGTGTGTGTGTGTAAAGAGAATGATCTATAGTTGAGTACTAAGATTGTAGTGTGGCAGCTTATAAAAAAAAAAAAAAAAAAAAAAGATTGTAGTGCGGCGATTGGAGATGATCAATGGTTACGATGTCAATGATTACTAATTCTCTGACGAGTGAACTGAGGTCATTGAGGTCAAAACCATCTATAGAGCACTAATTTTAGAGAGAGAGAGAGAGAGAGAGAACCCAAAGGGCCAAGGCAAAGAGAGAAGCTTCTTTAACAAGCAAATATCTTCAATTTGATACTTTTTTTTAGTTATATCCAATAAAATCACAACGATTACAAATATAATCCAAGAAAATAACAATGTGATTCTAAACTTTTTCTCTTCTTTGTGGTGTTTGACTAATAATTTCTTTAAAAGATTCTATTAGATTTAACTAAGAAAGTAAAATATTGAGATTATTTGTTCATTTTCCAAATATAAAGGGAGAAATTGATTGGTTTCGAAAATAAATGGAAGAATTGTGAACTACGTCAAACAAGAATCAAATGAAAGAACCAGAAGGAAGTTCACTATTATTCTTAAATTTGAGATCATTGGTATTGATTGTAGGTCATGCCTTAGCTCAAAAAGCTAGGCATTTAGAGGGTACTCTCATTTTGGATAGGTTCTTTACCTTTGGAATTTCGTTTGTAATTAGGGATGACAATTTTGCTCTGCCTCGCTTAATTCGCCTCTCCTCGCTTCGCCCCAGGCGGGGTTTCCTCGCCCCACAAAGGTGGTAGGGTAGGGATGGGGCGAGATTTTAGCCTTGCACTACGGGATGGGGCGGAGATGAGTTTAGACTTTTTAGACCCAACCCACCCCATCCCCGTCCCGCCTCACATTGATAAGGGTTAAATTATAAATTTTTAATATCCTAAAATCCTATTATTTAAACAAACATATCATTAGCTTATTTTATTCTACTCAATAAGGTTTTTTGCTTTTTTTTTTTTTTTTACTTTTAGCAAGGTTGGAAATAAGGTACCAATTTTAACATTTTCTTTTATCTTTATTGTAAACAAATTTATATACTATTGAATCATTGATTTTGTATTATGTGATTTTTGTTTTTGTTGTGATATTGTCTTGTTAAATACTTTAATAATATTATTTAATTTTTGTAAAAATTAATTTGATTTGATGGGATAAATTTATTTGTAATTTCAAGTATATTTTTGTGATAAAAAAAATAATTGTAATAGTTATGAGCAAATTAACAAGAAGTAGAGTTTTGTAGAGTAGGACGGGACTTTGCAGAGCCTCAAGCGGCAAGGATGGGATAAGAAAATTTTCCCCATCATGTGGGGCGGGACAAAGATAAAGTAAGATAAAACCATGCGGGACGAGACTATAACCCCGTCCTTCAGACTCACTCCGCTCGATTGCCATACTGTCAGTAATAGTTGAGACTAGTCTATTCAATTAAATTCTGCAGCTACTTGATTCTCAAAAAAAGAAAAAAAAGAGAAGTATATTGGGCAAGCACGCGCCGAACACATTTAAGAAAAGTGATGACTTCTCCCCTCAAGCCCAACTCGTATAAGCGTTCTGGGCCTTTGAATTATACTTAAGTGGGTCAGTTTATCTAAAGTTGGGCTGGGCTGATTTATGAGTTTAATAGTTTGCAATATATTGACCCAACCAAATCACCTGTACGAATATCTTTTTCATCTCATTATACACACATATTTTTTTGCGATTAAATTTGATAAGAATTTGGTATAAAATATTATGCCTACTCCACCCTCTACTATAATACTGCCACTTTTTTTCTTTCGAAAAAAAAAAAAGAAAGTAGAATAGCATGCAATAACAATTCTAATTAAAAAACACATTATAGTATACATCATACTACTATTGCACTAGTTTAAGGAACGCAAGCATGTGCTCCTCCTATGCAGATTGTGGTGACAAAGCTGTTAAAAGCTTGAAATGTGTCACTAATGGGGGTACTCATTGGTTTTGATCGTTCCACACCAAAGCACATTCAAGCAATTTTCAAAGTAAAATTATTGTAAAAAAAAAAAAAAAAGACACAACTTGCCCTTTTGTCAGTTCCTTTGAATTTCCATGCCCGACATTTTCTTAGCTACAATATATAACTTATTCATTTCAAACTGAAGACTAATTAAGCTGAGTCTTCAACCTATTTAGTTTAATTAGGTTTTTAGCTACATTGATCCATCAACATAAAACAATGAGACAAAAGAAAACCATACAAGAGCCTCAAGTGATACACAACATAATAATCACTTTTCAAGTAACCATGCAAAATTATGAAAGTCTTAAATTGCTTACAATTTTGTTTGAGATCTGCTTATTTTACTAAAACTGAAAATTTTTTTGTTGAAAGTATCATAGATAAAAGTAAAAGTTATTTGAAATAGTATAATGAGACCTATAAATAATAACAAAAAGTACAGTGAGACTTATGAATAGTAACAAAAATAAGTTAAATAGTAGAATAAGTTGACAAAAAATAAGCTATCCAAATACAACCTACGTCACTAGCCACCATGGCTTTTACTTCAATTAATCCATTTCAAGATTTCTTTAATAAACAAACATGGTCTTTTTTTTCCTTGAACCACAAAAATTGTGTTAATTAAGATCAAGTTCTAGCTATAAGTCAAACAAAAAAACATAGCAATCAACACGTACACGAATTAATAGAGCCATGTTTTCGTAATAGGAGAGAACACTTTTATACATTCTGTACATTCTTTCTGACTATATTGCAAATAATCATGCCTTCAATGTTATGGGCTCATAATCTTGAAGACCTATTTGCAACCAACAATACCATGTGGTCAAACTCTTGATCCATCTTCTTTCCTTTGGATAATTTGAATAGCTGACATTTTAGACCAAAACCGAGTTGTAGGCTACCACTTCCCTAATTTATGAAATCATATTTCTAGACCATACCGACACAGCATCAGCAAATAGCCTTACTTAGCGATATAACCTTTGATTTTGTGGACCTCAAATCCGTATACCAATCAACTCCACAGAAATTCTTCCTTGAAAATTCATTGAGTCTTCATTGAAAGTTCAAAGGGACAATATCATACGTAATTTGCACCCATAAAATATCATCCATTAAAGCAATCATATAACAAATGTATATATATATATATATATATATATATATCTCCAAGCTACCAAGCAAGATTATACCATACTACTATCCTTTCCGATTCAATGGCTTCCAAAACCCTTCCCTATATTTTTTCTACTCTACTTTTCCTTCTCCAACTACAATTCTCTGCGGGACAAACTGAAGTGAAAGCTGCATACTGGTTTCCCGGCACAGGATTGTCTGTTTCCGGCATAGATTCCACACTCTTCACCCATATATTTTGTGCCTTTGCCGATCTCGACCAAACCACATACCAAGTCACCATTTCCTCCTCAAACTCAGCCCAGTTCTCAACCTTCACTCAGACTGTGCAACAAAAAAACCCTTCAGTTAAAACCCTCTTATCCATCGGTGGAGGAGATGCTGTAGCCCCAACTTTTGCTTCAATGGCTAGCCAAGCTAGTACCCGCAAATCATTCATAGATTCCTCCATACAACTAGCAAGGTCTAACAACTTTCATGGTCTTGACCTTGATTGGGAGTACCCCTCCACAGCCACTGAATTTACCAACCTTGGTTTACTCCTCAACGAGTGGAGAGCTGCAGTGGCTAATGAGGCCACAAGCTCAGGCAATACGCCATTGATCCTAGTTGCAGCTTTCTTTTACTCTTCAAACTATTACGGCTTGAGTTATCCAATTCAGGCTATATCAAACAGCTTGGACTGGGTCAATGTTATGGCCTATGACTTCACTTCACCATTCAGTTGGTCAACAGCACCAAATCTGACTGGTGCTCCTGCGGCCTTGTACAATCCAACAAGCCAAGTTAGTGGGGATAGTGGTATCACAGCGTGGATTCAGGCAGGTGTGTCTGCCAAAAAATTGGTACTCGGTGTTCCATTTTATGGCTACGCATGGAGACTAGTGAATGCTAATGACAATGGAATATTTGCACCTGCTAATGGAGCTGCTTTATCAGATGCGATATCTTATAGCGAAATCAAGGATTTCATAACCCAGAATAGTGCCACAACAACAGTGTATAATTCCACGTTTGTTACAAACTATTGCTATTCTGGGACGACATGGATTGGTTACGATGATACACAGAGTATTTCTACCAAGGTTACATATGCTAAGGGAAAGGGATTGCTTGGCTATTTTGCGTGGCAGGTTGGTCAGGACAAAGATTTTGTTCTTTCTCAAACAGGTAATTCGTATGATCAGTTTAATCGTTTATATATCCTATATACTTCAACTCGTGCATTTAAATTTCGTCATCAAGACCCGAGCATATAAAAATCTGGCTGATTTCTGAGGTGCATGTATAATGTTTCCCCTAAATCTAATGGCCTTATGGTAACTATATCCGTATTGGTTGCAACTTGCAATGTATTGCTCTTTAATGTTTCAATCAATTAAAAAAAAAACACTAATACCTTCATACATTAAGTAATACCTTTTAAGAAATATTTGGTTTGCAAGCCGTGTTTGTTATATACACATATTTTAATAACATAAAAACGTGACTTTAAATCACGTTTTCAATTATAAATTGTGCAAAAACAGGTTTTTGTATTGTTTTACACAGTTCTGGGTTTAATTACACAAGGGTGTGAGAAAGTTGAAGAATTTAGTAGAGTTCTAGCCAAAGATAAATGACATGGAGTTGTTCGAACTCTGAAATTTTAGTTGTCTGTACAAAATTCACGTACATGGCGTCTTTGATTATTACTATTAATTCTTATTTGGCATTTTAATTTTTATCCTTTGATGTTCTCACTTCTAACGTGTAATTCTTACACTTGTCGCAGCTTCGAGTGCATGGGGAGCTTAGAATTTGAGGATCTGAGGTAAAAGGCTATATTATTCACAATAAGGCCAATAGTCTGTCATGTTAGCATGTTATGTCCAATAAGGCTAATGAGTGATTTTACCGATGATGTTTATGTTGTTTATATATATTATGAAAATTTATTTATTTTGTGATTATGTATCGAGAAAACAAACTAATGCTATTAATAAAAATAATAATATATTTGTATACAAATACAACAAATAGAGATCTGTAAAAATTAATTAGTTTAAAACTCATTGAATTTTTTTTTTTTTTTTTTTTTTTTGAGAAAGAAACTCATTGATTGAATGCGCATAGAAATGAAAAATGATTTTTATCAAGGCTTGTGTTTGAGACAATTTCCTTAAGACATATTCCACTATTTATAATTGGTGTTTTAAGACACTTAAATGTCTATCTCTTAAGATATAATGATTACAACAATCAGAAGAATCACAACAATCTGAATATTACTATGATTAAATTGTCTCTTTCTCTCCTTTTGACTTTATTCACAAAATATATTTTTTAAGGAAAAAAAAAACTTTTATGATTGCGGGACAAAATAAATATAAAACACACACTGGTGGACTGATATATTGTTTAGAAAAAAACTGTTAGTTGTCCACATACTAATTGACAGTTCCTTTGAATTTCTATGCCGAAGATTTTCTTAGCTACAATATATAAATTTTTTGTCTCAAACTGAACACGAAGGTTAGTCTTCAACTTGTTTATTTTAACTAGATTTTCGCTACATTGATCCATCAACATACAACAATGAGACAAAAGAAAACCATACAAGAGACTCAAGTGATCGATACACAATATTACAATCGCTTCTTGAGTAACCATGCAGATTATGAAAGTGTTAAACTGCTTATATCATCATTATGGAAAATACTCTAATTCTGTCAAATAGTGAGCTGTGTTACTCTATTTTGAAATTAATTAGTGATGAAAAAGACATATTCAAATTTTTTATGACATTTGACATTGTGTCTTGCAGATCCATTTTTAGAATGGTTGTAAAAAGTCAAATTGTGATCCCCCAATAAATTCATATTAAAATATTTTTTCAATAAACCAACACAGCATCTGTTTTTCCTTGAATCACAAAATCCTTTGGTTAACGTACATAATTTTTTTTCTCAAGCTCATTATGAAGAAAAATTGTCTTAAGATCAAGTCCTAGCTAGCTCCAAGTCAAACAAAAAAATGAAAAAAAACATAGCAATCAATACACAAATAGAGCTGTACACACAAATTTCGTAAAAGAAGAATCACACGATCACGAAATAGTGTAACAAATAATCAATTTGTATTTGTATATATGTGAGTACAATCCTCTGTATGAATCTTTACAATGAAAGAGTACAATAAATTCCTCTGATTCGATCTCCAAGAAACGTTACGATCCAAAGGGGCTATGAGGCTTGATCTTGAATCGTGCTTTGATGTCTCCAAGTTGAATGAGTAGTTGAATGTGCTTGATTTGATGTGAGGGCCGTTGGCTTGATCTCGAACTAGATTAAATGAGAATTCCCACTTTGATTTGAGGAAGTAGGAATGGGCCTTGATGAACAATGGAATTCTTGTGAACTCTAGAGATGACTCTCTATTTTGGCAGAGTGTCAGTAATATTTTCTCTCTAAGTGTTCTCCCTTTTTCTCATATGAGAAGCCTCTATTTATAGGCAACTCAATGGTATTTAATTTGGAATTTTCCTTCAGCATTTATTGAGAGTTGAATTATATATGAATTTAATTTGGTATTTCATTTAATAAGAACTTTCCATATAGGTCTTTTCTTCTGACGCTGCCATATGGCTTTCTTCATTTGATTTTGCCACGTGGCTTGATTTCATTTGCTGATTGTCCACGTCATCAATTAGAGATTAATTTGATCACAAATATTTTATCATGAACAATCGGACGGTTGTGAATTCATCATAAAATTTTGATGTCTACAAATGCCCCCACTTCAAGATTCGACTTTGCATCTTTCTGATGCAAGGAAGACGAGGCTTGAAGTATCCTATTAATCTTGATTTGGACTAAGTTCACCGAAAGCATGATCTTCATCCACGTAAAAGAAGATTTTAGCTTTCTCAATCTCAATGCTGTGCATTACATTTTTAGCATTGGATTGAAGAGTATTGTTCCATGGTCTTAGTTAGGCATACGGCCCATTTATCATTTGATTTTTTTTTTTTTTTTTACTTGACCCCTTGTGAGCTTGATTGCACAAAAGACTTTGTTTTGGACCACAGGCCCACGATAGTCTTCTTAGTAGAGTCGGTGATGAAGTTGTCTTCCCTTGCACGCATTTCTTTCTTTTTTTTTTTTTTTTTTTTTTTTTAACAATGTTGTAGCGGCAGCCTTTAGGATGCTAGGGTTTTCTTTTTTTCTTATAGCCTAGCCTACTTATAAAAGTGAACCTGATGGTCTCCAAGTGAAGACAAATCTCAAAGGAGGCGTGAAGTCATCTACCACTTTCTTCTGCGCAGCCTGGAAACATGTCCTTTGCTTTTATCCTTCAATGCAGCCATTCTACAATAGTTTGCTTTTTTACTTATTTATTCATTATTTTTTTTCATTAAATTTTTTTTTTCTTTCTCGCAGAGCATTGAAGTCAGCGGCATGGGTTCAAGCATTAGTTGCTTCCTGTCCTTCTTGTCTTGGCGTCCAACATAGTCGAGCAACAGCAATCCTCTCGCCATCCTTGGACATGGGGTGTATAAGCTTCATTCGCACATCCTTCTCACTGCCTTTGTCTTGCGGCCATCAGTGCGAGAGCTTCGTCGGCACATCCTTCCATTAGCGCGAGAGCTTCGTCGGTGCATCCTTTTGACTCCTTTTGCCACTGCCTTCGTCCCATGATCATCAATGCAAGAGCTTCGCTGGCGCATCCTTTCATCAGTGTGAGAGTATCATCCGTGCATCCTTCTGACTTCCTTTGCCTCCGCCTTCGTCCCGCAATCATCGGTGCAAGAGCTTCGTCGGCGCATCCTTTCATCAGTGCAAAAGTATCATCCATGCATCCTTCTGACTTCCTTTGCCTCCACCTTCGTCCCGCAATCATCGGTGCAAGAGCTTCGTCGGCGCATCCTTTCATCAGTGCGAAAGCCTCGTCAACGCACCCTTTCTGACTGCTTTCACCATTGCCCTGGTAGTGCGAGAGTTTTGTTGGCGCATCCTTCCATCACTGCAAGAGCTTCGTCGGCGTATCCTTCTCACTGCCTTTGTCTTGCAACCATCAGCGCGAGAGTTCCGTCAGCACATCCTCCCCACTGCCTTTGTCATTGCCTTTGTCTTGCAAGCATCGGCGCGAGAGTTCCGTCAACACATCCTCCTTGCTGACTTTGTCACTGCCTTTGTTTCACAATCATCAATACGTAGCCTTGTTCGCGCATCCGTCGTCTCCACGTTGTAGCTGTTGGCGCTGGAGCATCGGCGGCTTCGTCATTGATCAACCTTCTTGAGTCAACGCTAAGTCCAGAGCTTTGTTCCTCCCTTCGTCTGAGCCCTTGTTCCACAACCGTAGGTGCGTCTTTCTGGCTTCCTTTGCCATTGCCTTCGTCCCACGATCATCAGTGCAAGAGCTTCGTCCACGTATTCATCTTCGCTTCGCAACTATTGGTGCTCCTTGGTCTCAAAGCTGTGACGCGATGGTACTTAGGCACTCTGACTTCACTCTCTGCTAGCCACGTGTTTCCATGTTGATTCTTTGTATTTGCAGGGCTTAAGAAACTGTTGTGGTGTTCCTGAAATTCTTTGTATCGACTCTGCACTCACTTGTGGTTGACGTCCTGTATGGACAAGCACGGGCTTCTCAATTGTCTTCGTTCTACTTCTGCATGGTCCTACTTTCGTGTGTTTTAATCTTAGTGCCGCATAGGATGACCAAATTGTCCTGGAAACACATGTCTTTCACCTTTGGATAGTAAGCATGCAATTAGCCACGCCTCCCAGAATTTCAATGCATGCGGACACATGGCTATCTCCCAACCTTGCACTCCAATACCACACCTCATGATTAATAAGCCACAATCCACAAATGCATGGCTACGACTTTAGATAATGGACATGTCCAATTATCCTTTGATCTTAACATTCACATGAATACAAGTACTTAATTCATGTTGCTGATTTTTTTTTTTTTTTAGGTGTAAGATTATTTTATTTTATTTTATTCACTTATTTTATAAATTTATTAGTAAAGAGCATTTGAATGAAAAAGGTATTCATCCTCTCCTTTGGTTTGCTGTCAGGTGATTCAGACTTGTCAACCCTTTGCTTGACTTTGTGACTCTTCTACGTTTGCTCAAGTTGTGACCTCTACGAGCTTCTTCTTCTCCAAGTGGCTGCCCTCAAGTGTGCTCCATCATGGTCTTCTTTTACGACTCGTCGAGGACTCCTAATGATAGATCTATCACTCTCTTGCGCTCTGCGGACGAACCCTTGGAGCAAGGCGTTGTCTTGAAAGTCCATCCACTTGGTAGCAGTATCTCCTCATCGTCTACAGCCATTCCTCGCCCTCCGAGTCTATCTCAATGGTGGGTCGAATCATCTCATGAACTACATGACCCGACTAGAAAGGATTCACATGTTGTTTCGAGGACGTTTACTTTGGCCTCCAACCTTCACTCAACCGCGGACCGTGTTGATCCATTTCCTCTCCTTGGTCGTCGAATAAGTGCAGGAGAAGTGCAATGGGCCCTACCTTCTTCCAAGACCCCTCCGCTCCAATATAAGGGTGAGTTTTCCTACCTCCCCAAATATTGGGAGTGGCTAGAAGACATATTGAGCCGCAATACTGAAGTCTTAAGCGATGCCAATCTTTACAAGCCGCTCCTTGCATCATTATTCACGTATGATCGGAACCCCCACGTCTTGCAAGCCTTCCTAGAGTATTGGTGTACAGCTACAAACACATTGCATACGTCTGTTGGGGAGGTCTCCATTAGCTTATGGGATTTGCATTCAATCGGCGGACTCCCTGTGTACGGTTCATTTTACGAAGAGGTCGTCCCAAACTCGAAAGAAATATCATCTCTCCCCTCATGCTGTCGTCCTTTATTTGCTGCCTTCCATCACTTGAGTCTTGAGCTTGGCGGTCCGCACTTGGTTACTACGGCCGCATGGGTGAAGTTTTGGTTCCGTGGCGGGTCTAAATATCAAAAACCACCAACTAGAAGGTCACTGAAGAGGAATGCAAGAGGCAAGCAATCTCATAACCCCTCTGGCAAGATCGATGCCCCCAGAATTCTGACTAAAGAAGATGAGGCTCCATTCAATGTGCTCAAAGTGGAGAGAAGGCTTATAGAAGAGACTTGGTTAGCTGCTTTGATTTCGTGTTGGCTGTGTGAGTTCGCTCTTCCCGACGGGGGACCAAACTTAATCAGACCTGGTGTTTTCAAGAGCGCAAGTGCGATGGCTCGTGGTAAGAGATACTGTCTTGCAGTCCCAGTCCTGGCCAACATTTATAAGGGCTTGAATGAGATCGTGTCTTCTAAGACTCCCAGTAAATGTGATGCCACTTTTCCTGCACACTACTTGAATGCTTGGTTGGCCGAATACTTTGACACTCACTTTGAACTTGAAGGGTCTCGCTCCAAGGCTGTTCCACGCATGTTTAGATACTCCGGAGAAGGTGCGGCCAAGCATTATGACGAGGTTACAGCTCGTAAGCTATTTCATGCCGTCAGTAGCTTCAAGTTTCATCGTTTGGGCCTTTTTAAAGGCCATCGAGAGATTCTGGTGGATGATGACAAGCTACCTAGCTCTTATGCAGATTACTTCATTAGCCAACGCCCCAGCTACTTGGCCTCTCGTCGTGGAAGCATATGTATAGTTGAACCATATAGTCCTCATCGCTTTGGTCGACAGTTCGGTTTCAATCAACACATCCCTAAGGAGCTTAATGAGGACTTTCGCACCGTCACCTTAGAGCAAGTGGTATGTTTCTGGTGCCAATGTCTTCGCCTTGTTACCAATTCAAAGTTCTTGATCCCTGCCTGCCCCTCTGAGCACGGGGCTCCGTGCACGAAGGACTATGTGAATTGGTGGGCTAGAAGATCTGATGGTTTCTTTTCTAGTAAAGCTGAGCAACCAATTGGGAATGTTAACCCAAGCAAGATAAGACTCAAAATAAAACAGCCCAATGAAGTAGTTGAGCCCGTGAAGCGCCGAAGCGATGGGAAGCCCTCTTTTGGGACTTTGGAAGCTACTGATGAGTCTTTAGAAGAAGCGTGCGTGGACAAGGCACATTCTCCTAAGCGTGGGCCTTCTTGCATAGTCCCAACGACTCAAGACATGGAGGTGACCAAGGGTAGGGATGCGTCAGATTCTGAGCGGAATAGTGGCAACTCAGATTCTCATTGGAGACGCAAAAGGCAGAGGGATAATCCCAGCAAGAACTTGGATCATGAGGGGGCCATCCAAGCGACTGACTGTGGTGTCGATATGGCTTCGCTTCCCAACCCTTCAGGTGGCAGTGGACAAGTGAGTCTTAATTCCTTTTTTGATGATTTTGATCTTGAACCCACTAAAGACCTTTGTTTCCTTCACGATGACCTTGAAGCTATTTCTGGTATCCAAGAACTTTTTGAGAATGACAATCTTGGTATTCTTCCAATGCAGGATGACAATTATCCTTCGAAAAGAGCAGGAGAGAAGTGTACACCAGGTCCCACTAGCCCTTCTACAAGCGAGTTTTCCATTCAAGGTCCGGCAGCCTTTGATTTGGCTACTAAGGCAATTGACCCATCACGTTCGGGGAAGACTAAGGCCACTCCTTCTTTCGACCTTATTCACATACCTTCAAGGGACGTGACTCGAAATAAATCCATCATGTGTAGTGCAAGCATCCCGACCACTTCAACTGTCACAAAGTTCGAACCCGATGATTTGATTTTGAAGGCCGATCGACAGCGTGCGAAAACATTAGGAGGGGACCTAATTGAGAAGGTCGTCAAAACCCCTTTTACTTTGATGACTTCACTTAGGGATGGGGTCGAGAAGATTCTCCAAGTTGTCGCACAAATGGAAGTTTTGGATGTAACTCCTTTAAGAGAGCGTATTTCGAAGTATATGGATGATGCAGACCGATATTCTTCCCTCCATCATGCTCTTTCACAAGGCATCGCACTTGAAGACAAGGAACAGAAGCTCGCCGACGCTCAGCATCGTCTCACTCTTGCCCTCAACTTGGAAGCCATTAAGATCAATCAAAAAGTTGCAATCAAGGCGAACTTAGACAAGGCCTTAGCTAGAGAGATTGAATTGAAGAAGGAACTTGAGTTGCTTTCACTGCAAAAGGAAGAGTTTACAACGTCGAGCACCCGCTGTGATTCAGAGCTAGCCCAGCAACAAGTGATCATTTCTCAAATTAAGGAGGAGGTTTCCAAGATTGAGGCTACTCCAACTTTAGAAGTTTCTGATGATGCAAAACTTAGAGGGTTACAAGAGTTACTAGAGACTAGTAAAGAGGAGTTGAGGCATTTAGATTGGATAGGTTAATTAATATATTTTTTTTTTCATTGATGTAGTCATTACGACGTAACGACACCTATCTCTTTATTAATAAAAATTCATTTATTTCCAAGTCAATGTTTGCTTGCTTCTTCCTTGCTGCCTTTTTTTTTTTTTTTTTTTTTTTTTTTTTTTTTTTTTAAATACATATGTGACTGAACTTAGTAACGAATACCAAGCTGCCTACGTACCCAAAAGGGATCAAGTCATAACGTAGTTCAAGAAACTTATTATTATCATCTTTTTTTTTTAAATACATATGTGACTGAACTTAGTAACGAATACCAAGCTGCCTACGTACCCAAAAGGGATCAAGTCATAACGTAGTTCAATAAAGTTCTTTTTTTTTTTTTTTTTTTTTTTTTTTTTTTTTTGGTCCCTAACTTTTGCTTAGGTCGCCTCTTTCAAGGTTTTCAACCTAACGGGATTTTTTTTTTTTAGTGGGCAGTTTAAGCTCTTACCAAGGAGCAACTTCAATACTTCACGCATAGTATCGCTTTAGGAACTTTGCATTTATGGGTCCTACCCTCAGGCCATCTCCGTCGACTATCTTGTAAGCACCATTAGTGTAGACCTCCTGCACGACATAGGGGCCATCCCATTTTGATGTGAACTTGTTCCCGGTCTTCTATTGCTCGAGGCGCTTCATTTGGTTCATCATCTGATGCGTCTGATTCGGAATCAATCTCCGCTGTCACATGGCAAGAAGGAAGGACTAGTGTCTCGTGATCCTCCTCCCCATCGTCAACTTGCTTCTCAAGCTCTCGTGTGTGCACGATAGTCCGTCGCTTCACTTTAAGGGAGTCTCCTGTACTGACTTCTACAATCAACTCATGTTTCATGCGTGAAGGGATAAGACTACAGGCTTCGGTGCCATTTCTCTTTTGTAGGCCACTTTTTCCTTCCTTGGGTCGTGGGGTGTCAGTTGAGCTACTTGTAGATCCAAGCCTATCAAATGCCGACCTACGTGTACGTGAGGTTCCTTCCTTTGTAGGGAGAGAAATGCTTAATCTATTAAACACTGACTCCCGAGGAGTAGATGTTCTTAGACGATCAAATACAGAAGGTCTTGCCACGGGCTTCGGCTTCCCCTCTTCCTCAACTTCAAAGGTGATGTGTTGTGATGTCACCTTTTTTCCTTTCCCTTTGGCCGAGATTCGAACTGGCTCTTGTGATGAATACCCCAACCCGGTTCTAGGAATCTCGATCGCGTAGCCTTGCTGCTTCAGTTTGCTTTGGGTCGAGTTAAGCCCATGAGACTTCTCTTCCACGTAATCTGAGTAAAGTTGCCCCAATTGCGGAGGATTTTTGAAATCGTAGCCTGATTTTGCCAAAAGTTTATATGCTTTAGGGTCAAAACCCTCTTCTGTTCTTCTGATTGGCAATGAATCTTCTTCAACAAGGTTACTCATGGCTCTAGTGAAACCTTTGAGTGGGGGTTTTGCGGACGCCACTTGGTCTAACTTCGGTAATGGCAAGGTGAAATCACTTTTAAGGATAGAGACATCGTCTTCTTGAATAGACTTTTTGCACTTATCCTTAGTCTCCATCGTCAACCCGAATGGGGATTGCCCTTCCTTTCGTTTAGATGCGGGCACATATCGTAAGACCATGGGTGCCTCTTTCTTCTCTTCACAAAACTTTTGTCTTACTTCAGAGTTAGGTTTTGGACCTTCCATGAGGGGCTCGCCTCCTTCCTTACGTTTTGCCTTCTTCTTTTCTGTAGACTCTTCCTGTGGTACATCGTAGGTCATGTCACAGTCTAAGTAAAACTTGGCGTCTGCAAAGTGAGATTCTGCCGCTGTAAATGGTTGCAAATCTGCTGTCACCACCTTTACTTGCTTGCCGTCGCAATACTTGAAGCATTGATGCAATGTAGACGGTACGACACCATTCCCATGAATCCATGGTCGACCCAACAACAGGTTATAAGAGGTCTTCGAATCGATCACATGGAACAGAGGTCTTGCTTTCAACTCATCAATAGTCACATCTAATCGAATCATGCCGATCGCCCTTTGACCTTCTTGGTTGAAGCCTTGGATGACAAGTCGACTTTTGGATAACTCCTCCATGGATATGCCTAGGCGTCTCATCGTTCCCTTGGGCATTATGTTGACGGCAGACCCATCGTCTATAAGGATACGGCTTACTCTTTCCCCTCGTGTGTAACCTGAGACAAAAAGTGGTCGATTGTGTGGTTTGGAGCCCAGTAGGAGATCCTCATCGGCGAACGTCATCTTGTCGCAGCAATGAGCACATAAAGCAACCGCTTCTTCCGAGGCATGGGTTTCACTTCCTTCTTCCTTGGTTGTTTTGATTTCTTCAAGGTCCACTCTTTCCTCCTTTTCAGTAGGGTCTTCTCGATCATCAGCATCATGGTAAGAGACCATGTAAGTGGTTGCCATTAGGCCTTCTGCAAAAAAGCTTTTAGGGAAAAACTCATGCAGGGTGATTGGCAAGGGGCCTTCCTTTTGTAATAACTCATTTGGACGAGATCCCTTTCTTTGTTTCTTTAGACCATTTGTTCCTTTCCCCTTGGGAGTAACTTTTGAATTGCTTGCTTGAAGTTCCCTTTTCTTGTAAGGGACATGGGGTTTTGGGTTACGCGGTTTTCGAAGTTTCTTGTAGGTCACAAAAGTCCAACCTTCTTCGTCACCTACCAATTCGTCGTCAGCTTTATCATCATCTTGAGGGTTGAAGCATGACATGTGCATAGGCTCCAGCGTCCCAAATTGGATGTGCTTGCAATATGCCCTTGATGTTGATGGCAAGGTAGATCGTACTTCCACCGGAGTTGGTGACTTCACGAAAATTGGGGATCCAACAGCAAACGTAGCATGATTTGCTTCAGCAGTTTCATCTAGGTCTAAAAGAATTTTACCCTCTTTTGCAAGCCTTAGGATAAGGTCCTTCAGAACAAAACATTTTTCCACAGGATGACTTACAACTCGATGGTACATGCAGTATTTTGGGTCGTTGGTACGCCCCATTTCCTCTGGACGCTTGCATTCTGGAAGCTTGATCACATTCTTCTCTAATAAGTCCTCGAGCATGCCTCGAACATCAGCATCTGGAAATGGATACGTCTTTTCCTCCATCTCCTTCAAAGTCAATCGTCGCTTCTCTCGTTCTTGGATTGGACCGGCCCTTTTCTCCATTCTCCTATTCTCTTTACTGGAGATCTTCACCGGCTCCACAGCAACGGCCATAGACTCCTTAACCATGGATCTGGAAGACTTATCCCCCCTCCTCGTATCTTTCTTCTCTTTATGCTGCTGGTCAACAGGTAAGCCTTTTTCTCCATGGCTAGATAGACTAAGCTCCATGTCATGGGCTCGGGTAGCAAGCTCCTCGAAGGTGTGAGGTTTGATTCCTTGGAGGATGTAAAGCAACCCCCAGTGCATACCTTGGATGCACATCGCCACTCCTGAAGACTCGGAAAGACGATCTTTGCAATCGAGACTCAATGAGCGCCAACGATTGATGTAGTCTACCACTGGTTCATCCTTCCATTGCTTCGTGTTGGTTAATTCCAGCATGCTTACAGTACGTCGGGTACTGTAGAAACGATTCAAGAATTCCCTTTCCATCTGCTCCCAACTATCGATGGACTCAGGTTCAAGATCCGTGTACCAATCAAAGGCGTTTCCTCGAAGAGTACGCACGAATTGCTTAGTGAGCAAGTCCCCAGCAGTACCAGCGTTATTGCAAGTCTCGATGAAATGAGCGACATGTTGCTTCGGATTCCCTTTTCCATCGAACTGTTGAAACTTAGGAGGTTGGTAACCCGCAGGCATTTGTAAAATGTCAATCCTCTTGGTGTATGGTTTTGAATACATCAGAGAGTTTTGTGGTGCCCCACCATATTGAGCTCGAATAGTGTTCGTTATCATATCCTGTAACTGCTGGACTGATAGAGATGAAATTGAGGTAGAGCTCCCTTGTGGACCACCAGCCTTCTTTGGAGAAGATGCGTGAGCATCCTGGGATGTATGCTGATGCGTGTGAGAATGGCCTTTACTAGACTCACCTCGATTCTGAACCTCAAGCTTGTTCATAAGCGTGGCGATTTGAAGGTCCTTCTCCTCCACGGTCTTGGTAAGCTTAGCTATAGCATGTCCCATTTCAGCAATCTTTTCATCAATGGTGGCAGTCTCCGTTATCATGGCTGCCATAGCTATTGTACGAGAAGAATTTTCCGAAAAGATAGATGAAGTGACTTCTCGGGGGGATCCTTGGGAAGAACCTGCTTGTGAAGGAGTACTCGACCCAGCATCTGATGCAGAATAGTGATATTCACTCCCTATTGTTGAGTCCTCTAGAGCGAATGCTGAATCTCCTCTCCTAGAGGGGGTATGCTTGCTTGTCCTCAAAGTGTTCAAGGAGATGACAGTCTTTGGCTGGGCTTGGGCACTTATGAGTTTGGTCACAGGAACCTTTCCCTCAACTTCTTGTGATGTGAGGAGCTTCATTGCTTTAGCTTTGTTTCGAGTCATGGGACCTGTGGAAGTACTGCTGCTTGTTGACCCCCCAATGCTTTTGGTAGCATTCTTGGGAATCTGAGACTTCTTCGAGGCCATTGAACTTGGTGAATTGGAGACTTGATGATTTCTAGGATGGAGAAAGAGATGAGAGGCAGAGAGGTCCCACCGGGCATGCCAGAAATTTGTACACACAAATTTCGTAAAAGAGGAATCACACGATCACGAAATAGTGTAACAAATAATCAATTTGTATTTGTATATATGTGAGTACAATCCTCTGTATGAATCTTTACAATGAAAGAGTACAATAAATTCCTCTGATTCGATCTCCAAGAAACGTTACGATCCAAAGGGGCTATGAGGCTTGATCTTGAATCGTGCTTTGATGTCTCCAAGTTGAATGAGTAGTTGAATGTGCTTGATTTGATGTGAGGGCCGTTGGCTTGATCTCGAACTAGATTAAATGAGAATTCCCACTTTGATTTGAGGAAGTAGGAATGGGCCTTGATGAACAATGGAATTCTTGTGAACTCTAGAGATGACTCTCTATTTTGGCAGAGTGTCAGTAATATTTTCTCTCTAAGTGTTCTCCCTTTTTCTCATATGAGAAGCCTCTATTTATAGGCAACTCAATGGTATTTAATTTGGAATTTTCCTTCAGCATTTATTGAGAGTTGAATTATATATGAATTTAATTTGGTATTTCATTTAATAAGAACTTTCCATATAGGTCTTTTCTTATGACGCTGCCATATGGCTTTCTTCATTTGATTTTGCCACGTGGCTTGATTTCATTTGCTGATTGTCCACGTCATCAATTAGAGATTAATTTGATCACAAATATTTTATCATGAACAATCGGACGGTTGTGAATTCATCATAAAATTTTGATGTCTACAAGAGCCATGTTTCATAATAGGAGAGAACACTTATCTAAATTTTGTAATTTCTTTCTCACTATATATTACAAATAATCATGACCTCAACCTTGGTGCATTAGCCCCTATTCCTGAAGTTCTTCTTCTTCCTTTTTTTTTTTTTGGAAGACCTATTTGCAACTAACATTAATATCATGGCTTTAAGCTATTTCAACAGCTCATACTCTTTTGTCCACCTTCTTTCCTTAGGAGAATTTGAATAGCTGACATTTTAGACTAGAACCGAGTTGTAGACTACCGCTTCCGTAATTTATGAGACCATATTTCAAAACCACACCGATACAGCATCAGCAAATAGCTTTAATTAGCAATAACCTTTCATTTATGGAGAATCAAAAAAAAAAAAAAAAAACTTTCATTTATGGACCTCTGCAATAAAGTCTACATTGAAAACGTCAATGAGTCTTCGTTGAAAGTTCAAAGGAACAATATTATACCTAATTTGCATTCATAAAACATATCATCCATGAAGCAACCATATAACAAATATATATATCTCCAAGCTACCAAGCAAGATTATACTATACTACTAGCTCTTTCCCATTTCAATGGCTTCCAAAACCCTTTGCTATATTTTTTCTACTATGCTTTTCCTTCTCCAACTACACTTCTCTGCCGGACAAACTGTGGTGAAATCTGCATATTGGTTTTCCGGCAGTGGATTCCCAGCATCGAGCATAGATTCCAGCCTCTTCACCCATCTATTTTGTGCCTTTGCCGATCTCAACCCAACAACATACCAAGTCACCATTTCTTCCTCAAACTCAGCCTTGTTCTCAACCTTCACCCGGACCGTGCAACAAAAAAACCCTTCAGTTAAAACCCTCTTATCCATCGGTGGAGGAACTGCTAATGTCTCAACCATTGCTTCAATGGCTAGCCAAGCCAGTTCCCGCAAATCATTCATTGATTCCTCCATTATAAATCTAGCCAGGTCTAAAAACTTTCACGGCCTTGACCTTGATTGGGAGTACCCATATCATCAGCCTCTCAAATAACCAACTTTGGCTTACTCATAAACGAGTGGAGAGCTGCAGTGGCAAACGAGGCCAAGAACTCTGGCAAGGCAGCGTTGCTTCTATCTGCAGCGGTGTTTCGCACTTCAAGCTATTACGGAGGCTTCAATTATCATTTTCAGGCTATTTCAAAAAGCTTGGACTGGATCAACGTCATGGCCTATAAATTTTATGGACCAAGTTGGTCACCAAAGGAGGCTGGACCTCCTGCTGCGTTGTACAGTATTACAGCAAGCCAAATTAGCGTGGATACTGGCATCAAAGCTTGGATTCAGGCTGTGTCACCTAAAAAAGTGGTACTCGAAGTCAATGGCAGAGTCAAGATTTCACTTTAGAGGTGTAAAATTAAAAGACAATATATAAAAAATAGTCTAAAGAAAATTAATCAATATTAATAATAAATAACTATAATTGTTATAACATTTTGTTGCACCTCTAAAATTACTTATTATTATTATTATTATTATTATATTATATTGTGTATAATATTAATATGGGCCCATTGATTGAGTTGTTGTGGCTGGTTTGAAAAAAAAAAAAAAAAAAAAAAGTAAAAGAAAAAGAGAAGGGACTGGGGATAAATTATAAAAGGGTAGCAGGAATGGTGTGGTGTGGTGAGATCATGGATGACAGTGGCTTTAAAGAAGTGAAAGCTGGTGTCTTGTTCTTAGGTGCTAGACTTATTGATTAAGTAATATAGGTTTTTGGCTTTTTCTTATGTCAATGGTACAAATTAGTTATTGTGGGAATGCTTTTTTGCTTTTCTTTTCCCATGTCAGGAGGGGCAAGACCTAAAAGAGTTAAAGTTGTAGCTCTTTTAAAAGTCATTTTTTGAGGAGCTAGGGGGGCACTTGCCCCCTCTCGCCGCCCCCCTCCCCCCCTCCCCCGGCTCTGCCCTTGCTCGGAGTTCCATTTTTTGGCTTCGCATGGCGTTTAGTAAATGCAAATAACCACGGATTATTTGCACCGGCAAATGGAGCTGCTATAACCTCAGATGGGACAATAGCTTATAGCAAAATCAAGGATTTCATAGCCCAAACAAGTGCCACAAAAGTGTTCAATTCCACAATTGTTACAAACTATTGCTATTCTGGGACGACATGGATTGGTTACGATGCATGATACGCAAAGTATCTCTACCAAGGTTACCTATGCTAAGGGAAAGGGATTGCTTGGCTTCTTTGCATGGCAGCTTGCTCAGGACCCAAATTCTGTTCTTTCTAAAACAGGTATGTATGAGTCTAATTATTTATTTATTATTATTATTATGTAGTTGGATATTGGAGAATTTGAACATTAGGGTCTCTTTGGAATCTGTTTATTTTGCTGAAATTAAAATTTTTTTGCTAAAACTGAATTTTTTTTTCTGAAAGTACTGTAGATAAATTTAAAAGTTAATTAGAATAGTATAGTAAGACTCATGAATAATACCAAAAAGTGCAGTGGGACCAATAAATAATAGCAAAAATAAGCTGAATAGTAAAATAAGTTGATAAAAATAATAATTGTCAAATAGACAGTATATATCCTAAATTTATTTGTTAGAAATATTAATAAGTATCAAACAGTTGAATTACAAGTTAGAAATTGCATTTAGGCTACCATGTCCATATCCTCTATCTTGAATGTATTAGACATGGATAGTTGGTTATTTGTGGGACACGCCAGCTGCACCTCAATCAATTTTTATTTTTTTGAAAAATTGTCGGATGCGGGTGGGACACAACCCTAATAAGGCCTAACCTGAAAAAAGCACATAGATTTTTAGAAGAATGCAAAAATTACAAACAAACTATTGAAGTATTGAATGATTATTAATAAGTAAAAAAATGATGTTAATGGTGAATTTAGATAAAAATCAATAGGAATTTATCATTGTAAAAATATTTTAATTACTCATATTTCTAACAAAAGGCAATCATTTTGCTAAAAAAAAAAAAAAACAATGTTAAAACCTAATTTTCATTCAACCTTCGAGCCAACGAAGTAAAAATCGTACTATACCAGCTGCCAGCTAGTACAACATTAAAATTTGAAAAATACTGGGACACAAAAAATTATATAATTATTGTCATAACTTGTCACATGGCAAACTGTGAATGGTGGAGGTCAAATGGTAGGTTTACACATTCACCACTCATAACTTGCTACATGACAAGCTATGATAAAAATTATGAAATTTTTTATGTTCATAGCATTGCTCATAAAATTTCGCACCCCTTTTCATTTTCGCACCCCTGTTCATAGCATTGCTCATAAAATTGCTCATAACTTATCCCTTTTCATTTTTCATTTTCCTATTTGGTCATTTCCCTTTGGTTTGGTTTCCCAATCAGACTAAAACTAGCTTGGTCAAACTCTTTTTTTTTTAAAATTATTTTAATAAGAGTATACTTTTTTTTTGATGTGATGAGAGTGTAGTTAAAGATTTAAAATATGTTTAGATATCGTTTATTTTACTAAAATTGAAAAATTATTATTGAAATTATTGTAGATAAATATAAAAATTAGTTGAAATAATATAATGGGGCCTATAAATAGTGCCAAAAAATACAGTAAAACTATAAATAGTAGCAAAAATAAACTGAATTGTAAAATAATTTTAATTTTTAATCATGACCCAAATACTTAACAACACCTCCACCACATACAATGGTAAGGTATGCCGGTGTAATAAGCCCCACGTGTAGTCCATATGGACTACATGCAAAAAGCATAAATGTTATTATTATTGTTATTTATATCTGTAAGATAAAAAAGGCACACCACATCTATGTTTGTGCTATCCAAGGACATTATAAATAAAACAAAGGGCTTTTTATTTTTGTAATATATAAAAAATAATATAAAAATATTTAACTTTAATAAAAAAATCATATTTAATAATTAATTAATATACGTATATATTCTCGCCATGTTATATTAGAATTTTTTTTTAAAAAAATTACTGTATTGCTATGTTCTACATATTCTTGTATTCATATTCGTGCTTTCTATTTTTTGATGACCAACTGAAACTTTTATTTAAGAAACACAAAGCAGATACAACTAAAAAGTAAAAAGGAACAAAATGAGCTTGCTCCAACATATGCTGTAAGACTCTTGATGTACGTATGAATCTAATTATTTAAGTATATATATACTATATAGTATCATATATGCTTCAATTGCATTTAAAGTCTGTCAAGACCCAAGCATATAAAATCTGGCTTATTGAGATGCAGGTAGGCTAGCTGTTTCTCCTAATGGCTTTTTATGCTAGCTATGTTTGGTTGCAACTTGCAAACATATTTCTCTTAAATTTCTATCAATTAATGATTTATTTTTGTTAAACGCCAACATATTTGGTTTACGCAGGTTTTTTTTTTTTGGGGTTCTTACTTCTAACGTGTAATTATCCCTACCCTTGTCGCAGCTTCAAGTGGATGGAGAGCATGAAATTAAGAGTAACGGATGTAAAAGGCTATATTATTCACAATAAGGCCAATATCAATTATGTTAGCATGTTATATGCAATAAAGGCGAATGAGTAGTTTAACGAATGATGCTTGGCCCATATTAGATCTATAAGCAAAACTTGGCTGCGTGCAAGCAAAATGAGGTGAATAAGGGAAATTATAAATCTGTGTCAATTACCAGTACTATACTATATCACTATTTTTTTTTTGGTTGCACTTACATGTTATATGATATGATATGCTGTTTTTTTGCTAATTTTTGCTTAATGCGAGACTCAATTTTATGCATATGGTATGCAAAATAAGATTAATTCTACCTTTACATATGAATCATCACAAAAGAGTCTCAAATGCTAGTAGAAAAAAGTTCATGAAATACAAGCGGTAACATATGAGAATATTATTATAAGGAAAATGATAAGGTGAGGTAGGGTAAGACTTAAGTCCAGTGCTTCTATGCATTGAATTTAGCATGATGCTAACAAATACATGATATGTTTTAGATGCGTATTTACATCGTATTAACTCCAGTTATTAGACAATTAAAATCAAGTTGTATCCAATGAGGTATGGGGTTTTATTCTTATCATAACTTAAGGAAAACAAAAAACAAATGAAGAACTAGAAGGAAAGCAATTTCAAAATTATTTTTCTTTAGAAAAAAATCAGTAGTACTGATCTTGTAACCAAATTGGCACCAACTATAAGAGGCTTATAAGTTAATACCATTGCATTGTTCTCTTTATGAGTAGAATTTGGTACAAATTTCCCCATTCTTACTTATTGTAAGCAATATATATATATTTTTTGTGTGATAATTATTGTAAACAATAAATATAGAACCAAATAAGTACCTAGGCGGCTAGGCGTCATCAATTATGTAATTTACGTTATTCAAAGTATTGGACCAGCTCCTGCCAATACGACTTCTCACTTCAAGCTCAACTTGTACTGGGTTTTTTGGGTTTGAAGTTTGAACTGCTCTTAATTAAGTGGGCCAACTTAATTACTGCAATTTCAATATATTCTTGTGCTATAAACAAAATGGACCAGTTAGGCAGCTCATGACTGACTTATAATCTGTGCGATAATATTTCCCCATCTATTTTATTGGCTTGAATGGCTTCTACACCTAAGGTATGAGAGAAGCCTTAGCTTCTGTTCTGCACTCAAAGGTGTATTTAATTGGAGCCTTGACCTTGATAGCAGATAACGCACGCAGTAGGGTTCTTTTATAGCCTCTCTACAAATAGCAAATATCAGAAATTAATTCAGATCGATATAGTACTGTCACCTTAAAGTTACGGCATCCACTTTGTAGGGGGGCTGGTTGGGACCATCCTGCACTTGTTGGGTAGGCATTGGCTTTATAGAATCCCTTTCTTCAAAGTTGACTCTCTGTGCCTGTGTTTAATTTGATCAGCCAATTTTGGAGCTCCACTCACTAGCGTGGTCACAACCAAGTGGTGCAAAACTGAAAATATCCTTGCTGTCATTGACTTATTTATTTATGAAGTAGATTGATTTCAAAATTATATGGACTTAATTGAGTTAAAAGTTTCTTGAGATCATATAGTTTGTGAATCAGATGAAATTTGATGTCTTGAAATTTCATATATATATATATATATATCATAAGTGGAATGGACTATAGAATATATGTGATGTATTCTAATTTCAAATTTTGGGTTCAGACCGATGAAAGATAAGATAAAGAAAACAAAATTGATACTCTTGGTCTATCGACAATGTTTTTTTTTTTTTTTTTTTTTTCTTTTTTTTTTTGAGAAAAAGTCCATTCGGAGTCTACAATGTAAATCTTAATTAGTATCTTACATTGATGGATGGTACAATATAAATATAAACATATAATTATAGTTAGTCAAAAACTGAATTATATAGATTATATATTTAGATCACGCAGACACGGCATCATCAACTAGCTGCAATAACCTCTCTAAGAAGTCAGAGGTCTTCATTTAAACAGTTCATGAGGAAAGTTCAAAGTTCAAACGCACTATCTTGTACGCAATTTGCATATCATGACCAAAGAACCAATCAATCAAATACTCAGAATTAAAACAAACTAATAAGAGATAAAAAGAAAAGGTAAAGAAAAAGGCTATAACCTATAAATACATGTCCACTCTTATTTCAAAGCTCAAAGCAATATCTCCTAGCTAGCTTGCAAGCAATCTAACGCTACCTATACTTTCCTTCAATGGCTTCCAAAACCCTTCCATATGCATTTTTCACTCTCCTTTTCTTTCACCAATTCCACTTCTCTTCAGCACAAACGACAACTGTGGTGAAAGCCACATACTGGTTTCCCGAGAGTGGATACCTGGCTTCCAGCATTAATTCCACACTCTTCACCCATCTATTTTGTGCCTTTGCCGATCTCAACCCAACCACATACCAAGTCACAGTTTCTTCCTCACACTCAGCTCCTTTCGCAAACTTCACCGCCACTGTGCAACAGAAAAACCCTTCAGTTAAAACCCTCTTATCCATCGGTGGAGGAAATGCTAATGCCTCAACTTTTGCGTCAATGGCTAGCCAAAACAGTACCCGTAAATCATTCATAGATTCCTCTATAAAGCTAGCAAGGTCTTACAACTTTTATGGCCTTGACCTTGACTGGGAGTACCCATCTTCAGCCACTGAAATGACCAACTTTGGCTATCTCCTCAACGAGTGGAGAGCTGCAGTGGCCAACGAGTCTAAGACCTCTAACAAGACAGCGTTGCTTTTATCTGCAGCTGTGTTTTACACTTCAAGCTACTATGGAGGCTTGAATTATCCTTTTCAAGCTATTTCAAACAGCTTGGATTGGATCAACATCATGGCCTATGATTTTTACGGACCCAGTTGGGCACCAAGTATGACTGGACCTCCTGCTGGGTTGTACAATATTACAAGAAGCCAAATTAGCGGAGATACTGGGATCAAAGCTTGGATTCAGGCTGTGCCAGCCAAAAAAGTGGTATATGGAATTCCATTTTATGGCTACGCATGGAGTTTAGTAAATGCTAATAACCATGGAATATTTGCACCTGCTAATGGGACAGCTACCGCTATATCCTCTGACGGGTCCATAACGTATAGCCAAATCAAGGGTCTCAAAAATTTCACAGCAGTGTACAATTCCTCCATTGTTACAAACTATTGTTATTCTGGGACGACATGGATTGGTTATGATGATACGAATAGTACGTCTACCAAGGTTACATATGCTAAGGGAAAGGGATTGCTTGGTTACTTTGCATGGCACGTTGGTGCGGACCTAAATTCGATCCTTGCTCAAACAGGTTAGTATGAGTTTGTTTAATAATTTATATTTGCTTCAATTCGTGCAATATTTAAAGAATGTCAAGGCTCGAGCACATGAAAATCTGGCTGATTTTTGTGATGCATATATGTATGAGAATGTTTCCCCTAATCGAGTTTTAATAGCTATATAGGTTGCAATCATAGCTGATAGCTCTTTAGCGTTTAAATACATGAAAAAAAGAAAAAAAAGAAAAAAAAAAAGAGGAAGCAATATTTATCATTTGCCATTTTTTATAAATATGTATAATATTTATCATTTTTTGTATGTCTAACTTTACATTACAAGTACAATATAAACATATAAATGTCCTTAAAAAGAAGAAGCAGTATTTGGTTAACATAGTTTTGGGTCGCTGTTTTTGAGGTCTGAAATCTGAACTTCTAAAAAAAAAAAAAAAAAAAGTCTCTACTTTAGTTGTCTGCACGTTGACATGCATGTCAATTAACGCGCCTTTTTTTTTTTTTTTTTTTTTTTGAAGGGATTCTTTCCTTTAGTTGATTATAATCACATAACTGATTATCATCATTGCAAACTTATATACTCAGTTCCAAAACCTCAAACACATCCGATGGTGTTGTTTCTCACTCAAGTAAACTATTAACTCACACACATGGGTATCTTTTAATCCAAAAGAACAATATGGGCGGGTCTCTTGGGCCAAAATCCCTCAATCCTTTACATACTGCCTATAGAAAATTCACTAACACCTTTTCTTTTGCGGAAAATAATGACTAAATTACTTTATTTGACAAGGAATAATTTTTCTTTCTACCTAAATAAAAATACTTATTTAAGTAAGAAAGTCCAACTCTTTGATAATTACCATTATTGTTTGGATTTCTATTGTTTAAACTTTTTTTTGTTCTTCTATTGTTTAAACTTTAAATAGTATTATGTTTGTGCAATGCACTAATTAATCAAAACTCATATCTAAGCCAAAAAAAAAAAAAAATAATAATAATAATATGATTGAAATAAAATGAAGAAAATTACTTTAAGTAATGTGGAAAAAAGCATATTGTGAAAGACCAAAGTTTCATAAAAACAATATAAAAACATAATACATTGTTAAATTAGATAATGCACCCCATTTTAAATTTCTTGAAACTGTGGTTAATTAATGGAGTTTTATTTAGAGCAAATTATATTAGTAATTTTAACTACCAATCGTATTACGTATGACTCTTAGGTTGGGCGACATAGTGCTAACACTATGTATAAGACCTTTTTCTTTTGTTAAAAAAAAAAAAATGATTAAAATAAATAATAAAATTTCTCCTAAATTTTTATATAATTTTTTGTTAATTGATGTAGTTTTCTAAACTTCTTGAAATGTTGGCAAAACAGTTTCACTTCAACCAAATTATATTAATAAATTTAATCTAATTATGGTGCTATATGGCAACACTTGTGTGTTGTACAATTTAGTGCCCATTTGTTTCAACTTTTTGGAACCAAGGAACACATTAGGAAATCCAAAAAGCAAAATTATGAATTTGGTGAAAGTTTTATTTATTTATAGAATATTAAGTATTTTTAACATACGCACGTGAAAAGAGAAAAATGTCTTAAAAGAATTGATTGTGATATATATTTAAAATGGTCTAATTCTTGGATATACAACATAAGCTTTAATGGTGAAAATTTTTAAATGCAGCATTTAGTGTCTAAGACCATACTTTTCCGGATGCAACATTTATTATCTATTACTATAGACAGACAGTGCAACATTTATTATCTATTACCATTGTGGGGACATTTTTTGCTTCAAGGCCAAGAGTTAGACCTTTAGAGCCTTAGGCATTTTTGTTGTCCCACATTGGAAAGATTGCCTCCCTCTTTCTACCTTATAAGGTATGAACCAATGGTTGAAGAGTACCAAATTGGTTGAAGAGTACCAAATTAGTGGTACTTTTCAACCTTTGGTTCATGCCTTTCATGCCTTATAAGGTAAAAAGAGGGAGGCAATCTTTCCAATGTGGGGCAACAAAAATGCCTAAGGCTTCAAAGGTCTAGCCCTTGGCCTTGAAGCAAAAAATGTCCCCACAACCATAATTTGCTTGATGTAGCATTTATTATTTTAAACGCATTTTTTTTAGAATGTTATGATCTAATTTGAACATAATATATGTAACTTAATTTTGAATATTTTGGAGATAATAACTAAACGATTGTTTTTTTACATAATTTCACAACTCTCAAATAGTGCACAAAAGTCTTATAATCATATGTAATGATTTAATTTTTTTTGGTTTAAGTAGATTTTAGCCAAAACTCACAACTTATGTGTTCAAGTACTTAGTTAATAATAAGCTCTAGAGGGTGCAAATTGAAACAATTTAAAAAGTTTATGATTTTAATGATTTTTATTTTTTTAGAAATTAGGATTTAATTTAAAACCGCATCAAACTATAGAGGATTTATATAGTTTACTGAAGTATTTAATAAGTGAAAGTTATTTGACGACAGGAGAAGGTAATCATTACTCATTAGCCACAAAGAAAAGATATTCTAGGATCTAGAGTTTATTCTCAGCAAAAAAGAAAAAAGAAAAAGAAAAAAGGATCTAGTGTTTGTTATATAGTAAGTAGATGACAGGATGTTCTTACCTCTAACTTGTAATTCTTACTCTTGTCACAGCTTCAAGTGCATGGGGAGCATAGAATAAAGAAGATTCAATGTAAAAGGCCATGATATGATAGCATGTTATGTATAACAATAAATTTGTAACAATAATAAGTTGAGCCCTTGTAGTTCAACTCGTTAGTATATTCTGATATTTTCAATAAATTTAAAGTTCAAATTATCCTCCTCTATTATAATCTTTGAATTATCAAAAAATAAGAGAAAAACAGTGATCCAAAATTTGTCAAAACATTTTTTTTAAAAAATAATTACTGACATATGTTGTGATTTGTACACAATAAAGTTGTGTCAATGATGATTTATATGAAAGTGATGTTACTCTAATAAAAAGTTGTCAACTTAGCAAAATTTGAAAAAAATATTATGAAAATTTATGTGTAAAGAGGCTAATGAATAATATTTCTAACCTCCAGTAATAAGAGATTTTAGTCATTAAAGATCAGTTTGGTTCATATGAAGACTAAGCAACAAAACTTGGCTGAATGCAAGTAAAGGAGAGAGAGCTTTTTTTTTTTTTTTTTCATTTCATAAAGGGATAATTTTGACAATTTTAGACTTATAAGGGCCTATTGGGCTATTTTTTTTTTTTTTTTGTTGGAGCTCACTGGGCTTTGGGCAACCCAAAGAAAATTGGATTTTTAGGTGAGATTTACAATTGGCATTCTAGACTCCAAACGATCTTGGAACAATCTTTATCAAAATTTTGACAGCCTTGGAGGGAGGAGCTTCGCCCATCACTTTTCTCATAAACAAAAATCTAAAAAGAAAAAGAAGAGATAGAGATAAGATCGTACCAATTACGAAAGATAGGCCTTATATAGACAAAGTTATGAGCTAAAAAATAATTCTCTATAGATAAACAGAAAATCCCAACAAGAGGGAGTGCAAAGGAAACTTTCCATTTACTAAGGTTTGATTATATAGACTAAGGGGACTCAGAAGAATTATGATTAGTTGCAACAAGAAGCTATATGCTGTATATATGTATATGAATTTCATACATGTTAAAAGACATGATACATTTATTTGCTAAGTTTTACATAATTATATAGTGAGAGACCCAATTTCATGCATTTAATATGCAATACATAATTATATTTATTCTACCCATTGTCAAGAGTGTTGTAACTCTTCTAGTTAATTGACACTTCCTACTGTTTCAAAGGTATACAATATAACAAGACTAAACTAAATTTTAAAGAGTAAAAAATAAAATAAAAATAATCAAAGGTATTATTACAACCTCAGTTAATAATAAATTATATCGTGTGAGAGATTGATTTACAAAGATTAAAACCTCAAGTTGTTAGGAAAAATTGACCCTTAATGATAGTTTGATACCATTACAAATTTTTTTTGGGAGAAATAATTTAGGTTTTTAATTGAGTTAAATTTCTATTGGTCCAATATTTTGAGGTCTTCTTGGAAATAGGAGAAATCTTGCAATATATATAAAGGAGATGGGGAAAGAGTACACAACCCAATTAGTAGTTAGTATATAATTCTCTATTTTCTTTCTTTTTTCTTTATAATTTAATAGTTTGGGGGAGAGGGAATCTAAATTGTGGATGTCTCCATTATAAACATCAAGAGATGTCAATCAGTTTAGCTATAAGACTAATGAATTTTTTTTATTATCTCTTTTATTCATTGTCTAAAAATGTAATTTGATAATCATGATAATTATTAATTGAAATTTATTATTATTGTGTTTTTATATAGAACCATCTGTTATACTATATATATATATATATATATATATATTTTAATAAAAAAAATGATGTGACAAGATTCTAATGGGAATTTTTTTTTTTGGGAAAACTATAGAAAGTTTAAATATAGAATATAATTTAAAATTAGTTAAAATATGTATCATAAAAGAATAACGTGAAATGCATGTGAGATCACAAAAACTTATGTGACAAAATATTATGAGATTAATAAAAAAATTAAATGTCTTTGCTTTTATATATATATATATATATATATATATATATATATATATATAAATATATATAGCCGGTTCAATGTATGAGAAAATTTAACATAATATGATTTTTTTTTCTCTTCTTTTTGGTTTAAATATGAAATCTAATCATTATGATAGTTATTAATAAATATTTATTATGATTCTATTTGTATATGGAACTATATAATTTAGTATTAGGTATTTATTATGATTGTATTTGGATATAAAATTATATATTCTACTATTTAAAAAAATAATAATATGTCAAGATTTTTTTTTTTGGAGAAGAATATGTAAAGGTTCTAATAGAAGGTTTTATAGAATAAAATTTAAATTCAACTAAAAATATATACATCCAAATAACGATGTGCAAAGTTTTGGCATAATATTGTAAGATTAACGGAAAGTAAAATGTTTTCAATTTTGTATATATTATAAATTATAGATGCTTAGGATTTTGTCCTGGAAACATTTTTTATTTTTTATTTTTGATGAGTTGTCCTGGAAACATTGTTATTGTGTTTCTCGTACAGTCTATTCCAGTAGTTGGTCTGGACTTTGAAATGCTTCTAATTGTATTTCCCTATATATTAATCTATTCTACTAGATTATCAGGGAAAAATAATCTATTCTGCAACTATATATTTATTATTATTTTTATTTTATTAAATATACTTCTAAAATATTGAACTCCAAGTTAGAAAAACTACACTTCCAAACCTTAAAAGCTATTATGTACGTGATTACAACAAGAGTACAAAAGAACTTTTATAACATAAGAACAGAGTATAATGTATTTTATTTTGTATTTAAATGACTGAGAAATTTTTATTTTTATTTTATTTTTTAAGGTAACAGATGAAATAGAACTTTCATTCAATGTCAAGTGCAAGAATACAACTGTCGATACAAGTAGCTCAACCTGCAGACGAAACTACCAAAAAAAAAAACAATCAGTCTGCAGACCAATTAAACTACAAAAAAATAATCTAAGCAATCAGGACACATTAAACACAAAGATGGGAATAGTAATGTGCCAAAGATTGAATAGAATTCTTAATCTTTGAAAGCAACAAGCCTAATTTAATATCCATTTTAACAGCTTGAAGGAAGATTTCTTGATTGTCTTGATCTGCCCTTTCTACGTAAACTAAGCACAGCAACTAGGCCAAATTTTAACAGCTTGAAGGAAAGAACATAGTCTAATTCTATATAACTGGAGATGATAGATCATAGATAGCAACGGCGCCCAAGTAACCCTGAAATTCTGACCTTTCAAAGTATAAGATTTAGTTGGTTTACATTCATGGCGAATCTTCAGATATCTTTTTGTTTAATGGAATCTGTGGTTATACCAAAAGCAAAACTAAGACCTGCTAAAGTCACTGTATGCCAACTCAACCGGAGTATTTTAGTGTATTGAATTTTTGGTGGCTTTTCATGGCACCCTAGACACAATTGATGTACCTCTTTAGACCCATTGAGAGGTATAATCCCTTTTTTTATATAAGCATACTGACTTCTTTGTTTTTGACCGTAACGACAGAAAAACATGTTGAAATCTAACAATTAATACTACTGATCGGGTGGAATGAAGCCAGAAAAAATGCATAAACGATGATGAATATATTAGTATAATACTCGTTGACTGAGGTTGATAGCTAGCTAGCTCAAATCCAGTTGCATCTTTTTTTTTTTTTTTTGGTTGTTATTTTTAAAGGCAACACTTTAGACATAGAGTAAAGGTGAGAATTGTGATGCTGCACTTTAGGTTCTTTCATTGAATTGTATTGATCAGTGCCGTATAAAAACAATGTTATTTTTTTCGAAGGAAATTAAATTCAAAATTTTAGTTGATTGGTTAATGAAATAATTACACAGTTGAATTTAATTGAAAACTGTACATGTGTTTTATCCTTAAAAAAAAAATAGTTATCCCTATAAACCAATTTACCTCAAGACTTTTGATTTTGGGTGATGAGTAAAACATTATCTTCTTTTTAGAGGTTTGAAACATGATGGAAGCCTAACCGATCGACAAATCTCGTCAGTAATTTCCATTCTCTTCCTCCCTCTTTGTTGCAATCTCAAATGCGTTGGGATTTGGTGAGATCTCATTAAGATCCATCGAGATTTGGGTTAGATTCATTAAGATCTCATCAAGATCCATTGGGATATGGACCAGATTCGGTGAGATCTCATTTGTCGTTGCCTCTCTCAATTTTGACTGAAAATGACTCAATCAAAGTGAAGAATCTTTCAATCCGACCCTATGGTGCTCACGGTAGGTGGTGGGTCCACTATCCTACTACCTGTTGAAATCAATTCACATGGACAACCCTACTTGCAAGAGTATACTCTTGCGTTGTGCTTTCAACGTTACTTGTTGCTGCAAGTCTCTCCGCCAATTGCAAACCAATCTTTGGTCAATCCAAGTCTTCTTGAAAACCTGATTTAGTCTTATATGGTTTTAACCTTCATTTCAAATTTATATTGAGTCAAATTTCTATCATTTTTGGAGCATTATATGTCTACTTTCCAATAAAACAAGTTTCATTCAAAAATTCGTTTCGGAGCAAAAGATATGAGCAAAAGAGTATAAACCTTTCCTCTTCGGCATATTGAAAATTTGCCATCTTTGAGAAATTTCTAACCTTAGATTCAACCCACTTTTACAACAAATAAATTACATCAATAAACTTAAAATTAATTAAATGCAAATGAAATGAAATGAACCAATACTAAAAAAACCTAACAATTAATTTATGACTGTTACAGACTCCCTTGTTAGAGGTAATTAGTAGAGTAGCCGAAAAATGGCACAATAAAACAAGTCTCTGATCCATTCATTGGAACAAGTAAAAATTAGTGTGTGTTTACCGATTAACATTTTTTTTTTCCTTTTTTTGCCTTTTGTCTCAGCTTTCTTTCAAATAATCTAAATTTCAAATTTTTTAATAAACTAATTTTTAGTTTTTTATTTCATATTATGCAAATAAATAACAAAAAATAAAAAAATTCCCAATTGGACACTAATGTAAAACCCCTAACAAAAATGATAAAGTTTGCAATGTTTTTATTTTTATTTTTTACCGATATTAGAGATATTAAAAATATTACTGTAGAAATTTTACATACCGATGTGTCAATTTTTAAACACACAATTTTTTTTTTATTTTTTATAGTTATTATGCTACTAATTGGTAGCAATTACATTAATTTTCAAGTCAGTCTACCAACTTTTTGTAATAAAATTAAGTAAAAGTAACTTTAGAGAAAATTCTAAATTTATTATAAAAAGCTTGCAAACTTTGTCAATAATATGATTGGTGCTAGTTAAATAACATGAATGTTTAAATTATATTTTTTTATAATTAGTGACATATCGGTTTCTAAGGCTTTTATAATAAAATTTGTAGTATTATTAACATCACTCTAATTTTATTTATTTATTTTTCTGTTCTCGAGTGTGGCTGCTCATCTCTAATTGTACGAGTTAGCCACTCATCTCTAATTGTACCAGTTCAAGGAGAGTGCCTGAGGATTACGGCTAGAGTGAGGAGTTGTGACATCCATGGACTAAGGTGTTTCACACTAGAGTGAGGAGTTGTGACATATCAGCAAGATCTTAATTTGCATTAGTTATGACACAGAGAGGGAGATGGTTAATTGAGAGTTTCCATTTATGGTTATCACAAGGATTTGCATGATAAAACCCCAAAGATATGATCTCCACGCTGAAAACATTAGGTAGAGCCGTACATAGATATAGGCGTTATGGTCAAACCGCACATATCTTGTTAATAAATCAGAAAAGAAATACAAAAAATATAGTCTTGTTAATTACTTGAGGTTGTTTTATTTTCTCCTCACATTTTAATATATATTCATAGAATTGCACTCTTGCAGAGATTTTTACCGAAAGATCAGTTGCTCAACAGTCTCAATCTCTAACTTTATTTAAACCCAATATCTTACAACTCAGACAAAGAAAAAAAAAAAAAAAATTCCTTACAAGCAAATTGCATAAATGTAGTCGTTGATCAAGCTCTGGTCTCGTATTGAAATAAGAACACAGAGACTCATCCCTTCAACGGCTTTGAAATGGCCATTTCATTATTCACTTCCATCCTTCTTTTCCTTCTACAGGTCTGCTTCTCAGATGATGAGAAGAAGGTCGTTAAATCTTCGTATTGGTTTTTTGACAGTGCATATCCACTCTCCGACATAGGCTCCACCTTTTACACCCACCTCTTGTGTGCCCAAGCATTTGTTGATCCCAGCACCTTCCAACTCAACATATCTAACTCAAAAACAGCCCAGTTCTCAGTTTTCACACAAACCTTGCAGCAAAAAAACCCTTCACTTAAGACCCTCCTATGACCTATCCGTAGCTGGAGGAATCGCTGATGATTCAGCCTTGTCTTCAATGGCTAGCAATGCCAGTACCCGAAAAACATTCATTGATTCTTCAATAACAATAGGCAGGTCTTAATTATAACTTCCATGGCCTTGACTTAGACTGGGAATTCCCATCCACAACCACAGACATGACCAACCTTGGTTTACTCTTCAAGGAGTGGCGAGAAGCCGTGGAAAAAGAGTCCAAGAACTCTAACAAGCCACAGTTGCTTCTAACTGCGGCGGTTTATTACTCATCGGTGTTTTGTTCATTGAGTTATCCGGCTGAGGCTACGGAAAACAACTTGGATTGGATCAATGTAATGGCTTTTGACTTCGGTGCACCAACTTGGATACCAAATCTGACTGAAGCTCCAGCTGCATTATACAATCCATTCAGTGAGGTTAGCGGTGATTCTGGGATTAGTTCTTGGATTCGGGCTGGTTTTCTGGCCAGAAAAATTGTATTTGGTTTGCCATACTATGGCTATGCATGGAAGCTTAAAGATGCTAATAACCATGGATTTTTAGCACCAGCCAATGGTCCTGATATAACGGTAGATGGAGCATTAGGTTATACGCATATCAGCAATAGGATCATAGGTCAAGGCGGTGCCATAACAGCGTTCAACTACACGTTTGCCTCAGATTATTGCTACAATGGGACAACTTGGGTTGGTTACGACCATGTTAAAAGTATTCTAGCTAGAAGAAAAAAATAATGCAATAAAGCAACAAAAAAGGAAGGAGGAGATGAGATAGGTAATTTCCCATCAAACCCTTGAGCCCCACAAAAATCATTCCCCTCCACCAATTAAACACACAAATCCCTCCTATTTTCTCCTCCCCACAAATCACCCCAACCAATCACTATCTTTAGGTTAAAGACATTTTGCATATTTTTAATTGAACTAACTTATAGTTTTATATTTTGGTAAAAATCTAAAACTGACCCTCTAACTTTCAGTTTTTTTTTTCATTTCAGTCTTCTAACTTTCGATCTTATCATTTCAATCCTCTAACTTTCAATTTTTGTCAATACAGAATTCCGTTAAACTCCAGTTATGTTCTGCCGTTAATTGAGCCAAAACGAGGTCGTTTTGGCTTTTTTTTATTATAATTGATAGGATACCGAGAAATTTGTTCCGTCTCCAATTCGTCCATAGGGATCGTCCATGACCAAGATAGCGGACAATGTCAGGAATCATTATTAAAGAGACTAGCAAAGTTTCCTTAGACAAGAATATGGTATACAATTGACGAGGTCCTCCTTGGATGATAATAAGGTCATCCGTGGAAGTTGTCTATAGACTACAGTGAAGTCGTCCATGGACGTTGTCTATGGACGATGACGAGAAATGGACGATTCAATCGTCCATACAATGGACGGACGAACATGCAACACTTGGGAAAATCCGACATGTTGGAGCGGTTGATAAATCCATAACTATCGCCCTAAATTCTTCGAGCAGTTGATCTCCATTAGCAGTTTCTAGCCGTTGAGGAAGTTATCTCCGAACTCATTGGCTTCCGTGAACCTTGGGGAAGTTATTGAAGAAATAACTGCCCCAATGTCCCTATATAAAGGACCGGTCTGAACAAAACGATGGTAAGAAATCTCTTGAACACTGAACTCCAAAAACAAGTTAGAATTTCATCCTTGTGAGACTAACTCAACCATCGGAGGGTGTTTGGTCGGTTCATTCCGGCCCTCTTTCTGATTTGGTATTCATTTTGTAGGCCTTCCGCCACCACTTGTAGTCCACCGAAGCCGGAGCATTCAACCTACTGATCCTGTGCAGCATCAGTTGGCGCCGTCTGTGGGAAGAACATATTACACTTGTGATTTGTCTTTCCTAGACAAAGGGTTGAATGGTTCGAACTAGGTCAAGGGCTACCAGCCTAGGCCATCAAGAGAGTAGGGATGCTTCAAGCCATCCCCAACGCGACCGTCAGTTAGCCCCAGTGATGCCACAATCCTCGGTTCAACACATGCATTCTATGGCAGCCGCTATGGCGGAGTTAACACGACGGAATCAAGAATTGACCAGGGAGATTAATTCCAAGAAGCAACACCATGAAGGGTATGCTGAAGGTCAGGCCCAAAGTCAGGAAGATAGGGGAGACGCTGAACCAGAAAGCCAATCAAGGGGTACCACATCTAGAAGGGTGCCACAACTGGAAAAAGAGATGGATCAAATGAGAAAGGTTATGACTGAGATGAGGGAAAATATGAAAAGGACGAACCTAGTAGAAGAGCTAGTCCACCGAACGGATTCTCCTTTCACGGCTTCCGTCAACGGACACCCTTTGCCCCCAAAGTTCAAAATGCCTTCACTGGATTCATACGATGGAGCACGCGATCCCTTTGATCATATTGAAACATTCAAGACTACCATGCACCTTCAGGGAGTCCTGGACGAGATTATGTGTAGGGCCTTCCCTACCACTCTCAAAGGGCCAGCGCGGGTGTGGTTCAGCAAAATACCCCCTAATACAGTAAGTTCTTTTGAAGAGTTGAGTAAGTTATTTGTCCACAATTTTATCGGAGGGCAGAGGCACAAACGTTCCTCGTCCAGCCTGTTAACAATAGAGCAAGGAGAAAATGAAAGCCTGCGCTCTTTCATTACTCGGTTTAATAGGGAAGCCTTGACTGTGGACGAGGTTGATGACAAGTTACTCTTAGCGGCCTTCCACAACGGGGTTAATTCTGATTTATTCATCCACAAGCTATATGAGAAGGAGCCTCAATCCATGGCCGAACTTGTCCATTTGGCCCAAAACTTCATGAATGCAGAAGACGCAATTATAGCCAAAAAGAGGAAGGAGCTGAGAGGATGGAAACCAATCCTGCACGTCACTCCGAACAAGGTCCTCGTCCAAAGAAGGGATGAACGGAAGATAAGAAAGACAGGGATAGTAGGAAGACAGGCCCCCTAACAAGGAATCAGAATTATACGCCCTTAAATGCCCCACTCGATCAGGTGCTTATGCAGATCAAGGAAGATCCTTCCTTGAAATGGCCAGAGAAGATGAAAGGAGACCCTAATAAGCGTAATAAAAATAAATATTGTCGCTTCCATAGGGACCATGGGCATGACACGGACGAATGTTTTGACTTGAAACAGCAGATTGAGAATCTTATCAGGCAAGGAAAATTGAGACATTTTGTTGGAAGGGGCCACAAAGATGAGAAGTTGAAGGCAAAGATGGAAGAGCCGTCACGGCCCCCATTAGGAGAGATAAGGGTCATCATCGGAGGAACCTCAGCCGGAAAAACTTCCAAATCAAAGAAGACGTATCTTAAAGTGGTACAGAATGTTTAACTCTCTGGATGATCCCCAAAGACGAGAGGAATTGACGAGCCAACTATTTGCTTTACCGATGAGGAAGCTGAGAGAATCCACCATCCACATGACGATGCAATCGTCATTACCTTACTTATTGCAGATTACACAACTAGAAGGGTGTTGGTGGATAATGGGAGCTCAGCGGATATATTGTACTATCCGGCCTTCCAGCAGATGAGACTTGGACGGGACCTACTTCGTCCAACATGCTCGCCGTTGATAGGATTTGGAGGAATGAAGGTGCAGCCTATAGGCACCGTTACGCTGCCTATAGTGGTGGGGTCATACCCACAGCAAATAACCAAGTTAGTCAATTTCCTTGTGGTGGATTGTTCGTCCTCGTACAATGCCATTATTGGAAGACCAACTCTAAACAGTTGGAAGGCAGTAACATCTACCTACCATCTATCAGTCAAATTCCTTACTGAGCATGGGATAGGACAAGCACAAGGAGATCAGTTGGCAGCAAGAGAATGTTACTTAGCCATGATGGCTTTAGACGAGCAGGTGCAGATGATGAGCATAGAAGAAAGAAGATTTGTGGCTAAACCCACTGAGATACTGGAAGATGTTCCTTTGGAAGAGGGTAATCCCGAGAAGTTTACCAGAATTGGAACCAGTATGGAAGAGAAGACAAAGCAAGATCTCGTCCAGTTCTTAAGAGAGAACATTGATGTCTTCGCATGGAGTCATGAAGACATGCCGGGTATCGATCCAGGTGTTATCACTCACCGTTTAAATGTGTACCCATTTTCCAAGCCAGTTCGTCAAAAGAAGAGAGTCTTTGCTCCTGAGAGAGACAATGCTATCAAGGAAGAGGTCCAGAAGTTAACCACAGTGCAATTTATTCGGGAAGTCTATTATCCAGATTGGTTAGCCAATGTAGTGATGGTTAAGAAGGCAAATGGCAAGTGGAGAATGTGTGTAGACTTCACTGATTTAAACAAAGCTTGCTCCAAGGATAGTTATCCTTTGCCACGCATTGACCAACTGGTAGACTCCACAGCAGGTCATTAGTTGCTTAGCTTCATGGACGCCTTCTCAAGGTATAATCAGATAAAGATGGACGAGGCAGATCAAGAGAAAACGTCCTTCATCACCATTCAAGGGTTATTTTGCTACAAGGTGATGCCCTTCGGATTAAAGAATGTAGGGGCAACTTATCAGAGGTTGATTAATCACATGTTCCGTCCACAGATAGGACGGAATGTGGAGGTGTATGTTGATGACATGCTGGTCAAGAGTTTGGACGAAGATAAGCACCTGGACGACCTAAAAGAAACCTTTGATACGCTTAGACGACATCAGATGAAGCTGAATCCAAGCAAATGTGCATTCGGAGTCTCCTCAGGGAAATTTCTCGGATTCATGGTTTCACAAAGGGGAATTGAAGCAAATCCGGATAAAATCCAAGCAATATTGGACATGGAGCCTCCAAAGAACATCAAGGAAGTCCAGTCTTTAACAGGACGAGTTGCAGCACTGAACAGGTTTGTCTCTAAAGCTACAGATAAATGCTTACCCTTCTTTAAAATTCTCAAGAAGGCGTTTGATTGGACGGACCAGTGCCAAAAGGCCTTCTAGGAACTTAAGGTCTACCTTACCACAGCTCCGCTGCTAAGTCCATCTATACTAGGTGAGGAGTTATACTTATACTTAGCAGTATCCCCGCATGCGGTAAGTTCAGCATTAATCAGAGAAGAAGGGAAGGCGCAGAAGCCTGTATATTATACCAGCCGAGCACTGAGAGGAGCAGAAGGACGATATTCGTTGATGGAGAAATTAGCATTTGCATTAATAACAGCATCCAAGAAGCTAAGACATTATTTTTAAGCACATGTGATTGTTGTTATGACGGATCATCCACTAAAGAAGTCGATGAACAAGTTGGAAGCCGCAGGACGATTGGTCCAATGGGCTATTGAGCTTAGTGAGTTCGATGTCAAGTACAAACCGAGGAATGCAATAAAAGCTCAAGCCCTAGCAGATTTTATTGCAGAATTCACTCCAGGCCATGGAGACTTAGACCACAGGGAAGATGATAGAACATGGGTCGTCCATGTGGATGGATCGTCTACACTACACGCAGGAGGAATTGGGGTTGTTCTGAAATCCCCTGAAGCGGATACGCTGAAGCAGAAGGTGCGTCTGCACTATCCAATAACCAACAATGAAGCGGAGTATGAAGCTCTCCTCAAAGGCCTGGAGTTGGCAAAGTCACTGGGGGCAGAGTCAGTACTCGTCCAAGGAGATTCACAGTTGGTTATAGGTCAAGTGAATGAAATGTATGAAGCTAAAGAGGAACAAATGAAGAAATATCTCAATAAGGTGAGACGCCTTATCAAGAAGTTCAGTGAAGCTCATTTCGTCCAAATTCCAAGGGAAGAAAATATGGAAGTAGACACTTTGGCAAAAGAAGCATCAGTGAGCGAAATGACGGACGGGTTCAATGAAATCCAATACATGCCTAGTATAGATCTTCCAGAAGTGCAGCAAATAGGGGGTGACGAAAATTGGATGACTCCAATAGTTGGTTACCTAAGAGAAGGGAAGCCTCCACAAGGAAAAGATGAAGCCCGTAAATTAAGGATCAAATCAGCCAAGTATGTCCTGATGGACGAAGTGTTATACAAGAGGGGTTTTTCCCAGCCCTACTTGAGATGTTTAGCCCCGGATGAGGCAAACTATGTGTTAAAAGAAGTTCATGAAGGAGCATGTGGAAACCATTCCGGAGCGAGATCACTCGTCCATAAGGTCGTCCGTGCAGGATATTACTGGCCGACCATTCAAGTTGATGCCAAAGCATATGTCAAGGTCTGTGATCAATGTCAGCGGTTTAGTAACATCCCTAGACAGCCATCGGAATACCTTACCCCAATGATGGCCCCATGGCCTTTTGCACAATGGGGGTTGGATATTTTGGGTCCCTTCCCAACTGGGACCAGACAAATGAAATTTTTGGTGGTGGGAATTGATTACTTCACCAAGTGGGTGGAAGCTGAACCCTTGACGAAAATTACACAGCAAAATGTTAAGAACTTCGTCTGGAAGAGTATTGTGTGCAGATTTGGAGTACCGAGGGTGCTTGTGTTTGACAATGGACGGCAGTTTGATAACATACCTTTCAGAGAATTTTGTGAACAGCTTGGAATCAACAATCATTACTCCTCACCCTCCCACCCACAGGCCAATGGACAGACAAAAGTAACAAACCGATCCTTGCTAAAGATCATCAAGACTTGGCTTGAGGGGGCAAAAGGGATATGGCCAGACGAGCTACCCGGTGTTCTATGGGCTTATAGGACAACTGTGAGGACCCCTACAGGGGAGACCCCCTTCAAACTAGCATACGGAAGTGAAGCAGTCATACCAGCAGAAGTGCACATGGCTAGTCATAGGGTGAAGGGATATGAAGTTGAAGAAAACGAGGTACAGCTTCGTCTTAACCTTGACCTTATAGACGAGGTTAGGACGGACGCAGAACAGAGAACAATAAGGTACAAGAATCTAATGGCCAGACAGTATGACGCCATGGTGAAGCCTAGGCGCTTCAATATTGGGGACCTCGTCCTGAAGAAGGTCACCTTGGCAACAAGAAACCCAGCCTATGGGAAACTGGGGCCAAATTGGGAAGGACCCTACAGGGTTATCAACTGCAAGAGGCAAGGATCCTATTATTTGGAAGCTCTGGATGGACGGAGGCTTGAACACCCTTGGAATGTTGAGCATCTAAGGAGATACTATCAGTAAATGATGGCTCCGTACTCTGGACAAAAGTGGCCATAGACGAGATTCCTGGACGAGTTTGTGTGTTTAATGCTTTAAGTGTTTTAATAATCCCCTAGGAAGTATATTAGTGTTTCACTTGTGTGCTATTCTTGGATGAGTTTGTGTGTTTTTATTCCCTAAGGCACTAGCTCTTGAGCATGTGCCATACCTATGGACGAGTATTTGCATAAGTTTGGATTTGTTTGGATTTTCGGATATATATATGATGTATTTTCAAGTATGTACATAGTTGTATGAGAATCCTTCACTCTTTTATGCATTTATCCAAAATGATCCACGAGGGGCAAACAAGCATGGACGTATAAATTCCTTGGACGCAAGGATGTATCGTCCATGAGTTTGACTCGAAAAGGAGAAATAAACTCCAAGGTACACACGTCTAAAGCTTAAAGACAGGATGTGCTCCGAAGAACATTCGTCTAAGCCATGGACGAATTAATGTTGTGCCAATCACAAACTCTTCATCCAATACATGGACGAATAGAGAGTAATCACAAGCCTATCGTCCAAACCTCGGACGAAAAAAGGTTGTATAAGGCAAACCCTTAAATAAATCTAACCATCACAACGATTCTGTGTATGGACGAAAGTTTAATGGGGGTGATTCTACTGACGTTGTTTATAGACGAGCTCCACTTAGCGAGCACAAAAGATTCATTTTACTCTGTTTCGGTGATGTAAAAAGAAATTCACCTATATACTTAAGATGGGGTAAGATGATTTCCTTAGTGGACGAACCACATGTCCACATAAGATACATGGACGTTATAAACAAGTTCATATATAAAGATTGACATATTCAAACACTGATGTAAATGAGAAATATTCATTCATTCATAAGATTTGAAAAAGGGTGGACGACCAACGTACCAAAAACCCTTACGAGTTAAAAAAAAAATATCAATCAAAAGATGATTGTATGAATGACTCGTCCATAAACTTGGACGAGATAATTGTACTTACATAAATTTGAATATAAAAGCAGAAATAAAGCCCAAAACAACGGGCACTTCCAACAAAGGTAAACTAATGTTTCAAAAGAAAATATAAATCACTTGGACGAACCATTGGGTGCGCTACCCCCAGTCTTGGGATCACCTTGGGTCACCTCATTACTGGCATCGTCCATGACATTGACATCCTCGGAACTCGTCTGCAAAACGGAGCTTTCGGTGGCAAGGGGAAGCTTGAAAGAGTCAAAGTCCAAGTCTGGGAATGTTTCCTTAGCGTCAGCACGGAAGTCCTCATAGCCAGCAGCGTAGTGACTGTCTAGACGACCTTTATACTCGTCAAACTTCTTGAAGGACGCTATGGCTTCTTCACGTGCCTTCTCCAAGGACGAAACAAACCCAGAAATCTGTCCTTCGAGATAGACGATGCAAGTGTCTTTCTCTATATTATCAGACTTGAGTTCTTCCACCTCGTTCTTCAGCCTCGTCTCACTCCCTTGCAAACGATTAAAGTCTTCTGTCAGCCTGAGGACCTCCCCCTTTTTTAACAAGACTTCATTGCTCAGTTCCTTAGCCTTCTCCTTAGCCGTCCTAGCCTCTGTAGCAAGCTCCTTAGCCTGGCATGTCGCAGTGTAAAATTTGGACATAGCCTGTGCATAGACAAAGGCAAGTTAAACATTATTTTGAAAACATATTCAAAAACACGCCAAGACGAATAAGACTTACCTTGAAAAGGTCATGGATACCAGAGCGTTCAAATTCCTTCATTGACATGTTGTAGCATTCGTTGACTTCATTGTTAGTAACAATCCCTTTGAATGTTCTCCATGCATAGCTTTCGTCCAACACCAGGTTAGAAGGACGATCAGATGGCTCTGACGAAGGAGGTTTATGAGGAGTCTTGGTTTGCGGGGTAGGTTCACTTTGACCAGGATGGATTGTTTGGACGGGCTCTACATCTACTGGAGATTCGTCCAAATTCACCGTTGGAGGTACAAATTTAGGCACCTTGGGAAGAGGAGCCTTGTCAGCCTTAGATTTTTGTTTCTTAGGACCTCGACGACTTGGAAGGTCGTCCAGATCCACAGTAAAGGATATAGGCTTGGCTTTTCTCTTCCCAGCCTGGACGGAAGTTTTCTGGACGACCGGAGTAGCTGTAGCGTCCTCGTCTCCACTTGTTATGTTTTTCTCCCTATTTTCTCTTATGGTAATTATTCCTGTAACAAGGAAAATTAAGTTAAAAAAAAAAAAAAAACAAACAAAAACAAAACAACAAAGATGAAAAAGGGAAAGATGAATTGAGGATACTCACTTCGACGGGTGGTTTCCTTATGATTAAGGTTCTCTGCAGTAGGCAATGGACCAAGCCCCCAAGCTGCTAGACGACTGAGAGTAACCAAATCGTGAAAGGTTCTCCCAGGGAAGGCACGTACTCTTTCAATACGCTCTAAATGCAACTTGTCCAAGCGTGGACGAATGACAGCTGCATCAATATAAAGAATAGTTAGACGATTGAAAGATAAAAAAAAAGAGAGAAAACAATAAAATAAATTGGGAAGAAAACATACCCTCAGGACGAAGGCGACCTATAGGATTGGTAAAAGGTGGGAAGGGGGCTCTATGCACATCTACTGGGTCCCCAGCCCAGTTTCCAGAAATAATAAAAAATTCTGTTTTCCAGAGCCTGTCAGACGAGGTACGGCCCTTAATTAAACTATAATGAGAGCCTCTGGACGAGAACTGATAAAAACCAGCAGATCTCTTTATCTCAGAAGGCTTATAACAGAAAAGGAACTTGTCCATGGTAATAGGACAGTTCCCTTCCAATGCTTCACGCCACAATACTTGCATGGCAACTACCGTCCTCCATCCATCGGAGTTAAGTTGGTTAGGTCCAATACCTAACCTATGGAGGAGACCTTTACAAAAGGAATTCAAAGGAAACCTAAGACCAGCTAGAAGATAAGAGCTATACACTCCCAACCCAGAAGAAGGAGAACAACACCATTCACCTTCTTTGGGTAGACGAGGATTAAATTCTTTAGGGATTTGGTATCTATCTATAAGGGTTTTTAACTTAACGTCATCTAGAATGGATGCTACTTCAGGGGCACAACTATATATAATTTCCTCTTCTTCCTCCTCGTCTTGAGGGCTAGGTGGTTGTTTAGACGAACTAGCCCCAGACGCAGAGGCCTTCCTACGCTGTAATTCTTGGAATTCCTCTAAAGGAATGCCAGGTACCCCAGACGAGTAATGCTCGTCTGAGGACTCACTACTAGCTGTACTACTATCACTACTCTCATAGCTACCCTCACTCTTAGAAGACACGTCCTGATACTCGTCTATCTCCCTCTCTAAGCTACTATTAGACGAAGACATAACTAATGAAGAAAGTATAAAAGGAGAACCTAAGAAGGAAGAAGAAATACTTGGAAACTAAGAAGGAAGCTAGACGAGGATCTTGGACGAGTTGGCAGGAAGGGAATTGTTTAAGATGTGAGGGGCAAGAGAGAGAATACACCTGTATATATAGGGCCCAGAAGTAGGGACAACGAAGCGACGTCACCCATTCAGCGCATGACACGTGGTGAAGTGGGACAACGAAACGACGTCGTCCATCCAGCGAATGACACGTGGTGAAGCTGTTGGAAAAAGCAATCGACGCAACAGTGTTTGCGAAGCGACGCGCGCCAATCAGAAGTCGACGCGTGGCATTTCTTTGGAAGACGAAATGAACCCAGTAGGTCAACCAATGATTTTACGACATGTAGCTCGCAAAGACCCTTGTGAATGAGCTGTAAATTACGTCTTTATCCTGGACGACCCTTTGAACAAAGGGGCAACTGATAGGATACTGAGAAATTTGTTTCGTCTCCAATTCGTCCATAGGGATCGTCCATGACCAAGATAGCGAACAATGTCAGGAATCATTACTAAAGAGACTAACAAAGTTTCCTTAGACAAGAATATGGTATACAATTGACGAGGTCCTCCTTGGACGATAATAAGGTCGTTCGTGGAAGTTGTCTATAGACTACAGTGAAGTCATCCATGGACGTTGTCCATGGACAATGACGAGAAATGGACGATTCAATCGTCCATACAATGGACGGACGAACATGCAACACTTGGGAAAATCCGACATGTTGGAGCGGTTGATAAATCCATAACTATCGCCCTAAATTCTTTGAGCAGTTGATCTCCATTAGCAGTTTCTAGCCGTTGAGGAAGTTATCTCCGAACTCATTGGCTTCCGTGAACCTTGGGGAAGTTATTGAAGAAATAACCGCCCCAATGTCCCTATATAAAGGACCGGTCTGAACAAAACAATGGTAAGAAATCTCTTGGACACTGAACTCCAAAAACAAGTTAGAATTTTTCCCTGTGAGACTAACTCAACCATCGGAGGGTGTTTGGTCGGTTCACTCCGGCCCTCTTTCTGATTTGGTATTCATTTTGTAGGCCTTTTGCCACCACTTGTAGTCCACCGAAGCCGGAGCATTCAACCTACTGATCCTGTGTAGCATCAATAATAATTTCGAAATTAAAAGAAAATTAAAAAAAATTGATATTAAAAAAAAAACATATAATCCACAATTCCATCAACGGTTAAGATTCACGACACGTCATCATCTCCATCTACCCACTTCGCTTGCCCTTCCTTCTTCAAAGACCTACCTGACCTCTGATTAGTTGGTTCAGTTTGCCTTTGCCTCATGCTCTCAATATGATCCATCCTAACCATTGTAGGTAGCAAATTTGTCCAACAACTTTACCTATAATCAATCTGATCTTAATGGCATTGCTACCAAAGAAAAAATAAATAAAAGACCTTAGAGGAGGAAATGCCCATGATACAGTATGTTTAAATATGATGGGTTTTGGCTTGGACGGAACAAATGTCTTCCATGACTGAGCCGCCATCTTAGTTAACCCCTCCTCACCCACGCCCCTGCACACCACACCCACCCCCCCCCCCCCCCCCCCCCGCCGCGCGCCAAAAAAAAGACGATTTGTTAGTGAAAAGATAGATGGAGTTAATGTTCATTCCACCGACATTTATATAAACTTTCTAGAGTATGATTTTGAACTCTACTCCTCGTTGTCTAAGCAGAGGTCAGGTAGGTCTTTGAAGGAAGAGCAAGTGAAGTGGGTGGATGGAGATGATGACGTGTCGTGAATCTTAACCGTTGATGGAATTGTGGATAAATGTTTTTTTTTTAAAATTTATTTTAATTCCAAAATTTATTAAAAAAAAAAAAAGAGCCAAAACGAAGTCTTCGTTTTGGCTCAATTAACAGCAGGACATAATTAGGGTTTAATAGAATCTTGCATTTTCAAAAATTGAAAGTTAGAGGATTAAAATAAAAATAAAAAAAAATCCTGAAAATTAGAAGGTCAGTTTTGGATTTTTACCTTATTTTTTTATTACCTTAATTATGGTACACACACACATATATATATATATATATATATATACACACACATAATAGTACTTCCATCCAATACTATGTACACTAATAAAGACCCGTGTCAGTTTTAAGGTTTCCTTTTAGTTTAAAAAATGGCAATATATTTTCTTATGTCTTTGTAATGAACAATTTACATTAAAGGAAACATCTTTTTCTTTTCCTTTTTTCCTATCAAAATGTGTCTAAACATACATGTTAATAATCTTAACACTCAAATAACAAGCAACATGACATACAATTTGAAGGACCATTACTTGTGGCGTGTAATCTTTTTATTATTTATTTAAATATATTAAGGTAATCATTGTACATAAAATTTGTTGGTAAAAATCCAAAATTGACCCTTTAAGTTTTAACTTTTGTCATTTTAGTTCTTTAAATTTCAGTTTTGTCATTTTAGTCTTCTAAGTTTTAAATTTTGTCAATTTAGTTCTCTATTATCCTTCCATTAGTTGTTACCATTTACCAACCAAAACGTCTTCGTTTTTGGCTCTTTTTTTATTTTTATTTTTTATTTTATTTTAATTTCGTAAGTAAAAGAAAATGTAAAACTGTTATTAAAAAAAAAAAAAAAGCAAAAAAGAAATAAGAAATAAGTAGAACGTCAACGTCGTTCCCTGCTGAAAAAAAAAAAAAAAAAAAAAAAACCCCACTGATACCCTAACTCACCAATTTCTAAGAAAACGCAATTAAAGGGTTGAGGGAGAAAGAAAGAGAGGGAAAGTGAAAGAGTGAGAGATCGAGAGGGGGAAAGGGTTATTCTTTTCTGTTAGATAACTATTGTAGTTTAGTATTCAGTTTAAAAGCCTTTTGACAAGTAGTAAATTCCTGTGCTCAAGTATAGAAGGTGCCAGATTTATGTGATATTTCACATGCGTCATACTTCTAATTGTCAAACTCTAGATTATAACTTTAGGATATGCTAAGCAGATAACGATGAAGGTAACTACTTGTTTATGAAGTTATAGAACTCACCAAGCAATCCTTGTTCAAAGAAGTCTTGTTAGATGAGAAGTCCAAGAATCATTCACTGTGAATTTAAGCTATCTTTGAAATTGAGGAGTACTCTAATGGTCCGTTTGGATTGAAGGAGAGGGAGGGGGAGTAGAGTAGAGTAGAGTAGATTTAGCACAAAATTAACTTATTTTTAGCCTACTCTACTCTACTCCCCTCCACTCCCCCTCCTTCCCCCCTCCTTCCAAACAAGCCATAAGTTGTAACACCAAGCTATGGTCTTTCATTCAAGAGAATCAATCAGACCTAAGCTATGATACCTTGCCTCGCCATCTCCCTCTCCCTTTCTACCTCTTTCTTTCTCCCTCAATCCTTTAATTGTTTTCTCAGAAGTCAGGAAGGAAGGGTATCGGTGGGGTGGGGTCAGGTTTTGTGTTTTGTTTTTAGCGAGGAACAATGTTGTTTCCTCTTTTTTTTTTTTTTTTGGTAATAACAGTTTTACATTTACTTTTAGTTACGAAATAAAAAAATTGCCCAAAATGACGTTGTTTTGGTTAGTAAACGGCAACAACCAACGAAAGGGTAATAGATGACTTAATTGCAAAATTTTGAAACTTAGAGAACCAAAATGACAAAACTGAAACTTAAAGACTGAAATGACAAAAGTTGAAACTTAGAGGGTTAGATTTGAATTTTTGTCAAATTTGTTTGTTATTGGAGGGCATTAAGGTCATTAACGAGAGTTTAGACACATTTTCAAAAATTCGTTTATTTATGTTAATTTAACAAAAATAATAATTGCAAGGATAAAGTACTTATTACAAAAAGTTAATTGAGGAATTAGTAAATTTTAAATTAAATGGAGACATTACATTTTCCATGTACTTATAGTTTAGGAGGAACCGTACAATTTATTTGTATATTAATAACTTTTTAATTAAGAAATAAAAACTTAGCAGAATGTTCCATTGTTGACCATGACATTTTTACACATGTAATTCTTTTCAAATCCGGTAATATTAAGAAATAAATAAAATAAAAATTAAGTAATAATAATAATTATTTTTTTTGTTTTGAAAAATGAGTCATTATTTGGAATTATTAGTAATATTTATAAACCTTAATAACCTAGTAACCCTTATCACCATATAATTTCTACATGAAAAGCATACTTATGATAGAATCATGGGATAATTACAGATAACCCTCCTGTGGTTTGAGCGAAAATCACTTTGCCTACCCGTGGTTTGAAAAGTGTCACTTAACCCACCTGAGGTATGTTTCCGTCACCCTCCGTAACCCACCTCGGTCTCTGCCGTTACAAAAACACCTTTTAACCCCAAAACAGAACATAACGCGAATCAAAACACCCAAAACTCAAACACTTTTCGAGAGAGAGACCCGAGGTGCGATCAGACTGTTCATCGTGGTTTGGAGCGTTTGGAGGGAGAGAAAGCACTTGTTTTGCATCATCGAAGCTAGGCAAGGTATGTGTGATTGTTGCATTTGTGTTCTTGATGTCAATTTTTTATCGCGACCCACCCACATTGTTAGGTTTTGCTGTTCATCTGCATGTTTATTTTTATTTTTTGTAGGTTAAATGTGCATTTTGCTATTTATATGTAGAATCGCTTAGGATGTAGCTAATGTACTGCTATGGTTGTTCATATTTTTATTATATATTATGAATATTTCTATTAGAAGATGTTATATATTATATTTGAAACATGCGTGCTTCACTTCAGTGAGCTTGACTCTTTAACCAACATTGGGAGTGTGTTTGTCTGAGAAAGGAACAGCTATCATTTTAATTGTTCTAAAATTAAATGATTATGATCACAATTTGCCTTTTGTATGGTTGCCACTAACAAACCAAAAAAAGACACCCTCCACTGCCTTCTAGAAAAAAAGGAAAAAATTGGTTTTGAAATTTCCAGAAATTGAATTATCTTACACTGCATCTATTTCAACCCAGAAAATGAAAACAAAAAACACCCTGAAAGATTGCATATACCTGAAAGAATCAAGTTTATTTGTCAATGATTACACTTGTTGTATCTTTTGGCTTCTTGTCATTTTTTGCATGTCAGTGTGTAAACAAACTACTTTCTTTAATTGCAGATGATTGACTTCACTTTTGACATTGAAATTCATGTTGGGGGATGTTTTGTGGAGGAGCCAACCATTGAATATGTGGGTGGGTCTGTACATTTACTGACAGATATTGACCCTGACAAGTTGAGTTTCTTTGAAATTCGGGATTTATGCCATCTAGTTGGTGCTCCTAAAGAACACAGTAGATATAAGTATTTACTTCCTGAAGGTAATCTACAAGTTGATTTAAGAGACATAGCAACAGATGCAGATGTCCTAAACATGACTACCCTTCATAGGGCATGGCCAGCTGAAAAAATCATAATCTATACTGACATAGATGTGGAGCCACTGGCAGTTGAGTATCCTGATGGAGGGGGAGTGACACATGGTGGTGATGGAGGGGGAGTGCTAGCTGGTGTAGATGGTGATGGTGGTGTAGGTGGTGATGGAGGAGGAGTGGCAGCTGGTGTAGGTGGTGATGGTGGTGTAGGTGGTGATGGAGGGGGAGCGGCAGCTGGTGTAGGTGGTGATAGAGGGGGAGTGGCAGCTAGTGCAGGTGTTGATGTAGGTGGTTTAGGTGGTGATGCATTAAGGGATGAAATAGATTTGGATAATGATTATGATGAGGATGATGATGAGAATGATGATGAAGAAGATGTTGAGGATGTTGAAGATGAAGATGATGATGATTGGCTAAATGAAGGCCTAGAGGGGGCTGACTTTGGTGATGATGTATTTGCTGCTCAAAACTCAGTACCACAAGGTTCTACTCCCAATACAGCCCCAGAATCAAGCAATGCACCCCACACAGCCCCAGAATCAAGTAATGCACCCCACACAGCCCCAGAATCAAGCAATGCAGTCCATGCAGACCCTGAGTGGGTTGAGCCAGCCCTTGAGGATGACCTGGTAAGCATGGATGGGTCTGATGATGAGCAGCTACCTGAGCAGGTAGAGTTTAATGCCAAGAGTGACATGAGAAATGTTGTACTGAAGAAGGAGATGAAGTTTCCCAATGCAAAGGTGTTCAGAGCTGTTTTGAGGGAGTATGCAATCAAAAAACCTGTTGACATCAAATTCAAACTTAATGAGAGGACCAAGATATCAGTTCACTGCAAGAATGGGTGTGGGTGGAGATGTTATGCATCTCAAATAAGTGGAGAGCTAACATTTCAAATTAAGACCTTGACTGATGACTGTACTTACCCCAAGTCTTTTAAAAACAGTCAAGCAACATCAGCTTATGTTGCTAAGAGGTTCATTGAGAATTTTAGCAAAAATCCAAATTGGGAGTTGAGTGGTGTACACAACCATGTGATGCAAAATTTATCTGTTGGCCTAAGTGTAAACCAAGTGTATAGGTCAAAGAGAAAGGCAAAGGATTTCATCAATGGGGATGAGCAACTGCAGTATGGTGTCCTTAGGGACTATGCACACATGATACACACTGTAGACAAGGGGAGCAGGGTTATACTGCAAACCGAAATGGCTGATGAGACTTCTCAGCCAAAATTTAAGAGGATGTATGTTAGGTTCAATGCTCAAAAGGTATGATTTTTAGGTGGATGCAGGCCATTTATAGGTTTAGATGGTTGTCACATAAAGCACAGATTTGGTGGGCAAATCTTATCTGCCACTGCCAAGGATGCATATGACAACATTTTTCTAGTAGCAATGGCTGTTGTGGAACAAGAAACCAGGGAGTCTTGGATATGGTTTTTAGAAATTTTTGCTGAGGATATAGGAAGGCCAGAGGAGTTGAAGTTGGTCTTTATTTCTGATAGGTAAAAGGTATGCAAGTTTTTGTTTTGTTCAGTTACACTTGACCAATACTTTGTTTGCTGAACTAACTTGTTTGTTTGTTTGCTTATTTGCAGGGGCTTATACCTGCAATAGAGACACTATTCCCTACTGTGGAGCATAGATACTGTGTGAAACACATCTACAACAATTTCAAAGTTGATCACAAGGGATTGGAGCTAAAGGATGCACTGTGGAGGTGTGCTGCTGCCACAACAGTAAGGGAGTTTGAGAGATGCATGCAGTACATAAGGGATTTGGATGAAAAGTCATATGAATATCTTGCAAAGATTGCACCTGCACAATGGACAAGGTCACACTTCACTCCTAGGGCCTTAACAGATTGTTTGGTAAATAATTTGAGTGGGTCTTTTAATGCAATGATATTGAAGTCTAGGGACAAGCCAATCTTGGCAATGTTGGAGTGGATTAGGGTTAGACTTATGACTAGGCTTTATACAAAAAAGGAAGGAATACATAAGTATGTTGGAAAGTTGTGTCCAAGCATACAAGATAGGTTGGAAAAATTAAAGGTTGAAAGTAAGCCATTTAGTGCTACCCCAGCTGGCAGTTTCCTTTATGAGGTAGGCAGTCAGTATGAGAGGCATGTAGTTGATTTGGTCAAGAAGACATGTAGCTGTAGGTCTTGGGATTTAAATGGCATTCCTTGCAAACATGCCATAACAACCATTTATACAAACATTGAGACACCAGAAGACTATACCCACCCTTGCTACTTCAAAGAAACTTATATGGAGATATACAAGGAGGTACTTCCTCCCATGCCTGGCCAGTCAGAATGGGCTAAGACTGGATAACCTGCTCCCCTAGCACCTAACATATACAAACCACCAGGCAGACCACCCAAGCAAAGAAAGAGGGCTTCTGATGAGCCTAGAAACCCTTACAAAGCAAGTAGGCTGAACAAACCTGTAAGATATGGGAAATGCAAAAAGGAAGGGCATAACTCAAGAGGGTGCAAGGCTGGCATCACTGGGGAGACACCATGGCAGAGGAGACAGAGACTTGAAAGAGAAAAAACTGTAAGTAATTAGGATTTAAATGGTAAAAAAAAAAAACTTGTTTTTAAACTCACAATAAACACTGTCTTGAAACTGGGTTTTGTTGCAGGCAAGGGGAGGGGTGCTTGCACCTAGATCTGCACCTCAGCCTGCACCCCAGCCACCATCCCAGCAGCCTACCCAGACCTACAACATGATGTCTGCCACTCAGCCTTCATCCTCACAGCAAGGAAATCAACCTAGGTCATCTCACAGGAGAGCAGGATGGTTCTCTTCCTCACAGCCAAAGTTTCACACACCTAGGGAGACTTGGGATACCTTACCAAGTTCTTCATAGGTAACTTAGTTCAGTAACCTCTTTCCTGGATGGTTGTGTAGAGACTGAGATACTTTTTAACAAGTGGATCTATTTTTTATTTTGTAGCCTTCACATACAAATAAGAGCACTGGTGGTGTGAGGACTAGAGGACAGCTTGCTGCACAAAGGCCACCAAAAATGAATTCAGTGGGAGGAAAGAGAAAAGAGGAAAGAGGAAAGAAGAAAGATTAAAGGCAAGAAATGAATGAAGCTAGTGGGTGCGCATGCCAGCTTGGGAGTAAAGCTTGTGGGAGTAAAGCTAGTGGGAACATGTGGGCCTTTTTGTTTTTTTGTGAAGGCCACTGTTGGCTTTTTGTAATTATCAATTAGTGTAAAAAACAATCACCTTATTTTGAGCAATTATATGTATGTGTATATGTGTATATATATATATATGTAGCTAGCCTTGGAATGTGCTTTTTTGTAATTAAGGTACAATACACTCTAGTTGTTATATGGAAGTTGTGGTATTACAGTTTGTATACAAACAATATTTGTCCAAATTAGATTATATGAAAGTTTATTTATTGCTTCTACAAATTGTGTCCAAGTAGATTTGTCCAATATAGACTGTATGGAAGTTGTTATTGTGGAATGGTTTTTATAGTATGCACAGGTAACTGTATGGAACATTATTTGTCTAAATCAAATTAGTGTATTTTTCCAAGTATATTATGTGTCTAAACCAAATTATGTGTCCAAGTATATTTTTCCAATATAGTGTATGGAAGTTTTTATTGTGGAATGGTTGGTATGGTATGGCCAATATTTGGTATGCACAAAATACTTAATAATTGAATTGAATGGTTGGTATGCACAAAATACTTAATAATTGAATGGTTGGTATGCATAAAATACTTCTTCCATTGAATGGTTGTTATGGTATGCACAAAATTCTTCATTCATTGACACATCAAAACATTACATCAGTAGATGAAGTTTCCTATTACAATGCAAATCCATTAACACCATTGCCATAACTATCTTACTAACCTTCATAAAAAAAAAAAAAAAAAAAACTATCTTACTAACCAATTAACTACTTCAGGGCAACAATCTAGGTCTATTCACTCCAGAGAACTCAATTGAGCCAAAACACAACAACATAACGATAACAAAAAAGATCCATGACAAAATGCATGCGGACTTCCACATTCTCTGCTTCTCTTCAGCAAACATGGCTTTTTCCTTAGCTTTTGCACAGACAGCTCGAGCCTTTCTCTCATTCTCCTTCGCTTTGGCTTCCTCTTTAAGAGCCTTTTCTGCCATTTGCCTAGCCTCTTCTGCCATTTCCAGAGCTGTCCTTTCCCTTTCATTGGCAAGTTGGAGAGCGCTCTGAAGCCTAGACATCTTCTCTATAGCCAAAGGTGCAGTTTCATTCCCACGAGGACAGGTTGGGTTATCAACCCAAACAAAGAAAGGACACTTAGGACCAACCTTATAACGGCTACAACCCAAGAACCTCCTCCCAAAATTGTACAAACTCAAACTTGTTCTCAAAACACAAGTCTGCTCATTGCACATGTGTCCACATGAACCCGAGAAATTACCACTTGATGAAGACATATCAACATAACACAATTCCTGGGAAGTACAAATTTTGACTTTCACACAGTAAGTTTGCATTTGAACAAACTCTGAAAACCTAAATCAAGAACAAACACAAATACGTGGGTGGGAACCCAAATGCAGCAGTCACACATACCTTGCCTAGCTTCGATGATGCAAAACAAGTGCTTTCTCTCCCTCCAAACGCTCCAAACCACGACGAATAATCTGATCGCACCTCGGGTCTCTCTCTCGAAAAGTGTTTGAGTTTTGGGTGTTTTGATTCGCGTTATGTTCTGTTTTGGGGTTAAAAGGTGTTTTTGTAACGGCAGAGACCGATGTGGGTTACGGAGGGTGACGGAAACATACCTCAGGTGGGTTAAGTGACACTTTTCAAATCACGGGTAGGCAAAATGATTTTCGCTCAAACCACAGGAGGGTTATCTGTAATTATCCCTAGAATCATTGATGCTATAAAATTTTAGCTATATGTAGGGAGGACCCATTGATTTTGGCTGACTATTATTTAATAGACTTGGAAAGTACATTTGACTTACAAAGCACTATTACTAGTATTTAGTATTTTTGTTTTTTTAAGTAAAGGGTTAAGGGTCTATCAACTTGTTGTGGACATGAGATGTATATTATCCAACCAAAAGGGTCTTGCACTGTTTTGATTTCATATATAGACCAGAGAAAGAAAGACAGAGAGAGAGTTTACCTAAAAAGAAACACTGAAAAAGGGTTTGAGAGAGAGAGAGAGAGAGAGAGAGAGAGGTGTATTATAATAATAATACCCATCCATCAATCAAAATACTTTAGAAAATAAAAGGCTTTTCTATTCTGTTGGGAAGAAAAAAAGCTAAAGACAAAATAGACAGTAGAGAGAGAACAATTCAATAGAGAAGAGAGAGAGAGAGAGAGAGAGAGTCTTTCACTAAAATACTAAATAAAAAGATTTCTGTTTTGTTGGGTTGAATCCCTTCAGTCTGTTCTGACCATCACATCATTGTTCATTTTGTACTGTCTTTAGAGCAACTACATTAGTTGGAAAATTTTACAAAATAGAAAAAATTACACTTTTACGTGTTATTGTCAAAAAAAAATACTCACATTATTGAATATAAAATTATGTATTTATACACAATTGCTATAATAATCATGCATATATGTACCTAGCATTTGTATAAATATTTTAGTCATTTTTTTACTCTCATGTCTTTGGTTGCCAACCATTTTTCTCTCTCTTGTCTCTGCTTCTTTTTCCTTCTCTCTTCTCTAACTCAAGCTTCAGGCCAGAGGCGTCGATTAGTGCTCAATGCTTAGGCTGGTGTTGCTGATCTTGTTGCTCAGGCCGTCGCTCGTTGTTGCTTAGGTCATCGCCGTCCCACACTCTCTTTGACCTTTTCGCCGTCTCTCACTCTTTCTGATAAATGGGTTTTTGGATTTGGGTAGGGTGATGATGGTGGCTAGGTTGAATGGGATGGTGGTTGGGTTGTTGTGTGGCTTGATGATGGTGGCTGTGTGGATTGTCTTGGGTCTGTGAGAGAGATGAGAGGGTTAAAGAAATGAATATTTTATTTGAATAAATGTGTATAATAGATAAACTGACATGAATGTTTTAGATGTGCAAAATGGAAAATTTTTTGCACATTCTGATAGGGATGCTCTTACTTAGTTTGCGTTTGGTTACTAATTAAAAAGTCAGTTTATTTTATTATTCAGTTTATTTTTACTACTATTTATAGGTCCTACTGCACTTTTTTAGTATTATTCATGGGTTCATTGTACTATTTCAACTAATTTTTACCTTTATCTACAGTATTTTCAGTAAAAAATTTTCAGTTTCAACAAAATAAACAAATCCCAAACAAATCTTGTCTCCACATTCTAATTCTCTCTCTCTCTCTCTCTCTCTCTAGCCACTTTCTCAGTGCCTTCTTTTGATCTCTCTCTCTCTTTTTCTCAAAGTCTTCAGCTTATGTATTTTGTGAACTGGGTTGGGTGAAAAGGACTTGGAAAACCGAGTCTCAAGGGGTGTTTGGTTTGTGTTTTCAAACAACTATTTTCAGTTTTTAAATAACATTTTACGTATTTCAACATATTTTTTCACCCACATATATTTTCAAAAATGTTTTTAAACAACAATTTTCAGTTTTTAAACACACATACGGGCCTCAACATTCAAAATTAATACTTTGTTATGTGATCTCTGTTTCTCATCTGGGTCTTTTCGTTGAGTTTTTGGTTCACAATGACTGTGGAGGACCAAAGGGTAAAGATGTGAGTCATTAGTATTTGGATGCAGGTACAATTACACTACTACACCTCCCTCATTAATTTGTACCACTTTCATTTTTCAACTTAAACTTTTTAACTTTTTAATTTTTATTTTTTCAACATCAACAGTGCATTGCTATTGCATGAGGTGAATCGGAGTCATTATGACAAGTTTCCAGTAGAGAGAGAACAATTCAACAGATAAGAGAGAGAGAGAGAGTCTTTCACCAAAATACTAAAAAGATTTCTGTTTTCTTGGCTTGAGTTTATACACTCTGTTCTGGCCATCCCATCATTGCCCATTTTGTACGGCCTTACTTACTTCCCAACGTTTTTTTTTTTTTTTTGAGAAACTCTACGTTCTATTTACACGTACAATAATGTTTTATTCTAAATTTATTAATATTAATATTATTATTTTAAATAAAAATAATTTTTATATAATTTTTTTAGAAATATTAATCATATAAATTTCTTTAATATAAATATTCATGTATAACTATATATAATTAATATATTTACTCCCTTGGCTAATTTAACAAATTAATATTTTACTTTGATATAAATGTAAATTTTGTTGGAATATAGGCATAAATAAAAAGAATCTTTAAGGAGTAAAGTATATGGCAAAATCTTATACTCTTTCAGTTTTTATTTTTATATATAAATATATAATTTATGAGTCTGAATTTAATAAGGATGAGGGGTAAAATTAATGTTTTATACCATCCAATAAGAGATTGTGACATCATTATTTTATTTAATATTCAAAATATCCTACCACACATAATAATATTTAAATAAACTTCCAATTTGGTTAGATTTATATATAAGTGTTAGAATTGATTGAGTATGGTTGTATTTATTTTTAAATATATGATAAGATGATGTAGAATGTTGGAATTAGAGAGGTAAAATATGAGTTTTATATGCATCGTTATAGAATTTAATCTCATAAGATATACTAGCCTCTGAGCGCGCATACTCATAGACTCTTCTATTTTTTGGGTAAAGATTACTTTATATCGTGATGAAGTAAAAAAAAAAAAAAAAAGAATATGTGGGGTGAGTTTTGTAGATTGGAGGAGTTTTAAAACTAACAAAAGAGTGATCCTATTTTATAGAGAGTTAGCGAGCAGAAGTAGGAATTTAAATCAACGTAAAAGTAGGAGTTTATTAGGAGTAGGAAAGCATTTCAACGTAGAAGTAGGAATTTATTATTTTGTCAATTTACTATTTTAACCCTATTTTTAAGTTTTAGATATGGGTATTTTTAACAGTAAAAAAAAAAAAAAAACTTTGTTGGATGGAAAAAGTATTTCTAGTGTAGTAGTATGGTGTCTTAGAAATAGTCAGGCAAATCTTAAGTCTCTGTTTTGTTTCCCCATTTGAATATCTCCTCCAGTTCATAATGCAAGCATTATTTTTATGAGTATCTAAAAATTTATGTGCAATCTCAGTCTGGAAAATAAGACCCAGAAAGTGGACTCAGTTTTGGCTTCAACGGAAACTTTGCTTTCTGAATATTATTATTGAATCTTTAAGGAGTTTTCTCATATATGTGAAATGGATATGCTACTGAACTTGATGTATTGATATTTTTACTTCTTGTTTTCTCTTGTTTAGAGAAACAAATGCATTGTGGTTTCTATTCCAGACCCTTCATTTGGGTCTGCTTAGTTGGGTCTGCTTCACCAGCCCTCTTTCTGGAGCTGGAATTACACCCATATCTGCATAATTATATGCATGTCATTTATGCTTTCATTAGCTTTGTGAAATTTTATTAAGATTTTAAGAGTTATCCTTTGTCCTTATTTTGCTTTCCTTATTGCCTGATTTGTTAAAGTCCTTGCAGGTTACCAAATTGAGTTGCAAAAATGGCAGATGGGCCACAACTTCCATCTGTAATCCAGAAGATAAGAGTGCAACCTTACCTCTCCATCACGCACTTTCCTAACCATCAAGCTTGGACTTCAAGCTTGCAAAACATTCCCAGTGCTGGTGGATATGCAATCGACAGATTGCACAAAACATTGCTCCCAGCTAATGCTGGCTCTGCCTCCTATCTTGCTTCACCTCTGCTTCCAGTATTTGTAAGAGCTCCACTGGAAAAGCGTAAGTCTGCCTCTCGAACTAGGTTAATTTATGGATCATTCATTGTTCTTTTTGGGGTGCTAACTGCTCCAATTGGGAGAGTGAAACTCCCGATCCAGTGCCAAGATGAGATGATCAAGTCAGGTAGACTACCTAAGCCTTATAAAGGAATTGTGAACAATCAGTAATGAAGGCTTCATATCCCTTTGGAGAGGCTACATCCCTGGTGTCATCAGCGACGTTTCCTTTAGAGTAAATTTTCAGCAATTTTTTCTTTGTAACTTATTGTCCATTAACTGGGCTTCTTAAACTTGATTTTGACCATTAGAAATTTGTAGATGTTTTTGCTGTTTATTTCTTCTTTGTCTCATCTAATCTTGTTTATTAAATCCACAGTATTTATATGTACAACAGGTAATAAGCTTTGGCGTTAACAACTATTGTCTGACTTAAACCAATTTCAAGAAAGAAGATGGCTACTGGAAATGGTTACTCGGAGGCTTGGCAGGAGGAGCTTTTGCTAATTTAGCAACTCATTTTGTTGTTTATCCCCTGGATTATGCCCAGACTCGCCTAGCCAATGATATCAAGACAAACAATAAGATTGAAGAAAGGCAATTCAAAGGTTTGATTGATGTCTACAAAAAAACTATAAGATCAGATGGCATTTCTGGACTGTACCGTGGATTTGCTATCTCATGTTGTAGAAACTTATTAAGTACTGGGGTCTACTTTGGCATACATGTTATCTTCTGGCCGCTTATGTTACTCAGGGTCCGGTCACAGGTCAGTGCAAACATGAGAATTTAGTGTCATTGGGGCAATTTCCTTGATGACATTCATAACCCCTATACCCAGCATGCATTGCTTTTTTACAAACAAGGTCACCCTTGATTTATTTTTTCCAAGTGTTTCTAGACAAATTCCTTTCGCTCTCTCTTTTGTTTTTGGTTACATTGGGCTTTCCCAATATTTTTAATTTTAATTCTCTAAGTGGCATCTTCATTTCATGTAATTCAGAGATTTTTTTTAAGGTTTTGCTATTGCTGATAAGTGTGAAATAGCAATCCATTCATGATACAGAATTATGTTGAATTACACTAGCTGTTTTTGCAGGATGACTTCTTGGCTGCATCAGTAATCGCAGTGGGAGTTGCAGTTTGTCAAAAGATGGCAACTTACCCATTGGACACTGTAAATAGGAGGATGATGATGACCTCTGGAGAAGTTGTTAAGTATCGGAGTTCAATGCATGCATTTGCAGAGATTATCAGGAATGAAGGTGTTAAGTCCCTTTATAAGGGTGGAGGTGCATGCATCCTTGAAACATTAACTTTAGCTGCTATTTTTACTGTTTTTGTCACAAGATTGCCCGATTATTTGTCCATAAAGAAGTCTAATTCTGCTGCTGATGGTGTGTCTGCAAAGAGGAATGGATCAGCTGGTGGTGGTCAATCTGCATCAACTCACCATTAAATGGACATATGGTAAGAAGGACTAGGGGCAACGGTGGTGGAGGCCCACGCAGAAATTTCTCTTCTGAGGGGAACAATGATTTAGATTTTCTTTACAATTAGAGTTCAGCTGACAGTCTGAGAAAGGTCTTCTGTAATATAATATTATAGGAAGTAAAACAATAGTTCCTAGGTTTATGAGTCTGGGCTTAACCTCTTCCCCGTAGTAAACAAATGAGTTTGTATTGTGCTGACTTCTAAAAATTGGATACTCAAATTACCACCACTTGAAATCAATACATCTACTGGAAGCTTAATAGCATTAGATTGTCTAATACATTGTCTTTCATATCGAAATATTTTTCTTAGTCAATGATCTGTTACATCTTTTGAGTACTTGCATCTGACTGTGTGAATGAGAATTGATGCTCACCTGAGAAACTTTTAGCATGTGCATTCCCTCTATAGCAATATTATTTGTTATTAACTAAATGTGTGGGATTTTTTTTTTTTTTTGGATGAGTGCTCTTTCACTGATTTACACATTTAAACTCGGTGCAGAATTGAGTCTTGAAAGAAGTATATTGAACTTTAAGACTAGTTTACTAGTTTTAAACTTCATTTGGGTCACTGGGTGCAGGATTTCATTACATCTGGCAACTTGAAGTGATTCACAACCTCTGTGAGGAATTATTTTGGCCTGCAAGTGTTCTAGCACTACCTAAATTTATCAATTTTGAAAGTTTCTTCTTGATTGGTGTTGACAGAAATGTGATATTGAAAATTGCAATGATTTCTTATTGGCGTGAGAATCTGCCATTGCATTTGGCTCTGCTTAGGAGAGTTAGGACTAGTTCCACACTTCGACGATTAATTAATACACAGATCATTTGAGAACTTTTATTGCTATAAAGCTTCTTTGGATCAAGCTGAATGTATTGTGCTTTGGGTCAAAAGAAGCAAAAGAAGACAGAAAGCCTATCAATTCAAGCATTAGATATTGAGCTTTGGATTAAGCTGAATGGTTAACGTACAATTGAACTCACGTAACCAAGCCTGAATAGACAGGAGAAGGATTCAGTCATTTTGTTACACCCAATTTGGGATACGAAGAAAAAATCGAAATAATTGAAAAAATCTAATTACACAGCCACATTCCGACCCGCACAGCCATATTCCAGCCCACAAAGCCAACATCAAACTCACACAATTACATTCCGACCCACACAACGACCAACATCACAGCCAAGACCCACACATCCACCACCACCAAACCACAACAACCCACGAACAAAATTCTGAATCACGCCAAACCCACACATCCCACAACCCATGCACATCAAACCCACGCCGCCACGACCAAGCCACCACCCCATGGGCCATGACTCATCGGCAGTGGCGGCTCCAGGGATTTTTTTGAAAGTGATTATTAAGAAACTTAAATTATACAAAATCTAATAAAAAGAGAATTTTATACATTGACAAAACACACACACACAAAATCTTACAATTTTCTTCTACAATTTTTTATTTATTTTGAAATTGTTACATGATAATCTCATTATCAATGTTGCAAGCTACATCTCTTCAAAAGTTTAGTTAAATAAAATTTTTCTTGGACTTTTTTCTTTTTATTTGTAAAGACCTAATATATTGTTAAGAGGACCAAAGTTTAAGAACAAAATTTGGCTACAAATTTAGTTGTAGTCACTCTCACTAAATGAATTAACATTGTTACATATTTTGAAAATCTAATTGATGAATTGCATGTTCTTTATGTTCTTAAAACACTTTAAAATTTCATGCCAATTGGATGTTATATACAATTCGATCCATAAAATTATTTTTTATATATAGTTTTAGACTACAAAAACTCGAAATTTAAATATTTGATTGACGACATAGCTATTAATCTTTTATCTTCTTGAAATTTTGCAAGTATGGAGGATTTAAGAAGAAAATGAAATTAAATGGTGGATTTGTTAAAATTCACATTCAATAAAAAAATATTGAATAGAGTTGTAGCCTTAGTCTAAAACCATATTTGTTCCCAAATTTTGTCCAAAATTTAATTATGTTGGACTTAAAAAGAATTTAGGGTGGTCACAAAGAAATTGGTTCAATTCATAGCGCAAAACATTACCATAACAGCGTTTAATTCCATGCTTGTATCAGATTATTGCTTCAATGGGACAACTTGGATTGGTTATGATGATGTCCAAAGTATTTATACAAAGGTCACATATGCTAAGGGAAAGGGGTTGCTTGGTTACTTTTCGTGGCAGATTGGCCTTGATTACAATTGGACTCTCTCCAAATTAAACAGGTTAAAACTTATGAATTTATCATTTTCTAATATTTTTGTGTTAGTTTCTAGATTCTTAAATAGTTTGCTATAATGATAATTTTCAATTTGAAGCAAAAAAGAAATTACGATAAAAGAAAAAAAAGTTAGGGTTTCAACCAATGTTTTTGTGGCGGGCCAAAATTGGATAAGTAAGATTTCAACCTCATACAATTAATTTATAGAGATGTGATGCCAATCAACCTTATTTACCCTTTTTTAACAACTCTGTGAAGTGATTTTGGAATGTATGTTTGATATATATAAGCCCGGCAAAATAAAACAACTTATTTCTAGGATTAATACAACAATGCTTCTCGGTTTTAGGCTGAGGTGTAGGTTAATACTTGTTCTTGAGCTACAATGCTCTCACTCTCTCTCTCGCTCTCTCTTTTTTGCTTTTTTTTCTTGATCCCCTTTCTTTTAGGGACCCCTTTCCTTTATATAATCATTCAAATTGCATCCTGGCCTTCCACTTGGGTGGCCTAGGGTTTTTATTTTTTATTTAATTTTTTTTCTAGATACTTGTCCCATCAGGGCCTTACTAGAAGATTTTTCTTTTAGATTGTGAGCTATGATGACACCATTCAGGGGTCATTCCACCATTAATGCAATTAGCTAAGTGGGTGCAGAGTATTGAATGTAGAGGTGATGGATGCCTTATCTGTATCTTTCCTTCATCCACTCAATAACAAACATTCATTCCTTTCCTCGGACATGTGTCTGGTGGTCTTCATGGCCAAACCTTGGCCCTTCTAGGAATGTACCCGTATCCTCGAGTTCCTCGGCCACACTGATCTTCTCCGGTTTTGCGATTGTGTTATCATGTTTGCTCCGAGACTTCCGTAACAAAACCTTCCATGGTGTGCCCCTTTTGTCTTGACCTCTTCTCGTTTGTTCTTGTCCTCAGTTTGCATGTTCTTGTTCTCGGTTTCCTGTCCTCCCACAATTTCTTAAGCTTTGTATTTGAATTTATTGATCTTGTGGATTTAATTGGTGATTAATTATGAGACCCAGAACAAGAGTATAGCTTAATAATATGTTCGATAGAATTGGTTGAACTTGTTTCTTTTTTTGTTTTTACTTTTATTTTAGCAAAAATATGTAAGAAATATATCTTCTTACATTTGTTTAACTTCACAATTTTACATCAATGTTCATTATTGATATGAGAATGTCTACATTTTAAGACATACAATTGACATTAAAAAAAAAAAGTATTAGAGATAATAAAAGCCCAAATATATAACATGTTTTGAAAAATAATTTACTATAAAAAAAGGATTACATAGCGTTAAATGAATCTGATCTAAAAATTATCTATATAACTACATATAAGTGTATCACAATGATAGGCCGACATATTCATTATTCTTTTCAAAAATATATTTTTTATTTATTTAAAAAAAAATAGTTGTCTTGTTGATTGCTTGTGGTTGTACTTTTCGGGTTTTCCAAGGATTTTACCAAAAGATTATTCGTTTCTCAACAACCTCAAAATTGAAAGAGAAACCATGCTATTTGCCAATATATATCTGCTCCATTAACATAATCATAGAAAGGAAAACAACTCCCAAATTCCCTTAATGACTTTGAAAAGACTTGCTTTATTCTCTTCCACCCTCCTGTTCCTTCTCCAACTTCGCTTCTCAGCTGGGAATAAGAATGTCGTCAAAGCTTCCTACTGGTTATCTGGCAGTGGATACCCATTGTCCAACATAGATTCAACCATTTTCACACACCTCTTTTGCGCCTTTGCTTATCTTTGACCCCAACTCCTACCAAGTTAACATTTCCTCCTCAGACATAATCCAATTCTCAGCCTTCACCAAAACTGTGCAGCAAAAAATCCCATCTGTTAAAACCCTCTTATCCATCGGTGGAGGAGACTCAAATCCTTCAACTTTTTCTTCCATGGCTAGCCAAGCCAGTACCCAAAAAACATTCATTCATTCATTCCTCAATAACAATAGCCAGGTCTTATAACTTCTATGGCCTTGACTTAGACTGGGAATTCCCATCAACAGCCACAGACAACATGGATCGGTTTTGGGAGGACCAGTATCTTTAGCAAAACTCTAATGTGAGTTATTGCGTCTACCTATTCCATCTTTTCATACACTATTTTTTATCAAAAAAACTTTTCATACACCATTTACCGTCCATTGTCATGGTCGTAACAAAAATTGTGGCTCAAATACAGACTCTCTTCTGACCAGCTAGCCCGACCACTCAATGACATGTGCAATAAAGGACACGTGAGGAAGACAGCATCAATTTTTTCTGAGCCCTATTCTACTTTTCTACGATAATTGGAACATCTATTTCACCTACTTTCCACCAACTTGGAGGACAGAGCACCAGTCGACAAAACTCATTCAAATCTCACAAAATGCACATCCGTATCATTTGAGTGAAAAATTACAGGAAAAGTTTAAAAGGTTGTGTTAGGTTCTAAATGTTAAGAACAATTGGCAAATCGTGAATACAAACTTGCCTAAATATAGATCTTAGAGTCTATAGGTTTTATTAGACAATGTTCAAGGTGATTCAAGTCAAGATTCAAGAACATACAAGCTGCAGGAAGAAGATTTCATATTCTGCCTGGTTCGATCGATCGAAGAATAGGCTCGATCAATCGAAAATCGTACCTACAGAATTTTAAGTCGGCCCAAACAGCAGCTTAAGCCCATTAAGGATTAGAGTTTCAGATCTACTTCTCCCACTATATAAAGGAAACCCTAAGCCACGTTTTTGAGACTGAAGAGAGAGAGAGATTAGAGTGCCTCTTGTGCCTCCTTTTGTATTTAGGGTTTTGTACCCAAAGGCTCTCTAAAGTCTTTGTTGCTCATATTGCGGTTTGTGTGAATCTCTTGTGAGAGCTTTGAGGAGCTTTCCTTCACATAAACTTAGGGTTTTCAAGGAGAAGAAGTTTTTTTACACCTTGATGATCAATCCAGTTGCTGCCATTGAAGCTTAAAGAAACACAAGCGGTGTGCTTGTATTTGGTGGAGAATCCAAGAAAGAAGGAGTCCGTGGATTCGAAGTTTGCACGTGGTCGTGTCAGTAAGTTCTACTGGTGGGTAGCAATAAGAAGTCAAGCGTGGGGGCTTATAAATCTTATTGTATGAACTTCGATTCTTTTAAGATAGTAGATTCAAGTTTACCTTGAGGATAGTTAGGTTAAATCCTCCCCAGGTTTTTACCGGATTGGTTTTCTGGGTGATCATATCTTTGTGTTATTTATCTTTCCGCTGCTTTACTTGATATGATTATTTGATTGTGTTAATCTAGATTTAATTAATTTGACTAAGTAACAACTTGGCTAAATTCCTAGGTTAATCCAATTGTATTTTAAGGGGTCTAAAAACTAACAAGTTGTACTTTCAATTTTATTTTAAAAATTTTACAAATTGATTTATCAGCTACGGATCACATTGATAATAGAATAAATAATTTTTTTAACTTTCTGTTTTACTTGATTGATGTTATAGTTATTAAAAAATTTATTTTTATATGAGATTTATAAATTGTTGTAACAATTTTTAAGCGTAAAACAAAAAATGATTAAGAAATTTATTTATTCCCCTAAAAAAAAGAAATTTATTTATTATGTTGTTGATGTTAAACCAATCGTATTTATTAATAGTTAGTTTATGAGTTTTCTGTAATTTTGAGTTGTCTCCCCTCTTCTTTCAATTGACACACTCAATAGTCAACACATAGGCTCTGTGGCCTTAGCTTCTGCTTCTCTCAAGCAGCGACAACCCCCCTCTACAGCCACAACATGGAAGAGCAGCTTCCTTAATCCGCAGTACTTGTAACAATTCTGCCTTGTTTAATGTTTAAATGTTAACACAGACATTTTTAAAAGCTTATATAATAAATTTTTTAGATCTAGCATCATTCCAAATTAAATTATTGGAAAAAAGAAGAAGAAGTGATGTTAGGGATATTATAAATACTTTCATGACTTTACAAACTAATGTATCAATTTTTAAACAAAACATAAAAAGTATTCACAAAATTTATTTATGAATACGACAACCATTACATTTATTGTCACATCAATTTATAAGTATCTTGTATTAAAATTAGTAGTAAATTTAGTATTTTGCTACCTAGAAGTATAGGCCTTATAAGAGAGTTGTTATTAAAGAATTGTAAATATTTTATTACATTAGTGTTACAAATTTCAAGTGTCAAATTTTAATTAGAAGACAAAATTAGATAAAAAAAAATTATTTCTTATACTGTTGATATGCCATCACTAATAATCAATGTCGGATAAGTTCATAGGTATTTTTTAGCCTTAACATTTTCTCTATCAAAACTCTTTTTTTTTTTTTTTTGATAATTCCATAATTACAAGAAGGCATTAGGAAAAAAATGTCATATTCCAAAATACAACTTTTAATGTTTAGCATATGTAGCCAAAGCATAGGATGCTACGCACCATTCTTCAAGGGCACTCATTACTTTATAATCGTTAGTGTAAATCGTTTGAATGCATCATCTATTATACATACTAGTTGCTAACCCGTGCGATGCACAGAAAAACTATTTTGGCATGGCTAGAATTTTACTAGATGAAGAGATGAAGCCAAGACTTAAAATAATGCATCATCTACAAGAATACTCAAGAATGACAATAATTCACCAAGACTTAAAATCTAGTAACATTTTACTAGATGAAGAGATGAAGCTGAAGATATCAGACTTTGGCATGGCTAGAATTTTCAAGAAAGATGAACATGAAGCAAACACAAAACGGATTGTTGGAACATAGTAAGTACCTCTACTTGATAAAACTGTTGGTGTAATCACAATAATAATGGAAATAACACAACGAGAAACTGAATAATACTTCTGAATATTATTAGTATAAAGAAAGGAATTACACAACATAATTTGGACTGAGGCGCGACACTCGCTCTCTTTAAGGAGATTTAAGCCCTTAGTTGGCAAAAATTCGTAATCGGTGTAGACCTTCTCTGACTTGTCTCCCCCAGGATACAACAGCCCAACAAGTGTTGTATGGCTAGAACAACCTCTGCACAAAGTGTTCAAGCCCAAATCTTCACCAGAAAGAACACCCTTTCTTGCCAAGAATCTCTCTATTTTTTTCTTTGTGTGTATTGTGTATTGCAGTAACTTGGATTGGGTCTGAATGAGTCTATTTATAGGCTCAATGGGCCTCACGAAATTACTATCCAATTTATTTTGATTTAATTAGGTCAATTATTCTGATGTAGTGGGTGTTACAAGATTAATTGTTGGATATTAATCTGATGGGCTAGAGTTACATAATTAATGGTGAGATAAGGAATTTCTGAAGAATGAATAGGCCCAAACGGAAAGTCCATTAAGTGGGTTAATGGCTCTTTATTGTCTATAATAAAAATGGAGTATTAATTCGGGCCATTTACTTACCAACGGATATGGTAATTTCTCTGAATGAGCTGTCAAGTAGGAGGATCCAAGAGGCTGATTCATTTTCAATTTTGACACCTCCACTCTTCACCTCCCCCTTGCGCATGTATCTAGCCCAATATCTGAGACAATACATTTTAGCCCATTAATCACCACAATTAAAAAGAATAAAATAGCCTCTCTCCTTTTTAATGTGGGATTAAACATTTTCACTAACTCCTCATCTTCCATATTCACTTAGTAAAACAGCGATCTCAACTCCAGAGTCGTAGTGGTCTCCGATTTGAACTAAGACTGCTTTAGGGAAATTAAGTGTCACTGCTTACACATAATAACCCAGGTGTTGACATGAGCTTTTATAGCTAGCACTTTACGGCTGTGTGCTAATTCCGGTTTCCTGAGTGTATTTGAGACTAAGTCCAAATCTCATAGGGAGCGGCCCCACCCTCACACTCATATAGGTGAAATTTTGTCAAGGGTGCTCCTGTAATTCTGACACCCCACTCATACGAGCTACAAATTTCATTAAGAGTTTTTTAACTCATCCTCTCCACATTACAGGATAAATGCACTTACATCATAGGGATGAACAATTAAAAAATTATTTACAAAATAAATAATAAATAAATTGTGCATTTCTTACGACCATCGTATGATTCGTTTTTCCCATTGAACCCAATTCTTAGGATCTCTGGTCCTTAGGTTGGGTATCCTCATGCATGGCTCATGATTCTATGAACTTTAGTCCCATCCCCCTCGATGTATTCCAGACTCTATCTTTTGCCAAGGCCTTGGTAAATGGATCTGCAAGATTATCATTAGATTTAATATAATCCACAGTTATGATGCCACCACTCAAATAAGATCACACGACACTGTGCTTTCTTCTTATAGGTTTGGATTTACCGTTGTAGTAACGGTTTTTAACTCTACCAATTGTGGTAGTGCTATCATAATGAATTAATATAGGTGGAATTGGCTTTTCCCAAAGTGGAATTTCATATAACAAATCTCTAAGCCAATTTGCCTCTTCACTAGTTGAAGCTAATGCTATTAATTCAGCTTCCATTGTTAAATTAGCAATTATTGTTTGCTTTTTAGATTTTCAACAAATAGCACCACTACCTAAGGTAAAAATATAATCAGTGGTAGAGAGAGAATCACCTGATAAAGTATTCCAATCAGCATCACTAAAACCTTCAATCACAGCAGGGTACTTTTTATAAAATAAGCCATAGTTTTTGGTACCAATTAAATATCTCATGACTCGCTCAAATAGCTAGCCAATGATCTTTACTAGGCTTGCTAGTAAATCTGCTAAGCACTCCTACTGCATATGCAATGTCAGGCCTAGTACAATCAGTAGCATAACACAAACTACCAATGATACTAGCATAATCCTTTTGATTAAAAATCTCATCATCATTATTCATAGGAAATAAATGAACACTAGAATCAAAAGGAGTAGTTACACTTTTGTGATCATGAAAATTATATTTTCTCAATATTTTTTCAACATAATGTGATTGATCAAGATATATTCCATCACATGCTTTTGTAATTTTCATGCCCAAAATAAAATTAGCCTCACCAAAATCTTTCATATCAAAATGGCTTTTAAGCATATTTTTTTTCTCATTTATAACATGCATATTTGAGCCAAAAATCAACATATCATCCACATAGAGGCTAATAATAACATGTAAATTATTCCATGATTTAGAATAAATACATTTATCACATTCATTTGATTTATAACAATTCTCAATCATGCAGGAATCAAACTTTTCATGCCACTGCTTAGGTGCTTGTTTTAAGCCATATAGGGATTTAGTTAGCTTACATACCTTACTTTCTTGTCCATGCTCTACAAAGCCTTCGGGTTGGTCCATATAAATCTCTTCCTCTAGGTCCCCATTTAGAAAAGCAGTTTTTACATCCATTTGATGAATTTTTAAATAAAAAATTGCAGCAATAGCAATTAACAATCTAATAGATGTAATTCTTGTTACCGGAGAAAATGTATCAAAGAAATCAAGATCAGCTTTTTGTTTAAAGCCTTTTGCAACAAGTCTAGCTTTAAACTTATCTATTGATCCATTTGGTTTCAGCTTTTTTCTAAGGACCCATTTACAACCTATGGTCTACAACCCGGTGGAAGATCTACTAATTTCCAAGTTTTATTAGAAATTAGAGATTCCATTTCATCATTTACAGTCTCTTTTCAAAATATAGAATCAGGTGATGTTAAAGCCTCTTTTAAATTTTGGGGATTTTCCTCAATGTTAAAAACATAATAATCAGGACCAAAATCTTTTTCAACTCTAGCTCTTTTACTCATTCTAGGTTTCATTTCAAAATTTTCTTGATTTTGTAAATGTGAAGTAGAAGAACTAGGTTGTGACAAAATATTTTCTTCACCCCCACTATTTTTCAATTTAAAAGGAAATTTTTCTTCATGAAAAATTGCATCACTAGATTCAAAAATTATTTTGTTTTCAAGATCAAAAAATCTATAGGCTGCACTATTAATCACATAACCAAGAAAAGCACAGGTAGTAGCTCTTATACTTAATTTAGGCATTTTAGGGTCAGTAAGCCTTACATAAGCAAGACAACCCCATACTCTCAAATATCCCAAATTTGGCTTATGTCCTTTCCACATCTCAAAAGGTATAGTGTGTGACTTTTTATGTGGCACCCTATTCAAAACATGACATGCAATTAAAATAGCTTCACCCCAAAAATGTAAAAGTGCACCAGATTCAATTAACATGGCATTTGTTAACTCAATTAAAGTTCTATTTTTTCTTTCAGCCACACCATTAGAAGCAGGTGAATATGGTGCAGTAGTTTCATGGATAATTCCCAAAGATTGAACAAATGAGTTGAATGCACTTGATTCATACTCACGGCCTCTATCACTTCTTATTCTTTTTATTTTTCTATCGAATTGATTTTCAACTTCTTTTAAAAAATCTTGAAATTTTTCAAAAGCATCACTTTTATTTTTCAACAAATAAACAGTTGTATATTTTGAGAAATCATCAATAAAAGTGATAATATATCTATTTCCTCAACGAGTTAAAATTCCCTCAAATTCACATAAATAAGAGTGAATTAACTCAAGCAATTCGGTATTTCTTACAACACTTTTATGAGACCTTTTTGTAATCTTAGCTTGACTACAAGTTTCAAATTTTCCAAAATCTTTTGATAGTCTTGGAATTAATCCTAAACTATTCATGATTCACACATATCCACTATTTATATGACACAAATGAGCATGCCAAAAATTAATAGAAGAAAGCATATAAACTGAATTGGTAGATGCTTTATTATTCTCAACATTCAATTTAAACATTCCATCACAAGCACAACCCTTGCCCACAAATAATCCCTTTTTAGTGATTACATAATTATCAGATTTCATAGTTTGCTTGAAGCCAACCTTGTTAAGCAAAAAGCCTGACATCAAATTCTTCCTCATGGACAGAGTGTAAAGTACATCTTTCAATGTTAGCACACGTCTAGACGTGAATTTCAATTCAACCTCATCACTCCTAAGAACCTTGGTTTTGCTAGAGTCACCAAGCATAACAATTTTTTCTTCTTCAAAAGGAGTGTACAATTTGAACCAATTTTTGTCATAGCAGACATGCCTATTAGCACCAGAATCTACCCACCACCCTTCAACATATTGCGCCATATTGATGTCTGTAATCATAGCCACTAAAGGCTCTTCGGTTACGTTAGCCTGTGGGATAGATTCACGTTTCCGAAATTTGCAAAATCGAGCAATATGCCCACTCTTGCCACAGACAAAACAGGATCTATTAAATTGATCTTATGAAGGAGGTCCTTGGTTCTTGTTGTAATTTTTATTTGGGTTTCCCCTTCCTTAAGGTCTATTATTATTTTTAAACGCTCTTTTTTTGGCTTCAAGTGAACATTTCTAGGAAAATGATTTTTGGGCATATTATTATTGGATGAAATAAGGTTTACCTTTGTGGTGGAATTACCATTGCTCTCTTGTGTCATGAGTGCATCTTGTCCTCTAGCCGCCTCCTCCACACGGATGCGTGTGATCAAAGTCTCCAAGGATGTCTCCTTTTGTTTGTGCCGCAAAGTCTTTTGGAACTCCCTCCAAGATTGTGGTAGTTTCTCAATTATGCCAGCTACCACCAAATTGTCTCCAATCTTTATGCCTTCAGATCTCAATTCTGCTACAATCATTTGGAAGTCTTGTGCTTGATCCACCACCGATTTTCCATCCACCATTTGGTAACGGAAAAATATACTAGCAGCATACTTTTTTGCACTTGCCTCCTCGGTATCATACTTGCTTTGTAAAGCTTTCCAATTTTTCTTAGTAGAATTATAAGTTGTATCATAATAATCATAGAAATGATCGGCAAGGCAATTCAAAAGATAAGAGCGACAATTATATTCATCTTTTGTATTCTTATCTATTTTTTCTTGATGGAGACTATATTCTTCCTCGCTCATCTCATCGGTAGGAACTTTTGATGGATTCTTGTCAGTAAGGATGTAGGAGACTTTGAGAAGACTCAAGTAGAAGAGAACCTTTCTTTTCCACCTCTTGAAGTGGGCTCCCTTAAAGGGGGAGGGCTTGTTGAGATCTCCAACAGGCTCATTTGGTTTCTCTTGTGTAGGCTCTATGTTTGAATCTCCTTAAAATTGTTGGTACAATCACAATAATAATGGAAATAACACAACGAGAAACTGAATAATACTTCTGAATATTATTAGTATAAAGAAAGGAATTACACAACACAATTTGGACTGAGGCGCTCTCTTTAAGGAGATTCATGCCCTAACTTGAATTGAGTCTGAATGAGTTTATTTATAGGCTCAATGGGCCTCACGAAATTACTACCCAATTTATTTTACCTCCACTCTTCACCTCCCCTTTGCGCACGTATCTAGCCCAATATCTGAGACAATACATTTTAGCCTATTAATCACCACAATTAAAAAGAATAAAATAGCCCCTCTCCTTTTCAATGTGGGATTAAACATTTTCACTAACTCCTCATCTTCCATATTCACTCCCACATCTTTATATTTATGTTATAACATTTATTCATTTTAATTATTTAATATTCAACATGTTTCTCAATTAACAACATTTGTGGCATGTGGCGAGATCTCGATCAATTGATCATGTGTTGAGGAAGTGTCAAGAATCCTAAATACGCAATTCTTCTTGAGCTGTAACAGGCACATGTTACAGCTTAAACACACTATTGACACTAACTATGATTAAATTCAAATTTGGGAGAATTATCAATAAAAGATCATCAAATTTTATCCCAATTGAACTCCAGAGATTAGGATTTTCTCAATCAAATTCAAATTTCATTCCTTTATTATTATTATTATTATTATTATTATTATTATTATTATTACTACTACAAAAATTATACTTCTTTCTCATTTAATTATTCCTTTCATTATTTACAAATATTTTTACGTATCAACATCTACCTATCATGGATTAATTAAAACCCTACATTCTACTAATGAATATGTCCACAACACATTAATATGCTCTCAATTATATTGATTAAGTCACATTCAACTTGTTTTAAGAAATCAACTCATTTCACTAGCTTGCAACGAAGATCTTATTATTGCAAAAAAATGTATCAAATTTTCAATGCTAATCTCCATGAATCGATTTCAAAGAATTAGATTGTAAAGAATCTCGTTCCAAGTATGAGGAACACCAGCAAGACACCAATGGCTGCAGTCCATTGCGGTTGGCCCACCCAGTCCATAGATGGAAGGATGTCCATCTTTACGTAGCAGAGAGAGAGTTTTTATATCAAGCAATGTGACGGGTTTTGTAATCTTGCTCAATACACTCTTGAGCACCGCAACAGCTGGTGGCAAACCTCCGGGATATGTTGAGCCAAACACTGGTTGCTTTTGCCCGACACAGCTCTTTGCACATGGTTCATTCCATTAGCTCCCACTACAGTTGAAATATGAAAATGTGGTCAGAATTCATGTTGGGGTAATTGTTAATTCACACATAGTAAACACAACTTATTTTTAAAACTAAAATCATAACTTCAAGTTATGGTTTCAGTTCAAAAACTAAAATGTATTATCGTGTATGTATAATAGCCATTGCCCTTCATGTTGACGGTCACTATTATCAGCTTTTGTCCTAATATTTAAAAATATATATTATGGAAAATTAAACTTTACTCTCTAAATTATATCCCTTTTACACCTACCTCCTAAAACATTAAGAATGTGCACACTTATCCTCTATACTATTACCCAAGTAACATTTGTTTCTCTAAACTATGAAAGGGCACATTTGCCCTCTAAACTAGTACTTATATAACACTTTGCTCCACATCATATGAGTAATAATTTAGGGAAGTAAATATGCATTCTAAAAAGTTTAGGGTGGCAAATGTAAAAGAATACCGTGTGATTTAGCATGTAAGTGTAAAAGAAAGTATAGTTTAAAGGGAAAATGTGCATTTTTCGTCAGTGGCGGTTCAAGGAATTTTGTTTAGGAGGATCATTAAAAATTTTTTAATAAAAAAAGAACTTGAATATATCTAGTTACTGACAAAAAAAAAAAAATTATACATGAAGTTTTACAATTTCCTTCTACAAGTTTTCAAATTTTGAATTGTTATATGATAGTTCATTATGATATTTATTGCCAATGTGGATAGCTATGAGCCTATGACTATTTTATTTTGTTAAGTTTATCTAACATTTTTATTTTTATGCAATTCTTATTATCTATTTGTGATAGGCCAAAAACGTATTGACCCCTTATGATTAAATTAATTGATTGAGTGGCCAAGTTTCGTAATTAATCAAATTAACATGCAAAGCGCATGGTAGCACAAACAAATCACCAATTAAACTAAGTATGCAGTGGAAAATAAATTGACATAGTAATTTGTTTACGAATGGGGAAAACTAATACGGCAAAAACCCTATCGGGTGATTTTAAGGTCACCACTCCCGAGAATCCATTATTATCACAACAAGTGGTTACAAGTAAAGGAATCCCAGTACCTTATACCAACCTACAGTTGAACCCTTACCCCAATACCTAATTGAACTTGTTCTGTAGTGAAAATTTCTCATTGTAATGCATGACTCCCAGTACGTGACTAACCAATTATGCGGATCCCAGTACGCGACTTCAATCACCAACTAGAGAAGGTTGTTGGCAGCAAAGTTCTTCAGTTCATCACATGATGAAGATTCAGAAGATGCTTGGCTACAAAATCCTACGGTGCATAAACACAGCAACTTTTTCACAAGAACGATGAATTAGAGCAAATTCTGTCTCCGGTCACAATTTGCTAGCTGTCGAGTTTTAATGAACTCGCACTTTTCAACTTGAATCTTGGACAGACTTGCATAGTTTTAACACTTGATCTTGAAACAAGATTTCTTGAAGTATTAAACATATCCTAGATTTACCCAAATACAAGTAAAGTGTGTTTTGTCAAAGGATTAGCCAATTATATAAAGTAGTGACATATGTTCATAACAAGTGAATCACATATGTCCTAACAATCTTCCCCTTTGGCAATCCGTGACAAAACCACAACAAACAAATGAGATATGAGAGAAGTCATAAATCACTCAACTCATATTCACTTGTTGAATATAATAAAATCTATCCTAACACAAATTATTGAAAAACTTTGTAAGAAGAGAGTTCATGGCAAGAAGACTTTGACAACCTGTATTTCTGAAACACTTTAAACAAAACTCATCAAGGCATCTTTGTGTGAAACAGAAATAATAGATTGCATACAAGTAATAAGAAGCATGTATTTACACAATAAAATGTATAATCCAATACCATCTTTCTCCTCTCTCTAATTTCTGTCTCTCTTCCTCCCTTTCTGTCTTAACCTCTCTTTCTCCACCGTGAACAAATCCAAAACCTAACACAACCACCATCCAAACCCAACCATCCCACCACTTGCCAATCATCAACAACACCAACAACACAACCTGCCACCACCATCATCAATAATACCAACAACACAACCTGCCACCACCATCATCAACAACACCAACAACAAAACCTCCTACCACCATCATCAACAACACAACCACCACCCTACCACTACTGCACTACCCAAATCAACCTAGAAAATCACAACAAACCTAAAACCCAAACCCCACTATAGCAACCACCACACTGTGTTGTTGCCACCCATTGACCCAAAACCCCCTCCCACACAAATCACAACCCATCAAAAACTAACATACTACGGCAAATCATAACCCATCCATACCGATCCACGGAGAGTGAGAGTCTAAGAGAGAGGGCTTGAGAGAGAAGAGAGCAACCTCCTACAGTGGCAAAACCCATGCTACCGTCGCCTTCAACTAGAGAAAGAGGATTGTAATCTCCACCACTAACACACCACAAACCCATCACGATCTCCATCGCTAACCCACTTCGAAGCCACACAATCTTCACCTACAAACACAACAAATACCCAAAATCGGCGGCACTAGTAGGGGAGTGAAGAACCATTCTAGAGTCAAGAATGAGGCAATCGTCGAGGGTGGAGCCAAAATCAGCATGCCAGTTGAGCAAAATCCCGTCCTTGATACCCGATTCTATGCTGGGAAGCTCGATTGGAAGGAAGAGGATTTTGTTGAAATTTTTGAGGACTTGGGTCAAGGAATGGTGAGTGGTTCCGACCTGGCTTGGTGATGGTGGGTTTGGCCTTGGTGGCTTTGAATAGATGAGAGAGTAGAACAAGAGAGAAAGGGAGAGAGATGGAATGAAAGAGAGAGGAGATGAGAGATTGAAGAGAGAGAGAGAAAAAAAAGATATTTAGGAATAAAATATAATTTTTTATGTTTAGAATGGTGCTATAGTACAATCATAGAGTTATGATGTTACTGTAGCATAATTGTAAATTTTTTTTAGAATTGGAAGACTGGATAATGGGTCAACATATGACATATGGAAGACCGGGTGTTAATGCTCTAAGTATTTAAAATTTGGGTTGATAGCAAAAGCTAAAAGTTTGAAACATTGAAACATAGGAGATGGTGGAGAAAAATACAATAATGGAGGCTATACTGCTTAAGGGCTTAAAGTGATTTTTTTATTTGTAAAATTTGAGTTCCTGATTTATTGTGAGAAAATAAATAACTTATATAGGATAAGTGGAAAAAAAAAGGGGAAAGTGGAGTAAATTATGGTAAAAGAGTGGCAAGTTTGGCCAAAAATAAAGGTGACATTTATTTCGGTGTAGGTTTTTTCTTTAAACTAGGAGATGTATTTTTTTTGTTTGTTTGGGATCAACTTATTTTGCTGAAATTAAAAACTTTTTGCTGAAAGTACTGTAGATAAAGGTAAAAGTTATCTGAAATAGTATAGTGAGGTCTATGAGTAGTACCAAAAAGTGCAGTGGGACTCATGAATAGTAGCAAAAATAAGCTTAATAGTAAAATAAGCCGACAAAATTAAGTCATGCCAAACACACAGTTCTTCTTCTCTTTCTCCATGTCAAGGCCTTAAGGGTTTGATTTGTTTATGGTGATAATTTGCTTATTCGGTTTTCTTTTTTTCTTACTGTCGAGAGACTTAGGACCTATAAGGGGCAAATAACATAACTACTAAAGTACCTAAAGGACTTCTAGGGGGTATCAAGGGACAAGTCCCCCCCCCTCCCCCTCCCCCTCCTCTTGAGTTTGAGACGATTGAGAGAGAAAGGAGATAAGTTTGATTTGTATCTGTTGAAATAATAGTTGAATATTTTAATAAGTTTTGTTATTTTTTTATTCTGTTTTATTCTTTTGCTAATGAATAGTAGCACTTTAGGCAAATAGAATGACTATTTATTAGCAAAAAACTTTTTGAGTTTTAGAGAGGCTATTAAAGCACTATTTTATGGTATGACTCTCTAAAATATAGAGGATTTTGTGTTTGCCGATAATGTTGGAGATACTTAAACACTGAACCAAACCTAAATTATTCATAAATAGTTCGATTCACTTACAAGTTACAACCCTAATTTGTTTGAAAATTTTTGGAAACTTATAATTTCCTATTAAAGGAGTAGTTTATTTTTCTTTTACCTTTTGTGTAAACTTGCTTGCCAATTAATAATCACACAATTTTATATTGTTTTCATTTAAAAGAAATAGACTAGGAACCTATTTTAGGGTGGGTCTAGTTCTTGTAATACGCAAGGGCCTATGAAATGCCTACCAAGGCCTTGGCCCTTCACAAACTCAACCAGAGTCAACCTCTCATTATACTATTTCAGCTAACTTTTATCTTTATTTACAGTACTTTCAGCAAAAAGTTTTCAGTTTCAGCAAAATAAGCAGATCCGTAAGGATTGTTATTTGTAGAATTTAATCTTTGTTGAGTGCAATATTTCTTCCTAAGGACTTGAGTCCACAAAGAATTTTTTTTTTCCTGTTTGAAATCTCCAATTAAGTTTTGCTAGAACAGAGAAATTTCTTCCCATAGTTGTTTGCAACCACAAACCCCTCCATTAAAAAAAAAAAAAAAAAAATTATTTCTACAATATTTTCACAACAAATCTTAAGTTACAGGTTGTTACTTGTTGTTATCGATAGAAAAAAAAAAGTAATTTTAATGGTGAGTTTAAATTAAAACTAGTAACAACTTACTACCTAAAATTTGTTGTAAAAATATTTTAAAAATATTATGGACGTTAAACCTCTCTCTATTTTCAGGTCTAATAACTTTTTTTTACCAACCCACTCAATGCATTTTCTTGGTAGATATTCCCCACAGAAAGTTAGGTTCTAGCTAATCAATATTCTCCAGCCTTTTCACATCATGTTTCTTGATTTTGGAAAGAAAATTCAAAACAAGACACCACTATGTTTCTCAAAAAAACAAGAAAAAAGATAAAGACTATCTGTGATAAAGACGAAAGTTACATGTGGTGTGGGGCAGTAGAAAAAGATTTCTTTATATCTCCACTTTAAGTAAGGCCTTCGAAAGTGATTGCAGGGTCACAGCAATAAGTATGTCTGCTTGGTGCTCTCAAACAGTGGGCAATTCTTACATGGTTCGGAGCACTGCTCCGGATTCTCATTGAGAGTAGGCATAATGTTAGATCCCACGTGTAACTATTACATTACTTTCTTTCTTATCAAAACTCAACTGATTTTCTTGACAAAAATAGCTAAATATCACTATTTTTTGAAATTATTAATATTTTTTCATTGTTTGTAAAACTCGATTTTACATAAAATTTAAGTTTACAAAAATCGAGTATCTTAAAAAAGTTCACTTAGAACTCAAGTTTATGAAACTCGACTTGCTTGTGATATAATACTTATTGCCCCTGTTTTAAACACTTACACGACCTTTTTCACGACATTTTCCATTACCTTTTCACAATTGTTGACTTATCTTCCATTCCATGTGACCCTGACAAAAGAAAGAAATAGGAGAAACCCACACTTGGAAGCCAATGAGAAAACTGGAAGAATAAGAAACAAAACAGGAAGCCAATGAGGAAAAAAAAAAAAATTAGATAGAAGTTGAAAAAATAAAAAATTAAAAGAGATAGAAAGGCGCCCTGTGAGAGTCAACAATTGTGGCTGTGTGAGTACTATTGTTGACTGTGTGAGTGCTGTGGGAGTCAACAATTGTGGCTCTGTGAGTGCTATTGTTGACTGTGTGAGTGTGGTGGGAATTGGAAAGTGTTTCTTGCATGGTACTCGATTTCAATATTTATATGGTAAATATTTCTCAAATAGTATTAAAATATTAATAATTTCAAAAAATAGTATTATTTGATTATTTTTGTCCATTTTCTTTTATTGATAATTGAATAATCACAAGAAGAAAAAAGTCATGTTCATGTTTACACCTTTGGCCTTTTGTCATATGCAGGAATCGCAGGATGCGGTCGAAGCATTAGTTGCCACGCCATTCTTCAATGGCCTACTAATTTGTCACCGTCTTCCTCCTCTGGCCTCTCCTCCTTCTCCCTCTTAAATCTCACCTGTCAAAGGTACTCGCAGTTCACAAAATCCTCTCCTTGCACAAATACTGTCAATTAATTTGGTGACTTTTCTATATGCACCTTATATTTGCTCCTGAGAATTAAGTACCCACATACATTATGTCCAAAATTGTCATTCTCCTCTTCCATATCCTTCTCTATTCAGAATTGATGCCTTCAGAGGCCCAAACTTGGATCAAATCAGGTTACTGGTACTCTCGCACCGGGTCTCCCATTTCAGACATTAACTCAGCCCTCTTTACTCACCTTATTTGCGCTTTTGCTGATGTAAACTCTTCCTCCTACGAGCTCTCTGTATCATCCAGTGACGAGCAATACTTCTTCACCTTCACAGACACTGTTAGACAAAAGAACCCATCAGTCACCACTCTTCTTTCCATTGGTGGTGCAGGGGCAAACCGCACCACCCTTTCAAATATGGTCAGCAAGGCTTCTTACAGAAAATCTTTCATAGACTCTTCAATAAAGATAGCAAGGCTTTATGGCTTTCAAGGCCTAGACTTTGGTTGGGATTCAGCGAACACTAGCTCCGACATGACCAATATGGGATTGCTATTTCAAGATTGGCGTGCGGCTGTGAATTCTGAAGCAAAGAATTCGAGCCAGAAAGACTTGATTTTGACTGCTGCCGTTCATTTCTCGCCAGATTTAAATTCAGTTTCTTTCCCTGTGGACTCAATTCGGAGTAACTTGAACTGGGTCCATGTTAATGCTTATGACTACCATGCGCCCGGAAGGTCAAACTATACCGGTGCTTCTGCAGCCTTATATGACCCATCGAGTAACGCTAACACGGATTATGGTATTGGTGCATGGATTGGTAGAGGCTTGTCTGCTAGCAAGTTGGTTTTGGGATTGCCTTTCTATGGCTATGCGTGGACGCTAAAGAACCCCAATGACAACGGAATAGGGGCTCCAGCGACAGGTCCTGCTGCCATTGCAATTAAAGGCGGTGGAGCCATCAGGTATTATCGAATCAAGAGTTATGTTCAGAGCTATGGGGCTGCCATAATGTATAATGCTACATATGTAGTAAATTACTGCACAGTCGGATCGACTTGGATTGGCTTTGATGATGTTGAGGCTGTCAGAATGAAGGTTTCTTATGCCAGAGAGAAGAAGCTACTTGGTTACGTTGCGTGGCAAATCCCATATGATGATAATTGGGCACTTTCTTTAGCAGGTACGGAAGCGATGCTGCACTCTTGGTATTCTATTTCTTTAAATTAATTTTTCTCTTGCCAGAAAGTTAATCTAATTGCCCACATTTTTGTTTCCTCAAAAAAAAAAAAAAAATTAAAAAAAAATTGCCCACATTTTTAAAGAATCAAATAGTAGACATGGCAAACGGTCAAATTGGGTTGGGTTAGTCGGATTGCAGGTCAAATGGGTCGGGTTCAAAAATGGAATGTTTTAAACGGGTTGAAAACAAGTCGGGCGAATCAGGTTGCGGGCGGGTCGGGCGTGTTTGGGCCGACCTATATTTACACATGGAAAAAGAAAAAGAAAACAAATAAATGCCAATTTTTTAGAGAGAGTGAATCAAATCAATCAAGGAAACAAATGGTACATAATACCCTTTAATTTTTTTTCGTTAACTAGGCACATACTGTTATTAGACTATTTGTGTTATTATTATACATGTGAAGGGAAAAAAAAAAAAAAAAACCAAAAAACATAAAACTTTCCATATCCTTCCAATTTTGATAGTTTTGTGCATATATGACTAAAATTCTTTACACTCATAATAACAAAATCTTCCATATTAATAACTCACGGGCATAAGCTTATAATTACAAATTTACAACTTGAGAGAGAGATAGATTTTAAGGAGCACAAAAGTATATATTTTAAGTTTACACACTTCAGATTCAAAATTCAATAATGATATAGGCTTTTAGACTTTTTCTTTTACTTTAGTTTTGTTTTGTGCTATTTAGCTTAGTGTTAGTAACTTAGTCTTAGTATTTAACACTACTATTTAGTATTTAACTTAGTGTTACACGTTTAGTAGTGTAGACATGTAGTTGTAAATGATTTTTCCTTTTGTATATTTTTTTCTCTACTCTTAGTATTTAACTTCGTGTTAGACATTTAGTAGTATAGACGTGTAGTTGTAAATACTTTTGTCTTTGTATTTTTTCCCTCTGCTACATAGTATTTAACTTAGTGTTAGACGTTTAGTAGTGTAGATGTGTAGTTGTAGATGCTTTTGCCTTTGTATTTTTTTTTTCCTTTTAATTAACTTTTTTTTTTAATAAATGGGAGTATGGCCACTACCACTGGTGGCTACTAAATGGCTAAATAGTGTCAGTGTAGTGCTTTATGTCTTTATGTCTATGCACCTAGCACCTTGGCATGTAGTCTAAATATTTTTTAGGAAAAAAAAAAATTTGGGTCGAGTCACAAGTTAGTCAAGTCGGATCGGGTTAGCCCACAAAAAAAAGGGGCAAGTTGTGGGTTGGTCCATTTTTTATTCGAGCCAAAAAATTCGAGTTCAGGCGGGTTCAAAATGTGTGGGTTTGGGTTGGGTCAGTAAATTTTGGCCCATTTTGCCATGTCTCTCAAATAGTATCATTATGACTTGAAATATGATTGTATTAGCCAAAATAATTAAGAAACCAATATTTTGGATCTCCTAATGTGTTTAATTGAGGAAAAAAGATTCACTAGGCTTGATTCTGTTTCCAGTACATTGATAGGGCTATGATGCCAAATTTTGGCTATGGCTTGTAAAAATGTTTGTAAAGTTTTAGACCCTTGGAAAACACAATATGTTTAACTTAATTGATTAGCCAAGTAGTTACTTAGATTAATTATGTAGTCCTAGGTTAAACAATATGCAAACATATCATGCACGGCAGAAAAGTAAATAACACAATGATATGATGACTTAGGAAAACCAATGAAACAACTCATTTCAAGTTAAAAACTTGGGGGGAACTATCCCAAGAGAATAAGTCACTATATCAAATTGAGATTTATAGTCAAGATCATCAATTCGTAGTAAATCTAACACAGTTACCAAACTGGGCTTTGAACTCCTCAGACTTCTTTGATTTGGATCTGCTCTCACATGAACCACAAGTTCATGCCTTATTCTTCAGTTGAGCTTGAAAAATTTTGAATTCTTCTTTTTGTAGCGTGTACGTTCTTGAATCTTGACTTGTATCAACTTGAGCAATGTCTGAAACACTACAAAGACACTGAGATCTAATCGATCCTAGACAAGTTTTTATTCTCGGTTTGCCAACATACAACACGTTTAGAACCTAAACATTTATGACTAAATATTTAGAATCTAACAATCTCTCCTTTTGGCAATCCATATGACAAAACTTATACACAAAATGTATTGCCCAACTCAAGAACTAACCCAATTACAAGAAATTTGCCCAATACAATTCAGTTATAATCTACTATCTATTAGTTACAATAATAGGCTGTAGCATCATGAAAGAGTTAATCTATAAATTCTTGAAATACTGAAAACAAACCATAAAGACATGTGTGGAAAATATAGTATAAAGTAACTTTGAATCACAAAACAAAAATATAACAAGGAAACCAATGAAAACAAAGATATCTCATAAATCATTAATTTTGTGAAACAAGTTATTACACAACAAAATAATAAAAACAATAAATGATAAAGAAAAGGCTAAACAAAGCTAAACAAAACTAAAGAAATACTCCCCCTAAGTACAAGAACTCTCCCCCTACCTATTCTACTTCCCCTTTTTGTTACGTATTGCCAAAGGCAATCATCTCAATCATCCAAGGGTGGAGGTGGAGGAAAAGAACTCCTATACTCATTGAACTCAACTCTCAAAGTAGCCACATCTATAATCAGTGATTCAAAAAGCTGTCCATGAGTTGCCTGAGTTGTCATAAAGATCTCCATCATGGTGTGGTGTATGACTGAGTCTCTAGCACTCTCTGTAGCATGGAGCGGAGGGATGGTGCAGCTCTAGAAGTACCAGCAGCAGGAGTATCCTCATCCCCATCTTTGGCCTTAACAGTAGTATCCACAAAAGGATCAATTTGTATATCTCCTTGGGAAAGATCCATTCTTTGTCGCTTTCCCTTTCCCTTGCTTGTTGCTGGGGTCTTCTTTTGAGCTCTACTTTGCTTCAGAAAGGTTGCTCTAATAGGTGCTATCTAATGGTCAAGCTTAGAAGAGGAGGTACACACAAATCTTGGATGTTCTAAGATCCTAAGGATTGAAATAGGGAAGAAGAGATCCTGTTTCTTGGAAGTGTTTCTGTTGACATCTATAATGGTTTGGATGAAAAGAGAATGGAGACACATGGAAGCACCAGTGACAAGGGCATACAAGAATATACAACGATTAATAGTAATTGTATGTATATGAGAGATAGGAAAGATACTATGACATGCAATCCTAAACAAAAGATAGTTTTCCTCAGTGTGTTCACTAGATTCAAGTCGAGGCTCATCTTCCCTTGTCATTGGTTTTCATACACAAAAGTGACATAACATCACTAAGAGAGGGAGGGTCGGTGTATGGATAAGTAGGGTTACGTACAAAAGGAACAGTGAGAGCATCAACCACTACTTTCTTAGTGATTTGATACTTATCACCCCTAATCCAAGTAGTCAAGAAGTGACCACTGGTTGCAGCAGAGTGGACAAACAAGTTAGAGTAGAACTTTTGAATTATGGCTACAGGAGGAGACACTAAGTTTGTACAAATGGGCAACCAACCCCTAGAATCTAGGAGCCATGTCTAAGTTCTAAGGAGTAGAAACAAAAACTGAAACACAAGAAAACATAAGGGTAGACTACATTAGAGAGATAAATAGGATATAGGAATGCAATCTTGAAAATCTACATGATGCATGATGCACATACTCATATGATGCATGAAACTAATGCATTGAGGTGATCAAAATCAAAGAATTTTGAAAATTGATCAAGAAAATCAAGTTTTATGAAAATTACCAAATTTATGAAGAACATAAACCCTAATTTTTCAAAAAAGAAAAACACAAATTGGTCATCACAACAGGTTTAAAACATGTTATAAAAATTCAATCAATCAACTACAAAGATCAATTTTACCTAATTTTATCCAATTGAACAAAATCCCCAATTTACTCAAGAACACATGAGCCCTAATTTCGAGAATTTTCAAGAATCATGAAAATTTTGAAATTCAAGCATAGGAATTATGTATATATCATGCATTGACAAAAACCCATTGACCATTTCAAATCAAAACACCCAAAAACATCCAAAACCTCAAATTTTCTAAGTCAAAATTTTTAAAGAAATTTGAATGATTCATGCATGTTATGTTGTAATTTGATAAAAAAAGAAAGGGTAAAAGAGTCTTAACAATGATGTAGAAGAAAACCTTAAAGCTTTGACTCGGAAAAAGACAAAAAAAAAAAAAAAAATGTTCTAAGAGGGATCAAGAGGAGTTGAATAAAAATTGTGAGATAGGACAAAAACTGATTTGCCGAAAGCCTTTAAAATTTGAAATGAATTTCGATCGGTCGAGTAGAATCGAGCATTGATTGAACTAGGCATAAAGTTTTGGCTTAAAAACTGGATATTTTCAATTGGTCGAGAGTCTATTTCGATCAATCGAACCAGTGAAAAATTTTGAATTTTGAATTTTGAAAAATTTAGAAATTTTGCAGAAAACCAACTCAAAAGCAATTTTTATGACATGATATGCACATGAACACATCTAGAAAGTTTAAAAATCATTTTACACTTAAGTTATCAAACTTAAAATCAAACAAGATGAAAAAATCACTCGATTTAAAACTTCTAAACCATTTTTCATCAAATTCCACCCAAATTCAAGAAAGTTGTATTATACATCACTTTATATGCAATAAAGATGGCTAAATTAGACAACACACACAATCTTATGTACAAGATTTAGCATTGATTTGCGTGTAGTGTGTGCAACTAGTAAGTGTACAAACACTAAATAGGTGATATGTAGATAGAAATTACTTAAATTTTCTACATCATCAATTACATTGTTTTGAAAGCGACTATCACCTAAAGAGTTACATCCTATAACTCTCATGTTTGCAATCATATTTTAAAAGCGTTTTGATTCTTTTTGCTTTTTTTTTTTCTTTTGTTTTGATCACATTATTTATTTATTTATTTTTCTTTCAAGCACAATTTAGTATATCATGCATGGGAATATAAGAGAAAGAAAAGAAAATACCCTTTATATTTACAAACACCTTTTTCTTGTTGCGCAAGTGCTACACTTTACCAAGCACGACTTTTATGATTTGCACATAGGTGTTTATGATTGGCGAGTAATAGTGGTGAGATGGTTATTTATACATTTTTCTTAGGATTTTTTAGTTCTTATGATCAAAATATGTGACATCGAAATCAACATCGTTTGATTAAAGATTAAATACAAATCACACAATCAAGCATAAAGTATCACAAACTAGTGAAGTGAAAAACAAAGCTTATCAAAGCAAAATAAGGTACACAGTCATGAATGCAAAGTTTCATTGGCCAACCTTAATCACACACTAAATGGTGTGCAATACAATTGTTTTATTATTATTATTTTTTATTTTTTATTTTTAAAAAAATCTTAAAAACATCCTAATCAATCCTAGAATGAAATGCAGAAAATAAATCCCCTAAACAAAACAAATTGTCCAAAGAATTAAGAAATGAAGCACAAAGACCATGTCAAAAAGGCTCATTTTTTATGAGTCTTTTGCATCCGCATCTTCTTATAGATGCAGGCTTGAAATTGGAGTTCTTATACAAATGAGATTGATGACCAACTCTAGAATTGGAATAGAGGCTAATAGCTTTTACTAACTCATGAATAAGTGTCATTGGATCTTGTGCTTTTGGCAAAGACACTCTTTATTTAGTTGCTTGCTTGCTAGTATGCAACTTGAAGCAGCTAGGACGAGTATGCCCAGCTCCACCACAAAAATGGCAAAACTTTTTTTTTTCTTTTTTTCTTTTTTGATAATTCCATAATTACAATAAGGAACCAGAAAAAAGAAAAAAGAAAAAAGAAAAAAAGAGTCATATTCCAAAATACAACCTTTAATGTTTAGCATATGTAGCCAAAGCATGGGATGCCACACCATTCTTCAAGGGCACTCATTACTTCACAATCGTTAGTGTACATCGTTTGAATACATCATCTATTATACGTATTAAATATGGAAAAGCTTAAAAATGTGAATATTGTGTATGGAGTTTACATTAATAAAGAATATTTTCTCGTTCTTCAATGGCCTCCTAAGTCCTAACTTGTCATTCCCTTCCCTCCTTCCTCCCCTCTTAAATCCCACCTATCAAAGGTACTCTCAAAATCCTCTCCTTGCACAAATATAAGAATCAGAAACTGTCAACTTGGAGACATTTCTATATGAACCTTATATCTGCTCACTCTAGAGGATCAAGTACTCATACATGATGTCCAAAATGATCATGGTTCTTTTCCATATCCTTCTCTATTTAGAATTGAAGCCTTCAAAAGCACAAACTTGGATCAAAGCAGGTTACTGGTTCTCCGGCTCTGAGTTTCCCATTTCAGACATAACTCAGCTCTCTTTACTCACCTTATTTGCGCTTTCGCTGATGTAAACTCTTCCTCCTACGAACTCTCTGTATCGTCCACTGATGAGCAATACTTCTCTGCGTTCACAAACACTGTTAGACAAAAGAACCCATCAGTCAATACCCTTCTTTCCATTGCTGGTGAAAGCGCAAACTATGCTCTCCTTTCAAATATGGTCAGTAAGGCTTCTTACAGAAAATCTTTCATAGACTCTTCAATAAAGATAGCAAGGCTTTATGGCTTCCAAGGCCTAGACCTTTGTTGGGTTTCGGCAAACACGAGCTCTGACATGACCAATATATGGGATTACTCTTTCGAGAATGGCGAGCTGCTGTGAATTCTGAGGCAAAAAACTCTAGCAAGAAAGAATTGATTTTGACTGCTTCTGTTCAATACTCACCGGATTTAGATACAGTTTCTTTCCCTGTGGACTCAAATTCGGAGTAACTTGAATTGGGTGCATGTTATGGCTTATGAGTTATGACTACTATATGCCCGAGTGGTCAAACTATACCGGTTCTCATGCAGCCTTATATGTCCCATCGAGTCAGATTACGGTATCGGTGCTTGGATTGGTAAGGGCTTGTCTGCTAGCAAGTTGGTTTTTGGATTACCTTTCTGTGGTTGTGCATGGACGCTAAAGAACCCCAAAGACAACGCAATAGGTGCGCCAGCAACAGGTCCAGCCATTTCAGCTGATGGCGGAGCCATAAGTTATAAGGAAATCAAGAATTATGTTCTGAGATACGGCTGCTATATAATGTATAATGCTACGTATGTAGTAAATTACTGCACAGTCGGATCTAGTTGGATTGGTTTTGACGATGTTGAAGTTGTCGGAATTAAGGTTTCTTATGCCGGGAGAAGAAGCTACTTGGTTACTTTGTGTGGCAAGTGCCATATGAAAACAATTGGGTACTTTCTGTAGCAGGCAGGCTGCACTCTTGGTATATTCTATTTCATTATTTTAATTTAACTTGTCAGAAAGATGGGCCAATTGAGCACATTTTTAAAGAATCAAATAGTTTCATCATGACTTTAATTATGATTATATTAGCTAAAAGAAATTAAGCGTACGTTTGGATTGAGGGAGAGGGAGGGGGAGTAGAGTGGAGTAGATTTAACATAAAATCAGCTTATTTTTAACCAACTCTACTCTACTCCCCTTCCTTCCCCCTCCACCCAAATAGACCATAAGAAACTAATATTTTGGGTGTCCCAAATTTTGTTTAATTGAGGAAGAAAGATTGGCTAGGACAGCATTCTGTTTTCAGTGAAATTGATGTGGCTAACGTCAAATTTTGGCTAAGAATTGTAAGATATCGATGGCCTCCCCTGTTCAATCATTTATATATCTCTTCTCTCTTTTGTGTGTATATGTGCATATCAGCATGCGCGTGTTGCAAATAATTGAATTTTGGTTGAGTGAAGTTTATCATGTGGAAATCTGTCGACGTCTTTCTTACTAGCCACTCGTTGTTATAACATTGCACCCAACCCAGGGAAATGTCAGGAAGGCCCACATGAGCTTTGATTATTTTCCTTTTGTTTGAAAATAAGTCTATGAGCATCAAAGATTTCACAAAATTTTCACACCTTCTCTTCACCGTTGTGGTGGGCTCAAATGAGTGAGAAAGGGTGTAAAGATTTCTTCGGTAGCTGTAGAACAACTGTCTTCTTAAATGATTTTTTTCCTAACTTGGTAGGTGGTCAAGACCTGAATTTTCATGCATTTCATCCATTGGCATAGAAATAGATAAAGACTTCATTGCAAGTTATCCCCAAGAGAGAGACCGCAATAGAAAGATGCCACATAATAGACCACAAATGTCGGTTGTCAATTGGCATGACAAATGACATTGATATTTATAAGAAGACTAAATTTATGGCCATTGCATGCTTATGACACTGATTTTTATAAGAAGATGAAGTTATATGGCATTGCTTCTATAAACTATATGAAAACCATTCATCTTTCCAATATGACATTGATATTAGATAAGAAGATTAAATTATCCGGCATTGTGTAAAATTTGACAAAATCTGAATGACATTGTTTTAAGATCTTCTAAGACTTATTCATCTCTCGTTAAAGTTGATGAATTCCATTGTCAGCTCAAGAGGAACAAAATAATGGACGACCCAAGTGGCGATTATTAGTGATCGTTTTGACTACAACCGCTACCTTTGCTCTCCTACTATGCCTTATTTTAGCGTGTTACTTACGGATGAGAATGCTCAAATCTAAAGGTAACTTTTGTTCTACTACACATGTAATAATTCCCATCTATAGTTTGAAGGATTACTTATTATTCCCACGATTTAGGAATTAATATTTTTAGCATTTTCTCTGCCTTTTATTCTTATATTTTCAATATTGGAATGGTGGTTACAGCTAAAAAATTGGAGTCCAAAGTTAATTACCTAGCATCTGCTGGAGATTCAGATAGCAATGTTCCTCATCTGCAAGTCTTTAGTTTAGCTGACATTGAGGCAGCAACAGATAAATTTTCATTTGAAAATAAACTCGGAGAGGGAGGTTATGGCCCCGTTTTCAAGGTAAAATGTTGTTAGACTAGCTACATTGTGGCATTGCCCCCACCATTATTACAGGGGGCTTCATCTTTTACACTCAAGCAATTGCATGAAACATGAATCCATCTATAAAACAATTCCCATAGTATATTTTATCACCCAATAGGTTTAGGGATATCACATTTTTTACAATTGTTGACATGGTTGTTGTCATTTGTGTATAATAATAGTGTCATGGGTAGACCTAATAGGTTATGTTCGAAGTTGTGAAAATGTTGTGTACTTGCATTACTCTTTTATCAGCATGAGTAGAAAATGTCTTGAAGTATCTTATTAGGTGAAAGATACCAATCATAGGTTTCTTTTTTTGTCAGGGTGTGTTACCAAATGGAAAAGAAATAGCAGTGAAAAAACTTTCAAAAACATCTACCCAAGGATTTGAGGAGTTCAAGAATGAGGTTATGTTTACTGCAAAACTACAACATGTAAATCTTGTGCGAGTTTTGGGATTCTGCGTTGAAAGGGATGAACAAATGCTAATCTATGAGTACATGCCAAACAAAAGCTTGGACTGCTACCTCTTTGGTATGATATCTTTTTAGCTTCCAATTACAGTATTTGACATATGTTAAATACAATTTTCACATCTTAGTGCTCTATTAGCCCTAGTATGATTGAATAACTGATTGTTCATAATTTAATTTGTCATAGACCCTATCAGACAGTACCTATTGGATTGGAAAAAACGCATTGACATTATTGAAGGGATAACTCAAGGGCTTCTATATCTACAAGAATACTCAAGAATGATAATAATTCATCGAGACTTGAAAGCTAGTAACATTTTATTGGATGAAGAGATGAAGCCCAAGATCTCAGACTTTGGCATGGCTAGAATTTTTAGGAAAGATGAACACGAAGCAAACACGGACCGGATTGTTGGAACATAGTAAGTACTTTGCTTGATAAAGCTTTATAACCCATGATTTCTTGTTAAGCAATTAACCATGTTTGATAATCCAATAATGCAGTGGTTATGTTCCTCCTGAATACGTCCAAAAAGGTGTATACTCTACTAAGTCTGATGTTTATAGTTTTGGAGTTCTACTTCTACAAATCGTAAGTGGCAAGAAGACTGCTTATTATTATGGCTTGGATGAGAGTCTAAACCTCCTAGAGTATGTAAGTTACTTTAACAATCAATGCTAGAATAAATGTGGATAACAATATTATTTATGCATTTCAGAATGATGGTTAATGTTCTATATTTCAGGCATATGAGCTATGGAAAGAAGGCAAAGGCATGGAATTTATGGATCCAACTTTAGATGATACAACTTCATCGTGTAAACTAATTCAATGCATGCAAATAGCTCTTTTATGCGTCCAGGAAAACGCAATCGATAGGCCGTCAATGTTGGAAGTTTCCTCAATGCTAAAAAATGAAACTACGTTTGTGACAATTCCCAAAAAGCCTGGTTTTTCAACGAAAACAGACGAAGGTGACAAAGAAAACACCAAATTGCAGCTAGAAATTTTTTCGGTTGATGATTCAACAATCTCCCAAGTGGTTGCTCGTTAAATATGAAGGCCTTTGTGGAGCATATATATATATATATATATATATATAAAGTTCATTAACGGGGGAATGTATTTGGTGCTCAACTTAACCCAATCCTACCATGGAATCAGATACACTAACGATAGTTATTCTATGTTATTAAGGCAACAAGCTGTTGTTTTCAATTAATTGTAACTTAACAACTGTTCAATTACAGGCTCTTTGGTTCTCATAATCTCCCTATTTGATGTCTGTCTCACATCTTATTTTATCTCTGATTGTCAATTTGTCATGAGTAATCTTCGAGGAGACGAAGAAAGTGCAGAAGAGCAATAAAATACGGAGAAAGACTTAAAATTGTTGCAAATAGTAAGTACCACTATAAACAAACCTTATGGAACTATGTATTAAATGTTTAGGAACATTATAAAATATTTATATATATAATTCTTACAATGAATTACAAATAATAATTTATGAATTTATTTACATACACAAACAATCTAATCTTATGTACATTTTTATATATACATTCATATAAACATATAATATTATATATATATATATATATATATATATATATATATATCAAATATCATATCATTCTCAAAAAAATCAAATATCATGTATTGTTGTGTATGTGTAATAGATATTGCCCTTCATGTTGATGGTCACTATTATCAGCTTTTGTCCTAATATTTAAAAATATATATTATGGAAAATTACACTTTACCTTCTAAATTATATCCATTTTACACTTATCTCCTAAAACTATAAGAATGTGCACACTTATCCCCTATACTATTACCCGCGTAACATTTGTTTCTCTAAACTATGAAAGGGCACATTTAGCCCTTAAACTAGTACTTGTGTAACACTTTGCACCACATCCCATGAGTAATAATTTAGGGAAGTAAATATGTGTTAGGGACATATTTTATGTAATTGACAAATCCTTTGACAAAATGCACTTGTAATTGGGTAGATCTAGGATGAGTTTAAGACTTCAAGAAACATGTTGTTCAAGTCAAGTGTTAAAGCCATGAAGATCTAACCAAGAAACAAGTGAAGAAAAGTTGTTCATTAAATCTCGACAGCAATCTCAATGGAAAGACTTCTATCGAGGTTTATAGTCGAAGCTTGACGGAAGCTCGACATAAATTGTTTCTGTCGAGATTTACGAAATCAAGACTTCCATATCTGATTTTCGGCCTATGCTGAAATATCTGTATAGGGTTTTTTTTCTCACAACCCTAAACATATATAAGGCTTATTTTAAAGGCCGTCGCGCATGCAGAAAGTGCCCTAGTTTATTATTCTCTCTGAAGAAGCTATTGCCTCTTTACGCTAAGGGTTTTGTAACCAAGGAGCTTCCTGATCTTCATCGTTCATGAACTGAAGAACTTTGCAACCAACAACCTCTTTAAGTTGCTGGAGTTAGTCATGTACTGGGATTTGTGCACATTGGTTAGTCACATACTAGGATTCGTGCATCAAGGGAAAGATTGCCGCTACAATACAAGTCCAATTAGGTATTGGGTAAGGGTTCAATTGTAGGTTGGTATTTCCGGATAGGCCAAAGGATTTGGTAAGATTCCTTATACTTGTAATTCTTGTGATTGATAATAATGGATTTTTAGGAGTGGTGACCTTAAAATCATTCAGTGGGGTTTTGTCTCGATGGTTTTCTCCATTCATAAAAAAATCACCTACATTTAAATAATTTAGTGATTTGCTTGTGCTGCCACGCTATTGCATGAAATTTGATCTAATTAAATAACTTGGGTAATTAATTAATTAATTAATTGCAAGGGGGTCAATTCATTTTGCCCTATCAAGTGGTATCAGAGTAGGCACACTCTGATTAGGTTTTAATCTTTGCTGTATAATCCATTGACCTCTGTTTGTCATGGATAGATGACAGTCTTTTATTATACTTCCTTTATTTAATGGCACTGAATATGCATACTGGAAAGTACGCATAAGAGCTTTCTTGCAGTCTTTAGATGAAAAAGTTTGGTAGCTGTGGAAATTGGCTGGGTGAAGCCAAAGAAAGCGCCGGCTGATTGGGATGAGGCTAAGATCAAAGTGACAAACTTCAACAGCAAAGCATTGAATGCCCTATTTAGTGTGGTGACCAATGAGGAGTTCAAGAAAATATCCTTGACAGAAACTGCAAAGGAAGCATGAACCATCCTCCAGACAACCTATGAAGGGACTAAGGCTGTCAAGGATTCAAAACTCCAAAGGCTCACGACTAACTTTGAGGAGATAAAGATGGAGGAGGATGAGACATTTGATGAGTTCTGTGCCAAGCTGTAGGACATAGTGAACACAACATTCAATCTTGGTGATCATATTCTCGAGCCCAAGATTGTGAGAAAGATGCTCAACATTGACACCATTCCTTTAACGGAGCTGATTGGCAACTTGCAAACATATGAATTGGGTTTGACTAGACTTGGGAAAGGAACCAAACATAAGAATATGACACTGAAGGCCAAAAGTAATGAGACTGATGAGTCTTTAGATGATGAAGATTCCAAGATGAAGTCCTACATCATTAGGCAATTCAAGAAGTTTATGAAGAATGCCAATGTGAAAGGTTTTGACAAAGACAGTAAGCAATCCAGTTCTTCTCAATTCAAAAATCAAGACAGAGGGGAAAAGGATGCTAAGGATGGTGGTTAGTATACTATTCCCTTAGGACCAAAGTGTTTTGGATGTCAAGGTTTTGAACATATGAAACAAGAATGTCTAACATATCTCAAGTCGATTAGGAAAAGCAAGGCTCTTGCTGCTACCTTGAGTGATACCGAGCCTAAGACTGATTCAGATGACAGTGATGACAAGGGAATATTGAGTGCTTTCACTGCCACAGTGGATCCTACTAAGGGGATCGTAGAAGTAGTGGATGAAGAAGAGGACTTTGTGGAATCCAAGTTTGAGAAGATGGATGAACAGGATGACATCCATATAGCCTATGCAAAGTTATACAAGGTATCTAAAAAGTATGAGAAGTTGTATAGGCTGTCTACTAAGAAGCTTAGTGAAGTAGAGCTGGAACGAAAGGAGCTATCCATAAAGGTTGATGAAGCCAATCAAACCATTGGAGCACTAAGGTTCGAGAACAACTTATTGGCTGAAAGAACCAAGAAGCTTGAAGCAAAATTGTTCCAAGTTCGAGCTTAGATGGAGAGGACTTCTAGTGCAAAGCTGGATGAAATGCTGAACCTCTAAAAATCAGCTTCTAACAGAGCTGGCTTGGGGTATGAACTCTCTAACTCTTCTCATATTGCCTCCTCTAGTAAGACTATTTTTATCTCACCTGCTAATAATGAAAATCTTGAGAAAAATGAAACTAAAACTGAGATAGCTAGTGAGAACAATCTAGACAAAGGCAAATCTATTCTAGGAGTACCCTCTAAGATAGAGAAGAAAGAGACTAGAAACCCAAAGAGCAATAAGGCTAAAAATAAGAAGTCTTAACCAAAAAAGCCGCATTTTTGTCATCACTGTGGAGTTTTAGGACACACTCGTCCAAATTGCTATCAGTGGTTAGCCACTCAACAGAGCAATAGTGTGTTATCATCTGGTGGTCAAGGTTAGATTTCACCATCTTCAGGTCCTCTTGGAGATCTTCTCAAGGCCCTCATGTTCCTTTCGAACTTGAATAGTTTCAATTCTTCCCCCTCACCTCCGGAACAAAGGTTCAACTCTAGGAAATGATCTTCTTCCAAAGTAAAAGTTTGGAAAGAAAAAGACTCAAAGTGATTTAGTCACTTTTTCTTTCTCCCCCATTTATGTTTTTGCATTACTTGTTTGTTTTGCTTTCTTGTTTTTGAGTCAGTCTAGTTTTATGCTTTGTATGTTTATATGTTTTTGTTTGTTTGTTTTCAGTTCTGTTTTATTTTTTATTTTTTACATAAAAAAATAAAAAATTGAAAAATCAGAAAAATACAAAAACAATATGTGTTTGTGTATATTGGTACTTGTGTACCCAGGATGACCATTGAAACAAAGTTTTCTTAACTTTGTATCTCTTGTAGCTTAGATGAGCATTTCAATGCATAACTAAGCAAGTGAGGTTTGTGGTTCGTGTTTGTGATGAGTACGATTAAGATTATCTCTTATATCTCATACTCATATCACTTTTTTTTACGGGAAGGACTAGAAAATCCTAAGAGAAAGGCATAAATAACCATTTTACTACTAAAACCTGCCAATCATTTATAACATGTATGTGTTTTGGCACAACAAAACTGGGATGTTAAACATATATAATTGGGCATTTTCTTTTCTCTCTCTTATATGTCGATGCATGCTATGCTCAAAAAGAAAAATATGCAAAGAATAAAAGCAAAAAGATCAAAATGCTTTTAATATGATTGCAAGCGTGTTTCTAGGAGATGTGGGAGTTATAGGATGTACCTTGAACGTGATATTCCCTATCAAGCAGTTATGATTGTGTGTAAGTGTAATTGATTTTCTCTAGTCTCAAATCTTCATAATATGAGACACTTATGCACTCTTGCTATGTTTCACACACAACACGTAAACTCTTTGCTACTTTTGATACATGTGCAGGTACAATGTGATTTAGCCATCACAGGAGATACATGTGTTGATATATGCTCACTAAACTATCTTGACTTGTTTTTGAAATATAAAATAAGTTAGACTTGTTTAGTGTGCGTGTGTGTGTGTGTGTGTATTATTGGATCTATGAATGCTTTGCATCTTATTTGAGATGAGATTTGAGAGCTTAATATATGGCTTGGATGTTTGTTTGAGTAGCTTGTTTGTTGCATTCATCTCTATGTGTTTTTCCCTTCTTGAAAAACCTTTTTTCTTCAAGCTCAATAGCTTCTCGACACATCCTCGACAGATTCCTATTGAGCTTTCAACTTCAAGTCTCGACAGAATCCTTAACAGCTTCTCGATCCATCGAGAATTTTTTCTGTGCTCTCTGTCTTCTCAATAGATTCTCGATATATCCTCGATCCATTGAGATCATCCTTTAGTTGTCAACAGATTCTCGACAGATCCTTGATAGATTCTCTTTTGTCGAGATTTAGTGCTCGATAGATTCTCGACAGAAATCTCCATCCATCAAGCTGCATTTTCTATTTAAGGATGAGACGCGATTCAAAGTTCATACTTTTCTCTTTCTCTCAATAGATTTCTCTCCTCTCTTGTTCCAAACACCTCTCCCTCACTAAAATCCTTCAATCCATCAAGTTTTCGACCCAATCCAAGTTCAAATCACTTGGTAAATCTCCTTAAACCCTTCTTCTCACTATCTTTTCATGCATTCATGCATTTAGACCTAGGTTTTGGGTTTTTTTTTGGGGGAGGTGGGGGGGGGGGGGTTTGAGTTTGTTGTGTATATTCTAGGTTGGTTTTTGTGTTATTGATGTTATATGATCATGCATTGCACTCTAAATGCATTACAGACTTGTGTGCTTGATTATCTCTGTTATGAGCGCTGATAGGATTGGTTTGGGTATCACCCATAAGGTCTTTATTTTTACACGTCATATGTTCATGCATACGTTCTTTTCCATCTTTCCTATTCTGAACTTGTATTGTGTTCTATTCTTTCTTCTTTATCTCTTTCTCTTTCTCTCTCTCGATCTCTTGATCTCTCTCTCTCTTGAATAGAACCTATCTATGGCACCCAAATAGAGAAAATCCACTCCGCCTCGGAATCCTTGTCAAGGTTCTGGGTCATCTTCTTCTGCTCTTCCTACTATTCCCTTTCACATCCAATTTCGTGATGAGAAGGCCAAGATGGACTTCTTTGAGAACTTTCAAGACCGTGGCGTTCATTTGGAACGCTAGGTAATTCTGTCGGATTTTGCCGACACTCTTCTTTTCGAAGTCATTCGGACTTGGAATTAGGAATCTCTACTTGAGAAACCCACGAGGTGTCCCGTTGTGTTTATTCAGGAGTTTTACTCCAACATACATGGCATCGATATTGCTGTGCCTCAGTTTGTTATTACATTCAGAGGTACACGTATTGTAGTTACTCCGGATCATATATTCGAGGTACTATGCATCTCTAAGGTAGCGCATCCTGACTACCCTGGCCGTGAGTGTCTTCGGACCATGTCTAGAGACAACCTTCTTTCTCACTTCTATGAGAAACCCTCTCTTTGGGGTGGTGCTCTAAAGGCCCTCGCTTTGCTAAAGGCCATCGCTTTCTAAACATGGTGATGACATTTGATCTTACTCCTCTGTCACACTATAACACCATCACCGAGCCTCGTGCTCGATTTCTTTTGCCTCTTATGGAGGGTCTTTTTATAGACTTTCCCTTTCACTTTATAGCACCTATTATAGATGTCTATAGAGATATTACTACCTGTGATAAGCTCGTCTTTCCTTCGACTATCACGCGGATCCTAATGCACTTCTTCATTCCTATTCCTCTCTCTCCTCTTTTCATCATCATAGGTGTCATCAGTGCTTTCTTTATCCGGTGGAGTGAAGCTCAGCTTTAGTCGAAGCGGCCACATATGGAGACAACCGATCCTATAGTTCCTATTGTTCCACCTTCTTCTACTTTGACTTATTCTGCTCCTTCCTCTTCTGCAGCTGGTGGTGTAACCCTCGAGGCCATCATGGAGCAGCTTTAGTAGATGCATGCTGACTTTAGTGGTTGTTTAGACTTTCTCACTGATGAGATGTGTCAAATGAACACTAGAGTAGGACACATGACCCATCAATAGGCTCATATGGCTGGTCTTGCTCCTTCTCTCTCTCCTTCTCTAGAGGCCTCTCCTAATGTTGATGATGATGAGGATGATGCTGAATCTTCCAATGATGACGAGATGACAACCTCTCAGTGACTTTCCCTTTGTCATTCGTGACAAAAATGGGGAGTAGTTTTGGGTTTGAGGGTAGTCTTATACTTAGGGGGAGAGTTAATATTGGACTTTTTGTTAGATGGAGTGTATACTATATTGAGAGATGTAGTATTTTCTTTTCTTCCTTATTTACATTAGCCTCTTGTACACTAGTCTTATGACCATTTTATTACATATGTTGTACTTTATTTTCATATATATGATGATGATGTATGTTTTTCCTTCACCTACCTCTACATGTGTTGTTTCTTTTTTCTCTTTATACAGATGTTTCTTTATGTATGCAATTTTTATTTCTGTTTCACACATGATACCTTGATGAGTCTTGTTTAAGTGTTTTAGAAAGACAGGTTGTGAAATTCTACTGTGCCATAAACTCTCTTCTTGCAAAGTTTTTCAAGAGTTTATGTTAGGGTTATATTTGTTTTGTAATCCAACAAGTGGTTATGAGTTTAGTGATTTAAGTCTTCTCTCATGATTCATTTGTTTGTTATGATTTTGTCATGGATTGCCAAAGGGGGAGATTGTTAGGGACATATTTTATATAATTGGCAAATCCTTTGACAAAATACACTTTACTTGTAATTGGGTAGATCTAGGATAAGTTTAGGACTTCAAGAAACATGTTGTTCAAGTTAAGTGTTAAAGCCATGCAGATCTGATTAAGAATCAAGTGAAGAAAAGCTGTTCATTAAATCTCGACAGCAATCTTGACAGAAAGACTTCTATCGAGGTTTATAATCGAAGCTCGACAAAAGCTGTTTCTGTAGTTAGGGACATATTTTATGTAATTGGAAAATCCTTTGACAAAATGCACTTTACTTGTAATTGGGTAGATCTAGGATGAGTTTAGGACTTCAAGAAACATGTTGTTCAAGTTAAGTGTCAAAGCCATGCAGATCTGATCAAGAACCAAGTGAAGAAAAACTATTCATTAAATCTCGATAGCAATCTCGACAGAAAGACTTCTATTGAGGTTTATAATCGAAGCTCGACAGAAGCTGTTTCTGTCGAGACTTACGAAATTAGAACTTCCAGATTTGATTTCCAACCCATGCTGAAATATTTGTGTTGTGTTCTAAGACTTTAGGTTTAAATGTATTAGAACTTCATTTTGTAATATTGGCAAACAATGATCAAAACGTTTAGTCTTGTTATGGATTTTCTCAAAGTATGTTTATATGTAAAGTTGGAATCGAGTGTACTGCAAGAGTTATTGTGTAAATCTACCTGGCTCGACCGATCGAGAATTAGACTCAATTGATCAAAGCTCGTGCAGATTGTTTTTTTGCAGAATTTTCCAACTCAGCCCAAGCTCGTTTGACGTGTAGGGTTTTATGTTTTGCCTTAAGTATAAAAGGAAAACTCTAGCCACATTTTTATGTTGTTGTTTATGCTGTGTGTATGAATCTCTTATAAGATCTAGAGGTGTTTGCCTTCATACATACTTAGAGTTTTCAATCTCAAGATTGATGTCGAGAGCTTGGTGATCATTTTAGTTGTTACACAAAGAGTTTAAAGAGAAACATAAGTGGAAGTACTTGTGGTTGCTGTGAATCTAAGAAAGAAGTAATCTGTGGACTCGGTGTTGTCACATGGTCGTGGTAGTAAGTTTCCTACTCGAGATAGCAATAGGATGTTAATGGTCTAAGTCATTATTGTGTATATTTCAATTCTTTCATGGTGGATTTGTTTTAGCTTGAAGATAGTTGGGTTAAATCCTCCCCAGGTTTTTTATTGGTTTGGTTTTCCTGGGTCATCATATCTTTGTGTTATTTATTTTTCGCTACTTTACTTGATATGATATATTTGTGTTAACCTAGATCTGAATAATTTGACTAAGTAATCACTTGGCTAATTAACTAGGTTAATCTGGTTGTGTTTTAAGGGTTCTAAAAATGTACAAATGGTATCGGAGCAAGAGGTAAAAACAATGCTGAACCTAGAAATTTTCGGAGGAATGATCCCACTAAGGTGAATAACATTGAAAAACCTAAAGAGAAAGTAGGTCAACCTTCTCATAATTATATGGGTCAACAATGTTTTGGTTGTCAAGGGTATGGTCATGTGAAATTAGAATGTCTTACATTCTTGAGGTCTAAGGTTAAGGCTATGGCTGTAACCCTTAGTGACGATGAAGTTTCTGACAATGAGACTTGTAGTGATGAGGATGGAAACTTCATTGCTTTCACAGCTGCTGCTGTAGTAGAGGAAAGTGTTGTTGTTGAAGAGAACCCTTTTGATGGGGAACTCTTTGAAGATGTAGATTTGCAAGAAGCCTACAATAAGCTTTGCAAAGTTGCTGCAAAGGATGCTATGAGTGTTGATTTAGGCTTAAAGGAAATTGCTTCTCTTGAACTTGATAAGAAAATATTGCTTTTGAAACTGTTTGATGTTAATGAATTGTTAAATAATGTGAAGACTGAGAACATGCTTTTGCTTGATAAAGTTAAGAATTTGGAACTTGAATTATCTGTTGCTAGAGAACAAACAAATAGGTCTGCTAGTTCCAAACTTGATCACATACTGAGTGTTCAAAAGTCTCCCTCTGACAAAACTGGTCTAGGTTTTGAAGATAGCATCACTGTTTTTAAGACTCATTCCACAAACTTTGTTTCTTCTTCTGAGCCCCCTGTGAGTGAGAGTGTCAAACAAGCAGAAGTTACTCCTCCTAAGAAGATTAAGGTTGCTCTTCAAGAGTCTAAACCTAAGACTTCTAACCCTCCTAAGGACAAGGTGCATGACAGACTTGCATGGGTTTGCCATTTTTGTGGAAAGTCTTGGCACTTTTTTCTAAACTATTTCAATTTGTAAGCTGCTAAACAAGCAAATAAGCCAAAAGTACCTGTGCCTCAAGCACAAGATCCTATGGTATTTATTGGTGAATTGGTAAAGGCTTTAAACTTTTATTCAAATTCTGGAGCTGCTCAGCATTCTAATATGAATAATAACTCCAATGCTAGAGTTGCATCTAAAAAGTTTTGGATGCAAAAGACTCGATTTAATTGAGTCTTTTTGACGTAGTCCTTGTGCTTCGTCGTTCTATTCTTTGTGACCATTTCTATTTGTTGCTTTTGTTTTCTTTGTTTTTTTTTTAGGATTTGCATTGCATATCATTCATGCATTTCATGCTAGGTGGCTTTTGTTTTTGTTTTTTTTTTTTGGTTTTTTTTAAATAAAAATAAAAATTTAAAAAAAAAAAGAGGAAAAGGGAAGCAAAATGTGTTTTGCATTATTTTCTTGAATTTGAAATCAAGGTTGGCCATATTATCTTTACATAACATGTTTATGTACCTTGTTTACCTTGAATGAACTTATTTATTGCACTTTACTAGGTTGAGCTTTGTAGTGCATGTTGTGTGGGAAGATGTTTATAGTTTTTGATCACTTGATCTTGATCTTGAAGTCACATGCCTTTGATTGTTGGACTCGAACTTATTGAGAAAGGCATAAATAACCATCTCACTACTATTTACTAGCCAATCATGAACACCTTAGTGCATATCATAAGATTTTGTGCTCGAAAAAGTGTAGCACATGCACAAAAAGAACATAAGGTATAGTTTCGGTTTAAATGCTAAAATTGGTGTGTATATTATTGGGTTATAATTAATTCAATCAACTAAAATTGATGTGTACATTATCTTGGCTATTTCAATAAGTTTCTAATCAAATAAAATTGGTGTGTACATTATGAGGCAAATCAAGAAACTTACATGATTGCAAGCTTGTTTTCTAGGAGATGTGGGAGTTATATGATGTAACTCTTTAAGTGATAGTCTCTTTCAAATTTATGTGATGAATTTTGTAGAAATTGTGATTGATTACTATTCACATATCACCTCATATGTATCTCAAGCTTTTGCTAGTTACACACACTATACAAGTTAATCTTTGCTAAACTTTGTACATGTTATTGTGTGTGATTTTGTTGTGGCCATCCAAGATTAAAAATTCCTTGATTTTAATGCAAAATGTGTTTGAAGTTTGAGAATTTAAGGAAAAATTGATTGAAAATTTTATTTTTAGGAGATCTGGGTTCCATACAAGTGTTTTTGAAAAACATTTTATCTTATACTCATGCATTCTATTCATAAAATACCATGCTTTAAGGAGTTTCTGCATAAAATTACTCTATTTTTCAAAAATTTGTATTTTCCAAATTTTTGATCGATGAAATTTGTTTCTCGACTGATCGAAATTGCGATTAAAAATTTGGTTTGAATCTATCTAGTTCGATTGATGCTCGATCGCTACTGGATTGATCAAATGCAATTTTCGATCGATTGATTCTATTTTTCGATCAATCGAAAATAGTTTAGAATTTTTTAAAAACATAAGCTTTTTACATGCTGTTTCACTATTCAAACTTTTTCAAAAGTTCTTTTTCTCTCTCTCTTCGATCGATTGAGATTCAAAACAAGATTTTTTGTCGTTTTCCCTCAAAAATTTTAAAGGGTTTTTGTCTTCTAACACTAGGAAGACCTTTTTGCCCCTCCTTTTTCAATTACTTTCATGTTTGATGCATTTTTCCATGCATTTTGGGGAGAATTTCGAACCTATGGAGAATTGGGGTTTTTGGTGTTTTCAATCAATTCTTTCAAAATTGATCATTGGGTTTTTGTTATGGGATGTTATTAAACTGATCTTTGTGGTTTAATTTGATTAATTTGTTGAATTGGGAAAATTTGAATATTCTAGGGCTTGAAACTACCCAAATTGGGGATTTTGTTCAATTGAGCATGAATTGATGAAATTGGCTTGTTTGATTGATTGATTTGATCATTATATTCTATTATCTAACTTGTGTAATGATCAATTGGTCTTCAATTTTTTGAGATTTCTGAAAACAGGTTTTCAAATTTTGGGATTTTTTATATAAACTCAATGTTCAAGCCAATTTTGTGTTCTTAACAATGTAATTAAAATATTCTCAATGCATTAGAGCATGCATCATGTGGTTATTTTGTTCATTCATCATATAGATTGTTATTTTCTATATTGTTTTTGCTCTAACTGTGTCTAATGCAGTCTGCCCTTGGGTTTTCTCACCTTTTTTTTTTTTTTTGGGGTCTCTTTTTTGTCTGTTTCTTTCCTACCTTAGCATCATGGTTAGGAAGACTAGAGCCCATAGGACATCCTCTTCTTCTTTTGCTCCATCTTTCAACAGCGAGAGGTTTTTTAGTGAGAAAAACCAAGAAACTTATGAGAAGCTGAACATTCTTAGGAATGTGTGGGCTAAAAGGAAAGTCATTTTAGATGAGCTTGACCTGGATATTAGGATAAACTTTGAGCGTAGGGGCTGGTTGCCTTTGTTGGATGTTGATCATCCTCCTCCAGCTACCTTGATCAAAGAGTTCTACTCGAACCTCTCTATCCACTCCAATGATTCTAACACTCAGTATGTGAAGAGTTGGATACGGGGTGAAGAGTACACCATTACTCCTATAGTAGTGGCCTCTGCTCTTGGGGTTCCTAAGGTCCAGCATCCTACCTATCCTTACGATGAGTCTCCTCCCGTTAATGACATCATATCATATCATATCTTACTGGAACTTCTATCAAAGTTATCTTTTATCTATTTTTCAAAAAAAAAAAAAAGTTATCTTTTATCTTTTTTAATATGGTATCATAGCTATGTTGTATTCTTTCTAATATGGTACCAAAGTGATGTTCTTTCTTTTATAATATAGTATTAGAATTATGTTTTATCTTTTTTAATATGATATCAGACCTATCTTTTATCTTTTCTAACGTGATATTAAAGTTATTTTTTTACCTTTTCTAATGTGGTATGGGAGTTATGTTTTATCTTTTCTGATATGGAATCAGAGCTATTTCTATTTTCTGACATAGTACCAAAGTTGCATTCTAAATTTTTTTAATTAGTATCGAAGTTATGTTTGATCTTTTCTAATATAATATCATAGCTATGTTCTATCTTTTTAAATATAGTATCAAAGTTCTATTTTATCTTTTCTAATATATTAAATAAGTTATATTCTATATTTTCTAATATTGTATCAAACTATGTCCTATCTTTTCTAATATTGTATCACAGTGATGTTTTATCTTTTATAATATTGTATTCGAGTTATAATCTATCTTTTCTAGTATGTTATTAGAATTATGTTTTATCTTTTTTAATATGATATCATGCCTATATTCTATCTTTTTAAATATGATTTATAAAAAAAGAGACCTACATTAGAACTCAAATCTCTAGTAAAAAAAACCTCAAATATGAAATTCAATATATAATTAATCAAGTTTGAAAAACACAAAGTCCACTTTGTAAACATTTCATACACACACACACACACACACACACACACACACATATATATATATAAAAGAGTTTAATGGGAGATAAGGGGATTTGAACTCTAGACATTTTTGTTGAAAATACCAAGAGGTGTTAGTTGAGCTACAATACTATTAATTTTATAAAATACCTTCAAGTCATTTTTTCTATGTGCAAAATCTACCTACAAACGGAACGACACATAATGTTTAAAGAAAGTCGTTCTGCTTTTTTTTTTCTCTCTTAAGATAAATGTCATATTTAGCTCTTATTTGATATAAAGTATTCGATTAAGAATTTTCATTTCTTCATTTTTTTTATATGGAACATTCCTTCATTAACCTTAATTTTTATAGATGGATCTCATTTTCCAAACCATCAATGTTTATAAAAATTATCTCTTTATTGAATAATTAATTACTCATAAAAGTAGTGTAATTAATTATCGAGGGAATAAAATAAATGTTTGCTCCCTTCTCACATAATCGTGGATCTTATTAATTAAACACATTTATTGTGCTAAGTAATTATTTAATGCTGGGAAAGGACAATAAATGCATGCTCTTCCATTTTTAATTAGTGGGACTTACTACCATGTGAGAGAAAAGTTTATGTAAATATTAAATAACTGTACTATTATGTTAATGAGCATTGAAAGTAATAATTTTTGGCTAAAATGCAAATTGCACCATTTAAATTTGACTAAAATTAATCTTAGTCATTTAACTTTGCATTCGTTCAATTGAATCCTCTGAGTTTCAAATTTATTCAATTGAGGTATTTCATCTAATTTCGTTAAAAATTTGCTACTAATTTTTTTTTTCTCACATGAAAAAAATTTATAAAATTAATAAAGATGTTTTTATAGATTTATCATGTGAGAATTATTTTTTAATTTTTTTTACTAGTTAATTGCATACTTATCAGTAATTTTTAATGAAATTTGACTAAAAACCTGAATTGAATAAATTTGAAACTTAAAAGATTCAATTAAACAAAAGTAAAGTTAGAAGACTAAAACAAATTTTAGCTTAAGTTAGTGGGTGATCCTAAAAGGATGCCCACAAGAAGCTAAAAACGGTTGGTGGAGCCTTTGGGACGAAATGGATAAATCTCATGGAATCAAGCAATATAAAAGGGGAAGAGGAACCTACAGAGAGGGGAGGGAGAAACTAAGAGTAATAGGACCTAAGAAAGAAAGGAGGTGGTAAAAAAAGGAAGAGAGAAAATATGGCAGAAATAGGGACATGCATTAATAGACCATCTTTTCTATCCTCTAGATGTACCCACCCTCTAGGATTCTATAAATCATAATCCAAAACCACTTAGGCCCTTTCTCTAGCACGAGTAACTTCAATTGCAAAAACTTCCAATGAGGTTATCCATGTTGGGGTTTGGTTTCCTTTTTGGACATGTTCTTACTAAAAGACTCAACCTAGAACTAGGAGAGAGAACTAACATCATCATGTTTGCTTAGAGTGGTTGCTATTGTCCTACCGTGACTTCTTTTAACTTATTTGACATATACATTATTATTTGTTCTGTCATAGTGATCCATGTTGCCAGTTATTCAACTAGAGTATCTCATTTTTCATATTTGCTGTATCAATTGTTCTGCTGCGGTACCTTTTTCATATTTGTTGTATTAGTTGTTCCACTGCAGGATTGATTATTATTTTGTTGTATCGGTTGCCCTGTGGTGACATCATTTAGTATATTTGCTATATCGCTTGTTCTGCTGTAGTATTTTTCTACCACATCAGTTATTCCGCTATGACGTCATATACTACACTTGCAAGGATGCCTAGCCTGCTACAACGTGCTCCTCACTGTCTAAGCATTGGCCATGCCTGGCTTGTGCACAAGTTGGCCTGTAGCATAATCCCAGCAGGCCAGTCCCAACTCCCTTACCTATTAGTTCACAGGCCTTAGTGTAGCAGACGGGTTTTGGCCCATTGACGCAAAAGGCCCCCACACAATGCAAGAATAACAATATGATTTTCTTTTAAACATGTGTATAAGGGTGTTCATGGTGTAGTGTGGTGCGGTTTTGGGCTATTTTTTGCACCGCACTTTACGGTGAGTTTAGCCAAAACCATAATCACAACGCACCTCATTTTTGCGGTCATATGTGCAGTGTGATGTATAGGATGTGGTTTACACAGTTTGAAGTTGGTATATTTTTCAAATTTTGGGTTTTTCTTGCCCAGGCCAAAACTGATTGTTCCCTTTTTTTTGGGCTAAGTTTTAAACTGTTGAGTTAGTTTTTCTTTATTTTGGGCTGACCTTCTTAATTAATACTTGCTAGGGTTATTCAATTTTTTTTTTTGTGGAAAACAAGGGTTATTAAACTATTAATAATATATTTAATATTAAAAAAATAAATATATTAATATAGAAAGGGTGTGGTGTGTGGTGCGATATTGGGCTATTTTTGGCATCGTACTTTGCGGTGCGGTTTAGCCAAAATCATAATCGCATAGCACCTCATTTTTGCGGTCATATGTACAGTACGATGTATAAGATGCGGTTTGAACGGTTTAAAATCGGTATATTTTTCAAATTTTGGGCTTTTCTTGCATAACTCAAAACTGATTTTTTTTTCCCTTTGTTTTGGGCTAAGTTTTAAACTGTTGAGTTAGTTTTTCTTTATTTTGGGTTGGCCTTCCTCTTCAATACTTGCTAGGGTTATTAAACTTTTTTTTTTGTTGGTAAAACTAGGGTTCTTAAACTATTAATAATATATTTAATATTAAAAAAATATATATTAATATATAGAAAGGGTGGGGTGTGGTGCAGTTTGTATGGTTTTCTTATTATAAAACTGCAAATTGCATTGCACTATGCGGTGTGGTGTGGTGTGGTTATGCCATTTTTCGAACAGTTTATGTGCAGTTTTTGCGGTTTGGTGAACACCCTTATGTGTATACGTAATTATTGTCAAAAACTGACTATGATATATATATATACATATATTTATGAAGATAGTTGTCATGTAACCGTTAAGAATAGTCAATCCCCATTTTGGCTCAATTTTTCTGCATAATTCTGTAAAATTCTATTAATCCCTTTGTGATCTCATTCCTGTGAGTCGCTTTTTGCTCAAGCAAACCATTTAGTAAAACTAAAAACCTTCCAACAGAAATTTTGCATTTGCTTTTGTTCATAATTTTATTGAGTGATCATTTTGCACTGGTGAAATTTTTAGAAACAATTCTCAGAAATAATTGAAAATGATGTCATTTTTGGCATCATAAAATTAGGATTCCCCCGTCCACTCCTTAAAATCATGTCATGTCTACGCCCACACAAATAAATAAATAAAGTCTTCTATAAACTTAAAGACACAAGACGATCACTATCAAATGTAAAATTACAAAATCGAATCAAACATAGCATACTTAGTACACGATCATCCTTTACCAAGCATATTTTAAAGAGTTATGTTACAAATACAATTTTTTTTTTTAATAAAAAAAAATACAGATGCTCTCTCGCAAACTCACCTGATTGGGATCCAATACAACACAAAAAGCCACTAAATTGGTGAAAAAGTCGGTGACACTTCACTACATTAAATAGGCTTATTTGCGACATCAAGATGTTTAGATATTGATGAGGCTGTAAATCTCACCAGTGAGTAGCACGATCCTAACGCTCAAATGAATCACCTACATAAGAGAAGAAAACAGAAAGACTTTGCAGAAGGCACCGGTGTGGTGCCGACCAAATACCCTCCGAAGGTCAAGTTAGAAATATTCTCACAACTCTAGAGTGCTAGAGAGGGGTCAATTATGCGTACCTTGATGCGAGAGGGCATTGAGGCTTTTATAGTTGTGAGGATTTGCCTCCCTTCCTTGTAACCCAAGTTCTTTTCCTTATAGGACTCTACTTGAGGAATCCAAAATGTGGTGGACAAGTTATTCCTCCGTGGGGAACTCTTTGTTTTAAGGTGCTCCTTCAAGAATCTTCTAATACTTTGCCCTATTCTTATTGGGTCCTTATTTCATGAAGTGTTCTATACAAAGGATGGGCTTGACTTTTCTTTGGTCCATGGGTATAGATCCGTCAGGCCCACTCGTCCAGGCCCCTTGGGCCTTGTTTTCTGTTTTTATCCTCTTCAGTTGCCCCCTTCACCCCATTTGGTCCATCGCTATCTGTAGAAGGGGACCAATTGGGGTGACGGTCAAATAAACACATGTTGATGGTTCTATGTTCATGGGTTGACGATTGAGATATAGACATGAACGGTGACAAATTTTAGCTTAGATGACGGTTGTAAATGCTGAGTGGACGGTGTCATAATCAATAGGGTGACGGTTCGAAATCTCCAGCGGACGGTGACGAGGATCATTGGATGACGGTTCGGGAAGAATGAGGTCGTCATGGGTACAGAGTTCTGACAAACTGTCCAGAGGCATTTATGGCGTACGACACATGTCATTTGTCGATTGGCTTGTATCTTGGATCGAAGCATCGCTTCGTCTTCCGTGCACTCCTTCTATAAAAACCAACACCCTTCCTCTCATTTCTTTGCTTTTCGCAGAAAATATATTGTTAGAGCGAGTCCATCACCTTTGTCAGAGATCCGTCCGTTCAACTCCTTCATCACAAAATCTCATCCGCTCACTCTTTTCCTCGGTAAGTGATTCCATCCGTTCAATTTGTTTCTTTTTCAGCTTTCATTCTCCACTTGGTAAATTTAAGTTTTTTGCACCCGTCACCCTTTTTTCAAACCCGTCAGTCTTAGGTTCTGTCACTACGTGTAGGCAATGTCTAGTGCGTCAAGTAACCAGTCGTTCGTCCGCGACGGGGCGGGTTACGAGGAATTGTACCTGTCGGGTTATAGAGATCCAGACGAACTAAGCGAGAGGAGTCCGTCTGCCGCTTCCCCGTCCTTAAAAAATGAGGATATGGAGTTGGCTGAACCAGAGGAAGGTTCAGATGACGGTGAAGAACAAAGGATTAAGTCTGTTGTAGGTATTGACGGACTTAGGGAGTTCGTCATGCTACAGAGTGGATGGTCAATTACTTTATGTCCACTATCAAGGAGGCACATTTTAAAACCCTTAGAGCTAACTACCAAATACCTGACTACATCCCCATCCGTCTGCCCTATAAGTCAGAAAAATGCTACTACGACGGGATGGATGATGTAGGAGTGTACGAAAAGGTGCTCAAGGCTGGCCTTAGGTTCCCCTTGAACTCTCTACACCGCAAACTTCTCAAGTACCTGGGCTTGTCCGTCAGTCAGATATCCCCGAATGCCAGGAGGGTTTTTATAGCGATGGAGGTCCTGTACGGAGCTATGTCAAACGGTGCCAGATCGTTGATAGTACGGGAATTCCTCCATTGCTATCGTCCAGATGAGATTGACAAGTCAAAGGGAATGTATAGTTTTGTCCCTAGGAAGTCCGTCCTTAAAGTTATTTATGAAACCTCGGACTCCAATCGCGACTGGAAGAGCCGTTACTTCTTCCTAGAGGGCGACGGTTGGATGTGTCACCCAGGGGAGACGGACTATATGCCAGTTGACAAAACTTGGGGAATATTGGATCCGTCCGGTATATATACCCGTCACGTTGTGTATGTAGTCTTTTTTTTTTTTTTTTCCCCTTAATACTTTGTAACCGTCTTGATTACTCCGTCTCCTCTTTTTTATAGTACGACGGCATCCCCAAATTGACATCGAGGAGTACAACTTCTTTGAAAGAATTTTTGCGAAATCTAAACCAGAGGAACGGACTTGGGCTAAGCTCGTCAACCTCAATACCGTCTACTGGTATTGTGACGGACCTGAACCCACTCCGGCGGCTATCAAGTACAAGGAGCGCACCCGTCAGCGTAAGTCTGTCAACCTCTATGTTCATTTGGTTTGTTTTTACTACAAACTTACCAGTCTACTTTTCAGAGATGGAAGACGCAAAAAGAAAGGCAGCTATAAGACTTCAAGCCGCGAAGAAAAAAGAGACGGACGAGTGTGCTATGGGGACGGGTTCAAGCAAGCCTTTAGCAAAAAAGAGACCGTTGCCTAAAGGAGACTGTGCACCCAAGAAGCAGAAGGTTTCCTCGGAGCCCGTCCTTGGTTTAATGGCTGAGGGTACCAAGACGGTGACCCCAGCCAAACATGGGGGTGGCAAGGGCCTCATGATACCTCCACCGGGCAGTCAGAAGAAACCGTCTGTCTTACTCTGTGAAGATCCCAAGTATGCCTTGGAGAAGCTTTTGTCGATTATTGGCAACAAGGACTATGGGGGAGACGGGTCTCTTTAGCATTGCCCAAGTAAGAGTCCGTCATAATCTTGCCCTGGGCATTATTATTATTATTATTTTTGAATTTAGCTCCCTTTTGTCTTCAGGCCATGCTCATGATGAAGGGATTGATGGAACGGTCTCTCCATCACGAGATGGCGCTCGGACGGGTCCGTGAAAAGGCCAAGCTGGCGGAGGAGGAACTGAAAAAGGTTTTGGAGGACAAGGAGAATGATCTCCGTCATGCCAAAGAAACAGCCGTTCTGGAATATCGTGACTCCGATGCCCTTTTATCAGAGCTCGGAGTCTCATATAACGACGGTTTTGATGATGCTCTCCATCAAGCCAAGGCCTTGTATCCAAAGCTTGATTTTTCATTCGTCAATATCAGCGTTCCGGAGGCAATGTCCGTTCATCCCGAGCAGTCAGATGACACGAACGAGCTTTTTGGAGAGGAGGTGCCCATCTCCAACGCCCCTGAGGTCCCGACGGTTGAAGGAGAAGAAGCCCGTCAAGCCAAAGACTTCGTCCCTCCTGATGCTTAAAATTTTTTATCCATTTTTATTTTGTAAAAGTATTTTGAGAACAATTATGTTTTGCCCGTTATGTACTGAGTTAAGTTGTATCCATTGCGTTTGTAGACATTTTATCTCGTTTGTTTAAACTTTTTATTAATGCATCCTTATCATTTTGTTGATATTTTGCTTTGGATGAGTCCGTCCGCTTTATTTAAAAAATGTTCGCGGGCAATTTATTTTGTAGGACCCGTCCTCTTTAAATAGTGTAGCCTTGAGGGTTCGTCCACTTTTGTGGGCTAAATATTGACCTCTTCTGAGGTCCGTCCACTTTGATGGTTTAAATAGCTAGTCCTAGTGGTGTTCGTCCACTTTGTGGACTTGTGAATTTTTATCCTTGTGGGGTCCGTCCACTCTATGGACTGGAATTTTGACCCTTCGCGGTGTCCGTCCACTTTGTGGACTTAGATCTTGACCCCTTGTGGAGTCTGTCCACGTTGTGGACTCGTAAGTTTTTTTTGCTCCCGTGGTGTCCGTCCACTTTGTGGACTAGAGTCTTGACCCTTTGTGGGGTCTGTCCACGTTGAGGACTTGTGTAAGTTTGACCTTTGTGGGGTCTGTCCACTTTGTGGATTGAAGTCTTGACCTTTCGTGGGGTCCGTCCACGTTGTGGACTTGTGTGTAAGTTTTTTACCCTTCTGGGGTCCGTTCACGTTGAGGACTAGAGTCTTGACCCTCTGTGGTGTCCATCCACTTTGTGGACTTAGATCTTGACCCTTTGTGGAGTCCGTCCACGTTGTGGACTTGAGTATTGACCCTTTGTTGGGTCCGTCCACTTTGTGGACTTAGATTTTGACCCTTCGTTGGGTCCATCCACGTTGAGGACTTGTGTAAGTTTGACCCTTGTGGGGTCCATCCACTTTGTGGACTGGAGTCTTGACCCTTTGTGGGGTCCGTCCATTTTGTGGACTTGTTTAAGTTTTTGACCCTTGTGGGGTCCGTCCACTTTGTGGACTGGAGTCTTGACCCTTTATGGGGTCCGTCCACTTTGTGGACTTGTTTAAGTTTTTGACCCTTGTTGGGTCCGTCCACTGATAGTAGTAATCTTATAGTAGTAATAACACACAGCATAGTCTGAATGTCCCTCCATAAAATTTAAAGCTGTAGAAAAAGTACCTGCCCTCTTGGGCTTAAAAGGGTGCTGAAAATTATTGTAGCAAAGCTTGTCCAAACAAAGGAAAAATAATCAAAATTTTAACGAAAGACTAGTAAAAATAAATAAACTGGGGAATAGGGGGAAGTCGTCGACCATCATTTCTACTGGTAGTATTTCCGAAGGTGTTCCATGTTCCATGGGTGCTGAAGCTTCCGTCCGTCCATTGTTTCGAGGTGGTAGGTGCCCTTCATCTGCCATGACGTGATCCTATAAGGCCCTTCCCAATTTGGTCAAAGCTTTCCTTGTGAAGGGTCTTTTGCAGCGCCCATTACCTTCCGTAGCACCAGGTCTCCAATCTGAAAGTCTCTATGCCTAACCTTGGTGTTGTAGTGCTTTGACATAAGGTTCTGGTATCGCGCCAACCTTTGTTCTGCCGTTCCTCGGGCCTCGTCCACTAAGTCAAGCTGGAAGCGCATGGCTTCTTCGTTTTTATCTTCCATGTAGTTCTGCACGCAATAGCTTGTAAGTCCTACGTCTGCTGGGATGATTGCATCAACTCCGTATGTGAGTCGAAATGGGGTCTCTCCAGTCAGTGTTCTTGTTGTTGTCCGATACGCCCATAGTATGCTTGGTAGTTCGTCAGGCCAGATACCCTTTGCCCCTTCGAGCCGGGTCTTGATGATTTTTAGCAAGGTCCGGTTCGTGACTTCGACTTGTCCATTGGCCTGCAGGTGTGCTGGAGATGAGTAGTGATTCTTAATACCTAGCTCTGAGCAGAAGTCCCTGAATGCGCTGTTGTCGAATTGCTTTCCATTGTCCGAGACGAGTACCCTCGGTATCCCATAACTGCAGATGATGTTCCTCCATACAAAGGTATGGATGCTCTTTTCTGTGATAGTGGCTAGGGGTTCTGCTTCCACCCACTTGGTGAAGTAGTCGATACCGATTACTAGAAACTTTAGCTGTCTTAGGGTCGTTGGAAAGGGGCCCATGATATCTAGTCCCCATTGGGCGAACGACCAAGGAGCCGTCATAGGTGTTAGCTCCTCTAATGGTTTCTTGATCAGATTACTGAATCTTTGACATTTATCGCAAGCCTTGACGTAAGCTTGGGCATCCATGAGCATAATGGGCCAATAGTACCCAGCTCGGATCAACTTGTGTACTAACGACCATGCTTCTGAGTGATTTCCGCAGATCCCCTCATGAACTGCTCGGATCAACTTATGTACTAACGACCGTGCTTCTGAGTGATTTCCGCAGATCCCCTCATGAACTTCTCTCATTACGTAGTCTACTTCGTCATGGCTCAAGCACCTCAGGTACGGTCGAGAGAAACCACTTTTGTATAAGACATCCCTAATCAGCACAAATCGTGAGGCTTGGACTTTTAGCTTCCTTGCGGCGTCTTTCCTGTCTAGCAGAATGCCTGAGCTTAGATATGCCATTAAAGGCATGGCCCAATTCTCTTCGACAGTTATTTCCTGCATTTGTGCTCCGTCATCAATAAGTGAGGAGGTTTGGACAAAAGATAATACCTGTTCGGATGCATGCATAAACTCTGCGGAAGCTGCCTTTGCAAGACGGTCGGCACATTCATTTTCCTCCCTTGGGATTTGAACGAATTTGACTTCAAGGCTGCTGATTCGACTTTTCATTTCCTCCAGGTACTTCTTCATTCTCTCATTTCTGCACTCGTAGTCGCTGTTGATCTGACTTGTTATTACCTGGGAATCGCAATGCATGATCATATTTTCAGCATCTGCTGCCTTCGCGAGATCCAACCCAGCCACCAAGGCTTCATATTTGGCCTTGTTGTTGGTTGTAGGGAAATCTAGCCGGATCATGCATTCGATTTTATCCTCCTCTGGTGTTTATATAACCACACCGGCACCTCCTGCGCGCTGATTTGATGATCCGTCCTTGTGGATGCTCCATAGTCTGGGTCCTTCTGTCCCTTTGTCTTCTGACTGAGTATATTCAGCTATGAAGTCTGCTACTATTTGCCTTTTTACTATGGTTTGCGGACGGTACTGCACGTCAAATTCGCTTAGCTTAATTTCCCATAAGGCCATCCTTCCGGCCGCCTCTAGGCTGCTCATGGCTCTTTTTAAAGGTTGGTCCGTCAGAACTATGATGGTGTGGGCCTGGAAATACGGCTTGAGCTTTCGCGCAGCCGTCACGAGGGCAAATGCCAACTTCTCCATCCTGGGGTATCTTTCTTCCGCTCCTCGGAATGCCCTGCTTATAAAATAGATGGGCTGTTGCGAGCCTCCCTCTTCTTTTACTAAGGCCGCGCTAACTACTGCTTGCGAGACCGCTATGTAGAGGTATAGTTCTTCTCCTAGCATGGACGGGTTGAGTAGTGGTAGGGACGAAAGGTATTTCTTCAAGTCCTCGAATGCCTTCTGGCACTCGTCCGTTCACTCAAAAGATTTCCTCAGAACGCGGAAGAAAGGAAGACATTTATCCGTCGCTTTGGAGACGAACCAGTTTAGGGCCGCAACTTTGCCGTTCAAGCTTTGCACTGCTTTCACTGTCCTCGGGGGCTCTAGCTCTAATATGGCCCGCACTTTCTCCGGGTTGACCTCTATACCTCTTTGGGAAACCATGAAGCCCAAGAATTTCCCGGCTGTTACCCCGAACACGCACTTGCTTGGATTCAGCTTCATGTTATATGATCGAAGGGTGTTGAATGTCTCTTGGAGGTTGTTCAAGTGGTCGTTCTCGCGTAGACTTTTCACCAGCATGTCATCAACGTAGACTTGTACGTTCCTTCCGAGTTGGTGCGCGAACATTTTGTTCATTAATCTCTGGTACGCCGCCCCTGCATTCTTAAGTCCGAACGACATCACCTTATAGCAAAAAAGTCCCTGACTGAGAGTGTGATAGCTCCTAATGGGAGTACCCTTGTTCCTCTAAAGCCAACCAGTGGAGCATTTGTTGGTATCAATCATGCTCTGTCAATTCCCATCTGCTGGAACGCTGGGTAGTATAGGATGTCTACTGAGCTGCCGTTGTCGACCAGCATCCGGTGCACATTGTAGTCTCCTACCCGTACACTGACGACGAGTGCATCATCGTGTGGGTGATTGAGACGTCTCGCGTCTTCCTCCAAGAATCCAATGATCGGGCTTTCCCTCCGTGCTATCTTGGGTACAGAGCCCGTTAGCTGGACATTCTGGACCATCCTGAGGTAGGTCTTTCGAGCCTTTTTGGACGATCCTGTAGTTGCAGTCCCCCCTATTATCATCCTTATGTCTCCAACGGGGGGTCTCGGATGGTCGTTTTCCCATCGAAGGGCTTGTTTCGGAGGATGTGTGTTCGTTCTCTCCTTGCTGACAACTTTCTGTAGCTTCCCTTCTCTAATAAGGGCCTCGATTTGCTGCTTTAAATCATAACAATCCACAGTATCATGACTGTGGTCACAGTGGAAACGGCAATACTTGTTTCTTGATCGCTTGGTTGGATCGCTCTTCAACTGTCTTGGAAACGTTAGTGCCCCCTCGTCCTTGATCTGCATTAGGACTTGGTTTAACAGGGCGTTCAGGGGAGTGAAGCTCGTAAACCTTCCCCTGGGGGCTTGGAACGCCTTTCATCGCGTCTGTCTCCCGTCCTTGGTTTCTTCCTCCCTTGGTCCTGGCGTGCATCCTCCAGTCTCTCCCTTTTCCTGGGTTTGTCTTCCCTGGCTAGTAGCGCGTCCTCCGCATTCATGTACTTTGTGGCCCTATAGAGTACCTCAGACATGGTCTTCGGGTCGTTCTTATATAGAGAGAACAAGAATTTTCCCTTCTGCAAGCCATTGGTGAAGGCTGCCACCAAAATCTTGTCGTCGGCCTCGTCAATCGAGAGTGCTTTTTTGTTGAAGCGAGTTATGTAGGACCTCAGCGTCTCGTCCTCCCGCTGCTTGATGCTCATTAAGCACGCTGTAGATTTCTTGTACCTGTGCCCCATAATGAAGTGCGAGGTGAACTGCGCACTTAGTTCCTTAAAAGTGCTGATTGAGTTTGGTGTTAATCTGCTAAACCAGATCCTTGCTGTGCCCTTCAGCGTTGTAGGGAAGGCCCTACACATGATCTCGTCTGGTACTCCTTGGAGGTGCATCAGGGTTTTGAAGGTCTCCAGATGATCGAGTGGGTCTTTGACCCCATCGTAGCTCTTAATCTGCAGCATTCGAAATTTCTATGGTAGGGGATAGGAATTGACAGGTATAGTGAACGACGAGTCGGTTTTGTTTACCAAATCGTCAAGGTCGCTGGAGACGCGTCCCTTGAGGGCGTTCATCATAACCTCTATTTGTTCCTTCATTGCCTGCATCTCCGCGAAAATTGGTGGCGGGGCTGTATCCATGAGAGAGGGCATGCTCAAGTTCCGCCGTTCGGGTCTGCTGGGCTCGTTACTACCCTCTGGCCTTTCGGGTCCCCCTCGTTCAGAACTGTCACCTTGGTTTTCCTCCTGGACATTGTGTCTCGCGTCCCTTTGATGTAGTTGCTCCTCCAGATCATGATTTTGTTTCGTGAGGCGCTCCACCGTAGCCATGAGGGTCTGGACTTGTCTTTCTAATGCAGTGGATCTCGGCGGCTCGTCTCCTTGAACGTTATTGGTGGTGGCCATCGAGCGTGTGAGTACCATGCAACTCTTGTGTCCGGGAAGCAACAAGTCTGGCTACACAATTATCGATTTCCCACAGATGGCGCCAACTGATGAGGCCGTAAATCTCACCAGTGAGTAGCATGATCCTAATGCTCAAATGAATCACCTACACAAGAGAAGAAAACAAAAAGACCTTGCAGAAGGCACCGGTGTGGTGCCGACCAAATACCCTCCGAAGGTCAAGTTAAAAATATTCTCACAACTCTAGAGTGCTAGAGAGGGGTCAATTATGCGTACCTTGATGCGAGAGGGCATTGGGGCTTTTATAGTAGTGAGGATTTGCCTCCCTTCCTTGTAACCCAAGTTCTTTTCCTTATAGGACTCCACTTGAGGAATCCAAAACGTGGTGGACAAGTTATTCCTCCGTGGAGAACTCTTTGTTTTAAGGTGCTCCTTCAAGAATTTTCTAATACTTTGCCCTATTCTTATTGGGTCCTTATTTCATGAAATGTTCTATACAAAGGATGGGCTTGAATTTTCTTTGGCCCATGAGTATAGATCTGTCAGGCCCACTCGTCTAGGCCCGTTGGGCCTTGTTTTCTGTTTTTATCCTTTTAAGATATCAATCATTGGGATAGCAAAAACTCTAAAGCTACTTGTTGTGTAAAACTCATGATTTGAGCAAATAAAAGTAAAAATAATTAAATCAATAACTACACACAAAGAATTCATGAATTTATGTGGTTAAACAAACTACTACATCTACAATTAGAGACATCAAATCTACCATACTCGATAAAGATTATGACTTTAAAGCTTTTCTACATACTTTCACCTGTGGATATCCTTTCAACCCAAAAGAATTATCAAACTACTCTTCTTCTAAAAGTTTTCTCTTCTATCATGAGAACTCTTCTTTTTAAGAGTATTCTCTTCTCTCAAGTGAATTCTTCCTTACTTACAATTTTTTTTTTTTTTCAAATCTTATATTTTGCTGAACAAGCAAGGGCGTAGCCAGATTTTTTTCACTTGGAGGGGCCGAATCATTTATTTATAAGTTAGTGATAACTCATAACTAATAACTATATTTTATTATTGAAATATAACTACAACTATAATGATAATGAGAGAAAAAAATAATAATAACTTTGAGGAAAAAAAATTGGTGATATAAGAAAAAGATCAAATTTTGTGGGGGGGAAAAAAAAAAAAACAGATGATTGCGATGATGATGATGAGAGAAATAAATAAATTAAATTTGAAGACTAAGATTTATTCTTAGAAATAAATTTGTAATCAATTTGTATTCTTAGAAAAAAAAAAAAAAAAGCCACCTGAAGGCTAGAGATTTATTTGGTCTTGATAAAAGTGTATGTTTTGTTTGGGTGTACACTTGAGAAGCTAACTAAATATTGAAATTGGAAATGTCTAAATGTGGTCGTTGCTAGATTTTAAAGGAACAAACATAAAAATTAACACTGAACTAACCATTGTGACATTTTTTTAAGGAAAGTCATAAGTTTTCATTATCCAAAAACAAAGTAAAACAACAATAAAAAATGAGCTTGAACTCTGAAGATGATGAACATGCATAGCTAATTGAACTCTAAAACTAGGGACTATCTTTTATCCAATAGTTTAAAAAACTCCAATTTTTGACAATGTAATGCAAGTAGGTGGACTGCTTGATTATCTTCTCTTTTAATATGATATGATTTAAACTAAGTTAATAGTAATTTTGCCTAAGTTAAGACCAATCCTCTTCCATTGACAGCATAAAGGCTCTGTAAAAATGTTTAGAGGGGCCAATCATTACATTTTGTAGGAGCCTAATTTATTTTTATACAATACTATAAGAGGGATTCAAAAGTTTTTTTTTTTTTTGGGGGGGGGGGGGGGGGAGGGATGCCCCCAAGGCTATATGTGCCTCTGCCTCTGTGGACAAGAACTAGCAATTACTTTTTTTTGGAATGAATACATTACTTCTTTAAAGAAAATTATAAAAATAGGCTCACCCACATGTTCTGGGGGGAAAAATCTAAATTACGTGCTATGTATGGATGAATTGTAATTTCTGAAATTAATTTTTTTTAAAAGAACTAAATAATATAAAACCCCACAAAATCGTCTCTCATTTCAGACTGAATGCTGATATTCTATTGTTCACCTACGAAGTACAAACTTGCGTTTTTATCGTACTAGCCCTCCATATGGCTCTCCCTTAAAGCTCCAACTGGTACTTATAAAAGATTCAGGGTTATCATCGTGCTCATCAATCCTCTTTGATAGATTTTGATGCTAATGCATGTATACTACACGTTTTGAACGGAAGTCAAAGTCAAAATTTATTATATTAATCAATTTTTTTTAGAAGAATTATATTAATCAATTTTATGGCACGTGTTGTGGTGGTACACTATTGCCTTTAGCTAAGGCTTATAAGACATAAGTGGAGTGCATCTTTCTTCGATGTGGGAGCAAATTTAAAACACTGCTCATGTCGCTTGCAAAGAACAAAGCCGTGCAGGTCTTTTGGCTCCAAAGCGAACAAACTGCTTGTGGGCTTGGAATAAATCCTCCCCCACAAAAAGGTGATTTTGAGGGCAGTGCCCATAAAAGGTATTGTCCACTTTGGGTGGCAGTTTTTGAGACTTGCTTTGACCGCACGGGTTTGCTCTGATCACATAGTGTGTGTGATTAGAGCAAGTGTCAAAACTACTGGCGCATACCTATGGTAAAGGCGTGCCCTTCGGGGTAACAAACCTGTGCGATCTTCACCCAAAGCGGACAATACCTTGGATAGACATTGCCTTCAAAAGCGCCTTTTTGTGGGGGAAGATCCACTCGTAGTATGTTTGTCCGCTTTAGGACTGAAGGACCCGCACGATTTTGTTCTTTGCAAGCAACGTGAGCAGTTTTTGAGACTTACTCCCACATCAAAGAAAGATGCACCCCACTCATGCCTTATAAGCCTTAGCTGAAGGTAAGAGTGTATCACTACAACACATGTTCTATATGTTTTTAACATACACGCCAATTTTCATGTTAATCGGATGTTATTTACCATTTCATCTATAAAAACATTTTTTATATATATTATTTTAAACTACAAACACTTAAATTTAAACAATTGATTGATAACATGACTATTGATATTTGATTACCTTGAAATTTTGCAAGTATGGAGAATATACAAAGATAATGTAATCTAATGGTGGATTTGTCAAAATTGACATCTTATTAAAAAAATAAATGATGTAACATTATTTAGAATTACATAACTTGAACCCAATCTATATATATATATATATATATATATATATATATATATAAATTTGTTATTGGGCTAAAATATACTTTTTATCTTCTAAACCTAGTTCACTTCTAAATCAATCTCTAGACTTTTAAAACTTGATACTTTTGGACAATAAATTTTGAAACTTTTACTTGCACGATAATGTATCTTAACCTTTTTATTTATATTATAATATTGTGAGTCAAACTTTGACAGATTGTGTAGAACAGTGTTATAAATGATACTAAATTTTGTCAGATGCATTAGGGCTGTTTGGCTTTATTGTTTTGATGACTCAATTTTCATAACTCATAGCTCATCACTCATAACTCATAACTCATCACTCAATTTTTCACACCCATTTGGCGTCATTACTCAATTTCCATCACTCAATATTTTTCACACTATTTGTGGGCCCATACTTGTCAGCCAGTGCAGCTTTTTTTTTTTTTTTTTTCTTTGTACCCAAACTCATCGAAGCTAATATAAAAAAATAAAAAATAAAAAATAAAAAAAAATAAAAAAAACCCAGAACTGAAGACCGAACCAGTGGAAAAAAAAAAGAACCGAACAGTCAACCCAGGAAAAAAAAAAGTCAAAGTGGTCAAAAGTTGCAGCTGGTACTGTTTGCGGGTCCCTCATGTGTATTTAATTACAAAAATGCCATTGAGTTATGAGTTATGGAAACTGAAAACAGCCAAAATGTGTTTTCAGTTTCCATAACTCATAACTCAAAAATCAAAGAATTGAGTGATAGAAACAGAGTTATGGAAATAGAGTTATTGTTTGCCAAACAACCTTTTAGCTATGGGTCCCACCATTTTTGAGTTATGAGTTATGAAAACTGAGAATTGATTTACCAAATTTGCCAATCCAAACGCCCCCTTAATAACTTATGTCACGTTAAACAGTAATTTCATCATTTTCTAGATTTTTATAACTTATTTCTTTTCACAATATGCTTTAACATGGATATATATTATATAATACAACATGTAGGTTAAATAAGACACCCAAACTTTTAGGTTAAATATGATGTTAAACTCTTTCACTGTCACATTGTAACCCATATCTTTTTTTTTTTTTTTTTTTGGTTTTAATTCTCATTTACTGTCACATTGTAACAGCAATATTGGTAATAACAAAGTCACACATGATAGTAATTTGGTCACATATCTTAGTAACTCATGTCACATTAAAAAAAAAAACAATGACTCTATGGTTGGTGGGTATCGTATATATACCCCCAAAGTATCAAAGTTACCATAGGTTGAAATTGAGAATTGTATTTCATTTGGTTAAAATCAAGATTTAAGCTGTTCGAAACAGTAACTGTCGATGATTACATTTAGCATCAGAGCTCGATGTTGATAGTTTTTTTTTTTTTTGGGGGAGGGGGGGGGGATAGAAATAAATTAAGATATTATTAAAGCACAAACAGCAAAGCAAGCAAAACAACTATCAACAACAAAACTCTCTGTTGATAGTTGAGATCACAACTTGGGCAACCATATCATTTTTATTATGTCCGCTTTAGACACCGTAATTAATTTATAGTGAAATCAGGGACAGAGCCAGACTATCTCGCGCGCGGGGGGGGGGGGGGGGGGGCTTAAAAAAATCATAACTAAAAAATATATATTTTTAATCAAAGTACTAATTTGTTAGTAAGATTTTTGCTAAGATTTGTTATTTACCTAATAACACTTTGTTGTGTCTGTGATATAATTATAGAGATTTCAAACTATTTATAAAAATAAAAAAATAGAAGCTGACAAACTAAAAGACAAAACAATACAACCATGTCAATGACTCAATAAAAAACAACACTGTCACTGAATCACTCTACCACTACCAATAGTTTTCTATAAAAAAACTACTAAAGAAAAATTTACACAGTTTTTTTTCCTTCTTTCGCTGCAAACCCCCCCCCCCCCCCCCCCAAAAAAAAAGCACAAACTTTAAACATTCAAACAAGACCATCACCACGCACACTAAGAGAACTCAAAATCATATCTGACTCAAATCAAAATTTGAATAACCCCAAAACATAAAAAATATAAAAATAAAAATCAAACTTACTTTTAAAGGATCTTTCACCTCAAGTTTAAGTTCCACCTTGACTTCCTCTAGCAGATCTGGTGGCATGTAGCAACAATTTACTTAAACACTCTCTTCTAATAGTGGTGGTGTGGCCTCTTATAGACTTTTTGTCTCTATTCAACTGAAACCCTCTCATGGGTATTTGAGTTTTTTTTTTTTTTTCCTTGAAATTTTGTTGGGAAATATGGTGAGAGTAGTGACAGTGTGAGACTGACATACAAATGTAGTTTTTATTTTTTATTTAAAAAAAAAATCAAGACTTTGGGCTGATTTTATGTTGTTTGGGCTTATTTGTGTGGTTTTTTGGGCTCTTTCATAGTTTTAAAGGGCATTTTGGGGACTAATTTTAATTTTTCATGGGCTAGATTCAAATATTTGTATAATACAAGCACTCTTTTATTGTTGGGCCCCACCGTCCGCCGCGGGGGGGGGGGGGGGGGGAATCCCTCCCTGGTCCAAACATAGCTCCATCCCCGAGTGAAATTATTAATTTATTTTTCAATTTGTCTCAATTATGTGATCCACAAAATAATCATTTATCACTAGGATTATCAGCTTGCACAAAATAGAGTTCTTCGCACTGCTTCAAACAAACTTACTTTCAACAATTTAATTGACATTATTTTATGGACTCTTTTCAAATTAAATTGTCAATGGGATATTGCAAATCTAAAACCTAACAATTTTCTATATATGACCCCACCCCCCCCCCCCCCCCCCCAAAAAAAAAAAAAAAAAAAAAAAACTAAGAAAGTTAGTCAGAATTCAGAATGATTATTTAGTATACTAAATAATTTTGTTTACATCACAAAAATTAGAAAAAATAGAAGGTACTTGGCACTAGTTTCTTGGAAGCAATAAGCGGCGACTCAATTGGATCATTTGGTCATAAACTTATTAGAATGACAAGTTGAGGTAATGATAAAATATACAGAAAAAATATCTCTCCATATCTAAATAAAGAAATAGGTTTCCGAGCTAGGCCGGCGGAGAGTGGCAGTTTTTAATTCCTATTTGCTATGAACTGCATGAAAAAAAAAAAAAAAATTATGTATAATGTTTGATTAATTAGTATACATTCTTAGACATACTGCTGTTTTGAATTAAAATGTTTCATGACCAATCATATTAACTTGTTTCAGGACCAATCTTATTTACTTGCTTATTTAGGATATGTTTTCTTCTTAATAATAATAATAATAATAATAAAAATAAAGATAAATGTAAAAAATCAAACTAATTTTTTTTTTTTTTCAATATAATGTGTCTGCATTTGATTCTCAAATTGACAGGCCTTTGATAATTTCATGTCTTGCACTCCAAGTTCATAACCTTGTTGACGGAAAAATGTCCAGGTTTTGAAGGGGCTGGGTCTTCAACAAGTTCAACTAGCTAGTAACTAGAACACCTCAACAACCGTAAAAAGACAAAAGGATTTGGCATTTTCTATCTAATACTAGTTTGTATACATCGTAAGCAGAATTGGATGTTACGCTTTTTATATATATATATATGCAATGAGTGCCGTTAATGATGATTTATTGTGAGGTTCACTTAATAAAAAAGTTTGTATAAATTGAAGTAACAAGTGAAACTCAAAAGATCAACTTTATTGGCTCTACACTATATAAAGTTGATAAAAAATCTGACATAAATGAAAATAAATTGACTTAAAACCAAACTACCACAACGTGCCTTCCGTTGCAAAATTTGTCTCTACTTGGATCCAACCATGAACTATTATGCCCCCATTGCCTAGTCACAGTTAAAGTTAGCTCATTGCAGTCCCATTGCATGTATAGTCACAATCACATGCAACTCATTGCAAGAATAATATTACATTTAATTAACATTATTTTATTACATTGATTTAATTGAAACATTTAATTAACAAAAATAATGTTACAAAAACAATGTGTTTTTTTCATAGGTTCCAACTACCACAATGTGTTATCGAATAAGAGATTTAAAGTTTAAGTTTTGCTCATACTAAAAACTATTTGTTGTCTTACTCTAATGATAAGAGCAACAATTGTCATGGAATGGAAACCGTCAAAATCCTATAATAATAAAAAAAAAATTAAGTTTTTTTTTCACAACTTATTAAATTAGCAAATATCCCCTAGTTGAACATAGCAACATAACTTGTTTCATATAACACAGAGAAAGTTAAATGCAAGTTATTTGTAGGAATTTGAGAGCTTGATTATTAATTTACAAGAATTTTTAAAAGTTGTTTGTTTTATAAATTTTTGAAAATTATAATTCCTATGAAAGGAGTAGTTTATTCTTCTTTTTTCCTTTTGCCTAAACTCACTTGCCAATTAATAATCACACAATTTTATATAGTTGTCGTTTAAAACAAATAGACGAGGAACTCCAATCCAAAGAAACGTACCTATTTCTCTGGGAGGGTCCAGTTCTTGTCATATCAAAGGGCCCATAAGAAATACATACGAAGGCCTTGTTCCCTCACAAACTCAACCTTTCGCACCCAATCCAATTGGTTCCAGTATATGAATACATCGATACAGTCCGCTTATCATACATTGATACACCATTAAGGCCAAGCCCAATTACAATTGCAGGAGCTCCAATCCAATTATCACTTGGACTTTTCAATTGCCATGTTCTTCCATAAAGTGGCAGGCCCATGATGACTAGGATATGTGGTTGGACCACAGGCACCGGCACAGGCACAGGCACAGCCTTAATCCAGGATTAAATACCATAGCTAGTGCAAATATCGCAAGCCTTGACACAAAGCAAAGCATGTTCACCACGAGGTAACTTACCATGAGAAAACTCTCTCCCATTTTTGTTTTTGTTTTTGTTTTTTTTTTTAATGTCAATTTGTGAACCTTTTGAAAAAAATCAGTTTATTGCATGCGTCTTCAGCGGACTGGTTATTACCATGATCTGGAGGCAGTGAAGGATTTTTGATTTGTGCTTTTGGAGGAACAAAAGGACAAAAATTTTGAATAAAAAAAAGCAATCAATGGTCTCAGAGAAGTGGCTTTAATACCATATAAAAATTAGAGAAAACAATGGAGAATGGTAGAAGATGTGGACGTGGTTCGGCCTTATATAGTTTCACAGTTAAGGGCATCTGGTATCTTCATATTCTCTTATTTTATTTATTATATCGTACTATTTTACAACAAACCTAATATCCAAACTTTTATCTTTCTATACAATACATTAAAATAATATATTTAAACAATAAAATATATAATCCAATACCATCTCTCTCCTCTCTCTAATTTTTGTCTCTCTTCCTCCCCCTCTGTCTTAACCTCCCTCTCTCCACTGTGAACAAATCCAAAACCCAACACAACCACTATCCAAATCCAACCATCCCACCACCTGCCAGTCATCAACAACACAACTTGCCATCACCATCATCAACAACACCAACAACAAAACCTCCCCCCACCATCAACAACAACACCATTGCTGCACCACTAGCCACCACCATCATTAACAACACAACCACCACCCCCCACTATTGCACTACCCAAATCAACCCAGAAAGTCACAACAAATCCAAAACCCAAACCCCAACGTAGCAACCACCACACCGCGTCGCCAACACCCATCGACCTAAAACCCACTCCCACACAAATCACAACCCATCAAAAACCTACATAAAATGACAAATCATAACCCATCCATACCAATCCACAGAGAGTGAGAGTCTAAGAGAGAAGAGAGCAACCTACCTACAGCGACAAAACCCATGCTATTGTCGCCTTCAACTAGAGAGAGAAGACTATAATCTCCACCATTAACCCACCGCAAACCCATCGCGATCTCCATCGCTAACCCATTGTGAAGCCACACAATCTTCACCCACAAACACAACAAATACCCAAAATTGGTGACGTTGGTAGGGGAGTGAAGTACCGTTCTGGAGCCAAGAATGATGCAATCATTGAGGGTGGAGCCAAAATTGGCACACCAGTTAAGCAAAACCCCGTCCTTGATACTTGATTCGCCACTAGGAAGCTCGATTGGAAGGAAGCGGATTTTGTTGAAATTTTTGAGGACTTGGGTCAGGGAATGGTAAGTAGCTCTGGCCTGGCTTGGTGATGGTGGGTCCAGCCATGGTGGCTTTAAAGAGATGAGAGTGTAGAACAAGAGAGAGAAGAGAGAGAGACAGAATGAAAGAGAGAGGAGATGAGAGACTGAAGAGAAGAAGAAGAAGAAGATATTTGGGAATAAAATATAAGGGATAATTACAGTAAACCCACCTGTGGTATGGTCTGTTTTCACTTTGCCTATCCGTGGTTTAAAACTTTACACTTTGCCCACTTGAACTTCAATCCGTTTGCTCTCCGTTACCTACCTCACCCTCAGACGTTAGAAAAACACATTTTTATTAAAAATTAGAACATAACACAGATAAAAAACACGAACCATTGAAACTTTTCCTCATGAGCCCTAGAAACAAAAAAACCCCATTCTGCATTTGATATTGAAACTCCAAAAAGGCAATTCGTTGAACTCTTTATTTCATTGTCTCACAATTTATTTTTCCTCTCTCTCTGAAGACTCAGATTAGGCCTTCAAGGCCGAAAGTCCCAAGTTCTCACTGCCCATCTCACCCACTTGCCACCACCATTGACGAGAATCAAACTGTATACACTATGGACGAATCGAAAGTTCGAAGCTGCGAGCGATTGTTACTTAATTGAACGGATCTGGAAGCTTCTATAAAGAATTGAAGATCTCCCTGTGTTAATGGACCTAGACGATTCTCTTAGACTCAAGAACCAACTCAACGTCAACTCGTTGAACAAAATGGTATCAATTTGTTTCTCCATTAAAGACCCAGTTTCAATGTCACTAAGGTTGTCCTTTGATTTTGGGTTGTTACTGTTTAGGTCGTTATAATTGCTGCAGTTTTTTATTAAAAAATTGTGTAATGTAATTTTTGGTTGTAATTGCTAATTTTTTGGGTTGTTGCGAGCATAAAATGTTTGCTGCCTTTCTGGAGTTTAATAAAGTTTCTCAATAAACAAAAGGTTCAAAACAAAATTCATTTTATATGTATAAGCCACAAACTCAACTACTGGACCCAACAGATCAATGCTCAAAGTGTGATTCAAAACCCAAGATGGAATGACAAACCTGAGATTTTCTTTGTTTCATTTTTCTGTGTATGAGAAAGAGTAGTACTATGAAGAGATGTAGACTAATGAAACTGGGTAGTACTATGAAGAAGTGGAAGGCATTGAAGAGGTGGGAGTGGTTTGAATGGTGTTGGAGTCATCGGGGACGATGCATTTGGAAGCTTTCTAAATAAATTCATTGAACAAAGAGTGGGAGTTTTCAAGATCGAGCAATTTCAAGGCCTCTCGCTTCTGTTCTTTACTTTGAAAATACACCAAGTTCTTTTGCATCTCTTGCAAGATCATGAATAGCTCTTCTGGGACGTGAGGGCTCTTGCTTTGTCTTGCTTTGTCTTTAAAAATATCTTTTTAAAGTGCAATATCTTTTTAAACCCTAGCTTTTTGACTCTTATTATATTTGTTTTTGCCTAAAAATGTGTTTTTCTAACGTCTAAAGGTGAGGTGGGTAACGAAGAGCAAACGGATTGAAGTTCAATTGGGCAAAGTGTAAAGTTTTAAACCACGGGTAGACAAAGTAAAAACGGGCCATACCACAGGTAAGTTTACTGTAATTATCCCAAAATATAATCTTTATGTTTAGAATGGTGCTACAATACCATCATAAATTTATGATGGTACTGTAGCACAATTGTAAATTTTTTTAGAATTGGAAGACATATGGCATATGGAAGATCGGATACTAAGAGCATTAGTATTGGAAAATTCCAATTCTACTCTATTTTATCATTTCAAAAAGCCACTTTATCATTATATCATACCATTTTACAATACTTGCAGCATCCCAAAACTCTATTTTTATTAAAATATTATTTTTTAATCTTTTTTTATTATTTCTTTCCAACAGTCACTTTTTTTTAAGACTTGGCATGATTCCTACGGTCACATTTTCCTAGGCTTTCCAACAGTCATTTTTTGAGAATTTGAGAATGTATTTAAAGAAAAAGTTAAAATAATAGTAATGAATAATATTATATTTTGAAAACCAAAATAGAACATTTAGACCGTTCATTGTAGTCTTTGGAACCATCCGGAACCTTGATTAGTTTCTACTCTTTATACCCTTTTCTCCAAACTCTCTAGAACCCATCTTTCTCTTTGTATCTCTCTCTCTCTCCATGCCATTAAAACCCCACACCCTTTTTGAGATTCACACTCCAAAACACACACACACACACACACACACACACACAGTCTCTCTCTTTTTGTCTCTATACAAAACCTAAACACAAACACAATTTGAATCCCTCTTTTTCTTGCAGAGAGATAAAAGAAACACAAACACAAAAACTCTAATACATTGATCAAAACCCACCTTACAGTCAGCACCAACACTGACGGAGCTGAATCCCCCAACACCGACGGAGCTTCATTTTTGCAAAACCCAAACCCAAACCCAAAAACCCTTGAGAATCTCGGTTTGAAGAGAGTGATAGAGTGAAGAGTTAAATGGGTTGAGCTATCTAGAGTGTTGGGTTTATGAGATGAGTAAATCGGCAAAGGGAATTGGAGATGGGTGAGGGTGAATCGGTTGAGCTACAGTGAGAGATGAGAGAGAGGCCATGTGTAGCTTTAGCGATGGAGATGGGTGAGAAATTTTTGAAGATGGGTGAGAAATTTCGGAGATTGGTGAGAAATTTTGGAGATGAAGCTTTAGAGATGGGTGAGAAATTTCAACGATGAGAGAGCAAATGGAGAAACAGAGAAGGAAGAGAGAGAAGAGAACAGAAATAATGAGAGAGATAAGAGAGAAATTTTGGAGGAAAAAGGCATCATAAAATATATATATATATATATATATATTTTTTTTTTTTACAATACTGCTACAGTGAATTCTACCTTTAGAATTGTATTGTAGCAGTATTGCAAAAAAATTTGCAATACCTAGGTTTTGCAATTCTCTAATGTAGAGCACTTTGGGCCTGCAAATGCCAAATTCTCCTTACATTTGGCATTTGCATTCCCTAATGCTAATGCTCTTAGCTCTAAGTATTTAAAATTTGGGTTGATAGCAAAAACTAAATGTTTGAAACATTGAAACATAGGAGATGGTGGAGAAAAATACAATAGTGGAGGCTATATAGCTTAAGGGCTTAAAAGTGATTTTCTTTTTTTTATTTGTAAAATTTGAGTTCCTAATTTATCGTGAGAAAAGAAATAACTTACTTAGAGCACCTCCAATCGGAAATTCTATCGTATCTCATTTTACCATCTCAAAAAATAACTTTATCAATTGTACAACACAATTTTACAATACTCCAGCATCCTAACTTTTATTTTCCAATTCTACTCATTAAAATAATATTTCTACACAATAAAATAATATATCCCACAATCACCATCATTTACAATACCACACATTATTTATTCTTTCTCTCTCTTTCTTTTTGTTCAAGAACCACAATCACCACCACCACTGCAGTACACACACCTGACACCACCACCACCACCACCACCACCACCACCACCCCCCCCCATAATCTACCGTCAACACTAAAAAAAAACACAGCAACCCACGGTCAAACCCACGCTGCTTCATCTACTGCCCAAGTCGTTGCACCATTAGACCCACATCGCTGCATCCACTAACCACTCCGTTGCCCACCAAAGTCACACCTATTGAAATCAACCCACCACCACCCACCGACCCAAAACCCACTCCCACACAAATCACAACCCACGCGACCCAACACTAACCCATTGCGATCTCCATCGCTAACTGCTGTGAAGCCACACAATCTTCACCCACAAACACAACAAAAATTTATGAAAACTGGATTGCTTAATTCACCTTTGGGTAGCTCGATTTTGTTGAAGCTCAAAGGAAGCGGATTCACCACTGGGAAGCTTGAAGGAAGTTGATTTTGTTGACTCACGCGGAGAAGGAAAAATGAAAGAGAGAGAGAGAGAGTTGCTGAAGAAGGAAAAACGCGGAGACCCACCACCGCCGATCTCGCCGATCTAGAAACCCACCACGCCGATCTCCAACTCAACCACGCCACCATGCCGATTAGAGAGACGAAGAAGATGATGACTACTTGCGTTGCGTTTCTATTGGGTTGATGAGAGTTTAGCATAGAGTGAAGGTAATGAGAAGCATCAAAGAGCAAGAAGAAGTGAGAGCAGAAAGAAAGAGTGAAAAGGAAGAGAGAGAATAATCAGAGATAATATAATAATAATTTTTAATTATACAATGTTGCTACAGTACCATCCTACAAATAGGATGGTATTGTAGCAGTATTGTAAAATTTTTTACAATTGGCACATTTTGCAAGTCCGGCTAGAGCAACATTTGAAGGTTGTGATGATAAAATACCTTAACATTTACAATATAACATTTGGGCTGCGGATGCTCTTACGATAAGTGAAAAAAAAGGGGGGGGGGCGGGGGTTCCGGGGAAGGTTTAGTAAATTATGGTAAAGGAGTGGCAAGTTTTGCCAAAAATAAAGGTAGCATTTATTTCGGTGAAGGTTTTTTTTGTTTAAAGTCAGACTGTAGGACATATATTTTTCTTCTCTTTCTCCATGTCAAGGCCTCAGGGGTTCAATTTGTTTTTGGTGGGAATTTGTTCCTTTGGTTATCTTTTTTTCTTGCTGTCGAGAGACTCAGGACCCATAAGGGGGCAAAGTACATAACTACTCAAGTACCTAAAGAACTTTGAGGGGGAATCAGGGGATAATTCCCACCCCCCCGGCGGGGATTCAGGGGACAAATTATTTCTAATGTGAGTTATTGCGTCTTACTATTCCATCTTTTCATACACTATTGTTTATTCAAAAGTACTTTTCATACACCATTTACCGTCCATGTTCATGGTCGTAACAAAAATTGTAAACAGACTTTCTCTTCTTTCTCTTTTGACCAAGCAGTCAAACCAGTCAATGACATTTGCAATAAAGTGCACACGAAGAAGATAGCATCAATTTTGTCTATCTTTTCAACTTTTCTAGGATAATTGGTGCACCAATTTCACCTACTCTCCACCAACTTGGAGCACCAGTCGACAAAACTCATTCAAATCTCACAAAATGCACATCCGTATCATTTGAGTGAAAAATTAAAGGAAAATTTTAAAAATTCGTACTTTCAATTTTATTATAAAAATTTTACAAATTGATTTATCAACTACGGATCACATTGATATTATAATAAATAAAGTTTTTAATTTTCTATTTTACTTAATTGATGTTATCGTTATTACAAATTTTATTATATAAGATTTATAAATTGTTGTACAAATTTTTAAACATAAAAAAAATATTTAAGAAGTTTATTTATTATGTTGTTAAGGTTACACAAATTGTATTAATTAATATGTTCGTTTATAGGTACCCTGTAATTTGAGTTGTCTCCCCTCCTCTTTTAATGTTGTATCATCTAATTTTAATTTTAATGCTTGCTTTATTTTTTATGTTAGTTTTTATTATAATTTGAAATTGATCAAATATATGTTAATCTTGTGCAAATCTTTTAAAAGTTCTATATAATTTGAAATTCATCTATCTCTCTTAGTCTTGAAATTTATCAAAATCTTTGTACTTTGGAATGAATTTAGCCCAACCTGAAACTTTTTTTCCCCCTTTTTTCCCTCTTGGTTTTATGAGAAAGATTGTAGTTTGTCTTTGTTTTTTTGACTATGTCTCCCTCTTGCATTTGAGACGACTGAGAGAAAAAGGAGGTGAGTTTGATTTGTATCCATTGAAATAATAGTTGAATATTTTAATCGGTTTTGTTATTTTTTATTCCATTTTATTCTTTGGCTAATGAATAGGAGCACTTCAGGCAAATAGAGTGACTATTCATTAGTAAAAAGCTTTTTGAGTTTTAGAAAGGCTATTGAAGCATAGTTTTATGGTTTGACTCTCTAAAATATAGAGGATTTTGTGTTTGCCAATCATGTTGGAGATACTTAAATGCTGAACCAAACCTGAATTATTCATAAATAGTTCGATTCACTTACCTAATTTGTTTGAAAATTTTTGGAAAATTATAATTTCCTATTAAAGGAGTAGTTTATTTTTCTTTTACCTTTTGTGTAAACTCACTTGCCAATTAATAATCACACAAATTTATATTGTTGTTGTTTAAAAGAAATAGATGAGGAACCTATTTTAGGGAGGGTCTAGGAGTTGTGCTATGACCACAAAAAATGGTACAACTTTGTGCCACAATTTGCCATGTGGCAAGTTGTGACTAGTAAAGGAGTGTCTGTGAGCCATGTGGAGACATACCTTCATCAATTACAACTCGTCACGTGGTGAGTTGTGGCACAAGGTTGTGTCATTTTCGATAGCCCTAACATTTTCCGAGGGTCCAATTCTTGTAATACGCAAGGGCCTATGGAATGCCTACCAAGACCTTGACCCCTCGCAAACTCAACCAGAGTCAACCTTTACCTCAGATTATGCAACGACCCATAATGTTTAGGTCTAATAACTTTTTTTACCAACCCCACCAATGCATTTTCTTGGTAGATATTCCCCACCCAAAGTTAGGTTCCAGCTGATCAAGATTCTCCAGCCTTTTCACATCTTGTTTCTTGACTTTGAAAAGAAAATTCAAAACAAGACACCATGTACTATGTTGACACCGCGTACTATGTTTCTCAAAAAGACAGGGAAAGAGATAAAGACTAAAAACAAGACACCACGTACTATGTTTCTCAAAAAGACAGGAAAAAAAGATAAAAGACTAAAAACAAGACACCACGTACTATGTTTCTTAAAAAGACAGGAAAAAAAGATAAAGACTAAAAACAAGACACCACTTACTATGTTTCTCAAAAAGACATGTTCGTGATAAAGACGAAAAGTTACATGTGGTGTGGGGCGGTAGAAGTAAGTACGTCTGCTTGGTGCTCTCAAACAGTGGGCAATTCTTACATAGTTCCGGAGCACTGCTCCGGACTCTCATAGAGAGTAGGCATTATGGTAGATCCCACGTGTAACTATAACATTACTTTCTTTCTTATCAAAACTCATTTTCTTTTATTGATAATTGAATAATCACAACTTGAAAAAAGTCATGTTCATACATACACCTTTGGCCTTTTGTCATATGCAGGATGCAGTCGAAGCATTAGTTGCCACGCCATTCTTCAATGGCCTACTAATTTGTCACCTTCTTCCACTGGCCTCTCCTCCTTCTTCCTCTTAAATCTCACCTGTCAAAGGTACTCGCAGTTCACAAAATCCTCTCCTTGCTCAAATACTGTCAATTAATTTGGTGACTTTTCTATATGCACCTTATATTCGCTCCTGAGAATCAAGTACCCACATACATGATGTCCAAAATTGTCATTCTACTTTTCCATATCCTTCTCTATTCAGAGTTGATGCCTTCAGAAGCCCAAACTTGGGTCAAATCAGGTTACTGGTACTCTGGCACCGGATCACCCATTTCAGACATAAACTCAGCCCTCTATACTCACCTTATTTGCGCTTTTGCTGATGTAAACTCTTCCTCCTACGAGCTCTCTGTATCATCCAGGGATGAGCAATACTTCTTCACCTTCACAGACACTGTTAGACAAAAGAACCCATCAGTCACCACTCTTCTTTCCATTGGTGGTGCAGATGCAAACCACACCACCCTTTCAAATATGGTCAGCAAGGCTTCTTACAGAAAATCTTTCATAGACTCTTCAATAAAGATAGCTAGGCTTTATGGCTTTCAAGGCCTAGACTTTGGTTGGAATTCGGCGAACACTAGCTCCGACATGACCAATATGGGATTACTATTTCAAGATTGGCGTGCGGCTGTGAATTCTGAGGCAAAGAATTCTAGCCAGAAAGACTTGATTTTGACTGCTGCTGTTCATTTCTCGCCAGATTTAAATTCAGTTTCTTTCCCTGTTGACTCAATTCGGAGTAACTTGGATTGGGTGCATGTTATTGCTTATGACTACCATGCGCCCGGATGGTCAAACTATACCGGTGCTCATGCAGCCTTATATGACCCATCGAGTAACTCTAACACGGATTATGGTATTGGTGCATGGATTGGTAGAGGCTTGTCTGCTAGCAAGTTAGTTTTGGGATTGCCTTTCTATGGCTATGCGTGGACTCTAAAGAACCCCAGTGACAACGGAATAGGTGATCCAGCAACAGGTCCTGCCGCCATTGCAATTAAAGGTGGTGGAGCCATCAGGTATTATCGAATCAAGAGTTATGTTCAGAGCTATGGGGCTGCTATAATGTATAATGCTACATATGTAGTAAATCACTGCACAGTCGGATCGACTTGGATTGGCTTTGATGATGTTGAGGCTATCAGAATGAAGGTTTCTTACGCCAGAGAGAAGAAGCTACTTGGTTACGTTGTGTGGCAAATCCCATATGATGATAATTGGGCACTTTCTTTAGCAGGTACGGAAGAGATGCTGCACTCTTGGTATTCTATTTCTTTAAATTAAATTTTCTCTTGCCAGAAAGTTAATTTAATTGCCACATTTTTGCTTCCTCAAAAAAAAAAAAAAAATGCCCACATTTTTAAAGAATCAAATGGTAGACGTGGCAATTGGTCGAATCGGGTCGGGTTAATCAGGTTATAGGTTAAACGAGTCGGGTTCAAAATTGGATTGTTTTAAACGGGTTGAAAACAATTCGGACCAATTAGGCTGCCGGCGGGTCGGACTTGTTCAGGCTAACCTGTATATACGCATGGAAAAATTGAAAAAAAAAAACAAATAAATGCCAAATTTTTGGAGAGAATAAATCAAACCAATCAAGGAAACAAATTGTACATAATACCCTTTATTTTTTTTCGTTAAGTGGGCGCCTACTATTATTAGACTCTTTGTGTTACTATTATACATGTGAAGGGAAAAAAACAAACAAACCAAAAAACATAAAATTTTCCATATCCTTCCAATTCTGATAGTTTTGTGCATATATGACTAAAATTCTTTATACTCATAATAACAAAATCTTCCATGTTAATAACTCACAAGCATAATGCTTATAATTACAAATTTACAACTTGAGAGAGATATAGATTTTAAGGGGCACAAAAAGTATATATTTTAAGTTTACACACTTTAGATTCAAAATTCGCTAATGATATGGGATTTTGGACTTTTTCTTTTACTTTAGTTTTGTTTTGTGCTATTTAGACTTATTTTAGTAACTTAGTCCTAGTATTTAACTCTACTACTTAAGGTCTGTTTGGATATCGTTTATTTTGCTGAAAACTGAAAACAATAAAAATAAAAAATAAAAAATTTACTGTTCACTATTTTTTTACTGTTCATATGCCTTGGTACACTGTTCATGTCCCATGAACAGTGCACCAGGCACTGGTCTTTAAAAAAAAAAAAAAAGAGAGAGAGAGATAGAAAGAAACGTAGACGCAGACATGGGAAGCATTTTTGCGCTTTCCAAATGCACTCTTAGTATTTAACTTAGTGTTACACGTTCAATAGTGTAGAAGTGTAGCTGTAAATGATTTTTCCTTTCGTATTTTTTTTCTCTACTACTTAGTATTTAATTTCGTGTTAGACATTTGGTGGTATAGATGTGAGTTGTAAATGCTTTTGCCTTTTGTATTTTTTTCCTCGACTACTTAGTATTTAACTTAGTGTTAGATGTTTAGTAGTGTAGACGTGTAGTTGTAGATACTTTTTCCTTTTGTATTTTTTTCCTTTTAATTAACTTTTATTTTTAAATAAATGGGAGTATGGCCACTACCATTGGTGGCTACTAAATGGCTAAATAGTGTTAGTGTAGTGCTTTATGTCTATGCACCTAGCACCTTGGCATGTAGTCTAAAATGGGTTAGGTTGAATCACGGGTTAGTCGAGTCGGACCGGGTTAGCCCGCAAAAAAAAAAAGGGGCAGGCCGTGGGTTGGTCCATTTTTTATTCGGGCCAAAATATTTGAGTTCAGGCGAGTTCAAAACAAGCGAGTTTGGGTCGGGTTAGCAAATTTTGGCCCGTTTTGCCATGTCTATCAAATAGTAGCATTATGACTTGAAATATAATCATATTAGCCAAAATAATTAAGAAACCAATATTTTGGATGTCCTAATGTGTTTAACTGAGGAAAAAAGATTCACTAGGCTTGATTTTGTATCCAGTGCATTGATAGGGCTATAATGCCAAATTTTGGCTAAGGCTTGTAAAAATGTTTGTAAAGTTCCCTTGGAAAACATAATATGTTTAACTTAATTGATTAGCCAAGTAGTTATTTAAGTTAATTATGCAATCCTAGGTTAAACAATAATAAAACATATCATGCATAGGGGAAAAGTAAATAACACAATGATATGATGACCTAGGAAAACTAATGAAACAACTTGTTTCAAGGTTTAAAAAAAAAAAAAAAAAAAAAAAAAAACTTGGGGGGGAACTATCCCAAGAGAACAATCCACTATATTAAATTGAGATTTATAGTCAAGAATACCAATTCATAGTAAATCTAACACAGTTATCAAACTGGGCTCTAAACTCCTCAGACTTCTTTGATCTGGATCTGCTCTTACATGAACCACCAGTTCATGCCTTATTCTTTAGTACACTTGATAGCTGAAGGCTTGGTTGCAACTTTACTCCACTGGAACTAGTAATATGGATTTGATCTCCGATATGGCCTTGATAGAGTTAGAAGATACAAAACCTCACAAATCTCACAAGAGTAACTCTCAAGACTTGAAAAATGTGTTTTAGGATTTTCCTTTTATACTTAGTAGTGTTGGACTGAAACCCTAAACGTTTCGCAGGTTGTTGGGCTTTATTTAAAATTTTACAGATTTGCAGTTCGATCGACCGAGCTCGACAAATTTTGAATTCTTCTTTTTGCAGCGTGTACATTCTTGAATCTTGACTTGTATCAACTTGAGCAATATCTAAAACACTACAAAGACACCAAGATCTAATCCTAGACAAGTTTTTGTTCTCGGTTTGCCAACATACAACACATTTAGCACCTAAACATTTATGACTAAATATTTAGAACCTAACAATCTCTCCCTTGGGTAATCAATGACTAAACTTATATACAAAATGTATTGCTCAACTCAAGAACTAACCCAATTATAAGAAATTTTCCCAATACAATTCAATTACAATCTACTATCTATCAGTTGCAATAATAGGCAGCAGCATAATGAAAGAATTAACCTATAAATTCCTGAAATATTGAAAACAAACCATAAAAGCATGTGTGGAAAATATAGTATAAACATAACTTTGAATCACAAAACAAAAATATAACAAGGAAACCAATGAAAACCAAGATATCTCATAAAGCATCAAGTTTGTGAAACAAGTTAATATACAAAACAAAATAATAAAAACAATAAATGAGAAAAAAAAGGCTAAACAAAGCTAAACAAAACTAAACAAACTAAACAAACTCCCCCTAAGTACAAGAACTCTCCCCTTACCTATTCTACTTCCCCTTTTTGTTACGTATTGCCAAAGGCAATCATCTCAATCATCTGAGGGTGGAGGTGGAGGAAAATAACTCCTATGCTCATTGAACTCAACTCTCAAAGTAGCAACATTTGTCATCAATGATTCCAAAAGCTATCCATGGGCTTCCTGAGTTGTCATAAAGGTCTCCATCATGGTGTGGTGTATGACTAAGTCTCTAGCACTCTTTCTAGCATGGAGCAGAGGGATGGTGCAACTCTAGAAGTACCAGCAGTAGGAGTATCTTCATCCCTATCTTCAGCCTCAACAATAGGATCCACAAAAGGATCAATTTGTACATCTCCTTGGGGAGGATCCACTCATTGTTGCTTTCCCTTTCCCCTGCTTGTTGCTGGGGTCTTTTTTTAAGCTCTCTTTGCTTCAGAAAGGTTGCTCCAATAGGTGCTATTTGATGGTCAAGCTCAAAAAAGGAGGTACACACAAATCCTAGATGTTCTAAGATCTTAAGGATTGAAACATGGAAGAAGAGATCCTGTTTCTTGGAAGTGTTTCTGTTGACATCTACAATGGTTTGGATGAAAAGAGAACGGATTCACATGGAAGCACTAGTGACAAGGGCATAGAAGAATATACAACGATTAATAGTAATCATATGTATATGAGAGATATGAAAGATACTATGACATGCAATCCTAAACAAAAGATAGTTTTCCTCAATGTGTTCACTAGACTCAAGTCGAGGCTCATCTTCCTATGTCATTGGTTTGCCACACAAAAGTGACATAACATCACTAAGAGAGGGAGGGTTAGTGTATGGATAAGTAGGGTGACGTACAAAAGGAATTGTGAGAGCATCAGCCACTACTTAGTGATTTGATACTCATCACCCCTAACCCAAGTAGTCAAGAAGTGACCACTGGTTGTAGCAAAGTGGATAGACAAGTTAGAGTAGAACTTTCTAATTATGGCTACAGGGGGAGACACTAAGTTTGTACAAATGGGCAACCAACCCATAGAATCTAGGAGCCATGTCTAAGTTCTAAGGAGTAGAAACAAAAACAAAAACACAAGAAAACACAAAGGCAGACTGCATTAAAGAGATAAATAGAATATAGGAATGCAATCTTGAAAATCTACATGATGCATGAAACAAATGCATTAAGGTGTTCAAAATCAAAAAAATTTGAAAATTGATAAAGTAAATCAAGTTTTATGAAAAATCCCCAATTTATGAAGAACATAAACCCTACTTTTAAAAAAAAAACACAAATTGATCATCACAACAGGTTTAAAATAGGTTATAAACATTCAATCAATCAACTACAAAGATCAATGTTACCCAATTTTATCCAATTGAACAAAATCCCCAATTTACTCAAGAACACACAAACCCCAATTTCGAAAATTTTCAAGAATCATGAAAATTTTGAAATTCAAGCATAGGAATCATGTATATATCATGCATAGACAAAAACCCATTGACCATTTCAAATCAATACACCCAAAAACGTCAAAAATCCCAAATTTTAAGAAATTTGAATTTAAATTTGAATGATTCATGCATGTTATGATGTAATTTGATAAATAATAATAAAAAAAAAAGGTAAAAGAGTTGTACCAATGATGTAGAAGAAAACCTTAAAGCTTTGACTTGGAAAAAGGCAAAATATATATATATATATATATATATATATATATATATATATGTTATAAGAGGGATCGAGAGGAGTTGAAGAAAAATGGTGAGATAGGACAAAAACTAATTTGTCAAAAGCCTTTAAAATTTGAAAAATTCAAATTTCAATTGGTCGAGAGGAATCAAGCATCAATCGAATAAGCAAACTAGGAATTTTCAATACAAAAATTTTTTTTGTTCTAAGAGGGATCGAGAGGAGTCGAAGAAAAATGGCGAGATAGGACAAAAACATATCTGTCAAAAGCCTTTAAAATTTGAAAATTTCAAATTTTGATTGGTCGGGAGGAATCGGGTATCGATCGAATAGGCAAACTAGGAATTTTTGATGAATCAAACCAGGCATAGAGTTTTGGCTTAAGAACTGGACATTTTCAATTGGTCAAGAGTTTATTTCAATCAATCGAACCAGTGACAAATTTAGAAATTTTGCAAAAAACCAACTCAAAAGCAGTTTTTATGATATGAAATGCACATGAACACATCTAGAAATTTCAAAATCATTTTACACTTAAAATCAAACAAGAAGTAAAAAATCACTCAATTTAAAACTTCTAAACTATTTTTCATCAAATTCCACCCAAATTCAAGAAAGTTGTATTATAAATCACTTCATATGCAATTAAAGATGGCCAGATTAGACAACACACACAATCTCATGTACATGATTTAGCAATGATTTGCGTGTAGTGTGTGCAACTAGTAAGTGTACAAAACACTAAATAGGTGATATGTAAATAGAATTTACTCAAATTTTCTACATCATCAATCACATTGGTTTGAAAGCAACTATAACCTAAAGAGTTACATCCTACAACTCTCACATCTCCTAGAAACACACATGCAATCAAATTTTAAAAGCGTTTTGATTCTTTTTGTATTTTCTTTTTCTTTTGATCACATTTTTTTTTCTCTTTCAAGCACAATTTTGCATATTTTGTATGGGTATATAAGAGAAAGAAAAGAAAATACCCTTTATATTTACAAACACCTTTTTCTTGTTGTGCAAGTGCTTCACTTTACTAAGCACGGTTTTTATGATTTGCACACAAGTGTTTATGATTGGCAAGTAATAATGGTGAGATAGTTATTTTTGCCTTTTTCCTAGGATTTTTTAGTACTTACGATCAAAATATGTGATATCAAAATCAAGATTGTTTAATTAAAGACTAAATACAAATCACACAATCAAGCATAAAGTATCACAAACTAGTGAAGTGAAAAACAAAGCTTATCAAAGCTAAATAAGGTACACAGTCATGAAATTGGAGTCTTTTGCATCCATATCTTTTTAGATGCAGGCTTGAAATTGGAGTTCTTAGACAGATAAGATTGATAATCAACTCTAGAATTGGAATAGAGGCTAAGAGCTTTTACCAACTCATGAATTAGTGTCATTGGATCTTGTGCTTTTGGCACATACACTTTTTGTTTAGTTGCTTGCTTGCTAGCATGCAACTTGAAGCAGTTAGGGCGAGTATGCCTTGCTCCACCACAAAAATGGCAAACCATTGAGGCTTGTGTTGTTTCTTAGCAACAGGATGAACAGGCTGCTTAGGTTTGGTGTCACTTAAATCTACCCTGATTTTCTTAGTGGCTAGAATTTCTTCCTTTTTAACCCTTACTTCTGGTTTAGGCACAGACACTGGAGGAACAAACTTAGTTTAAGTCAACATAGAAGAAGAACCACTCTCAACATATCCTAATCTTGTCTTATCAGATGATGATTTTTGAACACTCAACATGTTATCAAGCTTAGAATTAGAAGTCCTTCCAATTGTTCTCTAGCAACATTCAACTTAGTTTCTAGTCCCTTTTTAATCAAAGTCATGTTCTCAATCTTAATAGCATTAATCAATTCATTTGCATCAAACAATTTGACTAAAAGTTTTTTCTTTCAAGTTCTAGAGTGTCAATCTTTTTCAAAAAAAGTTCAGCATTCGTGGCATCTTAGCTATAATCTTGCATAGCTTATTGTAAGCTTCTTGCAAGTCAACATTCTTAGAGAATTCCTCATCAAGACTCTCAACATTTTACTCAATAGATTCATCTACTACAATAGTAGCAGTGAAGGTCATGAACGTACCTTCTTGATCACTATCTGACTCATAATCAGATCCCTTATCATCATTAAGAGTAACAGTCATAGCTTTACCCTTAGACTTTAAGTATGTAGCACATTCAGCTTTAACATGTCCATAACCTTGACATCCAAAAAATTGTTGGCCTAAAGAGTTGCTAGAAGATTGACCAACCTTATCTTTGTTAAAGTTAAGTTTTTCAGATGGATTACCTTTAGGTTGTTCATTCTTCTTCACATTCTTATGGTCAGCAAAGTTTTTGTTTCTGACCATTTTATTATTTTTTTTCAAAAAGTTCCTAAATTGTTTGGCAAGATAAGCATTTTCAATAGAAGAAATCTCATAGTCAAACACATTCTCATCAACATCATCTATTGATTTCAAGGCCATAGATTTGGACTTGCTGGTCTTAGGTAAATCAGACTCATAAGTTTGAAGGGATCCAATTAGTTCATCTACAAGGATTGTGTCCACATCCTTACTCTCAATAATGGCAGTTACTTGGGGCCTAAATTCTTCAGTTAAGAATCTTAAGATTTTTCTAACTATCTTAGGTTCCTCATAAACTTCAACTAAGTTAAAAGTAGAGTTTACTATGTCATTAAGTTTAGTGTAAAACTCATCAAAGGTCTCATCTTCTGCCATTTTGATACTCTCAATCCTAGAAGTTAATTGTTGCAATTAATTTATTTTCACAGGTTTAGTTCCTTCATGCATAGTTTGTAAGATATTCAATGCAGTGTGTGCTACCTCTACATTAGATATCTTTCTGAATTCTTCTAGGGAAATAGCATTGAATATCACATTCATTGGCTTGCTATTAAAGCTAGCGCAACCTTTTGGGCATTAGTCCATTGAGCCATAGGAGTGGTAGGTTCTTCCCAACCAATTTCCATAGATAACCAAACTTTCTCATCCTAAGATTTCAAGAAGGCTTTCATCCTCACCTTTCAATATGCATAGTTATTCCCATCAAAGTAGGAAGGGATCACTACTGAGTGACCACAATCCATGACAGCAGAGGTCAAGGATCAACTCTAGGTAAGACTACCTAATCAAGAGCTAACCCGCTCTAATACCACTTGTAAAGTTTTAGACACCTAGAAAACACAATATATTTAACCTAATTGATTAGCCAAGTAGTTACTTAGGTTAATTATATAGTCCTAGTTTAAACAATAATCAAACATATCATGCATAGCGGAAAAGTAAATAACACAATGATATAATAAACTAGGAAAACCAATGAAACAACTCGTTTCAAGGTAAAAAACCCAGGAGGAACTATCCCAAGAGAACAATCCACTATATCAAATTGAGATTTACAGTTAACAATACCAATTCGTAGTAAATCTAACACAATTACCAAACTGGGCTCTGAACTTCTCAGACTTCTTTAATCTGGATCTGCTCTTACATGAACCACTAGTTCGTGCCTTGTTCTTCAGTACACTTGATAGCTGAAGGCTTGGTTGCAACTTTACTCCACTAGTACTAGCAATATGGATTTAATCTCCAGTAGGTGCTTGATAGAGTTGGAAGGTATAAAACCTCACAGATCTTATAAGAGTAACTCTCAAGACTTGAAAAACGTGTTTTAGGGTTTTCCTTTTATACCTAGCCATGTTGGACTCAAATCCTAAATGTTTCGCTGGCTGTTGGGCTTTATTTAAAATTCTGCAAATTCGCAGTTTGATCGATTGAAGACTTCTCTCAATCGGTCAAGCTTGACAGATTTTGTATTTTTCTTTTAGCAGCTTGTATGTTCTTGAATCTTGACTTGTAGTAACTTGAGCAATGTCTAAAACATTTCAAAGACATTAAGATCTAATCCTAGACAAGTTTTTGTTCTCGGTTTGTCAACATACAACATATTTAAAACCTAAACATTTATGACTAAATACATAGAACCTAACAATTTTGATGGCTTCCCCATCATTCAAATAATCATGTTGAAATCTTTCTCTCCTTCTAGCCACTCGTTATAAAATTGCACCCAAAAGGCGCCACACATGAGCTTTGATTATTGTCCTTATGTTTAGCAATAAGTCTATGAGCACCAGATATAGTTCACAACATTTCCAAACCTTCTCTGTATTGTTGTGGTGGGTTTAGATATAAGTGAAAGGGTGTAAAGATTTCTTCCATAGCCATAAAACAACCGGCTCTTAAATGATTTTTTTTTTCTAATGACTTGGTATGCCATCAAGACCTGGTTTTTCTTGTATTTCATCAGTTAGCTTAGAAATAGATAGAGACTTCATTGCTAGTTATCCCCAAGAAAGGGATTGCAATAGAACGATGCTATGTAGTATACCATGAAACGAAACAAAAATAGGACTACAGCTTTGCCAAAATCAACCACATGACAAACTGTGAGTGGCGGGTCCATGTTAAAGTGATGAGTAGTTTGTCATATAAGATAATTGTGTTAAAAGTTGTGACATTTTATGTGGTACTAGAATTATTCCACAAAATGTCAATTGCTAATTGGCATGACATATGCAATACGACATTGACCAAATTCAAATTCTCTGTCCAATTTTTTGTATTTGTTGGGTTAAGATAGCTTGACCATGGTTAATTAATTCAATTACCAAAGTTGATTAATTAGGTTCAATTGTATGCAAATCGTGGGGGCACCAACAAATCACCCAAAAAAAAAACCTAAATGCGGTAAAAATTAAATTGAACATGATGATTTGTTGACAAATGGGGAAAACCTCGCAAGACAAAAGCCCCACTTGGTGATTTTTAGGTCACCATTCCCAAGAATCCACTAATCAATAATCAAGTGGTTACAAGTATAAGGAATCTTATCAGCTACCCTGGCCTATCCCAAAATACCAATCTATAGTTGAACTTTCGCTCCAATACCCAATTGGACTTGATCTTGTTGTAGCCCTCTTTCCCTTGATGCATAAACCTCCAATTTGTGACTAACCCTTTGCACGAATCCCAAGTACATGATTAACTCCAGCAACTTGAATAGATGTTGTTGGTTGCAAAGTTCTTCAATTCATCAACAATGAAGATTTGAGAGCACTCAGTTACAAAACCCTATAGCGTATAAACACATTAGTTTCACACAGAGAAAATAAGTCTCTTGGTCTCTGTATCCATGTGTGACGGCCTTTAAAATAAGCTTTATATATGTCTAGGGTTGTGAGAAAAGAAACCCCAAACAAATATACAAGACTGGGCTGAATTTTAGATATGGAAATTCTGAAATAGTAACTCTCGATAAATCAAACTATATATTAAGTTTCACATTAAGTCATGATAGTAGGCATTTGTCAAGCTATCTGTCGAGACTTAATGAATAGCTTTTCTTCACTTGTTTCTTAGACCAATCTCCATGTCTTTAATACTTGACTTGAATAACAAGTTTCTTGAAGTATTAAACCCATCTTAGATCTACCCAATTACAAGTGCATTTTGTCAAAGAATTAGCCAATTACAATAAAATATGACCCTAACAGTATTCAACTTTATACTTCAACAATCACAACTTACCATATATTTATTTTATTTTCCTTATAAAATAATCAAAGTAAAAAATCAAACGCATGAAATATCATATTTGATAGAATATAAAGTGGAACACAAAGGGTGGCACAAATGATTTCTTTTTGACATTGATAAGATTCAATTATCAAGCATTGCTTTAATAAACTAAGAGTTTAAATTCAGTTCGATTGTGGCATAAATGAGGGGTTATAAAACCTCTAATCCCAACTTGCCATATCAGTATTTTACAAAATAAAAAATAGGTAGTGCCATACATAATCAATCCTCATCAACCCACCAAATCACAATATACTTTTTCAGATTTGGCTACCCACCAAGCATTGCCCATCACCAATAGCGACTAGCTTCCTTGGCACTAAGGTCTACTACTACTCACCACCACCAATTTGCAATCCCCTAGGCCCTGTCATGCCTTTCAGATCATGGCTAGAGTCTTCCAATACCAAACACCTCTCAAAACACCACCATAACCACCAATTTGTAAATCCACCAAACATGACCACCTAGAACCTCTAAATTACCGCCATGGAGTAGTGGCACTCACTCCGAGATGAATCAAACAAAGATACAGAGAGACCCAAATCAAGTGAGAGCGAGATGGATGAATCTGAGAAAGGGAGAGGGTTGAGTGAGAAGGAAAAAGTTGGGAAGAGAGAGAGTGAGAGAGACACTATGGCAATGATGACTGGTGGGTGGTGGAAAAAGCTCATAGGGAGCTTTGACTGGCCATGGAGGTTTAATTTTTACACAGAGAGAGAGAGAGAGAGAGAGAGAGAGAGAGAGAGAGAGAGAGAGAGAGAGAGAGAGAGAGAGAGAGTTTTAGAAGAACTCGTTAACTCAGGTTAAGGGATGAATGGGGGTTAGTGATGGGCTGAGCTTGGTACTAAGGATGCTGGCGACTACAATCAATGATGGGTGGAGCTTGGGAGCTGGCTGAATCTATGAAAGGAGTAGATTTGTGATTTGGGTTGTTGGGGATTGATTATGTGTGGCAATACTTATTCTTTATTTTATAAAATACTAATGTGGCAAGCTGGGATTGGAGGGTGTAAAACCCCCTCTTTTAAGGCCACAATTGTACCAAATTTAAAGTTTTAAACTCATAACTAGACTATATGAGATACCATTCCTTTAACAATTAGGCTTTGTTTGGTTATAAACGAGGGAAGAGAAGAGAAAAGAAATGACTAATAGCAAGGAAGTGAGAAAGAAAAGAAAAGAAATCAATTCTCATGTGTATGTTTGGAAATAGGGAAAGAAGGGGAAAAGAAAAGAGAAGAATATATTTATTTTCCTTTGTTTGGTTTGCAATAAGAAAGAAAATGAAAAGAAAATATATGGTTTTTTACTTTATGCTCATATAAATGTAAAAAATGCATAAAAGTTAAAGCATTCGCATTAGTCCGTCTAAAGTTTTTCTTCTATTTTAGCATAAGAACCCTTTTTTTTTTCTATTTTACACAAGTACTTTACAAAAACACCCATATTAGTTTATCCATTATACACAATCTTTTATTATTTCACACCTACCCCCACCTAACACTCTCTCTTTTTTTCTTTGAACACACAGACTCTTTCTTCTCATTCTCGTTCTCCTTCTTTCTTCTTCATCTTCTTCTTTTGCAATTTGGGTTTGATTTTGGGCAGTGATTTTGGGCGGAGAAAGCAAAGATTTTGGGCGGAGAAAGTGGTGATTTTGGGTTGATTTGTTGTTGCTACTTCTTCTTCTCCTCCTTCTTCTTTTGCAATTTGGGTTTGATTATTTATTTGAATTTTTTTAAGGGTTTGATGAATTTGGATCTAGATTTAGAATGAGTTTGATAATTTGTATAGATTTGCATAGCATGTTGCTGGATTCAAGAGAAGGTAGAGGAGGAAGATGGTAGGGTGTTGCTAGATTGAAGAGAAAGTAAAGGAGAAAGGGGAAGGGGAACAGAGAGAAAATAAAGTAAAATAATCATTTAGAAAGCTTAACTGTGTATATTTGCATAGTTACTGTAGCAATATTGGATATGTACAGTAATATAGATGGACTAATGTGAGTAAATTTTGAGCAAAAATATGTAAAATTATGCACTTTTTCTATTTTACACCTACTGGTGCAAGTGCACTTATGGACAAATATGTAACTTCATATTATATTATGTTATGTTGTGGGCCCCATTTTTTAAAAACCATTCTCTCCCTTCAAATCTGCCTAATTTGGGCAGGGAAATGACTACATTTCTTCTCATTTCTCTTCTCTTCCTCTCCCCTCCAACATTTCCAAACACATTGTTAAAGTTGTCAAAAATGACAAAATTTGAATGACATTTGTTTCAAGATCTTCTATGACATATTCATCTCTCATTACGTTAATGAATTGCATTGTCAGCTCAAGAGGAAGAAAATAATGGACGACCCAAGTGGCGATTATTAGTGATCATTTTGACTACAACTGCTACCGTTGCTCTCCTACTATGCCTTTTAGTGTGTTACTTAAGGACGAGAAAGCTCAGATCCAAAGGTAACTTTTTTTTTACTACATGTGTTACAGTTCGCATCTATGGTTAGAAGGATTACTTACTATTCCCATGATTTAAGAATTAATATTTTTAGGCTTTGCTCTTCTTTTTATTCTTATTTTTTCAATATTGGAATTGTTGTTATAGCTAAAAAATTAGAGTCCAAAGCTAAGAACATAGCTGCTGCTGGAGATTCAAATAGCAGTGTTCCTAATCTGCAAGTATTTAGTTCAGCTGACATTGAGGCAGCTACAAATAAATTTTCATTTGAAAATAAACTCGGAGAGGGAGGTTATGGCCCCGTTTACAAGGTAAACTGTTGTTACTACATCTTTTACACTCAAGCAATTAGCAGAAACATGAATCTATCTATAAAACAATTCCAATGTCATATTTTATTGCCAAATAGGATTAGGGACACAACACTTTTCACAATTGTTAATATGATTTGTTGTGATTTGTGTATAATAAAAGTAGTGCCATTTATAGACTTTATAAGTCATGTTTGGAGTTATGAAAAATGTTGTGTCCTAGCAATACTCTTATGAGCATGGGTAGAAAATGTCTTGAAGTATCTTTTTGGGTGAATAATACCAATCATAAGTGTGTTTATATTTCATCAGGGTGTGTTACCAAATGGAAAAGAAATAGCGGTGAAAAAACTTTCAAAAACATCTACGCAAGGATTTGAGGAGTTTAAGACTGAGGTTATGCTTACCGCGAAACTACAACATGTAAATCTTGTGCGAGTTTTGGGATTTTGCATTGAAAGTGATGAACAAATGCTAATCTACGAGTACATGCCAAATAAAAGCTTGGACTACTACCTCTTTGGTCTGATATCTTTCCTGCTTCCAATTACAATATTTGAGATATGTTTAATGCAATTTTTCACATCTTAGTGCTCTATTAGGCCCAATATGATTATATAACTGATTGTTATAATATGGAATTTGTCATAGACCCTATCAGACGAGACCTATTGGATTGGAAAAAACGTGTTGACATTATTGAAGGAGTAACTCAAGGACTTCTATATCTCCAAGAATACTCAAGAATGATAATAATTCACCGAGACTTAAAATCTAGTAACATTTTACTGGATGAAGAGATGAAGCCAAAGATCTCAGACTTTGGCATGGCTAGAATTTTCAAGAAAGATGAACATGAAGCAAACACAGATCGAATTGTTGGAACATAGTAAGTACCTCTACTTGATAAAGCTTTATAGCCCATGATTTCTTGTTAAGTAATTAACAATGCCGTTTGATAATTCAACAATGTAGTGGTTATATTCCTCCTGAATACGCCCGAAAAGGTGTATACTCCACTAAATCTGATGTTTATAGCTTTGGAGTTCTATTTCTACAAATCATAAGCGGTAAGAGGACTGCTTTTTATCATGGCTTGGATGAGTATCTAAACCTCCTAGAGTATGTAAGTTACTTTAACAAACATTGCTAGAATCAATCTTGAATTTGTTTTCATTTGTTATGTATTATATATTTCCGCATTTCAAAATGATGGTCAATATTCTATATTTTAGGCATATGAGCTATGGAAAGAAGGCAAAGGCATGGAATTTATGGATCCAACTCTAGATGATACAACTTCATCATGTAAACTAATTCGATGCATGCAAATAGCTCTTTTATGCGTTCAGGAAAATGCAATTGATAGGCCATCAATGTTGGAAGTTTCCTCAATGCTAAAAAATGAAACTATAGTTGTGACAAATCCCAAAAAGCCTGCTTTTTCAACGAAAAGAGATGAAGACGATGAAAAAGACTCCAAGTTACAGGCTTTACAGCAAGAAATTTGTTCCGTTGATGATTTAACAATCACTGAATTGGTTGCTCGTTGAATGTGAAGGTCTTTGTGGAACAAACACACATATCTATATTCTATATATATTTAAAAGCTGAAACGTAGCACTTATTGTTGTTATGCTTTTGTTGAGCCACATCAGTAACCACATCATCGGTCCCACTAACTTTCTTTTTTTCTTTTTCTTTTCCTTCATTTTGCAAATTAACATTTTCACAATTATTACTCTATCACATCAAAAAAAAAAAAAAATCCATTTCTTAATTAACGTTTCCTAACTTTTCAACTTTCCATTTATTATTCCATCAAACCTAATCTGATAATAATCAAATTTCCTTCAACTCTATGATTCTCCCTCTCCCCAATCAAGCAGTTATGAAAATTATTCAATTGCCACTCTATTAGAATTCCCAAAAAAATAAAAATAAAAAAATAAAAAAATCTACTAAGTTGTTGTCTATATATATTTGCAATTGCTCTACCTCACTTCTGCAAAGTTGTAAAGTCCCTCTAAAGTGAGGTTTATATATATATATTTCCCCTATATTCTTCAAGTTTTCTAGATTAATTTTGTTGGTGATGTGCCATCAGAGATCTCAGGTGCCAACAACATTGGTTCCCAAAATCTCAAAGTCATGGTGAAGAATACATTAAAAGAATCACAACGGGGTCTTACTACTATAGTTTATGTGGTCATTAATCATGGATGAGTTTTTTTTTTTTTTTTTTTTTCCACTGATGGATACCTCTTATGTGTATTTGTGTGATGTATTCACATTATGGATAAATAATTCCCTTTGTATATGTGTCTGTTTTGTTGTATGTACAAATTAGTTGTGACATGAATGTAAATGCATAACTTAGTACAAGATATGTTACTTTTTTTGGTTTTAAATGGTAACAAATTTAGATATTATTATGGGATGCCTTTGCTATAAGACTTTACCAAAACTACAAAATTTGATGCCAATGGAGAGAAAATTAAATCAAAGGACATGTTTAAAACTATATATGGTAGCAATAGACAACCAAAAAAAAAAAAAGACTAGGGTGAAAAGATTATCCAAGTTTGGACAAAGCCTCAAAATCCATGAAGACTAATCAAATGTGAGAAATTCCACGAAGATGTATGCTTGGTTATATGAAGAAATTGAATTTGGACATATAAAATATGAAGAAGATCAAATGAATTGAATTGAGTTTCCTATCAGAAGTCCTCTCTCTCCATCTTATTTCTTTTATTTAATTTTTGTTTGAGCTAATACTTAGTTATTTTGAAAGTGAGAATTTGAATTTATATCAAAACACAATCTTGGCTATGTATTTGAATGTGCCTATCGGTTATTTGACTAATATCAAAGGTATTTGTGTGATGAGTTTTGATTATCATGATAATATCTTTTAAGAGAATGAGAATTTTGAATGAAAAATTTGAAACTTAAAAAGTTTAGTTGTAAAGAAAAAAAATTAGGAAAACATAACGTACTATAACATAATTTAGGGGAATATGAACCACCTAAAAATGAATAAATATCATCAAATACACCCAAAAATAATAGAATGGTATATTTTTAGAGATAGAAAGATGAAAAATAATTTTGGAAATTGTTTAATTTTTTAGAAATGCTATGTGTACAACGTTTTCACAACAAGATATAGTTGGTAAATCTATCATTGAAATTACTTTTTTGCCAACTAATAACAACCTGCTACGTATGATTTGTTGTGGAAGGGTTGTAAAATTATTGTCGATATAACATTTCTTTTAATTTTAGGGAGAACAAATTATTTTCAACAAATTAAGGAGAACAAATTATACTTATATCAAAATTACAAAGTAATTATCTATTTCCATGCATTACGTGGGTTTGAGGCTAGTATATATACAAGGTTTATTTATATTTGGGGTTGGGGGGGGGGGGGGGGGGGGGGATTGTACTTTTTTGTCTTAGAAATTATATATATGCTCATTCAATCATTCTATTAAAAATCACTAGTTCTCACTTAACCCCAATCTTACTATGGAATCATATACACTAACGATAGTCATTCTATATTTTTGTCTTATTGTTTTCAATTTAATGTAACTAACAATTGTCGCAAAACAGGCTCTCTGTCTCTCTGTCTCTGATTCTCATCTTCTCCGAATTTGATGCCCGTCTCATATCCATTTATATCTCTAATTCTCATGAGTAATCTTGATGGAGAGGAAGAAAGTGCAGAAGAGCAATAAAATACAGAGAAAGACTTAAAAAATTGTAGCAACTGGTAAGTACCACCATACACAAGCCTAACCGAAATAAATATCAAATGTGTAAGAACAATATAAAACCTAGATTCACCAATATCTTACTACGAATTGGATTATTTATGTTATTAATAAATTACAAATAATGATTTATGAACTTATTTACAAATGTATGCAATCCAGTCTCAAATATGTTTAAAGTATATTTTCTACATATATAATATTATATATACTTAAATTGAATGTCATACTTACAAGTTATTTAGGAATTTATGGAGTATAGCAGCCGACCTTCTCCCAACTAGGGACCAGGTAAGTAGATTTTCACAAAATACGGATCTAAAGTGCTCATTATGCAATTATGAATTTGAGTCATCCTTGCATTTGTTTACTCGGTGTCAAGTAGCAAAAGCGATCTGGTATGGTAGCCAATGGAGTCTAAGAATAGAATACTTAATTTACAATCTACTTCTCTGCTTGCTGAGACTCTACTGGACCCCCCGCATCTGTTTAATCTTGATGAGGAACAGAAAGCTTAGTTCCTTTTATTTGGAGCTTTGATCTTAGATCAGATTTGGCTGCTTAGGAATAGAGTAGAGCACAATGATTTAGTGGCTTTGGAACTACAGGTGGTTAGAACTTTAAATAAATTGGTTCAGAGCATTGGAGGGCTAAAGTCCCTTCACTTGCCAAGGCAGTTCCAAGAAGCAGAAGTAGATGAATTAGTCTAATGCTTGGTTCATTATGGAGGTCTCTCTGTTCAAGGAAAATATTTGTTGTGTGTTCTACATCCCATTGACGGCTAATTGGGCTGCATCAGAATTCTATCAGCACGATTCTCAATTAACAACATTAGTGGCATGTCTCGAGATCTCGATCAATTGATCATGTGTTGCGGAAGTGACAAGAATCCTAAATATGCAATTCTTCTTGAGCTGTAACCTGTAACAGGCACATGTTACAGATTAAATACACTACTTACACTAACTATGATTAAATTCAAATTTGGGAGAATTATCAATAAAAGATCAAAATTTTTTATCCCAATTGAACTCCAGAGGTTGGGATTTTCTCAATCAAATTCAAATTTCATCCCTTATATTATTATTATTATTATTACATACCAAAGTGGTTCCCTCGAAACAACAAAAATTATACTTCTTTCTCATTTAACTATTCCTTTCATTCTTTCCAAATATTTTTACGTATCAACATCTACGTAATTAAAACCCTACATTCTTGATTCTACCTTACTTCAGTTTGGGACACAAGCCAAAAATAAAGGTGTATCAAGACCGACTGGTGAATATGTCCACAACACATTAATATGCTCTCAATTATATTAATTAAGTCACATTCAACTCATTTTAAGAAATCAAGTCATTTCACTAGCTTGCAATGAAGAAATTCAAATTTCATCCCTTTTATTTTATTATTATTACATACCAATGTGGTTCCCTCGAAACAACAAAAATTATACTTCTTTCTCATTTAATTATTCCTTTCATTCTTTCCAAGTATTTTTACGTGTCAACATCTACCTATCATGGATTAATTAAAACCCTACATTCTTTATTCTACCTTACTTCAATTTGAGACACAAGCCAAAAATAAATAAATAAATAAAAGTGTATCAAGACCGACTAGTGAATATGTCCACAACACGTTAATATGCTCTCAATTATATAAATTAAGTCACATTCAACTCATTTTAAGAAATCAACTCATTTCACTTGCTTGCAACAAAGATCTTAGGGCTTGTTTGGATTTTCAGTTTCCATCACCCATAACTTTGTTTCCATCACCCATAACTTAAAATATGTGAGTCCCATGGCTGAATGGTTTGTTTGGGGATGTTTTCAGTTTTTGTTTCCATCACTCAATTCTCTGATTTTTGAGTGATGAGTTATGGAAACTGAAAACACATTTTAGGTGTTTTCAAGTTATGGAAACAGAGTTATGATGACATTTTTGTAAATACACACACATTGAGGGACCCACGGTTAGACCTTTTGCTCTCTCCAACACAGTTGTCTTCTTCTTTTTTTTCTTTTTTGTCTTTCACGCTGGGTCTCACCTTTCTCTATTCTCTTCATCTTCATCTTCTTCTTCTTTTTTTCCTCTTTTCTTTCCTTTTCACGTTGGTTTTTGGGTTTGGTTGAATTTTTTTTCTTTATTCTTTTTTTTTTTCCATTCTTTTTCACTGGGTTTCTAGGCTTGATTTTTTTTTTTTTTTTTTTTTTCACATTGGGTTTTTGGGTTTGGTTGCCTATCCCACATCAAAACTAACCCCACCACCGTGAACAACCACCAAACCCCACATTTTGCCTAACCCACATCAAAACCCACCCACCACTGTGGGGTTTGTCAAAGATCATGACTGTGGGGAAAAAAAAAACCCATGGCAAGCAAAACGCAGGCCCAAGTCAAGCACACACACAGCGGCAACCCAAAAACGATCCAGCAAAAAAAAAACTCCATCCTCTCTAAATAAAAATCCAGAACACCACTGAAAAACTCATCGTCGATCTAATTTCGTCTGATCCAACAACCCAGAACAAAAAGTCCACTAAAAACGCTGAGGAGATAGTGCCATTGGTACACGTCTCTTTATGCTCTTCAGCGCCACTGGGTCATGACAAAGGAGATAGCGCCGCCGATACATGTCACAGAGATGAGTGTTGTTCACTAGTGACAGTTCGGACGAGGCAAGGGAGCTTTTGAAAATTTTATGGGTTCGGGTTTGGGTTTTAGGAGAGTAACAAGGGTGAAGGGGAAATGAGAAAAGAGAAAAAGATGGGTACGCAGGTAGGCTAACAGCTTCGGTCTGACCAAGTAACAGGTATGGGTCTCACAAAAATCAGAAAAGTGTGAGTGATGAGAAGCTGAGTGAAGCGTGCCAAATGGGTAGAGATTAGGAAATTGAGGTATTTTAAGTGATGAGTGACGAGTAATAAAAATTGAGTGAGGAGTGATGGGTGATGAAAAAAAGAAAAAACAAACAACCCCTTATTATTGCAAAAAAAAAGTATTGAATTTTCAATGCTAATCTCCATGAATCGTGAAAAAATGTATCGAATTTTCAATGCTAATCTCCATAAATCGATTTCAAAGAATAAGATTGTAAAGAATCTCATTCCAAGTATCAGGAACACCAGCAAGACACCAATGGCTGCAGTCCAATGCGGTTGGCCCACCCAGTCCATAGATGAAAGGATGTCAATCTTTACGTAGCAGAGAGAGAGTTGTTATATCAAGCAATGTGACGGGTTTTGTAATCTTGCTCAATACACTCTTGAGCACAGCAACAGCTGGTGGCAAACCTCCGGGGTATGTTGAGCCAAACACTGGTTGCTGTTGCCTGACACAGCTCTTTGCACTTGGTTCATTCCATAAGCTCCCACTGCAGTTCAAATATGAAAATGTGGTCAGAATTCATGTGTGGTAATTGTTAATTCACACACTGTAAACACAATTTATTTTTAAAACTAAAATCATAACTTCAATTCATGATTTTAGTGCAAAAACTAAAATGTATTGTTGTGTATGTGTAATAGACATTGCACTTCATGTTGATGGTCACTATCATCAGCTTTTGTCCTAATATTTAAAAATATATATTTTGAAAAATTACACTTTACTCTCTAAACTATACCCCTTTTACACTTACCCCTAAAACTATAAGTGTTAGGTTCTAAAGACTTAGGTTTTTATGTATTTAGAACTCTAATTTGTATTGTTGGCAAACCATGATCAAAACAATGTATTTAGCTTGTTTTAGACTTGTTCAAAGTTGGTTTATTGTTGTAAAGTTGGATTAAATTATTGCAGGATTAAAAAAACTGTTTCAGCCTTTTTCGATCGATCGAAGCTTAGGCTCAATCAATCGAAAATCGGGTCTGACATTTTTTTCTGCAAATTTTCACCTCAGCCCTAAGTGATTTAAAACGTTTTGGGTTTCTAATTTGCCCTAGGTATAAAAAGAAAACCCTAGCCACGTTTTAGTGTTGCTCATATTACGGTTTGTGTGAATCTCTTGTGAGATCTTTGAGGAGCTTTCCTTCACATAAACTTAGGGTTTTAAAGGAGAAGAAGTTTTCTACACCTTGATGATCAATCCAGTTGCTGCCATTGAAGCCTAAAAGAAACACAAGCGTGGGTGCTTGTATTTGGTGGTGAATCCAAGAAAGAAGGAGTCCGTGGATTCGGAACTTGCACGTGGTCGTGTCAGTAAGTTCTACTGGTGGGTAGCAATAAGAAGTCGAGTGTGGGGGCTTGTAAGTCTTATTGTATGAACTTCGATTCTTTCAAGATAGTGGATTCAAGTTTACCTTGAGGATAGCTAGGTTAAATCCTCTTCAAGTTTTTATCGGTTTGGTTTCCTGGGTGATCATATCTTGTGTCTTTTATATTTCCGCTGCTTTACATGATATGATTATTTGATTGTGATAATCTAGATTTGGAATTTGGACTAAGTAACAACTTGACTAATTACCTAAGTTAATTCAATTGTGGTTTTAAGGGGTCTAAAAACTTATCAAGTGGTATCAGAGCGGGTAGCTCTCTTGTTGTTGATCCTTTGATCTTTGAGCTGATCCTTGACCCCTGTTGTCATGGAACACGGACACTCTCTGGTTATTCCTCTTCACTTTGATGGGAATAATTATGCTTATTGGAAAGTAAGGATGAAAGCATTCCTGAAATCAATTGATGAGAGAGTCTGGAAATTCGTTGAATACGAATGGGAGAAGCCCACTACTTTTGTTAGTGAGTGGCAAACTTCTCAACAAGAAGCAGCTGCGTTCAATAGCAAATGTATGAATGCTATCTTTAACGCTGTTTCTATGGAGGAATTTAAGAGAATCTCTAACGTTGAGGTTGCTCATACTGCTTGGAATATCCTCCAGACTGTGCATGAAGGCACAAAGGCTGTCAAAATCAACAAATTGTAGCAATTAACTTCTAAATTTGAAAGCATTAGGATGTCTGATGATGAATCTTTTGATGAATTCTATGCTAAATTTAATGATATTGTTAATTCTGCTTATAACTTGGTTGAAAACTATGATCAACCTAAAATTGTTAGGAAGATTCTTAGATCTTTAACTGAGAATTTTAGACCTAAGGTGACTGCCATAACTGAGAGCAAGGATGTGGACTCCATCCCTGTTGATGAACTTGTAGAATCACTTCAATCTTATGAGTTGGACCTACCCAAGACTAGCAAATCCAAATCAATGACTCTTAAGTCAGTTGATGATGTTGAAGTTGGTGGATTTGATGATGAGCTCTCAGCTACAGAGATTGCTTACCTTGCCAAGAACTTTAGAAATTTTCTTAAGAATAACAATAGAAAGGCAAGAAGTGCAAACACTGCTGAACCTAGAAATTTTAGGAAGAATGATCCCACTAAGGTGAACAATAATGACAAACCTAAAGAAAAAGTAGGTCAATCTTCTAATAATTCTATGGGTCCTCAATGTTTTGGATCTCAAGGGTATGGTCACATGAAATCTGAGTGTCCTACTTACTTGAAGTTTAAGGGTAAGGCTATGGCTGTAACCCTTAGTGATGGTGAAGTTTCTGATGATGAGTCAGAATATGACGAGGATGGAAACTTCATTGCTTTCATAGCTACTGTTGTAGTGAATAAAAACATATCTGCTGAAGAAAACCCTTTTGATGTGGAACTCTCTGAGGACGCAGATCTTCAAAAGGCCTACAATAAACTTTGCAAAGTTGCTGCAAAGGATGCTATGAATGTTAAACTTGGCCTAAAGAAAATTGAATCTCTTGTGCTTGATAAGAAGAATCTGCTTGTTAAACTGTTTGATTTTAATGAACTTCTGAACAATGTGAAAACTGAGAATATGTTATTGCTTGATAAAGTTAAATCTTTGGAACTTGATTTATTTGTTGCTAGATCTGCTAGTTCTAAACTTGATCAACTGCTGGGTGTTCAAAAGTCTCCTTCTGACAAATGTGGATTAGGTTTTGTTGAAAGCATCTCTGTGTCTGCTCTCCATTCCACACACTTTGTTCCTTCATCTTCTTCTGAACCTTCTGTGAATGAGGCTGTGAGTGAAACTGTCAAACCTCCTATGAGTGAGGTTGTCAAACCCATAGAAGTTTCACCATCTAGGAAGATTAGGGTTGATATGAAAAAGTCTAAACTTAAGGAGTCTACCCTTTCTAAGGACAAGATGCATGGTAAGCTTGCTTAGGTGTGTCATTTTTGTGGGAAGTCTGGACACATTCGTCCTAATTGTTACAAGTTGCAAGCTGCTAAGAGAGCAAACAAACCAAAAGTGCCAGTGCCTCAAGCATAAGATCCTACAACACTTATTGGTGAATTGGTAAAGGCGCTCAACCTTTATTCCAATCTTGGAGTTGGAAATCACTCTAATGTGAATACAAACTCCAATGCTCGAGGTGTATCTAAAAAGTTTTGGATGCAAAAGACTCAAACTAACTGAGTCTTTCTGACATGGTCCTTGTGCTTCATTGTTTTTCCTTGGTGACCATTGTTCTTTGTTCTTTGGTTTTTGTGTTTCTTTTCTCTTGTCTCTAGGAGTTGCATTGCATTACATTCATGCATTTCATTTTAGGTGTTTTTTCATTTTATATATATAATAAAAATAAAAAAATAAAAATAAAAAAAAGGAAGGAAGGAAAAGGAAGCACATTGTGTTCTTGCACTATTCTCTTTATTTTTGAAAACAAGGTTGGTCAATTTATTTTCACATGACATGTCTCTTGTACTTTGTTTAGCGTTGATGAGCTTATTTATTGCACTTGACTAGTTGAAGCTTTGTAGTGCATGTTGTGTGGGAAATATGTTTATGGTGTTTATCATTTTGTCTTAATCTTGAAGTCACATGTTGTTTGACTGTCGAACTTGATCCTTTTGAGAAAGGCATAAATAACCATCTCACCACTGTGCCCTAGCTAATCATGAACACCTTAGTGCATATCATAAGATTTTGTGTTCGAGAAAGTGTAGCACATACACAAAAAGAACATAAGGTGAAGCCTCGGTTTAATTGATAATTGCTTAAAATTGGTGTATACTATTAGGCTTAATGCCAAATCACATAATTAAAAATTTGTGTGTATATTATGAGGTAAACTTCAAGAAACTTACATGATTGCAAGCTTATGTTCTAGGAGATGTGGGAGTTATATGATATAACTCTTTAGGTGATAGTCTCTTTTGAATTCTATGTGATGAGTTTTGTAGACTTTGTGGTTGATTGCTATTCACATATCACCTCACATGTATCACAAGCTTTTGCTAGTTGCACATATAACACAAGTTACTCTTTGCTAAACATTATACATGTAATTGTGTGTGTTTTTGGTTTGACCAACTAAGTTTGAAAAATACTTTGAGTTTTATGCACAACTGATTTGTTGCTTGAAAAAAAAAAAGGAGATTGTTTGAAATCTAAATTTTTGGGAGAATTGGGTTTTAAATCTTGGGTTTGTGAAAATCTTATCATCTCATACTCATGCATTTTTTTTCAATGCTTTGAGGAGAGGTTGCATCAAATTCTGTTGTTTTTCAAAAATTCATTTTTTTTACAATTTCGATTGATCGAGTTTGTTTTTCGATCAATCGAAATTGTGATTAAAAATTTCAATGAGTCTCTGTCTGTTTCGATTGATCAAAACTGTTTTTCGATCAATCGAATATCGTGAATCAGGTTTTTTAAAATTCAGTGTTTAACCTGTTCAAAACACTTTTTCAAAAAAAATTTCAACTTTTCTCTCTCTCTCCGACTTGGCAAAGCAAAATCATCCAATTTTTGTCATTTTCCTCCGAATCTTTTGCAAGGTTTTCCTCTCCCAAAGCCGGTAAGTCCATTTTACCCTTCCTTTTGCATTTTATTTCATGTTTGCATGCATAAATTCATGCATTTTTTAAAAAAATTTTGGACTATGCATAAATTGGGATTTTTGTTTAATCAAGCCTTATTTTATGAAATTGATCAATGGGTTTTGTTGTTATATTGATATATTCATGATCTATGATGGTTAATTTGATCAATTTGGGGTTTTGTGAAAAATTAAAATTCTAGGGCTTGTATTGAACCTGATTTTGGGATTTTGTTCAATTGGGTTAAAATTGATGAAATTGGCTTGTTGAATTGCTGTAATTAATCATTCTAAACTGTTTTCTAACTTGTGTGATGATCAATTGGTCAATTTCTTTGAAAACATTCAAGTGGTTTTAAAATTTTTGGGGTTTTTGTTAGAAACTCTATGCTCAAGCCAATTTTGTGAATTTGAACTTAAATTGAACTTAATTCACTGCTTTAGCACATGCATTATGTCATGTCTCTCTCTTTTTGCTGTGTGTTTTTGGTTCTTATTCTAGCACCATGCCTAGGAAAACTAGAGCTAATAGGGTTCCCTCTACTCCTTCTGTGTCTCCCTCTAGGGTTCAGCTTTTTAAGAATGACCGTTGTCGAGAGGCTTTTGAGAAACTGAACAGTAAGCGTAAGATTTGGGCTGAGCGTTCTGTGATCTTAAATAAGATTGATCCGGCCATTAGAGCTAACCTAGAGTCTAGAGGTTGGTTGTCCTTATTAGAGATAGACCATCCACCCCCGACCGCCCAAATTAGAGAGTTCTTCTCGAACCTCTCTTGTCACATCTATGATTCCAACACCCTTGATAGGAGTTGGATACGAGGTGTTGAGTTCACCATTACCCCTAAGGTAATGGCTGAGGCTCTTGGGGTTCCAATCGTTACCGAGCTTGTCTATCCCTATGCTGAGTCTCCTCCTATAGATGTTGTCATGTCACACATCACTAGATCATCTATCTAGTGGGGTTCTAATCCTTAGATCACGTCTTCTACGTTGTCTGAGATTGCCTATTTGTTTCTTAGAGTTGCGTGTCATTCATTGTGGCCTATTTCTCATCTCTACACCATCCCTCTTGAGTGATATGTGTTTTTATATGCTTTCATGTCTGGTGCATCTATCAGCTTTCCTCATTTGTTTCTTCATTCTTTGAACGAAGTTCATAGGAGTTCTGCGATAAGGCATGCACTTATTCATCCTATTTTCATTCATAGGATTTTGTTATTCCTTGGTTTAGCTGATTTCCATTCTGGTGAGCCTGTTCATGTTGTCGCTCCTTTAGGTGCTACCTTTCTTAGACAGAGGGCTGCTCACTTGAGAGTTGATCCTTTGGATCCTAGAGGTGCATCTTCTGGTGATGTTCCCCCTCCTCCCTCTTCTACAGGTGGTGATGCTGCTGAGACTTCTGGTGCTACTGTTGCTGACATTCCTCCACCGACTACTTCGGATGATTCAGACATTCGACGTACGTTGGATCATGTCTTGACCGTTCAGGCGGCTCAGGGACAGATTTTGGTGGACGTTCTTAATTTGATTCGTGGTTAGCGAGCAGATTTGGCATGGTTTCGTAGTTCTTCATCGCCACCTCCTTTTGATGATGGATTTTGATTGCCCTTTGGCATTCCGTCACAAAAAGGGGGAGTACATTTAAGGGTTTTTACATTTGAGAGTCTCTTGTACTTGTTTTTGTTTTCATGGGGAGAGTTAATTTTTGTTGGTTGGAGCTTATGGAGTTGCTTTAGATTGTATCTAGGTGCTTTACTTTGTTTTTTTTTACCTTTTTAGCTCTTGCCACATTTGTTTTACCTCGTTGGGATATTCATGTTAAGGGGAGTATATTTTTTATGTTTCTTGTTTCAAACTGCTTATTGACTTATGTTTATGAGTTCTTCATTGATATATGTCTTTATTGTGTGTTGTTTGAAATCAAGATTTTATTTTATTTGCTTGTAATTTTTCCACACATGCGGTTATGCATTTTGTTTAAGTGTTTCAGGAAATATACAGGTTGATTCAATTAAGCTGCTGTCTACTCTTGCAACTGATAGATAGTAGTTAGGATTGAATTTGTGCTTTGTGAGCATTACTCTGTAAAGGGCTTTTATTTGTAAATTTTGAGCAAATAAGTTGTATTTTGTCACGGATTGCGAAAGGAGGAGTTTGTTAGGTTCTAAAGACTTAGGTTTTTATGTATTTAGAACTATAATTTGTATTGTTGGCAAACCATGATCAAAACAATGTATTTAGTTTGTTTTAGACTTGCTCAAAGTTGGTTTATTGTTGTAAAGTTGGATTAAATTATTGCAGGATTAAAAAAACTGTTTAAGCCTTTTTCGATCGATCGAAGCTTAGGCTCAATCAATCGAAAATCGGGACTGACGTTTTTTTCTGCAAATTTCCAACTCAGCCCTAAGTGATTTAAAACATTTTGGGTTTCTAATTTGCCCTAGGTATAAAAGGCAAATCCTAGCCACGTTTTAGTGTTGCTCATATTTCAGTTTGTGTGAATCTCTTGTGAGATCTTTGAGGAACTTTCCTTCACATAAACTTAGGGTTTTCAAGGAGAAGAAGTTTTCTACACCTTGATGATTAATCTAGTTGCTGTCATTGAAGCCTAAAAGAAACACAAGCGTGGGTGCTTGTATTTGGTGGTGAATCCAAGAAAGAAGGAGTCCGTGGATTCAGAGCTTGCACGTGGTCGTGTCAGTAAGTTCTACTGGTGGGTAGCAATAAGAAGTTGAGCGTGGGGGCTTGTAAGTCTTATTGTATGAACTTCGATTCTTTCAAGATAGTGGATCCAAGTTTACCTTGAGGATAGCTAGGTTAAATCCTCCCTAGGTTTTTATCGGTTTGGCTTCCTAGGTGATCATATCTTGTGTCTTTTATATTTCCGCTACTTTACATGATATGATTGTTTGATTGTGATAACCTAGATTTGGAATTTGGACTAAGTAACAACTTGGCTAATTACCTAGGTTAATTCAATTGTGGTTTTAAGGGGTCTAAAAACTTATCAATAAGAATGTGCACACTTATCCCCTATACAATTACCAACGTAACATTTGTTTCTCTAAAATATGAAAGGGCACATTTACCCCCTAAACTAGTACTTGTGTAACAATTTGTACCACATCCCATGAGTAGTAATTTAGGGAAGTAAATAAGCATTCTCATAGTTTAGGGTGGCAAGTTTAAAAGAATAACATGTGATTTAGCGGGTAAGTGTAAAAGGAGGTATAGTTTAAAGGGTAAATGTGCATTTTCATCAGTGACAGCTCCAGGAATTATGTTTATGGGGGTCATTGAAAAATTTTAATAAAAAAAGAACTTGAATATATCGAGTTACCGACAATATATATATATATATATATACACATAAAGTTTTACAATTTCCTTCTACAAGTTTTCAAATTTTGAATTGTTATATGATAGTTCATTATGAGTATCTATTGCCAATTTGGGTAGCTATGTGCCTATGACCATTTTATTCTATTAAGTTTATATAACATTTTTATTTTTATGTTGTTTTTATTATCAATTTGTTATTGTTTTTATAAAAATATTTTAAAATAAATGACTAAACTAAACGTATTGTCTTTTTATTAATTATTGACGCACATAACCACACTTATTCATACATAAAATTATACATTATGTGTCTACTTAACCAATCAATTGCTTGGATAATCACTAACTTTACGATTTTTTTCTTGAATTTTACTAACTTTATAACAAAAAGTTATTATAACATGATAACATGTAATAAACCATCTCTATTTCTTAATTATTAAATTATATATATTTATATTGTACACACAAACATCCACACATCATAATTCACACAAATAACATTATAACAAAAAGTAATGCACACAATCAATATTAGACACTCACACACATAATATAAATTTATAAAAAAAAAGAGTGACTTACAATTCACAAACACTTACACTTTATTCTTAGAATTGGAAATACTTGTAATAAGGGTGTGCAAAATTTAAGTCGGGATGTGTAAAAATATTTTTAAGAAAAAAAATTAAAGTATTAAACTAACAAAAAAATATATTTTATATATATAATTTTTTTTTTTTTTTTTTTGAAGTCAGGGGATTTATTTGAGTCCCTTGAATATAGTGTAGCGCTGCCCCTGATTTTCATACTTTAGGGGATAAGTGAAAAAGTGAGTATAGGTTTAAGGATAAAATATAATATCTCTAACTTTTTATTATTAAAAATGAAAAGAGAACGAAACTATGTGGCTTTGATAATGAAAGTAAAAATTAAGATTAATTAAGAGTTTACTTGTATTTTCTTTCAAAAAGAAAATATAGAAAAAAGAGATTACTTGTAATGAGATGGGGAAATTCCTTGGAAAAAAAGCTTAGTCTTGGTAGGATCAATGCTTGCATCCACCCATCCGGCCCATGTTGTAAGTGCCGTCTCAAAAGCAAGCAAACGATCCATGTCCTTCGAAATCTGTGTTCCTATTTGGATGTAATCCCATCTAACAAATCAAAACAATTGGTTATCTTTTAAACCTGACAATAATAATTTAGTTTAAAACATTTTCTATTTTTAAACTTAATAGAAGAGAAGAGAAAAGAAGAAAAGGTATGGTAATAGTATGGGACCGTACGGTTGAGATGGTCCCCTACGGTTCCACCAATGCCATGTATTGAAGATGAGCATGTCGATTTCTTTCCATAGCTTGCCTCCCACAATTGAGTCAAGCTTCAAGACCCTACCAATTCGTTCTCGGAGAATGTCAACCAAATACACATTCCGATCAAGCATTACTTTCACTCCATAATCCTGTAATATTAAAGTGATCTTTAGCGGTGCCAAACATTTTTTGAATTACCGAACCATTTGAGAATGGATAAAAATTAACTATCTCAGCTTTAGTATTTCACTTTATATTCATGGGCGGAGCCACGTTATGTGTATGGGGGACCATGGCCCATCCCCCCCCCCCCCACCCCCCCCCCCCCCCCCCCTCAAACAAAAAAAAAAAGCACAGCACACTTCAATTATTTAAAACCCGGCCCCAATAAGAGCAAAGATTGCCCATCAGCCAAATAGTATAAAAATAATTTTCAAAAAGTTGAAATTGAAACTAATTTTCAAATAATAAATTTTATATTATACTCACTTTGTCCTAAATTGTTTGGCCGTATTCTATTTCGGGATGTTCCAAAATTATATCCTGTTTGAAAAGTCAAACACTATTAATTTATTAACGTTCCCTTTATGCCTTGAATTTATTTGTAGGAGCATTTTTTTAATTAAAAAAATAAAAACCTAGATTTTGAAATCCACTATTCATGCCATCTTTATTCAAATTAAATATTTTTTTAATAAATTTGTTAAAGGGTAATTTAGGAAATTTTTAACTTTTTTTTTAAAGAGATAAGGTAGTTAATGATGTCTCCCTAAATAATTAGGTTTTTCTAACTAGGCCAAACAATTTGGGACAGAGGGAGCACGTGGTTGGCTTCCACTTTTAAAAATAAATTTCAAAATATTAAAAACAAAAAATAATTGTTTGGGAAACAATTTCTATTTTTGAGATTTTTTTTTCTTAAAAAAATTACAAAAAGTAATGTGTAAAATCTGTAAATTACTCTTTTTTGTGGATAATGATAAGAAAATATAGTTGATGTAATTCTTTTTTCTTTTCTTTTTTCTTTTTTTTTGATAATGATAAGTTTCAAATTAGAAGTATGAGAATTATTTTTGTGATAAAGATAAGCCCCTTAATTTAAGAGATAAAAGAGTTTGAACAAATATATGAGATCCACTATTTTCAATTTATTTACAATTATGCCATTAAAAACATTTTCTATATCTTGAAAACATCCTCTCAGCCAATTTCAAAATCCTATTTTGAACAAGGAAAATAGGATACAATTTTCTGAAAATTGTATTTAGAAATTATCAGCCAAACAATAGATTCAAGTATGGGACCTGCCATTTTATGAATCGCAAAACAAAAAACTATATTTAAGTAACATAATCGCTAATCTATTAATACATATAGCTAGTGATATTATGGTGTAAGAGGTTCAAATTTATTATAGATTCATGTCCTGCATAGTAAGAAAACTAATGGATTAATTTAAGGTTATATAGCCTAGGATTTTCTACTAAATAAACCCTACATTGGATTCAATGCAACACACTTTAATAGCAAAGGTGTAATCATTAAGTTTTTTTTTTGAGCATAGGCCGTTACACTGAACCACATTAAATTCTTACTTTTGTTTTTTCTCTATTATCTCTCTTAATCTCTCAACAACTTTAACATGGTATCAGGGCCATGTTCTAAATACTAATATGGTATCAAAGTTTTGTTTTTTATTTTCTAATTTAGTATCAAAGTTATGTTTTATATTTTCTAATATGGTAATAAAGTTATTTTCTACCTTTTTGTAATATGGTATTAGAATTACGTTTTATCTTTTCTAATATAGTATTAAAGTTACGATTTATTTTCTAATATGGTATCAAAGTTATGTTTTATATTTTTTATATGGTATCAAAGTTATCTTTTATCTTTTTAAATATGTTATCATAGCTATGTTCTATTCTTTCTAATATGGTACCAAAGAGATGTTCTTTCTTTTAGAACATTGTATTAGAATTATTTTTTATCTTTTTTAATATGATATCAGACCTATGTTTTATCTTTTCTAACATGATATTAAAGTTTTTTTTTTTTTTTACTTTTTCTAATATGGTATAGGAGTTATGTTTTCTCTTTTCTGATATGGTATTAGAGCTATTTCTATTTTCTTATGTAATACCAAAGTTGCATTCTAAAATTTTTTAATTAGTATCAAAGTTATGTTTGATCTTTTCTAATATAGTGTCATAGCTATGTTCTATCTTTTCTAATATAATATCAAAGTTATGTTTTATCTTTTCTAACATTGTATTCGAGTTATAATCTACCTTTTCTAATATGTTATTAGAATTATGTTTTATCTTTCCTAATATGATATCATGCCTATGTTCTATCTCTTCTAATATGATTTATGAAAAAAGAGACCTACATTAGAACTCAAATCTCTAATAAAAAATAAAAAATAAAATAACTCAAATATGAAATTCAACATATAATTAATCAAGTTTGAAGAACACAAAGTCCACTTTGTAAGCATTTTATATATATTATATATAAGAGTTTAATGGGAGATAGGGGATTTAAACTTTGGACATTTTTGTTGAAAATACAAAGAGATGTTAGTTGAGCTACAATACTATTAATTTTATAAAATACCTTACTTCAAGTCATTTTTTCCATGTGCAAAGTCTACCTACAAACAGAACCACACATAAAGTTTAAAGAAAATCGTTATGCTTTTTTTTTTTTTTTTTTCTTTCTTTCTTTAGATAAATGTCATATTTAGCTCTTGTCAGGGGTGGTTTTTTTGCGTGTAGCCACGTGTCTTTTGCTGGAAGTGTGACTTTGCTAAGCCCAGATTTGTTTTGCCGAGTTCAACCCGGAACTTGACATTAGGCCGCATAGACCAATGGATTTTGGTGTATTTTTAAGCCTACAAAATAAATAAAACCCAAAGTCTTAGAATCATGATAATGGTTGAATAAATAATATACTTAGCATGATAGCTCTAATTAAATGGTGAGTTGATACGTTATTATTATGTATATTAAGTGATGTCCAATATTAGAAAATAATTAATTAGGTATCAAATGTCCAATAATGGGATGAGTCCAATAGTTCATATCCAGCTGCGATTCATGGTTCATGTTTAACATAATAAGGTATGTCCAGCAATGGTCCATGTCCAAATAATATATGTTTAATGGTAGTTCATTTCCAAAAAATATGTGTCCAGTGGTGGTTCATGTCCAAATAATATATGTGCAACGGTGGTAGATCGATTTCTTAATATGTATGTTCATTAATGAAGTATTAGTGGGTTCATGTTTATTAAATAGTGAGATGATATTAAAGTAACTTGCATCTAGCGGTGCAATAGTAATGAGTTAATGTATACTTAATAATGTAATCTTGAATATAGAGATATTTTGACTTATCTTGTATGTTTCTGACTCTAGCTGTACAGCATCACTTTATTCTTTATATGATTTGTGGCTCCAACGGTATAACGTTAGTGAGCTTCATAGTTTGTGGCTCTAGCCGTATAGCGTTAATGAGCTGATAACATTTCAGCAGCAGAATAATATAAGTACAACTGTACAATGATAATAAATTAAAACATACTCAATAATATAAAAAATATAATGATTTATCTTCATAGTTTGTAGCTCTAACCGTATAATATCAGTAGACTTAACATTTCAGCAGCATGAGAAAATGAGTCCAGTGGTACAATATGATATCATGAATCCTTTAATGGTGACTTCATGATTGAAGGGAAAAATGGGTGCAACTGGAACGAGAGAGAATATGTCTAGCCGTGTGCATAGGTTGGTTAAGTTTATCCCCTTTATCATGCACTTAAATGATTTTCCCCGTGTAATGCTCTTTTAGTTTTTAGTTAAGTATGAGTGATATTGCCTTCCATAAGAAGGGCTTTTAATTTTTATAAGTTTGTGCCTTCATAAGAATAGCTTTAAGTATTAGAAATGTATGTCTTCAATGAGAATGACTTTAATATGAAGTCTTTGTGTCTTTTAAGAGAAAGACCTTAGTATTGATGTTCATGTCTTTCATGAGAATGACTTTTGTAATATGTTCTTGGAAGAGTATTTGGCATCTTTTAAGATGTATGGAGATAGTAAGATATAGATATATATATATATATATATATGTTTTGTGATATATGGTTTTTGTAAAATAGATTAGAAATATATGTGAGAAGTATGTATGGGTAGTTTGTGAGAAATGTATTTGTAAAATATATGGAAGTATGACATAGATAATATGAAGGTTAAATGTAGTAAAAGCTACTGCTGGAGTTGTTTTTTGTGTTATGACATTGGTTATGTTGTTTTCTAAGAAGTGAGGTATTACAAGAGAAATAGAGAAAGAAATGGAGATGTGTTTATGAGCAACAAAGTGATAATATTTCAGAATAATGGAGTGTGGGAAAGATGAGTAATAGATAATGGTGTGTTGTAATATGTGTGTTGTGTTGTTATCTATGAAGAGAGATTTTGTAAGAGAGATGGAGAAGTATGAAAATGTGTATGTGGCAGCAAAATGAATGAAGTTTCAGAATAAGGGGGTGAGAGAGGGATGGGTGGTGTCCCCCCTCTTTTAGTGTGTAGCTTGGTCCTTTTTATATAGAACCAAGTATGTAACTAGATTAGAATTAGTTGAAGGGAAATTCAGCAAATAAGTAAAAGTATTTGACAAAGTAAGTGGTTTCATTAGTGGGTTTTTGCTTTTTAGCCAAAAGAAGAAAATTTGAGACTTTAATGCTATTGGAGCTGCTGTTACAGCTGTCAATCACAGCTGTTACAGTTGGATGATGCCATTTGAATGATATCTTTTTCTGGAGGAAAATATTTGGCATTAAATTCATGGTTTGACTGAAAATGGTAAGATAATCATTATGGGATCCTTCTATTTCTAATATCACAGTTGGAGGCTAAGGATCTTAGCTTAAAATGGTAGGATTTCTTTTATGGGATCCTTACTTCTTTGGGTATGATAGCAAGCTGCTAGGATTGGGCATTAATAGGCAAGTGATGTCATTTTAGGACATGTGTCAACCTGCTGGAGCTGTTGCAGCTTCTGTTGCAGTTTTTGTAAAAGCTGTTTCTGTAAAAGCTGTTGCTGCTTCTGTTGGAGCTGTTGCAACTTCTACTAGAGTTGCTGTTGGTATTTTTGGCTAAGTTTCCTCTTTTGGAAAATTATATGTTTAGTCCATATATAATTTTGGTAAGTAATAGACTAGTTGATTGATATTTGATGAAGTTTTAGAAATGTAATTATGGTCTTTTTTTATTTTAACCAAATCTTGGAGAGTAAAGGAGAGCATTTAATGCTAGATATGAGATATTAATATATATTTAACCATGTGCTTGGAATTGATTTAGATGATAATAATATAATTTATATGAAATACTATAATTACATTTTTAAACTTATATTATATGATGAACATTAATTTTTATGTAAAGAGTATGGGAAGTTTTATCATTTTAAGTGTTATGTGATATGAGAGGCTGACCAAATGTTACCTATTGCACACTGACCCATTAGAATTCAGGGAATTGGGGAAGACATGCCAAGTAATATGTTTTCCTTTATCAACTTTGGACCACTAGAGTTTTACTGAACATACTTCTTAGCCCTCCAAACCACGACTCCCAAAATTCCCCCGATGAGACTCACAAGCTTGGATCATAAGCCAAAAATGAGATGATGTGCTATGAGAATGAACCATGGGCTTTGATGCCTTTTTGTGTAAATATGGGCTCTTTTGGGCTTTAAAAGAGGTTTTCCCAAAATCCGTGATAATGTTGATGTGGTATGGGTTGCCGATGATATAAAGTCATATGGTGTGAAAATTTTGTCCTCAACAACTCTTATTCAATATAAAGTATTGGATTAAGAATTTTAATTTCTTTATTTTTTTTAGGGTAAATTGCAAAGTACACCCCTAAAGTTTGGGATTGCTTGAATTTTACACTTTGATGTTTGAAAAAATGGATTTTACACCCTGAAAGTTGGTTTTGTTAGCAAAACCTCACCCTCAGTTAGTTTGAGCCGTTAAGCGACAAGTGGCATGCTAACGTTTTTTTTTCTTTGCCAAATCAGCACTACAAAACAACACTGTGTCACTTATGTAACATCGTTTCACATCATAGCAACCCAATTCCCAAATCAAAACCCCCACGAACTCGGCATACAAACCCATCGTGAACCCATCAAGCTCCATGGTGATGGCGACAGTGAGTTTCTCGTCGCTTTCTTTCTCTTGTACTTTTTTCTTGCCATTGTTGGATTTGGATTTGTTGGGGTTTTTTTTGTTATTGGGATTATTGGTGGGTTTTTGTCACCATTGAACCACCGTCATCGAGCTGAAGCAGATCTCTCACTATTGTCGGCAACTTGGAACGAACAAGATGGAAAGGTTTTGTGGGTGACGAAACAAAGAGGTTTGGGTTTCAGCAGGTTTATTTGGAATAGGTTTTTGATTTTTGGTCGTTGCACTTTGTTTGAGTTTCTAGCAAGTTTGTTTGTGGATTTTGGGAGTGCCCACTTAAGTCGCCAATAGGCGATAGCCATGGTGAATCGTCCCACACACCTCACGTGCCACCAGGACTCCACACGCACTAGTTTGCACTGATAGCCTCAATCATGTTTCCCCATGCGGTGACATCTACTCTACTTATGCCACGAGTCATTTGTATCTTGTCAATGGCAGTCTGCTCCACTAAGATGGATGAAATTTTATTAGACACGAATTTTAAAGAGTGTCTTTGAGTCTTTGCTTCCATTGAGTTGTATAATCATGGGATGCCTTATTGAGTGAAGCCAGATCAGTAATGATGTAGTTTTGAATTTATTTGGAGATCAAATTAAAAGGAAATGATTTTTTTTCTTTATGCCACAAGGATCTACCATGGAAATTATTCTGGAATGAGTTTTTGATTTTTGGTAATGAGTCACGTTGTAGATGGTTTTGTGTTTTAAGTTTGGGCGAAGGCGTTTTGGGAGGTTGATTTGGCAAAAAAAATACACATTAGCACTCCACCTTGTCACTTAACAGCTAAAATAAACTGAGGGTGAGGTTTTATTAATGGAACTAAACTTTAGGGTGTAAAATCCATTTTTTCAAACATCAAGGTGTAAAATCCAAGCAACTCCAAATTTCAGGGGTGTACTTTGCAATTTACCCTTTTTTTTTTATATATATGGAACATTCCTTCATTAAGCTTAAGCTATTGCCTATTAGGTTTAAAAGTTTTGATAAATAGTAATTATATATTCTCTAATAATTTTATTATATAGATAGATGGAGCTCATTTTCCAAAACATCAGTGTTTATAAAAATTATCTCTTTATTGAATAATTAATTACTCATAAAAGTAGTGTAATTAATTATCAAGGGAATAAAATAAATGTTTGCTCCCTTCTCACATAATTGTAGATCTCATTAATTAAACACATTTAATTTGCTAAGTAATTATTTAATGTTGGGAAAGGACAATAAATGCATGCTCTTCCATTTTTAATTGGTGGGACTCACTACCATGTGAGAGAGAAGTTTATGTAAATATTATATAACTGTACTATTATGCTAATGAGCATTGAAAGTATTAATTAATTTTTGGCTAAAATGCAAATTGCACCATTTAAATTTGACTAAGATTCTTAGTCATTTAACTTTGCTTTCGTTCAATTGAGTCCTCTAAGTTTCAAATTTATTCAATTAAGGTATTTCGTCTAATTTCGTTAAAAATTTGCTACTAAAAAATTGTTTTTCTCACATGAAAAAAATTTATAAAATTAATAAAGATGTTTTTATAGATTTTTCATGTGAGAATTATTTTTTAATTAGTTAATTGCATACTTATTAGTAATTTTTAACGAAATTTGACTAAAAACCTAAATTGAATAAATTTGAAACTTAGAAGATTCAATTAAACAAAAGTAAAGTTAAAGGACTAAAATGAATTTTAGCCAAAGTTAGTGGGTGATCTTGAAAGGATGCCCATAAGAAGCCAAAAACGATTGGTGGAGCTGGAGCCTTAGGGACAAAAAGGAGAAATCTCATAGAATCAAGCAATATAAAAGGGGAAGAGGAACCCATGGAGAGGGGAGGAAGAAACTAAGAGTAATAGGACCTAAGAAAGAAAGGAGGTGGTGAAAAAATGAAGAGAAAAAACACGGCAGAAATAAGGGGCATGCATCAATAGACCATATTTTCTCTCCTCTGGTCATACCCACTCTCTAGGATTCTATAAATCATAATCCAAAACCACTTAGGCCCTTTCTCTAGCACGGGTAACTTCAATGGCAGAAACTTACAATGAGGTTATCCGTGTTGGGGTTTGGTTCCCTTTTTGGACCTGTTCTTACTAAAAGACTCAACCCAAAATAGGGAGAGTGAACTAACGTCATCACATTTGCCTAGAGTTGTTGCTATTGTCTTGTCGCGACTTCTTTTAACTTATTTGACATTTACACTATTATTTGTTTTGACATAGTGATCCATGCTACTAGTTATTCAGCTATAGTATCTCATTTTTTATATTTATTCTATCAATTGTTCTGCTGTAGTACCTTTTTCATATTTGTTGTATTAGTTGTTCTGCTGTAGTATCTTTTTATTATATTTGCTGTATCAGTTGTTCCGCTGCAAGATTGATTATTATTTTGCTGTACTGATCACCCTGTGGTGACATCATTTGATATATCAGTTATATCGCTTGTTCTACTGTAGTATTTTTCTGCCGCATAAGTTATCTCACTATGACGTCACCTATTGTGCTTGCAAGGATGCCAAGCATGCTGCAGCGTTCTCCTCACTGTCTAAGCATTAGGTATGCCTGGCTTGTGCACAAGTTGGCCTGTAGCAAAATCCCACCAGGCCAATCCTAACTCCCTTACCCATTAGTTCACATGCCTTGGTGTAGCATACTGGTTTTGGCCCATTGCCACAGAAGCCCCCCACACAATGCAAGAATAACAATATGAATTTCTTTCAAACATGTGTATAGGGGTGTTCACGGTGCAATGTGGTACGGCTTTTGGCTATTTTTAGCACCACACTTTGTGATGCGGTTTAGCCAAAATCATAACCATGCCGCGCCTCATTTTTGCGGTCATATGTGTAGTACAATGTATAAAATGCAGTTTGAACGGTTTGAAGTCAGAATATTTTTCAAATTTAAAGCTTTTCTTGCCCAACCCAAAACTGATTTTTCCCTTTGTTTTGGGCTAAGTTTTAAATTGTTAAGTTAGTTTTTCTTTATTTTGGGCTAGCCTTCCTAATCAATACTTGCTAAGGTTATTAAACTTTTTTTTTTTTGGAAAACTAGCTAGGGTTATTAAACTATTAATAATATATTTAATATTAAAAAAATAAATATATTAATTGTGCACACCCAAAATAAAGCCAATGGGCTGATCTAATGCTTGGTCTCACAACCTATTTGTATTATGGGCTTTGGATTTCCTACTATGGGTAGTCCCTGACTCGAAGACCCAAATGCGCACCCTAGTTTCACTAAGCCCTCTCCTTTTTCTTGTGTTACTTTCCTTACTAACAGCGACTCCCCCTCCACCCCCCCCCCCCCCTCTTCCTCACACTCTCCTTCTATTTATAGCTCAAGATGAGTGGGGAAGTCATGATTATTCTTGATTGTCAGTGGGAATAAAGGTCCAATGTCATTACTCCTAAGTGGGTGTTTAGTTGGGAGTGGGAGTATGAGTGGCAAGAGTGGGATTGGAACTGGTTCCCACCTTAAAAGAGCTATTTGGCAGGGATATTCCCCAAGGCAAAACCAGACAATCGAGATGTGGCACCTTGAGCAGTCATGTTCCTATCCGTGATGTAGCTAACCGGGCAAGGCCCAGGTTATGGACCAAGGTGTTCGGGTCAAGATTGTAGGCCCAATGGGCCTTAGGCCAAGCATTATGGCATGCGGCCCTAGCCCCCAACCTAGTGAGCCTGGGGCCCTACCTCGGACAATGGGGTGGGGTCATGGCCATGCCATAGGGCCAAGGTTTAAGGCCAAATGGGTTTGGGGACCCCGTACTATACATTAATATATAAAAAGGGTATGGTGTGGTGCGGTTTGTGCGGTTTTCTTATTATAAAACTGCAAACTGCATTGCACCATGCAGTGTGGTGCAGAGCGATGCGATACATTGTTACTTGCGGTGTGGTGCGGTTATGCCATTTTTCGAGCAGTTTTGGTGCAATTTTTGCGGTTTGGTGAACACTCCTCTGTATACGTAATTGTTGTCAAAAACTGACCATGATCATATATATATATATATATATATATATATATGAAGACAAATGATGTTTCAAACTTTATAAAGATAGTTACCAGGCAACCGTTAAGAATAGTCAATCCCCATTTTGGCTCAATTTTTCTACATAATTCTGTAGAATTCTATCAATCCCTTTGCGATGTCATTCTTGTGCTTTTTGCTCAAGCAAACCATTTAGTAAAACTAAAACCTTCCAACAGAAATTTTGCTTTTGCTTTTGTTCATAATTTTACTTGAGTGATCATTTTGCTCTAGTGAAATTTTTAGAAACAATTCTCAGAAATAATTGAAAATAATGTCATTTTTGGCATCATAAAATTAGGATTCCCCCCTCAACTCCTTAAACTCATGTCATGTCTACTCCCACACAAATAAATAAATAAAAGATTCTTTTTCTATAAATTTAAAGAAATTTCTGAAAGACACAAGTCACACAATACGATCACTATCAAATGTATACTTACAAAATCAAATCAAACATCATACATAGTACACGATCATCCTTTACCAAGCATATCTTAAAGAGTTATGTTACAAATACTTTTTATTTTTTTATATACGGATACTCTTTCGCAAACTCCCCTGACTGGGATCCAATACAACACAAAAAAGTCAACAATTTGCCAATTTGGTGAAAAAGTTGGTGACACTTCACTACATGAAATAAGCTTATTTGCGACAGTCAGATGTTTAATGTCAATTATTAGGATAGCGAAGACTCTAAAACTACTTGCTGTGTAAAACTCATGATTTGAACGAATAACAGTAAAGATATTAATTAAATCAGTAAGTACACACAAAGAATTCATGAATTTATGTGGTTAGACAACTACTACGTACATCTACAATTAGAGATATAAATCTACCATACTTGATAAGGATTATGACGTTCAAGCTTTCTTACATGCTTTCACTTGCGGATATCCTTTCAAACCAAAAGAATTATCAAACTACACTTCTTTTAAGGGTTTTCTCTTCTATTAGGGAAACTCTTCTTTTTTTCATTTTTTTTTCAAATCCTATATTTTAGTGGACGTACAAGAACTAATAATTACTTTTTAAAGAAGGAATAAATTATTTCTTTAAGAAAAAAAAAAAAAAAAGACTACGAAAATAGCCTCACCCGGCCATATGTTCTGGGGGAAAAAAAAAAATCTAAATTACGTGCTATGTATGGATGGATCGTGGATTCCGAAATGAAATTTTAAAGAAGAACTAAATAATAAAAACCCACAAATCGTCACCCATTTCAGACTGAACCTTATGCTGATGATATTTTATTATATTGTTTATAAATTTAGTAATTATTACCTACGAACTTCAGTCTTTATCGTACTAAGCCCCCATTTGTCTCTCCCTGAAAGCTCCAACTGGTTTAACTAATAAAAGATTCAGTGCTCTATACCATCGTGCTCATCAATCCTATTTGATAGATTTTGATGCTCATGCATGTATACTACACGTTTTGGACAGAAGTCAAAATCAAAATTTATTATATTAATCAATTTTATAGTACCTCTACAATATTTAATTTTATGGTATAATATATGAGTGGCTTTATTATATGTTATAACCACCAAAAAAAAAAAACTTTATTATATGTTTATATATTTGTTATTTGGCTAAAATACACTTTTTATCCTCTAAACCTTGTTCACTTCTAAATCAGTCTCTATACTTTAAAAACTTGATACTAACGTAATCTATATATACATATAAAACCGAAGCGTTTGAAACTCCCATAATTTTCCACGTCATCTTTATTTTTAAAATATTAGCATTATAAAATAAAAATTCTGATTTTAATAACTATTTCTCCTCGATACTCATCCTTCCTTATAAAAACCCGATCAACTCTTTCTCCTCACATCTTCCTCTGTATCACAAGCGCAGCATAATCCAAAACCAAACCAAAACAGTAAACATGAGCACAAACTCAAACCAAAAGTTTCTCCCCAAAAAAAAAAAAAAAAAAAAAAAAAAAAAAAAAAAAAAACCAAAATAATCTCATCTCCCTATTCATCATCTTCCTCCTTATTCTATAAATTTCTTCAAACACAATACAAGATCAATGTTTTAAATACCGTTCTGTTCTAGTTGGAATTTTTTGTTCCGGTAAAGGTAACCCCACTATTCTATTACGTTCCAAAATTCGGCCTGTATCGATGTTCCGACCAAGGAAGTCAATACCATTTCATACCGGCCAGTATAGCAATAATTTTTTGTATTGGTGAACAATCTGGTACCCGTAAACCCTTATTTCGTTTCGTTTAAATACCGAACTATTTCAGTTTGTACCGGCCTTTCCGATGAATTTCGGTCATTCTAGCTGAAAAATGCGTTTCGGCCCGGAATGTAATTCCTATGCAACTTGAAGAGAGAGAGAGAGAGAGAGAGAGAGAGAGAAGAAGGCATGGTAGTGGCAGTGTAACTCAAGCACAGGGTGGCCGGACCAGCTGGTGCAACGTTTGAGTGAGGAGAAACAACTTGCGAGAGAGAAACTGATCTCTGAGGGAAAGAGAGAAATAGATCTAAGTGTGTTTATGGGTTAGTTTTCAATCTTTTGATGAGAAAAGTATGCGTGAGAGACTAGAGAGAGAATGAGAGAAGCAGATTTGTGAGGGACAAGTACTGAAAGACAACGTGGGCTACTGTGTAGTGGATCTTAAGATAAGATTCAATTTGAACATGTGTGGATGGGAATTAAAGAGAAATGAGCTAGTAATAAAAAGTAAGTAAATAAACAAAAAGATAAAGTTGACTAGACAAGACGGTGGAGGAAAAAAGAAATAGAAAAAAGTGAATTGGAAAAAGGGATTGGGCATTTATTTTTTGAACACAAAGGGATTGGGCTTTTCTTTTTTTCTTTTTTTCTTTTTTTTTTTAAATAATAAAAAGGGATTGGGATAGAGTTAATGAAGATGTTTATGGTATTTTAACCAAAAAAAGAAGAAGAAGATGTTTATGGTATTGACCAATACTACAACATATTTGTAGATATTGACCCAATAATTATTTAAAGACTATTAAATTTATCTATTTTAAATATTAATAAAAATTATTATTATTATTAGTGGTAATACCGAAATGGTACACCGCTATTAACTGGTATCAAAATATATTGTTTTCATAGTTAAACCAAAACAGTCTCCGATACGGTATTGACTCCATTGGTTCCAGCTGAAATTTCGTCATTCCAAACAAAATATGAATTTTTGAGCTAAATGAAGAATGTGTTTTCACTGAGTAGCTACTTTTGGATTTGATGGTGCAGATGTTAGAAAAGAAAACCATTTTTAAAAAAAAAAAAAAAGTTTTTGCGAAGAAGATGAGACGAAGGAGGAGTGTTATAGATTTGCAGACTCTTAAGTAGTCTGAGAAGAGAAATGGAAAGAGTTAAAAAAAAAAAAAAAAAGATGACATTTATGACACTTGGGAGGGGTTTAAAGCCAATTTAGCTTTCAATAATTGAAATTAGAGAGATGTTTAAACCTGAATATGTTAACATTTGATTTAAAACTATCCCGTGCATCGCACGGGTTAGCGACTAGTAACTTTTAATACTTGTGCTTAATTACACTATTGATTATTCGTTGACTCACCCAAAATACGAGTTGTTTGGACATAAAATTGATATTGTTGTGATAGTTGAGGAAATAAATTGCAAACTTTGAATGTATGATGTATCTTAACCTTTTTTTTTCATATTATATTGTGAGTCAAACTGTTATAATTCTAGTGTCTCTCATATATATAGATTAAATATAAGATTAACTATGTGTTTATAAAATTTTGAATGCCCTCCCTTTATAAGTCGGTTTTCAAAAGTAAATTTTACTCATGGGTCCTGAACACAAACTTTGCCAAGTTGTGTAAAATAGGATTATACATGATAATAATTTTGTCACATGCATTGATAACTAATGTCACATTAAACAATAACTTCTTCATTTTCTAGATTTTTATATCATATTTCTTTTCAGGGACGGACCCAGGTAGAGGGCTAAGGGGGCTCGGGCCCTCACTAGGCCCAAAAAAAAAAAAATTTAGCAAGTAAAATTTTCCCAAAAAACCGGGGGGGGGGGGGGGGGGGGGGCTTGGGCCCCCCTCCCAAAAATCATGAACCCTTTCCCCTAGCCCATCATCCGACCAGCTCAGAGCAGAGCCCATAACCCATGTAAATCTATAAAAAAAAAAACCTCAGCTCTCAGCAGTCTAAAACCAAACAGAGAAAGCAAAAAACAATGGAAAAAAAAAAGGAAAAGAAAGGAAAGTGAGAGGCGAGAGCTACGAGACAGAGAGATAGAGATAGAGAGTACTCAGAGAGACAGAGACCCATCTTGATCAGAGAGACAGAGACCCGTGTCGGTGTTGCTGTGATGGAGAGAGACAGAGAGACGTGTTGCCGTGATGGAGAGAGATAGAGAGCAAGACCTAGTCTAGTACGATAGTACCCACGCCGGTGAGAGCGAGAACCACGCTAGACGAGACCCACTTACCGCCGCCGCCGCCGCCGGTTGCTCGATCTGCCTAGCCAGCCCAGCTTCGAGCCTTCACAGTTCATAGGTATTTACTCTTATCTTTTCCTTCAAAACCTTGTGATCTGAGAATTTGAGATTCACAGAAATTGTGCTTGTGCCTTGTGGACTTGTGGTGTCTCATGTTTGTGTTTTTACTGATGAGTGATGAACTGAACTGATGTTGGTGATTGTGAATTGAATCTATGCTGCCTGTGGTGTTCTTTTTTGGGCTTTTTGGCTTTGTGACTGTCACTCTGTGTTTGTGACTCTCTCTCTTGCATTATATAGATAAGAGAGATAGAGAGAGAGAGTAGAGTTTGTAGAGATAGTTTTTTCTTTGTTGACTGGTAGTTGGGCAACGAACAAGTGACAGGAAAAAAGAAAAGGTAAAGTTAAGAAAATTTTTTGTTAGTAGTGTCGGTAGTGGGATTCATTGGGTTAGTGGGTCAGAATTAGAAAGATGGAGACAACACAAAGACACAAAAGACATAAATAAAGGCAGAGACAACACAGAGAAATAAATAAAGGCAGACCAAACACAAAGACATAAATAAAGGCAGACCAAAGACAAAAAGAGAAAAACAAATCATATAATATAAAAAATTGTCATACAAATTTAAGAAAATAACGGTGATTCTTATATGATTTTTATTTTATTTGTAGATCATGAAAAAATCAACTACAATGCTTGATTTTTTCAAAAGAAAAGGTTCAACTTCAAATTGTTCCGAAGTCAACGTGGAATTGCCCACAACTAATGTTGCTATTCCAATTCTAGAAAATGTGGATGTTCCAATTCCAGAAAATGTGGATGTTCCAATCTGTCAAACACAATTTCAAAGAATTGACCTTGATTCTTTGGATTATGATCCCAAAACACACAAACAAATATGGGAATATCATGTTAATCAACGTGATGAAATTCAACGGGCTTACATTAAAAAAGGTCTGCACCAACCTCCTCTAGAGACATTCAAAAAAAGTGGAAAGCGCAATTGTAGCTTTCAAGCTTCTTGGTTTAGAAATAATTCAAAATTGCTTGAATATTCTCCTACAATAGATGCAGCTTATTGTATACCCTGCTTTGTCTTTCATAATCCAAATGTGGTTGTGGGACAAAATACATTCATTCTTGGTGGATTTAGAAATTGGAAAAAGGTTGGGGGCAAAGATTGTTATTTTCAAGGTCATATAGAAAAAGATCCTTACTCAGCTCATAGAGTTGCTAAGCAAATGTGTAAGGATTTGATGAACCAATCGCAACATTTGCAAAGGGTAGTTGATCATTTCACTACTGAACAAATTGCAAATAATCGGTTGCAACTGAAGGCCACAATTTTTATTGTCCGATATCTTGCCTTTCAAGCTATAGCTTTTAGAGGTCGAGATGAAAGTTTTAGTTCATTAAATCGTGGGAACTTTCATGAATCATTGGGTATTGTGACTTTTTGGAATGAGAAGGTTGCTGAAATAATAGAAAAAGCTCCCAAAAATGCAACCTACACATCACCTAGGATTCAAAAGGAAATTCTACATGTTTTCTCAGCCAAAGTGAAGAAGGCCATTTAGGAAGAAATTGGTGATGCAAAGTTTTGCATAATGGTTGATGAAGCTCATGATGTGTCCATGAAAGAGCAAATGGCTGTGATTTTTAGATATGTTGATGCAGAAGGCTTTGTGAAAGAACATTTTTTTGGGCTTATTCATGTTGTTGACACTGCGGCTTTGACTCTAAAGAATGAGATATATTCTTTGTTATCTCAACATTGCTTAGATATACAAAATATTCGAGGGCAAGGATATGATGGAGCAAGCAACATGCGAGGTATGTGGAATGGATTACAAGCTTTGATTTTGAATGATTGCCCATATGCTTACTACATCCATTGTTTTGCACATCGCTTACAATTGGCATTAGTAAAAGCATCAAAACAAGTTGTTCCCATTAGTCATTTTTTTCTTACATTGCTTTTTCTGATCAAAATTGTTAATGCTTCATGCAAGCGCAATGAGTAATTGAAAGTTGCCAATGTTAATGAAATAGCACATTTGATTGATCTTGAAGAGCTTGAAACTAGAAGTGGACTTAATCAAATTACACTTTACAACAACTTGTAGAAACACGTTGGAGTTCACATTTTAGATGAGTTTCTAGCTTATTAAGGATGTTTACTTCAACTAGTGAAGTTTTTACAAAATATAATTAATGATGCAATTGATGGAGAACATCAGGCAGAAGGAGAATCAGCTTATGATGGTTTAACTTCATTTGAATTTGTCTTCATCTTGCATCTTGAGAAGGAAACTATGGAGATCACTGATAAACTTTGTCAAGCTTTGCAAAGCCAATCTCAAGACATTTTAAATGCCATGCATTTAGTTTCATCTATTAAAGCACTTATCCAAAAATTTAGAGATGATGGATCGGATGGCTTACTCACCATTGTGATATCATTTTGTGAGAAGCATTGCATTGATGTCCTAGATATGAATGCTCGTTATGTTGTGAGACGAGGTCGAGCTCATAATCAGCAAGATAACATTACAAATGAGCACCATTATCGAGTAAATATTTTTTATGCTACAATAGATTCTCAACTATATGAATTAAATTATCGGTTTAATGAAGATGCAATGGAGTTACTTAGGCTTAGCTTAGCTTAGCTTTAGAACCTCGAGAGGCATTAAAATCTTTCAGAATTAGTGATCTTTGTTTGTTGGTAAAGAATTTCTATCCACAAGATTTCACAGATTATGACAAACAAGAGTTGGAGAATAAGCTTTATCGTTTTGAGCATAATGTAGTCCAAGATCCAGAGTTCAAAAAATTGAAAAGTTAATTTGAGTTGTCTCAATGATTAGTGAGAACTGGAAATTTAGAACACTACAAACTTGTTTATAGAATGGTGAGACTTGTGCTTACTCTTCCAGTTTCTACTGCTACTACAGAGCGAGCATTTTCAGCTATGAAAGTTGTCAAAACTAACCTTCAAAACAAAATGGAAAATGATTTTTTGACGGACTCTTTGATGTTATACATTGAAAAGGATATAGCTTCGACATTTAGTTTGGATTCAATAGTAGATGATTTTGAAGATTTGAAAGAGCGTCGAGTTCCCTTTTCATAGATGATTGTATAAAGAAATAATAGTGTTTCGTGTCTTTTGTTTTTGTTAGTAGATTGTATCTTAATATATTAAGAAACAATGATTTTTCGGTATTTTTCTTGGTTGATAGTTTATTAATACTATATGGATGCGTATTTGATTTTTTTTTTTTTTTTTTTGCTTCTCTCCGCCCCCCCCCCCCCCCCCCCAGCTTAAAATCTTGCATTCGTCTCTGTTTCTTTTCACAGTAGGTTTTAACAGGGATATATAATACAACTATACAACACCTAGGTTAAATCTGATGGTAAGGCCAGCAGAGAGTGACAGTTTTTAATTCCTATTTGTTATGAACTGCATGAAAAAAAAAAAAAAAATTCTTTCTTTTCAATGTTTGATCAGTATACATTCTTAGACATACTGCTGTTTTGAATTAAAATGTTTCATGACCAATCTTATTAACTAGCTTATTTAGGATATGTTTTCTTCTTAAAAAAAAATGTATAGATAAGTGTACAAAATCAAACTAATATATATTTTTTCAATATAATGTGTCTGCAATATTTGATTTTCAAATTGACAGGCCTTTGATGATTTCATGTCTTGCACGCCAAGTTCATAACCTTGTTGACGGAAAAATGTCCAGGTTTTGAAGGGAGTTCAACTAGCAAATTAATATTATTATTATTAAAAAGACAACAAGTTCAACTACCTAGTAACTAGTACACCTCAACAACCAAAAAAGGATAGAAGGACTTGGCGTTTTCTACCTAATAAAGTCAAGATCATTGCCTTGCATGCTAACTCAAACTCTTCAAACTCAAGTTCAAGTTACACCTGATGTAACTTTAAACAATGTTACACCACTCAATAACTTGTTATAGAATTCATATTTTGAAAATTCTATCATTGAATTATATGTTCTCTATGTTCTTAACATCCATGCCAATTTTTATGTCAATTGGATGTTATTTACCATTTAATCCATAAACTCATCTTTTATACATTATTTTAAATTACAAAAATTTGAATTTAAATAATTGACTGATGACATAACTATTAATCTTTGATTACCTCGAAATTTTGTAAACATAGAAAATATATAAAGATAATGTAATTGAAAGGCGAATTTCTCAAAATTCGCATCTAATTAAAAAATATTGAGTGGTATAATATTACTTAAAGTTACACCTGATATAACTTGAACTCAACTCATATATATATATATATATATATATCGGAAATGTTAACAAGCACCGTGTGGTGCTTGTTAAGGTTTTCCTAATGTTGGTCCTATGTAATAAAAAAATAAGATAAATGAAAGAAAAAGACATAAAAGTACTTATAAAATTGAAAAAAATAATATAAAGCTGCAAAAAAGACAAAAAAATTATAATAAAAGTAAAAAAGTTGTTGCTAACACAACCCTATATATATATGTTAATGTTAACTGTTACAGTATGATGCCCGTTAAGAATGATTTATTGTGGAGTCCAATTAATAAGATGACTGAAAATAATACTGAAGTTACAAGTAAAACTCGGAAAGTCGGCTTTATTGGCTCTACACCCTATAAAGTTAATAAAAAATCTGACAAAAAGCAAAATAAATTGATGAAAAAGTGTTTCTTAATGGGCACCATATATATATATATAATCCCAGACCAACCCCACCTGACCTCCAGTTTGAGGAAAGAACCACCCAGTTCACAGTATCCAGTGGTAAACTCTATGAATGGAACATAGATGGTTTATCGGAGCAAGAAATCCAAAACAAGATCCACCACATAACCATGGTTGCTAACAACTATCTTAACGATGGTATTACCAACTCTGAGGTAGTCGATCTTATTGTTTTAGGATTTACTGGAAAACTGTTAGATTGGTGGAACAACTGCGCCTTTGTACTTTCTCTTGGGGATCCATCCAAACCCAGGATTCCTGAACCTAAAGTCGATTGTTCTTCTTGCTTAGAAAGAACTTCGATAGCGTTGTTTCTGCAACAACTATCTGTGCATGGTATGGCTTCATCTGGGCTACTAGAGGTACTTTCAGGAACTCTAGGAGAGGATGAATCCTGGTAGATCTGACAGATTTTTCGGTCGATAGAACTATTCGGGGACTCTGGTTGGTCAAGTTCTAGGACTTTTTGGATCTCTTCAGATACTATGGAATGGGTAGGGGATTTTCCTAGACATTCGACCTTGAAATGCCCTTTTCTTCCACACTTAAAGCATTTTCCTTTTGAGTTGATTACGGTCTCATAAACCTCAGAGTTAAGAACTTAGAGTCAACTTCACATCAAGGCGAGGAGGAAACACCATGGCGGAAGCTGGGTAAGGTTACAAGTGTATTTAGTGATACAAATGTAAGCTAAGGGGATACAATCTCGTTATTACAAAGAGAAGGGAGGTAACTTAGGAGAAGCTTAAGGAGTTTTACTGCCTAAGGAGTTCTCTCTAAAATTAAGCCTGAGGAAGACTGATGCCAAGGATGCCTTATATAGGAGGTGAGAGCCTTGGATGCCTTCAGGAGTGAGCTGGAATCACGGAAGGTAAATTGCTTTTACTTCAGGTGAATTATCTTCAGCCGAAAGCAATAGTAACTTGAATGATTCTGTCTGGGGCACTGTTGGAGTGAACAGTAGCTGGTCACTGTTTATGAACAGTGTTCTGTCCCCTTGCTTTACTGAATAGTAACTCTTTTGTCAGCTCTGCAGATGCGGGTACTGTTCTGAATAGTAGCCGAGGAATGCAAAGGTGATGTTTGAGCTATCAAGGGTTTCTGATTCATGAGGAGGAGGATCCTGTCTGGGAGATAACTTATTCTGTATCGTAGCCAGAGGGATACCCGTCATATGGATCAAAAGAATGAGGATCATCATCGAGGCCGTGCTCATGGTACCTGTCAAATAGATTACAAAACCCACAATAGAGGAGAGGTTCATATTCTACTATGACATCTGAGTACTGGGGGAAGCCGGTATGGTCGATCCTTCGGGTGTTGAAAGCCTCTTGGTATGGTTTGTTGGTGAATACTGAAATCCTTCCAGTATTACCGACAAAGTGGTAGTTTTCCCATAGTTCACCGGTAACACCTCGGAGTTCATTGTTGAAGTAATTCGTCCAACATTCTGCGAGTGCCAGAGGGTCTGTATAAGAAAGGCCTGAGTCACCATCATACCAGGGGCCATTGTGTGTATACCCATCAATCAGAACAAGGTGGTGGGAAGGTCGGACTGTCATCCAATTGTCACCGTCCCATTGTGGGAGAGTACTCCAGCATCTGATGGATACAAAAGGACTTTTAATCTTCATGACCACTTGTTGGATTATCTGGGGAAATTGGCTGATTTGAGTATGGTTCGTTAGCTTGATGAGCCTAAGGAAACCATATTCAAACATCTTTGAAAGCCAGTAGGGGTTTCTGTCTTCATTATCTGACCCGTCTTCATAATTGACTATTAAGCCGGGATAGGGATGTTTCTTTTCATAAACCCTGTGACTGCTTCCAAAATACTGGTTCCAGGTTTCAAGGATAAAGGCAGCATTTATTGGATCTGCTCCTCCTCCGGGAACGGGGAAATGGGTGGTGACCATGATACCAAAATGTCTGAACCATTGGTCACATGATTCAGTCATTGCCTTGCTTCTAAATATACATTTCTGTATATCAGAAGGCAAGTTGGCGACAGCACTTCTAAGCTGGTTTTGAGTCTTAAGGCTCAACCTAGCGTAGTCTGTGCTCATAATAGTCATTTTATCCATGGAATGGATATCCTCTTTGCCAAAGAGTTGACTAGTGAGAATCCTGTTTCCAGCCTCAAGTCCTACTAGGTGCAATTCTAGTGCTTTAAGGGTTCTTTGGAAAAGGCTCTGGTGGTTTTGGATAAAGGCTCTTTGAAGATTATCAAGGATGAATTTAGTGGAAGGAGGTAATTCTTTGTAAGCTCCTTTGCTAAATCTGAGGGCCTTGTTTTTTACTTCTTGGAGGGTTATAGCCATATCACCACTGGAATATGTAACCGTTTCCGGGTACATTGTTTGAAGGGATGTTACTTTTCTGGGTTCTTTTCCAGAAGAAGCGCCTTCATGCATTTTTATGGGAAATTCCTGTAAAGGTGCTTTTCCCTTGTTGGAACTTGAAGAGGACATTCCTGTATTAACAAAATGGTTATCTTTTAAAACATTTTTGTTAAAATCATGAGATGTCGTGGTACAAATTCTTTTATATGCAATATGATGAGATGATAACTTATGAGGTTGTTTAAAACTCAAGGAATTATCAAATATGGTGGATGGTACAATTTGATCAAGGTTCTTGGCTTGATTTGGACCAAATGAGGATGTATTGGTACAGATAGGGTTAAGGTTTTTAGAAACAGAAACTTGTTGGAGACTTTCGATCTCTTTGGGTTCTGGATTCCTAAGAAACTTAAACTTGATAGGTTGACCAAAAGGGTAGGTAGTGATTCCTTCACTATCCGTGGTAAAGGGATATAACAGACACATGAACGGGTTTCCTAAGATGACCCTATCTGTTATATTTTTGACAAGAACGAAGGTGGTTCTAAAACACACATCTTCTTGGTAAACCTGTGCCTCAGGAATTTTGAATTCAATTTGCATCTTTCCACCGCTTGCAGAAGTTAACCTTTCCTTGGTCTTCTGGAAGTATTTGGGGGGAATGATACCTTCTTGAATGCAGTTGAGATCAGCACCTGAATCTATTAGGGCAATAACCTCAAATTCAAAATCCTTGCTAATGACAATCCTGACTTTGGAATGCCATTTCTGGAAGTTAATCCTACTGATGGTTTGCAAGAACGATCCATTAGATGGTTCGGGCTCCATTTCTGCAGTGGGGTTAACTGTTTCATCTTCTTCGACATCGAAAGGGTTTAATGAGGGTGTTTCCTCCTCGCCTTGATGTGAAGTTGACTCTAAGTTCTTAACTCTGAGGTTTATGAGACCGTAATCAACTCTAAGAATGGTTAGTTCCTGATTAAGGTTTCTCATCTCGGTTTTGGTATCCCTAATCTCTTTCTGGAGATCCTGGACAGTTACCTCTTTTTTGGATTTGGTGAACCGACTGTAGATTTTCTCTAAATCGACTTTAGGTTCAAGAATCCTGGGTTTGGATGTACTGGCTTCTTTGAGTAAGGTCTTATGGAACTCACTTAGCCTTTGTACTTTCTCTTGGGGATCCTTGATCTGTTCTATTAGATCTAGGAGCAATTCTTCTTGTTTAGAAAGAACCTGGACGGCTTTGTTTCTACAACAATTATCTTTGCAAGCTAGGATACAGTCTGAATCACTAGAGGAGCTAGAAGATGCTCTAGAGGTTTCAGAGGATGTCCTAAACAGTTGCTGTTTCTCTTGGTCACTAGACTCATTACTAAGGTGGTCGAGTTCTAAGAGTTTGAAGATCTCCTTCTTGCTGGAATGATCATTAATGAGGGTGTTGATAAGGGATTTGGCCTTAGCTCTACACTCATCTTTGTAATGACCTTTCTTTCCACAATTATAGCACTCCACTGATGCTTTAGGACTAATCTTTCTCTTGGGATAGGATCTACCTTTCTTGTAGAAGTCATCAGTTTTGGGCTTCTGGCTCCTATGGAATTTGGAGATAGGTTTCTTCCTATGGGGTTTTTCAGAGGGTTCTTCCTCTCTGTGTTTGGATTTCTTTTTGGAGATGATAGAAGGTAAGCCATACTGTGTACAAAAATTCCCTATTTCGTACTTGGCTTTGCTCTTGTTGGCTTGGCTCTGGATCTTAAGGTCTCTACACATTTTCATCCCTTCATTTCGGATTGTGCTAGAGATTTCTCCGTAAGTTAGGTCATCATAGTCTATGATACCTAAAGAGCTGGCAAGAGTTTCCTTGACCTTCTGTCCAAACAATGTGGGTAAGCCATTGATAAACTTCTCCTTCCAAAATGGAGAGTTACAATCGCTTCTATGCATAACACGAGTGGTAAACACATCTTCATACCACCGGTACTCACCAAGGTTTTTACATCTAAGATTACTCAACTGGTCGTAAATCCTAGATGTGATATTACTAGGTTTTCCAATGAAGTGTTTCATGATCGTATAGATCAGAGTATTGACTCCATCGGGAACTCCTCTGCCTATGCTTTCGTCAAAGATAGGGTTTTCATCCTCATCTTTTTGGATAGCATGCTTAATATCATCCTTGGAAGCTGCTGTCATGCAGTTGTTCCACCAATCTAACAGTTTTCCAGTGAATCCTAAAACAATAAGATCGACAACCTCAGAGTTGGTAATACCATCGTTAAGATAGTTGTTAGCAACCATGGTTATGTGGTGGATCTTGTTTTGGGTTTCTTGCTCCGATAAACCATCTATGTTCCATTCATAGAGTTTACCACTGGATACTGTGAACTGGGTGGTTCTTTCCTCAAACTGGAGGTCAGGTGGGGTTGGTCTGGGATACCAATTCTTGGTTAGGCTGGTTGGGGTTACCTTTTGTTGGTAAAGCCTATTTACCTGTAAACCTTGAAACTGGTTTTCCATACGTTCTATTTCCCGTTCTGTTTCTGAAGGGGATGTGCTAGAACTATCAGACGCTGAATGGGCATGTAGAGTTTCAACCCGAGGTTCAATTCTAGGATCTCTACTGGCATGCTCTGGTGAAGGGGTGATTGGTTCCTTTTTTACCAAATCATCAAGCTTTTGGGCCACTATACTTAAGGCTATTTGGTCCTTAGTTTTGAGGCTAGCTTGTCTGGTTGTTGGAAGCTTGACTAGAGGGTTTTCTAGAGCTGGGTTTGTTTTAGATGGGTTTCCTGGTTGAAGGAGAACCTTGTTACAAATCCCATCTTCAATCCTATCTAGTTGCTTTCCTATGGTTCCTAAACACTGGTTGGTATAGTTGTTTTGCTCTATCACCTTTTTGACAACCTTTTCTTCTGAGGTTGTAGCACATTTGTAGGGGGAGGCAATAACATCTGTACCACGGTGGTTAAAGAGGATAGCTTCCTGGGGAGGATGACTGGACCGAACAATTTCTGGTTTGCTAGGGCCTGGTGCATCTCTTTTAGGAAGTAAATTCCAGTTGGTTTTGGATATGACATAGTTCCTTTTATGCCATGTGAAATGTTTCTCAAAGTATTCAAAGAAAGGGTAATCTGCTTTAACCTCTCTCATGAATGACTTCCATTTCTCCAAGACTTCAACCTTTTGTTCCTGGGTATGGTTGGCTCTATAGGATTCTCTTTTAACTCTGTTCTTCTCAGAATTAAATTCCTTTTCGAGCATGTCCATATCTGGAACGAATTCCTTGTTCAACACTAGGAGCTGAGGGTCGTATTCAGTTTCCTTCTGAATAGGACTTCTAAAATCAGATCCTGATGGTGATGGGGGCTTAAGACTGTCCTGACTGTTGTTGTCTTCTTCCTGATCAACAACTGAGTCTGGTTGGGCGGAGTAACAAGGGGTACTAACCTGGGAATGGTCTTTAACACCTTGGAACTGGGCACCTAAGTCTTTTCTAAATGGAGCTCGTTTTCTGGACGAACTATACTGGGATGTAGGTCTATCTCTTAAGAGGATCGGAGATCTAAACTGGGATATATCCAGAGGCTGGTCACACTGTGAAGTGCAAAGCCTAGATCTATCAAAACTCTTTCTTCTTAGATCCATGGATCTAGACCTGGGTTCCTGGTATGTGTCCTGGGGCAGATCTAAAGAGGATCTGGGCAAGGGTACATCATACTCTAGGGGTGATCTGAACCTAGACTGGTCAAAGCTAAGTCTAACCGTTCCATTGGCTAGCTGCTGGACGAGATCTAGTTCTGGGTTTCTAACAGGGTTCTGGACCTGTAGAGGATAGTTTTCATTCTGCAGAGTCCAATCTGCTGGAAATGAAATCTCAGACCATTTCAGGGTTCTTGGGACCTGAACGGTAGATCTAATATCCGCGGTTTGGATAAGAGTGGTTTCACCTGGTCTTCTCTTATCGAAAGCTTGGATGGACATATTAGTTCTCATGCACTTATAATACACTCTGTATATAAGAGCAAGCTGTTTGGTTCCATGTAACACAAGGTTTCCATGGGTTTTGATGTTGAGGGTGAGGACCTTCATGATATGGGGGTCGTCAAGCGCAACTGTGAGGTTTGGGAAACAGTCGAAATGAATTGGACCGTTTGACAAACTGGATTCAATGGTGCCTAGAAGACTGTCGTTGAACCTAATCAATCTGGTGTCTCTAAGGGCCATGAGGATTGAGTTATTCAACCCTTCTCGGATCAATGGTTTGATTCCAACCTGGACAAGTCCTATGTGGAGGAATTTATGACCATTTTCCCTGTGGGCTTTCATAGCGGCAGGGGACAACAAATAACAAGTTTCATATTCCTTGTTAATGCTGTAAACTTGTTCTATGGTTCTGACATGGTAGTCTGATCTGAAAGAATTCTTCAGAGACCATGAGGAGGACCTATAGACCTGGTTTGTGGGAACTTTGGGTATGTTCCAATCTCCTAACTTCTGATCTAGATCTGAAAGCTGGTACGACTCTGAGTTGATTGTTCCATCTTCAACTGGAATCTCAGGTAGGTCTGTACTGCTAGATCTAATGGAAGTGGAAGAGTCACTCCTTCTAAACATCCTGTTAATCATTTTGGATTACAAACCTAAGATAATCAATTACAACCTAGATAACTTTTATCCTCCATATTCTGGATCTAACCTTAGATCTGAAACGGGATATGTACTTCTGCCTTCTGTATCTAGTCTTCCAAACTCTAACCTTTCTAGTCAGTCAACTCACCGGTACGCACACCCTAACGCCTTCCTGGCTAAGCGGGACTTTACTGCTGGGCTGAGGACATCTGATCTGTAGACAAGGTTCTAGACTTTACTGGATAACTTCAGACACAAAACCTGGCTTGGTACACACCTGTAACAAACTGTGGGGAAAGAAACAAAGAACGGATAACAAAAGATAACTGGGGAGCAAAGGATTAGCTCAAACAGGTAATCACAAAGCAATAAACAATCTGGATAGAGGGGAGGCTCAGCCTACCACCAAAAGATAGAACGATACAAACTTACTAAGATGAAGTAGTAGATGTAGAATGCAACATATGGGAGTGGTAATGCTATCAAATAATAGATGTAAAACAAAATAATGTTTGTTAGAGATAATGGAAACATTCAAAGTAATAATGCCACAAAATAATGGATAACTATGGCGGTATTACCGGCCAACTTGATTGATAAATCAGTAACTTACAACACTTTCGATCGAGCTAAAATGGCTCTGATACCAAATGGGGGTAAGCTACGGTATTACAGAGGAATGGCGGAAACTGGGTAAGGTTACAAGTGTATTTAGTGATACAAGTGTAAGCTAAGGGGGGGTAGATTACAATCTCGTTGTTACAAAGAGAAGGGAGGTAACTAGGAGAAGCTTAAGGAGTTTTACTGCCTAAGGAGTTCTCTCTAAAGTTAAGCCTGAGGAAGACTGATGCCAAGGATGCCTTATATAGGAGGTGAGAGCCTTGGATGCCTTCAGGAGTGAGCTGGAATCACGGAAGGTAAATTGCTTTTACTTCAGGTGAATTATCTTCAGCCGAAAGCAATAGTAACTTGAATGATTCTGTCTGGGGCACTGTTGGAGTGAACAGTAACTGGTCACTGTTTATGAACAGTGTTCTGTCCCCTTAATTTATCTGGAATAGTAGCTGGTCAACTCTGCAAATGCGGGTACTGTTCTGAATAGTAGCCGAAGAGTGCAAAGGTGAACTTCTTAGCTTTCAAGGACTTCTGAAACTGTTCTGGAGCGTCAAGGTTCATAATCGCTGTCCAAGTTGTAACCATCGTAAGGATCTTGAGCGTCCTGGAATGGGGCAACTGGGGCAAGATTGCAAGAAGCTTCAGAAGAGGCAGGAGAGATCCTTTCTGATGACTCTAACTGCTCAGACTGGAGGAGTAGCTGATGGGCAAGATCTTTGAGCTCTTTGCTAGATTTTCCGGAGATTTGGACGGAGTCTAGGCTTAGCTGGGACCTTGAGCCATGGCTGATGGATTTCTGCACTGGAAGGGGAAAGTCTTTATAAAGTTTTGAGATAACGTCAGTTGGTCTGAACCTATCCCACCACTTAGTAAAGAATTCCCTATCAAGCAGATTCTGGTTGATAACATAACTCCACATGCTTATCCAGTGGATCTTGTATTGTATTGACATATGCAAGATGGCTGGAAACTGTGAAGTATGCCTGTCTGTCTGGAACTTGGAGCTGAAATACCTTAGTGCTTCCTGTAGGGGTTCTGGGAGGTTCTGTGGAACTGAACCGAACATTTCCCACCATTTGAGGAACCAAGAAGGTATTTGGCTGGTGAAATTCTTGTCGAACTGAATGAACCATGAATGATCACAGGTCTTGTTCTGGAAGAATAACACTTTTTCGAATGCATCCATATAGTCATAATAATTGTACAGGGGTTCTGAACCCTTGAGAAGTGTAAGGGGCCTGAGAGTAGAGGGGTGTCCCCATTCTTTGCAGCTTACAAAACTCTGTATTATGAACTTGTGGAATAACACTCTTGAGGGATCATGCCTGTCAAGGATATCTTCTATTCGGGCAGACTTCTCCTGGTAAAGGATGCCTTTGTAGAATCTGATACTCTTTTCCGGGCTTTTGGGAAGGAAATGCCATTCATGGGGCAAAACTTCCATTGCTAATGCCAAGGGATCGGTTATATGGGCCAAGTGTGGCTCAATATAAGAGACGTGTTGGACAAAAGGTTTCTTGATATAAGAAGCTCTACCTGTTCTGGGAGGGAGAGTGGTTTGTTTAGGAACAATTGAGTCGAAGGGTTCCTCCACTGTGTATGAGGAAGTTGCCTTGGACGGGATTGTGGCTAAAGCAGAACTGTAACTGTGTTGACCTTGGGGCCGTTGGTAGTTTGGTCTTGGGATTGTGGAGACCAAATAACGGTTGGCGACAGAGGAGGAAGACACAGGTTGGGTTCTTTGTGAACTGGAAAGGGGTACTAAAGGGCCTGGGTTTTGTGCCTGAGTAGTACTCCTAGTGTTATGCTATTTAGACATTTTGGGGGGTTGAGGTTGTACGGGCCTCTTCCCGGACATTTTGTTTTGGATCCTGCAAGAATTCACGGGTCAGGAAGTCAGGGATACTGTTTTGGGTTCCTGCGATGAATTCTATGTCAAAATCGAAAACTGAAAGAATAGCTTGCCAACGTGCAAAAATCTGTTTTGATGCAATATTTTGAACATCTTTTTCTAAAACATGTTTTGCAGATTTACAATCAATTCTTATTAAAAACTTTTGATTTAGAAGGTCACTTTGGAACTTCGAAATGCATAATACTATAGATAAAATTTCTTTTTTAATAGTACTATAATTCAGTTGAGTGGGAGTCCAAATTCCTGAATGAAAACAGACAATCTGTTCAGGGGAAGTGGGACTGACACGCTGAAGAAGAATGCCACCGTAACCTATGTTAGAGGCATCAGTCTGAACTACCTTGGAGGAATTTTCAGAGGGGATTCCGAGGCAAGGGAGTGTCTTGACATATTTTTTGACCTGTTGGACGACCAGAGTATGAGTGGGGGTCCAAGGGGGAGGATTGGTTCGAAGTCTATCAAAAAGAGGCTTGCATTGTTGCCGAAGGTTTTGATAGAAATCTGAGATGTAATTGAGGGATCCTAAGAACCTTTGAAGTTGGGTCTTATCTAGGATTTCATCTGGAAACTTTTCTGCAAACTGGATGGCTCTATCTATGGGTTTGATAACTCCTTGTCTGATATCAAATCCTAGAAACCTGACAGTTGTTTGGAAAAGCCTAATCTTAGGGGCCGAGACAACTAGACCATTTTTCTTGATGGTTTGGAAGAATGTTCTGAGATGCTTCCAATGTTTGTCTAGGGACTCCGAGAAGATTAGTACATCATCGATGTACACTATGGTATGGCTTGAGAATGGATTAAAAATCTCATTCATGATATTCTGGAATTCAGAGGGTGCATTTTTGAGACCAAAGGGCATTACATTCCATTCGTAATGACCAAAGGGTGTGGTGAAGGCTGTCTTGTACCTATCAGGTTCTCTGATTTGTATCTGCCAAAAACCACTCTTCATGTCAAACTTGCTGAAGACCACTGCTTTACTGAGTCGGTTAACTAAGTCTCTTTTGTTGGGGATTGGGTACCTAATCCATTCTAAGACTTTGTTAAGAGGCTTGTAATTGATGACTAATCTAGGGACACCTCTCTCAATCTCAGCGTTTTTCTGGACATAAAAGGCTGGACAAGACCATGGTGACCTAGAGTGTCTGATGATTCCCTTTTTGAGAAGATCCTCTATTTCTGCCTTGCAAGTATCCATAAGTTCTTGACTCATTTGGATAGGTCTGGCTTTGGTAGGGATATTCTTTTCATGGAAATCTTTGACATAAGGAAGTGCAACTTCGTGCTTTTTCCTATGCCAGAAGGCTGTGGGGAAATCGGAGCAAACTTCCTGCTTGAGTTCTTCTTCAAACTTTCTAATGTCTGATTGGTAACTCTTACAAGCTAATTGCTCATCAACTCTTTTGTAGCCTAGTTCCTTGCTAAGGTACTTAAGATGTTGGGTTTTGGCTTGGATAAGGTTAAGGGCCTTGGAGATTGGATCCTTTCTAAGACTATTGATGTCTTTGGGTTCCGGGCTCCTAAGAAACTTAAACTTAACTGGTTGGCCAAAAGGATGGGTAGTGATTCCTTCACTATCCGTGGTGAAAGGATATAACAGACACATGAACGGGTTTCCTAAGATGACCCTATCTGCCATATTCTTAACAAGAACAAAGGTGGTTTTGAAACACGCATTGTCTTGACACACATGAGCTCTTGGTATCTTGAATTTGATCTGCATTTTACCTCCACTTGCGGAAGTTAACCTTTCCTTGGTTTTCCGGAAGTATTTAGAGGGAATGATTCCTTCTTGAATGCAGTTGAGATCAGCACCCGAATCTATTAGGGCAATAACCTCAAATTCAAAATCTTCCCTAATGACAATCCTGACTTTGGAATGCCATTTCTGGAAGTTAATCCTACTGGTGGTTTGCAAGAACGATCCATTGGATGGTTCGGGCTCAGTGAGGTTAACTGTTTGTCCATTTCTTAAGATGATAGGTGACAGAGGTTGGACCGGAGATCTACACTGGGATATATCCAGAGGCTGTCTACACTTGGAAGTGCTAGGCCTAGATCTATCGGAACTTAACCTAATCTTTCCGTTAATTTCAACATCGAAGGGGTCTAGTGAGGGTGTTTCCTCCTCGTCTTGATGTGAAACTGACTTCAGATTCTTGAGACTATGATCAACCCTAAGGATGGTTACCTTCTGCTTAAGGTTTCTTAGATCAACTTTGGTATCCTTAATCTCTTTCTGGAGATCTTGGATAGTTATCTCTTTCTTGGGTTCTTCCAAGTTGACTATGGGTTCCTGAAGCCTAGGTTTGGATGTACTAGTTTCCTTAACTAGGGTTCTATGGAAATCACTTAGTCTTCGAGACTTCTCTTCTGGGTCCTTGATCTGTTCTATGAGATCCAGGAGTAGTTCTTCTTGCTTAGAAAGAACTTCGATAGCGTTGTTTCTGCAACAACTATCTGTGCATGGTATGGCTTCATCTGGGCTACTAGAGGTACTTTCAGGAACTCTAGGAGAGGATGAATCCTGGTAGATCTGACAGATTTTTCGGTCGATAGAACTATTCGGAGACTCTGGTTGGTCAAGTTCTAGGACTTTTTGGATCTCTTCAGATACTATGGAATGGGTAGGGGATTTTCCTAGACATTCGACCTTGAAATGCCCTTTTCTTCCACACTTAAAGCATTTTCCTTTTGCTTTAGGTTTGAGATTCATAATGGGATTGGGGTTTCCCTTTTTATAGAAGTCATTGTTTTTGAACTTCTGACGTCTATATTCTTTAGCATGAATTCTCTTTCTGTGGAGGTCCTTAAAAGCTGGATTTCCTTTGTATTTGGATTTCCAAACTTTAGGAGTGGGTGGAGTCCTTACTACTGGTGAAGGAGGGGCTGGTTTTCCTACTTTCCTTGTAGAAGGCTTGGCTGGGGGAGGCTTGGATTTGGCACAGTTCTTTTTATGCCATGTGAAATGTTTCTCAAAGTATTCAAAGAAAGGGTAATCTGATTTAACCTCTCTCATGAAAGACTTCCATTTCTCCAAGACTTCAACCTTTTGTTCCTGGGTATGGTTGGCTCTATAGGATTCTCTTTTAACTCTGTTCTTCTCAGAATTAAATTCCTTTTCGAGCATGTCCATATCTGGAACGAATTCCTTGTTCAACACTAGGAGCTGAGGGTCGTATTCAGTTTCCTTCTGAATAGGACTTCTAAAGTCAGATCCTGATGGTGATGGAGGTTTAAGACTGTCCTGACTGTTGTTGTCTTCTTCCTGATCAACAACTGAGTCTGGTTGGGCGGAGTAACAAGGGGTACTAACCTGGGAATGGTCTATAACACCTTGGAACTGGGCACCTAAGTCTTTCCTAAATGAAGCTCGTGTTCTAGACGAACTACACTGGGACGTAGGTCTATCTCTTAAGAGGATCGGAGATCTAAACTGGGATATATCCAGAGGCTGGTCACACTGTGAAGTGCAAAGCCTAGATCTATCAAAACTCTTTCTTCTTAGATCCATGGATCTAGACCTGGGTTCCTGGTATGTGTCCTGGGGCAGATCTAAAGAGGATCTGGGCAAGGGTACATCATACTCTAGGGGTGATCTGAACCTAGACTGGTCAAAGCTAAGCCTAACTTTTCCATTGGCTAGCTGCTGGACGAGATCTAGTTCTGGGTTTCTAACAGGGTTCTGGACCTGTAGAGGATAGTTTTCATTCTGCAGAGTCCAATCTGCTGGAAATGAAATCTCAGACCATTTCAGGGTTCTTGGGACCTAAACGGTAGATCTAATATCCGAGGTTTGGATAAGAGTGGTTTCTCCTGGTCTTCTCTTATCGAAAGCTTGGATGGACATATTAGTTCTCATGCACTTATAATACACTCTGTATATAAGGGCAAGCTGTTTGGTTCCATGTAACACAAGGTTTCCATGGGTTTTGATGTTGAGGGTGAGGACCTTCATGATATGGGGGTCGTCAAGCGCAACTGTGAGGTTTGGGAAACAGTCGAAATGAATTGGACCGTTTGACAAACTGGATTCAATGGTGCCTAGAAGACTGTCGTTGAACCTAATCAATCTGGTGTCTCTAAGGGCCATGAGGATTGAGTTATTCAACCCTTCTCTGATCAATGGTTTAATTCCAACCTGGACAAGTCCTATGTGGAGGAATTTATGACCATTTTCCCTGTGGGCTTTCATAGCGGCAGGGGACAACAAATAACAAGTTTCATATTCCTTGTTAATGCTGTAAACTTGTTCTATGGTTCTGACATGGTAGTCTGATCTGAAAGAATTCTTCAGAGACCATGAGGAGGACCTATAGACCTGGTTTGTGGGAACTTTGGGTATGTTCCAATCTCCTAACTTCTGATCTAGATCTGAAAGCTGGTACGACTCTGAGTTGATTGTTCCATCTTCAACTGGAATCTCAGGTGGGTCTGTACTGCTAGATCTAATGGAAGTGGAAGAGTCACTCCTTCTAAACATCCTGTTAATCATCTTGGATTACAAACCTAAGATAATCAATTACAACCTAGATAACTTTTATCCTCCATATTCTGGATCTAACCTTAGATCTGAAACGGGATATGTACTTCTGCCTTCTGTATCTAGTCTTCCAAACTCTAACCTCTCTAGTCAGTCAACTCACCGGTACGCACACCCTAACGCCTTCCTGGCTAAGCGGGACTTTACTGCTGGGCTGAGGACATCTGATCTGTAGACAAGGTTCTAGACTTTACTGGATAACTTCAGACACAAAACCTGGCTTGGTACACACCTGTAACAAACTGTGGGGAAAGAAACAAAGAACGGATAACAAAAGATAACTGGGGAGCAAAGGATTAGCTCAAACAGGTAATCACAAAGCAATAAACAATCTGGATAGAGGGGAGGCTCAGCCTACCACCAAAAGATAGAACGATACAAACTTACTAAGATGAAGTAGTAGATGTAGAATGCAACATATGGGAGTGGTAATGCTATCAAATAATAGATGTAAAACAAAATAATGTTTGTTAGAGATAATGGAAACATTCAAAGTAATAATGCCACAAAATAATGGATAACTATGGCGGTATTACCGGCCAACTTGATTGATAAATCAGTAACTTACAACACTTTCGATCGAGCTAAAATGGCTCTGATACCAAATGGGGGTAAGCTACGGTATTACAGAGGAATGGCGGAAACTGGGTAAGGTTACAAGTGTATTTAGTGATACAAATGTAAGCTAAGGGGATACAATCTCGTTATTACAAAGAGAAGGGAGGTAACTTAGGAGAAGCTTAAGGAGTTTTACTGCCTAAGGAGTTCTCTCTAAAATTAAGCCTGAGGAAGACTGATGCCAAGGATGCCTTATATAGGAGGTGAGAGCCTTGGATGCCTTCAGGAGTGAGCTGGAATCACGGAAGGTAAATTGCTTTTACTTCAGGTGAATTATCTTCAGCCGAAAGCAATAGTAACTTGAATGATTCTGTCTGGGGCACTGTTGGAGTGAACAGTAACTGGTCACTGTTTATGAACAGTGTTCTGTCCCCTTAATTTATCTGGAATAGTAGCTGGTCAACTCTGCAAATGCGGGTACTGTTCTAAATAGTAGCCGAAGAGTGCAAAGGTGTACTTCTTAGCTTTCTGGGATGTCTGAAACTGTTCTGGAGCGTCAAGGTTCATAATCGCTGTCCAAGTTGTAACCATCGTAAGGATCTTGAGCGTCCTGGAATGGGGCAACTGGGGCAAGATTGCAAGAAGCTTCAGAAGAGGCAGGAGAGTCTCTTTCTGTTGACTCTAACTGCTCAGACTGGAGGAGAAGCTGATGGGCAAGATCTTTGAGCTCTTTGCTAGATTTTCCGGAGATCTGGACGGAGTCTAGGCTTAGCTGGGATCTTGTGCCATGGCTGATGGATTTCTGAACTGGAAGGGGAAAATCTTTATAAAGTTTTGAGATAACGTCAGTTGGTCTGAACCTATCCCACCACTTAGTAAAGAATTCCCTATCAAGCAGATTCTGGTTGATAACATAACTCCACATGCTTATCCAGTGGATCTTGTATTGTACTGACATATGCAAGATAGCTGGAAACTGTAAGGTATGCCTGTCTGTTCTGAGTGTCGAGTCAGGATACTTTAGTCAATATCGGAAGCATCTGATGCATATTCATCCCATGGGGAATCGTTGTTGCAATTGTGCTTGTGATGCCTGGTGTATGAGTTGCAGAGTCCACAATAGAGGATCTTTTCACGAACAGGGTTTTTTCCTGTAAGGAATTCTTCAGGATAATCTGGATAAAGCTTTTCCATTTTCCTGATGGCAGAGATATATGGTTTTCTTCCAAAAACATGGATTCTGTCAGTCGAGCTTATAAAATGGTAATCTTTCCAGAGCTCTTGACTGATATCAATGATCTGGTTGTTGAAGTAATTCCTCCAACGTTCTGCTAGAGCTTCAGGGTGTTTGAAGGAAATGTAATTGTCTCCTTCATACCATGGGCCTTGATAAGTAGAACCATCAATGAGGACTAGATGCTTTGAGGGACTGACTTCCATCCAATTTTCTTTGTCCCAATCTGGTAGAGTGCTCCAGCACCTGATAGAAACAGATGGGCTGTTGTTTGACTGGACAGCATTTTGGATGATCTGGGGCATCTGGTTGATTTGGTCATGACTTGTTATCTTGATGAGTCTGATGAAACCTGATTCGAACATTTGTGAGAGCCAGGCTGGGTCTCTTTCATCTTCTTCAACCTCATCATCATAGTTGACCAAAAGTCCTGGAAAGGGATGCTTGTTTTCATATATTCTGGTGCTGCTACCAAAGTAATCTTCCCATTCAGCTTGAACAAGGATGTTGTCCATGTCATCTGAATCATCTGGATTAGGAATAGTGGTAGTGACTAGTATCTTGAAATGCTCATACCAGAGATTCCTGCTTTCATTCATTGCCTTGCAGTTCAGAATACTATCTTGTAATTCTGAAGGCAAGTTGGCGGTGGCACACTTTAGGATGGTTCGAGCCTTAAGGCTGAACTTGGTGTAATCCGTGCCTATGATAGTCATTGTATCCCTTGAATGGATATTCTCTCTGCCAGAGAGTTGACTGGTGTATGCTTTATTTATAGCCATGAAACTACTGTAATATGCATTCATTTCTGGATACATATCTTGAAGGGATGTTACTCCTTTATGGCTAATAGAAGGAGCGCCTTCTGGCTTTGCAAAAGACTGTCCTACCGATGGTAGTCTTTTGTTCTGAGGATAGTCCCTTGCGGGTACCTTCCCTTTGCCTTTCTTCTCTTCTGGAGAAGTCATTGCTGCCTTTTCCTGCCAAAGAGTTTTAGGGAGAAATAGGATTTTCTTAAGAGTCCTTTTTTCTTTAAAACTGGTGGATGCAGGTATATATTTATAATTGATGTATGATGCAAATGTCAAGGGGTCGGTTATATGGGCCAAGTGTGGCTTAATATAAGAGACATGCTGGACAAAAGGTTTCTTGATATAAGAAGCTCTACCTGTTCTGAGAGGGAGAGAGGGCTGTTTAGGAACAATTGAGTCTAAGGGTTCTTCTACTATATAAGGGGAAGTTTCCTTGGACGGGATTGTGGCTAAAGCAGAACTGTAACTGTGTTGAGATGATAATTTATGAGGTTGACTGAGACTCAAGAAATTATCAAATGTGGTGAATGGTACAATTTGATCAAGGTTCTTGGCTTGATTTGGACCAAAAGAAGGTGTTTTGGTACAGATAAGGTTAAGGTTTATAGAAACAGAAACTTGTTGGAGACTTTCAATCTCTTTGGGTTCTGGGTTCCTAAGAAACTTAAACTTAACTGGTTGGCCAAAAGGATGGACAGTGATACCTTCACTATCCGTGGTGAAAGGATATAACAGACACATGAACGGGTTTCCTAAGATGACCCTATCTGTTATATTTTTGACAAGAACGAAGGTGGTTCTAAAACACACATCGTCTTGGTAGACCTGTGCCTCAGGAATTTTGAATTCAATCTGCATCTTTCCACCACTTGCAGAAGTTAACCTTTCCTTGGTTTTCTGGAAGTATTTGGGGGGAATGATACCTTCTTGAATGCAGTTGAGATCAGCACCCGAATCTATTAGGGCAATAACCTCAAATTCAAAATCCTTGTTAATGACAATCCTGACTTTGGAATGCCATTTCTGGAAGTTAATCCTACTAATGGGTTGCAAGAACGATCCATTGGATGGTTCGGGCTCCATTTCTGCAGTGGGGTTAACTGTTTGTCTATCTCTCGGGTAGACAGGTGACTGGGGTTGGATCGGAGATCTAAACTGGGATGTGTCCAGAGGCTGATCACACTTGGAAGTGCTAAGCCTAGATCTATCGAAACGTAACCTAACCGTTTTGCCAATTTCAACACCAAAAGGGTTTAGTGAGGGTGTTTCCTCCTCGCCTTGATGTGATATTGACTCTGGGTTCTTGAGACTATGAAGTTCCCTAAGGAGAGCTAACTCTTGCTTAAGGTTTCTTAGCTCAACTTTGTCAACCTTAATCTCTGTTTGGAGGTCTTGGAGAGTTATCTCTTTCTTGCTTGTGGGTTCCTGAAGCCTAGGTTCGGATGTGCTGGTTTCCTTTACTAGGGTTCTGTGGAAATCACTAAGTCTACGAGATTTCTCCTCTGGATCCTTGATCTGTCTTATAAGATCAAAGAGGAGTTCTTCTTGTTTAGAAAGAACTTCGATAGTGCTTTTCTTGTAGCAACTATCTCCATAAGGTGTGGCTTCATCTGGGCTAGAGGTGCTATTTGGAACTCTAGGAGAGGATGAATCCTGGTGGATCTGACAGGTTTCTCGGACAATAGAACTATTAGGAGATTCTTGGTCAAGTTCTAGAGCTTTGGAGATTTCTTCAGAAACTATAGAATGGGTAGGGGATTTCCCTAGACATTCAACTTTGAAATGTCCTTTCTTTCCACACTTAAAGCATTTTCCTTTTGCTTTAGGTTTGAGGTTCACGATGGGACTGGGGTTTCCCTTCCTATAGAAGTCATTGTTCTTGAACTTTTGACGTCTATATTCTTTAGCGTGAATTCTCTTTCTGTGGAGGTCCTTAAAAGCTGGATTTCCTTTGTATTTGGATTTCCAAACTTTAGGAGTGGGTGGAGTCCTTACTACTGGTGAAGGAGGGGCTGGTTTTCCTACTTTCCTTGTAGAAGGCTTGGCTGGGGGAGGCTTGGATTTGGCACAGTTCTTTTTATGCCATGTGAAATGTTTCTCAAAGTATTCAAAGAAAGGGTAATCTGATTTAACCTCTCTCATGAAAGACTTCCATTTCTCCAAGACTTCAACCTTTTGTTCCTGGGTATGGATGGCTCTATAGGATTCTCTTTTAACTCTGTTCTTCTCAGAATTAAATTCCTTTTCGAGCATGTCCATATCTGGAACGAATTCCTTGTTCAACACTAGGAGCTGAGGGTCGTATTCAGTTTCCTTCTGAATAGGACTTCTAAAGTCAGATCCTGATGGTGATGGAGGTTTAAGACTGTCCTGACTGTTGTTGTCTTCTTCCTGATCAACAACTGAGTCTGGTTGGGCGGAGTAACAAGGGGTACTAACCTGGGAATGGTCTATAACACCTTGGAACTGGGCACCTAAGTCTTTCCTAAATGAAGCTCGTGTTCTAGACGAACTACACTGGGACGTAGGTCTATCTCTTAAGAGGATCGGAGATCTAAACTGGGATATATCCAGAGGCTGGTCACACTGTGAAGTGCAAAGCCTAGATCTATCAAAACTCTTTCTTCTTAGATCCATGGATCTAGACCTGGGTTCCTGGTATGTGTCCTGGGGCAGATCTAAAGAGGATCTGGGCAAGGGTACATCATACTCTAGGGGTGATCTGAACCTAGACTGGTCAAAGCTAAGTCTAACCGTTCCATTGGCTAGCTGCTGGACGAGATCTAGTTCTGGGTTTCTAACAGGGTTCTGGACCTGTAGAGGATAGTTTTCATTCTGCAGAGTCCAATCTGCTGGAAATGAAATCTCAGACCATTTCAGGGTTCTTGGGACCTGAACGGTAGATCTAATATCCGAGGTTTGGATAAGAGTGGTTTCACCTGGTCTTCTCTTATCGAAAGCTTGGATGGACATATTAGTTCTCATGCACTTATAATACACTCTGTATATAAGAGCAAGCTGCTTGGTTCCATGTAACACAAGGTTTCCATGGGTTTTGATGTTGAGGGTGAGGACCTTCATGATATGGGGGTCGTCAAGCGCAACTGTGAGGTTTGGGAAACAGTCGAAATGAATTGGACCGTTTGACAAACTGGATTCAATGGTGCCTAGAAGACTGTCGTTGAACCTAATCAATCTGGTGTCTCTAAGGGCCATGAGGATTGAGTTATTCAACCCTTCTCTGATCAATGGTTTAATTCCAACCTGGACAAGTCCTATGTGGAGGAATTTATGACCATTTTCCCTGTGGGCTTTCATAGCGGCAGGGGACAACAAATAACAAGTTTCATATTCCTTGTTAATGCTGTAAACTTGTTCTATGGTTCTGACATGGTAGTCTGATCTGAAAGAATTCTTCAGAGACCATGAGGAGGACCTATAGACCTGGTTTGTGGGAACTTTGGGTATGTTCCAATCTCCTAACTTCTGATCTAGATTTGAAAGCTGGTACGACTCTGAGTTGATTGTTCCATCTTCAACTGGAATCTCAGGTAGGTCTGTACTGCTAGATCTAATGGAAGTGGAAGAGTCACTCCTTCTAAACATCCTGTTAATCATTTTGGATTACAAACCTAAGATAATCAATTACAACCTAGATAACTTTTATCCTCCATATTCTGGATCTAACCTTAGATCTGAAACGGGATATGTACTTCTGCCTTCTGTATCTAGTCTTCCAAACTCTAACCTTTCTAGTCAGTCAACTCACCGGTACGCACACCCTAACGCCTTCCTGGCTAAGCGGGACTTTACTGCTGGGCTGAGGACATCTGATCTGTAGACAAGGTTCTAGACTTTACTGGATAACTTCAGACACAAAACCTGGCTTGGTACACACCTGTAACAAACTGTGGGGAAAGAAACAAAGAACGGATAACAAAAGATAACTGGGGAGCAAAGGATTAGCTCAAACAGGTAATCACAAAGCAATAAACAATCTGGATAGAGGGGAGGCTCAGCCTACCACCAAAAGATAGAACGATACAAACTTACTAAGATGAAGTAGTAGATGTAGAATGCAACATATGGGAGTGGTAATGCTATCAAATAATAGATGTAAAACAAAATAATGTTTGTTAGAGATAATGGATACATTCAAAGTAATAATGCCACAAAATAATGGATAACTATGGCGGTATTACCGGCCAACTTGATTGATAAATCAGTAACTTACAACACTTTCGATCGAGCTAAAATGGCTCTGATACCAAATGGGGGTAAGCTACGGTCTAACAGAGGGATGGCGGAAGCTGGGTAAGGTTACAAGTGTATTTAGTGATACAAATGTAAGCTAAGGGGATACAATCTCGTTATTACAAAGAGAAGGGGATACTTGTTCTATGGTTCACTAAATACACTTGTAACCTTACCCAGCTTCCGCCATCCCTCTGTTAGACCGTAGCTTACCCCCATTTGGTATCAGAGCCATTTTAGCTCGATCGAAAGTGTTGTAAGTTACTGATTTATCAATCAAGTTGGCCGGTAATACCGCCATAGTTATCCATTATTTTGTGGCATTATTACTTTGAATGTATCCATTATCTCTAACAAACATTATTTTGTTTTACATCTATTATTTGATAGCATTACCACTCCCATATGTTGCATTCTACATCTACTACTTCATCTTAGTAAGTTTGTATCGTTCTATCTTTTGGTGGTAGGCTGAGCCTCCCCTCTATCCAGATTGTTTATTGCTTTGTGATTACCTGTTTGAGCTAATCCTTTGCTCCCCAGTTATCTTTTGTTATCCGTTCTTTGTTTCTTTCCCCACAGTTTGTTACAGGTGTGTACCAAGCCAGGTTTTGTGTCTGAAGTTATCCAGTAAAGTCTAGAACCTTGTCTACAGATCAGATGTCCTCAGCCCAGCAGTAAAGTCCCGCTTAGCCAGGAAGGCGTTAGGGTGTGCGTACCGGTGAGTTGACTGACTAGAAAGGTTAGAGTTTGGAAGACTAGATACAGAAGGCAGAAGTACATATCCCGTTTCAGATCTAAGGTTAGATCCAGAATATGGAGGATAAAAGTTATCTAGGTTGTAATTGATTATCTTAGGTTCGTAATCCAAAATGATTAACAGGATGTTTAGAAGGAGTGACTCTTCCACTTCCATTAGATCTAGCAGTACAGACCTACCTGAGATTCCAGTTGAAGATGGAACAATCAACTCAGAGTCGTACCAGCTTTCAGATCTAGATCAGAAGTTAGGAGATTGGAACATACCCAAAGTTCCCACAAACCAGGTCTATAGGTCCTCATCATGGTCTCTGAAGAATTCTTTCAGATCAGACTACCATGTCAGAACCATAGAACAAGTTTACAGCATTAACAAGGAATATGAAACTTGTTATTTGTTGTCCCCTGCCGCTATGGGAGCCCACAGGGAAAATGATCATAAATTCCTCCACATAGGACTTGTCCAGGTTGGAGTTAGAAACCCAGAACTAGATCTCGTCCAGCAGCTAGCCAATGGAACGGTTAGACTTAGCTTTGACCAGTCTAGGTTCAGATCACCCCTAGAGTATGATGTACCCTTGCCCAGATCCTCTTTAGATCTGCCCCAGGACACATACCAGGAACCCAGGTCTAGATCCATGGATCTAAGAAGAAAGAGTTTTGATAGATCTAGGCTTAGCACTTCACAGTGTGACCAGCCTCTGGATATATCCCAGTTTAGATCTCCGATCCTCTTAAGAGATAGACCTACGTCCCAGTATAGTTCGTCCAGAAAACGAGCTCCATTTAGAAAAGACTTAGGTGCCCAGTTCCAAGGTGTTAAAGACCATTCCCAGGTTAGTACCCCTTGTTACTCCGCCCAACCAGACTCAGTTGTTAATCAGGAAGAAGACAACAACAGTCAGGACAGTCTTAAGCCCCCATCACCATCAGGATCTGATTTTAGAAGTCCTATTCAGAAGGAAACTGAATACGACCCTCAGCTCCTAGTGTTGAACAAGGAATTCGTTCCAGATATGGACATGCTCGAAAAGGAATTTAATTCTGAGAAGAACAGAGTTAAAAGAGAATCCTATAGAGCCAACCATACCCAGGAACAAAAGGTTGAAGTCTTGGAGAAATGGAAGTCATTCATGAGAGAGGTTAAAGCAGATTACCCTTTCTTTGAATACTTTGAGAAACATTTCACATGGCATAAAAGGAACTATGTCATATCCAAAACCAACTGGAATTTACTTCCTAAAAGAGATGCACCAGGCCCTAGCAAACCAGAAATTGTTCGGTCCAGTCATCCTCCCCAGGAAGCTATCCTCTTTAACCACCGTGGTACAGATGTTATTGCCTCCCCCTACAAATGTGCTACAACCTCAGAAGAAAAGGTTGTCAAAAAGGTGATAGAGCAAAACAACTATACCAACCAGTGTTTAGGAACCATAGGAAAGCAACTAGATAGGATTGAAGATGGGATTTGTAACAAGGTTCTCCTTCAACCAGGAAACCCATCTAAAACAAACCCAGCTCTAGAAAACCCTCTAGTCAAGCTTCCAACAACCAGACAAGCTAGCCTCAAAACTAAGGACCAAATAGCCTTAAGTATAGTGGCCCAAAAGCTTGATGATTTGGTAAAAAAGGAACCAATCACCCCTTCACCAGAGCATGCCAGTAGAGATCCTAGAATTGAACCTCGGGTTGAAACTCTACATGCCCATTCAGCGTCTGATAGTTCTAGCACATCCCCTTCAGAAACAGAACGGGAAATAGAACGTATGGAAAACCAGTTTCAAGGTTTACAGGTAAATAGGCTTTACCAACAAAAGGTAACCCCAACCAGCCTAACCAAGAATTGGTATCCCAGACCAACCCCACCTGACCTCCAGTTTGAGGAAAGAACCACCCAGTTCACAGTATCCAGTGGTAAACTCTATGAATGGAACATAGATGGTTTATCGGAGCAAGAAATCCAAAACAAGATCCACCACATAACCATGGTTGCTAACAACTATCTTAACGATGGTATTACCAACTCTGAGGTTGTCGATCTTATTGTTTTAGGATTCACTGGAAAACTGTTAGATTGGTGGAACAACTGCATGACAGCAGCTTCCAAGGATGATATTAAGCATGCTATCCAAAAAGATGAGGATGAAAACCCTATCTTTGACGAAAGCATAGGCAGAGGAGTTCCCGATGGAGTCAATACTCTGATCTATACGATCATGAAACACTTCATTGGAAAACCTAGTAATATCACATCTAGGATTTACGACCAGTTGAGTAATCTTAGGTGTAAAAACCTTGGTGAGTACCGGTGGTATGAAGATGTGTTTACCACTCGTGTTATGCATAGAAGCGATTGTAACTCTCCATTTTGGAAGGAGAAGTTTATCAATGGCTTACCCACATTGTTTGGACAGAAGGTCAAGGAAACTCTTGCCAGCTCTTTAGGTATCATAGACTATGATGACCTAACTTACGGAGAAATCTCTAGCACAATCCGAAATGAAGGGATGAAAATGTGTAGAGACCTTAAGATCCAGAGCCAAGCCAACAAGAGCAAAGCCAAGTACGAAATAGGGAATTTTTGTACACAGTATGGCTTACCTTCTATCATCTCCAAAAAGAAATCCAAACACAGAGAGGAAGAACCCTCTGAAAAACCCCATAGGAAGAAACCTATCTCCAAATTCCATAGGAGCCAGAAGCCCAAAACTGATGACTTCTACAAGAAAGGTAGATCCTATCCCAAGAGAAAGATTAGTCCTAAAGCATCAGTGGAGTGCTATAATTGTGGAAAGAAAGGTCATTACAAAGATGAGTGTAGAGCTAAGGCCAAATCCCTTATCAACACCCTCATTAATGATCATTCCAGCAAGAAGGAGATCTTCAAACTCTTAGAACTCGACCACCTTAGTAATGAGTCTAGTGACCAAGAGAAACAGCAACTGTTTAGGACATCCTCTGAAACCTCTAGAGCATCTTCTAGCTCCTCTAGTGATTCAGACTGTATCCTAGCTTGCAAAGATAATTGTTGTAGAAACAAAGCCGTCCAGGTTCTTTCTAAACAAGAAGAATTGCTCCTAGATCTAATAGAACAGATCAAGGATCCCCAAGAGAAAGTACAAAGGCTAAGTGAGTTCCATAAGACCTTACTCAAAGAAGCCAGTACATCCAAACCCAGGATTCCTGAACCTAAAGTCGATTTAGAGAAAATCTACAGTCGGTTCACCAAATCCAAAAAAGAGGTAACTGTCCAGGATCTCCAGAAAGAGATTAGGGATACCAAAACCGAGATGAGAAACCTTAATCAGGAACTAACCATTCTTAGAGTTGATTACGGTCTCATAAACCTCAGAGTTAAGCTCTTAGAGTCAACTTCACATCAAGGCGAGGAGGAAACACCCTCATTAAACCCTTTCGATGTCGAAGAAGATGAAACAGTTAACCCCACTGCAGAAATGGAGCCCGAACCATCCAATGGATCGTTCTTGCAAACCATCAGTAGGATTAACTTCCAGAAATGGCATTCCAAAGTCAGGATTGTCATAAGCAAGGATTTTGAATTTGAGGTTATTGCCCTAATAGATTCGGGTGCTGATCTCAACTGCATTCAAGAAGGTATCATTCCCCCCAAATACTTCCAGAAAACCAAGGAAAGGTTAACTTCTGCAAGTGGTGGAAAGATGCAGATTGAATTCAAAATTCCTGAGGCACAGGTCTACCAAGACGATGTGTGTTTTAAAACCACCTTCGTTCTTGTTAAGAATATAACAGATAGGGTCATCTTAGGAAACCCATTCATGTGTTTGTTATATCCATTTACCACAGATAGTGAAGGAATCACTACCTACCCTTTTGGTCAACCTATCAAGTTTAAGTTTCTTAGGAACCCAGAACCCAAAGAGATTGAGAGTCTCCAACAAGTTTCTGTTTCTAAAAACCTTAACCTTGTCAGCTTCAAACCATCCACCATATTTGATAATTCCTTGAGTTTCAAACAACCTCATAAATTATCATCTCATCATATTGCATATAAAAGAATTTGTACCATGACATCTCATGATTTTAACAAAAATGTTTTAAAAGATAGCCATTTTGTTAATACAGGAATGTCCTCTTCAAGTTCCAACAAGGGAAAAGCACCTTTACAGGAATTTCCCATAAAAATGCATGAAGGCGCTTCTTCTGGAAAAGAATCCAGAAAAGCAACATCCCTTCAAACAATGTACCCGGAAACGGTTACATATTCCAGTGATTATATGGCTATTACCCTCCAAGAAGTCAAAAACAAGGCCCTCAGATTTAGCAAAGGAGCTTACAAAGAATTACCTCCTTCCACTAAATTCATCCTTGATAACCTTCAAAGAGCCTTTATCCAAAATCACCAGAGCCTTTTCCAAAAAACCCTTAAAGCACTAGAATTGCACCTAGTAGGACTTGAGGCTGGAAACAGGAATCTCACTAGTCAACTCTTTGGCAAAGAGGAAATCCATTCCATGGATAAAATGACTATTATGAGCACAGACTACGCTAGGTTGAGCCTTAAGACTCAAAACCAGCTTAGAAGTGCTGTCACCAACTTGCCTTCTGATATACAGAAATGTATATTTAGAAGCAAGGCAATGACTGAATCATGTGACCATTGGTTCAGGCACTTTGGAATTATGGTCACCACCCATTTCCCCGTTCCCGGAGGAGGAGCAGATCCAATTAATGCTGCCTTTATCCTTGAAACCTGGAACCAGCACTTCGGAAGCAGCCACAGGGTTTATGAAAAGAAACATCCCTATCCCGGTCTAATAGTCAACTATGAAGACGGGTCAGACGATGAAGACAGAAACCCAAGCTGGCTTTCAAAAATGTTTGAATATGGTTTCCTTAGGCTCATCAAGCTAACGAACCATGTTCAGATCAGCCAATTTCCCCAGATAATCCAACAAGTGGTCAAGAAGATCAATAGTCCTTTTGTATCCATCAGATGCTGGAGTACTCTCCCACAATGGGACGGTAACAATTGGATGACAGTCCGACCTTCCCACCACCTTGTTCTGATTGATGGGTATACACACAATGGCCCCTGGTATGATGGTGATTCAGGCCTTTCTTACACAGATCCTTTGGCACTCGCGGAATGTTGGACAAACTACTTCAACAATGAACTCCGAGATGTCACCGGTGAATTGTGGGAAAACTACCATCTTGTCGGCAATACTGGCAGAATCACAGTATTCACCAACAAGCCCTACCAAGAAGCCTTCAATACCCAAAGGATCGACCACACAGGCTTTCCTCAGTACTCAGATGTGATAGCAGATTATGAACCTCTCCTGTATTGTGGGTTTTGTAATCTGTTTGACAGGTACCATGAGCACGGCCTCGATGATGATCCTCCTTCTTTTGATCCATATGAAGGGTATCCCTCTGGCTACGATACAGACTAAGTTATCCCCCAGACAGGATCCTCCTCGTGAATCAGAAGTCCTTGAAAGCTAAGAAGTTCACCTTTGCACTCTTCGGCTACTATTCAGAACAGTACCCGCATTTGCAGAGTTGACCAGCTACTATTCCAGATAAATTAAGGGGACAGAACACTGTTCATAAACAGTGACCAGTTACTGTTCACTCCAACAGTGCCCCAGACAGAATCATTCAAGTTACTATTGCTTTCGGCTGAAGATAATTCACCTGAAGTAAAAGCAATTTACCTTCCGTGATTCCAGCTCACTCCTGAAGGCATCCAAGGCTCTCACCTCCTATATAAGGCATCCTTGGCATCAGTCTTCCTCAGGCTTAATTTTAGAGAGAACTCCTTAGGCAGTAAAACTCCTTAAGCTTCTCCTAAGTTACCTCCCTTCTCTTTGTAATAACGAGATTGTAGCCTATGATGAGGACCTGTAAGCTCCTTTGCTAAATCTGAGGGCCTTGTTTTTTACTTCTTGGAGGGTTATAGCCATATCACCACTGGAATATGTAACCGTTTCCGGGTACATTGTTTGAAGGGATGTTACTTTTCTGGGTTCTTTTCCAGAAGAAGCGCCTTTATGCATTTTTATGGGAAATTCCTGTAAAGGTGCTTTTCCCTTGTTGGAACTTGAAGAGGACATTCCTGTATTAACAAAATGGCTATCTTTTAAAACATTTTTGTTAAAATCATGAGATGTCATGGTACAAATTCTTTTATATGCAATATGATGAGATGATAATTTATGAGGTTGTTTGAAACTCAAGGAATTATCAAATATGGTGGATGGTTTGAAGCTGACAAGGTTAAGGTTTTTAGAAACAGAAACTTGTTGGAGACTCTCAATCTCTTTGGGTTCTGGGTTCCTAAGAAACTTAAACTTGATAGGTTGACCAAAAGGGTAGGTAGTGATTCCTTCACTATCTGTGGTAAATGGATATAACAGACACATAAATGGGTTTCCTAAGATGACCCTATCTGTTATATTCTTAACAAGAACGAAGGTGGTTTTAAAACACACATCGTCTTGGTAGACCTGTGCCTCAGGAATTTTGAATTCAATCTGCATCTTTCCACCACTTGCAGAAGTTAACCTTTCCTTGGTTTTCTGGAAGTATTTGGGGGGAATGATACCTTCTTGAATGCAGTTGAGATCAGCACCCGAATCTATTAGGGCAATAACCTCAAATTCAAAATCCTTGCTTATGACAATCCTGACTTTGGAATGCCATTTCTGGAAGTTAATCCTACTGATGGTTTGCAAGAACGATCCATTGGATGGTTCGGGCTCCATTTCTGCAGTGGGGTTAACTGTTTCATCTTCTTCGACATCGAAAGGGTTTAATGAGGGTGTTTCCTCCTCGCCTTGATGTGAAGTTGACTCTAAGTTCTTAACTCTGAGGTTTATGAGACCGTAATCAACTCTAAGAATGGTTAGTTCCTGATTAAGGTTTCTCATCTCGGTTTTGGTATCCCTAATCTCTTTCTGGAGATCCTGGACAGTTACCTCTTTTTTGGATTTGGTGAACCGACTGTAGATTTTCTCTAAATCGACTTTAGGTTCAGGAATCCTGGGTTTGGATGTACTGGCTTCTTTGAGTAAGGTCTTATGGAACTCACTTAGCCTTTGTACTTTCTCTTGGGGATCCTTGATCTGTTCTATTAGATCTAGGAGCAATTCTTCTTGTTTAGAAAGAACCTGGACGGCTTTGTTTCTACAACAATTATCTTTGCAAGCTAGGATACAGTCTGAATCACTAGAGGAGCTAGAAGATGCTCTAGAGGTTTCAGAGGATGTCCTAAACAGTTGCTGTTTCTCTGATCCACTGGATAAGCATGTGGAGTTATGTTATCAACCAGAATCTGCTTGATAGGGAATTCTTTACTAAGTGGTGGGATAGGTTCAGACCAACTGACGTTATCTCAAAACTTTATAAAGATTTTCCCCTTCCAGTTCAGAAATCCATCAGCCATGGCACAAGATCCCAGCTAAGCCTAGACTCCGTCCAGATCTCCGGAAAATCTAGCAAAGAGCTCAAAGATCTTGCCCATCAGCTTCTCCTCCAGTCTGAGCAGTTAGAGTCAACAGAAAGAGACTCTCCTGCCTCTTCTGAAGAAACATCCCTATCCCGGCTTAATAGTCAATTATGAAGACGGGTCAGATGATGAAGACAGAAACCCCTACTGGCTTTCAAAGATGTTTGAATATGGTTTCCTTAGGCTCATCAAGCTAACGAACCATACTCAAATCAGCCAATTTCCCCAGATAATCCAACAAGTGGTCATAAAGATTAAAAGTCCTTTTGTATCCATCAGATGCTGGAGTACTCTCCCACAATGGGACGGTGACAATTGGATGACAGTCCGACCTTCCCACCACCTTGTTCTGATTGATGGGTATACACACAATGGCCCCTGGTATGATGGTGACTCAGGCCTTTCTTATACAGACCCTCTGGCACTCGCAGAATGTTGGACGAATTACTTCAACAATGAACTCCGAGGTGTTACCGGTGAACTATGGGAAAACTACCACTTTGTCGGTAATACTGGAAGGATTTCAGTATTCACCAACAAACCATACCAAGAGGCTTTCAACACCCGAAGGATCGACCATACCGGCTTCCCCCAGTACTCAGATGTCATAGTAGAATATGAACCTCTCCTCTATCCAGATTGTTTATTGCTTTGTGATTACCTGTTTGAGCTAATCCTTTGCTCCCCAGTTATCTTTTGTTATCCGTTCTTTGTTTCTTTCCCCACAGTTTGTTACAGGTGTGTACCCAGCCAGGTTTTGTGTCTGAAGTTATCCAGTAAAGTCTAGAACCTTGTCTACAGATCAGATGTCCTCAGCCCAGCAGTAAAGTCCCGCTTAGCCAGGAAGGCGTTAGGGTGTGCGTACCGGTGAGTTGACTGACTAGAAAGGTTAGAGTTTGGAAGACTAGATACAGAAGGCAGAAGTACATATCCCGTTTCAGATCTAAGGTTAGATCCAGAATATGGAGGATAAAAGTTATCTAGGTTGTAATTGATTATCTTAGGTTTGTAATCCAAGATGATTAACAGGATGTTTAGAAGGAGTGACTCTTCCACTTCCATTAGATCTAGCAGTACAGACCCACCTGAGATTCCAGTTGAAGATGGAACAATCAACTCAGAGTCGTACCAGCTTTCAGATCTAGATCAGAAGTTAGGAGATTGGAACATACCCAAAGTTCCCACAAACCAGGTCTATAGGTCCTCATCATGGTCTCTGAAGAATTCTTTCAGATCAGACTACCATGTCAGAACCATAGAACAAGTTTACAGCATTAACAAGGAATATGAAACTTGTTATTTGTTGTCCCCTGCCGCTATGAAAGCCCACAGGGAAAATGGTCATAAATTCCTCCACATAGGACTTGTCCAGGTTGGAATCAAACCATTGATCAGAGAAGGGTTGAATAACTCAATCCTCATGGCCCTTAGAGACACCAGATTGATTAGGTTCAACGACAGTCTTCTAGGCACCATTGAATCCAGTTTGTCAAACGGTCCAATTCATTTCGACTGTTTCCCAAACCTCACAGTTGCGCTTGACGACCCCCATATCATGAAGGTCCTCACCCTCAACATCAAAACCCATGGAAACCTTGTGTTACATGGAACCAAGCAGCTTGCCCTTATATACAGAGTGTATTATAAGTGCATGAGAACTAATATGTCCATCCAAGCTTTCGATAAGAGAAGACCAGGAGAAACCACTCTTATCCAAACCTCGGATATTAGATCTACCGTTCAGGTCCCGAGAACCCTGAAATGGTCTGAGATTTCATTTCCAGCAGATTGGACTCTGCAGAATGAAAACTATCCTCTACAGGTCCAGAACCCTGTTAGAAACCCAGAACTAGATCTCGTCCAGCAGCTAGCCAATGGAACGGTTAGACTTAGCTTTGACCAGTCTAGGTTCAGATCACCCCTAGAGTATGATGTACCCTTGCCCAGATCCTCTTTAGATCTGCCCCAGGACACATACCAGGAACCCAGGTCTAGATCCATGGATCTAAGAAGAAAGAGTTTTGATAGATCTAGGCTTAGCACTTCACAGTGTGACCAGCCTCTGGATATATCCCAGTTTAGATCTCTGATCCTCTTAAGAGATAGACCTACGTCCCAGTGTAGTTCGTCTAGAACACGAGCTCCATTTAGGAAAGACTTAGGTGCCCAGTTCCAAGGTGTTAAAGACCATTCCCAGGTTAGTACCCCTTGTTACTCCGCCCAACCAGACTCAGTTGTTGATCAGGAAGAAGACAACAACAGTCAGGACAGTCTTAAGCCCCCATCACCATCAGGATCTGACTTTAGAAGTCCTATTCAGAAGGAAACTGAATACGACCCTCAGCTCCTAGTGTTGAACAAGGAATTCGTTCCAGATATGGACATGCTCGAAAAGGAATTTAATTCTGAGAAGAACAGAGTTAAAAGAGAATCCTATAGAGCCAACCATACCCAGGAACAAAAGGTTGAAGTCTTGGAGAAATGGAAGTCATTCATGAGAGAGGTTAAAGCAGATTACCCTTTCTTTGAATACTTTGAGAAACATTTCACATGGCATAAAAGGAACTATGTCATATCCAAAACCAACTGGAATTTACTTCCTAAAAGAGATGCACCAGGCCCTAGCAAACCAGAAATTGTTCGGTCCAGTCATCCTCCCCAGGAAGCTATCCTCTTTAACCACCGTGGTACAGATGTTATTGCCTCCCCCTACAAATGTGCTACAACCTCAGAAGAAAAGGTTGTCAAAAAGGTGATAGAGCAAAACAACTATACCAACCAGTGTTTAGGAACCATAGGAAAGCAACTAGATAGGATTGAAGATGGGATTTGTAACAAGGTTCTCCTTCAACCAGGAAACCCATCTAAAACAAACCCAGCTCTAGAAAACCCTCTAGTCAAGCTTCCAACAACCAGACAAGCTAGCCTCAAAACTAAGGACCAAATAGCCTTAAGTATAGTGGCCCAAAAGCTTGATGATTTGGTAAAAAAGGAACCAATCACCCCTTCACCAGAGCATGCCAGTAGAGATCCTAGAATTGAACCTCGGGTTGAAACTCTACATGCCCATTCAGCGTCTGATAGTTCTAGCACATCCCCTTCAGAAACAGAACGGGAAATAGAACGTATGGAAAACCAGTTTCAAGGTTTACAGGTAAATAGGCTTTACCAACAAAAGGTAACCCCAACCAGCCTAACCAAGAATTGGTATCCCAGACCAACCCCACCTGACCTCCAGTTTGAGGAAAGAACCACCCAGTTCACAGTATCCAGTGGTAAACTCTATGAATGGAACATAGATGGTTTATCGGAGCAAGAAATCCAAAACAAGATCCACCACATAACCATGGTTGCTAACAACTATCTTAACGATGGTATTACCAACTCTGAGGTAGTCGATCTTATTGTTTTAGGATTTACTGGAAAACTGTTAGATTGGTGGAACAACTGCATGACAGCAGCTTCCAAGGATGATATTAAGCATGCTATCCAAAAAGATGAGGATGAAAACCCTATCTTTGACGAAAGCATAGGCAGAGGAGTTCCCGATGGAGTCAATACTCTGATCTATACGATCATGAAACACTTCATTGGAAAACCTAGTAATATCACATCTAGGATTTACGACCAGTTGAGTAATCTTAGGTGTAAAAACCTTGGTGAGTACCGGTGGTATGAAGATGTGTTTACCACTCGTGTTATGCATAGAAGCGATTGTAACTCTCCATTTTGGAAGGAGAAGTTTATCAATGGCTTACCCACATTGTTTGGACAGAAGGTCAAGGAAACTCTTGCCAGCTCTTTAGGTATCATAGACTATGATGACCTAACTTACGGAGAAATCTCTAGCACAATCCGAAATGAAGGGATGAAAATGTGTAGAGACCTTAAGATCCAGAGCCAAGCCAACAAGAGCAAAGCCAAGTACGAAATAGGGAATTTTTGTACACAGTATGGCTTACCTTCTATCATCTCCAAAAAGAAATCCAAACACAGAGAGGAAGAACCCTCTGAAAAACCCCATAGGAAGAAACCTATCTCCAAATTCCATAGGAGCCAGAAGCCCAAAACTGATGACTTCTACAAGAAAGGTAGATCCTATCCCAAGAGAAAGATTAGTCCTAAAGCATCAGTGGAGTGCTATAATTGTGGAAAGAAAGGTCATTACAAAGATGAGTGTAGAGCTAAGGCCAAATCCCTTATCAACACCCTCATTAATGATCATTCCAGCAAGAAGGAGATCTTCAAACTCTTAGAACTCGACCACCTTAGTAATGAGTCTAGTGACCAAGAGAAACAGCAACTGTTTAGGACATCCTCTGAAACCTCTAGAGCATCTTCTAGCTCCTCTAGTGATTCAGACTGTATCCTAGCTTGCAAAGATAATTGTTGTAGAAACAAAGCCGTCCAGGTTCTTTCTAAACAAGAAGAATTGCTCCTAGATCTAATAGAACAGATCAAGGATCCCCAAGAGAAAGTACAAAGGCTAAGTGAGTTCCATAAGACCTTACTCAAAGAAGCCAGTACATCCAAACCCAGGATTCCTGAACCTAAAGTCGATTTAGAGAAAATCTACAGTCGGTTCACCAAATCCAAAAAAGAGGTAACTGTCCAGGATCTCCAGAAAGAGATTAGGGATACCAAAACCGAGATGAGAAACCTTAATCAGGAACTAACCATTCTTAGAGTTGATTACGGTCTCATAAACCTCAGAGTTAAGAACTTAGAGTCAACTTCACATCAAGGCGAGGAGGAAACACCCTCATTAAACCCTTTCGATGTCGAAGAAGATGAAACAGTTAACCCCACTGCAGAAATGGAGCCCGAACCATCCAATGGATCGTTCTTGCAAACCATCAGTAGGATTAACTTCCAGAAATGGCATTCCAAAGTCAGGATTGTCATAAGCAAGGATTTTGAATTTGAGGTTATTGCCCTAATAGATTCGGGTGCTGATCTCAACTGCATTCAAGAAGGTATCATTCCCCCCAAATACTTCCAGAAAACCAAGGAAAGGTTAACTTCTGCAAGTGGTGGAAAGATGCAGATTGAATTCAAAATTCCTGAGGCACAGGTCTACCAAGACGATGTGTGTTTTAAAACCACCTTCGTTCTTGTTAAGAATATAACAGATAGGGTCATCTTAGGAAACCCATTCATGTGTTTGTTATATCCATTTACCACAGATAGTGAAGGAATCACTACCTACCCTTTTGGTCAACCTATCAAGTTTAAGTTTCTTAGGAACCCAGAACCCAAAGAGATCGAAAGTCTCCAACAAGTTTCTGTTTCTAAAAACCTTAACCCTATCTGTACCAATACATCCTCATTTGGTCCAAATCAAGCCAAGAACCTTGATCAAATTGTACCATCCACCATATTTGATAATTCCTTGAGTTTTAAACAACCTCATAAGTTATCATCTCATCATATTGCATATAAAAGAATTTGTACCACGACATCTCATGATTTTAACAAAAATGTTTTAAAAGATAACCATTTTGTTAATACAGGAATGTCCTCTTCAAGTTCCAACAAGGGAAAAGCACCTTTACAGGAATTTCCCATAAAAATGCATGAAGGCGCTTCTTCTGGAAAAGAACCCAGAAAAGTAACATCCCTTCAAACAATGTACCCGGAAACGGTTACATATTCCAGTGGTGATATGGCTATAACCCTCCAAGAAGTAAAAAACAAGGCCCTCAGATTTAGCAAAGGAGCTTACAAAGAATTACCTCCTTCCACTAAATTCATCCTTGATAATCTTCAAAGAGCCTTTATCCAAAACCACCAGAGCCTTTTCCAAAGAACCCTTAAAGCACTAGAATTGCACCTAGTAGGACTTGAGGCTGGAAACAGGATTCTCACTAGTCAACTCTTTGGCAAAGAGGATATCCATTCCATGGATAAAATGACTATTATGAGCACAGACTACGCTAGGTTGAGCCTTAAGACTCAAAACCAGCTTAGAAGTGCTGTCGCCAACTTGCCTTCTGATATACAGAAATGTATATTTAGAAGCAAGGCAATGACTGAATCATGTGACCAATGGTTCAGACATTTTGGTATCATGGTCACCACCCATTGAGTTATTCAACCCTTCTCGGATCAATGGTTTGATTCCAACCTGGACAAGTCCTATGTGGAGGAATTTATGACCATTTTCCCTGTGGGCTTTCATAGCGGCAGGGGACAACAAATAACAAGTTTCATATTCCTTGTTAATGCTGTAAACTTGTTCTATGGTTCTGACATGGTAGTCTGATCTGAAAGAATTCTTCAGAGACCATGAGGAGGACCTATAGACCATTATTTTGTGGCATTATTACTTTGAATGTTTCCATTATCTCTAACAAACATTATTTTGTTTTACATCTATTATTTGATAGCATTACCACTCCCATATGTTGCATTCTACATCTACTACTTCATCTTAGTAAGTTTGTATCGTTCTATCTTTTGGTGGTAGGCTGAGCCTCCCCTCTATCCAGATTGTTTATTGCTTTGTGATTACCTGTTTGAGCTAATCCTTTGCTCCCCAGTTATCTTTTGTTATCCGTTCTTTGTTTCTTTCCCCACAGTTTGTTACAGGTGTGTACCAAGCCAGGTTTTGTGTCTGAAGTTATCCAGTAAAGTCTAGAACCTTGTCTACAGATCAGATGTCCTCAGCCCAGCAGTAAAGTCCCGCTTAGCCAGGAAGGCGTTAGGGTGTGCGTACCGGTGAGTTGACTGACTAGAAAGGTTAGAGTTTGGAAGACTAGATACAGAAGGCAGAAGTACATATCCCGTTTCAGATCTAAGGTTAGATCCAGAATATGGAGGATAAAAGTTATCTAGGTTGTAATTGATTATCTTAGGTTTGTAATCCAAGATGATTAACAGGATGTTTAGAAGGAGTGACTCTTCCACTTCCATTAGATCTAGCAGAACACGAGCTCCATTTAGGAAAGACTTAGGTGCCCAGTTCCAAGGTGTTAAAGACCATTCCCAGGTTAGTACCCCTTGTTACTCCGCCCAACCAGACTCAGTTGTTGATCAAGAAGAAGACAACAATAGTCAGGACAGTCTTAAGCCCCCATCACCATCAGGATCTGACTTTAGAAGTCCTATTCAGAAGGAAACTGAATACGACCCTCAGCTCCTAGTGTTGAACAAGGAATTCGTTCCAGATATGGACATGCTCGAAAAGGAATTTAATTCTGAGAAGAACAGAGTTAAAAGAGAATCCTATAGAGCCAACCATACCCAGGAACAAAAGGTTGAAGTCTTGGAGAAATGGAAGTCATTCATGAGAGAGGTTAAAGCAGATTACCCTTTCTTTGAATACTTTGAGAAACATTTCACATGGCATAAAAGGAACTATGTCATATCCAAAACCAACTGGAATTTACTTCCTAAAAGAGATGCACCAGGCCCTAGCAAACCAGAAATTGTTCGGTCCAGTCATCCTCCCCAGGAAGCTATCCTCTTTAACCACCGTGGTACAGATGTTATTGCCTCCCCCTACAAATGTGCTACAACCTCAGAAGAAAAGGTTGTCAAAAAGGTGATAGAGCAAAACAACTATACCAACCAGTGTTTAGGAACCATAGGAAAGCAACTAGATAGGATTGAAGATGGGATTTGTAACAAGGTTCTCCTTCAACCAGGAAACCCATCTAAAACAAACCCAGCTCTAGAAAACCCTCTAGTCAAGCTTCCAACAACCAGACAAGCTAGCCTCAAAACTAAGGACCAAATAGCCTTAAGTATAGTGGCCCAAAAGCTTGATGATTTGGTAAAAAAGGAACCAATCACCCCTTCACCAGAGCATGCCAGTAGAGATCCTAGAATTGAACCTCGGGTTGAAACTCTACATGCCCATTCAGCGTCTGATAGTTCTAGCACATCCCCTTCAGAGCCTATTTACCTGTAAACCTTGAAACTGGTTTTCCATACGTTCTATTTCCCGTTCTGTTTCTGAAGGGGATGTGCTAGAACTATCAGACGCTGAATGGGCATGTAGAGTTTCAACCCGAGGTTCAATTCTAGGATCTCTACTGGCATGCTCTGGTGAAGGGGTGATTGGTTCCTTTTTTACCAAATCATCAAGCTTTTGGGCCACTATACTTAAGGCTATTTGGTCCTTAGTTTTGAGGCTAGCTTGTCTGGTTGTTGGAAGCTTGACTAGAGGGTTTTCTAGAGCTGGGTTTGTTTTAGATGGGTTTCCTGGTTGAAGGAGAACCTTGTTACAAATCCCATCTTCAATCCTATCTAGTTGCTTTCCTATGGTTCCTAAACACTGGTTGGTATAGTTGTTTTGCTCTATCACCTTTTTGACAACCTTTTCTTCTGAGGTTGTAGCACATTTGTAGGGGGAGGCAATAACATCTGTACCACGGTGGTTAAAGAGGATAGCTTCCTGGGGAGGATGACTGGACCGAACAATTTCTGGTTTGCTAGGGCCTGGTGCATCTCTTTTAGGAAGTAAATTCCAGTTGGTTTTGGATATGACATAGTTCCTTTTATGCCATGTGAAATGTTTCTCAAAGTATTCAAAGAAAGGGTAATCTGCTTTAACCTCTCTCATGAATGACTTCCATTTCTCCAAGACTTCAACCTTTTGTTCCTGGGTATGGTTGGCTCTATAGGATTCTCTTTTAACTCTGTTCTTCTCAGAATTAAATTCCTTTTCGAGCATGTCCATATCTGGAACGAATTCCTTGTTCAACACTAGGAGCTGAGGGTCGTATTCAGTTTCCTTCTGAATAGGACTTCTAAAGTCAGATCCTAAAGATGTTTGAATATGGTTTCCTTAGGCTCATCAAGCTAACGAACCATACTCAAATCAGCCAATTTCCCCAGATAATCCAACAAGTGGTCATAAAGATTAAAAGTCCTTTTGTATCCATCAGATGCTGGAGTACTCTCCCACAATGGGACGGTGACAATTGGATGACAGTCCGACCTTCCCACCACCTTGTTCTGATTGATGGGTATACACACAATGGCCCCTGGTATGATGGTGACTCAGGCCTTTCTTATACAGACCCTCTGGCACTCGCAGAATGTTGGACGAATTACTTCAACAATGAACTCCGAGGTGTTACCGGTGAACTATGGGAAAACTACCACTTTGTCGGTAATACTGGAAGGATTTCAGTATTCACCAACAAACCATACCAAGAGGCTTTCAACACCCGAAGGATCGACCATACCGGCTTCCCCCAGTACTCAGATGTCATAGTAGAATATGAACCTCTCCTCTATTGTGGGTTTTGTAATCTATTTGACAGGTACCATGAGCACGGCCTCGATGATGATCCTCCTTCTTTTGATCCATATGACGGGTATCCCTCTGGCTACGATACAGAATAAGTTATCTCCCAGACAGGATCCTCCTCCTCATGAATCAGAAACCCTTGATAGCTCAAACATCACCTTTGCATTCCTCGGCTACTATTCAGAACAGTACCCGCATCTGCAGAGCTGACAAAAGAGTTACTATTCAGTAAAGCAAGGGGACAGAACACTGTTCATAAACAGTGACCAGCTACTGTTCACTCCAACAGTGCCCCAGACAGAATCATTCAAGTTACTATTGCTTTCGGCTGAAGATAATTCACCTGAAGTAAAAGCAATTTACCTTCCGTGATTCCAGCTCACTCCTGAAGGCATCCAAGGCTCTCACCTCCTATATAAGGCATCCTTGGCATCAGTCTTCCTCAGGCTTAATTTTAGAGAGAACTCCTTAGGCAGTAAAACTCCTTAAGCTTCTCCTAGTTACCTCCCTTCTCTTTGTAATAACGAGATTGTAATCTACCCCCCTTAGCTTACACTTGTATCACTAAATACACTTGTAACCTTACCCAGTTTCCGCCATTCCTCTGTAATACCGTAGCTTACCCCCATTTGGTATCAGAGCCATTTTAGCTCGATCGAAAGTGTTGTAAGTTACTGATTTATCAATCAAGTTGGCCGGTAATACCGCCATAGTTATCCATTATTTTGTGGCATTATTACTTTGAATGTTTCCATTATCTCTAACAAACATTATTTTGTTTTACATCTATTATTTGATAGCATTACCACTCCCATATGTTGCATTCTACATCTACTACTTCATCTTAGTAAGTTTGTATCGTTCTATCTTTTGGTGGTAGGCTGAGCCTCCCCTCTATCCAGATTGTTTATTGCTTTGTGATTACCTGTTTGAGCTAATCCTTTGCTCCCCAGTTATCTTTTGTTATCCGTTCTTTGTTTCTATCCCCACAGTTTGTTGCAGGTGTGTACCAAGCCAGGTTTTGTGTCAGTGGTTATCCATTAAATCTAGAACCTTGTCTACAGATCAGATGTCCTCAGCCCAGCAGTAAAGTCCCGCTTAGCCAGGAAGGCGTTAGGGTGTGCGTACCGGTGAGTTGACTGACTAGTAAGGTTAGAGTTTGGGAACGAGACACAGAAGGCAGAAGTATATTCCCTGTTTCAGATCTAAGGTTAGATCCAGAATATGGAAGATAAAAGTTATCTAGGTTGTAATTGATTATCTTAGGTTTGTAATCCAAGATGATTAACAGGATGTTTAGAAGGAGTGACTCTTCCACTTCCATTAGATCTAGCAGTACAGACCCACCTGAGATTCCAGTTGAAGATGGAACAATCAACTCAGAGTCGTACCAGCTTTCAGATCTAGATCAGAAGTTAGGAGATTGGAACATACCCAAAGTTCCCACAAACCAGGTCTATAGGTCCTCATCATGGTCTCTGAAGAATTCTTTCAGATCAGACTACCATGTCAGAACCATAGAACAAGTTTACAGCATTAACAAGGAATATGAAACTTGTAACCTTACCCAGTTTCCGCCATTCCTCTGTAATACCGTAGCTTACCCCCATTTGGTATCAGAGCCATTTTAGCTCGATCGAAAGTGTTGTAAGTTACTGATTTATCAATCAAGTTGGCCGGTAATACCGCCATAGTTATCCATTATTTTGTGGCATTATTACTTTGAATGTATCCATTATCTCTAACAAACATTATTTTGTTTTACATCTATTATTTGATAGCATTACCACTCCCATATGTTGCATTCTACATCTACTACTTCATCTTAGTAAGTTTGTATCGTTCTATCTTTTGGTGGTAGGCTGAGCCTCCCCTCTATCCAGATTGTTTATTGCTTTGTGATTACCTGTTTGAGCTAATCCTTTGCTCCCCAGTTATCTTTTGTTATCCGTTCTTTGTTTCTTTCCCCACAGTTTGTTACAGGTGTGTACCAAGCCAGGTTTTGTGTCTGAAGTTATCCAGTAAAGTCTAGAACCTTGTCTACAGATCAGATGTCCTCAGCCCAGCAGTAAAGTCCCGCTTAGCCAGGAAGGCGTTAGGGTGTGCGTACCGGTGAGTTGACTGACTAGAAAGGTTAGAGTTTGGAAGACTAGATACAGAAGGCAGAAGTACATATCCCGTTTCAGATCTAAGGTTAGATCCAGAATATGGAGGATAAAAGTTATCTAGGTTGTAATTGATTATCTTAGGTTCGTAATCCAAAATGATTAACAGGATGTTTAGAAGGAGTGACTCTTCCACTTCCATTAGATCTAGCAGTACAGACCTACCTGAGATTCCAGTTGAAGATGGAACAATCAACTCAGAGTCGTACCAGCTTTCAGATCTAGATCAGAAGTTAGGAGATTGGAACATACCCAAAGTTCCCACAAACCAGGTCTATAGGTCCTCATCATGGTCTCTGAAGAATTCTTTCAGATCAGACTACCATGTCAGAACCATAGAACAAGTTTACAGCATTAACAAGGAATATGAAACTTGTTATTTGTTGTCCCCTGCCGCTATGGGAGCCCACAGGGAAAATGATCATAAATTCCTCCACATAGGACTTGTCCAGGTTGGAATTAGGAATCCAGAACTAGATCTCGTCCAGCAACTAGCCAATGGAACGGTTAGACTTAGCTTTGACCAGTCTAGGTTCAGATCACCCCTAGAGTATGATGTACCCTTGCCCAGATCCTCTTTAGATCTGCCCCAGGACACATACCAGGAACCCAGGTCTAGATCCATGGATCTAAGAAGAAAGAGTTTTGATAGATCTAGGCTTAGCACTTCACAGTGTGACCAGCCTCTGGATATATCCCAGTTTAGATCTCCGATCCTCTTAAGAGATAGACCTACGTCCCAGTGTAGTTCGTCTAGAACACGAGCTCCATTTAGGAAAGACTTAGGTGCCCAGTTCCAAGGAGTTAAAGACCATTCCCAGGTTAGTACCCCTTGTTACTCCGCCCAACCAGACTCAGTTGTTGATCAAGAAGAAGACAACAACAGTCAGGACAGTCTTAAGCCCCCATCACCATCAGGATCTGATTTTAGAAGTCCTATTCAGAAGGAAACTGAATACGACCCTCAGCTCCTAGTGTTGAACAAGGAATTCGTTCCAAATATGGACATGCTCGAAAAGGAATTTAATTCTGAGAAGAACAGAGTTAAAAGAGAATCCTATAGGGCCAACCATACCCAGGAACAGAAGGTTGAAGTTTTGGAGAAATGGAAGTCATTCATGAGAGAGGTTAAATCAGATTACCCTTTCTTTGAATACTTTGAGAAACATTTCACATGGCATAAAAAGAACTGTGCCAAATCCAAGCCTCCCCCAGCCAAGCCTTCTACAAGGAAAGTAGGAAAACCAGCCCCTCCTTCACCAGTAGTAAGGACTCCACCCACTCCTAAAGTTTGGAAATCCAAATACAAAGGAAATCCAGCTTTTAAGGACCTCCACAGAAAGAGAATTCATGCTAAAGAATATAGACGTCAGAAGTTCAAAAACAATGACTTCTATAAAAAGGGAAACCCCAATCCCATTATGAATCTCAAACCTAAAGCAAAAGGAAAATGCTTTAAGTGTGGAAGAAAAGGGCATTTCAAGGTCGAATGTCTAGGAAAATCCCCTACCCATTCCATAGTATCTGAAGAGATCCAAAAAGTCCTAGAACTTGACCAACCAGAGTCTCCGAATAGTTCTATCGACCGAAAAATCTGTCAGATCTACCAGGATTCATCCTCTCCTAGAGTTTCTGAAAGTACCTCTAGTAGCCCAGATGAAACCTTACCATGCACAGATAGTTGTTGCAGAAACAACGCTATCGAAGTTCTTTCTAAACAAAAAGAACTACTCTTTGATCTCATAGAACAGATCAAGGACCCAGAAGAGAAGTCTCGAAGACTAAGTGATTTCCATAGAACCCTAGTTAAGGAAACTAGTACATCCAAACCTAGGCTTCAGGAACCCATAGTCAACTTGGAAGAACCCAAGAAAGAGATAACTATCCAAGATCTCCAGAAAGAGATTAAGGATACCAAAGTTGATCTAAGAAACCTTAAGCAGAAGGTAACCATCCTTAGGGTTGATCATAGTCTCAAGAATCTGAAGTCAGTTTCACATCAAGACGAGGAGGAAACACCCTCACTAGACCCCTTCGATGTTGAAATTAACGGAAAGATTAGGTTAAGTTCCGATAGATCTAGGCCTAGCACTTCCAAGTGTAGACAGCCTCTGGATATATCCCAGTGTAGATCTCCGGTCCAACCTCTGTCACCTATCATCTTAAGAAATGGACAAACAGTTAACCTCACTGAGCCCGAACCATCCAATGGATCGTTCTTGCAAACCACCAGTAGGATTAACTTCCAGAAATGGCATTCCAAAGTCAGGATTGTCATTAGGGAAGATTTTGAATTTGAGGTTATTGCCCTAATAGACTCGGGTGCTGATCTCAACTGCATTCAAGAAGGAATCATTCCCTCTAAATACTTCCGGAAAACCAAGGAAAGGTTAACTTCCGCAAGTGGAGGTAAAATGCAGATCAAATTCAAGATACCAAGAGCTCATGTGTGTCAAGACAATGCGTGTTTCAAAACCACCTTTGTTCTTGTTAAGAATATGGCAGATAGGGTCATCTTAGGAAACCCGTTCATGTGTCTGTTATATCCTTTCACCACGGATAGTGAAGGAATCACTACCCATCCTTTTGGCCAACCAGTTAAGTTTAAGTTTCTTAGGAGCCCGGAACCCAAAGACATCAATAGTCTTAGAAAGGATCCAATCTCCAAGGCCCTTAACCTTATCCAAGCCAAAACCCAACATCTTAAGTACCTTAGCAAGGAACTAGGCTACAAAAGAGCTGATGAGCAATTAGCTTGTAAGAGTTACCAATCAGACATTAGAAAGTTTGAAGAAGAACTCAAGCAGGAAGTTTGCTCCGATTTCCCCACAGCCTTCTGGCATAGGAAAAAGCACGAAGTTGCACTTCCTTATGTCAAAGATTTCCATGAAAAGAATATCCCTACCAAAGCCAGACCTATCCAAATGAGTCAAGAACTTATGGATACTTGCAAGGCAGAAATAGAGGATCTTCTCAAAAAGGGAATCATCAGACACTCTAGGTCACCATGGTCTTGTCCAGCCTTTTATGTCCAGAAAAACGCTGAGATTGAGAGAGGTGTCCCTAGATTAGTCATCAATTACAAGCCTCTTAACAAAGTCTTAGAATGGATTAGGTATCCAATCCCCAACAAAAGAGACTTAGTTAACCGACTCAGTAAAGCAGTGGTCTTCAGCAAGTTTGACATGAAGAGTGGTTTTTGGCAGATACAAATCAGAGAACCTGATAGGTACAAGACAGCCTTCACCACACCCTTTGGTCATTACGAATGGAATGTAATGCCCTTTGGTCTCAAAAATGCACCCTCTGAATTCCAGAATATCATGAATGAGATTTTTAATCCATTCTCAAGTCATACCATAGTGTACATCGATGATGTACTAATCTTCTCGGAGTCCCTAGACAAACATTGGAAGCATCTCAGAACATTCTTCCAAACCATTAAAAGAAATGGTCTTGTTGTCTCGGCCCCTAAGATTAGACTTTTCCAAACAACTGTCAGGTTTCTAGGTTTTGATATCAGACAAGGAGTTATCAAACCCATAGATAGAGCCATCCAGTTCGCAGAAAAGTTCCCTGATGAAATCCTAGAAAAAACCCAACTTCAAAGGTTCTTAGGATCCCTCAACTACATCTCAGATTTCTATCAAAACCTTCGGCAACAATGCAAGCCTCTTTTTGATAGACTTCGAACCAATCCTTCCCCTTGGACCCCCGCCCATACACTGGTCGTCCAACAGGTCAAAAAATATGTCAAGACACTCCCTTGCCTCGGAATCCCCTCTGAAAATTCCTCCAAGGTTGTCCAGACCGATGCCTCTAACATAGGTTATGGTGGCATTCTCCTTCAGCGTGTCAGTCCCACTTCCCCTGAACAGATTGTCTGTTTTCATTCAGGAATTTGGACTCCCACTCAACTGAATTATAGTACTATTAAAAAAGAGATTTTATCTATAGTATTATGCATTTCGAAGTTCCAAAGTGACCTTCTAAATCAAAAATTTTTAATAAGAATTGATTGTAAATCTGCAAAACATGTTTTAGAAAAAGATGTTCAAAACATTGCATCAAAACAGATTTTTGCACGTTGGCAAGCTATTCTTTCAGTTTTCGATTTTGACATAGAATTCATTGCAGGAACCCAAAATAGTATCCCTGATTTCCTCACCCGTGAATTCTTGCAGGATCCAAAACAAAATGTCCGGGAAGAGACCCGTACAAACTCAACCTCCCAAAATGCCTAAACAGCATAACACTAGGAGTACTACTCAGGCACAAAACCCAGGCCCTTTAGTACCCCTTTCCAGTTCCCAAAGAACCCAGCCTGTGTCTTCTTCCTCTGTCGCCAACCGTTATTTGGTCTCTACAATCCCAAGACCAAACTACCAAAGGCCCCAAGGACAACACAGTTACAGTTCTGCTTTAGCCTCAATTCCGTCCAAGGAAACTTCTCCATATACTGTAGAAGAACCCTTTGACTCAATTGTTCCTAAACAACCCTCTCTTCCTCTCAGAACAGGTAGAGCTTCTTACATCAAGAAACCTTTTGTCCAGCATGTCTCTTATATTGAGCCACACTTGGCACATATAACCGACCCCTTGGCATTAGCAATGGAAGTATTGCCCCATGAATGGCACTTCCTTCCCAAGAGCCCAGAAAAGAGTATCAGATTCTATAAAGGCATCCTTTACCAAGAAAAGTCTGCCCGAATAGAAGATATCCTTGACAGGCACGACCCCTCAAGAGTGTTATTCCATAAGTTCATAATACAGAGTTTTGTAAGCTGCAAAGATTGGGGACACCCCTCTACTCTCAGGCCCCTTACACTTCTCAAGGGATCAGAACCCCTGTATAACTATTATGACTACATGGATGCATTCGAAAAAGTGCTATTCTTCCAGAACAAGACCTGTGATCATTCATGGTTCATTCAGTTCGACAAGAATTTCACTAGCCAAATACCTTCATGGTTCCTCAAGTGGTGGGAAATGTTCGGTTCAGTTCCACAGAACCTCCCAGAACCCCTACAAGACGCACTAAGGTATTTCAGCTCCAAGTTCCAAACAGACAGGCATACCTCACAGTTTCCAGCCATCTTGCATATGTCAATACAATACAAGATCCACTGGATAAGCATGTGGAGTTATGTTATCAACCAGAATCTGCTTGATAGGGAATTCTTTACTAAGTGGTGGGATAGGTTCAGACCAACTGACGTTATCTCAAAACTTTATAAAGATTTTCCCCTTCCAGTTCAGAAATCCATCAGCCATGGCACAAGATCCCAGCTAAGCCTAGACTCCGTCCAGATCTCCGGAAAATCTAGCAAAGAGCTCAAAGATCTTGCCCATCAGCTTCTCCTCCAGTCTGAGCAGTTAGAGTCAACAGAAAGAGACTCTCCTGCCTCTTCTGAAGCTTCTTGCAATCTTGCCCCAGTTGCCCCATTCCAGGACGCTCAAGATCCTTACGATGGTTACAACTTGGACAGCGATTATGAACCTTGACGCTCCAGAACAGTTTCAGACATCCCAGAAAGCTAAGAAGTACACCTTTGCACTCTTCGGCTACTATTCAGAACAGTACCCGCATTTGCAGAGTTGACCAGCTACTATTCCAGATAAATTAAGGGGACAGAACACTGTTCATAAACAGTGACCAGTTACTGTTCACTCCAACAGTGCCCCAGACAGAATCATTCAAGTTACTATTGCTTTCGGCTGAAGATAATTCACCTGAAGTAAAAGCAATTTACCTTCCGTGATTCCAGCTCACTCCTGAAGGCATCCAAGGCTCTCACCTCCTATATAAGGCATCCTTGGCATCAGTCTTCCTCAGGCTTAATTTTAGAGAGAACTCCTTAGGCAGTAAAACTCCTTAAGCTTCTCCTAAGTTACCTCCCTTCTCTTTGTAATAACGAGATTGTATCCCCTTAGCTTACATTTGTATCACTAAATACACTTGTAACCTTACCCAGCTTCCGCCATCCCTCTGTAATACCGTAGCTTACCCCCATTATCAGATTCTATAAAGGCATCCTTTACCAAGAAAAGTCTGCCCGAATAGAAGATATCCTTGACAGGCACGACCCCTCAAGAGTGTTATTCCATAAGTTCATAATACAGAGTTTTGTAAGCTGCAAAGATTGGGGACACCCCTCTACTCTCAGGCCCCTTACACTTCTCAAGGGATCAGAACCCCTGTATAACTATTATGACTACATGGATGCATTCGAAAAAGTGCTATTCTTCCAGAACAAGACCTGTGATCATTCATGGTTCATTCAGTTCGACAAGAATTTCACTAGCCAAATACCTTCATGGTTCCTCAAGTGGTGGGAAATGTTCGGTTCAGTTCCACAGAACCTCCCAGAACCCCTACAAGACGCACTAAGGTATTTCAGCTCCAAGTTCCAAACAGACAGGCATACCTCACAGTTTCCAGCCATCTTGCATATGTCAATACAATACAAGATCCACTGGATAAGCATGTGGAGTTATGTTATCAACCAGAATCTGCTTGATAGGGAATTCTTTACTAAGTGGTGGGATAGGTTCAGACCAACTGACGTTATCTCAAAACTTTATAAAGATTTTCCCCTTCCAGTTCAGAAATCCACCAATCCCCTTAGCTTACATTTGTATCACTAAATACACTTGTAACCTTACCCAGCTTCCGCCATCCCTCTGTTAGACCGTAGCTTACCCCCATTTGGTATCAGAGCCATTTTAGCTCGATCGAAAGTGTTGTAAGTTACTGATTTATCAATCAAGTTGGCCGGTAATACCGCCATAGTTATCCATTATTTTGTGGCATTATTACTTTGAATGTTTCCATTATCTCTAACAAACATTATTTTGTTTTACATCTATTATTTGATAGCATTACCACTCCCATATGTTGCATTCTACATCTACTACTTCATCTTAGTAAGTTTGTATCGTTCTATCTTTTGGTGGTAGGCTGAGCCTCCCCTCTATCCAGATTGTTTATTGCTTTGTGATTACCTGTTTGAGCTAATCCTTTGCTCCCCAGTTATCTTTTGTTATCCGTTCTTTGTTTCTTTCCCCACAGTTTGTTACAGGTGTGTACCAAGCCAGGTTTTGTGTCTGAAGTTATCCAGTAAAGTCTAGAACCTTGTCTACAGATCAGATGTCCTCAGCCCAGCAGTAAAGTCCCGCTTAGCCAGGAAGGCGTTAGGGTGTGCGTACCGGTGAGTTGACTGACTAGAGAGGTTAGAGTTTGGAAGACTAGATACAGAAGGCAGAAGTACATATCCCGTTTCAGATCTAAGGTTAGATCCAGAATATGGAGGATAAAAGTTATCTAGGTTGTAATTGATTATCTTAGGTTTGTAATCCAAGATGATTAACAGGATGTTTAGAAGTAGTGACTCTTCCACTTCCATTAGATCTAGCAGTACAGACCCACCTGAGATTCCAGTTGAAGATGGAACAATCAACTCAGAGTCGTACCAGCTTTCAGATCTAGATCAGAAGTTAGGAGATTGGAACATACCCAAAGTTCCCACAAACCAGGTCTATAGGTCCTCCTCATGGTCTCTGAAGAATTCTTTCAGATCAGACTACCATGTCAGAACCATAGAACAAGTTTACAGCATTAACAAGGAATATGAAACTTGTTATTTGTTGTCCCCTGCCGCTATGAAAGCCCACAGGGAAAATGGTCATAAATTCCTCCACATAGGACTTGTCCAGGTTGGAATTAAACCATTGATCAGAGAAGGGTTGAATAACTCAATCCTCATGGCCCTTAGAGACACCAGATTGATTAGGTTCAACGACAGTCTTCTAGGCACCATTGAATCCAGTTTGTCAAACGGTCCAATTCATTTCGACTGTTTCCCAAACCTCACAGTTGCGCTTGACGACCCCCATATCATGAAGGTCCTCACCCTCAACATCAAAACCCATGGAAACCTTGTGTTACATGGAACCAAACAGCTTGCTCTTATATACAGAGTGTATTATAAGTGCATGAGAACTAATATGTCCATCCAAGCTTTCGATAAGAGAAGACCAGGTGAAACCACTCTTATCCAAACCTCGGATATTAGATCTACCGTTCAGGTCCCGAGAACCCTGAAATGGTCTGAGATTTCATTTCCAGCAGATTGGACTCTGCAGAATGAAAACTATCCTCTACAGGTCCAGAACCCTGTTAGAAACCCAGAACTAGATCTCGTCCAGCAGCTAGCCAATGGAACGGTTAGACTTAGCTTTGACCAGTCTAGGTTCAGATCACCCCTAGAGTATGATGTACCCTTGCCCAGATCCTCTTTAGATCTGCCCCAGGACACATACCAGGAACCCAGGTCTAGATCCATGGATCTAAGAAGAAAGAGTTTTGATAGATCTAGGCTTAGCACTTCACAGTGTGACCAGCCTCTGGATATATCCCAGTTTAGATCTCCGATCCTCTTAAGAGATAGACCTACATCCCAGTATAGTTCGTCCAGAAAACGAGCTCCATTTAGAAAAGACTTAGGTGCCCAGTTCCAAGGTGTTAAAGACCATTCCCAGGTTAGTACCCCTTGTTACTCCGCCCAACCAGACTCAGTTGTTGATCAGGAAGAAGACAACAACAGTCAGGACAGTCTTAAGCCCCCATCACCATCAGGATCTGATTTTAGAAGTCCTATTCAGAAGGAAACTGAATACGACCCTCAGCTCCTAGTGTTGAACAAGGAATTCGTTCCAGATATGGACATGCTCGAAAAGGAATTTAATTCTGAGAAGAACAGAGTTAAAAGAGAATCCTATAGAGCCAACCATACCCAGGATCAAAAGGTTGAAGTCTTGGAGAAATGGAAGTCTTTCATGAGAGAGGTTAAATCAGATTACCCTTTCTTTGAATACTTTGAGAAACATTTCACATGGCATAAAAAGAACTGTGCCAAATCCAAGCCTCCCCCAGCCAAGCCTTCTACAAGGAAAGTAGGAAAACCAGCCCCTCCTTCACCAGTAGTAAGGACTCCACCCACTCCTAAAGTTTGGAAATCCAAATACAAAGGAAATCCAGCTTTTAAGGACCTCCACAGAAAGAGAATTCATGCTAAAGAATATAGACGTCAGAAGTTCAAAAACAATGACTTCTATAAAAAGGGAAACCCCAATCCCATTATGAATCTCAAACCTAAAGCAAAAGGAAAATGCTTTAAGTGTGGAAGAAAAGGGCATTTCAAGGTCGAATGTCTAGGAAAATCCCCTACCCATTCCATAGTATCTGAAGAGATCCAAAAAGTCCTAGAACTTGACCAACCAGAGTCTCCGAATAGTTCTATCGACCGAAAAATCTGTCAGATCTACCAGGATTCATCCTCTCCTAGAGTTCCTGAAAGTACCTCTAGTAGCCCAGATGAAGCCATACCATGCACAGATAGTTGTTGCAGAAACAACGCTATCGAAGTTCTTTCTAAGCAAGAAGAACTACTCCTGGATCTCATAGAACAGATCAAGGACCCAGAAGAGAAGTCTCGAAGACTAAGTGATTTCCATAGAACCCTAGTTAAGGAAACTAGTACATCCAAACCTAGGCTTCAGGAACCCATAGTCAACTTGGAAGAACCCAAGAAAGAGATAACTATCCAAGATCTCCAGAAAGAGATTAAGGATACCAAAGTTGATCTAAGAAACCTTAAGCAGAAGGTAACCATCCTTAGGGTTGATCATAGTCTCAAGAATCTGAAGTCAGTTTCACATCAAGACGAGGAGGAAACACCCTCACTAGACCCCTTCGATGTTGAAATTAACGGAAAGATTAGGTTAAGTTCCGATAGATCTAGGCCTAGCACTTCCAAGTGTAGACAGCCTCTGGATATATCCCAGTGTAGATCTCCGGTCCAACCTCTGTCACCTATCATCTTAAGAAATGGACAAACAGTTAACCTCACTGAGCCCGAACCATCCAATGGATCGTTCTTGCAAACCACCAGTAGGATTAACTTCCAGAAATGGCATTCCAAAGTCAGGATTGTCATTAGGGAAGATTTTGAATTTGAGGTTATTGCCCTAATAGATTCGGGTGCTGATCTCAACTGCATTCAAGAAGGAATCATTCCCTCTAAATACTTCCGGAAAACCAAGGAAAGGTTAACTTCCGCAAGTGGAGGTAAAATGCAGATCAAATTCAAGATACCAAGAGCTCATGTGTGTCAAGACAATGCGTGTTTCAAAACCACCTTTGTTCTTGTTAAGAATATGGCAGATAGGGTCATCTTAGGAAACCCGTTCATGTGTCTGTTATATCCTTTCACCACGGATAGTGAAGGAATCACTACCCATCCTTTTGGCCAACCAGTTAAGTTTAAGTTTCTTAGGAGCCCGGAACCCAAAGACATCAATAGTCTTAGAAAGGATCCAATCTCCAAGGCCCTTAACCTTATCCAAGCCAAAACCCAACATCTTAAGTACCTTAGCAAGGAACTAGGCTACAAAAGAGTTGATGAGCAATTAGCTTGTAAGAGTTACCAATCAGACATTAGAAAGTTTGAAGAAGAACTCAAGCAGGAAGTTTGCTCCGATTTCCCCACAGCCTTCTGGCATAGGAAAAAGCACGAAGTTGCACTTCCTTATGTCAAAGATTTCCATGAAAAGAATATCCCTACCAAAGCCAGACCTATCCAAATGAGTCAAGAACTTATGGATACTTGCAAGGCAGAAATAGAGGATCTTCTCAAAAAGGGAATCATCAGACACTCTAGGTCACCATGGTCTTGTCCAGCCTTTTATGTCCAGAAAAACGCTGAGATTGAGAGAGGTGTCCCTAGATTAGTCATCAATTACAAGCCTCTTAACAAAGTCTTAGAATGGATTAGGTACCCAATCCCCAACAAAAGAGACTTAGTTAACCGACTCAGTAAAGCAGTGGTCTTCAGCAAGTTTGACATGAAGAGTGGTTTTTGGCAGATACAAATCAGAGAACCTGATAGGTACAAGACAGCCTTCACCACACCCTTTGGTCATTACGAATGGAATGTAATGCCCTTTGGTCTCAAAAATGCACCCTCTGAATTCCAGAATATCATGAATGAGATTTTTAATCCATTCTCAAGCCATACCATAGTGTACATCGATGATGTACTAATCTTCTCGGAGTCCCTAGACAAACATTTGAAGCATCTCAGAACATTCTTCCAAACCATCAAGAAAAATGGTCTAGTTGTCTCGGCCCCTAAGATTAGGCTTTTCCAAACAACTGTCAGGTTTCTAGGATTTGATATCAGACAAGGAGTTATCAAACCCATAGATAGAGCCATCCAGTTTGCAGAAAAGTTTCCAGATGAAATCCTAGATAAGACCCAACTTCAAAGGTTCTTAGGATCCCTCAATTACATCTCAGATTTCTATCAAAACCTTCGGCAACAATGCAAGCCTCTTTTTGATAGACTTCGAACCAATCCTCCCCCTTGGACCCCCACTCATACTCTGGTCGTCCAACAGGTCAAAAAATATGTCAAGACACTCCCTTGCCTCGGAATCCCCTCTGAAAATTCCTCCAAGGTAGTTCAGACTGATGCCTCTAACATAGGTTACGGTGGCATTCTTCTTCAGCGTGTCAGTCCCACTTCCCCTGAACAGATTGTCTGTTTTCATTCAGGAATTTGGACTCCCACTCAACTGAATTATAGTACTATTAAAAAAGAAATTTTATCTATAGTATTATGCATTTCGAAGTTCCAAAGTGACCTTCTAAATCAAAAGTTTTTAATAAGAATTGATTGTAAATCTGCAAAACATGTTTTAGAAAAAGATGTTCAAAATATTGCATCAAAACAGATTTTTGCACGTTGGCAAGCTATTCTTTCAGTTTTCGATTTTGACATAGAATTCATCGCAGGAACCCAAAACAGTATCCCTGACTTCCTGACCCGTGAATTCTTGCAGGATCCAAAACAAAATGTCCGGGAAGAGGCCCGTACAACCTCAACCCCCCAAAATGTCTAAACAGCATAACACTAGGAGTACTACTCAGGCACAAAACCCAGGCCCTTTAGTACCCCTTTCCAGTTCACAAAGAACCCAACCTGTGTCTTCCTCCTCTGTCGCCAACCGTTATTTGGTCTCCACAATCCCAAGACCAAACTACCAACGGCCCCAAGGTCAACACAGTTACAGTTCTGCTTTAGCCACAATCCCGTCCAAGGCAACTTCCTCATACACAGTGGAGGAACCCTTCGACTCAATTGTTCCTAAACAAACCACTCTCCCTCCCAGAACAGGTAGAGCTTCTTATATCAAGAAACCTTTTGTCCAACACGTCTCTTATATTGAGCCACACTTGGCCCATATAACCGATCCCTTGGCATTAGCAATGGAAGTTTTGCCCCATGAATGGCATTTCCTTCCCAAAAGCCCGGAAAAGAGTATCAGATTCTACAAAGGCATCCTTTACCAGGAGAAGTCTGCCCGAATAGAAGATATCCTTGACAGGCATGATCCCTCAAGAGTGTTATTCCACAAGTTCATAATACAGAGTTTTGTAAGCTGCAAAGAATGGGGACACCCCTCTACTCTCAGGCCCCTTACACTTCTCAAGGGTTCAGAACCCCTGTACAATTATTATGACTATATGGATGCATTCGAAAAAGTGTTATTCTTCCAGAACAAGACCTGTGATCATTCATGGTTCATTCAGTTCGACAAGAATTTCACCAGCCAAATACCTTCTTGGTTCCTCAAATGGTGGGAAATGTTCGGTTCAGTTCCACAGAACCTCCCAGAACCCCTACAGGAAGCACTAAGGTATTTCAGCTCCAAGTTCCAGACAGACAGGCATACTTCACAGTTTCCAGCCATCTTGCATATGTCAATACAATACAAGATCCACTGGATAAGCATGTGGAGTTATGTTATCAACCAGAATCTGCTTGATAGGGAATTCTTTACTAAGTGGTGGGATAGGTTCAGACCAACTGACGTTATCTCAAAACTTTATAAAGACTTTCCCCTTCCAGTGCAGAAATCCATCAGCCATGGCTCAAGGTCCCAGCTAAGCCTAGACTCCGTCCAAATCTCCGGAAAATCTAGCAAAGAGCTCAAAGATCTTGCCCATCAGCTACTCCTCCAGTCTGAGCAGTTAGAGTCATCAGAAAGGATCTCTCCTGCCTCTTCTGAAGCTTCTTGCAATCTTGCCCCAGTTGCCCCATTCCAGGACGCTCAAGATCCTTACGATGGTTACAACTTGGACAGCGATTATGAACCTTGACGCTCCAGAACAGTTTCAGACATCCCAGAAAGCTAAGAAGTACACCTTTGCACTCTTCGGCTACTATTTAGAACAGTACCCGCATTTGCAGAGTTGACCAGCTACTATTCCAGATAAATTAAGGGGACAGAACACTGTTCATAAACAGTGACCAGTTACTGTTCACTCCAACAGTGCCCCAGACAGAATCATTCAAGTTACTATTGCTTTCGGCTGAAGATAATTCACCTGAAGTAAAAGCAATTTACCTTCCGTGATTCCAGCTCACTCCTGAAGGCATCCAAGGCTCTCACCTCCTATATAAGGCATCCTTGGCATCAGTCTTCCTCAGGCTTAATTTTAGAGAGAACTCCTTAGGCAGTAAAACTCCTTAAGCTTCTCCTAAGTTACCTCCCTTCTCTTTGTAATAACGAGATTGTATCCCCTTAGCTTACATTTGTATCACTAAATACACTTGTAACCTTACCCAGTTTCCGCCATTCCTCTGTAATACCGTAGCTTACCCCCATTTGGTATCAGAGCCATTTTAGCTCGATCGAAAGTGTTGTAAGTTACTGATTTATCAATCAAGTTGGCCGGTAATACCGCCATAGTTATCCATTATTTTGTGGCATTATTACTTTGAATGTATCCATTATCTCTAACAAACATTATTTTGTTTTACATCTATTATTTGATAGCATTACCACTCCCATATGTTGCATTCTACATCTACTACTTCATCTTAGTAAGTTTGTATCGTTCTATCTTTTGGTGGTAGGCTGAGCCTCCCCTCTATCCAGATTGTTTATTGCTTTGTGATTACCTGTTTGAGCTAATCCTTTGCTCCCCAGTTATCTTTTGTTATCCGTTCTTTGTTTCTTTCCCCACAGTTTGTTGCAGGTGTGTACCAAGCCAGGTTTTGTGTCAGTGGTTATCCATTAAATCTAGAACCTTGTCTACAGATCAGATGTCCTCAGCCCAGCAGTAAAGTCCCGCTTAGCCAGGAAGGCGTTAGGGTGTGCGTACCGGTGAGTTGACTGACTAGAAAGGTTAGAGTTTGGAAGACTAGATACAGAAGGCAGAAGTACATATCCCGTTTCAGATCTAAGGTTAGATCCAGAATATGGAGGATAAAAGTTATCTAGGTTGTAATTGATTATCTTAGGTTTGTAATCCAAAATGATTAACAGGATGTTTAGAAGGAGTGACTCTTCCACTTCCATTAGATCTAGCAGTACAGACCTACCTGAGATTCCAGTTGAAGATGGAACAATCAACTCAGAGTCGTACCAGCTTTCAGATCTAGATCAGAAGTTAGGAGATTGGAACATACCCAAAGTTCCCACAAACCAGGTCTATAGGTCCTCATCATGGTCTCTGAAGAATTCTTTCAGATCAGACTACCATGTCAGAACCATAGAACAAGTTTACAGCATTAACAAGGAATATGAAACTTGTTATTTGTTGTCCCCTGCCGCTATGGGAGCCCACAGGGAAAATGATCATAAATTCCTCCACATAGGACTTGTCCAGGTTGGAATTAGGAATCCAGAACTAGATCTCGTCCAGCAACTAGCCAATGGAACGGTTAGACTTAGCTTTGACCAGTCTAGGTTCAGATCACCCCTAGAGTATGATGTACCCTTGCCCAGATCCTCTTTAGATCTGCCCCAGGACACATACCAGGAACCCAGGTCTAGATCCATGGATCTAAGAAGAAAGAGTTTTGATAGATCTAGGCTTAGCACTTCACAGTGTGACCAGCCTCTGGATATATCCCAGTTTAGATCTCCGATCCTCTTAAGAGATAGACCTACGTCCCAGTGTAGTTCGTCTAGAACACGAGCTCCATTTAGGAAAGACTTAGGTGCCCAGTTCCAAGGAGTTAAAGACCATTCCCAGGTTAGTACCCCTTGTTACTCCGCCCAACCAGACTCAGTTGTTGATCAAGAAGAAGACAACAACAGTCAGGACAGTCTTAAGCCCCCATCACCATCAGGATCTGATTTTAGAAGTCCTATTCAGAAGGAAACTGAATACGACCCTCAGCTCCTAGTGTTGAACAAGGAATTCGTTCCAAATATGGACATGCTCGAAAAGGAATTTAATTCTGAGAAGAACAGAGTTAAAAGAGAATCCTATAGGGCCAACCATACCCAGGAACAGAAGGTTGAAGTTTTGGAGAAATGGAAGTCATTCATGAGAGAGGTTAAATCAGATTACCCTTTCTTTGAATACTTTGAGAAACATTTCACATGGCATAAAAAGAACTGTGCCAAATCCAAGCCTCCCCCAGCCAAGCCTTCTACAAGGAAAGTAGGAAAACCAGCCCCTCCTTCACCAGTAGTAAGGACTCCACCCACTCCTAAAGTTTGGAAATCCAAATACAAAGGAAATCCAGCTTTTAAGGACCTCCACAGAAAGAGAATTCATGCTAAAGAATATAGACGTCAGAAGTTCAAAAACAATGACTTCTATAAAAAGGGAAACCCCAATCCCATTATGAATCTCAAACCTAAAGCAAAAGGAAAATGCTTTAAGTGTGGAAGAAAAGGGCATTTCAAGGTCGAATGTCTAGGAAAATCCCCTACCCATTCCATAGTATCTGAAGAGATCCAAAAAGTCCTAGAACTTGACCAACCAGAGTCTCCGAATAGTTCTATCGACCGAAAAATCTGTCAGATCTACCAGGATTCATCCTCTCCTAGAGTTCCTGAAAGTACCTCTAGTAGCCCAGATGAAGCCATACCATGCACAGATAGTTGTTGCAGAAACAACGCTATCGAAGTTCTTTCTAAGCAAGAAGAACTACTCCTGGATCTCATAGAACAGATCAAGGACCCAGAGGAGAAGTTTATCAATGGCTTACCCACTTTGTTTGGACAGAAGGTCAAGGAGACTCTTGCCAGCTCTTTAGGTATCATAGATTATGATGACCTAACTTACGGAGATATCTCTAGCACAATCCGAAATGAAGGGATGAAGATGTGCAGAGACCTTAAGATCCAGAGCCAAGCCAACAAAAGCAAAGCCAAGTACGAAATAGGAAATTTCTGTACCCAGTATGGCTTACCTTCTATCATCTCTAAGAAGAGATCCAAACACAGAGAGGAAGAACCCTCTGAAAAACCTCATAGGAAGAAACCTACCTCCAAATTCCATAGGAGTCAGAAGCCCAAAACTGATGATTTCTATAAGAAAGGTAGATCCTATCCCAAGAAAAAGATCACACCTAGAGCACCAGTAGAGTGCTACAATTGTGGAAAGAAAGGTCATTACAAAAGTGAGTGCAGAGCTAAGGCCAAATCCCTTATCAATACCCTCATTAGTGACCATTCCACCAAAAAGGAGATCTTTAAACTCTTAGAACTCGACCACCATAGTAGTGAGTCTAGCGACCAAGAGAAACAGCAACTTTTTAGGACATCCTCTGAAGCCTCTAGAGTATCTTCTAGCTCCTCTAGTGATTCAGACTGTATCCTAGCTTGCAAGGATAATTGTTGTAGAAACAAAGCCATTCAGGTTCTTTCTAAACAAGAAGAATTGCTCCTGGATCTAATAGAACAGATCAAGGATCCCCAAGAGAAAGTACAAAGGCTGAGTGAGTTCCATAGGACCTTAGTCAAAGAAGCCAGTACTTCCAAACCCAGGATTCCTGAACCTAAAGTCGATCTAGAGAAAATCTACAGCAGGTTCACTAAGTCCAAGAAAGAAGTTACAGTCCAAGATCTCCAAAAAGAGATTAAGGATACCAAAACCGAAATGAGAAACCTTAATCAAGAACTAACCATTCTTAGAGTTGATTACGGTCTCATAAACCTCAGAGTTAAGCTCTTAGAGTCAACTTCACATCAAGGCGAGGAGGAAACACCCTCATTAAACCCTTTCGATGTCGAAGAAGATGAAACAGTTAACCCCACTGCAGAAATGGAGCCCGAACCATCCAATGGATCGTTCTTGCAAACCATCAGTAGGATTAACTTCCAGAAATGGCATTCCAAAGTCAGGATTGTCATAAGCAAGGATTTTGAATTTGAGGTTATTGCCCTAATAGATTCGGGTGCTGATCTCAACTGCATTCAAGAAGGTATCATTCCCCCCAAATACTTCCAGAAAACCAAGGAAAGGTTAACTTCTGCAAGTGGTGGAAAGATGCAGATTGAATTCAAAATTCCTGAGGCACAGGTCTACCAAGACGATGTGTGTTTTAAAACCACCTTCGTTCTTGTTAAGAATATAACAGATAGGGTCATCTTAGGAAACCCATTCATGTGTTTGTTATATCCATTTACCACAGATAGTGAAGGAATCACTACCTACCCTTTTGGTCAACCTATCAAGTTTAAGTTTCTTAGGAACCCAGAACCCAAAGAGATTGAGAGTCTCCAACAAGTTTCTGTTTCAAAAAACCTTAACCTTGTCAGCTTCAAACCATCCACCATATTTGATAATTCCTTGAGTTTCAAACAACCTCATAAATTATCATCTCATCATATTGCATATAAAAGAATTTGTACCACGACATCTCATGATTTTAACAAAAATGTTTTAAAAGATAACCATTTTGTTAATACAGGAATGTCCTCTTCAAGTTCCAACAAGGGAAAAGCACCTTTACAGGAATTTCCCATAAAAATGCATGAAGGCGCTTCTTCTGGAAAAGAACCCAGAAAAGTAACATCCCTTCAAACAATGTACCCGGAAACGGTTACATATTCCAGTGATTATATGGCTATTACCCTCCAAGAAGTCAAAAACAAGGCCCTCAGATTTAGCAAAGGAGCTTACAAAGAATTACCTCCTTCCACTAAATTCATCCTTGATAACCTTCAAAGAGCCTTTATCCAAAATCACCAGAGCCTTTTCCAAAAAACCCTTAAAGCACTAGAATTGCACCTAGTAGGACTTGAGGCTGGAAACAGGAATCTCACTAGTCAACTCTTTGGCAAAGAGGAAATCCATTCCATGGATAAAATGACTATTATGAGCACAGACTACGCTAGGTTGAGCCTTAAGACTCAAAACCAGCTTAGAAGTGCTGTCGCCAACTTGCCTTCTGATATACAGAAATGTATATTTAGAAGCAAGGCAATGACTGAATCATGTGACCATTGGTTCAGGCACTTTGGAATTATGGTCACCACCCATTTCCCCGTTCCCGGAGGAGGAGCAGATCCAATTAATGCTGCCTTTATCCTTGAAACCTGGAACCAGCACTTCGGAAGCAGCCACAGGGTTTATGAAAAGAAACATCCCTATCCCGGTCTAATAGTCAACTATGAAGACGGGTCAGACGATGAAGACAGAAACCCAAGCTGGCTTTCAAAAATGTTTGAATATGGTTTCCTTAGGCTCATCAAGCTAACGAACCATGTTCAGATCAGCCAATTTCCCCAGATAATCCAACAAGTGGTCAAGAAGATCAATAGTCCTTTTGTATCCATCAGATGCTGGAGTACTCTCCCACAATGGGACGGTAACAATTGGATGACAGTCCGACCTTCCCACCACCTTGTTCTGATTGATGGGTATACACACAATGGCCCCTGGTATGATGGTGATTCAGGCCTTTCTTACACAGATCCTTTGGCACTCGCGGAATGTTGGACAAACTACTTCAACAATGAACTCCGAGATGTCACCGGTGAATTGTGGGAAAACTACCATCTTGTCGGCAATACTGGCAGAATCACAGTATTCACCAACAAGCCCTACCAAGAAGCCTTCAATACCCAAAGGATCGACCACACAGGCTTTCCTCAGTACTCAGATGTGATAGCAGATTATGAACCTCTCCTGTATTGTGGGTTTTGTAATCTGTTTGACAGGTACCATGAGCACGGCCTCGATGATGATCCTCCTTCTTTTGATCCATGTGAAGGGTATCCCTCTGGCTACGATACAGACTAAGTTATCCCCCAGACAGGATCCTCCTCGTGAATCAGAAGTCCTTGAAAGCTAAGAAGTTCACCTTTGCACTCTTCGGCTACTATTCAGAACAGTACCCGCATTTGCAGAGTTGACCAGCTACTATTCCAGATAAATTAAGGGGACAGAACACTGTTCATAAACAGTGACCAGTTACTGTTCACTCCAACAGTGCCCCAGACAGAATCATTCAAGTTACTATTGCTTTCGGCTGAAGATAATTCACCTGAAGTAAAAGCAATTTACCTTCCGTGATTCCAGCTCACTCCTGAAGGCATCCAAGGCTCTCACCTCCTATATAAGGCATCCTTGGCATCAGTCTTCCTCAGGCTTAATTTTAGAGAGAACTCCTTAGGCAGTAAAACTCCTTAATCTTCTCCTAGTTACCTCCCTTCTCTTTGTAATAACGAGATTGTAATCTACCCCCCTTAGCTTACACTTGTATCACTAAATACACTTGTAACCTTACCCAGTTTCCGCCATTCCTCTGTAATACCGTAGCTTACCCCCATCAGATGCTTCCGATATTGACTAAAGTATCCTGACTCGACACTCAGAACAGACAGGCATACCTTACAGTTTCCAGCTATCTTGCATATGTCAGTACAATACAAGATCCACTGGATAGGCATGTGGAGTTATGTTATCAACCAGAATCTGCTTGATAGGGAATTCTTTACTAAGTGGTGGGATAGGTTCAGACCAACTGACGTTATCTCAAAACTTTATAAAGATTTTCCCCTTCCAGTTCAGAAATCCATCAGCCATGGCACAAGATCCCAGCTAAGCCTAGACTCCGTCCAGATCTCCGGAAAATCTAGCAAAGAGCTCAAAGATCTTGCCCATCAGCTTCTCCTCCAGTCTGAGCAGTTAGAGTCAACAGAAAGAGACTCTCCTGCCTCTTCTGAAGCTTCTTGCAATCTTGCCCCAGTTGCCCCATTCCAGGACGCTCAAGATCCTTACGATGGTTACAACTTGGACAGCGATTATGAACCTTGACGCTCCAGAACAGTTTCAGACATCCCAGAAAGCTAAGAAGTACACCTTTGCACTCTTCGGCTACTATTTAGAACAGTACCCGCATTTGCAGAGTTGACCAGCTACTATTCCAGATAAATTAAGGGGACAGAACACTGTTCATAAACAGTGACCAGTTACTGTTCACTCCAACAGTGCCCCAGACAGAATCATTCAAGTTACTATTGCTTTCGGCTGAAGATAATTCACCTGAAGTAAAAGCAATTTACCTTCCGTGATTCCAGCTCACTCCTGAAGGCATCCAAGGCTCTCACCTCCTATATAAGGCATCCTTGGCATCAGTCTTCCTCAGGCTTAATTTTAGAGAGAACTCCTTAGGCAGTAAAACTCCTTAAGCTTCTCCTAAGTTACCTCCCTTCTCTTTGTAATAACGAGATTGTATCCCCTTAGCTTACATTTGTATCACTAAATACACTTGTAACCTTACCCAGCTTCCGCCATCCCTCTGTTAGACCGTAGCTTACCCCCATTTGGTATCAGAGCCATTTTAGCTCGATCAAAAGTGTTGTAAGTTACTGATTTATCAATCAAGTTGGCCGGTAATACCGCCATAGTTATCCATTATTTTGTGGCATTATTACTTTGAATGTATCCATTATCTCTAACAAACATTATTTTGTTTTACATCTATTATTTGATAGCATTACCACTCCCATATGTTGCATTCTACATCTACTACTTCATCTTAGTAAGTTTGTATCGTTCTATCTTTTGGTGGTAGGCTGAGCCTCCCCTCTATCCAGATTGTTTATTGCTTTGTGATTACCTGTTTGAGCTAATCCTTTGCTCCCCAGTTATCTTTTGTTATCCGTTCTTTGTTTCTTTCCCCACAGTTTGTTACAGGTGTGTACCAAGCCAGGTTTTGTGTCTGAAGTTATCCAGTAAAGTCTAGAACCTTGTCTACAGATCAGATGTCCTCAGCCCAGCAGTAAAGTCCCGCTTAGCCAGGAAGGCGTTAGGGTGTGCGTACCGGTGAGTTGACTGACTAGAAAGGTTAGAGTTTGGAAGACTAGATACAGAAGGCAGAAGTACATATCCCGTTTCAGATCTAAGGTTAGATCCAGAATATGGAGGATAAAAGTTATCTAGGTTGTAATTGATTATCTTAGGTTTGTAATCCAAAATGATTAACAGGATGTTTAGAAGGAGTGACTCTTCCACTTCCATTAGATCTAGCAGTACAGACCTACCTGAGATTCCAGTTGAAGATGGAACAATCAACTCAGAGTCGTACCAGCTTTCAGATCTAGATCAGAAGTTAGGAGATTGGAACATACCCAAAGTTCCCACAAACCAGGTCTATAGGTCCTCCTCATGGTCTCTGAAGAATTCTTTCAGATCAGACTACCATGTCAGAACCATAGAACAAGTTTACAGCATTAACAAGGAATATGAAACTTGTTATTTGTTGTCCCCTGCCGCTATGAAAGCCCACAGGGAAAATGGTCATAAATTCCTCCACATAGGACTTGTCCAGGTTGGAATCAAACCATTGATCAGGGAAGGGTTGAATAACTCAATCCTCATGGCCCTTAGAGACACCAGATTGATTAGGTTCAACGACAGTCTTCTAGGCACCATTGAATCCAGTTTGTCAAACGGTCCAATTCATTTCGACTGTTTCCCAAACCTCACAGTTGCGCTTGACGACCCCCATATCATGAAGGTCCTCACCCTCAACATCAAAACCCATGGAAACCTTGTGTTACATGGAACCAAGCAGCTTGCTCTTATATACAGAGTGTATTATAAGTGCATGAGAACTAATATGTCCATCCAAGCTTTCGATAAGAGAAGACCAGGTGAAACCACTCTTATCCAAACCTCGGATATTAGATCTACCGTTCAGGTCCCAAGAACCCTGAAATGGTCTGAGATTTCATTTCCAGCAGATTGGACTCTGCAGAATGAAAACTATCCTCTACAGGTCCAGAACCCTGTTAGAAACCCAGAACTAGATCTCGTCCAGCAGCTAGCCAATGGAACGGTTAGACTTAGCTTTGACCAGTCTAGGTTCAGATCACCCCTAGAGTATGATGTACCCTTGCCCAGATCCTCTTTAGATCTGCCCCAGGACACATACCAGGAACCCAGGTCTAGATCCATGGATCTAAGAAGAAAGAGTTTTGATAGATCTAGGCTTTGCACTTCACAGTGTGACCAGCCTCTGGATATATCCCAGTTTAGATCTCCGATCCTCTTAAGAGATAGACCTACATCCCAGTATAGTTCGTCCAGAAAACGAGCTCCATTTAGAAAAGACTTAGGTGCCCAGTTCCAAGGTGTTAAAGACCATTCCCAGGTTAGTACCCCTTGTTACTCCGCCCAACCAGACTCAGTTGTTGATCAGGAAGAAGACAACAACAGTCAGGACAGTCTTAAACCTCCATCACCATCAGGATCTGACTTTAGAAGTCCTATTCAGAAGGAAACTGAATACGACCCTCAGCTCCTAGTGTTGAACAAGGAATTCGTTCCAGATATGGACATGCTCGAAAAGGAATTTAATTCTGAGAAGAACAGAGTTAAAAGAGAATCCTATAGAGCCAACCATACCCAGGAACAAAAGGTTGAAGTCTTGGAGAAATGGAAGTCTTTCATGAGAGAGGTTAAATCAGATTACCCTTTCTTTGAATACTTTGAGAAACATTTCACATGGCATAAAAAGAACTGTGCCAAATCCAAGCCTCCCCCAGCCAAGCCTTCTACAAGGAAAGTAGGAAAACCAGCCCCTCCTTCACCAGTAGTAAGGACTCCACCCACTCCTAAAGTTTGGAAATCCAAATACAAAGGAAATCCAGCTTTTAAGGACCTCCACAGAAAGAGAATTCACGCTAAAGAATATAGACGTCAAAAGTTCAAGAACAATGACTTCTATAGGAAGGGAAACCCCAGTCCCATCGTGAACCTCAAACCTAAAGCAAAAGGAAAATGCTTTAAGTGTGGAAAGAAAGGACATTTCAAAGTTGAATGTCTAGGGAAATCCCCTACCCATTCTATAGTTTCTGAAGAAATCTCCAAAGCTCTAGAACTTGACCAAGAATCTCCTAATAGTTCTATTGTCCGAGAAACCTGTCAGATCCACCAGGATTCATCCTCTCCTAGAGTTCCAAATAGCACCTCTAGCCCAGATGAAGCCACACCTTATGGAGATAGTTGCTACAAGAAAAGCACTATCGAAGTTCTTTCTAAACAAGAAGAACTCCTCTTTGATCTTATAAGACAGATCAAGGATCCAGAGGAGAAATCTCGTAGACTTAGTGATTTCCACAGAACCCTAGTAAAGGAAACCAGCACATCCGAACCTAGGCTTCAGGAACCCACAAGCAAGAAAGAGATAACTCTCCAAGACCTCCAAACAGAGATTAAGGTTGACAAAGTTGAGCTAAGAAACCTTAAGCAAGAGTTAGCTCTCCTTAGGGAACTTCATAGTCTCAAGAACCCAGAGTCAATATCACATCAAGGCGAGGAGGAAACACCCTCACTAAACCCTTTTGGTGTTGAAATTGGCAAAACGGTTAGGTTACGTTTCGATAGATCTAGGCTTAGCACTTTCAAGTGTGATCAGCCTCTGGACACATCCCAGTTTAGATCTCCGATCCAACCCCAGTCACCTGTCTACCCGAGAGATAGACAAACAGTTAACCCCACTGCAGAAATGGAGCCCGAACCATCCAATGGATCGTTCTTGCAACCCATTAGTAGGATTAACTTCCAGAAATGGCATTCCAAAGTCAGGATTGTCATTAACAAGGATTTTGAATTTGAGGTTATTGCCCTAATAGATTCGGGTGCTGATCTCAACTGCATTCAAGAAGGTATCATTCCCCCCAAATACTTCCAGAAAACCAAGGAAAGGTTAACTTCTGCAAGTGGTGGAAAGATGCAGATTGAATTCAAAATTCCTGAGGCACAGGTCTACCAAGACGATGTGTGTTTTAGAACCACCTTCGTTCTTGTCAAAAATATAACAGATAGGGTCATCTTAGGAAACCCGTTCATGTGTCTGTTATATCCTTTCACCACGGATAGTGAAGGTATCACTGTCCATCCTTTTGGCCAACCAGTTAAGTTTAAGTTTCTTAGGAACCCAGAACCCAAAGAGATTGAAAGTCTCCAACAAGTTTCTGTTTCTATAAACCTTAACCTTATCTGTACCAAAACACCTTCTTTTGGTCCAAATCAAGCCAAGAACCTTGATCAAATTGTACCATTCACCACATTTGATAATTTCTTGAGTCTCAGTCAACCTCATAAATTATCATCTCAACACAGTTACAGTTCTGCTTTAGCCACAATCCCGTCCAAGGAAACTTCCCCTTATATAGTAGAAGAACCCTTAGACTCAATTGTTCCTAAACAGCCCTCTCTCCCTCTCAGAACAGGTAGAGCTTCTTATATCAAGAAACCTTTTGTCCAGCATGTCTCTTATATTAAGCCACACTTGGCCCATATAACCGACCCCTTGACATTTGCATCATACATCAATTATAAATATATACCTGCATCCACCAGTTTTAAAGAAAAAAGGACTCTTAAGAAAATCCTATTTCTCCCTAAAACTCTTTGGCAGGAAAAGGCAGCAATGACTTCTCCAGAAGAGAAGAAAGGCAAAGGGAAGGTACCCGCAAGGGACTATCCTCAGAACAAAAGACTACCATCGGTAGGACAGTCTTTTGCAAAGCCAGAAGGCGCTCCTTCTATTAGCCATAAAGGAGTAACATCCCTTCAAGATATGTATCCAGAAATGAATGCATATTACAGTAGTTTCATGGCTATAAATAAAGCATACACCAGTCAACTCTCTGGCAGAGAGAATATCCATTCAAGGGATACAATGACTATCATAGGCACGGATTACACCAAGTTCAGCCTTAAGGCTCGAACCATCCTAAAGTGTGCCACCGCCAACTTGCCTTCAGAATTACAAGATAGTATTCTGAACTGCAAGGCAATGAATGAAAGCAGGAATCTCTGGTATGAGCATTTCAAGATACTAGTCACTACCACTATTCCTAATCCAGATGATTCAGATGACATGGACAACATCCTTGTTCAAGCTGAATGGGAAGATTACTTTGGTAGCAGCACCAGAATATATGAAAACAAGCATCCCTTTCCAGGACTTTTGGTCAACTATGATGATGAGGTTGAAGAAGATGAAAGAGACCCAGCCTGGCTCTCACAAATGTTCGAATCAGGTTTCATCAGACTCATCAAGATAACAAGTCATGACCAAATCAACCAGATGCCCCAGATCATCCAAAATGCTGTCCAGTCAAACAACAGCCCATCTGTTTCTATCAGGTGCTGGAGCACTCTACCAGATTGGGACAAAGAAAATTGGATGGAAGTCAGTCCCTCAAAGCATCTAGTCCTCATTGATGGTTCTACTTATCAAGGCCCATGGTATGAAGGAGACAATTACATTTCCTTCAAACACCCTGAAGCTCTAGCAGAACGTTGGAGGAATTACTTTAACAACCAGATCATTGATATCAGTCAAGAGCTCTGGAAAGATTACCATTTTATAAGCTCGACTGACAGAATCCATGTTTTTGGAAGAAAACCATATATCTCTGCCATCAGGAAAATGGAAAAGCTTTATCCAGATTATCCTGAAGAATTCCTTACAGGAAAAAACCCTGTTCGTGAAAAGATCCTCTATTGTGGACTCTGCAACTCATACACCAGGCATCACAAGCACAATTGCAACAACGATTCCCCATGGGATGAATATGCATCAGATGCTTCCGATATTGACTAAAGTATCCTGACTCGACACTCAGAACAGACAGGCATACCTTACAGTTTCCAGCTATCTTGCATGGCTATAACCCTCCAAGAAGTAAAAAACAAGGCCCTCAGATTTAGCAAAGGAGCTTACAAAGAATTACCTCCTTCCACTAAATTCATCCTTGATAATCTTCAAAGAGCCTTTATCCAAAACCACCAGAGCCTTTTCCAAAGAACCCTTAAAGCACTAGAATTGCACCTAGTAGGACTTGAGGCTGGAAACAGGATTCTCACTAGTCAACTCTTTGGCAAAGAGGATATCCATTCCATGGATAAAATGACTATTATGAGCACAGACTACGCTAGGTTGAGCCTTAAGACTCAAAACCAGCTTAGAAGTGCTGTCGCCAACTTGCCTTCTGATATACAGAAATGTATATTTAGAAGCAAGGCAATGACTGAATCATGTGACCAATGGTTCAGACATTTTGGTATCATGGTCACCACCCATTTCCCCGTTCCCGGAGGAGGAGCAGATCCAATAAATGCTGCCTTTATCCTTGAAACCTGGAACCAGTATTTTGGAAGCAGTCACAGGTAGCCGAGGAATGCAAAGGTGATGTTTGAGCTATCAAGGGTTTCTGATTCATGAGGAGGAGGATCCTGTCTGGGAGATAACTTATTCTGTATCGTAGCCAGAGGGATACCCGTCATATGGATCAAAAGAAGGAGGATCATCATCGAGGCCGTGCTCATGGTACCTGTCAAATAGATTACAAAACCCACAATAGAGGAGAGGTTCATATTCTACTATGACATCTGAGTACTGGGGGAAGCCGGTATGGTCGATCCTTCGGGTGTTGAAAGCCTCTTGGTATGGTTTGTTGGTGAATACTGAAATCCTTCCAGTATTACCGACAAAGTGGTAGTTTTCCCATAGTTCACCGGTAACACCTCGGAGTTCATTGTTGAAGTAATTCGTCCAACATTCTGCGAGTGCCAGAGGGTCTGTATAAGAAAGGCCTGAGTCACCATCATACCAGGGGCCATTGTGTGTATACCCATCAATCAGAACAAGGTGGTGGGAAGGTCGGACTGTCATCCAATTGTCACCGTCCCATTGTGGGAGAGTACTCCAGCATCTGATGGATACAAAAGGACTTTTAATCTTTATGACCACTTGTTGGATTATCTGGGGAAATTGGCTGATTTGAGTATGGTTCGTTAGCTTGATGAGCCTAAGGAAACCATATTCAAACATCTTTGAAAGCCAGTAGGGGTTTCTGTCTTCATCATCTGACCCGTCTTCATAATTGACTATTAAGCCGGGATAGGGATGTTTCTTTTCATAAACCCTGTGACTGCTTCCAAAATACTGGTTCCAGGTTTCAAGGATAAAGGCAGCATTTATTGGATCTGCTCCTCGGTAGTGATTCCTTCACTATCTGTGGTAAATGGATATAACAAACACATGAATGGGTTTCAGAGGATCGGAGATCTAAACTGGGATATATCCAGAGGCTGGTCACACTGTGAAGTGCTAAGCCTAGATCTATCAAAACTCTTTCTTCTTAGATCCATGGATCTAGACCTGGGTTCCTGGTATGTGTCCTGGGGCAGATCTAAAGAGGATCTGGGCAAGGGTACATCATACTCTAGGGGTGATCTGAACCTAGACTGGTCAAAGCTAAGTCTAACCGTTCCATTGGCTAGTTGCTGGACGAGATCTAGTTCTGGGTTTCTAACAGGGTTCTGGACCTGTAGAGGATAGTTTTCATTCTGCAGAGTCCAATCTGCTGGAAATGAAATCTCAGACCATTTCAGGGTTCTCGGGACCTGAACGGTAGATCTAATATCCGAGGTTTGGATAAGAGTGGTTTCTCCTGGTCTTCTCTTATCGAAAGCTTGGATGGACATATTAGTTCTCATGCACTTATAATACACTCTGTATATAAGGGCAAGCTGCTTGGTTCCATGTAACACAAGGTTTCCATGGGTTTTGATGTTGAGGGTGAGGACCTTCATGATATGGGGGTCGTCAAGCGCAACTGTGAGGTTTGGGAAACAGTCGAAATGAATTGGACCGTTTGACAAACTGGATTCAATGGTGCCTAGAAGACTGTCGTTGAACCTAATCAATCTGGTGTTAGTAAAATGCAGATCAAATTCAAGATACCAAGAGCTCATGAGTGTCGAGTCAGGATACTTTAGTCAATATCGGAAGCATCTGATGCATATTCATCCCATGGGGAATCGTTGTTGCAATTGTGCTTGTGATGCCTGGTGTATGAGTTGCAGAGTCCACAATAGAGGATCTTTTCACGAACAGGGTTTTTTCCTGTAAGGAATTCTTCAGGATAATCTGGATAAAGCTTTTCCATTTTCCTGATGGCAGAGATATATGGTTTTCTTCCAAAAACATGGATTCTGTCAGTCGAGCTTATAAAATGGTAATCTTTCCAGAGCTCTTGACTGATATCAATGATCTGGTTGTTGAAGTAATTCCTCCAACGTTCTGCTAGAGCTTCAGGGTGTTTGAAGGAAATGTAATTGTCTCCTTCATACCATGGGCCTTGATAAGTAGAACCATCAATGAGGACTAGATGCTTTGAGGGACTGACTTCCATCCAATTTTCTTTGTCCCAATCTGGTAGAGTGCTCCAGCACCTGATAGAAACAGATGGGCTGTTGTTTGACTGGACAGCATTTTGGATGATCTGGGGCATCTGGTTGATTTGGTCATGACTTGTTATCTTGATGAGTCTGATGAAACCTGATTCGAACATTTGTGAGAGCCAGGCTGGGTCTCTTTCATCTTCTTCAACCTCATCATCATAGTTGACCAAAAGTCCTGGAAAGGGATGCTTGTTTTCATATATTCTGGTGCTGCTACCAAAGTAATCTTCCCATTCAGCTTGAACAAGGATGTTGTCCATGTCATCTGAATCATCTGGATTAGGAATAGTGGTAGTGACTAGTATCTTGAAATGCTCATACCAGAGATTCCTGCTTTCATTCATTGCCTTGCAGTTCAGAATACTATCTTGTAATTCTGAAGGCAAGTTGGCGGTGGCACACTTTAGGATGGTTCGAGCCTTAAGGCTGAACTTGGTGTAATCCGTGCCTATGATAGTCATTGTATCCCTTGAATGGATATTCTCTCTGCCAGAGAGTTGACTGGTGTATGCTTTATTTATATGAAAAGAAACATCCCTATCCCGGTCTAATAGTCAACTATGAAGACGGGTCAGACGATGAAGACAGAAACCCAAGCTGGCTTTCAAAAATATTTGAATATGGTTTCCTTAGGCTCATCAAGCTAACGAACCATGTTCAGATCAGCCAATTTCCCCAGATAATCCAACAAGTGGTCAAGAAGATCAATAGTCCTTTTGTATCCATCAGATGCTGGAGTACTCTCCCACAATGGGACGGTAACAATTGGATGACAGTCCGACCTTCCCACCACCTTGTTCTGATTGATGGGTATACACACAATGGCCCCTGGTATGATGGTGATTCAGGCCTTTCTTACACAGATCCTTTGGCACTCGCGGAATGTTGGACAAAAGGTTTCTTGATGTAAGAAGCTCTACCTGTTCTGAGAGGAAGAGAGGGTTGTTTAGGAACAATTGAGTCAAAGGGTTCTTCTACAGTATATGGAGAAGTTTCCTTGGACGGAATTGAGGCTAAAGCAGAACTGTAACTGTGTTGTCCTTGGGGCCTTTGGTAGTTTGGTCTTGGGATTGTAGAGACCAAATAACGGTTGGCGACAGAGGAAGAAGACACAGGCTGGGTTCTTTGGGAACTGGAAAGGGGTACTAAAGGGCCTGGGTTTTGTGCCTGAGTAGTACTCCTAGTGTTATGCTGTTTAGGCATTTTGGGAGGTTGAGTTTGTACGGGTCTCTTCCCGGACATTTTGTTTTGGATCCTGCAAGAATTCACGGGTGAGGAAATCAGGGATACTATTTTGGGTTCCTGCAATGAATTCTATGTCAAAATCGAAAACTGAAAGAATAGCTTGCCAACGTGCAAAAATCTGTTTTGATGCAATGTTTTGAACATCTTTTTCTAAAACATGTTTTGCAGATTTACAATCAATTCTTATTAAAAATTTTTGATTTAGAAGGTCACTTTGGAACTTCGAAATGCATAATACTATAGATAAAATCTCTTTTTTAATAGTACTATAATTCAGTTGAGTGGGAGTCCAAATTCCTGAATGAAAACAGACAATCTGTTCAGGGGAAGTGGGACTGACACGCTGAAGGAGAATGCCACCATAACCTATGTTAGAGGCATCGGTCTGGGCATGTAGAGTTTCAACCCGAGGTTCAATTCTAGGATCTCTACTGGCATGCTCTGGTGAAGGGGTGATTGGTTCCTTTTTTACCAAATCATCAAGCTTTTGGGCCACTATACTTAAGGCTATTTGGTCCTTAGTTTTGAGGCTAGCTTGTCTGGTTGTTGGAAGCTTGACTAGAGGGTTTTCTAGAGCTGGGTTTGTTTTAGATGGGTTTCCTGGTTGAAGGAGAACCTTGTTACAAATCCCATCTTCAATCCTATCTAGTTGCTTTCCTATGGTTCCTAAACACTGGTTGGTATAGTTGTTTTGCTCTATCACCTTTTTGACAACCTTTTCTTCTGAGGTTGTAGCACATTTGTAGGGGGAGGCAATAACATCTGTACCACGGTGGTTAAAGAGGATAGCTTCCTGGGGAGGATGACTGGACCGAACAATTTCTGGTTTGCTAGGGCCTGGTGCATCTCTTTTAGGAAGTAAATTCCAGTTGGTTTTGGATATGACATAGTTCCTTTTATGCCATGTGAAATGTTTCTCAAAGTATTCAAAGAAAGGGTAATCTGCTTTAACCTCTCTCATGAATGACTTCCATGTCTCCAAGACTTCAACCTTTTGTTCCTGGGTATGGTTGGCTCTATAGGATTCTCTTTTAACTCTGTTCTTCTCAGAATTAAATTCCTTTTCGAGCATGTCCATATCTGGAACGAATTCCTTGTTCAACACTAGGAGCTGAGGGTCGTATTCAGTTTCCTTCTGAATAGGACTTCTAAAGTCAGATCCTGATGGTGATGGGGGCTTAAGACTGTCCTGACTATTGTTGTCTTCTTCTTGATCAACAACTGAGTCTGGTTGGGCGGAGTAACAAGGGGTACTAACCTGGGAATGGTCTTTAACACCTTGGAACTGGGCACCTAAGTCTTTCCTAAATGGAGCTCGTGTTCTGCTAGATCTAATGGAAGTGGAAGAGTCACTCCTTCTAAACATCCTGTTAATCATCTTGGATTACAAACCTAAGATAATCAATTACAACCTAGATAACTTTTATCCTCCATATTCTGGATCTAACCTTAGATCTGAAACGGGATATGTACTTCTGCCTTCTGTATCTAGTCTTCCAAACTCTAACCTTTCTAGTCAGTCAACTCACCGGTACGCACACCCTAACGCCTTCCTGGCTAAGCGGGACTTTACTGCTGGGCTGAGGACATCTGATCTGTAGACAAGGTTCTAGACTTTACTGGATAACTTCAGACACAAAACCTGGCTTGGTACACACCTGTAACAAACTGTGGGGAAAGAAACAAAGAACGGATAACAAAAGATAACTGGGGAGCAAAGGATTAGCTCAAACAGGTAATCACAAAGCAATAAACAATCTGGATAGAGGGGAGGCTCAGCCTACCACCAAAAGATAGAACGATACAAACTTACTAAGATGAAGTAGTAGATGTAGAATGCAACATATGGGAGTGGTAATGCTATCAAATAATAGATGTAAAACAAAATAATGTTTGTTAGAGATAATGGAAACATTCAAAGTAATAATGCCACAAAATAATGGATAACTATGGCGGTATTACCGGCCAACTTGATTGATAAATCAGTAACTTACAACACTTTCGATCGAGCTAAAATGGCTCTGATACCAAATGGGGGTAAGCTACGGTCTAACAGAGGGATGGCGGAAGCTGGGTAAGGTTACAAGTGTATTTAGTGATACAAATGTAAGCTAAGGGGATACAATCTCGTTATTACAAAGAGAAGGGAGGTAACTTAGGAGAAGCTTAAGGAGTTTTACTGCCTAAGGAGTTCTCTCTAAAATTAAGCCTGAGGAAGACTGATGCCAAGGATGCCTTATATAGGAGGTGAGAGCCTTGGATGCCTTCAGGAGTGAGCTGGAATCACGGAAGGTAAATTGCTTTTACTTCAGGTGAATTATCTTCAGCCGAAAGCAATAGTAACTTGAATGATTCTGTCTGGGGCACTGTTGGAGTGAACAGTAGCTGGTCACTGTTTATGAACAGTGTTCTGTCCCCTTGCTTTACTGAATAGTAACTCTTTTGTCAGCTCTGCAGATGCGGGTACTGTTCTGAATAGTAGCCGAGGAATGCAAAGGTGATGTTTGAGCTATCAAGGGTTTCTGATTCATGAGGAGGAGGATCCTGTCTGGGAGATAACTTATTCTGTATCGTAGCCAGAGGGATACCCGTCATATGGATCAAAAGAAGGAGGATCATCATCGAGGCCGTGCTCATGGTACCTGTCAAATAGATTACAAAACCCACAATAGAGGAGAGGTTCATATTCTACTATGACATCTGAGTACTGGGGGAAGCCGGTATGGTCGATCCTTCGGGTGTTGAAAGCCTCTTGGTATGGTTTGTTGGTGAATACTGAAATCCTTCCAGTATTACCGACAAAGTGGTAGTTTTCCCATAGTTCACCGGTAACACCTCGGAGTTCATTGTTGAAGAAATTCGTCCAACATTCTGCGAGTGCCAGAGGGTCTGTATAAGAAAGGCCTGAGTCACCATCATACCAGGGGCCATTGTGTGTATACCCATCAATCAGAACAAGGTGGTGGGAAGGTCGGACTGTCATCCAATTGTCACCGTCCCATTGTGGGAGAGTACTCCAGCATCTGATGGATACAAAAGGACTTTTAATCTTCATGACCACTTGTTGGATTATCTGGGGAAATTGGCTGATTTGAGTATGGTTCGTTAGCTTGATGAGCCTAAGGAAACCATATTCAAACATCTTTGAAAGCCAGTAGGGGTTTCTGTCTTCATCATCTGACCCGTCTTCATAATTGACTATTAAGCCGGGATAGGGATGTTTCTTTTCATAAACCCTGTGACTGCTTCCAAAATACTGGTTCCAGGTTTCAAGGATAAAGGCAGCATTTATTGGATCTGCTCCTCCTCCGGGAACGGGGAAATGGGTGGTGACCATGATACCAAAATGTCTGAACCATTGGTCACATGATTCAGTCATTGCCTTGCTTCTAAATATACATTTCTGTATATCAGAAGGCAAGTTGGCGACAGCACTTCTAAGCTGGTTTTGAGTCTTAAGGCTCAACCTAGCGTAGTCTGTGCTCATAATAGTCATTTTATCCATGGAATGGATATCCTCTTTGCCAAAGAGTTGACTAGTGAGAATCCTGTTTCCAGCCTCAAGTCCTACTAGGTGCAATTCTAGTGCTTTAAGGGTTCTTTGGAAAAGGCTCTGGTGGTTTTGGATAAAGGCTCTTTGAAGATTATCAAGGATGAATTTAGTGGAAGGAGGTAATTCTTTGTAAGCTCCTTTGCTAAATCTGAGGGCCTTGTTTTTTACTTCTTGGAGGGTTATAGCCATATCACCACTGGAATATGTAACCGTTTCCGGGTACATTGTTTGAAGGGATGTTACTTTTCTGGGTTCTTTTCCAGAAGAAGCGCCTTCATGCATTTTTATGGGAAATTCCTGTAAAGGTGCTTTTCCCTTGTTGGAACTTGAAGAGGACATTCCTGTATTAACAAAATGGTTATCTTTTAAAACATTTTTGTTAAAATCATGAGATGTCGTGGTACAAATTCTTTTATATGCAATATGATGAGATGATAACTTATGAGGTTGTTTAAAACTCAAGGAATTATCAAATATGGTGGATGGTACAATTTGATCAAGGTTCTTGGCTTGATTTGGACCAAATGAGGATGTATTGGTACAGATAGGGTTAAGGTTTTTAGAAACAGAAACTTGTTGGAGACTTTCGATCTCTTTGGGTTCTGGATTCCTAAGAAACTTAAACTTGATAGGTTGACCAAAAGGGTAGGTAGTGATTCCTTCACTATCCGTGGTAAAGGGATATAACAGACACATGAACGGGTTTCCTAAGATGACCCTATCTGTTATATTTTTGACAAGAACGAAGGTGGTTCTAAAACACACATCTTCTTGGTAAACCTGTGCCTCAGGAATTTTGAATTCAATTTGCATCTTTCCACCGCTTGCAGAAGTTAACCTTTCCTTGGTCTTCTGGAAGTATTTGGGGGGAATGATACCTTCTTGAATGCAGTTGAGATCAGCACCTGAATCTATTAGGGCAATAACCTCAAATTCAAAATCCTTGCTAATGACAATCCTGACTTTGGAATGCCATTTCTGGAAGTTAATCCTACTGATGGTTTGCAAGAACGATCCATTGGATGGTTCGGGCTCCATTTCTGCAGTGGGGTTAACTGTTTCATCTTCTTCGACATCGAAAGGGTTTAATGAGGGTGTTTCCTCCTCGCCTTGATGTGAAGTTGACTCTAAGTTCTTAACTCTGAGGTTTATGAGACCGTAATCAACTCTAAGAATGGTTAGTTCCTGATTAAGGTTTCTCATCTCGGTTTTGGTATCCCTAATCTCTTTCTGGAGATCCTGGACAGTTACCTCTTTTTTGGATTTGGTGAACCGACTGTAGATTTTCTCTAAATCGACTTTAGGTTCAGGAATCCTGGGTTTGGATGTACTGGCTTCTTTGAGTAAGGTCTTATGGAACTCACTTAGCCTTTGTACTTTCTCTTGGGGATCCTTGATCTGTTCTATTAGATCTAGGAGCAATTCTTCTTGTTTAGAAAGAACCTGGACGGCTTTGTTTCTACAACAATTATCTTTGCAAGCTAGGATACAGTCTGAATCACTAGAGGAGCTAGAAGATGCTCTAGAGGTTTCAGAGGATGTCCTAAACAGTTGCTGTTTCTCTTGGTCACTAGACTCATTACTAAGGTGGTCGAGTTCTAAGAGTTTGAAGATCTCCTTCTTGCTGGAATGATCATTAATGAGGGTGTTGATAAGGGATTTGGCCTTAGCTCTACACTCATCTTTGTAATGACCTTTCTTTCCACAATTATAGCACTCCACTGATGCTTTAGGACTAATCTTTCTCTTGGGATAGGATCTACCTTTCTTGTAGAAGTCATCAGTTTTGGGCTTCTGGCTCCTATGGAATTTGGAGATAGGTTTCTTCCTATGGGGTTTTTCAGAGGGTTCTTCCTCTCTGTGTTTGGATTTCTTTTTGGAGATGATAGAAGGTAAGCCATACTGTGTACAAAAATTCCCTATTTCGTACTTGGCTTTGCTCTTGTTGGCTTGGCTCTGGATCTTAAGGTCTCTGCACATTTTCATCCCTTCATTTCGGATTGTGCTAGAGATATCTCCGTAAGTTAGGTCATCATAATCTATGATACCTAAAGAGCTGGCAAGAGTCTCCTTGACCTTCTGTCCAAACAAAGTGGGTAAGCCATTGATGAACTTCTCCTTCCAAAATGGAGAGTTACAATCGCTTCTATGCATAACACGAGTGGTAAACACATCTTCATACCACCGGTACTCACCAAGGTTTTTACACCTAAGATTACTCAACTGGTCGTAAATCCTAGATGTGATATTACTAGGTTTTCCAATGAAGTGTTTCATGATCGTATAGATCAGAGTATTGACTCCATCGGGAACTCCTCTGCCTATGCTTTCGTCAAAGATAGGGTTCTCATCCTCATCTTTTTGGATAGCATGCTTAATATCATCCTTGGAAGCTGCTGTCATGCAGTTGTTCCACCAATCTAACAGTTTTCCAGTAAATCCTAAAACAATAAGATCGACTACCTCAGAGTTGGTAATACCATCGTTAAGATAGTTGTTAGCAACCATGGTTATGTGGTGGATCTTGTTTTGGATTTCTTGCTCCGATAAACCATCTATGTTCCATTCATAGAGTTTACCACTGGATACTGTGAACTGGGTGGTTCTTTCCTCAAACTGGAGGTCAGGTGGGGTTGGTCTGGGATACCAATTCTTGGTTAGGCTGGTTGGGGTTACCTTTTGTTGGTAAAGCCTATTTACCTGTAAACCTTGAAACTGGTTTTCCATTTGTTCTATTTCCCGTTCTGTTTCTGAAGGGGATGTGCTAGAACTATCAGACGCTGAATGGGCATGTAGAGTTTCAACCCGAGGTTCAATTCTAGGATCTCTACTGGCATGCTCTGGTGAAGGGGTGATTGGTTCCCTTTTTACCAAATCATCAAGCTTTTGGGCCACTATACTTAAGGCTATTTGGTCCTTAGTTTTGAGGCTAGCTTGTCTGGTTGTTGGAAGCTTGACTAGAGGGTTTTCTAGAGCTGGGTTTGTTTTAGATGGGTTTCCTGGTTGAAGGAGAACCTTGTTACAAATCCCATCTTCAATCCTATCTAGTTGCTTTCCTATGGTTCCTAAACACTGGTTGGTATAGTTGTTTTGCTCTATCACCTTTTTGACAACCTTTTCTTCTGAGGTTGTAGCACATTTGTAGGGGGAGGCAATAACATCTGTACCACGGTGGTTAAAGAGGATAGCTTCCTGGGGAGGATGACTGGACCGAACAATTTCTGGTTTGCTAGGGCCTGGTGCATCTCTTTTAGGAAGTAAATTCCAGTTGGTTTTGGATATGACATAGTTCCTTTTATGCCATGTGAAATGTTTCTCAAAGTATTCAAAGAAAGGGTAATCTGCTTTAACCTCTCTCATGAATGACTTCCATTTCTCCAAGACTTCAACCTTTTGTTCCTGGGTATGGTTGGCTCTATAGGATTCTCTTTTAACTCTGTTTTTCTCAGAATTAAATTCCTTTTCGAGCATGTCCATATCTGGAACGAATTCCTTGTTCAACACTAGGAGCTGAGGGTCGTATTCAGTTTCCTTCTGAATAGGACTTCTAAAATCAGATCCTGATGGTGATGGAGGTTTAAGACTGTCCTGACTGTTGTTGTCTTCTTCCTGATCAACAACTGAGTCTGGTTGGGCGGAGTAACAAGGGGTACTAACCTGGGAATGGTCTTTAACTCCTTGGAACTGGGCACCTAAGTCTTTCCTAAATGGAGCTCGTGTTCTAGACGAACTACACTGGGACGTAGGTCTATCTCTTAAGAGGATCGGAGATCTAAACTGGGATATATCCAGAGGCTGGTCACACTGTGAAGTGCTAAGCCTAGATCTATCAAAACTCTTTCTTCTTAGATCCATGGATCTAGACCTGGGTTCCTGGTATGTGTCCTGGGGCAGATCTAAAGAGGATCTGGGCAAGGGTACATCATACTCTAGGGGTGATCTGAACCTAGACTGGTCAAAGCTAAGTCTAACCGTTCCATTGGCTAGCTGCTGGACGAGATCTAGTTCTGGGTTTCTAACAGGGTTCTGGACCTGTAGAGGATAGTTTTCATTCTGCAGAGTCCAATCTGCTGGAAATGAAATCTCAGACCATTTCAGGGTTCTCGGGACCTGAACGGTAGATCTAATATCCGAGGTTTGGATAAGAGTGGTTTCTCCTGGTCTTCTCTTATCGAAAGCTTGGATGGACATATTAGTTCTCATGCACTTATAATACACTCTGTATATAAGAGCAAGCTGTTTGGTTCCATGTAACACAAGGTTTCCATGGGTTTTGATGTTGAGGGTGAGGACCTTCATGATATGGGGGTCGTCAAGCGCAACTGTGAGGTTTGGGAAACAGTCGAAATGAATTGGACCGTTTGACAAACTGGATTCAATGGTGCCTAGAAGACTGTCGTTGAACCTAATCAATCTGGTGTCTCTAAGGGCCATGAGGATTGAGTTATTCAACCCTTCTCTGATCAATGGTTTAATTCCAACCTGGACAAGTCCTATGTGGAGGAATTTATGACCATTTTCCCTGTGGGCTTTCATAGCGGCAGGGGACAACAAATAACAAGTTTCATATTCCTTGTTAATGCTGTAAACTTGTTCTATGGTTCTGACATGGTAGTCTGATCTGAAAGAATTCTTCAGAGACCATGAGGAGGACCTATAGACCTGGTTTGTGGGAACTTTGGGTATGTTCCAATCTCCTAACTTCTGATCTAGATCTGAAAGCTGGTACGACTCTGAGTTGATTGTTCCATCTTCAACTGGAATCTCAGGTAGGTCTGTACTGCTAGATCTAATGGAAGTGGAAGAGTCACTCCTTCTAAACATCCTGTTAATCATTTTGGATTACAAACCTAAGATAATCAATTACAACCTAGATAACTTTTATCCTCCATATTCTGGATCTAACCTTAGATCTGAAACGGGATATGTACTTCTGCCTTCTGTATCTAGTCTTCCAAACTCTAACCTTTCTAGTCAGTCAACTCACCGGTACGCACACCCTAACGCCTTCCTGGCTAAGCGGGACTTTACTGCTGGGCTGAGGACATCTGATCTGTAGACAAGGTTCTAGACTTTACTGGATAACTTCAGACACAAAACCTGGCTTGGTACACACCTGTAACAAACTGTGGGGAAAGAAACAAAGAACGGATAACAAAAGATAACTGGGGAGCAAAGGATTAGCTCAAACAGGTAATCACAAAGCAATAAACAATCTGGATAGAGGGGAGGCTCAGCCTACCACCAAAAGATAGAACGATACAAACTTACTAAGATGAAGTAGTAGATGTAGAATGCAACATATGGGAGTGGTAATGCTATCAAATAATAGATGTAAAACAAAATAATGTTTGTTAGAGATAATGGATACATTCAAAGTAATAATGCCACAAAATAATGGATAACTATGGCGGTATTACCGGCCAACTTGATTGATAAATCAGTAACTTACAACACTTTCGATCGAGCTAAAATGGCTCTGATACCAAATGGGGGTAAGCTACGGTATTACAGAGGGATGGCGGAAGCTGGGTAAGGTTACAAGTGTATTTAGTGATACAAATGTAAGCTAAGGGGGGTAGATTACAATCTCGTTATTACAAAGAGAAGGGAGGTAACTAGGAGAAGCTTAAGGAGTTTTACTGCCTAAGGAGTTCTCTCTAAAATTAAGCCTGAGGAAGACTGATGCCAAGGATGCCTTATATAGGAGGTGAGAGCCTTGGATGCCTTCAGGAGTGAGCTGGAATCACGGAAGGTAAATTGCTTTTACTTCAGGTGAATTATCTTCAGCCGAAAGCAATAGTAACTTGAATGATTCTGTCTGGGGCACTGTTGGAGTGAACAGTAGCTGGTCACTGTTTATGAACAGTGTTCTGTCCCCTTGCTTTACTGAATAGTAACTCTTTTGTCAGCTCTGCAGATGCGGGTACTGTTCTGAATAGTAGCCGAGGAATGCAAAGGTGATGTTTGAGCTATCAAGGGTTTCTGATTCATGAGGAGGAGGATCCTGTCTGGGAGATAACTTATTCTGTATCGTAGCCAGAGGGATACCCGTCATATGGATCAAAAGAAGGAGGATCATCATCGAGGCCGTGCTCATGGTACCTGTCAAATAGATTACAAAACCCACAATAGAGGAGAGGTTCATATTCTACTATGACATCTGAGTACTGGGGGAAGCCGGTATGGTCGATCCTTCGGGTGTTGAAAGCCTCTTGGTATGGTTTGTTGGTGAATACTGAAATCCTTCCAGTATTACCGACAAAGTGGTAGTTTTCCCATAGTTCACCGGTAACACCTCGGAGTTCATTGTTGAAGTAATTCGTCCAACATTCTGCGAGTGCCAGAGGGTCTGTATAAGAAAGGCCTGAGTCACCATCATACCAGGGGCCATTGTGTGTATACCCATCAATCAGAACAAGGTGGTGGGAAGGTCGGACTGTCATCCAATTGTCACCGTCCCATTGTGGGAGAGTACTCCAGCATCTGATGGATACAAAAGGACTTTTAATCTTTATGACCACTTGTTGGATTATCTGGGGAAATTGGCTGATTTGAGTATGGTTCGTTAGCTTGATGAGCCTAAGGAAACCATATTCAAACATCTTTGAAAGCCAGTAGGGGTTTCTGTCTTCATCATCTGACCCGTCTTCATAATTGACTATTAAGCCGGGATAGGGATGTTTCTTTTCATAAACCCTGTTAGATTGGTGGAACAACTGCATGACAGCAGCTTCCAAGGATGATATTAAGCATGCTATCCAAAAAGATGAGGATGAGAACCCTATCTTTGACGAAAGCATAGGCAGAGGAGTTCCCGATGGAGTTAACACTCTGATCTATACGATCATGAAACACTTCATTGGAAAACCCAGTAATATCACATCCAGGATTTACGACCAGTTGAGTAATCTTAGGTGTAAAAACCTTGGTGAGTACCGGTGGTATGAAGATGTGTTCACCACCCGGGTTATGCATAGAAGCGATTGTAACTCTCCATTTTGGAAGGAGAAGTTCATCAATGGCTTACCCACATTGTTTGGACAGAAGGTCAAAGAAACTCTTGCCAGCTCTTTAGGAATCATAGATTATGATGACCTAACTTACGGAGATATCTCTAGCACAATCCGAAATGAAGGGATGAAAATGTGTAGAGACCTTAAGATCCAGAGCCAAGCCAACAAGAGCAAAGCCAAGTACGAAATAGGGAATTTCTGTACCCAGTATGGCTTACCTTCTATCATCTCCAAGAAGAGATCCAAACACAGAGAGGAAGAACCCTCTGAAAAACCCCATAGGAAGAAACCTACCTCCAAATTCCATAGGAGTCAGAAGCCCAAAACTGATGATTTCTATAAGAAAGGTAGATCCTATCCCAAAAAAAAGATTAGTCCTAAAGCATCTGTAGAGTGCTACAATTGTGGAAAGAAAGGTCATTTCAAAAGTGAGTGCAGAGCTAAGGCCAAATCCCTTATCAATACCCTCATTAGTGACCATTCCACCAAAAAGGAGATCTTTAAACTCTTAGAACTCGACCACCATAGTAGTGAGTCTAGCGACCAAGAGAAACAGCAACTTTTTAGGACATCCTCTGAAGCCTCTAGAGTATCTTCTAGCTCCTCTAGTGATTCAGACTGTATCCTAGCTTGCAAGGATAATTGTTGTAGAAACAAAGCCATTCAGGTTCTTTCTAAACAAGAAGAATTGCTCCTGGATCTAATAGAACAGATCAAGGATCCCCAAGAGAAAGTACAAAGGCTGAGTGAGTTCCATAGGACCTTAGTCAAAGAAGCCAGTACTTCCAAACCCAGGATTCCTGAACCTAAAGTCGATCTAGAGAAAATCTACAGCAGGTTCACTAAGTCCAAGAAAGAAGTTACAGTCCAAGATCTCCAAAAAGAGATTAAGGATACCAAAACCGAAATGAGAAACCTTAATCAGGAACTAACCATTCTTAGAGTTGATTACGGTCTCATAAACCTCAGAGTTAAGCTCTTAGAGTCAACTTCACATCAAGGCGAGGAGGAAACACCCTCATTAAACCCTTTCGATGTCGAAGAAGATGAAACAGTTAACCCCACTGCAGAAATGGAGCCCGAACCATCCAATGGATCGTTCTTGCAAACCATCAGTAGGATTAACTTCCAGAAATGGCATTCCAAAGTCAGGATTGTCATAAGCAAGGATTTTGAATTTGAGGTTATTGCCCTAATAGATTCGGGTGCTGATCTCAACTGCATTCAAGAAGGTATCATTCCCCCCAAATACTTCCAGAAAACCAAGGAAAGGTTAACTTCTGCAAGTGGTGGAAAGATGCAGATTGAATTCAAAATTCCTGAGGCACAGGTCTACCAAGACGATGTGTGTTTTAAAACCACCTTCGTTCTTGTTAAGAATATAACAGATAGGGTCATCTTAGGAAACCCATTCATGTGTTTGTTATATCCATTTACCACAGATAGTGAAGGAATCACTACCTACCCTTTTGGTCAACCTATCAAGTTTAAGTTTCTTAGGAACCCAGAACCCAAAGAGATTGAGAGTCTCCAACAAGTTTCTGTTTCAAAAAACCTTAACCTTGTCAGCTTCAAACCATCCACCATATTTGATAATTCCTTGAGTTTCAAACAACCTCATAAATTATCATCTCATCATATTGCATATAAAAGAATTTGTACCACGACATCTCATGATTTTAACAAAAATGTTTTAAAAGATAACCATTTTGTTAATACAGGAATGTCCTCTTCAAGTTCCAACAAGGGAAAAGCACCTTTACAGGAATTTCCCATAAAAATGCATGAAGGCGCTTCTTCTGGAAAAGAACCCAGAAAAGTAACATCCCTTCAAACAATGTACCCGGAAACGGTTACATATTCCAGTGATTATATGGCTATTACCCTCCAAGAAGTCAAAAACAAGGCCCTCAGATTTAGCAAAGGAGCTTACAAAGAATTACCTCCTTCCACTAAATTCATCCTTGATAACCTTCAAAGAGCCTTTATCCAAAATCACCAGAGCCTTTTCCAAAAAACCCTTAAAGCACTAGAATTGCACCTAGTAGGACTTGAGGCTGGAAACAGGAATCTCACTAGTCAACTCTTTGGCAAAGAGGAAATCCATTCCATGGATAAAATGACTATTATGAGCACAGACTACGCTAGGTTGAGCCTTAAGACTCAAAACCAGCTTAGAAGTGCTGTCGCCAACTTGCCTTCTGATATACAGAAATGTATATTTAGAAGCAAGGCAATGACTGAATCATGTGACCATTGGTTCAGGCACTTTGGAATTATGGTCACCACCCATTTCCCCGTTCCCGGAGGAGGAGCAGATCCAATTAATGCTGCCTTTATCCTTGAAACCTGGAACCAGCACTTCGGAAGCAGCCACAGGGTTTATGAAAAGAAACATCCCTATCCCGGTCTAATAGTCAACTATGAAGACGGGTCAGACGATGAAGACAGAAACCCAAGCTGGCTTTCAAAAATGTTTGAATATGGTTTCCTTAGGCTCATCAAGCTAACGAACCATGTTCAGATCAGCCAATTTCCCCAGATAATCCAACAAGTGGTCAAGAAGATCAATAGTCCTTTTGTATCCATCAGATGCTGGAGTACTCTCCCACAATGGGACGGTAACAATTGGATGACAGTCCGACCTTCCCACCACCTTGTTCTGATTGATGGGTATACACACAATGGCCCCTGGTATGATGGTGATTCAGGCCTTTCTTACACAGATCCTTTGGCACTCGCGGAATGTTGGACAAACTACTTCAACAATGAACTCCGAGATGTCACCGGTGAATTGTGGGAAAACTACCATCTTGTCGGCAATACTGGCAGAATCACAGTATTCACCAACAAGCCCTACCAAGAAGCCTTCAATACCCAAAGGATCGACCACACAGGCTTTCCTCAGTACTCAGATGTGATAGCAGATTATGAACCTCTCCTGTATTGTGGGTTTTGTAATCTGTTTGACAGGTACCATGAGCACGGCCTCGATGATGATCCTCCTTCTTTTGATCCATATGAAGGGTATCCCTCTGGCTACGATACAGACTAAGTTATCCCCCAGACAGGATCCTCCTCGTGAATCAGAAGTCCTTGAAAGCTAAGAAGTTCACCTTTGCACTCTTCGGCTACTATTCAGAACAGTACCCGCATTTGCAGAGTTGACCAGCTACTATTCCAGATAAATTAAGGGGACAGAACACTGTTCATAAACAGTGACCAGTTACTGTTCACTCCAACAGTGCCCCAGACAGAATCATTCAAGTTACTATTGCTTTCAGCTGAAGATAATTCACCTGAAGTAAAAGCAATTTACCTTCCGTGATTCCAGCTCACTCCTGAAGGCATCCAAGGCTCTCACCTCCTATATAAGGCATCCTTGGCATCAGTCTTCCTCAGGCTTAATTTTAGAGAGAACTCCTTAGGCAGTAAAACTCCTTAAGCTTCTCCTAAGTTACCTCCCTTCTCTTTGTAATAACGAGATTGTATCCCCTTAGCTTACATTTGTATCACTAAATACACTTGTAACCTTACCCAGCTTCCGCCATCCCTCTGTTAGACCGTAGCTTACCCCCATTTGGTATCAGAGCCATTTTAGCTCGATCGAAAGTGTTGTAAGTTACTGATTTATCAATCAAGTTGGCCGGTAATACCGCCATAGTTATCCATTATTTTGTGGCATTATTACTTTGAATGTATCCATTATCTCTAACAAACATTATTTTGTTTTACATCTATTATTTGATAGCATTACCACTCCCATATGTTGCATTCTACATCTACTACTTCATCTTAGTAAGTTTGTATCGTTCTATCTTTTGGTGGTAGGCTGAGCCTCCCCTCTATCCAGATTGTTTATTGCTTTGTGATTACCTGTTTGAGCTAATCCTTTGCTCCCCAGTTATCTTTTGTTATCCGTTCTTTGTTTCTTTCCCCACAGTTTGTTACAGGTGTGTACCAAGCCAGGTTTTGTGTCTGAAGTTATCCAGTAAAGTCTAGAACCTTGTCTACAGATCAGATGTCCTCAGCCCAGCAGTAAAGTCCCGCTTAGCCAGGAAGGCGTTAGGGTGTGCGTACCGGTGAGTTGACTGACTAGAAAGGTTAGAGTTTGGAAGACTAGATACAGAAGGCAGAAGTACATATCCCGTTTCAGATCTAAGGTTAGATCCAGAATATGGAGGATAAAAGTTATCTAGGTTGTAATTGATTATCTTAGGTTTGTAATCCAAAATGATTAACAGGATGTTTAGAAGGAGTGACTCTTCCACTTCCATTAGATCTAGCAGTACAGACCTACCTGAGATTCCAGTTGAAGATGGAACAATCAACTCAGAGTCGTACCAGCTTTCAGATCTAGATCAGAAGTTAGGAGATTGGAACATACCCAAAGTTCCCACAAATCAGGTCTATAGGTCCTCCTCATGGTCTCTGAAGAATTCTTTCAGATCAGACTACCATGTCAGAACCATAGAACAAGTTTACAGCATTAACAAGGAATATGAAACTTGTTATTTGTTGTCCCCTGCCGCTATGAAAGCCCACAGGGAAAATGGTCATAAATTCCTCCACATAGGACTTGTCCAGGTTGGAATTAAACCATTGATCAGAGAAGGGTTGAATAACTCAATCCTCATGGCCCTTAGAGACACCAGATTGATTAGGTTCAACGACAGTCTTCTAGGCACCATTGAATCCAGTTTGTCAAACGGTCCAATTCATTTCGACTGTTTCCCAAACCTCACAGTTGCGCTTGACGACCCCCATATCATGAAGGTCCTCACCCTCAACATCAAAACCCATGGAAACCTTGTGTTACATGGAACCAAACAGCTTGCTCTTATATACAGAGTGTATTATAAGTGCATGAGAACTAATATGTCCATCCAAGCTTTCGATAAGAGAAGACCAGGAGAAACCACTCTTATCCAAACCTCGGATATTAGATCTACCGTTCAGGTCCCGAGAACCCTGAAATGGTCTGAGATTTCATTTCCAGCAGATTGGACTCTGCAGAATGAAAACTATCCTCTACAGGTCCAGAACCCTGTTAGAAACCCAGAACTAGATCTCGTCCAGCAGCTAGCCAATGGAACGGTTAGACTTAGCTTTGACCAGTCTAGGTTCAGATCACCCCTAGAGTATGATGTACCCTTGCCCAGATCCTCTTTAGATCTGCCCCAGGACACATACCAGGAACCCAGGTCTAGATCCATGGATCTAAGAAGAAAGAGTTTTGATAGATCTAGGCTTAGCACTTCACAGTGTGACCAGCCTCTGGATATATCCCAGTTTAGATCTCCGATCCTCTTAAGAGATAGACCTACGTCCCAGTGTAGTTCGTCTAGAACACGAGCTCCATTTAGGAAAGACTTAGGTGCCCAGTTCCAAGGAGTTAAAGACCATTCCCAGGTTAGTACCCCTTGTTACTCCGCCCAACCAGACTCAGTTGTTGATCAGGAAGAAGACAACAACAGTCAGGACAGTCTTAAACCTCCATCACCATCAGGATCTGATTTTAGAAGTCCTATTCAGAAGGAAACTGAATACGACCCTCAGCTCCTAGTGTTGAACAAGGAATTCGTTCCAGATATGGACATGCTCGAAAAGGAATTTAATTCTGAGAAAAACAGAGTTAAAAGAGAATCCTATAGAGCCAACCATACCCAGGAACAAAAGGTTGAAGTCTTGGAGAAATGGAAGTCATTCATGAGAGAGGTTAAAGCAGATTACCCTTTCTTTGAATACTTTGAGAAACATTTCACATGGCATAAAAGGAACTATGTCATATCCAAAACCAACTGGAATTTACTTCCTAAAAGAGATGCACCAGGCCCTAGCAAACCAGAAATTGTTCGGTCCAGTCATCCTCCCCAGGAAGCTATCCTCTTTAACCACCGTGGTACAGATGTTATTGCCTCCCCCTACAAATGTGCTACAACCTCAGAAGAAAAGGTTGTCAAAAAGGTGATAGAGCAAAACAACTATACCAACCAGTGTTTAGGAACCATAGGAAAGCAACTAGATAGGATTGAAGATGGGATTTGTAACAAGGTTCTCCTTCAACCAGGAAACCCATCTAAAACAAACCCAGCTCTAGAAAACCCTCTAGTCAAGCTTCCAACAACCAGACAAGCTAGCCTCAAAACTAAGGACCAAATAGCCTTAAGTATAGTGGCCCAAAAGCTTGATGATTTGGTAAAAAGGGAACCAATCACCCCTTCACCAGAGCATGCCAGTAGAGATCCTAGAATTGAACCTCGGGTTGAAACTCTACATGCCCATTCAGCGTCTGATAGTTCTAGCACATCCCCTTCAGAAACAGAACGGGAAATAGAACAAATGGAAAACCAGTTTCAAGGTTTACAGGTAAATAGGCTTTACCAACAAAAGGTAACCCCAACCAGCCTAACCAAGAATTGGTATCCCAGACCAACCCCACCTGACCTCCAGTTTGAGGAAAGAACCACCCAGTTCACAGTATCCAGTGGTAAACTCTATGAATGGAACATAGATGGTTTATCGGAGCAAGAAATCCAAAACAAGATCCACCACATAACCATGGTTGCTAACAACTATCTTAACGATGGTATTACCAACTCTGAGGTAGTCGATCTTATTGTTTTAGGATTTACTGGAAAACTGTTAGATTGGTGGAACAACTGCATGACAGCAGCTTCCAAGGATGATATTAAGCATGCTATCCAAAAAGATGAGGATGAGAACCCTATCTTTGACGAAAGCATAGGCAGAGGAGTTCCCGATGGAGTCAATACTCTGATCTATACGATCATGAAACACTTCATTGGAAAACCTAGTAATATCACATCTAGGATTTACGACCAGTTGAGTAATCTTAGGTGTAAAAACCTTGGTGAGTACCGGTGGTATGAAGATGTGTTTACCACTCGTGTTATGCATAGAAGCGATTGTAACTCTCCATTTTGGAAGGAGAAGTTCATCAATGGCTTACCCACTTTGTTTGGACAGAAGGTCAAGGAGACTCTTGCCAGCTCTTTAGGTATCATAGATTATGATGACCTAACTTACGGAGATATCTCTAGCACAATCCGAAATGAAGGGATGAAAATGTGCAGAGACCTTAAGATCCAGAGCCAAGCCAACAAGAGCAAAGCCAAGTACGAAATAGGGAATTTTTGTACACAGTATGGCTTACCTTCTATCATCTCCAAAAAGAAATCCAAACACAGAGAGGAAGAACCCTCTGAAAAACCCCATAGGAAGAAACCTATCTCCAAATTCCATAGGAGCCAGAAGCCCAAAACTGATGACTTCTACAAGAAAGGTAGATCCTATCCCAAGAGAAAGATTAGTCCTAAAGCATCAGTGGAGTGCTATAATTGTGGAAAGAAAGGTCATTACAAAGATGAGTGTAGAGCTAAGGCCAAATCCCTTATCAACACCCTCATTAATGATCATTCCAGCAAGAAGGAGATCTTCAAACTCTTAGAACTCGACCACCTTAGTAATGAGTCTAGTGACCAAGAGAAACAGCAACTGTTTAGGACATCCTCTGAAACCTCTAGAGCATCTTCTAGCTCCTCTAGTGATTCAGACTGTATCCTAGCTTGCAAAGATAATTGTTGTAGAAACAAAGCCGTCCAGGTTCTTTCTAAACAAGAAGAATTGCTCCTAGATCTAATAGAACAGATCAAGGATCCCCAAGAGAAAGTACAAAGGCTAAGTGAGTTCCATAAGACCTTACTCAAAGAAGCCAGTACATCCAAACCCAGGATTCCTGAACCTAAAGTCGATTTAGAGAAAATCTACAGTCGGTTCACCAAATCCAAAAAAGAGGTAACTGTCCAGGATCTCCAGAAAGAGATTAGGGATACCAAAACCGAGATGAGAAACCTTAATCAGGAACTAACCATTCTTAGAGTTGATTACGGTCTCATAAACCTCAGAGTTAAGAACTTAGAGTCAACTTCACATCAAGGCGAGGAGGAAACACCCTCATTAAACCCTTTCGATGTCGAAGAAGATGAAACAGTTAACCCCACTGCAGAAATGGAGCCCGAACCATCTAATGGATCGTTCTTGCAAACCATCAGTAGGATTAACTTCCAGAAATGGCATTCCAAAGTCAGGATTGTCATTAGCAAGGATTTTGAATTTGAGGTTATTGCCCTAATAGATTCGGGTGCTGATCTCAACTGCATTCAAGAAGGTATCATTCCCCCCAAATACTTCCAGAAAACCAAGGAAAGGTTAACTTCTGCAAGTGGTGGAAAGATGCAGATTGAATTCAAAATTCCTGAGGCACAGGTCTACCAAGACGATGTGTGTTTTAGAACCACCTTCGTTCTTGTCAAAAATATAACAGATAGGGTCATCTTAGGAAACCCGTTCATGTGTCTGTTATATCCCTTTACCACGGATAGTGAAGGAATCACTACCTACCCTTTTGGTCAACCTATCAAGTTTAAGTTTCTTAGGAATCCAGAACCCAAAGAGATCGAAAGTCTCCAACAAGTTTCTGTTTCTAAAAACCTTAACCCTATCTGTACCAATACATCCTCATTTGGTCCAAATCAAGCCAAGAACCTTGATCAAATTGTACCATCCACCATATTTGATAATTCCTTGAGTTTTAAACAACCTCATAAGTTATCATCTCATCATATTGCATATAAAAGAATTTGTACCACGACATCTCATGATTTTAACAAAAATGTTTTAAAAGATAACCATTTTGTTAATACAGGAATGTCCTCTTCAAGTTCCAACAAGGGAAAAGCACCTTTACAGGAATTTCCCATAAAAATGCATGAAGGCGCTTCTTCTGGAAAAGAACCCAGAAAAGTAACATCCCTTCAAACAATGTACCCGGAAACGGTTACATATTCCAGTGGTGATATGGCTATAACCCTCCAAGAAGTAAAAAACAAGGCCCTCAGATTTAGCAAAGGAGCTTACAAAGAATTACCTCCTTCCACTAAATTCATCCTTGATAATCTTCAAAGAGCCTTTATCCAAAACCACCAGAGCCTTTTCCAAAGAACCCTTAAAGCACTAGAATTGCACCTAGTAGGACTTGAGGCTGGAAACAGGATTCTCACTAGTCAACTCTTTGGCAAAGAGGATATCCATTCCATGGATAAAATGACTATTATGAGCACAGACTACGCTAGGTTGAGCCTTAAGACTCAAAACCAGCTTAGAAGTGCTGTCGCCAACTTGCCTTCTGATATACAGAAATGTATATTTAGAAGCAAGGCAATGACTGAATCATGTGACCAATGGTTCAGACATTTTGGTATCATGGTCACCACCCATTTCCCCGTTCCCGGAGGAGGAGCAGATCCAATAAATGCTGCCTTTATCCTTGAAACCTGGAACCAGTATTTTGGAAGCAGTCACAGGGTTTATGAAAAGAAACATCCCTATCCCGGCTTAATAGTCAATTATGAAGACGGGTCAGATGATGAAGACAGAAACCCCTACTGGCTTTCAAAGATGTTTGAATATGGTTTCCTTAGGCTCATCAAGCTAACGAACCATACTCAAATCAGCCAATTTCCCCAGATAATCCAACAAGTGGTCATGAAGATTAAAAGTCCTTTTGTATCCATCAGATGCTGGAGTACTCTCCCACAATGGGACGGTGACAATTGGATGACAGTCCGACCTTCCCACCACCTTGTTCTGATTGATGGGTATACACACAATGGCCCCTGGTATGATGGTGACTCAGGCCTTTCTTATACAGACCCTCTGGCACTCGCAGAATGTTGGACGAATTTCTTCAACAATGAACTCCGAGGTGTTACCGGTGAACTATGGGAAAACTACCACTTTGTCGGTAATACTGGAAGGATTTCAGTATTCACCAACAAACCATACCAAGAGGCTTTCAACACCCGAAGGATCGACCATACCGGCTTCCCCCAGTACTCAGATGTCATAGTAGAATATGAACCTCTCCTCTATTGTGGGTTTTGTAATCTATTTGACAGGTACCATGAGCACGGCCTCGATGATGATCCTCCTTCTTTTGATCCATATGACGGGTATCCCTCTGGCTACGATACAGAATAAGTTATCTCCCAGACAGGATCCTCCTCCTCTTGAATCAGAAACCCTTGATAGCTCAAACATCACCTTTGCATTCCTCGGCTACTATTCAGAACAGTACCCGCATCTGCAGAGCTGACAAAAGAGTTACTATTCAGTAAAGCAAGGGGACAGAACACTGTTCATAAACAGTGACCAGCTACTGTTCACTCCAACAGTGCCCCAGACAGAATCATTCAAGTTACTATTGCTTTCGGCTGAAGATAATTCACCTGAAGTAAAAGCAATTTACCTTCCGTGATTCCAGCTCACTCCTGAAGGCATCCAAGGCTCTCACCTCCTATATAAGGCATCCTTGGCATCAGTCTTCCTCAGGCTTAATTTTAGAGAGAACTCCTTAGGCAGTAAAACTCCTTAAGCTTCTCCTAAGTTACCTCCCTTCTCTTTGTAATAACGAGATTGTATCCCCTTAGCTTACATTTGTATCACTAAATACACTTGTAACCTTACCCAGCTTCCGCCATCCCTCTGTTAGACCGTAGCTTACCCCCATTTCACCGGTAACACCTCGGAGTTCATTGTTGAAGTAATTCGTCCAACATTCTGCGAGTGCCAGAGGGTCTGTATAAGAAAGGCCTGAGTCACCATCATACCAGGGGCCATTGTGTGTATACCCATCAATCAGAACAAGGTGGTGGGAAGGTCGGACTGTCATCCAATTGTCACCGTCCCATTGTGGGAGAGTACTCCAGCATCTGATGGATACAAAAGGACTTTTAATCTTTATGACCACTTGTTGGATTATCTGGGGAAATTGGCTGATTTGAGTATGGTTCGTTAGCTTGATGAGCCTAAGGAAACCATATTCAAACATCTTTGAAAGCCAGTAGGGGTTTCTGTCTTCATCATCTGACCCGTCTTCATAATTGACTATTAAGCCGGGATAGGGATGTTTCTTTTCATAAACCCTGTGACTGCTTCCAAAATACTGGTTCCAGGTTTCAAGGATAAAGGCAGCATTTATTGGATCTGCTCCTCCTCCGGGAACGGGGAAATGGGTGGTGACCATGATACCAAAATGTCTGAACCATTGGTCACATGATTCAGTCATTGCCTTGCTTCTAAATATACATTTCTGTATATCAGAAGGCAAGTTGGCGACAGCACTTCTAAGCTGGTTTTGAGTCTTAAGGCTCAACCTAGCGTAGTCTGTGCTCATAATAGTCATTTTATCCATGGAATGGATATCCTCTTTGCCAAAGAGTTGACTAGTGAGAATCCTGTTTCCAGCCTCAAGTCCTACTAGGTGCAATTCTAGTGCTTTAAGGGTTCTTTGGAAAAGGCTCTGGTGGTTTTGGATAAAGGCTCTTTGAAGATTATCAAGGATGAATTTAGTGGAAGGAGGTAATTCTTTGTAAGCTCCTTTGCTAAATCTGAGGGCCTTGTTTTTTACTTCTTGGAGGGTTATAGCCATATCACCACTGGAATATGTAACCGTTTCCGGGTACATTGTTTGAAGGGATGTTACTTTTCTGGGTTCTTTTCCAGAAGAAGCGCCTTCATGCATTTTTATGGGAAATTCCTGTAAAGGTGCTTTTCCCTTGTTGGAACTTGAAGAGGACATTCCTGTATTAACAAAATGGTTATCTTTTAAAACATTTTTGTTAAAATCATGAGATGTCGTGGTACAAATTCTTTTATATGCAATATGATGAGATGATAACTTATGAGGTTGTTTAAAACTCAAGGAATTATCAAATATGGTGGATGGTACAATTTGATCAAGGTTCTTGGCTTGATTTGGACCAAATGAGGATGTATTGGTACAGATAGGGTTAAGGTTTTTAGAAACAGAAACTTGTTGGAGACTTTCGATCTCTTTGGGTTCTGGGTTCCTAAGAAACTTAAACTTGATAGGTTGACCAAAAGGGTAGGTAGTGATTCCTTCACTATCTGTGGTAAATGGATATAACAAACACATGAATGGGTTTCCTAAGATGACCCTATCTGTTATATTCTTAACAAGAACGAAGGTGGTTTTAAAACACACATCGTCTTGGTAGACCTGTGCCTCAGGAATTTTGAATTCAATCTGCATCTTTCCACCACTTGCAGAAGTTAACCTTTCCTTGGTTTTCTGGAAGTATTTGGGGGGAATGATACCTTCTTGAATGCAGTTGAGATCAGCACCCGAATCTATTAGGGCAATAACCTCAAATTCAAAATCCTTGCTTATGACAATCCTGACTTTGGAATGCCATTTCTGGAAGTTAATCCTACTGATGGTTTGCAAGAACGATCCATTGGATGGTTCGGGCTCCATTTCTGCAGTGGGGTTAACTGTTTCATCTTCTTCGACATCGAAAGGGTTTAATGAGGGTGTTTCCTCCTCGCCTTGATGTGAAGTTGACTCTAAGTTCTTAACTCTGAGGTTTATGAGACCGTAATCAACTCTAAGAATGGTTAGTTCCTGATTAAGGTTTCTCATCTCGGTTTTGGTATCCCTAATCTCTTTCTGGAGATCCTGGACAGTTACCTCTTTTTTGGATTTGGTGAACCGACTGTAGATTTTCTCTAAATCGACTTTAGGTTCAGGAATCCTGGGTTTGGATGTACTGGCTTCTTTGAGTAAGGTCTTATGGAACTCACTTAGCCTTTGTACTTTCTCTTGGGGATCCTTGATCTGTTCTATTAGATCTAGGAGCAATTCTTCTTGTTTAGAAAGAACCTGGACGGCTTTGTTTCTACAACAATTATCTTTGCAAGCTAGGATACAGTCTGAATCACTAGAGGAGCTAGAAGATGCTCTAGAGGTTTCAGAGGATGTCCTAAACAGTTGCTGTTTCTCTTGGTCACTAGACTCATTACTAAGGTGGTCGAGTTCTAAGAGTTTGAAGATCTCCTTCTTGCTGGAATGATCATTAATGAGGGTGTTGATAAGGGATTTGGCCTTAGCTCTACACTCATCTTTGTAATGACCTTTCTTTCCACAATTATAGCACTCCACTGATGCTTTAGGACTAATCTTTCTCTTGGGATAGGATCTACCTTTCTTGTAGAAGTCATCAGTTTTGGGCTTCTGGCTCCTATGGAATTTGGAGATAGGTTTCTTCCTATGGGGTTTTTCAGAGGGTTCTTCCTCTCTGTGTTTGGATTTCTTTTTGGAGATGATAGAAGGTAAGCCATACTGTGTACAAAAATTCCCTATTTCGTACTTGGCTTTGCTCTTGTTGGCTTGGCTCTGGATCTTAAGGTCTCTACACATTTTCATCCCTTCATTTCGGATTGTGCTAGAGATTTCTCCGTAAGTTAGGTCATCATAGTCTATGATACCTAAAGAGCTGGCAAGAGTTTCCTTGACCTTCTGTCCAAACAATGTGGGTAAGCCATTGATAAACTTCTCCTTCCAAAATGGAGAGTTACAATCGCTTCTATGCATAACACGAGTGGTAAACACATCTTCATACCACCGGTACTCACCAAGGTTTTTACACCTAAGATTACTCAACTGGTCGTAAATCCTAGATGTGATATTACTAGGTTTTCCAATGAAGTGTTTCATGATCGTATAGATCAGAGTATTGACTCCATCGGGAACTCCTCTGCCTATGCTTTCGTCAAAGATAGGGTTTTCATCCTCATCTTTTTGGATAGCATGCTTAATATCATCCTTGGAAGCTGCTGTCATGCAGTTGTTCCACCAATCTAACAGTTTTCCAGTAAATCCTAAAACAATAAGATCGACTACCTCAGAGTTGGTAATACCATCGTTAAGATAGTTGTTAGCAACCATGGTTATGTGGTGGATCTTGTTTTGGATTTCTTGCTCCGATAAACCATCTATGTTCCATTCATAGAGTTTACCACTGGATACTGTGAACTGGGTGGTTCTTTCCTCAAACTGGAGGTCAGGTGGGGTTGGTCTGGGATACCAATTCTTGGTTAGGCTGGTTGGGGTTACCTTTTGTTGGTAAAGCCTATTTACCTGTAAACCTTGAAACTGGTTTTCCATACGTTCTATTTCCCGTTCTGTTTCTGAAGGGGATGTGCTAGAACTATCAGACGCTGAATGGGCATGTAGAGTTTCAACCCGAGGTTCAATTCTAGGATCTCTACTGGCATGCTCTGGTGAAGGGGTGATTGGTTCCTTTTTTACCAAATCATCAAGCTTTTGGGCCACTATACTTAAGGCTATTTGGTCCTTAGTTTTGAGGCTAGCTTGTCTGGTTGTTGGAAGCTTGACTAGAGGGTTTTCTAGAGCTGGGTTTGTTTTAGATGGGTTTCCTGGTTGAAGGAGAACCTTGTTACAAATCCCATCTTCAATCCTATCTAGTTGCTTTCCTATGGTTCCTAAACACTGGTTGGTATAGTTGTTTTGCTCTATCACCTTTTTGACAACCTTTTCTTCTGAGGTTGTAGCACATTTGTAGGGGGAGGCAATAACATCTGTACCACGGTGGTTAAAGAGGATAGCTTCCTGGGGAGGATGACTGGACCGAACAATTTCTGGTTTGCTAGGGCCTGGTGCATCTCTTTTAGGAAGTAAATTCCAGTTGGTTTTGGATATGACATAGTTCCTTTTATGCCATGTGAAATGTTTCTCAAAGTATTCAAAGAAAGGGTAATCTGCTTTAACCTCTCTCATGAATGACTTCCATTTCTCCAAGACTTCAACCTTTTGTTCCTGGGTATGGTTGGCTCTATAGGATTCTCTTTTAACTCTGTTCTTCTCAGAATTAAATTCCTTTTCGAGCATGTCCATATCTGGAACGAATTCCTTGTTCAACACTAGGAGCTGAGGGTCGTATTCAGTTTCCTTCTGAATAGGACTTCTAAAGTCAGATCCTGATGGTGATGGGGGCTTAAGACTGTCCTGACTGTTGTTGTCTTCTTCTTGATCAACAACTGAGTCTGGTTGGGCGGAGTAACAAGGGGTACTAACCTGGGAATGGTCTTTAACTCCTTGGAACTGGGCACCTAAGTCTTTCCTAAATGGAGCTCGTGTTCTAGACGAACTACACTGGGACGTAGGTCTATCTCTTAAGAGGATCGGAGATCTAAACTGGGATATATCCAGAGGCTGGTCACACTGTGAAGTGCTAAGCCTAGATCTATCAAAACTCTTTCTTCTTAGATCCATGGATCTAGACCTGGGTTCCTGGTATGTGTCCTGGGGCAGATCTAAAGAGGATCTGGGCAAGGGTACATCATACTCTAGGGGTGATCTGAACCTAGACTGGTCAAAGCTAAGTCTAACCGTTCCATTGGCTAGTTGCTGGACGAGATCTAGTTCTGGATTCCTAATTCCAACCTGGACAAGTCCTATGTGGAGGAATTTATGATCATTTTCCCTGTGGGCTCCCATAGCGGCAGGGGACAACAAATAACAAGTTTCATATTCCTTGTTAATGCTGTAAACTTGTTCTATGGTTCTGACATGGTAGTCTGATCTGAAAGAATTCTTCAGAGACCATGATGAGGACCTATAGACCTGGTTTGTGGGAACTTTGGGTATGTTCCAATCTCCTAACTTCTGATCTAGATCTGAAAGCTGGTACGACTCTGAGTTGATTGTTCCATCTTCAACTGGAATCTCAGGTAGGTCTGTACTGCTAGATCTAATGGAAGTGGAAGAGTCACTCCTTCTAAACATCCTGTTAATCATTTTGGATTACGAACCTAAGATAATCAATTACAACCTAGATAACTTTTATCCTCCATATTCTGGATCTAACCTTAGATCTGAAACGGGATATGTACTTCTGCCTTCTGTATCTAGTCTTCCAAACTCTAACCTTTCTAGTCAGTCAACTCACCGGTACGCACACCCTAACGCCTTCCTGGCTAAGCGGGACTTTACTGCTGGGCTGAGGACATCTGATCTGTAGACAAGGTTCTAGACTTTACTGGATAACTTCAGACACAAAACCTGGCTTGGTACACACCTGTAACAAACTGTGGGGAAAGAAACAAAGAACGGATAACAAAAGATAACTGGGGAGCAAAGGATTAGCTCAAACAGGTAATCACAAAGCAATAAACAATCTGGATAGAGGGGAGGCTCAGCCTACCACCAAAAGATAGAACGATACAAACTTACTAAGATGAAGTAGTAGATGTAGAATGCAACATATGGGAGTGGTAATGCTATCAAATAATAGATGTAAAACAAAATAATGTTTGTTAGAGATAATGGATACATTCAAAGTAATAATGCCACAAAATAATGGATAACTATGGCGGTATTACCGGCCAACTTGATTGATAAATCAGTAACTTACAACACTTTCGATCGAGCTAAAATGGCTCTGATACCAAATGGGGGTAAGCTACGGTATTACAGAGGGATGGCGGAAGCTGGGTAAGGTTACAAGTGTATTTAGTGATACAAATGTAAGCTAAGGGGATACAATCTCGTTATTACAAAGAGAAGGGAGGTAACTTAGGAGAAGCTTAAGGAGTTTTACTGCCTAAGGAGTTCTCTCTAAAATTAAGCCTGAGGAAGACTGATGCCAAGGATGCCTTATATAGGAGGTGAGAGCCTTGGATGCCTTCAGGAGTGAGCTGGAATCACGGAAGATAAATTGCTTTTACTTCAGGTGAATTATCTTCAGCCGAAAGCAATAGTAACTTGAATGATTCTGTCTGGGGCACTGTTGGAGTGAACAGTAACTGGTCACTGTTTATGAACAGTGTTCTGTCCCCTTAATTTATCTGGAATAGTAGCTGGTCAACTCTGCAAATGCGGGTACTGTTCTGAATAGTAGCCGAAGAGTGCAAAGGTGAACTTCTTAGCTTTCAAGGACTTCTGATTCACGAGGAGGATCCTGTCTGGGGGATAACTTAGTCTGTATCGTAGCCAGAGGGATACCCTTCATATGGATCAAAAGAAGGAGGATCATCATCGAGGCCGTGCTCATGGTACCTGTCAAACAGATTACAAAACCCACAATACAGGAGAGGTTCATAATCTGCTATCACATCTGAGTACTGAGGAAAGCCTGTGTGGTCGATCCTTTGGGTATTGAAGGCTTCTTGGTAGGGCTTGTTGGTGAATACTGTGATTCTGCCAGTATTGCCGACAAGATGGTAGTTTTCCCACAATTCACCGGTGACATCTCGGAGTTCATTGTTGAAGTAGTTTGTCCAACATTCCGCGAGTGCCAAAGGATCTGTGTAAGAAAGGCCTGAATCACCATCATACCAGGGGCCATTGTGTGTATACCCATCAATCAGAACAAGGTGGTGGGAAGGTCGGACTGTCATCCAATTGTTACCGTCCCATTGTGGGAGAGTACTCCAGCATCTGATGGATACAAAAGGACTATTGATCTTCTTGACCACTTGTTGGATTATCTGGGGAAATTGGCTGATCTGAACATGGTTCGTTAGCTTGATGAGCCTAAGGAAACCATATTCAAATATTTTTGAAAGCCAGCTTGGGTTTCTGTCTTCATCGTCTGACCCGTCTTCATAGTTGACTATTAGACCGGGATAGGGATGTTTCTTTTCATAAACCCTGTGGCTGCTTCCGAAGTGCTGGTTCCAGGTTTCAAGGATAAAGGCAGCATTAATTGGATCTGCTCCTCCTCCGGGAACGGGGAAATGGGTGGTGACCATAATTCCAAAGTGCCTGAACCAATGGTCACATGATTCAGTCATTGCCTTGCTTCTAAATATACATTTCTGTATATCAGAAGGCAAGTTGGCGACAGCACTTCTAAGCTGGTTTTGAGTCTTAAGGCTCAACCTAGCGTAGTCTGTGCTCATAATAGTCATTTTATCCATGGAATGGATTTCCTCTTTGCCAAAGAGTTGACTAGTGAGATTCCTGTTTCCAGCCTCAAGTCCTACTAGGTGCAATTCTAGTGCTTTAAGGGTTTTTTGGAAAAGGCTCTGGTGATTTTGGATAAAGGCTCTTTGAAGGTTATCAAGGATGAATTTAGTGGAAGGAGGTAATTCTTTGTAAGCTCCTTTGCTAAATCTGAGGGCCTTGTTTTTGACTTCTTGGAGGGTAATAGCCATATAATCACTGGAATATGTAACCGTTTCCGGGTACATTGTTTGAAGGGATGTTACTTTTCTGGGTTCTTTTCCAGAAGAAGCGCCTTCATGCATTTTTATGGGAAATTCCTGTAAAGGTGCTTTTCCCTTGTTGGAACTTGAAGAGGACATTCCTGTATTAACAAAATGGTTATCTTTTAAAACATTTTTGTTAAAATCATGAGATGTCGTGGTACAAATTCTTTTATATGCAATATGATGAGATGATAATTTATGAGGTTGTTTGAAACTCAAGGAATTATCAAATATGGTGGATGGTTTGAAGCTGACAAGGTTAAGGTTTTTTGAAACAAAAACTTGTTGGAGACTCTCAATCTCTTTGGGTTCTGGGTTCCTAAGAAACTTAAACTTGATAGGTTGACCAAAAGGGTAGGTAGTGATTCCTTCACTATCTGTGGTAAATGGATATAACAAACACATGAATGGGTTTCCTAAGATGACCCTATCTGTTATATTCTTAACAAGAACGAAGGTGGTTTTAAAACACACATCGTCTTGGTAGACCTGTGCCTCAGGAATTTTGAATTCAATCTGCATCTTTCCACCACTTGCAGAAGTTAACCTTTCCTTGGTTTTCTGGAAGTATTTGGGGGGAATGATACCTTCTTGAATGCAGTTGAGATCAGCACCCGAATCTATTAGGGCAATAACCTCAAATTCAAAATCCTTGCTTATGACAATCCTGACTTTGGAATGCCATTTCTGGAAGTTAATCCTACTGATGGTTTGCAAGAACGATCCATTGGATGGTTCGGGCTCCATTTCTGCAGTGGGGTTAACTGTTTCATCTTCTTCGACATCGAAAGGGTTTAATGAGGGTGTTTCCTCCTCGCCTTGATGTGAAGTTGACTCTAAGAGCTTAACTCTGAGGTTTATGAGACCGTAATCAACTCTAAGAATGGTTAGTTCCTGATTAAGGTTTCTCATTTCGGTTTTGGTATCCTTAATCTCTTTTTGGAGATCTTGGACTGTAACTTCTTTCTTGGACTTAGTGAACCTGCTGTAGATTTTCTCTAGATCGACTTTAGGTTCAGGAATCCTGGGTTTGGAAGTACTGGCTTCTTTGACTAAGGTCCTATGGAACTCACTCAGCCTTTGTACTTTCTCTTGGGGATCCTTGATCTGTTCTATTAGATCCAGGAGCAATTCTTCTTGTTTAGAAAGAACCTGAATGGCTTTGTTTCTACAACAATTATCCTTGCAAGCTAGGATACAGTCTGAATCACTAGAGGAGCTAGAAGATACTCTAGAGGCTTCAGAGGATGTCCTAAAAAGTTGCTGTTTCTCTTGGTCGCTAGACTCACTACTATGGTGGTCGAGTTCTAAGAGTTTAAAGATCTCCTTTTTGGTGGAATGGTCACTAATGAGGGTATTGATAAGGGATTTGGCCTTAGCTCTGCACTCACTTTTGAAATGACCTTTCTTTCCACAATTGTAGCACTCTACAGATGCTTTAGGACTAATCTTTCTTTTGGGATAGGATCTACCTTTCTTATAGAAATCATCAGTTTTGGGCTTCTGACTCCTATGGAATTTGGAGGTAGGTTTCTTCCTATGGGGTTTTTCAGAGGGTTCTTCCTCTCTGTGTTTGGATCTCTTCTTGGAGATGATAGAAGGTAAGCCATACTGGGTACAGAAATTCCCTATTTCGTACTTGGCTTTGCTCTTGTTGGCTTGGCTCTGGATCTTAAGGTCTCTACACATTTTCATCCCTTCATTTCGGATTGTGCTAGAGATATCTCCGTAAGTTAGGTCATCATAATCTATGATACCTAAAGAGCTGGCAAGAGTTTCTTTGACCTTCTGTCCAAACAATGTGGGTAAGCCATTGATGAACTTCTCCTTCCAAAATGGAGAGTTACAATCGCTTCTATGCATAACCCGGGTGGTGAACACATCTTCATACCACCGGTACTCACCAAGGTTTTTACACCTAAGATTACTCAACTGGTCGTAAATCCTGGATGTGATATTACTGGGTTTTCCAATGAAGTGTTTCATGATCGTATAGATCAGAGTGTTAACTCCATCGGGAACTCCTCTGCCTATGCTTTCGTCAAAGATAGGGTTCTCATCCTCATCTTTTTGGATAGCATGCTTAATATCATCCTTGGAAGCTGCTGTCATGCAGTTGTTCCACCAATCTAACAGTTTTCCAGTAAATCCTAAAACAATAAGATCGACTACCTCAGAGTTGGTAATACCATCGTTAAGATAGTTGTTAGCAACCATGGTTATGTGGTGGATCTTGTTTTGGATTTCTTGCTCCGATAAACCATCTATGTTCCATTCATAGAGTTTACCACTGGATACTGTGAACTGGGTGGTTCTTTCCTCAAACTGGAGGTCAGGTGGGGTTGGTCTGGGATACCAATTCTTGGTTAGGCTGGTTGGGGTTACCTTTTGTTGGTAAAGCCTATTTACCTGTAAACCTTGAAACTGGTTTTCCATACGTTCTATTTCCCGTTCTGTTTCTGAAGGGGATGTGCTAGAACTATCAGACGCTGAATGGGCATGTAGAGTTTCAACCCGAGGTTCAATTCTAGGATCTCTACTGGCATGCTCTGGTGAAGGGGTGATTGGTTCCTTTTTTACCAAATCATCAAGCTTTTGGGCCACTATACTTAAGGCTATTTGGTCCTTAGTTTTGAGGCTAGCTTGTCTGGTTGTTGGAAGCTTGACTAGAGGGTTTTCTAGAGCTGGGTTTGTTTTAGATGGGTTTCCTGGTTGAAGGAGAACCTTGTTACAAATCCCATCTTCAATCCTATCTAGTTGCTTTCCTATGGTTCCTAAACACTGGTTGGTATAGTTGTTTTGCTCTATCACCTTTTTGACAACCTTTTCTTCTGAGGTTGTAGCACATTTGTAGGGGGAGGCAATAACATCTGTACCACGGTGGTTAAAGAGGATAGCTTCCTGGGGAGGATGACTGGACCGAACAATTTCTGGTTTGCTAGGGCCTGGTGCATCTCTTTTAGGAAGTAAATTCCAGTTGGTTTTGGATATGACATAGTTCCTTTTATGCCATGTGAAATGTTTCTCAAAGTATTCAAAGAAAGGGTAATCTGCTTTAACCTCTCTCATGAATGACTTCCATTTCTCCAAGACTTCAACCTTTTGTTCCTGGGTATGGTTGGCTCTATAGGATTCTCTTTTAACTCTGTTCTTCTCAGAATTAAATTCCTTTTCGAGCATGTCCATATCTGGAACGAATTCCTTGTTCAACACTAGGAGCTGAGGGTCGTATTCAGTTTCCTTCTGAATAGGACTTCTAAAGTCAGATCCTGATGGTGATGGGGGCTTAAGACTGTCCTGACTGTTGTTGTCTTCTTCTTGATCAACAACTGAGTCTGGTTGGGCGGAGTAACAAGGGGTACTAACCTGGGAATGGTCTTTAACTCCTTGGAACTGGGCACCTAAGTCTTTCCTAAATGGAGCTCGTGTTCTAGACGAACTACACTGGGACGTAGGTCTATCTCTTAAGAGGATCGGAGATCTAAACTGGGATATATCCAGAGGCTGGTCACACTGTGAAGTGCTAAGCCTAGATCTATCAAAACTCTTTCTTCTTAGATCCATGGATCTAGACCTGGGTTCCTGGTATGTGTCCTGGGGCAGATCTAAAGAGGATCTGGGCAAGGGTACATCATACTCTAGGGGTGATCTGAACCTAGACTGGTCAAAGCTAAGTCTAACCGTTCCATTGGCTAGTTGCTGGACGAGATCTAGTTCTGGATTCCTAATTCCAACCTGGACAAGTCCTATGTGGAGGAATTTATGATCATTTTCCCTGTGGGCTCCCATAGCGGCAGGGGACAACAAATAACAAGTTTCATATTCCTTGTTAATGCTGTAAACTTGTTCTATGGTTCTGACATGGTAGTCTGATCTGAAAGAATTCTTCGGAGACCATGATGAGGACCTATAGACCTGGTTTGTGGGAACTTTGGGTATGTTCCAATCTCCTAACTTCTGATCTAGATCTGAAAGCTGGTACGACTCTGAGTTGATTGTTCCATCTTCAACTGGAATCTCAGGTAGGTCTGTACTGCTAGATCTAATGGAAGTGGAAGAGTCACTCCTTCTAAACATCCTGTTAATCATCTTGGATTACAAACCTAAGATAATCAATTACAACCTAGATAACTTTTATCCTCCATATTCTGGATCTAACCTTAGATCTGAAACGGGATATGTACTTCTGCCTTCTGTAGATAACTGGGGAGCAAAGGATTAGCTCAAACAGGTAATCACAAAGCAATAAACAATCTGGATAGAGGGGAGGCTCAGCCTACCACCAAAAGATAGAACGATACAAACTTACTAAGATGAAGTAGTAGATGTAGAATGCAACATATGGGAGTGGTAATGCTATCAAATAATAGATGTAAAACAAAATAATGTTTGTTAGAGATAATGGAAACATTCAAAGTAATAATGCCACAAAATAATGGATAACTATGGCGGTATTACCGGCCAACTTGATTGATAAATCAGTAACTTACAACACTTTCGATCGAGCTAAAATGGCTCTGATACCAAATGGGGGTAAGCTACGGTATTACAGAGGAATGGCGGAAACTGGGTAAGGTTACAAGTGTATTTAGTGATACAAGTGTAAGCTAAGGGGGGTAGATTACAATCTCGTTATTACAAAGAGAAGGGAGGTAACTAGGAGAAGCTTAAGGAGTTTTACTGCCTAAGGAGTTCTCTCTAAAATTAAGCCTGAGGAAGACTGATGCCAAGGATGCCTTATATAGGAGGTGAGAGCCTTGGATGCCTTCAGGAGTGAGCTGGAATCACGGAAGATAAATTGCTTTTACTTCAGGTGAATTATCTTCAGCCGAAAGCAATAGTAACTTGAATGATTCTGTCTGGGGCACTGTTGGAGTGAACAGTAACTGGTCACTGTTTATGAACAGTGTTCTGTCCCCTTAATTTATCTGGAATAGTAGCTGGTCAACTCTGCAAATGCGGGTACTGTTCTGAATAGTAGCCGAAGAGTGCAAAGGTGAACTTCTTAGCTTTCAAGGACTTCTGATTCACGAGGAGGATCCTGTCTGGGGGATAACTTAGTCTGTATCGTAGCCAGAGGGATACCCTTCATATGGATCAAAAGAAGGAGGATCATCATCGAGGCCGTGCTCATGGTACCTGTCAAACAGATTACAAAACCCACAATACAGGAGAGGTTCATAATCTGCTATCACATCTGAGTACTGAGGAAAGCCTGTGTGGTCGATCCTTTGGGTATTGAAGGCTTCTTGGTAGGGCTTGTTGGTGAATACTGTGATTCTGCCAGTATTGCCGACAAGATGGTAGTTTTCCCACAATTCACCGGTGACATCTCGGAGTTCATTGTTGAAGTAGTTTGTCCAACATTCCGCGAGTGCCAAAGGATCTGTGTAAGAAAGGCCTGAATCACCATCATACCAGGGGCCATTGTGTGTATACCCATCAATCAGAACAAGGTGGTGGGAAGGTCGGACTGTCATCCAATTGTTACCGTCCCATTGTGGGAGAGTACTCCAGCATCTGATGGATACAAAAGGACTATTGATCTTCTTGACCACTTGTTGGATTATCTGGGGAAATTGGGTGATCTGAACATGGTTCGTTAGCTTGATGAGCCTAAGGAAACCATATTCAAACATTTTTGAAAGCCAGCTTGGGTTTCTGTCTTCATCGTCTGACCCGTCTTCATAGTTGACTATTAGACCGGGATAGGGATGTTTCTTTTCATAAACCCTGTGGCTGCTTCCGAAGTGCTGGTTCCAGGTTTCAAGGATAAAGGCAGCATTAATTGGATCTGCTCCTCCTCCGGGAACGGGGAAATGGGTGGTGACCATGATACCAAAATGTCTGAACCATTGGTCACATGATTCAGTCATTGCCTTGCTTCTAAATATACATTTCTGTATATCAGAAGGCAAGTTGGCGACAGCACTTCTAAGCTGGTTTTGAGTCTTAAGGCTCAACCTAGCGTAGTCTGTGCTCATAATAGTCATTTTATCCATGGAATGGATATCCTCTTTGCCAAAGAGTTGACTAGTGAGAATCCTGTTTCCAGCCTCAAGTCCTACTAGGTGCAATTCTAGTGCTTTAAGGGTTCTTTGGAAAAGGCTCTGGTGGTTTTGGATAAAGGCTCTTTGAAGATTATCAAGGATGAATTTAGTGGAAGGAGGTAATTCTTTGTAAGCTCCTTTGCTAAATCTGAGGGCCTTGTTTTTTACTTCTTGGAGGGTTATAGCCATATCACCACTGGAATATGTAACCGTTTCCGGGTACATTGTTTGAAGGGATGTTACTTTTCTGGGTTCTTTTCCAGAAGAAGCGCCTTCATGCATTTTTATGGGAAATTCCTGTAAAGGTGCTTTTCCCTTGTTGGAACTTGAAGAGGACATTCCTGTATTAACAAAATGGTTATCTTTTAAAACATTTTTGTTAAAATCATGAGATGTCGTGGTACAAATTCTTTTATATGCAATATGATGAGATGATAACTTATGAGGTTGTTTAAAACTCAAGGAATTATCAAATATGGTGGATGGTACAATTTGATCAAGGTTCTTGGCTTGATTTGGACCAAATGAGGATGTATTGGTACAGATAAGGTTAAGGTTTTTAGAAACAGAAACTTGTTGGAGACTTTCAATCTCTTTGGGTTATGGGTTCCTAAGAAACTTAAACTTAACTGGTTGGCCAAAAGGATGGACAGTGATACCTTCACTATCCGTGGTGAAAGGATATAACAGACACATGAACGGGTTTCCTAAGATGACCCTATCTGCCATATTCTTGACAAGAACAAAGGTGGTTTTGAAACACGCATTGCCTTGACACACATGAGCTCTTGGTATCTTGAATTTAATCTGCATTTTACCTCCACTTGCGGAAGTTAACCTTTCCTTGGTTTTCCGGAAGTACTTGGAGGGAATGATTCCTTCCTGAATGCAGTTGAGATCAGCACCCGAATCTATTAGGGCAATAACCTCAAATTCAAAATCCTTGTTAATGACAATCCTGACTTTGGAATGCCATTTCTGGAAGTTAGTCCTACTGATGGGTTGCAAGAACGATCCATTGGATGGTTCGGGCTCCATTTCTGCAGTGGGGTTAACTGTTTGTCTATCTCTCGGGTAGACAGGTGACTGGGGTTGGATCGGAGATCTAAACTGGGATGTGTCCAGAGGCTGATCACACTTGAAAGTGCTAAGCCTAGATCTATCGAAACGTAACCTAACCGTTTTGCCAATTTCAACACCAAAAGGGTTTAGTGAGGGTGTTTCCTCCTCGCCTTGATGTGATATTGACTCTGGGTTCTTGAGACTATGAAGTTCCCTAAGGAGAGCTAACTCTTGCTTAAGGTTTCTTAGCTCAACTTTGTCAACCTTAATCTCTGTTTGGAGGTCTTGGAGAGTTATCTCTTTCTTGCTTGTGGGTTCCTGAAGCCTAGGTTCGGATGTGCTGGTTTCCTTTACTAGGGTTCTGTGGAAATCACTAAGTCTACGAGATTTCTCCTCTGGATCCTTGATCTGTCTTATAAGATCAAAGAGGAGTTCTTCTTGTTTAGAAAGAACTTCGATAGTGCTTTTCTTGTAGCAACTATCTCCATAAGGTGTGGCTTCATCTGGGCTAGAGGTGCTATTTGGAACTCTAGGAGAGGATGAATCCTGGTGGATCTGACAGGTTTCTCGGACAATAGAACTATTAGGAGATTCTTGGTCAAGTTCTAGAGCTTTGGAGATTTCTTCAGAAACTATAGAATGGGTAGGGGATTTCCCTAGACATTCAACTTTGAAATGCCCTTTTCTTCCACACTTAAAGCATTTTCCTTTTGCTTTAGGTTTGAGGTTCTCGATGGGACTGGGGTTTCCCTTCCTATAGAAGTCATTGTTTTTGAACTTTTGACGTCTATATTCTTTAGCGTGAATCCTCTTTCTGTGGAGGTCCTTGAAAGCTGGATTTCCTTTGTATTTGGATTTCCATACTTTAGGAGTGGGTGGAGTCCTTGCTACTGGTAAAGGAGGGGCTGGTTTCCCTACTTTCTTTGTAGAAGGTTTGGCTGGGGGAAGCTTGGGTTTGGCACAGTTCTTTTTATGCCATGTGAAATGTTTCTCAAAGTATTCAAAGAAAGGGTAATCTGCTTTAACCTCTCTCATGAAAGACTTCCATTTCTCCAAAACTTCAACCTTCTGTTCCTGGGTATGGTTGGCCCTATAGGATTCTCTTTTAACTCTGTTCTTCTCAGAATTAAATTCCTTTTCGAGCATGTCCATATTTGGAACGAATTCCTTGTTCAACACTAGGAGCTGAGGGTCGTATTCAGTTTCCTTCTGAATAGGACTTCTAAAATCAGATCCTGATGGTGATGGGGGCTTAAGACTGTCCTGACTGTTGTTGTCTTCTTCTTGATCAACAACTGAGTCTGGTTGGGCGGAGTAACAAGGGGTACTAACCTGGGAATGGTCTTTAACTCCTTGGAACTGGGCACCTAAGTCTTTCCTAAATGGAGCTCGTGTTCTAGACGAACTACACTGGGACGTAGGTCTATCTCTTAAGAGGATCGGAGATCTAAACTGGGATATATCCAGAGGCTGGTCACACTGTGAAGTGCTAAGCCTAGATCTATCAAAACTCTTTCTTCTTAGATCCATGGATCTAGACCTGGGTTCCTGGTATGTGTCCTGGGGCAGATCTAAAGAGGATCTGGGCAAGGGTACATCATACTCTAGGGGTGATCTGCCTTGCAAGTATCCATAAGTTCTTGACTCATTTGGTATCAGAGCCATTTTAGCTCGATCGAAAGTGTTGTAAGTTACTGATTTATCAATCAAGTTGGCCGGTAATACCGCCATAGTTATCCATTATTTTGTGGCATTATTACTTTGAATGTTTCCATTATCTCTAACAAACATTATTTTGTTTTACATCTATTATTTAATAGCATTACCACTCCCATATGTTGCATTCTACATCTACTACTTCATCTTAGTAAGTTTGTATCGTTCTATCTTTTGGTGGTAGGCTGAGCCTCCCCTCTATCCAGATTGTTTATTGCTTTGTGATTACCTGTTTGAGCTAATCCTTTGCTCCCCAGTTATCTTTTGTTATCCGTTCTTTGTTTCTTTCCCCACAGTTTGTTACAGGTGTGTACCAAGCCAGGTTTTGTGTCTGAAGTTATCCAGTAAAGTCTAGAACCTTGTCTACAGATCAGATGTCCTCAGCCCAGCAGTAAAGTCCCGCTTAGCCAGGAAGGCGTTAGGGTGTGCGTACCGGTGAGTTGACTGACTAGAAAGGTTAGAGTTTGGAAGACTAGATACAGAAGGCAGAAGTACATATCCCGTTTCAGATCTAAGGTTAGATCCAGAATATGGAGGATAAAAGTTATCTAGGTTGTAATTGATTATCTTAGGTTTGTAATCCAAGATGATTAACAGGATGTTTAGAAGGAGTGACTCTTCCACTTCCATTAGATCTAGCAGTACAGACCTACCTGAGATTCCAGTTGAAGATGGAACAATCAACTCAGAGTCATACCAGCTTTCAGATCTAGATCAGAAGTTAGGAGATTGGAACATACCCAAAGTTCCCACAAACCAGGTCTATAGGTCCTCATCATGGTCTCTGAAGAATTCTTTCAGATCAGACTACCATGTCAGAACCATAGAACAAGTTTACAGCATTAACAAGGAATATGAAACTTGTTATTTGTTGTCCCCTGCCGCTATGAAAGCCCACAGGGAAAATGGTCATAAATTCCTCCACATAGGACTTGTCCAGGTTGGAATCAAACCATTGATCAGAGAAGGGTTGAATAACTCAATCCTCATGGCCCTTAGAGACACCAGATTGATTAGGTTCAACGACAGTCTTCTAGGCACCATTGAATCCAGTTTGTCAAACGGTCCAATTCATTTCGACTGTTTCCCAAACCTCACAGTTGCGCTTGACGACCCCCATATCATGAAGGTCCTCACCCTCAACATCAAAACCCATGGAAACCTTGTGTTACATGGAACCAAGCAGCTTGCCCTTATATACAGAGTGTATTATAAGTGCATGAGAACTAATATGTCCATCCAAGCTTTCGATAAGAGAAGACCAGGAGAAACCACTCTTATCCAAACCTCGGATATTAGATCTACCGTTCAGGTCCCGAGAACCCTGAAATGGTCTGAGATTTCATTTCCAGCAGATTGGACTCTGCAGAATGAAAACTATCCTCTACAGGTCCAGAACCCTGTTAGAAACCCAGAACTAGATCTCGTCCAGCAGCTAGCCAATGGAACGGTTAGACTTAGCTTTGACCAGTCTAGGTTCAGATCACCCCTAGAGTATGATGTACCCTTGCCCAGATCCTCTTTAGATCTGCCCCAGGACACATACCAGGAACCCAGGTCTAGATCCATGGATCTAAGAAGAAAGAGTTTTGATAGATCTAGGCTTAGCACTTCACAGTGTGACCAGCCTCTGGATATATCCCAGTTTAGATCTCCGATCCTCTTAAGAGATAGACCTACGTCCCAGTGTAGTTCGTCTAGAACACGAGCTCCATTTAGGAAAGACTTAGGTGCCCAGTTCCAAGGTGTTAAAGACCATTCCCAGGTTAGTACCCCTTGTTACTCCGCCCAACCAGACTCAGTTGTTGATCAGGAAGAAGACAACAACAGTCAGGACAGTCTTAAGCCCCCATCACCATCAGGATCTGATTTTAGAAGTCCTATTCAGAAGGAAACTGAATACGACCCTCAGCTCCTAGTGTTGAACAAGGAATTCGTTCCAGATATGGACATGCTCGAAAAGGAATTTAATTCTGAGAAGAACAGAGTTAAAAGAGAATCCTATAGAGCCAACCATACCCAGGAACAGAAGGTTGAAGTTTTGGAGAAATGGAAGTCTTTCATGAGAGAGGTTAAAGCAGATTACCCTTTCTTTGAATACTTTGAGAAACATTTCACATGGCATAAAAAGAACTGTGCCAAACCCAAGCTTCCCCCAGCCAAACCTTCTACAAAGAAAGTAGGGAAACCAGCCCCTCCTTTACCAGTAGCAAGGACTCCACCCACTCCTAAAGTATGGAAATCCAAATACAAAGGAAATCCAGCTTTCAAGGACCTCCACAGAAAGAGGATTCACGCTAAAGAATATAGACGTCAAAAGTTCAAAAACAATGACTTCTATAGGAAGGGAAACCCCAGTCCCATCGAGAACCTCAAACCTAAAGCAAAAGGAAAATGCTTTAAGTGTGGAAGAAAAGGGCATTTCAAAGTTGAATGTCTAGGGAAATCCCCTACCCATTCTATAGTTTCTGAAGAAATCTCCAAAGCTCTAGAACTTGACCAAGAATCTCCTAATAGTTCTATTGTCCGAGAAACCTGTCAGATCCACCAGGATTCATCCTCTCCTAGAGTTCCAAATAGCACCTCTAGCCCAGATGAAGCCACACCTTATGGAGATAGTTGCTACAAGAAAAGCACTATCGAAGTTCTTTCTAAACAAGAAGAACTCCTCTTTGATCTTATAAGACAGATCAAGGATCCAGAGGAGAAATCTCGTAGACTTAGTGATTTCCACAGAACCCTAGTAAAGGAAACCAGCACATCCGAACCTAGGCTTCAGGAACCCACAAGCAAGAAAGAGATAACTCTCCAAGACCTCCAAACAGAGATTAAGGTTGACAAAGTTGAGCTAAGAAACCTTAAGCAAGAGTTAGCTCTCCTTAGGGAACTTCATAGTCTCAAGAACCCAGAGTCAATATCACATCAAGGCGAGGAGGAAACACCCTCACTAAACCCTTTTGGTGTTGAAATTGGCAAAACGGTTAGGTTACGTTTCGATAGATCTAGGCTTAGCACTTTCAAGTGTGATCAGCCTCTGGACACATCCCAGTTTAGATCTCCGATCCAACCCCAGTCACCTGTCTACCCGAGAGATAGACAAACAGTTAACCCCACTGCAGAAATGGAGCCCGAACCATCCAATGGATCGTTCTTGCAAACCACCAGTAGGATTAACTTCCAGAAATGGCATTCCAAAGTCAGGATTGTCATTAGGGAAGATTTTGAATTTGAGGTTATTGCCCTAATAGATTCGGGTGCTGATCTCAACTGCATTCAAGAAGGAATCATTCCCTCTAAATACTTCCGGAAAACCAAGGAAAGGTTAACTTCCGCAAGTGGAGGTAAAATGCAGATCAAATTCAAGATACCAAGAGCTCATGTGTGTCAAGACAATGCGTGTTTCAAAACCACCTTTGTTCTTGTTAAGAATATGGCAGATAGGGTCATCTTAGGAAACCCGTTCATGTGTCTGTTATATCCTTTCACCACGGATAGTGAAGGAATCACTACCCATCCTTTTGGCCAACCAGTTAAGTTTAAGTTTCTTAGGAGCCCGGAACCCAAAGACATCAATAGTCTTAGAAAGGATCCAATCTCCAAGGCCCTTAACCTTATCCAAGCCAAAACCCAACATCTTAAGTACCTTAGCAAGGAACTAGGCTACAAAAGAGTTGATGAGCAATTAGCTTGTAAGAGTTACCAATCAGACATTAGAAAGTTTGAAGAAGAACTCAAGCAGGAAGTTTGCTCCGATTTCCCCACAGCCTTCTGGCATAGGAAAAAGCACGAAGTTGCACTTCCTTATGTCAAAGATTTCCATGAAAAGAATATCCCTACCAAAGCCAGACCTATCCAAATGAGTCAAGAACTTATGGATACTTGCAAGGCAGAAATAGAGGATCTTCTCAAAAAGGGAATCATCAGACACTCTAGGTCACCATGGTCTTGTCCAGCCTTTTATGTCCAGAAAAACGCTGAGATTGAGAGAGGTGTCCCTAGATTAGTCATCAATTACAAGCCTCTTAACAAAGTCTTAGAATGGATTAGGTATCCAATCCCCAACAAAAGAGACTTAGTTAACCGACTCAGTAAAGCAGTGGTCTTCAGCAAGTTTGACATGAAGAGTGGTTTTTGGCAGATACAAATCAGAGAACCTGATAGGTACAAGACAGCCTTCACCACACCCTTTGGTCATTACGAATGGAATGTAATGCCCTTTGGTCTCAAAAATGCACCCTCTGAATTCCAGAATATCATGAATGAGATTTTTAATCCATTCTCAAGTCATACCATAGTGTACATCGATGATGTACTAATCTTCTCGGAGTCCCTAGACAAACATTGGAAGCATCTCAGAACATTCTTCCAAACCATTAAAAGAAATGGTCTTGTTGTCTCGGCCCCTAAGATTAGACTTTTCCAAACAACTGTCAGGTTTCTAGGTTTTGATATCAGACAAGGAGTTATCAAACCCATAGATAGAGCCATCCAGTTCGCAGAAAAGTTCCCTGATGAAATCCTAGAAAAAACCCAACTTCAAAGGTTCTTAGGATCCCTCAACTACATCTCAGATTTCTATCAAAACCTTCGGCAACAATGCAAGCCTCTTTTTGATAGACTTCGAACCAATCCTTCCCCTTGGACCCCCGCCATACACTGGTCGTCCAACAGGTCAAAAAATATGTCAAGACACTCCCTTGCCTCGGAATCCCCTCTGAAAATTCCTCCAAGGTTGTCCAGACCGATGCCTCTAACATAGGTTATGGTGGCATTCTCCTTCAGCGTGTCAGTCCCACTTCCCCTGAACAGATTGTCTGTTTTCATTCAGGAATTTGGACTCCCACTCAACTGAATTATAGTACTATTAAAAAAGAGATTTTATCTATAGTATTATGCATTTCGAAGTTCCAAAGTGACCTTCTAAATCAAAAATTTTTAATAAGAATTGATTGTAAATCTGCAAAACATGTTTTAGAAAAAGATGTTCAAAACATTGCATCAAAACAGATTTTTGCACGTTGGCAAGCTATTCTTTCAGTTTTCGATTTTGACATAGAATTCATTGCAGGAACCCAAAATAGTATCCCTGATTTCCTCACCCGTGAATTCTTGCAGGATCCAAAACAAAATGTCCGGGAAGAGACCCGTACAAACTCAACCTCCCAAAATGCCTAAACAGCATAACACTAGGAGTACTACTCAGGCACAAAACCCAGGCCCTTTAGTACCCCTTTCCAGTTCCCAAAGAACCCAGCCTGTGTCTTCTTCCTCTGTCGCCAACCGTTATTTGGTCTCTACAATCCCAAGACCAAACTACCAAAGGCCCCAAGGACAACACAGTTACAGTTCTGCTTTAGCCTCAATTCCGTCCAAGGAAACTTCTCCATATACTGTAGAAGAACCCTTTGACTCAATTGTTCCTAAACAACCCTCTCTTCCTCTCAGAACAGGTAGAGCTTCTTACATCAAGAAACCTTTTGTCCAGCATGTCTCTTATATTGAGCCACACTTGGCACATATAACCGACCCCTTGGCATTAGCAATGGAAGTATTGCCCCATGAATGGCACTTCCTTCCCAAGAGCCCAGAAAAGAGTATCAGATTCTATAAAGGCATCCTTTACCAAGAAAAGTCTGCCCGAATAGAAGATATCCTTGACAGGCACGACCCCTCAAGAGTGTTATTCCATAAGTTCATAATACAGAGTTTTGTAAGCTGCAAAGATTGGGGACACCCCTCTACTCTCAGGCCCCTTACACTTCTCAAGGGATCAGAACCCCTGTATAACTATTATGACTACATGGATGCATTCGAAAAAGTGCTATTCTTCCAGAACAAGACCTGTGATCATTCATGGTTCATTCAGTTCGACAAGAATTTCACTAGCCAAATACCTTCATGGTTCCTCAAGTGGTGGGAAATGTTCGGTTCAGTTCCACAGAACCTCCCAGAACCCCTACAAGACGCACTAAGGTATTTCAGCTCCAAGTTCCAAACAGACAGGCATACCTCACAGTTTCCAGCCATCTTGCATATGTCAATACAATACAAGATCCACTGGATAAGCATGTGGAGTTATGTTATCAACCAGAATCTGCTTGATAGGGAATTCTTTACTAAGTGGTGGGATAGGTTCAGACCAACTGACGTTATCTCAAAACTTTATAAAGATTTTCCCCTTCCAGTTCAGAAATCCATCAGCCATGGCACAAGATCCCAGCTAAGCCTAGACTCCGTCCAGATCTCCGGAAAATCTAGCAAAGAGCTCAAAGATCTTGCCCATCAGCTTCTCCTCCAGTCTGAGCAGTTAGAGTCAACAGAAAGAGACTCTCCTGCCTCTTCTGAAGCTTCTTGCAATCTTGCCCCAGTTGCCCCATTCCAGGACGCTCAAGATCCTTACGATGGTTACAACTTGGACAGCGATTATGAACCTTGACGCTCCAGAACAGTTTCAGACATCCCAGAAAGCTAAGAAGTACACCTTTGCACTCTTCGGCTACTATTCAGAACAGTACCCGCATTTGCAGAGTTGACCAGCTACTATTCCAGATAAATTAAGGGGACAGAACACTGTTCATAAACAGTGACCAGTTACTGTTCACTCCAACAGTGCCCCAGACAGAATCATTCAAGTTACTATTGCTTTCGGCTGAAGATAATTCACCTGAAGTAAAAGCAATTTACCTTCCGTGATTCCAGCTCACTCCTGAAGGCATCCAAGGCTCTCACCTCCTATATAAGGCATCCTTGGCATCAGTCTTCCTCAGGCTTAATTTTAGAGAGAACTCCTTAGGCAGTAAAACTCCTTAAGCTTCTCCTAAGTTACCTCCCTTCTCTTTGTAATAACGAGATTGTATCCCCATAGCTTACATTTGTATCACTAAATACACTTGTAACCTTACCCAGCTTCCGCCATCCCTCTGTTAGACCGTAGCTTACCCCCATTTGGTATCAGAGCCATTTTAGCTCGATCGAAAGTGTTGTAAGTTACTGATTTATCAATCAAGTTGGCCGGTAATACCGCCATAGTTATCCATTATTTTGTGGCATTATTACTTTGAATGTTTCCATTATCTCTAACAAACATTATTTTGTTTTACATCTATTATTTGATAGCATTACCACTCCCATATGTTGCATTCTACATCTACTACTTCATCTTAGTAAGTTTGTATCGTTCTATCTTTTGGTGGTAGGCTGAGCCTCCCCTCTATCCAGATTGTTTATTGCTTTGTGATTACCTGTTTGAGCTAATCCTTTGCTCCCCAGTTATCTTTTGTTATCCGTTCTTTGTTTCTTTCCCCACAGTTTGTTACAGGTGTGTACCAAGCCAGGTTTTGTGTCTGAAGTTATCCAGTAAAGTCTAGAACCTTGTCTACAGATCAGATGTCCTCAGCCCAGCAGTAAAGTCCCGCTTAGCCAGGAAGGCGTTAGGGTGTGCGTACCGGTGAGTTGACTGACTAGAAAGGTTAGAGTTTGGAAGACTAGATACAGAAGGCAGAAGTACATATCCCGTTTCAGATCTAAGGTTAGATCCAGAATATGGAGGATAAAAGTTATCTAGGTTGTAATTGATTATCTTAGGTTTGTAATCCAAAATGATTAACAGGATGTTTAGAAGGAGTGACTCTTCCACTTCCATTAGATCTAGCAGTACAGACCTACCTGAGATTCCAGTTGAAGATGGAACAATCAACTCAGAGTCGTACCAGCTTTCAGATCTAGATCAGAAGTTAGGAGATTGGAACATACCCAAAGTTCCCACAAACCAGGTCTATAGGTCCTCATCATGGTCTCTGAAGAATTCTTTCAGATCAGACTACCATGTCAGAACCATAGAACAAGTTTACAGCATTAACAAGGAATATGAAACTTGTTATTTGTTGTCCCCTGCCGCTATGGGAGCCCACAGGGAAAATGATCATAAATTCCTCCACATAGGACTTGTCCAGGTTGGAATTAGGAATCCAGAACTAGATCTCGTCCAGCAACTAGCCAATGGAACGGTTAGACTTAGCTTTGACCAGTCTAGGTTCAGATCACCCCTAGAGTATGATGTACCCTTGCCCAGATCCTCTTTAGATCTGCCCCAGGACACATACCAGGAACCCAGGTCTAGATCCATGGATCTAAGAAGAAAGAGTTTTGATAGATCTAGGCTTAGCACTTCACAGTGTGACCAGCCTCTGGATATATCCCAGTTTAGATCTCCGATCCTCTTAAGAGATAGACCTACGTCCCAGTGTAGTTCGTCTAGAACACGAGCTCCATTTAGGAAAGACTTAGGTGCCCAGTTCCAAGGTGTTAAAGACCATTCCCAGGTTAGTACCCCTTGTTACTCCGCCCAACCAGACTCAGTTGTTGATCAAGAAGAAGACAACAACAGTCAGGACAGTCTTAAGCCCCCATCACCATCAGGATCTGACTTTAGAAGTCCTATTCAGAAGGAAACTGAATACGACCCTCAGCTCCTAGTGTTGAACAAGGAATTCGTTCCAGATATGGACATGCTCGAAAAGGAATTTAATTCTGAGAAGAACAGAGTTAAAAGAGAATCCTATAGAGCCAACCATACCCAGGAACAAAAGGTTGAAGTCTTGGAGAAATGGAAGTCATTCATGAGAGAGGTTAAAGCAGATTACCCTTTCTTTGAATACTTTGAGAAACATTTCACATGGCATAAAAGGAACTATGTCATATCCAAAACCAACTGGAATTTACTTCCTAAAAGAGATGCACCAGGCCCTAGCAAACCAGAAATTGTTCGGTCCAGTCATCCTCCCCAGGAAGCTATCCTCTTTAACCACCGTGGTACAGATGTTATTGCTTCCCCCTACAAATGTGCTACAACCTCAGAAGAAAAGGTTGTCAAAAAGGTGATAGAGCAAAACAACTATACCAACCAGTGTTTAGGAACCATAGGAAAGCAACTAGATAGGATTGAAGATGGGATTTGTAACAAGGTTCTCCTTCAACCAGGAAACCCATCTAAAACAAACCCAGCTCTAGAAAACCCTCTAGTCAAGCTTCCAACAACCAGACAAGCTAGCCTCAAAACTAAGGACCAAATAGCCTTAAGTATAGTGGCCCAAAAGCTTGATGATTTGGTAAAAAAGGAACCAATCACCCCTTCACCAGAGCATGCCAGTAGAGATCCTAGAATTGAACCTCGGGTTGAAACTCTACATGCCCATTCAGCGTCTGATAGTTCTAGCACATCCCCTTCAGAAACAGAACGGGAAATAGAACGTATGGAAAACCAGTTTCAAGGTTTACAGGTAAATAGGCTTTACCAACAAAAGGTAACCCCAACCAGCCTAACCAAGAATTGGTATCCCAGACCAACCCCACCTGACCTCCAGTTTGAGGAAAGAACCACCCAGTTCACAGTATCCAGTGGTAAACTCTATGAATGGAACATAGATGGTTTATCGGAGCAAGAAATCCAAAACAAGATCCACCACATAACCATGGTTGCTAACAACTATCTTAACGATGGTATTACCAACTCTGAGGTAGTCGATCTTATTGTTTTAGGATTTACTGGAAAACTGTTAGATTGGTGGAACAACTGCATGACAGCAGCTTCCAAGGATGATATTAAGCATGCTATCCAAAAAGATGAGGATGAAAACCCTATCTTTGACGAAAGCATAGGCAGAGGAGTTCCCGATGGAGTCAATACTCTGATCTATACGATCATGAAACACTTCATTGGAAAACCTAGTAATATCACATCTAGGATTTACGACCAGTTGAGTAATCTTAGGTGTAAAAACCTTGGTGAGTACCGGTGGTATGAAGATGTGTTTACCACTCGTGTTATGCATAGAAGCGATTGTAACTCTCCATTTTGGAAGGAGAAGTTTATCAATGGCTTACCCACATTGTTTGGACAGAAGGTCAAGGAAACTCTTGCCAGCTCTTTAGGTATCATAGACTATGATGACCTAACTTACGGAGAAATCTCTAGCACAATCCGAAATGAAGGGATGAAAATGTGTAGAGACCTTAAGATCCAGAGCCAAGCCAACAAGAGCAAAGCCAAGTACGAAATAGGGAATTTTTGTACACAGTATGGCTTACCTTCTATCATCTCCAAAAAGAAATCCAAACACAGAGAGGAAGAACCCTCTGAAAAACCCCATAGGAAGAAACCTATCTCCAAATTCCATAGGAGCCAGAAGCCCAAAACTGATGACTTCTACAAGAAAGGTAGATCCTATCCCAAGAGAAAGATTAGTCCTAAAGCATCAGTGGAGTGCTATAATTGTGGAAAGAAAGGTCATTACAAAGATGAGTGTAGAGCTAAGGCCAAATCCCTTATCAACACCCTCATTAATGATCATTCCAGCAAGAAGGAGATCTTCAAACTCTTAGAACTCGACCACCTTAGTAATGAGTCTAGTGACCAAGAGAAACAGCAACTGTTTAGGACATCCTCTGAAACCTCTAGAGCATCTTCTAGCTCCTCTAGTGATTCAGACTGTATCCTAGCTTGCAAAGATAATTGTTGTAGAAACAAAGCCGTCCAGGTTCTTTCTAAACAAGAAGAATTGCTCCTAGATCTAATAGAACAGATCAAGGATCCCCAAGAGAAAGTACAAAGGCTAAGTGAGTTCCATAAGACCTTACTCAAAGAAGCCAGTACATCCAAACCCAGGATTCCTGAACCTAAAGTCGATTTAGAGAAAATCTACAGTCGGTTCACCAAATCCAAAAAAGAGGTAACTGTCCAGGATCTCCAGAAAGAGATTAGGGATACCAAAACCGAGATGAGAAACCTTAATCAGGAACTAACCATTCTTAGAGTTGATTACGGTCTCATAAACCTCAGAGTTAAGAACTTAGAGTCAACTTCACATCAAGGCGAGGAGGAAACACCCTCATTAAACCCTTTCGATGTCGAAGAAGATGAAACAGTTAACCCCACTGCAGAAATGGAGCCCGAACCATCCAATGGATCGTTCTTGCAAACCATCAGTAGGATTAACTTCCAGAAATGGCATTCCAAAGTCAGGATTGTCATAAGCAAGGATTTTGAATTTGAGGTTATTGCCCTAATAGATTCGGGTGCTGATCTCAACTGCATTCAAGAAGGTATCATTCCCCCCAAATACTTCCAGAAAACCAAGGAAAGGTTAACTTCTGCAAGTGGTGGAAAGATGCAGATTGAATTCAAAATTCCTGAGGCACAGGTCTACCAAGACGATGTGTGTTTTAAAACCACCTTCGTTCTTGTTAAGAATATAACAGATAGGGTCATCTTAGGAAACCCATTTATGTGTCTGTTATATCCATTTACCACAGATAGTGAAGGAATCACTACCTACCCTTTTGGTCAACCTATCAAGTTTAAGTTTCTTAGGAACCCAGAACCCAAAGAGATTGAGAGTCTCCAACAAGTTTCTGTTTCTAAAAACCTTAACCTTGTCAGCTTCAAACCATCCACCATATTTGATAATTCCTTGAGTTTCAAACAACCTCATAAATTATCATCTCATCATATTGCATATAAAAGAATTTGTACCATGACATCTCATGATTTTAACAAAAATGTTTTAAAAGATAGCCATTTTGTTAATACAGGAATGTCCTCTTCAAGTTCCAACAAGGGAAAAGCACCTTTACAGGAATTTCCCATAAAAATGCATGAAGGCGCTTCTTCTGGAAAAGAATCCAGAAAAGCAACATCCCTTCAAACAATGTACCCGGAAACGGTTACATATTCCAGTGGTGATATGGCTATAACCCTCCAAGAAGTAAAAAACAAGGCCCTCAGATTTAGCAAAGGAGCTTACAAAGAATTACCTCCTTCCACTAAATTCATCCTTGATAATCTTCAAAGAGCCTTTATCCAAAACCACCAGAGCCTTTTCCAAAGAACCCTTAAAGCACTAGAATTGCACCTAGTAGGACTTGAGGCTGGAAACAGGATTCTCACTAGTCAACTCTTTGGCAAAGAGGATATCCATTCCATGGATAAAATGACTATTATGAGCACAGACTACGCTAGGTTGAGCCTTAAGACTCAAAACCAGCTTAGAAGTGCTGTCGCCAACTTGCCTTCTGATATACAGAAATGTATATTTAGAAGCAAGGCAATGACTGAATCATGTGACCAATGGTTCAGACATTTTGGTATCATGGTCACCACCCATTTCCCCGTTCCCGGAGGAGGAGCAGATCCAATAAATGCTGCCTTTATCCTTGAAACCTGGAACCAGTATTTTGGAAGCAGTCACAGGGTTTATGAAAAGAAACATCCCTATCCCGGCTTAATAGTCAATTATGAAGACGGGTCAGATGATGAAGACAGAAACCCCTACTGGCTTTCAAAGATGTTTGAATATGGTTTCCTTAGGCTCATCAAGCTAACGAACCATACTCAAATCAGCCAATTTCCCCAGATAATCCAACAAGTGGTCATAAAGATTAAAAGTCCTTTTGTATCCATCAGATGCTGGAGTACTCTCCCACAATGGGACGGTGACAATTGGATGACAGTCCGACCTTCCCACCACCTTGTTCTGATTGATGGGTATACACACAATGGCCCCTGGTATGATGGTGACTCAGGCCTTTCTTATACAGACCCTCTGGCACTCGCAGAATGTTGGACGAATTACTTCAACAATGAACTCCGAGGTGTTACCGGTGAACTATGGGAAAACTACCACTTTGTCGGTAATACTGGAAGGATTTCAGTATTCACCAACAAACCATACCAAGAGGCTTTCAACACCCGAAGGATCGACCATACCGGCTTCCCCCAGTACTCAGATGTCATAGTAGAATATGAACCTCTCCTCTATTGTGGGTTTTGTAATCTATTTGACAGGTACCATGAGCACGGCCTCGATGATGATCCTCCTTCTTTTGATCCATATGACGGGTATCCCTCTGGCTACGATACAGAATAAGTTATCTCCCAGACAGGATCCTCCTCCTCATGAATCAGAAACCCTTGATAGCTCAAACATCACCTTTGCATTCCTCGGCTACTATTCAGAACAGTACCCGCATCTGCAGAGCTGACAAAAGAGTTACTATTCAGTAAAGCAAGGGGACAGAACACTGTTCATAAACAGTGACCAGCTACTGTTCACTCCAACAGTGCCCCAGACAGAATCATTCAAGTTACTATTGCTTTCGGCTGAAGATAATTCACCTGAAGTAAAAGCAATTTACCTTCCGTGATTCCAGCTCACTCCTGAAGGCATCCAAGGCTCTCACCTCCTATATAAGGCATCCTTGGCATCAGTCTTCCTCAGGCTTAATTTTAGAGAGAACTCCTTAGGCAGTAAAACTCCTTAAGCTTCTCCTAGTTACCTCCCTTCTCTTTGTAATAACGAGATTGTAATCTACCCCCCTTAGCTTACACTTGTATCACTAAATACACTTGTAACCTTACCCAGTTTCCGCCATTCCTCTGTAATACCGTAGCTTACCCCCATTTGGTATCAGAGCCTTTTCCAAAGAACCCTTAAAGCATTCCTTGTAGAAGGCTTGGCTGGGGGAGGCTTGGATTTGGCACAGTTCTTTTTATGCCATGTGAAATGTTTCTCAAAGTATTCAAAGAAAGGGTAATCTGATTTAACCTCTCTCATGAATGACTTCCATTTCTCCAAAACTTCAACCTTCTGTTCCTGGGTATGGTTGGCCCTATAGGATTCTCTTTTAACTCTGTTCTTCTCAGAATTAAATTCCTTTTCGAGCATGTCCATATTTGGAACGAATTCCTTGTTCAACACTAGGAGCTGAGGGTCGTATTCAGTTTCCTTCTGAATAGGACTTCTAAAATCAGATCCTGATGGTGATGGGGGCTTAAGACTGTCCTGACTGTTGTTGTCTTCTTCTTGATCAACAACTGAGTCTGGTTGGGCGGAGTAACAAGGGGTACTAACCTGGGAATGGTCTTTAACTCCTTGGAACTGGGCACCTAAGTCTTTCCTAAATGGAGCTCGTGTTCTAGACGAACTACACTGGGACGTAGGTCTATCTCTTAAGAGGATCGGAGATCTAAACTGGGATATATCCAGAGGCTGGTCACACTGTGAAGTGCTAAGCCTAGATCTATCAAAACTCTTTCTTCTTAGATCCATGGATCTAGACCTGGGTTCCTGGTATGTGTCCTGGGGCAGATCTAAAGAGGATCTGGGCAAGGGTACATCATACCCGGAAACGGTTACATATTCCAGTGGTGATATGGCTATAACCCTCCAAGAAGTAAAAAACAAGGCCCTCAGATTTAGCAAAGGAGCTTACAAAGAATTACCTCCTTCCACTAAATTCATCCTTGATAATCTTCAAAGAGCCTTTATCCAAAACCACCAGAGCCTTTTCCAAAGAACCCTTAAAGCACTAGAATTGCACCTAGTAGGACTTGAGGCTGGAAACAGGATTCTCACTAGTCAACTCTTTGGCAAAGAGGATATCCATTCCATGGATAAAATGACTATTATGAGCACAGACTACGCTAGGTTGAGCCTTAAGACTCAAAACCAGCTTATATATATATATATATATATATATATATCTTTTTTTTCAATGTTTCATTTTAAAATGTTTTTAGATATTTTCAATTTTAAAAAATTGTTATACACAATTTTTTTAGGTAAACAAATAATTTTTTTTTAGTTTATTTCTTAACTTATGTGTGATTCAAAAAAAAAAAAAAATCTTAATTGTGTATCATACTGATCATACATTCTCCAAGTAGGGAATGGACCAGAGCCCAGATGACTTCTGTTTTGTTTTTTTCTTGTTCGGAAAAACAACTGTTGTCAAGTGAAGGACAAGTGGAAGCAGCGATGAGCAAGAATTTCCAACAACCTTTGGTAACTCTTGAGGCAGAAGCGAAGGCTTTGGAAGAGAGTATCTTTTTTGCATGGGATGTGAGCATTCAAGAGGCAGTGTTTGAATGTGATTCAAAAATTGTTTCTGACACCGTAAATAATATAGATGAGCCTCCGATTACTATAGCTAATATTATTTTGGGAATCCAGCAAAAGATGCGAGAGTTCAAAATGGTACAAGTATGCCATGTGAAGCGGCAAGAGAATCGACCAGCACATTTACTATTGGTGCAAAATGCTAAGGGTGTTGCTAGCTATGTAATATGAATAGTGAAAAATCCTAATATGATTGAGTCTACTTTGGTTCATGAAGTATTGAATTTCTCTTCTTCTTAATGAAATTTACAGTATTCTTATAAATAAAAAAATAAAATGTTGAAAGTGACTAACCTCTTTCTAAGAAGCAATCAAGTTAGGTTAATGGTTCGTCTCACCCTCATAAGAAATATTTTCTTTGCTGAATACCCTCATACGCAAATGCAATGCTCTTAATTTTTTATACAACATCTCAATTCATGTTCAAAGTTTATAACAACATGCAGAAAGAGGTCAAAATATAAGGAACAAAAAGAAACTAATTTCAACGGGTTCGATTATATTTTACCAAATAACCCTGCCGGTCATAATATAAGTATTTGTTCTCTCCGGCAATCATGGCCAGCTGCCTTCAGTTGTCTCTAATTCAGTCCTTAAGAAAACCAAACTACCACAACGTGCCTTCCGGTGCAAAATTTGTCTCTACTTGGATCCAAGTCCAACCATGAACTATATATATATATATATATATATATATATATATATGCCCCCATTGTCTAGTCACAGTTACAGCTAGCTCATTGCAGTCCCATTGCATGTATAGTCACAATCACATGCAAGTGATGCAACTCATTGCATGACTAGTATAAGCAGCATTATTTTATCCCATTGATTTAATTGAAACATTTAATTAACAAGAATAATGTTACAAATACAAAGTTTTTTTCGTAGGTTTCAACTAGCTCAATTGGTAAAGTCTTTTGTCGTCAAATAAAAGATTTGAAGTTTAATTTCTATCCACACTAAAAACTAATTAATGTCTTAGTCTAATGATAATAGCAATCGTCATGGAATTGAAACTATCAAAATCCTCTAATAATAAAAAATTAAATTGTTTTTTCACAACTTATTAAATTAGCAAATATCCCCTTGTTGAACATAGCAACCTAACTTGTTTCATATAACACAGAAAAAGTTAAATGCAAGTTATTTGTAGGAATTGAGAGCTTAATTATTAATTTTTGAGAATTTTTAAAAGTTGTTTGTTTGATAAATTTTCGAAAATTATAATTCCTATGAAAGGAGTAGTTTATTTTTCTTTTTTCCTTTTGCCTAAACTCACTTGCCAATTAATAATCACACAATTTTATATTGTTGTCGTTTAAAACAAATAGACGAGGAACTCCAATCCAAAGAAACGTACCTATTTCTCTGGGAGGGTCCAGTTCTTGTCATATCAAAGGGCCCATAAGAAATACATACTAAGGCCTTATTCCCTCACAAACTCAACCTTTCGTACCCAATCCAATTGGTTCTAGTATATAAATACATCGATACAGTCCGCTTATCATACACTGATACACCATTATGGCCAAGCCCAATTACAATTGCAGGAGCTCCAATCCTATTATCACTTGGACTTTTCAATTGCCATGTTCTTCCATAAAGTGGCAGGCCCATGATGACTAGGATATGTGGTTGAACCACAGGCATAAGCACAGGCACCATGATTTTGAAACTCGGACGGTTCAAAAAACCAAACAAAGTAGAGGTTCAAAATTTTTGAGATCAAATCGAGATCGAACCGAGGTTGAACTATGATGATATCATAATTAGATTAATAATTATTTAAAATAGAAATAAATAATTAAATTAGTAAAACATTGAGAATATATATTATTTTTATGTATATAAATTTAATTATTTGGTCAAAATTCCTATAAATTATCAAAAATTCCATATATTTTTAATCCTCAATTATAAGTTATACTTGATCCAATAAGACTTAGCCCATTTTATAATTAATAAAAAAATTAGTCAATGATAACTATTGAAGAGTAAAGAGGAAGTGACGTGAGAAGGGGTCTTTTTAATGTTTTATACTTTTCAAATTGCCTAAGTCCAATCCGTTTTTCCTTTTTCTGTTTCTTTTTTTTTTTTCCTTCCCTTCTTCTCCACCGGTTGATTGATTGATTTATTTCCTCCACCATTTTTAATTCTACATCTTTATCTCTTTCTTTTTTCTTTTCTTTTTTTTACTAGTATCTTGACTCTTTTACTTTTCCAATGCCTACTAGTTTCTTCAGGTATTCCCTCTTCTTTATTTCTTTATTTTGATGAACCCTCTTCTAGTCTTCTCTCTTTATTTCTCTTTATTCTTCACAAATCTCCTCATAAAACTCTTCCTCTACCTCCTTCTCAGTCTCACTCACGGAAACAATCATGGTTGTTTTTTTTTGTCAAAAACACTTGCAGAGCATTGCATCGTCACCATGCAGTGGCTGCTCCTTTCTTCTTCTTCTTCTTTTTTTTTTTTTTTTTGTCAAAAAAATCTCACAGATCAGTACCAAAAAGAAATTTTCACCCGAAATTGACCAAAAAATTGATACAAGTTCAACGTTTGACAGAATCTTATGGTTGAAGCTTCAACAATAGTGATTTGGTGTTGTGAGTTTGTAATATTTTTATTTTTAGTTTTAATAAAAATTGCTCTGACTTGAACGATGAAAACTGTCCACGGTTTTCAAACCTAGGCGGTTCAACCGCGATTTAAACGATTCCTTGCTCCTCTCACCTAGAATGGTTTTTAAGGTTAAAAGAACCGTAATAATGAGAGGTTTCCGATTAACCGGGTCAGACCGTACGGTCCGATTCGGATTTAAAAACCATGATAGGCACAGCCTTAATCCAGGATTAAATACCATAGCTAGTGCAAATATTGCAAGCCTTAACATAAAGCAAAGATGTTCACCACGAGGTGGCTTACCATGAGGGGTTTTTTTTTTTTTTTTTTTTTTTTTTTTTTTGTGTGGGTCAATTTGAGAATCTTTTGAAAAAAATTAGTTTATTGCATGTGTCTTTGGTAGGGGTGTCAAATGGGTGCGTTTGGGTTGGGTATATAAAATTCATTTACCCAATTAAAACTCATTTAACTAAATGCTTTTAACTCAAACCCAACCCAACCCAATTATTATGGGTAAACCCCAACCCGCCAAATTACCCAATTACCAAAATGCCCTAAAGTGAAAAACTAAAATTTCTACGTTCAATCTTTAGTTCCTCAAATAAAAAAATAAAAAAAAAAAAACTTTTGCACCTAATTTTCTTGGCAAACAAACAGCAAAAAGAGATTGTGAATCTCATACCCGAACGTATTGTCCAGTCGGATCTTTCTCCATAACCTCACCAACCTCAGCTTCTGATTTTGAAACCACACCGAAATCCATAGCTAAAGTAAAGAATTAAGAGAAAGAAAGGGAGGGACAAAGAGAAAGAGAGAGAGAGAGATTGCTTTTAAGAGGAAAAAGAAAAAGAAAAAACAAATCGTAAACCCTATCAAAGAAGTTGTTTGATTTTGACGTTGATCAGAGCACGAAGAAGCTGTTGTTCCGAGAAGGCTTCATAGGCAATGGAGTATGAATCGAATGCCGATTGGAACCGGAATCGGCATCCGATGATTAAACGCTGCATTGTGGAGTTGGATTCCATGGTAGAGTGTAGAAGAAGAAGAGGAATTTCTGAGGTTGGAAAAGCTATATGAGATCGATTTGGAGAGGTAAGTGAGGTAGAGGAGTGAGGTGAGTGAGAGTGAGAATGAGAGTTGGGCGGTGGAACCACGTGCAAGTAGGTTTTGTTGGGTTGGTTTGCTTAGGTGGGTTTAGGAATCTGGGTTTTTTATTTTTATTTTGGATGGGGAGGGTTGGGTTGAATTTGGGTTAATTATTTTTGGGTTAAATGGGGCTCAATGGGTTTTTAGTTAAAACCCAATAATTACTGGGTCTAATTGGGTTGATGCCCATTTAACCCAAATAATAATTGGGTGGGTTTGGGTTCAATTAGAGTGGGTGGGTTTGGGCGGACAAATGGGTTTGGGCTTATTTTGCCACCCCTAGTCTTCAGTGAACTGGTTATTACCATGATCTAGTAGTGAAGGATTTTTGATTTGTGCTTTTGGAGGAACAGAAGGACAAAAAATTTGAATAAAAAGAAGCAATCAATGGTCATAGAGAAGTGGCTATACCATGTAAAAATTAGAGAAAACAATGGAGAATCGTAGAAGATGCGGACGTAGTTTGACCTTATATAGTTTCACGGCTAAGAGTATTAGAATCCGGTATCTTCATATTCTCCCATTTTACCATCTCAAAAAATACTTTATCTATTATACCATACTAATTTACAACACACTCAACATTCCAACTTTTATTTTCCAATACAATACATTAAAATAATATATTTATACAATAAAATACATAATCCAATACCATCTCTCCCTCTCTCTAATTTTTGTCTCTCTTCCTCCCCCTCTGTCTCAACCTCTCTCTCTCCACCGTGAACAATCCAAAACCCAACACAACCACCATCCAAACCCAACCATCCCACCACCAGCCAATCATCAACAACAGAACTTGCCACCACCATCATCAACAACACCAACAACACAACCTGCCACCACCACCATCAACAACAGTAACAATAAAACCTCCCACCACCATCATCAACAACACCATTGCTACACCACCTGCCACCACCATCACCAACAACACAACCACCACCCCACCACTGCTGCACTACCCAAATCAACCCAAAAAATCATAACAAACCCCAAACCCAAACCCAAACAAAATCCAAACCCCACCGTAGCAACCACCACATCATGTTGCCGCCACCCACCGACCCAAAACCCTCTCCCACACAAATCACAACCCATCAAAAACCGACATACGGTGGCAAATCATAACCCATCCATATCGATCCACGAAGAGTGAGAGTCTAAGAAAGAGGGATTGAAAGAGAAAAGAGCAACCTACCTACAGCGGCAAAACCCATGCAATCGTCGCCTTCAACTAGAGAGAGAGGATTGTAATCTCCACTAGTAACCCACACAATCTTCACCCACAAACACAACAAATACCCAAAATCCGCGGCGCTAGTAGGGGGGTGAAGAACCGTTCTGGAGCCGAGAATGACATAATTGTCAGGGGTGGAGCCAAAATTGACACGCCAGCTGAGCAAAATCTCATCCTTGATACTTGATTCATCACTGGAAAGCTCAATTGGAAGGAAGCAGATTTTGTTGAAATTTTTGAGGACTTGGGTCAGGGAATGGTGAGTGGCTCCAGCCTGGCTTGGTGATGGTGGGTCCAGCCATGGTGGCTTTAAAGAGATGAGAGAGAAGTGAGAGAGATGGAATGAAAGAGAGAGGAGACAAGAGACTAAGAGGCTGTTTGGATGCTTTTTTTTGGTCACTCAATTTCCGTCATTCATCACTCATCACTCATCACTCTAAAATACCATGTTTGTTTGGCACCATCACTCAATATTTTTCACACTATTTGTGGGCCCCATACCTGTCACCCGGTGCAGCTTTTTCTTTTTCTTTTTTTTCTTCAATGCCCAAACTCACCGAACCTAGTGAAGAAAAAAAAAAAAAAAAAACCGAACAACCAACCCAGGAGAAGAAAGGAAAAAAAAAAGTCAAAAGGTGGTCAAAAGTTACGGCTGAGTACTATTTGTGGGTCCCCTATGTGTGTTTAATTACAATATTGCCATTGAGTTATGAGTTATGGAAACTGAAAATAGCCAAAATGTGTTTTCAGTTTCCATAACTCATAACTCAAAAATCAGAGAATTGAGTGATCGAAACAGAGTTATCGTGCGCCAAACGGATATTGAGCTATGGGTCCCACCATTTTTGAGTTATGAGTTATCAAAGCTGAGAATTGAGTTACGGAAATAGGCTATCCAAACAGCCTCTAAAGAGAGAAAAAAAAAATTGGGAATAAAATATAATTTTTATGTTTAGAATGGTGCTACAGTATCATCATAAAGCACAATTGTAAATTTTTTAAGAATCGGAAGATCAAGTAATGGGCCAACATATGGCATATGGAAGACTGGGTGTTAATGCTCTAACTATTTAAAATTTGGGTTGATAGCAAAAGCTAAAAGTTTGAAACATTGAAACATAGGAGATGGTGGAGAAAAATACAATAATGGAGGCTATACTGCTTAAGGGCTTAAAAGTGATTTTATTTATTTGTAAAATTTGAGTTTTATTGTGAGAAAATAAATGACTTACTTAGGATAAGTGATGAAAAAAAAAAAAAAAAGGAAAGTGGAGTAAATTATGGTAAAAGAGTGGCAAGTTTTGCCAAAAATAAAGGTGGCATTTATTTCAGTGTAGGTTTTTTGTCTAAAGTAGGAGATGTATTTTTTGGGTCTATTTGGAATCAGTTTATTTTGCTGAAACTGGAAACTTTTTGTTGAAAGTATTGTAGATAAAGATAAAAGTTAGTCGAAATAATATAGTGGGACCTATAAATAGTACCAAAATTACAATAGGTCTCATGAATAGTAGCGAAAATAAGTTTAATAGTAAAATAAGCCAGTAAAATTAAGTCATGCCAAACGCACACTTCTTCTTCTCTTTCTCCATGTCAAGGCCTCAGGTGTTCGATTTGTTTATGGTGATAATTTGCTTATTTGGTTCTCTTTTTTTCTTACTATCTAGAGGCTCAAGACCTGTAAGGGGCAAAGAACATAACCACTAAACTACCTAAAGGACTTTTAGGGGGAATCAGGGGACAACTACCCCCCCCCCCCTTCTCTCGAGTTTGAATTGTATCCGTTGAAATAAAAGTTGAATATTTTAATCAGTTTTGTTAATTTTTTATTCCATTTTATTCTTTTGCTAATGAATAGTAGCACTTTAGGCAAAGAGAGTGACTACTCATTATCAAAAAACTTTTTGAGTTTTAGAGAGGCTATTGAAGCACTATTTTATGGTTTAACTCTCTAAAATATAGAGGATTTTGTGTTTGCCGATAATGTTGGAGATATTTAAACACTGAACCGAACCTGAATTATTTATAAATAGTTCGATTCACTTAAAAGTTACAACCCTAATTTGGTTGAAAATTTTTGGAAAATTATCATCTCCTATTAAAGCAGTAGTTTATTTTTTACCTTGTGTAAACTCACTTGCCAATTAATAATCACACAACTTTATATTGTTGTTGTTTAAAAGAAATAGATGAGGAACCTATTTTAGGGAGCGTCCAGTTCTTGTAATACGCAAGGGCTGATGAAATGCCTACCAAGGCCTTGGCCCCTCGCAAACTCAACCAAAGTCAACCTTCACCTCAGATTATGCAACGACCCATAATTTGCGTAGCTATCAACCCAAAACTGAAGGTTGCTATCACACCCTAAAACCCATTTTACTCCCTTCTCAAAAGTATCTACCCTTTTTTCATAACTTTCCACACTTGTGTCCATTTGAAATGATTAATTTTGCCAACTTATTTTATTATTTAACTTATTTTTGCCACTATTCTTAGGTCTCATTGCATTTTTTGGTACTATTCATGAGTCTCACTATCCTATTTTAGCAAACTTTTACATTTATTTACAGTACTTTCAACAAAAAAATTTCAATTTCAGTAAAATAAACGGATTCCAAACAAACCCTTAGAGCAAGGAAGTTGGTTGTTATTTGTAGAATTTAATCTTTGTTAAGTGCAATATTTCTTCCTAAGGACAAAGACTTTTTTTTGCTTGAAATCTCCAATTAAGGTTTGCTTGAACAAAGAAATTTCTTCCCATAGCTGTTAGCAACCACAAACCCCTCCATTTTTTATAAAATGTGATATCCACAACATTTTCACAACAAATTTTAAGTAGTAGGTTGTTACTTGTTGTTACTAATAGAAAGAAAAAAAAAAAAAAGTAATTTTAATAGTGAATTTAAATTAAAACTAATAACAACTTATCACTTAGCATTTGTTATAAAAATATTTTAAAAATATTGTGGACTTTGTACCTCTTTCTATTTTCAGGTCTAATAACTTTTTTTACTGATGCATTTTCTTGGTAGATATTCCCCACCCAAAGTTAGGTTCCAGCTGATCAATATTTTCCAGCCTTTTCACATCATGTTTCTTGACTTTGAAAAGAAAACTCAAAACAAGACACCACGTACTATGTTTCTCAAAAAGACAGGAACAAAGATGAAGACTATCCGTGATAAAGACAAAAAGTTACATGCGGTGTGGGGGCAGCAGAAAAAGATAATTAAATAGTAAATTTAAATTACAACTTATAAAAACTTACCACTAAAATTTATTGTAAAAATATTTTTAAAATATCGGTATGTTACACCCCTCTCTCTCTATCTCGTTCTCTTTTCAGGTCTAATAACTTTTTTTTACCAACCCACCCAATGCATTTTCTTGGTAGATATTCCCCACCCAAAGTTAGGTTCCAGCTGATCAATATTCTCCAGCCTTTTCACATCATGTTTCTTGACTTTGAAAAGAAAACTCAAAACAAGACACCACGTACTATGTTTCTCAAAAAGACAGGAAAAAAGATGAAGACTATCCGTGATAAAGACAAAAAGTAGCATGTGGTGTGGGGCAGTAGAAAAAGATAGCGATATATCTCCACTTTAAGTAAGGCCTTCGAAAGTGATTGCAAGGTCACAGCAATAAGTATGTCTGCTTGGTACTCTCAAATAGTGGGCAATTCTTACATAGTTCCGGAGCAATGCTCCGGACTCTCATAGAGAGTAGGCATTATGGTAGATCCCACGTGTAATTATAACATTACTTTCTTTCTTATCAAAACTCATTTTCTTTTATTGATAATTGAATAATCACAAGAAGAAAAAAGTCATGTTCATACTTACACCTTTGGCCTTTTGTCTATGCAGGATGCAGTCGAAGCATTAGTTTCCACGCCATTCTTCAATGGCCTACTAATTTGTCACCGTCTTCCTCCTCTGGCCTCTGCTCCTTCTCCCTCTTAAATCTCACCTGTCAAAGGTACTCGCAGTTCACAAAATCCTCTCCTTGCACAAATACTGTCAATTAATTTGGTGACTTCTCTATATGCACCTTATATTTGCTCCTGAGAATCAAGTACCCACATACATGATGTCCAAAATTGTCATTCTTCTCTTCCATATCCTTCTCTATTCAGAGTTGATGCCTTCAGAAGCCCAAACTTGGGTCAAATCAGGTTACTGGTACTCTGGCACCGGATCACCCATTTCAGACATAAACTCAGCCCTCTATACTCACCTTATTTGCGCTTTTGCTGATGTAAACTCTTCTTCCTACGAGCTCTCTGTATCATCCAGTGATAAGCAATACTTCTTCACCTTCACAGACACTGTTAGAAAAAAGAACCCATCAGTCACCACTCTTCTTTCCATTGGTGGTGCAGGGGCAAACCACACCACCCTTTCAAATATGGTCAGCAAGGCTTCTTACAGAAAATCTTTCGTAGACTCTTCAATAAAGATAGCAAGACTTTATGGCTTTCAAGGCCTAGACTTTGGTTGGGATTCAGCGAACACTAGCTCCGATATGATCAATATGGGATTGCTATTTCAAGATTGGCGTGCGGCTGTGAATTCTGAGGCAAAGAATTCTAGCCAGAAAGACTTGATTTTGACTGCTGCTGTTCATTTCTCGCCAGATTTAAATTCAGTTTCTTTCCCTGTGGACTCAATTCGGAGTAACTTGAACTGGGTCCATGTTAATGCTTATGACTACTATGCGCCCGGATGGTCAAACTATACCGGCGCTTCTGCAGCCTTATATGACCCATCGAGTAACGCTAACACAGATTATGGTATTGGTGCATGGATTGGAAGAGGCTTGTCTGCTAGCAAGTTGGTTTTGGGATTGCCTTTCTATGGCTATGCGTGGACGCTAAAGAACCCCAATGACAACGGAATAGGTGCTCCAGCAACAGGTCCTGCTGCCATTGCAATTAAAGGCGGTGGAGCCATCAGGTATTATCGAATCAAGAGTTATGTTCAGAGCTATGGGGCTGCTATAATGTATAATGCTACATATGTAGTAAATTACTGCACAGTCGGATCAACTTGGATTGGCTTTGATGATGTTGAGGCTGTCAGAATGAAGGTTTCTTATGCCAGAGAGAAGAAGCTACTTGGTTACGTTGTGTGGCAAATCCCATATGATGATAAATGGGCGCTTTCTTTAGCAGGTACGGAAGAGATGCTGCACTCATGGTATTCTAATTCTTTGAGAGTCTGAATTTGATAAGAATGTGGTGTTAAAGCCTAATTTTACACCCTCTAATAAAATATTAACACATCTGAATTTTTTCAAATAAAAGAATAAGCATGAACAAGTACTGATGCACCCAATCACACTCCCACTAAAAAAGTCGCTCACCCAAATAGTTAAAATAAAAATATAAAATATTAAAAAAAAACTGAAACCACCATCTGAAAGTTAAAACCCCAACCAAACTTCTTTCTCCTACATGCTGCCGAAAATGCCTCTGAACTGAAAAGTGTCGTCAACTAAGTCAAAGTATGAAATTGATGGTCGGAGCTGCCATAGACTTGTTGAATCTTGAAGCTTTGGTATTAATCTTACATCCTTTCCTCAAAACAAAAAGGATTACAACAAACAATAGGAGAAAAATTTCTTTTCCATGAAAAGAAAATAGAATGACGTTTAAGTTTTGCTCTTCCTAAGCTTGGGTTGATTGACATTGATTTTTTCTTTAAAAATCAATAAAATACCAAATCTAGCTAGACCATCATGTCCTAGGTGGTTCTGGCGTATTTTCCAGACTCGGACGTTGCCGATGAAGGCTTTTCGTCTGGCAGCAACTCCAACAGTTTGTGGAGGAAGAAGGTTAAATTGAGATTTTTGTTTTTTAATTAGATAACATTGAGAGTGTGATTGTATAGGGTAACACCTAATTTTTTATTTACAAATATATGATGTGGCATGATATTATTGGATGGGAAAAAGTAGAGTTTTACCTCACGTCTTTATTGAATTTAATCTTTTTCTTTAAATTAATTTTTCTCTTGCTAGAAAGTTAATCTAATTGCTCATATTTTTGTTTCCTAAAAATAAGAAAAAAATTGCCCACACTTTTAAAGAATCAAATAGTAGACATGACAACTGGTCGAATTGAGTCGGGTTAATCGGGTTGTGAGTTAAACGGATTGGGTTCAAAAATAGACTGTTTTAAACGAGTTGAAAACAAGTTAGGTCAATCGGGTTACAAGCGGCTCGGCGTGGTCGGGCCGACCTATGTTTACACATGGAAAAAAAGAAAAAAACAAATAAAGGCCAAATTTTTAGAGAGAATGAATCAAATCATTTAAGGAAACAAATTGTACATAATACCCTTTGTTTTTTTCGTTAAGTGGGCACCTACTGATATTAGACTATTTGCATTACTATTATACATGAAATAAAAAAATTAAAAATTAAAAAAAAAATACCAAAAAACATAAAAATTTCCCATATCCTTCCAATTCTGATAGTTTTGTGCATATATGGCTAAAATTCTTTACACTCGTAATAACAAAATCTTTCATGTTAATAACTCACAGGCATAATGCTTATAATTACAAGTTTACAACTTGAGAGAGAGAGAGAGAGAGAGAGAGAGAGAGAGATTTTGAGGAGCACAAAAAGTATATATTTTAAGTTTACACACTTCAAATTCAAAATCACTAATGTTAGCATTTAACTTATTGTTAGACTTATTGTTAGTTTAGACTTAAGTTTAGACTTATTGTTAGTAAATTTGTCCTAGTATTTAACTCTATTACTTAGTATTTAACTTAGTGTTACATGTTTAGTAGTGTAGATGTATAGTTGTAAATAATTTTTCCTTTTGCATTTTTTTCCTCTACTACTCAGTATTTAATTTCGTGTTAGACATTTAGTAGTATAGACGTGTAGTTGTAAATGATTTTTCCTTTTATATTTTTTTTCCTCTACTACTCAGTATTTAACTTAGTGTTAGACATTTAGTAGTGTAGACGTGTAGTTATAGATGCTTTTGCCTTTTGTATTTTTTTTCCCTACTACTAAGTATTTAACTTAGTGTTAGACATTTAGTAGTGTAGACATGTAGTTGTAGATGCTTTTGCCTTTTGTAATTTTTTTTCCCTCTTAATTAAATTTTTTTTAATAAATGGGAGTATGGCCACTGCCACTAGTGGCTACTAAATGGCTAAATAGTGTTAGTGTAGTGGTTTATGTCTATGCACCTAGCACCTTGGCATGTAGTCTAAATATTTTTTAGAAAAAAAAAATTAAAAAAGAGTCGGGTCACGAGTTAGTTGAGTTGACCGGGTTAGCCCGCAAAAAAAAAGGGTGAGCCATGGGTTGGTCCATTTTTTATTCGGGCCAAAAAATTCGAGTTCGAGTGGGTTCAAAACAAGCAAATTTAGGTCGAGTTAGCAAATTTTGGCCCATTTTGCCATGTCTATCAAATAGTATCATTATGACTTGAAATTTGATCATATTAGCCAAAGTAATTAAGAAACCAATATTTTGGATGTCCTAATGTGTTTAATCAAGGAAAAAAGATTCACTAGGCCTGATTCTGTATCTAGTGCATTGATAGGGCTACAATGCCAAATTTCGGCTAAGGCTTATAAAAATGTTTGTAAATTTTTAAACCCTTGGAAAACACAATATGTTTAACTTAATTGATTAGCCAAGTAGTTATTTAGGTTAATTATACAGTCCTAGGTTAAACAATAATCAAACATATCATGCACAACGGAAAAGCAAATAACACAATGATATGATAACCGAGGAAAACTAATGAAACAACTCGTTTCAAGGTAAAAAAAAACCTGGTGGGAACTATTCCAAGAGAACAATCCACTATATCAAGTTGAGATTTATAGTCAAGAATACCAATTCGTAGTAAATTTAACATAGTTACCAAACTGGACTATAAACTCCTCAGACTTCTTTGATCTGGATCAGCTTTCACATGAACCACCAGTTCATGCCTTATACTTCAGTACACTTGATAGCTAAAGGCTTGGTTGCAACTTTACTCCACTGGTACTAGCAATATGGATTTGATCTCCGGTAGGTGCTTGATAGAGTTAGAAGATACAAAACAAAACCTCACAAATCTCACAAGAGTAACTCTCAAGACTTGAAAATCATGTTTTAGGGTTTTCCTTTTATTCTTAGCAGCGTTGGACTTAAACCCTAAACATTTCATGGGTTGTTGGGCTTTATTTAAAATTCTACAGATTTATAGTTCAATCAATCAAAGGCTTCTCTCAATCAGTCGAGCTTGACAAATTTTGAATTCTTCTTTTTTGCAACGTTTACGTTCTTGAATCTTGACTTGTATCAACTTGAGCAATGTCTAAAACACTACAAAGACACTAAGATCTAATCCTAGATAAGTTTTTGTTCTCGGTTTGCCAACATACAACAGATTTAGAACCTAAACATTTATGACTAAATATTTAGAACCTAACAATCTCTCCCTTTGGTAATCAATGACAAAACTTATATACAAAATGTATTGCTCAACTCAAGAATTAAACCAATTATAAGAATTTTGCCCAATACAATTCAATTACAATCTACCATCTATAAGTTGTAATAATAGGCAGCTGCATCATGAAAGAATTAACCTATAAATTCCTGAAATACTAAAAATAAACCATAAATACATGTGAGGAAAATATAGTATAAACATAACTTTGAATCACAAAACAAAAATATAACAAGGAAACCAACGAAAACCAACGAAAACCAAAATATCTCATAAAGCATCAAATTTGTGAAACAAGTTAATACACAACAAAATAATAAAAACAATAAATGATAAAGGAAAGGCTAAACAAAACTAAACAAACTCCACCTAAAAACAAATACTCCCCCTAAGTACAAGAACTCTCCCCCTACCTATTCTACTTCCCCTTTTTGTTACATATTGCCAAAGGCAATATCATCTCAATCATCCGAGGGTGGAGGTGGAGGAAAAGAACTCCTATACTAATTGAACTCAACTCTAAAAGTAGCAACATCTATAATCAGTGATTCCAAAAGCTGTCCATGGACATCCTGAGTCGTTATAAAGGTCTCTATCATGGTGTGGTGTACGACTAAGTCTCTAGCATTCTCTTTAGCATAGCAGAGGGATAGTGCTGCTTTAGAAGTACTAGCAATAGGAGTATCCTCATCCCCATCTTTAGCCTCAACAATAGGATCCATAAAAGGATTAATTTTTACATCTCCTTGGGGAAGATCCACTTGTTGTCGCTTTCCCTTTCCTTTGCTTGTTGCTGGGGTCTTCTTTTGAGCTCTACTTTGCTTCAGAAAGGTTGTTCCAATAGGTGCTATCTGATGGACAAGCTCAGACGAGGAGGTACACACAAGTCTTAGATGTTCTAAGATCTTAAGGATTGAAATAGGGAAGAAGAGATCATGTTTCTTGGAAATGTTTCTTGATATGCCAAGAATGTATTGACCCCTTGTGATGAATTAATTGATTAATTAGTCAAGTTTATTAATTAATCAAATTAACATGCAAGATGCGTGGTAGCACAAATAAATCACCAATTAACTAAAGTATGTAGTGGAAAATAAATTGACACGGTGATTTGTTTACGAATAGAGAAAACCTACATGGCAAAAACCCCCACCAGGTGATTTTACGGTCACAACTCCCGAGAATCCACTATTATCAAAACAAGTAGTTACAAGTAAAGAAATTCCAGTACCTTATACCAACTTACAGTAGAACCCTTACCCCAATACCCAATTAGACTTGTTCTGTAGTGACAGTCTCTCCTTTCAATGCACGACTCCCAGTACGTAACTAACCAATTGCGCGGATCCCAGTACGCGCCTTGATCACCAACTTGAGAATGATGTTGGCTGCAAAATTTTTTAGTTCATCACATGATGAAGATCATGAAGTTACTTGGTTACAAAACCCTACGGTGTACAAACATAACAGTTTCTTCAAGAGAAAAATGAAATAAGGCATATGTCTCTGGTTCTCAATATTCTTGTAAAAAACTTTTGCATTCAGTTGCATCAGCTATAACGGCCCTTAAAACAATCCTTATATATGTTTAGGTTTGTAAGAAAATAAAGCTTAAACATACACCCACGGATTGGATTGAAATCAGCTCTAAAAAACGAAATTTCATATACCTCAGTAGATAGCCATCTATCAAGCTAGCTGTCGAGGCACAGGTTTCAGCAACTTTTAAACCTCGATAGATACTAGTTGTTGAGTTTTAAAATCCAGCACTATCTCACTTGATTCTTGGATAGACTTGCATGGTTTTAACACTTGAACTTGAAACCTTATTTCTTGAAGCATTAAACGCATCTTAGATCTGCCCAATTACAAGTAAAATGCGTTTTATCAAAAGATTAGTCAATTGCATAAAAAATTGACATATGTTCCTAACATCAAATCACATATGTCCTAACAATCTCCCACTTTAGCAATCCATGACAAAACCACAACAAACAAATGAGATATGAGAGAAGTCATAAATCACTCAACTCATGTTCACTTGTTGAATACATTAAATTCTATCCTAACACAAACTCTTGAAAAACTTTGCAAGAAGAGAGTTCATGGCAAGAAGACTTTGACAACCTGTATTTCTGAAACAATTTAAACAAAACTCATCACGACATCTTAATGTGAAACAGAAATACTTGCATACAATAAATAAGAAACATGTGTATTAAGAAAGAAAAGAAACAACACATGTAATGATAGGTGAAAGAACTGTAATAACAACCTCAAATGTATATATATCAACAAGTACAAGGTTTTCTATCACAACATGATCACAAGATCTAAGGTACATGAACAATGTATCTAACATAGAAAGAAAAGAAAAAGATACATAAAGTCCTCACTACATCCCTTAATATACACTCCCCCTATCCCCTATACTAACCCTCCCTCTGTGAGTGATTACTCTCATCTCAAAACTACTCCCCCTTTTTGTCACGAGTGACAAAGGGCAAGTAAATCAGGTAGACATCTCATCATCACTAGGCGAACCATCATCATCATCCTTAACATCATCAGCACTGCCTGAGCCATCGTCATCCTTATCCTCAGATGCCTCGAGAGAGGAAGCCATTGTGAAACCACCAATCACAACCTGTCATCGCACGATACGACTGACACGAGTGTTCACCTGACACAACTCATCACTGAAAGTGTCAAGGCGAGCATCCATGCGCACAAGCTATGCCATGATGGCCTCAAGTGTCACTCCACCCACTGAAGACGAAGAAACGGAGGAGGATGGGGTGGTAGAAGCTGAAGGAGCTACTATCTGTGTCTGGGGCTACCTCGGTCTCAACTGTGCTGTGCTCTGTCGAACGGTAGCTACATCTATGGCACACATATACGAGAAGTGGGGCGACTTAAGATAGACGATGGAAAAATGGTGAAGGAGTCTCGTGATAGCAGAAGAAAAAATGAGCTTATCACCAGTCACTGTGTCCCTATAAACATCTATAAGGGAGAGTATAAAGTGTGAAGAGAAGTTAATAGAGAGATCCTCAATGAAGGATAACAAAAAGCGAGCACGAGGCTCTATGATAGTGTTATAGTGTGACAACAAATGAAAAATGAATGTCACCACCATGTTAAGGAATCTCGAACCTTTAGCAAAGGCCTAGCATGAGGTGTTTTAACAATCACCCCCATGAGGAATGTGTCTCATAGAACAAAGACGCGAGCTCGTCTTTGGACACTGTCCTCAAATGCTTAGACCCAAGGTAGTCAAGATGCGCTACCTTAGGGACATGTAGTACCTCGAATACAATATCCGGAGTAACTACCATGCATATACCCCGAACGTGAGTAGAAAACTGAGGTATAGAGTAATCAAATTTGTGTATATAGGAGTAGAACTTCTGTATGATCATGGAAAGGCACATAACCGAGACATCACAAAGTGACTCCAAACCCCTATTGTGGATGACAGTGGGTAGGTCGGTGTTAGAAAATTTTGATAAAACAACTTGGCGTTCCGAATGAATGTCGCGCCATGAAAAGTTCTCAAAGAAGTTCGATTTGGCCTTCTCATCACAGAACCGGACATGAGAGGGAGTGGGGTTAAATGGTGAAGAAGACGAAGATGCCCCGAAATGAAGAGGATTACGGGATGGAGTAGACTTATCCTTAGGTGCCATGACGCAACTAACGTAAAAGGGAGAGAAAGAGAGAGAGAGGGAGACAATCAAAAAAGTACCAAACAACAAATATATCAAAATATATAGAATTGAAGGTACATGTGCATAAGAATGCATGAACATTTGACATGCAAATATAAATTCATCATAGGTTCAACCCAATCCAAACCTATCAACACACAACATTGCAACAAATATAGCACACATCTATAATGCATGACAATATTTTTATAATGCAAATGTGATGCAATGCATGAAGTTTTAAACTCAATGAAGCAACACCCAACCCAAAATTTTTACACAAACTCATCAATTTTGAAAAACCTCTAAAAATTCTTCAAAAATCAAAACTTAGGTCAGAAAAGAGTGAAATGCATGATTAATGAGTGAGCAAGAATCATACCAAATGAAGAACACTTGATTTAGGCTAAAGATCAAGTGAGGAATGTGAGGGGTTTGAGTTTAAGGAGTTTTGGAGTGAGAAAAGAGAGAAACTGTCGAGAGAGATCAAAGGAAATGAGTGAGGAATCACAAGGCGTCTTGAGAGCTATCAAGCTTTAAAAAGGCGTGATTTAGCCATCGAACCAGCTATCGAGGATCTTACGAGAGGTTTTCTTAACAGGGAAGCTCGATGGATCGAGGTAGCTATCAAGCAGCTAACGAGGAGACATGAAGTTTCTCGATTAATTGAACTAGCTATCGAGAGCTGTCAAGAAGCTATCAAGATTGCTTAAAAACAGATTTTCAAAGGAGAGAAAAATACATATATGAATGCAATCAAGTATGTCACTCAACCAAAAATCCAAACAACATTTTAAGCTCTCAAAAACATCTCTCAACATGAAAAATGTCAAGCACAAAGATCCCAAAACACACACACACACACACTAAATAAGTCTAACCAATTTTATATTTCAAAAACAAGTTAAGACAGTTTAGTGAGCATACATTAACACAAGTATTCCTTGTGATGGCCAAATCACATTGTATCTGCACATGTATTAAAAGTAGCAAAGAATATTGCATGTTGTGTATGAAAAACATCGCAAGATTGCATAAGTGTCTACATGTTATGATGATTTGAGATATGAGAAAATCACTTTAACTCACACACAATCATAACTATTTGATGGGGACTATCACCTTCGAGGTACATCCTATAACTTCCACATCTCCTAGAATACACGCTTGCAATCATATATAAAGCATTTTGATCTTTTTGCTTTTTATTTTTCTTCGCATATTTTTCTTTTGAGCAAATCATGCATGGGCATATAAGAGAGAGAAAAGAAATACCCAATTATGTTCAACTTTTGACATTGCACTTTGGCTATACCGAAACATACAAATGTCATTTCATGATTGGCAAGCAACAATGGTGAGATGGCTATTTATGCCTTTCTCTTAGAATTTTCTAGTCCTTCCCATCAAAAAGAGTGATATGAGTGTTAAGTATAAGAGATTACTTAACCTCACTCATCACAAACACGAGCCACAAAACTCACTTGCTTAGTTATACATAGAGATGATCATCTAAGCTACAAAAGATACAAAGTTTAGAAAACTTTGTTTCAATGACCATCCAAGGTACACAAGTACCAATGTACACAAACACATACTGTTTTTGTATTTTTCTGATTTTTCAGTTTTTTTTATATGAAAAACAAAGTAAAACAAAACTGAAAAATAACCAACCAAGAACATGTTAAACAAAGCAATGCATAAAACTAGACTGACTCAAAACAGTAAAGCAAAACACACAAGTAATGCAAAACAAAAAAACATGAAGGGGAGAGAGAGAGAAAAAGTGACAGAATCACTTGGAGCCCTTTTTCTTCAACACCTTGGAAGAACATTTCCGATTAGCAAACCCTTGATCCGACGGTGAGGGGGAAGAGTTAAAACTGTTCAAGTTTGAAAGGAACATGAGGGCTTTGAGAAGATCTCCAAGAGGATCAAAAGAGGATGGAAACTGATTCTGGTTTCCCGACGCGATCATACTAATGCTCTTTTGAGTGGCTAACCGTTTGTAGCAATTAAGTCAAGTATGTCCAGCTACACCATAGTGATGACATAAATGCTGCTTTTTCTACTTAGGCTTTTGAAAGTTTCTCTTCTTAGCCCTAGGGTTCTTAATTTCTTTCTTATCAAGCTTAAGGGGTACTCCTAAGATAGATTTACCCTTGTCTATGTTCTCACTAGCTAATTCATTTTTAACATCATTGTTCTCAGTTTCAATATTATTAGCAAGAGGAACAAAAACAGTAGTACTAGTAGAAGTAATATTAGGAGAAGAGAAATCATACCCTAAACTGGTTCGATCGGAAGCAGATTTCTAAAGACTGAGCATCTCAACCCTTTGTCCAAGGCAGGGCCCCAGGCTTGCTAGGCCTATGAGTCGCTAGAATCTCTAAATTACCACCATGGAGTGGTGGCACTCACTCCGAGACGAATCAAACAAAGATACAGAGAGACCCAAATCAAATGAGAGCGAGATGGATGAATCTGAGAAAGGGAAAGGGTTAAGTGAGAAGGAAAAAGTTTGGAAGAGAGAAAGAGAGAGGGAGAGAGAGACTATGGCAATGATGGCTGGTGGGTGGTGGTAAAAGCTCATAAAGAGCTTCAGCCGGCCATGGAGGTTTAATTTTTACAGAGAGAGAGAGAGAGAGAGAGAGAGTGTGTGTGTGTGTGTGTGTGTGTGTGTGTGTGTGTGTGTGTGTGTGTTTTTGAAGAACTCATTAACTCAAGTTAAGTGATGAATGGGGGTTAGTGATGGGGCTGAGCTTGGTACTAAGGATGCTAGCAGCTACAGTCAGTGATGGGTGGAGCTTGGGGGCTGTTGAATCTGTGAAAGGAGAAAATTTGTGATCTAGGTTATTGGTGATTGATTATGTGTGGCACTACTTATTCTTTAATTTGTAAAATACTGATGTGGCAAGCTAGGATTGGAGGGTGTAAAACCCCCTCTTTTAACGCCACAATTGTACCAAATTTAAAGTTTTAAACTCATAACTAAACTATGTGAGATATAATACCTTTAACAATTAGGCTTTGCTTGGTTATAAATGAGGGAAGAGAAGAGAAAAGAAATGACTAATAGCAAGGAAATGAGAAGGAAAAGAAAAGAAATCAATTCTCATGTGTATGTTTAGAAATAGGGAAAGAAGGGGAAAAGAAAAGAGAAGAATATATTTCTTTTTCCTTTGTTTGGTTTGCAATAAGAAAGAAAATGAAAAGAAAATATATGGTTTTTTTACTTTTTGCTCATATAAATGTAAAAAATGCATAAAAGTTAGAGCATTCGCATCAGTCCGTCTAAATTTTTTCGTCTATTTTAGCATAAAAACCAACTTTTTTCTATTTTACACAAGTACTTTACAAAAACACCCACATCAATTTATCTGTCATACACACTCTTTTATTTAAATAATATTTTTCCTCACTTTTTTTTTATTATTATTCCACACCTGCCCCCACCTAACACTTTTTTTCTCTGAACACACGGACTCTTTCTTCTTCTTTTCCTTATCTCTATTTTCCCTAAATGTGCCTCTCTTTCTTCTCATTCTCATTCTCCTTCTTCTTTCTTCTTCTTCTTCTTCTTCTTCTTCTTCTTCAATTTGGGTTGATTATAGGCAATGATTTTGGGTAGAGAAAGCAAAGATTTTGGGCGAAGAAAGTGGTGATTTTGGGTTGATTTGTTATTGCTACTTCTTCTTCGGCATCTTCTTCTTTTCCTCCTTCTTTTGCAATCTAGGTTTGATTATTTATATGAATTTGCATATGGGTTTGATGAATTTGAATCTAGATTTAGAATGAGTTTGATGATTTGTATAGATTTGCATAGCATGTTGTTGGATTCAAGAGAAGGTAGAGGAGGAAGAGGGTATGGTGTTGCTAGATTGAAGAGAAAGTAAAGGAGAAAGGGGTAGGGGAAGAGAGAGAAAATAATATAATATATTCATTTAGAAAGCTTAATCATGTATATTTGCATAGTTACTGTAGCAATATTGGATATGTAAAGTAATATATATAGACTAATGTGAGTAATTTTTAAGCAAAAATATGTAAAATTATGCACTTTTTCTATTTTACAACTACTGGTGCAAGTGCACTTACGGACAAATATGTAACATCATATTATATTATGTTACGTTGTGGGCCCCATTTTTTAAAAACCATTCTCTCCCTTCAAATCTGCCCAATTTGGGTGGATTGCAAATATGTGGACCAAAGGAAAATGACTACATTTCTTCTCATTTCTGTTCTCTTCCTCTCTCCTTCAGCATTTCCAAACACATTGTTAAAGTTGTCAAAAATGACAAAATCTGAATGACATTGTTTCAAGATCTTCTATGACATATTCATCTCTCGTTACATTAATGAATTGCATTGTCAGCTCAAGAGGAAGAAAATAATGGACGACCCAAGTGGCGATTATTAGAGATCATTTTGACTACGACTGCTACCGTTGCTCTCCTATTATGCCTTTTAGTGTGTTACTTACGGACGAGAAAGCTCAGATCCAAAGGTAACTTTTTTTTTTCAACTACATGTGTTACAGTTCCCATCTATGATTAGAAGGATTACTTATTATTCCAATGATTTAAGAATTAATATTTTTAGACTTTGCTCTTCTTTTTATTCTTATTTTTTTCAATATTGGAATTGTGGTTATAGCAAAAAAATTAGAATCCAAAGCTAAAAACATAGCAGCTGCTGGAGATTCAAATAGCAGTGTTCCTAATCTGCAAGTATTTAGTTTAGCTGACATTGAGGCAGCTACAAATAAATTTTCATTTGAAAATAAACTCGGAGAGGGAGGTTATGGCCCCGTTTACAAGGTAAACTGTTGTTACTACATCTTTTACACTCAAGCAATTAGCAGAAACATGAATCTATCTATAAAACAATTCCAATGTCATATTTTATTGCCAAATAGGATTAGGGACACAACATTTTTCACAATTGTTAATATGATTTGTTGTGATTTGTGTATAATAAAAGTAGTGCCATTTATAGACTTTATAAGTCATATTTGGAGTTATGAAAAATGTTGTGTCCTAGGAATACTCTTATCAGCATGGGTAGAAAATGTCTTGAAGTATCTTTTTGGGTGAATAATACCAATCATAAGTGTGTGTATATTTCATCAGGGTGTGTTACCAAATGGAAAAGAAATTGCAGTGAAAAAACTTTCAAAAACATCTACGCAAGGATTTGAGGAGTTCAAGACTGAGGTTATGCTTACCGCGAAACTACAACATGTAAATCTTGTGCAAGTTTTGGGATTTTGCATTGCAAGTGATGAACAAATGCTAATCTACGAGTACATGCCAAATAAAAGCTTGGACTTCTACCTCTTTGGTCTGATATCTTTCCTACTTCCAATTACAATATTTGAGATATGTTAAATGCAATTTTTCACATCTTAGTGCTCTATTAGGCCCAATATGATTATATAACTGATTGTTATAGTATGGAATTTGTCATAGACCCTATCAAACGGGACCTATTAGATTGGAAAAAACGTATTGACATTATTGAAGGAGTAACTCAAGGGCTTTTATATCTCCAAGAATACTCAAGAATGATAATAATTCACCGAGACTTAAAATCTAGTAACATTTTACTGGATGAAGAGATGAAGCCAAAGATCTCAGACTTTGGAATGGCTAGAATTTTCAAGAAAGATGAACATGAAGCAAACACAGATCGCATTGTTGGAACATAGTAAGTACGAGTACCTCTACCTGGTTAAGCTTTATAGCCCATGATTTGTTGTTAAGTAATTAACAATGCTGTTTGATACTTCAACAATGCAGTGGTTATATTCCTCCTGAATACGCCCGAAGAGGTGTATACTCCACTAAATCTGATGTTTATAGCTTTGGAGTTCTACTTCTACAAATCATAAGCGGTAAGAAGACTACTTGTTATCATGGCTTGGATGAGAATCTAAACCTCCTAGAGTATGTAAGTTACTTTAACAAACATTGCTAGAACCAATCTTGAATTTATTTTCTTTTGTTGTGTATTATATATTTCTGCATTTCAAAATGATGGTCAATATTCTATATTTCAGGCATATGAGCTATGGAAAGAAGGCAAAGGCATGGAATTTATGGATCCAACTCTAGATGATACAACTCCATCATGTAAACTAATTCGATGCATGCAAATAGCTCTTTTATGTGTTCAGGAAAACGCAATTGATAGGCCATCAATGTTGGAAGTTTCCTCAATGCTAAAAAATGAAACTATAGTTGTGACAAATCCCAAAAAGCCTGCTTTTTCAACGAAAAGAGAGGAAGGTGACGAAAAAGACTCCAGATTACTGGCTTTACAGCTAGAAATTTATTCGGTTGATGATTTAACCATCACTGAAGTGGTTGCCCGTTGAATGTGAAGGTCTTTGTGGAACAAACACACATATTTATATTCTATTGAGCAACATCAGCAGCCACATCATTGGTCCTGCTAACTTTCTTTTTTTCTTTTTCTTTTCCTTCCTTTTGCATTAACATTTTCACAATTATTACTCTATCACATAAAATAAAATAAAAAGGCTCCCTTTCTTAATTAACATTTCCTAACTTTTCAACTTTCCATTTATTATTCCATCAAACTGAATCTGATAATAATCAAATTTCCTTCAACTCTATGATTCTCCCTCTCCCCAATCAAGCAGTTATGAAAGTTGTTCAATTGCCACTCTATTAAAATTCCAAAAAATTTTATTTAAAAAAAAAAAAAAAAAACCCTACTGAGTTGTTGTCTATATATATTTGCAATTGCTTTACCTCACTTCTGCAAATTTGGAAAGTCCCTCTAAAGTGAGGTTTTTATAATTTATTTATTTATTTTTCTCCCCTATATTCTTTAAGTTTTCTAGATTAATTTTGTTGGTGATGTGTCATCGTAGATCTCAGGTGCCAACAACATTGGTTCCCAAAATCTCAAAGCCATGGTGAAGAATACATTATAAGAATCACAACAGGGTCATACTACTATAGTTTATGTGGTCGTTAATCATGGATGAGTTTTTTCCCCACTGATGGATACCTCTTATGTGTATTTGTGTGATGTATTCACATTATGGATAAATAATTCCCTTTGTATATGTGTAGCATAAATCAGTTTTGTTGTATGTACAGATTAATTGTAACATGAATGTAGATGCATAACTTAATACAAGATATGTTACCTTTTTTGGTTTTGAATGGTAACAAATTTAGATATTATTATGGGATGCCTTTGCTTTAAGACCTTGTCAAAACTGCAAAATTTGATGTCAATGGAGAGAAAATTAAATCAAAGCATACGTTTAAAACTATATATGGAATGAATAGACAACCAAAAAAAACGACTGGGGTGAATGATTATCCAAATTTGGACAAAGCCTCAAAATCCATGAAGACTAATTGGATGTGAGAAATCCCACGAAGATGTATGCTTGGTTATATGAAGAAATTGAATTTGGATATATAAAATATGAAGAAGATCAAATGAATTGAATTGAGTTTCCTATCACAAGTCCTCTCTCTCCTTCTTATTTTTTTGATTTAATTTTTGTTTGAGCTAATACTTAGTTATTTTGAAAGTGAGAATTTGAATTTATATCAAAACACAATCTTGGCTATGTATTTGAATGTGCGTATTGGTTATTTGACTAATATCAAAGGTATTTTTGTGATGAGTTTTAATTATCATGATAATATCTTTTAAGAGAATGAAAATTTTGAATAAAAAAATAGAAACTTAAAAAGTTTAGTTGTAAATAAAAAAAATTAGGAAAACATAACGTACTATAACATAATTTAGAGGAATATGAACCACCTAAAAATGGATAAATATCAATCAAATACACCCAAAAATAATAGAATGGTATATTTTTAGAGATAGAAAGATGAAAAATAATTTTAGAAATTGTTTAATTTTTTAGAAATGCTACGTCTATAACGTTTTCATAACAAATAATAGTTGGTAAATTGTTATCAATTTTAATTTAAATATATTACTGAAATTACTTTTTTGCCAACCAGTAATAACTTGCTACGATTGATTTGTTGTGGAAAGGTTGTAAAATTATTGTCAACATAACATTTCTCTTAATTTTTAGGGAGAACAAATTATGCTTATATCAAAATTACAAAATAATTATCTATTCCCACATATCGCGTTAGTCTAAGACTAGTATATATATAAAGTTTATTTATGGGGGAAAAATTGTACTTTTTTTGTCTTAGAAATGATATATATGCTCATTCAGTCATTCTATTAAAAATCAGTGGTCCTCACTTAACCCCAATCTTACCATGGAATCAGATACACTAACGATAGTCATTCTATATTTTTGTCTTATTGTTTTCAATTTAACGTAACTGATAATTGTCACATAACAGGCTCTCTGTCTCTCTATCTCTGATTCTCATCTTCTCCGAATTTGATGCCTGTCTCATATCCAATTATATCTCTAATTCTCGGAGACAAAGAAAGTGTAGAAGAGCAATAAAATACGGAGAAAGACTTTAAAAAATTGTAGCAACTTGTAAGTACCACCATACACAAGCCCAGCCGAAATAAATATTTATTAGAAAAGAAGGTTTAGGAAGTTTGGAGAGAAAATACTTGTGAGAAGATATTTCTCATTTATCAAAATCAGAAAATATACAAGAGTAATTAATTAAATGAGTCCCTGTTTCTATATATACAGCAACAGAGGAACTAAGACCCAAAACAGAAAATTAACTAACTTCCTAATCTACCGGAATTGCAACAGAACCATTAGATGCTTGACAGGTGGATCACTAATACAATTAGGCTGAAGTAAATTACTTCACATGCTAAGCACGTGACCTCATTAATCAACACACTGTCGTTTAACTCTTCAGCTTGCTCTGTTCTTCACGCGTGTCGTTTTGCCTTGCACTTGATGCTTTGGCTTTGTCCCTTTTATGTGATTCAGTTCCAGCTTCAACACTCCCCCTCAAGTCCTGAACTTCAAGTTCTGAGACTTGACCTTCTTGAACTGAAACTTGATCTGTGATTTGTGCATTTACAATCCTGGGAACAAAAATGTCCTTCAAACCCAACTTTCCAGAAAGTCTTGTAAAAGCTGAGAAACCAAGTGCTTTGGTAAAAATATCTGCCACTTGTGAATTAGTAGCAACATGAAACGTTTTAATCATACCCTCCATGATTTTATCCCTTACCAAATGACAATCCACCTCAATATGCTTTGTCCTTTCGTGGAAGACTGGATTTGCAGCTATATGCAGGGCTGCTTGGTTATCACAGAACAGCATAGCTGGTCTTGTATGATTCACCCTTAAATCTTTAAGTATTTGCAGCACCCAAGTGACTTCACATGCTACACTTGCCATTGCTCTGTACTCAGCCTCAGCTGAGGACCTTGAAACAACACCTTGCTTTTTAGACCTCCATGAAATTAATGACTCTCCTAAGAAAACAGCATAACCTGTTAAGGATCTTCTAGTGTCAGGGCATCCAGCCCAATCCGCATCACAAAAACTCTTGATATGCAGATCAGATTGGCTTGGGAAAAATATGCCTTTTCCTGGTGAGCCTTTTATATATTGAAGTACTCTGTTAGCAGCTAGTAAATGGGGTTCTCTTGGCTGTGATACATACTGACTTAGCCTATGCACAGCATATGTGATGTCTGGTCTTGTCAAAGTAAGGTATAAAAGTCTCCCAATAAGCCTTCTAAACTGAGCAGGATCTGTTAATGGCTTTCCTTCATATTTTGACAACTTTAAGTTTTGCTCCATGGGAAACTTGACTGGTTTGGAACCTAGAAAGCCTGTATCTTCCAAAATTTCCAAGGCATACTTTCTCTGGTTCAAGCTTATACCTGCATTAGTTCTAGCCACTTCAAGCCCTAAGAAGTACCTTAAGGACCCCAGATCCTTCAAACCGAATCTGTCATCAAGAACCTTTTTCAAATGTTGAACACAAGTTGGATTATTGCCAGTCAACAATATATCATCTACATAAACCAAGAGAACTGTGAATGAAGCTCCTTGTGTGTGTGTAAACAAGGAATAATCAGATTTTGATTGAATGAAGCCCATTTGCAAAATGGTGGATGAAAACTTCTCAAACCATTTTCTAGAAGCTTGTTTCAATCCATAAAGACTCTTATTCAATTTACATACCAAATGCTCCCCCTTGCTGTGAAAACCGGGTGGTAAGCACATGTAAACATCCTCAACTAATTCACCATGGAGAAAAGCATTATTGACATCCATTTGGTGAAGAAACCACCCATGCACAGCAGCCAAAGACAAGACAATTCTGACTGAAACTGACTTAGCAACAGGACTAAAAGTTTCTGAATAATCCAAACCAAGCCTTTGGGTAAAACCCTTGGCAACCAAACGAGCTTTGTACCTCTCTCTGGAACCATCTGAGTGATACTTAACCCTATAGACCCATTTACAGCCAATGGGAGACTTACCTGCAGGTAAAGAGGTTAGTGTCCAAGTATTGTTAAGCTCCAAAGCTGCTATTTCCTTGTCCATGGCAGCTTTCCATTCAGGAAACTGAACTGCCTGAGAGAATGAAACAGGTTCGGAAGGAACAGAACTAACAGCCATGACAAAGGAAGCAAATTGAGGTCCAAGATGTGAGTAACTGAGAACATGTGAAATGTCATAAGGCAAACCAGAAGCAGGCTTGGTACTAACTGCTTTACAAGAATAATCAGCAAGGTAAGAGGGTGGGTGATGGGGTCTGGTTGATCTCCTTAAGGCAGGTAAGGAAGATGATGAGGAAATCAGCAAAGGTTGATCAAGGGAAGGGGAAGAGGAAGGAACAACAGGATCCAAATCTGAATGTAAAGACACATCAGGTTGGGAATCACAAAGGGAAGTATTAGAAGAAGAAGTAGGATCAAAGGGAAAAGCAGGTTGGGAATTGGCCAAGGTTGAATCAACCAAAGGAAGGGTAGGAGGATCAGTAGGTGGATTAGAAACAAGAGATGCATCAGAAACACAATGGGGAAACACAAAAGAATCAAGATAAGAAGTGGAAGGATGATCAGATGAGAGAAAAGGAAAATTATGTTCATAGAAGATGATGTCCCTTGAAAAATGAATAGAATTGGATTCAAGGTCAAGAACCTTGTATCCTTTAATGCCATGAGGATAGCCTAAGAAGACACATTTTCTGGCCCTAGGTGCAAATTTGTGCCTATTATGTGGTAAAGTGGATATGTAACACAAACAACCAAAAACCTTTAAATGTTTATAAGATGGAGAGGACTTAAAAAGCAATTCATATGGACTTTTGTTATTTAGAAGTTTGGAAGGTAATCTATTAATGAGATAGACAGCAGTAAGAATGCAATCACCCCATAAACATAAAGGCACATTGGATTGAAATTTTAGTGCTCTTGCAACATTGAGAATGTGTTGATGCTTCCTTTCAACAATTGCATTTTGTTGAGGAGTATCAACACATGACAATTGATGCAAGATGCCTTTGGAATGAAAAAATTCCCTTAAGAAGAATTCTGTACCATTGTCACTCCTAATAGTCTTAACAGAAGCATGAAACTGAGTATGAACCATGTTAACAAAATTAGGAATGAAAAACTGAGTATCAGATTTATTCTTGAGAAGATAAACCCAAGTACAACGAGAGAAATCATCAACAATGGTTAAGAAATACCTAAAACCTTCAACAGTACAAGTAGAAAAAGGACCCCACAAGTCACAATGAACAAGTTCAAAAGGCTGAACAGATACATGACTACTAGAAGGAAAAGGTAACCTCTTTTGCTTAGAGAGGTGACAAACTTCACAACAATCAGAATTATTGAAAATCTCAGAACTTACAGTCTTATTTAACAAAGAAAGCTTTGAAAAAGAAGGGTGTCCCAATCTGCTGTGCCATAAGGTAGAAGAGGTATGGCCAGCAGAAGCAACCAAGGCAGTAGGAGCAATCTGAGAAGCAGGAGCTTGCAGCAGATACAGCCCTTGACACTCTTTACCCAGACCAATCATGCTCCATTGAGCTAGGTCCTGGATAAAACACCAATGTCCAAGAAAAATAAGACAACAAGAAGATTGTTGTGTAAGTTTGCTAATGGAAATAAGATTGAAACTAAAAGTAGGAACACATAAAACATTTGTGAGTGTTAAAGTGGGTGAAATTTGCACACTGCCTATATGTGTTACTAAGGCTTGATCCCCATTTGGCAAGAAAACATAGGAATGGACAGTGGAAGTGATTGTAGTAAGTTGTGACACTGAGTGGACCATATGGTCAGTAGCACCAGTATCCAAAATCCAAGCTTGAGATTTAAAATGAGGTCTAGGAACAATGTGGGCAGAGAAAACAGAATGTGTAAAATTGGGAGGAATCCAAAAGGGATTACCTGAAAAATTTGAAGCATCAGTAGTAAAGGAGGAAGATGAGTTAGGTGGTAAGGCCTGTTGAATAATGGGAGCTGATGTCATGACAGTAGCAACTTGATGAGCAGTAGAAGTACCAATGCCTGAACCAGGAGCTGTGACTGCTTTCAGATAGTTAAGGAGTTGCTCACATTGGACCTGAGAAATGGGACATTGAGGCTGAAAACTTTGGACAGGAGTCTGTGGAGAAGCAAACATAGTACCAAAGGAAGGCTGTGGAAGGAGTCCAGCTTCAGATTGAGAGCTGTGATTAGGGAAACCAGCATTATTTTGGACCAAATTTGGATTGGTTGAGGCAAAACCATCCATGTTTCCAAAATGTCCAGAAGGCAAAATTGCTGAAACATGATTTGCCATAGCTTGATTACTTCCCTTGTGCTTGTAGCCTGGAGGATACCCATGTAGCTTATAACATTTGTCTGCAATATGACCACTAAGGCCACAATAAGTACAAATGGGTTTATCCTTCTTGAAATGACCTTTGTTACCACGATTTCCTTGATTCTGCCCTTGATTGCCATTAAAACCCTTAGCATGATTAACAAACATAGCTGTAGCCTCAGTAGGATAAACTACATTGACTCCATGCCCAAAACTCCTTCTCTTTTCTTCTTGCAATATCAAGGAGCAGACCTTGCTAATAGATGGAAAAGGCTCAAGCAATAAAATTTGACCTATTATATTCCCATAACTATCGTTTAATCCCATCAAGAAACGGAAAACATGTTCTTTATGTTGTGCTTCCAATTGAGAAACCTTAGAACCACATGTGCAAGTACAATTGCATACAGTGAAAGGTTGAAAATTGATAAACTCATCCCACAGAGTCTTAAACCTAGTGAAGTATGAACTTACTGTGAGTGTACCTTGAGAAAGACGAGCAATTTCCTTTTGCAGCTCAAATTGCCTTGGAGTATTGCCCTGTGAAAGTCTGTCTCTGAGATCAATCCATAAATCCCTCGCAGTGTTGATGTACATCACACTTGCCTTGAGATCCATGCTGAGGGAGTTGGTCAGCCATGAGAGCACAGTGGTATTACACCTATTCCAAGAGTTGTACAATGGAGAAGTAAGGTCTGGCTGTGGAATCGAACCATTCACAAAACCAAATTTGTTTCGTGAACTTAGAGCCAAGAACACTGATCTCGTCCAACTCAAATAATTCTCTGGACCGGTTAAAGGTTGCGAAGTAAGAACTATTCCTGGACTCTCACTGGCTGGAAGAAAGTAAGGATTGTTAGCAGATTCATCTGCCATTGTTGTGCTCGGAGAAGGCACAGATTGAGTGGAAGATTGTGCTTGATTGGCTGTTGAATCAGAAGCCATGAAAACCTAGAATTTCAAGCGAAATTAGGAAGAAAAGGAACTTTGAATACCAAAACCTGTTTCGCAACTAGAATATCAAGCAAATCACGAAGAAAAGAAGAACTTTTGAAGACTAAAAACTGTTTGGCAGCAGCGAAAATGAAAGAAAATCAAAAGAATCTTGCTCTGATACCATATTAGAAAAGAAGGTTTAGGAAGTTTGGAGAGAAAATACTTGTGAGAAGATATTTCTCATTTATCAAAATCAGAAAATATACAAGAGTAATTAATTAAATGAGTCCCTGTTTCTATATATACAGCAACAGAGGAACTAAGACCCAAAACAGAAAATTAACTAACTTCCTAATCTACCGGAATTGCAACAGAACCATTAGATGCTTGACAGGTGGATCACTAATACAATTAGGCTGAAGTAAATTACTTCACATGCTAAGCACGTGACCTCATTAATCAACACACTGTCGTTTAACTCTTCAGCTTGCTCTGTTCTTCACGCGTGTCGTTTTGCCTTGCACTTGATGCTTTGGCTTTGTCCCTTTTATGTGATTCAGTTCCAGCTTCAACAATATTAAATGTTTAAGAACATTATAAAACATAGATTCACCAATATCTTACTACGAATTGGATTATTTATGTTATTAATAAATTACAAATAATGACTTATAAACTTATTTACAAATGTATACAATCCAATCTCAAGTATGTATAAGTATATTTTCTGTGTATATAATATTATATATACTTAAATTGAATGTCATACTTACAAGTTATTTAGGAATTTATAGAGAATAGCAGCCAACCTTCTCGCAACTAGGGATCAGGTAAGTAGATTTTCACAAAATACGGATCTAAAGTGCTCATTATGCAATTATGAATTTGAGTCATCCTTCCATTTGTTTACTCGGTGTCAAGTAGCAAAAGCGATCTGGTATGGTAGCCAATGGAGTCTGAGAATAGAATACTTCATTTACAATCTACTCAGCTTGCTGAGACTCTTCTAGACCCCCCGCATCTGCTTAATCTTGATGAGGTTAGAACTTTAAATAAATTTGTTCAGAGCATTGGGGGGCTAAAGTCCCTTCACTTGCCAATCAAGACAGTTCCAAGAAGCAGAAGCAGATGAATTAGTCTAATGTTTGGTTCATTATGGAGGTCTCTCTGTTCAAGGAAAATATTTGTTGTGTGTTCTACATCCCATTGATGGCTAATTGGGCTGCATCAGAATTCTATCAGCACGATTCTCAATTAACAGCATTAGTGGCATGTGTCGAGATCTCGATCAATTGATCATGTGTTGAGGAAGTGTCAAGAATCCTAAATATGCAATTCTTCTTGAGCTGTAACAGGCACATGTTACAGCTTAAATACACTACTTACACTAACTATTATTAAATTCAAATTTGGGAGAATTATCAATAAAAGATCATAAAATTTTATCCCAATTGAACTCCAGAGGTTGGGATTTTCTCAATCAAATTCAAATTTCATCCCTTATATTATTATTATTATTATTACTTACCCAAGTGGTTCCCTCTAAACAACAAAAATTATACTTCTTTCTCATTTAGCTATTCCTTTCATTCTTTCCAAATATTTTTCCGTATCAACATCCACCTATCATGGATTAATTAAAACCCTACATTCTACCTTACTTCAATTTGGGACACAAGCCAAAAAATAAAAATAAAAATAAAAATAAAAAAATAAAAAGGTGTACCAAGACCGACTAGTGAATATGTCCACAACACATTAATATGCTCTCAATTATATTGATTAAGTCACATTCAACTCATTCACTAGCTTGCAACGAATATCTTATTATTGCAAAAAAAATGTATTGAATTTTCAGTGCTAATCTCCATGAATCGATTTCAAAGAATAATATTGTAAAGAATCTGGTTCCAAGTATCAGGAACACCAGCAAGACACCAATGGCTGCAGTCCATTGTGGTTGGCCCCCCCAGTCCATAGATGGAAGGATGTCCGTCTTTACGTAGCAGAGAGAGAGTTGTTATATCAAGCAATGTGACGGGTTTTGTAATCTTGCTCAATACACTCTTGAGCACCGCAACAGCTGGTGGCAAACCTCCGGGATATGTTGAGCCAAACACCGGTTGCTTTTGCCTGACACAGCTCTTTGCACTTGGTTCATTCCATGAGCTCCCACTACAGTTGAAATATGAAAATGCGGTCAGAATTCATGTTGGGGTAATTGCTAATTCACACACTGTAAACACAATTTATTTTTAAAACTAAAATCATAACTTCGAGTCATGACTTTAGTTCAAAAACTAAAATGTATTGTTGTGTAGGTGTAATAGACATTGCACTTCATGTTGACGGTCACTATTATCAGCTTTTGTCCTAATATTTAAAAATATATATTGTGAAAAATTTACACTTTACCCTCTAAACTATACCCCTTTTGCACTTATCTCCTAAAACTAAAAGAATGTGCACACTTATCCCCTATACTATTACCAACGTAACATTTGTTTCTCTAGACTATGAAAGGGCACATTTACCCCCCTAAACTAGTACTTGTGTAACAATTTGTACCACATCCCATGAGTAATAATTTAGGAAAGTAAATAAGTATTCTCATAGTTTAGGGTGACAAGTGTAAAAAAATAACGTGTGATTTAGAGGGTAAGTGTAAAAAGAGGTATAGTTTAAGGAGCAAATGTGCATTTTCATTAGTGACAACTCTAGGAATTATGTTCAGGGGGTCATTAAAAAAAATTAATAAAAAAATAACTTGAATATATCGAGTTCCAACAAATAAATAAATAATAATAATAATACATAAAGTTTTATAATTTCCTTCTACAAGTTTTCAAATTTTGAATTGTTATATGATAGTTCATTATGAGTATTTATTGCCATTGTGAGTAGCTCTATGCCTATGACCATTTTATTTGTTAAATTTATCAAACATTTTTATTTTTATGTTGTTTTTATTATCTATTTGTTATTGTTTTTATAAAAATAAAAATATTTTAAACCAAATGACTAAACTAAACTCATTGTCTTTTTATTAATTATTGGCACACACAACCACACTCGTTCATACATAAAATTATACACTACGTGTCTACTAAACCAATCAAATGCTTGGATAATTACTAACTTTACAATTATTTTTTTTCTTGAATTTTACTAACTTTATAACAAAAAGTTATTATAACATGATAACATGTAATAAACCATCTCTATTTCTTAAATATTAAATTATATTACATTTATATTGTACACACAAACATCCACACACATCATAACTCACACAAATAACATTATAACAAAAAGTAATGCACACAATCAATATTAGACACTTACACATATAATATAAATTTATAAAAAAAAGAGTGACTTACAATTCACAAACACTTACACTTTATTCTTAGAATTGGATATACTTGTAATAAGGGTGTGCAAAATTTAAGTCGGGGTGTGCAAAAATATTTTTAAGAAAAAATTAAAGTATTAAACTAACAAAAAAAATATATTATATATATATATATATATTGAAGTCAGGGGATTTATTTGAGTCCCCTGAATATAGTGTAGTGCTGCCCCTGATTTTCATACTTTATGGGGTAGGTGAAAAAGTGAGTGCAGGTTTAAGGATAAAATATAATTTCTCTAACTTTTTATTATTAAAAATGAAAAGAGAACGAAACTATGTGGCTTTGATAATGAAAGTAAACATTAAGATTAATTAAGAGTTTACTTGTATTTTCTTTCAAAAAGAAAATATAGAAAAAAGAGATTACTTGTAATGAGATGGGGAAATTCCTTGGAAAAAAAGCTTAGTCTTGGTAGGATCAATGTTTGCATCCACCCATCCGGCCCATGTTGTAAGTGCGGTCTCAAAAGCAAGCAAACGATCCATGTCCTTCGAAATCTGTGTTCCTATTTGGATGTAATCCCATCTAACAAATCAAAACAATTGGTTATCTTTTAAACCTGACAATAATAATTTAGTTTAAAACATTTTCTATTTTTAAACTTAATAGAAGAGAAGAGAAAAGAAGAAAAGGTATGGTAATAGTATGGGACCGTACGGTTGAGATGGTCCCCTACGGTTCCACCAATGCCATGTATTGAAGATGAGCATGTCGATTCCTTTCCATAGCTTGCCTCCCACAATTGAGTCAAGTTTCAAGACCCTACCAATTCGTTCTCGGACAATGTCAACCAAATACACATTCCGATCAAGCATTACTTTCACTCCATAATCCTGTAATATTTAAAGTGATCTTTAGCGGTGTCAAACATTTTTTGAATTACCGAACCATTTGAGAATGGATAAAAATTAACTATCTCAGCTTTAGTATTTCACTTTATATTCATTGGCCCCCCTCAAAAACAGTGGGTAAAAGTATAGCCCACTACAATTTATTTAAAACCCGGCCCCCATAAGAGCAAAGATTGGCCCCCTACCTCCTACACATCAGCCAAACAATATAAAAATAATTTTCAAAAAACTCATAACATTATATAATTTTCTGAAAACTGTATTTAGAGAATGTCGTCCAAACAATAGATTCAAATATAGGACCCATCATTTTATGAACCGCAAAACAAAAAACTATATTTAAGTACTCTTACCAAACATGCCCTAACATAATCGCTAATCTATTAATACATACAGGGTTCATTTGGAATCCACTTATTTTGCTGAAACTGAAAACTTTTTGCTGAAAATACTGTAGATAAAAAACTATATTTAAATACTCTTACCAAACATGCCCTAACATAATCGCTAATCTATTAATACATACAGGGTTCATTTGGAATCCACTTATTTTGCTAAAATTGAAAAATTTTTGCTGAAAATACTGTAGATAAAGATAAAAATTAGCTAACATAGTACAATAAAACTCATAAATAATACCAGAACAAAAAGTGCAGTGGAACTCATAAATAATAGTAAAAATAAACTGAATAGTAAAATAAGTTGGCAAAAATAATCTTTGTTAAATGGACACATAATTAGTGATATTATGGTGTAAGAGGTTCAAATTTATTATAGAGTCATGTCCTCCAGAGTAAGAAAACTAATTAAAGGGTTAATTTATAGCCCAAGATTTTCTACTAAATAAACTCTATATTGGATTCAATGCAACACACTTTAATAAAAAAAGATGTAATCATTAAGTTTTTTTTTTTTCTTTTTTTTTTTTAGGGGCGTAGGCCATTACACCAAACCACATTAAATTCTTACTTTTGTTTTTTCTCTATTATCTCACTTAATCTCTCAATAACTTTAACATGGTATCAGGGCCATGTTCTAAATACTAATATGTTATCAAAGTTATGTTTTATATTTTCTAATATGGTATCAAATTTATGTTTTATATTTTCTAATATGGTAATAAAGTTATTTTCACCCTTTTGTAATATGGTATTAGAATTATGTTTTATCTTTTCTAATATAGTATTAGAGTCATGATTTATTTTCTAATATGGTAACGAAGTTATGTTTTATATTTTGTATATGGTATCAAAGTTATGTTTTATCTTTTTTAATTATCATAGCCATGTTCTATTCTTTCTAATATTGTACCAAATTGATGTTCTTTCTTTTATAATATAGTATTAGAATTATGTTTTATCTTTTTTAATATGATATCAGACCCCATGTTTTATCTTTTCTAACATGATATTAAAGTTATTTTTTTTACCTTTTCTAATATGGTATGGGAGTTATGTTTTATCTTTTCTGATATGATATTAGAGCTATTTCTATTTTCTTATATAGTACCAAAATTGCATTCTAAATTTTTTTAATTAGTATCAAAGTTATGTTTGATCTTTTCTAATATAGTATCATAGCTATGTTCTATCTTTTCTATGTAGTATCAAAGTTATGTTTTATCTTTTCTAATATATTATTAAAGTTACATTCTATATTTTCTAATATTGTATCAAAGTGATGTTTTATCTTTTATAATATTGTATTCGAGTCATGTTCTATCTTTTCTAACATGCCTATGTTCTATCTTTTCTAATATGATTTATAAAAAAAAAGAGACCTACATTAGAATTCAAATCTCTAGTTTTAAAATAAATAAATAAATAAAATAAAATAAAAACTCAAATATGAAATTCAACACATAATTAATCAAGTATGAAGAACCCAAAGTCCCCTTTGTAAGCATTTTATATAAAAAGTATTGGATTAAGAATTTTCATTTCTTCATTTTTTTATGAAACATTCCTTCATTAACCTTAAGCTATTGCCTATTAGGTTTAAAAGTTTTGATAAATAGTAATTATATATTCTCTCATAATTTTATTATATAAATAGATGGAGTTCATTTTCCAAACCATCAATGTTTATAAAAATTATCTCTTTATTGTATAATTAATTACTCATAGTGTAATTAATTATTGAGGGAGTAGAATAAATGTTTGCTCCCGTCTCATATAATTTGTGGATCTCATTAACTAAACACATTTGTTGTGCTAAGTAATTATTTAATGCTGAGAAAGGACAATAAATGCATGCTCTTCCATTTTTAATTAGTGGGACTCACTACCATGTGAGAGAGAAGTTTATGTAAATAACTATACTATTATGCTCAGGAGCATTGAATATTAATTTTTTGCTAAAATGCAAATTGCACCATTTAAGTTTGACTAAAATTAATCTTAGTCATTTAACTTTACTTTCATTCAATTGAGTCCTCTAAGTTTCAAATTTATTCAATTAAGGTATTTTATCCAATTTCGTTAAAAATTTGCTACTAAAAAATTGTTTTTCTCACATGAAAAAATTTATAAAATTAATAAACATGTTTTATAGATTTTTCATGTGAGAGTTATTTTTTAATTTTTTTTAAAGCTTGAATTGAATATATTTGAAACTTAGAAGATTCAATTAAACAAAAGTATAGTTAGAGGACTAAAACGAATTTTAGCCAAACTTAGAAAGTCCAATTTGCATTTTTGCCATAAATTTTATATATTATTCTTACAAGAAAATTAATATATCAAATTAAAATAATATTCTAGTTCTACAAATCTACCCTTACCCTTTTCTACTTACTGGTACGATAATAACTCCCAAAATTTGTACTAAATTGTTTTATAAAGATGAATTAAGAACGTTATAGAAGAATCTAATTTTCAAAGGTCAAACATAAGTAAAAAGCAAGGTTAAGATTATTTAAAGGGTTTTAATTTTAAGGATTTAGATTAGACCAAAAATGGCCACAGCTAGTGATAACAAATAAATAAAAACAGCAACAAGAAAAAAAAAATAAAAAAATAGTAATTGATATTCATACCGTAAATGCAAATATGGAAACATCTCCTTCTCTTGTTAAACTGTATTTAGCATTGGGAACGTCATAGACAAGCATGCATGTCAATGACTGCCACTGGTTTCTGCTTAGCGAGTCTCCCACAAACATGATGCTTTTCCCTCGGAATCTTTCCAAAAAGTCTTGGCCATTAAATCTAACAAAAGTAGAGTTTTCATAATTTTTTTATATGCTAATTTTGGGAAGACAATTAATGCATATAATACAATATAATATAGCATACATTCTCCCACTTAGTTTTGGGATAATAAAAAACATAAATACACTACTCTCTTAAAAAATACTAGAGTGAAGAACAGCTTTGCTTCCCACATGCTAAAAGAGAGTGTGTGTCATTATGAGAAGATAACCACAGTGCCAAAAACCAAAACAATGCCAGCTTTTCCCCACCTCTAAATCTAATAATTAAAGATTTGTTAAAAAGTGACACCGACAGCCAATTAGTGCTTGGTTGTGCCGTCAAACATTCTTCAACAAATCACGTGACTGAGGAATACTATTTTAAAGGAGTTTATTTAGTTAAAATTTTAAAAAAAAATTTATTAAAAATATTATAAATAAAATTAAAAAATAATTAAAATAATATAATGAGACACATAAATAATATTAAAAAATATAATAAAACTCATAAATAAATAAAAAATAAACTAAACAAGAAAAAAATTTGAATTTTTAAATTATTGCAAATCATAACCATAAATAATAACAAAAATAAACTAAATAAGAAAAAAAAGCTAAATTTTTAATTTAATGCCAATCCCAACCAAATTGGTTGGCATATGCCGCGGACTTTTATATTCACATGTGATCTATGTTCACATGATAGTCATGAAATACTATAATATATTATATAACTTAGCCCACAGAGTGGGAGAACGAGATTTATTCTATATTTTAGTTTTTCTTTTTTAATAGCTTTGAGTTTGAGAGAATTTAAAATAAATAAATAAATGCGAAAGGCTATTGCACTTAAGAAACATAGAGACAAATTAAGGGTGTCCAGAGTGTTTATAAAAGTCATGTAACCAATAAACGATATTTAAATAACAAATGCAATTACAGATAGTCACATCATAACTTTTGGGTTTTACTTTAATTTTAGCTTTGCAATTATAAAAAGTGAAAAAAAGTCATTCCAACTTTTATTATGTTTTGTTCATTATTCATTCGTTCACAAAAGTCATTCCAACTTTTATTAATTATTAGCACACACAATTCGATTAACACAACTTTTATTAACACAATTCGATTAATTGTGTTAGGCGCACTGCTAATTATAAAAAGTGAAAAAAAGTCATTCCAACTTTTATTGTGTTTTGTTCATTATTCATTCGTTCACAAAAGTCATTCCAACTTCTACCCAAAAAAAAAAGCCATTCCAACTATAAAACAATGGTTTTATATGTTTATTTTTAAATAATAAAAAAAATAAAAATAAAAGAAGGATGAAATTTATGAAATGATCAAAATTTATTATTCAAGCAAGGTACTGAAGTTGTTTCTCGATGTGCATTGTGGTCACACAACGAAGATTCATTCCAAGAAATGACATTTTAGAGGTATGAAAAAGATAGGAAAGAATGGTTGGTGGGGTTACCTAACAAGATCGCAGTGAAGGGGCACCCATCTATACTTGGTATAGTCGAGATCGGGACGGCCATTCTTCTGGCAACCGAACTCCCTCTCAATGAAAGGACATGCGGCTGTATTGTAAAGTGGGTATGATTTGTCCACTACCCATCTTCCGGTGAACAAATCACACTCACTTGCAGCTTCAGCTTTGTGATGAAGAGGAAGATGAAGAAACACAGCATGAAAAAGAGCAAAAGATGCCAAATAAACCCCGGAACCCATTTCTATAAACCTTTACTCAATCCAAAGAGAGAGATACATAGAGAATATATATATAACAAAAGAGACGGTTCATGTATGTCCAAAAACGTTACACATTTTTTAAATTACTAATTTCTATTAAATTTAATGATTAAAAATAATTAACTACAATATTAACAAAATTAATGTAAGGGTAATTTTTTTCTCTCACCTTATTTATTACAAGTCACAATCATTGAATTTATGGTTATTACAAGTCACTGTCATTGAAATTATGGTTTTGAAATTCAGATAAAACTGATCATCAAAATGGTTATTTTAGATGTATTTTAACCTCGTTTATTTTATTGAAATTAAAAATTTATTAATGAAAGTTTGATAGATAAAAGTAAAAATTAGTTAAAATAATATAATGAGACCTATAAATAGTATCAAAAAGTACAGTGAAAATCATAAATAATAATAAAAATAAGTTAAATAGTAAAATATTTTTAATTTTAACTCAAACCACACTAACTTTAAAAACTATAGTTTTAAAAATCAAACCAAATCATCCTGTTCAACCAAAACTGAACATTAATCCGGTTCGATTACTCAATAAAACCATAAATTAAGGAGAAAAGGATAAACTAGAAAAATCGAAAATCGAGATAGTTCAACCAGTTTTGCTAAGTGAGTGTTTGGATATGAATTATATTGCATTTGGCGTTTGTGTTTTGCTTCTTCTTCTTTTTTCACGCGTTTCCAGCTTTTAGAGATATTTTATTGTTTATCACTGTTCATGTACTGTAATAACACTGTTCACGCACTGTTCATGGGACCCATAATCACTTTATTCAAAAAAATATTAAAAATTGATTTCACGGCACTATTTACCTATTTAAAAATTATTTTACCATAGTGTTTTCCGTTTTCAGTTTTTAGCAAAAATAAATTATATCCAAACGGACTCTAAATCAGTAAAACATATCCAGAACCGTTTTTACAGAAAAATCTAGTTGTTTTTCCTCAGATCTGCGTCTGTGATTATTGAAGTAAAGCATGGCATCAGAGATTAGCCTCTTGAAGCAATCAAGATTCCAAACCATGTGTGAAAACACAGATGTTCACACACAAAGAGTGAGAGATTTTTAGATTTTCAAAGAAAAAGAGAGGTTGAAAATTATTTTTTGAATTTGGAAGAGGAGAGCTGGAGAGGCCACGAAGCAAAGCACAAACATGGTATTTGCTTGAATTTCTTGAAATGCTTCTTCAGAAAAAGGGAGAGAGAGAATAAACAAAACAACTGAACCTCTACTTTTACAAACTGAGCTCTGCTGGTCTGCTAGCTGTATACACAAGCCACACCTTTGTTTTTAGTTTGTAATTTGCATTCAATGAGAGCCACATATTACCATTACTTAAAAAACTTTACTTTTAGTTTTTGTTTTACTAGGCACACGGTACATTGTACAACTATAATGTAATATATCACCACTACTTGATAATTATGATTTAGCTTTAGATATTTGATCTGATCTTAAAAACCATAAATCTTTTTTTTACGGTTCATTGAATGGCTCGAATCTGAAAATTATGACATTAATTAGTTTCGGGGCTTAACCCAATCGTCCTATATATGAAATCAGATGCATTAAAAGTCTTTCTATATTATTATCACAGTGAGTTGTTGTTAATATTTATTGGAACTAAAAAATGTCAGCATAATGGGCACTCTGATTCTCATCTCTTATTAGGGCCAGCTCAAGGCCTTGGCCACTTTGGCCCAGGCTTAAGGTCCCTTATGCCCCCAAAAAATTTAGAATGGTCCCAAAATATTGTAAGATGATAATTAAATTCTTTTATTTTTATTTTTTAAGAGTTAGTTTTGGATTCTTTCTCACACCTCCAAGATGGCTCCCAAAATATTGTACAAATGTAATTCTAAACCCTTTTTTTTTTTTGAGAAAAAAATTTTAAGCCAATTGAAACCCATAAATTGTTTCATTTAAAAAGAATTATTATAAATGTGTTGATTAAGTGGATTAGTTATTATCAAATATAAAAGAGATGTTAATAAAATCTAAATACAAAAACTAAATTAGTAATCTTTCATCTAAAAAAGAAAAGGAATGGTTTTAAAAAAAAAAGATAATAATATAAAATAAAATAAATATCATTTGATTTATATTTAAATATTTTTAAAAATTCCACTTATAATCATTGCCTGTAAGCCTTAAATTGTATTAAGCCGACATTGTCTATCATGTTGACGGCTGTCTCATATCTCATTTTGTCGCTAATTGTCGTGAATAATGTTGAAGGAGACAATGGAAATGCAGAAGAATAGTAAGATAAGTAAAATAAGGAGAAAGATGTAAAATTGTAGCAACTAGCATGTAGGGTTGTTTACGTGGCAATTAGCTTAAGAGGAGAATTGGGTAATGGCCATTGCTTAACACCTTTTACCAACACAGATATATGGGCTCCATTAAGGTTAGCTCAATGGCTGACTCAGTATTTAATGTTGCGTTGGAGTGAGGAGAAGGAGATTGAAACTTGCAAAGGCACAACAATTACATGGAAGAGTGTATCTACGGACGACATGTATATTGACAAGTGAATCATACTTAGTGAATTTTGTAAAAAATCCTCCATTAGATTCACATAAGCAAAGTAGGACATGTTGCATGATACATGAAAGAAATTCCATATACAATGCCCCATGTAACCCATTTTCTTTGTCAACCACCAACATTATCCATGATGGTGGTGGATCTAAACAAGTAGACTCATATCTAACTCTCTATAAAAGGAGTAAATTTCATTCTCCCAAAATAAGTTCTAACCATTTCACTATTCTCTTTCCTTGTGTCCTAAAGGGGAATCCAGATAACTAATTTAATTTATCTAACTATCTAGTTATTTAGTCACAGTTAGAAACGTTTTAAATTTCTAGCATCTCGAGCCTCTGAGGCTCGATTTTCAGGTTATAAACCGAGCCTCAAAGGCTCGGTTTTAGTATTCTTACACTTCCTCCGTGGCATCCAATGTGGCTGCTGTACACGTAGAAATCGAGTCTTATAGACTCGATTTTCATAAACGAGTCTAATAAGCTCGATATTGGAGCCACGTGGATACCACGCGGAAATCGAGTCTCAGAGACTCGGTTTGCTTAAAGGAAAAACGAGTCTCTGAGACTCGATTTTGAAGAAGTGGTAACCAATTCTCCACGTGGCACACCAATCACGTCTGGGCCCCTAATAGCATCAGATCTATATTTTTCTTTTCTGGGTCATGCGTTGAATACAGCATTTAGACTTTGACTCCAGACTTCATACAACTCTTATCTCTCTCATTCAGTGAACATCTCATCTTTCACTCCTCTCTCATTCATATAATCTCAGCAGTTTACATCCAAAATGTCAGGTAAGTCTGTTGATTTTTTAGTGTATTTGCTAGTGTTGGTGTATATATTTGTAGGATATATTTGTGTATCATGAGTTTTGTTGCTTGATTTTGATATTTCTCTTTTGTTGTTGTTATTGTTTTTGTTTTTGTTTTGTGCAATATGGAGTAACATAATAAATTTGTAAAAGGTTGTAGTTTGTAAGTTGGACCAATTGAGAAAACTAAAACAGTGTTGATCTGAATGAATGTGTGGATGGCTGTTTACTAAGCATGGTAAATGGAAAATATTTTAGTAAATACAAAAAACATTGCTGCCTGAAAAATAGAAAGATAAAATAGTAACTACATATACTTTCTTTTTGTTCTTTATTTTTATTTATTTTATTTATAATCATACTTTCTCTTTGTGTTTGGTAAGGAAATATGAAAGGTTTGATAATTTAATTTGAATTATATATATACCCCTATTTTATAAGAATGGATTTTTTTTTTTTTTTCCAAATCATCCATAAAAAATTGTATTAAATTAATATTAAGATAGAAACAAACAATTCATTGTGGGATAATTATATATATTTTTCTTTACCAAAAATCTTAATAGAGAACGATATCTTCATTAAGAAAAAAAATTAAAGTTATTTTCACAATGCTTATTTAAAGAATAGAGAACGATAAATTATTACTAAAGAACGACAAATCTAACTTATGATTTCATATATATAACTGTGAGTGTAATTAGCATACCTTTTATATTTTGATGAACAAATCTAACTTATGATTTTGTTAGTTTGGCATTTGCACATCCTCATGACTTTTGTTGTTTGGTTTGATATTTTTATTTATATTTTTGTTAGAGCCGAGTTGGAATTTTGTAATGGGGGTAAGTTTTGTCTGTAGTTTTTTTATTTGTTTGAGTACGAAATGATAATGTTTGAGTGTGTTTGTATGTGATGTGGGGTAAGTATATGTAATTGTGGGGTGAGAAGTTGTAATTTTTGTAAAAGGTGTAGGTAGAAAAGGTTTTGTAATTGATGTTAAATGAAAGAGATAAAATATGTCAGTAACATATTATACTTGACTCTCTAATAGGTTCACAATCTTTGAAGAATATTAATGTAAATGTATACTACGGTGGTCCCCTTGAGAATCCTGGACAGATTGACGGATTCCCATTTAAAGGGCCGGGTATTGAATGCTACTACATGATGATACGTCGTAAGTTGAAGACGTTGAATGATCTGAAGAAGAAAATAATGGATGAATTAAATTTGAACCCTGCTTGGTATGACATCAAGATTATCTATAGTTACCCACAAGAAGTTCTTCATGACCGGATAAATTATGGGTATATGGCGATCAAAGAAGATAAACATGTAAAGATGATGTTCAATAGTATCCAGAAAATGCCCCAAGTAAATGCTGCTGAGTTGTACGTAAGTTCGGAACCGGTTGCAGAAGTTGATACTGAGATGGTGCAACAAACAACTATGTCTGTACAATGTATAGCCATAGATGATGGATGTACTACAATGGGAGGGTATGCAATGGGAGGTTATACGCTCCCATCTGAAGATTATGTTGTCAATACTGGTGAAACCTTCCATCCTGAAGAGACGCATTTAGAGGAGGAAGTCGAAGATCAAGACGAAGACGAAGATCATGCTGCAAATGATGGTGAAAATAATGATGATGTGGATGAGTATGAAGAGAGGATTGAGCGAGGTGACTTTGAGAATGATGTGGATGACCATGAAGTCATTCCTAATTTTGAAGAGGAAAATATGGGAATGGATGATGAAGGTAATGCAGACAATGATATTGACGTCCAGCATGATACAAATACGAGCACTGGCTACAGACCTCCTTCCGACTCATTCTACGCAAATACTTGGGATAATATGGTTGATCCTTCATGTCTTCAGATACCATTGGTTTCTACTTGGCAAGATGGGATGCATTTTTGTAAAGGGTTGACTTTTCCAAATAAACAGGCGGTGAGACGTGCATTGATAATATACGCAGCAACTGATAATAGAAATTTTACAATCCGGAGGTCGACCACGACTAAATTGTGTGCCGCATGCGTTGACGACAACTGCAAGTGGTATGTTGGGGCATTTATGAAGTCTAAACTTAATGGTTTGTGGATGGTCACATCTTATATCGGTCCACACACTTGTATACCCTTTGGCCTGCGAAGAGACGGTAAAATGATGGATTCTAATTTTGTTGCATCAGAAATTGTGGGAAGATTGCGACAAAATCACACTGCTCGTACTGATGAGCTTTGGGAGATCATACGTACTAAATATAAGCACGAGGTTTCTTACTATAAAGTATGGGACGCAAAAAAAAAGGCAATTGCTAAGATATTTGGGGATTGGGAGGAGTCTTACCAAAGGTTGCGAAAGTTGTTGTTGGCATACTTGGATCAGGATTTGGGTACCCAGTACAGTTATCACACCATACCTAGGCCATTAGAAGGTACTGCGTTACTGCGCTATGTATATTGGGCATTCGCTCCATGCATTGCTGCATTCCAATATTGCAGACCAGTGATCAGTATTGATGGAACTCATTTATATGGTAAATACAAAGGGGTATTGATGATTGCAATGGCAACCAATGCTAACCAAAAGATTTTGCCTATCGCCTTTGCTATTGTGGATAAGGAGTCAGGGCCTAGTTGGGGGTGGTTTTTAGAGTGTCTAAGGACTTCGATAGAGCGTGTTATACCTAACTCGGGCATTTGCATTATTTCTGACCGACATAAAGGTATCAAATGCGCCATTCAAGAGTGGCCTAGAGGTGAGGACGGAAGAGAACGGGTATATCATCGATATTGCCTTCGACATGTTGCTAGCAACTTCAACAGACACTTTGATGACCCAACTCTAAAGGCATTGGCCTTGAAAGCTGGATATGCAACTCATGAAGCTAAATTTGATTCCATAATGCAAACCATTAAGGAGGTTGAAATTAATTTACTGAGGGGTGTAGACCCTACTAATCACCAGATTGCACGTTATATGCCATACACATATCTAGTGAGTCTGGATTTGGACAAATGGACGCAGGCACATGATGGTGGAAGACGTTACGGGGCAATGACAACCAATATCTCTGAGTGCTTTAATGGGGTACTTAAAGGTGCCCGCGGTTTGCCCATTGCTGCAATGGTTGAGTTCATTTGGTGCAAACTTGTTGCATATTTCCACGATCGACATAAACAAATTACTTCTGATCTCTCTCGAGGTAAGGTGTGGAGTGATTATGCAATGGAGATCTATAACAAAAATGAGCAGAAAATCGCAGGACACACTCTAAGACATTTTAATCATGCAGATGGTATATATCAAGTGGTTACCCCGTATAATGACCATAGAGGTGGAGGGGGAAACCACAGTCATGTAGTGCGCGTATTTGATAGAACATGTGGTTGCGGAAAGTGGCAAAACTTGAAGATCCCTTGTTCACATGCAATTAAAGTTCTTCAGGGTCTACACCTCGATGCGACCAGCTATATTGACCCATGTTACAGTTTGAACAACGCAATTCACACATATTCACATCATTTTGTGGTGCCAAGTTCAGAGGACTTGTGGAGGGACGTTCGCGGACCACGATGGGTGCCTGACCCAGAGCTGTTGCGTGGCAAAGGTCGTCCTGTGAAATCAAGAATAAGGAATGAAATGGATGGGGTACGGCGAGAACGGGGAAGCCGGAGGGAAGATCCGGAGTTGAGGGAGATTCAACCGAGGCAGCGATGCACAGTGTGTCATCAAGAGGGGCATAACCGCAAAAGTTGTCCCAATTCCCATGGGGCTTCAACAAGTGGTAGTGCTACACACTAGGCAAGTGCCCTCTATGTTTTTATATAATATACGCATAATTTCATTTGGTTTTTGTTCTTCGCATTTCGAAACTAATAACCGTAATTTAACACTCAGCTTTTTGGGTCTCTATTCAGGTGATGCTATTTGATGCAAGCAGAAAACTAGTAGATAGCAAGTTCCTTAAGAAAGATGAGTTTGACGATCTGGTGAATCAGTAGCACCCATGGTGATTTGGTTGAAGTTGGAGAAGTTGATGGAGACCATAAACCTCTCATGGATTTGAATGTCCGTCGTAAACAATGTCAATGTTGTTAAGAAAAATTGGATGATGCATGGACAAGAGAACTGTATTAACCTCAATGAACCTCTTGGCGAAGCTTGGTTCTCCCATATTTATCAACATTAATTCGTCAAATTTTTTGGAACATTATTTTGTTTAATGTATTATACCTCCTCAGCCACTTTAAAGTATTTTCACCTTTTGTTTTTTCTCTCCCTTACTGTTCTATGCCTTTACAATTGATATATTGCTTTAGTTTTGGGATTTGGAAGCATTTGCATACTTTTGTGTTTCAAATATTGGTGCTCCAAGTGCCTTCCAGCCCCCCCTTTCTTTTGTCTTGTTTTGGGAGTTGATGACAATTTTTTTCCTGACATATGATTGCTAGCATGATACTTCATCCTCATAATGTTATTGATTTCATTTCAGAGTTGAAGAAGACTGAACTACACAAGTATGGAGCACCGAAGAGTATTCAGCATACACAAAATACTAGTTTAACAGGTCAGTTTGTGAGTTTTGTACTGCATTCATATTTAATACCATTTCGTGACCCTTATCAGCTCACAAAGAATCTGTTTTGGTCCTAAAAATGGTTGAGAAACTCAAATGTCATTGCTACATTGTCAACCGTACCTTCGATCAGGTTGTAAAGGGAATTGTGGGATGAGCCTTAAGTTCAAATCTTATTAGTAACTACTAAGCAGTTAAAATAAAATAAATATGCGAACCTAGCACGTCCCTATATGTATTTCAAATTGTATGTTAGGTATATATTTCCATCCTGAATGTTAACCTCACAGAATAAAAGATTGCTATGTAATCGACCTATTGATTTTCATCAAATGCATATATACATTTTATTTATAAGGCCATTTGAATTTCAAATGTAGTGATATGCTTGAAGCTTATAGCTGTTTCTATGCTGTCATGTATGAAGACCATATTCTGCTTCAAGCATAATTGTGAACAACTTCAATTGGCATTTTTTTATATCAAAGATTGATATGAATGAGAATAATGCACATGCTCTGACATTTCTAGAGTCTCCATGTTTATCTTGTCAAAAGCAACTCATGTCCATTTACAGAAACAGCTATAAGCGTAATTGGCATTTGTGCAGTTCAACAGTCAACAAAGTCAAACAAAGAAATACAAATGACAAAGAAATGAAATAAGTCATGCTTTTCATTTCTTCATTTCAAATTACAACGTACTGTTTCATCTTTTGATAAGCCTGCTCTAAAAGTCTCACAAACATGTTAGCTAAGTTTGGCTTCTCATTTCTTCATTTCAAATGAGAACCTACTGTTTCATCAATGAATTTACATCCCAGATAAATACAAAACTCCCATTGTATCCCTAATCCATAATACATCAGTTGACAGGAGAATAAAAATAGATTGAAGAGCATTTGATTGTTTGAAAGTTCATCAACCCCTCAACGAGTACTTTTTCCCAGAAATCAATGGAACTTTGGCTCATCGCTCTTTGATTTCCTGCTCTTGTTTAGTCTCGTTCGCAGGTTCCTGCAACATTAAGTACAACATATAGTTCAGCAGCTTTTATAGTTCAACAGCTTTTATCATTTTATTTTAAATACATTCCAAATTAGAGATATCTCACCTGTGTCCTATAACAAACCGCATTATAATTCCCTTCTCTTTTTCCAACTTCCTTAATTCTTCACCTGAATTGGGGAAAAAAGCCAAAGTATGTTAGCAATGAGTTTATTTTAACTTCTACTTAATGTCAACTTTAAGAGAAAAGCTATTAAGTTTAGGACCGAACCTTGGGGCATCCATGTCTCTCTAATTGAATCCCTCCGCTTTCTGCTGCTGAATGCAGTAATGATTCCCATAACAAAGAATACCTTCGGGCGATCCTTGAATTGCTCACTTCCTGAATTTGTAACCACTGGAGATCCCTCATCATCATTAACTTTGGCAGCTCTAGCTGCAACTAGCTGCATCTTTAACGAGGAGATTGTTTTGTCTAATGTCCTGAAAGCATTGAGACATTAATGTGTCATTCAAAATAATTACATGATATAGAAGGCTGCACAATTACAACATCTAAGATACTGCCTAAATTCTTTAAAACAGTACTGAGGAGGATATAGAAAGTTACATGATCACATCATGTGTTTGTGAAACTTGAGAAAGGATGTCCCCAGTCCGAACAATCGCATCCTGTAATAATTAGAAGAATATTATTTGTTAATAAAGGCAGTGGAGACTATGATAAAAATATTATTGAGACTTGCCTTGTTCTCACAGTCATCTGTGGGATTAAGAGCTCTTGATTTATGTTTCTCCACTGCTGATGCCTCCTCATCCAGTTTATCTGGATCAGGAATAGCCCAAAACCTGTGAATGTAGAAGCAATTCATTAATGGATGTTAACAAGAATAACAAAAAATTGGAAAAGAATCTACCTTCAGCTACAAGTCTAACAAGTTTAATCACATTCACGATGAAGACAAATAGATCAGCATATAAAGGAAATGCAGAGATCTTAATGTCTTATCTAGTATGATAGAGGACCTCTTTGACCTCAGTATATGACAAATTATTAAAACTGAAATATGCATTCTATTAGCGCTTTGGAACACTTAAAAATCTTGACAAATCTGCAAGAATACAAAGTAAGTCATATGATGCATGAGTCAAACCACATGATGCCATATTATCATGTTTGGTGCCTTTCGTTGTCAGCTACTGACAAATATCAAATGATGGTTATTTCCACTTACAAATCATGTGGATTGATGAAGCACTAATAGCAAATACACAAAATAAAATTAAAAAAAAAGAAGAAGAAGTATATATATCTACTTGGTTCGTTGGAAAGGAAACTACTCTGTAGCTATCTCATTCATGGATTGTATACCTTTTTCTGTACATACCTTTTTCTGTATACAAAGAATATAAATTCAGGGCTTTCCTTCTCGTAGCGCAAAGCATAAAGCATCACTAAGCGTAAGCGGTCAATATCAGATACACTTTCATTGTTTAAAAGATTTGTCACTGCCTGCATTGAAGTTTGAAAAGGGAAGAATGTCATTGCTCACCATTTGAACAGTATATTAGATATTTCCTGCTCTAATTTCAAGCTGTCAAATTCAGGAATCTCAAATCACAAATTAGTAGGGAAGTCTATTGACACCAAAAAAACACCAACTATCACATCTCTACCTCCCCAGTGTTTAGTGGTGTGCCCATGTAAGTGTGCATGCCACGCCGGGGGCCCCGGGGGGGGGGGGGGGTTGTGGTGGAGTGTTGAAGAAGTCTCTAAACGGTGTTATATAGCACCACTCAATATCAGTAGATGAACACTTTGTTTCAGACAATAACTTCAACGGAATAAACATGATGTGCTAATAAAACAATAATTCAAGAGACCAAATAGCATTATAATCTTGTAACACAGAAAGGAAAATTAGGTAATCAAACATAAGCAATATTTATTGCATAGGCCTTTCATTTTTATGAGAAGGCATAAATTTTGAGTTAATCCTATTGGATGATGTCATTAACTGCTAATCGCCTATGAAACTTCAAATAATTTACATAACACCTCTAGAGAACCTATTTATCCCCCCACACCCTCCCCGAAATAAAAAAACAGATCCATAGCCATGAGTTTTCTCTCTTCAACTATCTTGCTCATTTCTGTGACCAATGTCACCTGCTTTGAAACATTTCCATGCATTTTTTTGTACTCAGGGTACTTGTCAACAAATTTGGCCATGTCTTCTGCGGAAATTCAAAATGTTGGAATCATGGAATGTTATACCTCAACCCACCATGCTAATTTAGTAACATAATATCTCATAAATCTGAATTTATCAAGCCTCATACAAACCTATTGTCTGGATGCTCTGGTTACTCTTTGAAATCTGCTGAAATGCATCTACCAATCGCTTGATATTCATCCCAATATCTCCAAAATTCTCATACATGTTAGCTTTGAAAAATGCATCTTGTTCTGATGACAACACAACCTCCTGTGAATGTGAATTGAACAAAGATCATTTTCTTAGCAACGCAAAACAAAAAAATAAATATGCGCACTATAACAGGAAATGCAATGCAACCTGTTGATCCTTTGGAAGTTTGCCAATGTTTCTCAAATCCACCTTGTTGTCTTGAATACCTATCAATTCATGAACCATTGCCTATGGAACATGATGTGATAAATGAGTTCAATAAATAATAAAACCATCCATGTTATGTCAAAACAAAGTGGCATTTCTCATATAAATGGTAAAATCTGTACTGACAACCCCAAATACCTGATAGGTCCACTGGTTTAGCAAAGGGGTCACAGGATCATCCCTCCTATCAATTACCAGCAACAATGGGGAAACTTCCATTCGCCTGAAATCAAAAAGCCCACTTTCCTGCTGGTACATCAGCTTCTGATACATCCCAAAAAAGTATTAAAGTCAGATTTCTATGAACCTGAAATAGTAAATCTCCAATTGAGAAACTGCATCCAGTAAAATTGACAATGATATGAAATATCATGAATCCACATATCATCAATCAGTTTCTAGGGGAAAAAATATACAGGTGTGTGTGTGTATGCAATTCTGAAAACAGATCTCCTGGTGTGTCTATAACATCCAGGATTCAAATCCTCCCTCCGCTATTGTAACTATCAAATTATAAAAAATAAAGTACACACAAAAAATATAAAAAAATAAAAAAATCTTTAAACAGAATGCTTTAAAATTAATATGAAACTCAGTGATACATATATCATGAACAAGTAACATCTACATGTGTGTGATAGATTCCCTAAGTTGAGTTGAATATTATTTTTCAGAGTAGCCAAAATGAAAAACGGTAAAGTAAAATATCAACCAAAATTTTTTGAGTAGTGCAAAACAGTTTTTAGTCAGTGAAAGAGTTACCTGAATCTGCTGGACAACTTCCTGTTCATCTGCGTCAGCTAAATTATGAATCTGAGTATCCTTCAATATGTTGGAGAAAACTGTACGAAATTCAGATACACACAAAGAAGCTTCAAATCAATAGCCAATAATCACCAATGAAAATTTTAAAGCATTTAATTATAATTTCAGTGGCAAGATAACATTGTTGCTCCTCTCAAATTATTAACAAAACTTACATAGATGGTACTCTCCAAATCTAGGACTAGCTAGCTGTTGCCGCAAATGCTGGATATTCTCTGAGGTGGGCCGAAGAAAGTAAACCGCTTTAAGATGTGACATCGGTTCTGTTGATTTGTAAATGGAATCTACCAATTCTACCAAGAATACTTCTTTCTGAAGAAGTTCCGACTGTGAATACCCAACACTAACTATACTAACCTGCAAATCATTAACTAAATTGATGAGTATCTCTCTTTTCCTTCTTAACCCACTAGACCCAATCCGAATCTAACACAATGGTCAAATTCCAAATCAGTAGATTCAGCCAAAAAAACAAAAAAATGTAAACAGAATCAAAACAAACAACAAAGGGGCATTGGCAGTTTATCTACTACTCATGAAAAAACTGAACGGCCACAACAAAACCCACAACTTTTTCCACAACTTCTCCGCATGGCAAGTTATGAGCGGTGGATTCGTGAACAAGTTGTGGGCAAAGTTGCAGTGGGAACGAGGGGGGCCAAACGCACCGTTTCAGTGGGAAGACATCAACCAGGCAGGCTTATCAAAATTACGTATAAAATAATTTATCCCTAACTTTTTATAAAAATATAAATAAATAAATCAACATTTTTGGGCCTTCACTTTTAAATTTTTTTTTTTTAATATAAATTTTGCCTCCAAACATATGTGGAGCTAGGCTTGTACAAGAAGCCAATAACAACATAATCGATATAAAATTTATTATCTTAGCAGATTGGCCGAGTTTAACTATTAAAGTGACGGGTTGCGACCCCTCGGGTTGTCCCTACCCAAAACCTTGGTGACCCAAGTATCACCGGAATGTGTTTTGAGTGGTTTCGGAATGCAAACAGGAGTCTCCCAATGAAAACTGATCTCTCAACAGTTATAGCAGGTGGAACAGGCCGACCTTCCTTGTTGGCATTTTCCATGGCTGCATATAAATTATCAATCTCACGCTTCAATTGTGTCAATATAGTTGACATAATTTCATAACACTTATTTTGTACATATACCAACTCGCTTTGGATAAACAACCAACTCTTTGCAGTTGTTATATTCCAGGCCTGCCTATGTTCTGCACACAGAATCAAATGATCAAAAAAATCACTATACAAATTGAAGGGGAACAAGAGGATTGAATTTTGACACAGATATATGGACCTATAGCAACTTTGGAGCAGCTCATATCTTTGGGTCTCTTTTGTTTTCTTTTTTTTTTTGTTTTTTGGGCCGATAAGTTTGGGAGCAGATCATATTTCTGAAAGTAATCCAGTTTTTAGGACTAACGGTTTGCTGTTGGGTTGGACTAGATCATCCTACTGTTGCTGTTGGGTTGGACTAGATCATCCTATATATTTCCTGCACTTTGTGTGTGAAAGCCCAAATACAACTAAAGCCAACTACCTTGAGTCATGCCTCTCTCTCTCTCTCTCTCTCTCTCTCTCTCTATGTGTGTGTGTGTGTGTGTATATACATTTATATTCTTTGTATACAGAAAAAGGTATGTAAAAACATCAAACCTGGAGATTTAGAAATTTGGTTACGGGAATCTTTTTGGAAAGAAGGCGTACATCTTGATGAATAGGCTCATACATAAACTTCCACCTCCGGTCAGGTGCTAAGGGCTTCAATACAAGCTTCGCTTGAAACTCATTGGTGGGAGCATTATAGAACTGATCCAAAACAACATTTACGTGGGAAATACCATTAAAAAAATCATCCATACAATGACAATTGGAGGTGATAAGATTATGATATATCACAGTATGAGGGAATCGATTAGTGAAGGAGTAAAATCCAAGCAAACCAAAGCCTGAGATGAAAGCCAAACATCTAAATTGTTCAAGCATTCGGTTATACCATATCTTTTGTACAGAGTGGCTGAGTGAAACATGTAATGTGGTTACTAGGCTATCTATGAACTTAGTTAATTAGGTTAGAGGTTAGCAAGGCACAACCACAAAGATCAAATGAATGCAAAATCAATCACACACTTCTTTTTTATTTTCTCTTCTTTTTATTTTTTGCGAAGGTCTCCAAAGCTGTTTGACGACCTGACTATTTCCCCTGCTGTGTGAAATATAGGTCCCATACACACTAGGTAATTACAATGAGGTATTCCCAAGGGGTGATCCTAAGATGCTGACTAGAGGTTTTAAACCCAGGACCTCATGGATCTCATGAGGTTTTAAGAACCATTAGGCCAACCCCTCAAGGTTTCACTCTTGTTCAAACACATGTAATTGTTATATCTCCAAAGCAGCTTTGTCCAACTCATGCCTTGTCAGGACACGTCCAGCAGGACTACTTCACACAATATTACGTATCCATGCACCATAACTAGCCTAAGCTTACACAACTGAGGCTTCAATTATAATTCATTTTACAGCCAATTAAGTGAAGGTACTAATATTCAAATTTAAGTATCAAGTCATATGCAGCAATATCATGGCATATCAGATATTAATATCTCAATAACATATTACAAAGTAAATGACCTCATCCAATCCACTGAATTAAACTAACTAAATTATTACTACCACAATAGAAACTAGAAAAGTTGTGTTATTATATCCAGGGGAAAATCCCCTCAGCCAAACAAAATTAGTAACAGAAATAAATCTCCAATTGTTGAGATTTCAAACTATTCATCAGTCCCTTGCAACACAGATGCTTCAAAACATGCAAAATACCCAAATCAGACTGTTTCTATGGCTATAATCTACACATTGAAGACACCAAATATAGATAGCACATCAAATACTAGACAAAACGCCAAAATATAAAGGAAGACGGACAAAATTTTTCATAGTAAGACCATCACAAACAGGGTAGTATATGTTCTAGCACTTGACTGCATAGTTTTACAATCCTAGAACTAAACTTGTGTAAGAGGCACTAGAACGTGCATATGCATGTCATCTTCTGATACAGTGTTGCCATGTTTTGAAGCAAATGACCACTACCCCCTCTACAGTTTTTTTTTGTAGTTGGTAAGTTGCACACACACCTAGTGGGTTTTGAACACGTCCTCACCCTCCATCCCATTATTATCCTCCATCCCATTATTATGGGAGGAGGAAGTGCCAGTTGAGCTAAAGCTCATTGGCACGCCTCAAAGTTGTTTACCGAACTAAATCTATTAACGAAAAACAGTCATTTGTCCACTAACGTAGAGCTGGGGTTACCTAAAGTGATGCAGTAACACTAACACCCTGACCACATGATTATAAAGGAGTAACCCACTAACTACATAGTCCATAACAACTTTACCTTCACATTTTGGCTGCCAAACACATAAGTAACATATCAGAAATTAAAAGCAATTGCACTGGAAAAGTAAAAATTAAATCTTGGCAAGGCATAGAAAGATACCTCCAACTTGAGACCAACACGAAGACCTTGTGTTTCTTTCCTGAACTTCAAAAACAACTCTGATGGCATCAAGTTAATGTTGTATAGTTCTTCCGACGGAGTGGGTTCTTCGCCATTCGAACCCGAATCCATTTTTATTGAATCAAAACTGAAAGAATTACCCAAAAGCTAATAAACCCATTTCTTGCATATTCTCAAAAAGTTCACACTAAACTCGGTCACCATAATTTAGCAACCAAAAAATAAAAACAGATTCTTGCTTTTTCGAAAAGAAAAAAGAACAAAGCTGTAGAATTGAGTGAGCGAATGAAACATCAAACACATAACAGTATGCCTAATTTAGTTTTGTTTCTTTCAAAAGCATTAATTTTAGAGGAAGTGCTTGAAGAGCATGACACAAAAAAGGAATCACCTTTCCAATCGAATACGTATTTCAAGCGTACATGTAAACGTATGTACGGCCCGGCCTGTTGTTGGAGGGCTCTGAAGTCTGAATTAGAACGAGAGGGAACGAAAGGTGCACACAGAACAATGTTGTTTTGTTGGGAGGTGGAGATTTTAATTTTATTGCAGCAGGCTGCTGATTTACCTCATTTGTCCTTGCCCTCTCGGCTTTTAAATACATTCCAAATGATGCAGGCCACTCCTCTGAACTTGTATTTTGTCAATTTGGAAACGGACTCACAAACAGCAATTACTATGGATTTTATAAATTTTTTTTTTTTAAAGGCCATTTGGTAGTCTATTTTGAGTAACTTTTTGATCATTTCAAATATATTTATACACATTTTTTCACCCACTAATAAAAAACACTCAAATAACATTATTCAAATTCCTCTACCATCAACACCTTCTTAAATATCGATAAGTACAAGCTGCACTTACTTCCTTAAAATCTAATGATGCACTTGCACCATCTATTGCGGGGAATCCAGGTAACTAATTTAATTTATCTAACTATCTAGTTATTTAGTCACAGTTAGAAACGTTTTCCACTAACGTAGTCCCACCATCTCCCCTCCGCCCCACCTCTCCTCTAGACTCATGATTTTGGAATTTGGTTCACTCCCACTCCACAACTACAGCTGTTTAGAACACTTAAGAGTCATGGACCAAGTGAAAACGTTAAAAACCTAAATAAATGAGTTATGAGAAGTTGTCACTAACTACCCAACTTAAGTGAACCTAGTTGATGTTGTATTCAGAGGTAACTAAGGTAGCATCAAAAAGTAATTTTCTTAATCTTGAAATCAGAGAAATAAGAAATAAAATATGGCAGCCACATGCACATACTTTTTCCAGAGATTGATTTTTCCAAAACCCATTATCCTGATTTTAACTCATGTTCATTACCATCATTATCAACCTTATACCACTGTTACAGTCAACACAACTATCTGCAAACAGTGTCACCTCTGAAACCCACATCACATAACCAAAAATATTCAAATCGGTAATGGAAATATGGCTGGGAGTTGGGAAAAGCTGGGCCAGGTGGGTTGGACTACAGGGGTGCTCAGTCTGCCCTCCATCTCAGACCAATCTAGACAGAAAATTTTATATAATAACTCAAAAACTTCTGCTGTGTGTATATATGTGTGTGTGTGTGTGTATTCAGCGAAAACTATGTCTTTAAACAGTAAAACACAATTTTTATAGCACAAATGGGGAACTATCACAAAACTAGAGAATGTTAATTCTCTTCCCCCCTAAACATCATTTGAAAGTTAAAGACTCTAACCTCATAATATGGTAGTAGCAACCCAAACACTTGAAAGCTCCAACTCCTTCTCCACCAAAACTTATTGATTGAATACACCTACCCGACTTCTTATGATACACGTCCATTTTCGTGGACCTTTGACGGTAGGGTCTAAGGAAACTGATGAAAAGGTTGATGAGGTTCTAAAGTTGGATATCTTGGATTGTTGGACTCCAGAAAATCATTACAGATGGTCTAAATCTATAAATGTTTAACACTTAGATTCAGTCCATCCATAGTGATTTTCTGGCGTCCAATAATCCAAAGTATCCTACTTTAGAACCTCATGTGTGTGTTCATTAGTTTCCTTGGACCCTACGTACAGAGCAAAGTTGGAAAATAGATACGGTCCTGATAAACAACATAATCATACATGAGAATTTTCAAACAACCCAAATAAGTATGAGGCTTAGCCCCTCTAATTGGCCGCAGTTAAAAACATTTTAAAATATTAATACGTTAGAATCATTACCGACCACATCAAAATCGACCTCAAATCAGCCTTCTCCAAGCTTATTGGCATTATTTTGGATATTTGGTGCTACTTTTATTGTGCTGAAGCTGAATTTTATTGCTTCCATCTTATTCTTCATAGCAGCATCATCTTGATCAAAGTAAGAAGTAAACAAACCATAATTAGTAAGTAAACACGAACTTGGAACGAAGAATGCTTTTTAAAGGATCATATATTGTAAAATTGCAAATGAAAAGGTAGTTGGTGAGTTACCTTTTTTGGACCTTATGCCGTCTAGTATACTGAGGAGGAGGTTTTGCATGTCCTTCGTCACATGCCTCAGGCCCAGCTTTGTGTCCATGTTTGTGGCCCCCTGTCCCACAAGGAGGTGCCTTTGATATGCGTTTTGGCCGACCTTCTGGTTGAGCAGGTAACCCACCAACCTGCTCAACCTGAACATGGGGTGGGTCAACGGCTGCTGAAGGGCCAATAGACGTACTATGGGAGGGTGGCTCCTGCTGCATGGTAGGTGGGGTTAGATGAATACCCAGGTCAAAGGATGGAATGGGTGACACCTCAGGACCGAGGGATGGGGTGGGTGGACGAATGTCAGACCTAGGACAAGGAAGTGGAGTGGGTGGCGGGATGGTGGGGCGAGGAGATGAATGTGGGATGGGTGAAGGGATGATGGGCCGAGGAGATGAATGTGGGATGGGTGAAGGGATGATGGGGGTAAAGGATGGATGTGGGATGGGTGAAGGGACGGTAGGGGTAGGGGATGGATGTCGGGTGGATGAAGGGACGGTAGGGCTAAGGAATGGATGTGGGGTGGATGGAGAGGGATGGGGGGTAGGGACAACCCGAGGGGTCGCAATAGGCTGAGGAGAGGGAGATCCGGTCGGAGCTGTGCTCGTGCTTGGGCCCTCAGTACTGCTTGGGCCCGCAGGAGTAGGTACCTCCTCGTTCGGGGCCTCAGGGATGGGAGGTTGTACACGGTCAAGGAAGTGCACTGCCGTCAGCACATCAGTAATGTCTGTATGGTCCTCCGTGCCCACTGGGTGATGCCTCAACAAACGGTTGACAAGTGAAACCTGAACATGGAAAACCCACACATATTAGTAATGTCGTTCATCATCAAGAATGCCAATCGATAATAAAAAAAATGTTGGTTCTGAATTTCCAGATGCTAGTAATAAAGAGTTGTATAGGGAGAGCAAGTGCTACGCAGATAATCATCATAACATATATCATGTTATGATGACAATGGTTTCATGCACAGAAGTACGGTATGATTTAGAAGGAGGGAGAGAGAACTTACCATCATAGTCAATTTTGCACCGGGCCTATCGATAAACCTCCGAGTTACCCTGTTGAACCAGCCGAAGTACTGATGCTGTGGAGGCATATCACCGAGCACTACTTCAAAACGCCGTTCAAGGCGATTACCCCAGTTGATTATATGCCCCCCATGTTTCCGCATCCAATTAACACCGACCTTCCCCCTCAAATCAATTTTATGAAGGACCTCATCAGTGTCAACATCATCGGGAATTTCTTGGATCATCCCAAATTGACGAACGACGCGATCCGGTGTATGTTTCTCTATTATGTGGAAACATATAAGCGGCACCGTTGCCGTCCACACAGCCCTCCCTGCAACGCACCACGGCGGAAGGTCCTCTAACTCAGCTTCATATGGCTGCCACACCACCTAAAACAGCCAACACAGCACATTAGGCAACAATGTTTAAGTTTCAAAATTGTCCAAACCTATAACATTGTTCGTAAACATGTAAATCAGGGCATTTGCATACCTGGCCTGGCAACATTGAAGCTATTTGCTCGCGATACCTGTCCCTGAAGATGTGGGCGGGCCTATTTTTCTTGTTTGGGACCCACAACCACCTACAACAATGAAGAACAAAGGATCAATATGTAGAACATTATTTTATGGAAGATAATGTTATAATTAAGACTATAATGTAATCACATATAACAACTAATGTTAGTAAGCAATATATTCAGTGTATAAGCTAATGTTTTCTAGGAACTTGAGGAACAGAATGGAGGGATCACATGAGGCAGCAAGGTGCGTAGCATCATTACCCATTTTTCTCAATATCCCCCTCTAGGTATACATATTCATCTATCAGATTTCTGTAATATGGTTTAAATTTATACCATTTTTTGTTAATTAATGGTGATGGAAACACTTAAGCTAGCCATTCCTACCATTTATAAATTTACCGCCACATTTGTAACAAGACATTGGAGACCAGTTGTGCAATGTTCTTATAGAATGCCCTATAAAATTGGTACAAAGTTCTCTAAGTTATTAGTTATCACTAAACAAACATTAAAAATACTATTTTTTCACAGCCAAGAACATATTCACAGCTTCCAAACCTCTTCAAACATTTTTCAATTCATCCAATGATTGCCAAAAAATGCCTTTATTAAAAACAATTAGTTGCCCAGTCCACCAAAAAAGAAAAAGTCACGAAACAATAATAATTAGTTAAAAACAGAGTGGAGTGGGTTTTGGAAGAGAGGAAGTAGTTTGTCCAAAATGAAGAGAGTGGGGATGGGATTCAAGAGAAACTTACTTCAGGGCCAGTGGACCACGCACAGGAGGACCGTAAGCACCCACTGGAGGGCCACGCTCAACTGCCGGGCACAAATACGGGAACCTGGCCCATGCCCAATACTGGACCAATAGTAAACACCCACCGATCTGACTGGTATGCCTATCACTTGCCCTGCATAACTCCCGGTACAACCATGCAAGGCAAGCACTTCCCCAACTGTACTTCTCTGGGTTGTGAAGCTCTTCCAACTGCTGTACCCACATTAAATGCACTCTATCGCCGGATTTGTCCCCGAATATTGTGTCCCCCAATAGCGCTAGGATGTAGCATCTTGTGTACTTATGCAGCTCATCCTCTTCAGCATTAGGCGGCAATGGACCAGCAACTTGCTCCAAAAGTCGGCTGATCAGAATCCTCTGGCCAATGAGTTGCTTATGCGCCTCTTGATTTGTAGGTTGAAACCCAAGGTAGTCCCGGCACACCTCTGTCCAGGTTTTCTGCGTGCTCCCTGTTATGGGGTGACCATCAACAGGAAGCCCAAGAAGGACCTCCACATCCTGCAATGTGATGCTGACCTCACCGTGTGGCATGTGGAAGGTGTGAGTCTCGGGCCGCCATCGCTCCACTAAGGCCGTTATCAGGCCGTGGTCAATCTCTCTACCCGGAACCCAGAGGAGTCCCTCCAAACCAAGTGCCTTAATGATGTTAACGACTCGGTCGTCTACCATCGGCTCTCGATTGGAGAACTCTGAACTACGGCTGCGGCAGGTAAGGGTCCCTGGATCCTGCACAGAAAAGAACCATGGATTAATATATGATAGCTGCATTTAATACATTGTATGAATTAAATGCACGTACATTAGTTAAAGATTTAGTGTTGCATTTTACCTGCCCATTCCAAATAGCTTCGGATCGATGGTTGGGCTGCTGTGTCAGCACCGACGTGTCAATGGGTCCAGGCTCTGCATAGTTAATGCGACCAGCATTTGCAGCAGCCATACTGCACAAAAATGAGAAGCAGTTAGCACGTAATAGATATTATTGAAGACAAAGAGGAAACCACTCTAAGGAAGATTCTCAACGCAACATTCCAACTAATTTCAACGTAACATTGCAGCTAATTATGTTCATTTACATTTGCATTATTTCAGTCCACTTTGGTCTATTATAGACCATTCGGTCTACTTTGGTCTATTTCAGTCCAATGCTCTAAATATCATTTCAAAAGTCGTTCCAGTTTGCCCAATGGAATTTCACATTCCACTATCAGTCTAATTTGCAGGTACCATTTCAAAGTAATTGGTAAAGTTTGTACACCCCCCTTGCTAATTAAGTTTGCATCACACGATACTATATCATATCAAATTATTAATTCGAAGTGCATTGCTGAATGGTTGTGTGGAAAGTCTGGTATATGTTTGGGTAACATTGCAGATTTAGTGGTACCATTTCTTTGTTCACATCTTTATTTCAAACTTTGTGGCATAAGCTAAGAAAGTAGAACACGCCCAAACTAATGGACAAACAAAATGTAATGGTAACTAACTTTGGTACGACCATAAAAGTTACTCTTCGGTCAATGGCAAATCTGGGTCACCTTTAGGAAACATTGCAACTCTATTGTTCTTTACAACACTTTTTATTTTTTAAGAACAATTTGTCATAATTATTTCTTGTGTAATACACTCCTTGCTTGTATAAAGGATAATATGTAAATAACATTCATCTTGTAAATGACCGATGCTTCTAGATGTTTGTATGGTTCAAGGATGCATAATGTTTTTTCCTGCCTTAACATTCTTGTAGGCAATATATAGAGTGGCCATGAAAGGCAAGCTGATAGTGAATTGCCCTCTGCCACCAGAGCGAATACCGAAGTATCAATTGTTATACAAGGACGTATAAAAGATTAAAAGGTGAATTAGCCTTACACTTGGCAATCAGACAATTAGCAATCTTGATATTACTTTCCAATGCCTCTCTTTATCATTCAGCTAGGCATAGAGTCTAACCACGATAGATCTTTCTCACAGCCATTTGACAGGTCAGATTATTTCCAGTCTACTGAAACTGATCAAACTTCAAAGGGGCTGTCTTTTTGTAATTTCTTTTACTGGGTCGAATTTTTTGTGTTATTATTCTGAAGATTTTTTTTTTTTTTTTCTGGCTTGAAATTGGTTGGAATTTTCAAGTAATAAAGGGGTTGATGCATCTTTGCTTTATTTCCTATGAGGGTTTGCTTGTGTATATATGTTTGATTAATTTTGATTATGAGCGACATTATTCTTTGGTGAGTTCTTTTGCTGCATCTCATTCTCTAGTTCTTTTGTTTGGCCTACTATATAATCTATAAGGTGGCATAGATAATCCAGGAGTTCTTCAATTTTACATTTTTACTACCTATATTTCAAACTGCTACTTAGTGAAAAAATGAACTGTCTTCTTATAATAATGGGTCATATTATCAAAATCTACTTCCACTTGTTTTTCTTTAGAAAATAACATGGTGATTAAACAATTCACCAGTCACATTGAAGAGTAGAGACCTGGAGCCTTTTAATTTGCTACACAGTAGATCAAAAACCCTCACAAGCATGTGGCCTTATCATAATTGTGGGGAAGAGTGAGATTCATATGGCCTAGTCTCGACAAATTGTCACAAATGTTGGAACAGACAGAGGTTTAGGCCCGAAGAATGAACCTATACATAAAGGGGCTAATGATTTGTTTGGACTTATAGTCAAGCTCAGATTTATAATCCTACCGTTAGTTAATTCAACGATTTAACCATTCTTGCTTAGGGATTACTAGAATTTGTGAGTTACTAGATTTGCTTCTGATCTATGATCCTACCCATGGTTAGTTCAACAATCTAGTCCAAGATTTCAAACTCTTATGCAGAGTTTGATTAGAACTTTTGAAGCATTGGATTTTCTTTTGAAAGTGAGAATCACATTCTTTTAAAAGTGTTTAGTGGCAGTTGATTAGTACATCCAAAATTCAACTTTGTGTTTCTTTATTATTTGATTGTGTTTCAAAGCTAGACTTTTTATAAACTCTGTCATTACTCATCATTTATTCATAAACTTTTTATAAGAATTCATAAACTTTTTACACTAACAAACATCAGAAACAGAAACCCAAATACCCACATAAAAAAAGAAGCAGAAACCCACCACCCAAAAAACCAATCTATCACACCAAAACAAATTGGACCTCTAAAATCAGCTAAACAAAACAAAACAAAAATGAAAATGAGTACTTCAAAAATATAGGCAATAAAAATCAAAATATTAAATTGAAGGGTTCGAAATTGAATGCTAACCTTAAATCAAACAAAGACAAACACTGGTGAAGACGATGGATGATCGGCGAAGTGATGGAGTAGGAGAAAAGGGTCACTGACGGATGATCGGCGAAGTGATGGATGATCGGCGAAGTGATGGATGATCGGTGATGACGGAGTGGGGTGAGAGAGAGGTGCGCTGAAGCGTGAGAGGGAGAGGGTGATGGTCTGTGTGGCAGAAACAGTGAGTGAGAGAGAGTGACTCGTTAATTTTGAAAAATAACCTATTTGAAACCGAGTCTCAAAGACTCGGTTTCCAGATTTGAAACCGAGTCTTAGAGACTCGGTTTCCACGTTTTCAACCAGAGGTCCAGGTGGAAGCCACGTCAAAATCGAGTCTTAAATACTCGATTTTCACGTGGCGTCCACCTGGACCTCCTGCCACGTCAGGGTTAATGAAAACATCAAAACCGAGTCTTAAAGACTCGATTTATGGCTTTAAAATCGAGCCTTTAAGACTCGAGATGTTAGTTAGTAGTATTGTTTACAAACTAGACCTACTAACTAAATGGTTAGCAAATTATGGCTAATTAGCCATTTCGTTCTGTCCTAAAGAAAAAACTGACTTAATCATTAAAGGGTCCTTGGTCGGGTGACACCGGTCACCTTTGACAATACTTTCTTTCTTTTCAAGATTCACAGCCATTACCGTGGCCCAAAGTATTTCAACCTATTGATTTTTGTGCATCATCAGTTGGTGCCGTCTGTGAGAAAAAGATAAAAAAAAGTTTCTAAGTATTAACTTATTTGATTTTCAAGACAAAAAGGCTGCATGGTTCGGAGTAGGTCAATGGCTACTAGTCTAGGGCACTAGGAGAGTGGAAATGCCTCCAGTCTCCCAAATCGCGCACCACCACCCCCCATAACCGTCTAGCAACAGTTGCAGTCCATGGTAGCAACGATGGCAGAACTGATGCAACAGAACCAATAGTTAACTAGAGAAGTTAATAGGCAACGTCAACAACATAGTGGAGAACGAGGCCAAAATTCAGGATGTGAAGGTGTTGAAAACAATGTTGAAGGGGACCAATCCAGAGGTACTGTCACTCGTAGGGTACCACACTTGTAGAGAGAAATGGACCAGATGATCTCGTCCATAGGACAGATTCCCCCTTTACTGCATCCATCACTAGTCATCCCTTGCCTTCCAAGTTCAAAACGCCCACTTTGGATTCATATGATGGGACGCATGACCCTTGTGATCACATTGCCACATTTAAGACAACCATGCATCTACAAGGTGTTCCAGATGAAATTATGTGCAGAGCCTTTCCTATGACCTTGAAAGGACCGACCAGAGTGTGGTTCGAAAAGTTACCACCGAACACCATCACTTTGTTCAAGGAGTTAAGTAAGTTGTTTGTTAACAACTTTGTAGGTGGACAAAAGTAGAAATGTTCCTTGTCCAATCTATTAAGCATAGAGCAAGGAGAGAATAAGAGTCTGCGCTCATTTATTAGTCACTTTAACAGAGAAGCCTTATTAATAGATGATGAATGACAAGATCCTCTTTACAACTTTCTACAATGGAGTTAGTTCAGACTTGTTCATTCATAAGTTGTACGATCAAGAGCCATAGACAATGGCTGAGTTGATACATTCAGCCCAAAACTTTATGAACACAGAGGACACCATTATTGCCAAGAAGAAAAAGAAAGGTGAATAACTAGCGAACAGTTATGTGCACCACTCGGAGCAAGGTCTGTGTCCAAAGAAAGTCAAAGTGGGAGAGAAAAGAGACCAAGACAGCAAAAAGGCAGGGTCGTCCTCAGGATGGTATTCCAACTACACACCTTTGAACACTTCGCTTGATCAAATGTTGATGCAAATAAAAGATGATCAATCCTTGAAATGGCTAGAAAGAATGAAGGGAGATCCCAACAAGAGTAATAAAAGCAAGTATTGTCGCTTTCATCGTGACCATGGACATGCTACAGATGAGTGTTATGATTTGAAGCAACAAATTTGAATGCTTTAAATTGTGTGAAAACACAAGAGCTATTCAGACCCCAAGATAAAAATATCAACTCGATAGATTTTACTCTAACTTATACTAAGTGTAGAAAAGAGTAAAAGCGAGCGAATGAACAAATAAAATATTCTAAGCCATAAACAATATAACACAGCAATAATATGAAATCTAAAAGAGTAGGGAAGAGGGATGCAAACACAAGATAACACGTCGATGTGTTATCGAAGAGGAAACCGAGGAACTCAGTGAAAAACCTCTCCGCCGCCCTTCAAGCGATAATCGATCCACTAGACAATCAGTTGGGATACATGGGTTAACAAGAGACCCTCCAAACCTAATCTACCCGATGTACCTAAGCCCTCCAAGCTCCTACTTTAACGAGGTTACGTCGAACCTTTGACTTGTCTAGCTCTCCGGATCCCGCAACAAGCTCCATGTTGCATTTGCCATCCTTAGCTTCTTCCAATACTTCCCAGTAGCACTAAATTCTCACTTGACACTCTGACAGGGTATGGTAAGTGTTTGAGCTATCAACCTCTCAATGATATGGAAATTGAGAGGTAGGAGTTGAGGAAAATCTACAAGCAAATGTGTAAAGATATGTGGGTATAGCAATCTCTAACTCTCAAGGTTTTTTGCTAGGGTTTTCTCTCAGAAGCTATCCTCAACAATTGTGGGTAATGTGGGTATATATAGTGTGGGCACAGAAAGTGTGTATCAAATAGTACAAATTGGCAAAACAGAATGTTTCATGGGTTTCTCGCAAGAAAGCCTTACTCTCGAGATACTCGCAAAACACAGCTGTCTCCATCTATCCTGACTCTTTGCATTCCAGACATGTGCAGGGCACATGCACCATTTCGCAGAATACTTAGTCATGAGCTACCCACAAAAACCCTTTTGTCTTCAATAACTTGAGTCTTCACATTCTCTCTCTCTATCACACAACCTTTACAATTAAATCCCACAATAAATACAGGGTACAACAGATTGAATGAAATTACAATCAAATTTGGCACGGAATAAAGCCAACAAAATACATAGTTGTAAATTACAACTTTACAAGATTGAAGTTCTCATCAAATAAGGAAAATTGAAAATTTCCATTGATGAGATCATAAGGACGAGAGACAACCAATGAAGGGCAAAGCAGAGGAATCAATACGTCCACCATTTGGAGAAATAAAGATGATTGTAAGGGGCATGTCTACAGGAAGCTCGTCCAAAACTAAGAAGACCTACTTACGGGTCGTCCAAAGTGTTCAACTGTCTGGACGAACACCAAGGATGGAAGCTGGAACACCAAAAGGCAAGGGTCATACTACTTGGAGGCTCTAGATGGATGGAAGCTGGAACACCCATGGAATGTGGAGCATTTGAGGAAGTACTACCAGTGATAGCAACTCGTCAGGAAGGTCAACATGGACGAGATTAAGAAGTTTGTTTATATTATGTTTTCGGTGTTTATGTTTTAAAACAGTGTGTTATGTTTTCAAGTATTTGAATTCCCTAAAAAGCACTAGCTATTGGCATGTGTTATGGACGGTGTCATGAACTAAGTCCCTTTTGTACATAAAGTAATTTAAATTCCCTAAAAAAGGACTAAGTATTAGCATGGACGAGCTATTTGGACGATGCTATATACTATGTCCTTAATGTCCATGGATGATGCTATGTACAGATGTTGTAAGTCCACAGACAATGTTGTGTGCAAATGTTGTATATAAAGCAGCTTGAATTTCCTAATTTAAGTGTTTATGATTCTGTAAAATCACCATCCAAATGAAATGATAGACGTTTAAAATCTTTGGGCGTAGAGGATGTCTCGTCATAAGCTATCCCTGATAAAAAGGAAGTAAATTGTCATAAAATAAAATAAACAAGGGAAAGAACAAATTTCCCAAGGAAACTCGTCCAAAAAAGATCAAAGACAGAAAAACATGCATGTGACATTTCTCATGGACGACACGTCCAACCAATCTAAATCATGGATAACATAACCAAGTTAATTTCCAAAGATGAGTCTAAAGACAAGAAGCATAGACAGAAAATACTTGGAAATCAATAGTATTTATAAAACATTCATAAATAAAGGGTAGACGACTATCATCCAAAAACCCTTAAGTTAAGCCTAAGAAGGCAATTGTATCAAGACTCGTCTAAAAGCAAGGACGAGATAAATGTAATTAAACAAATTCAAATGATCCAAAACAATGGATCACACACACACACACACACACACACACACACACACATATATATATATATATATATATATAAATAAATAAAAACATTACTACAACAAGATAAATAAAAGCTCTAAAATCCTTTCATCAACTACTAGGGGGGATTTTCTCCGGAGGTAGGGTCGTCTTGAGCAGGCTGAGTTGTGGTGTCGTCCTCAATATTAACGTCCTCAGAACTCATCTAGAGGAGAGAGCTTGTAGTGCCAATGTTAAGCTTAATAGAGCTAAAGGCAACCTTAGGGGAGCATTCCATGGCATCCATGCGAAAGTCCTCAAAACCAGCAACGTAGTTATTATCCAAAAGATCAGTGAACTCGCTAGACTCCCTAAATTCTTTGATGGCTTCTCCCTTGGCTTTCTCAAGAAAGATTCAAAGCTCGTCGCTCCTTTTTTGCAGGTGATTAAGACGAGTATCATTTTTTATAGCATTCGCCTTAAGCTCTTCGACGAGGTTCTTCATCTCCTTCACCTCATCCATGGCCTTAGCTGCTATCTCAACTCTATCCCTACAATCAGCTTGCACTTCACGAACCCTTGCTTCCAGCCTAATTCTTTCTTGGTCCATCTTAGTAGCCTGCCTGAACGCTGCCGTGAACTTTGACATGGCCTATATATACAAATAAGTTGCAAAAGGTGATTAGACGAATAAATGAGAAATATGATCAAAATAAAATAACAAAACATACCTTGAAGAGATCAAGAAAAGTAGAGTGTTCAAATTCTTTCAAGAACATGTCATTACACGCAACAATGTCCTCATCAGTCACAATCTGTTGAAACCTTTCCCAAGCAAGATCCTCATTCTCAAGGAGGTTCATAGGAACTCTTCTGGAAGGTTGGGATGAGCTGGTTACAACAGGCTTGGATAGAGTGACTTTAGCAAGGATGGACGAATCCAAGTAATGTATTTGAATAGACGGCTGTTGAGAAGCAGGTGGGACAACAGAACCTAGCTTGGAGACCCTAGATTTGGACAACCCATGCTTCACCTTCTTGTGACCTTGACGACTTGGAAGATTTCTCAAGTTAATCATCTTGGACAAGGTCTTCCTCTTATCTTCAACAACTGGATGAGGTTGAGATTGGGTCTCTGGCATGGTCTCCTTATACGCCGTGCCCTTTCCTTTTTTTTTTCTTTTATAGTTGCTATCCCTGTAAAGAAAAAAAAATATTATAACTTGGTTCAAACAAATAAGAAAAAAATTTCAAGTAAAAAGCTTACGTCTACGTGTAGTGAGCTCGTGAGCTAAAGTTTCAACGGACAGTTCAGGCCCGAGTCCCCAAGTGGCAAGATGCTGAAGAGTAACTAAAGAATGAAAACTTCTGTCAGCGAATTGACGAGCTTGCTGGACGCATTCAAGATAAAACCTGCTCAAAGAAGGTCGTCCAACAGCTAAAAAAACGGGGGGATAGACGAATACAAAAAAGATAGAAAATATTGAGTAGAAAGGAAGCATACCTTTAGGACAAAGGTTCCCTATTTCTTCAGTATAAGGGGGAAATGCATCCTTACCTACTTCGACAAGGTTCCCAACCTAAAAACTAGAAACGAAAAAGAACTCCATCTTCCAGTTCTTATCAAACTTGAGAAGGGACTTAATCAATCTACAATCTGTACCCCTAACTGAGAATTGATAAAAACCCAAGGACTGACTGATTTCATAATGTTTGTAGCAATAGAGGAACTCGTCCACAATAAAAGGACAATCCACCTTAAACACTTCTCTCCACAAAACCTGCATAAAGATGATAAGCCTCCATGCATTGGGGTTAAGCTGACAAATTCCTAAACCTAACCTAGTAAGTAATTCTCTGATAAAGGCATTGAGAGGCAACCTAAGTCCCCCTAAAAGATAGGTCTCATAAATACCTACTCCAAGACGAGGATCACAACACCACTCACCACGAACGGGTAATCTAAGGTTAAGGTCGTCTGGAATTTGTTACCAACTTCTAAAAGAGGTAAGTCTTCTTTCATTTGTCTTAGAAGAGACACCTACAACACAACTATAGACGATTTCTACCTCTTCTGGTGTGATGGACGAGGTACCAACACACGACCTGAAGCAGCTCTCATCCTTAGCTCCTCCTGAAGGACTTCTAAAGGAACCCCAAGAACTCTAGACGTATATTGCTCGTCTGTAGTATTCCCTCCATTACTACCACTGTCACTACTTCTACTGTTACTACTACTAGAAGCGCTATCACTAGTGCTATCGTGATGCTCATCTATCTCCCTATTGTCACTATTATTAGATGACGATACTATGATTTAAGACATTTTGAAAATTGAAGGAAAACCTAGAGATGAGATGGAGAAGATACTTGGCTCTAAATGAAGAAGGCCTAAGGACGCGAGAAGACTTCTAGACGAGGCGCTAGACGACAAATGTCAAAGAAGAAAATATTGGAAATGTGAAAGGGTAGGAGAGGAATTCTACTATTTATAGGCAATGAAGCTAGTCATAGGAAACAACGCGACCAACTGAAAGGAAACACATGGCATTTGCCCTGAAGAATGAAACGACATGATAGACAAACTTCAAGATCACACCACATGTCAACAATCAAGTAAAAAATTCAAAAATTTGAAAATTTGAAAATTAAAAAAAAAAAAAAAAATTGTAGACAACACAAGGACAATGGAGCAATTGATGGGGATAAACACTAAGTGTTACTCGTCCTTGTGTTGTTGTCCAAAACACTGAAGAAGTTACATCAGCTTGTCCAAGAACAAAAGACATAAAGGTGCTCGTCCATGAACAACCAAGTCATGCGATGAAGGAGGCTTTCCATAGACAAGTGTATCTACAGACGACATGTATATAGACGAGTGAATCATACTTAGTGAATTTTGTGGAAAATCCTCCATTAGATTCACATGAGCAAAATATGACACGTTGCATGATACGTGGAAGAAATTCCACATACAACGCCTCATGTAACCCATTTTCTTTGTCAACCACCAACATTACCCATGATGGTGGTGGATCAAAACAAGTAGACGAACATCTAACTCTCTGTAAAAGAAGTAAATTCCATTCACCCAAGGTAAGTTTTAACCATTTCACTATTCTCTTTCCTTGTATCCTAAAGAGAATACTGACTTAACCGTTGGAAGGTCCTTAGCCGGGTCACAACAGTCATCTTTGACAGTACTTTCTTTATTTTTAGGATTCACAGCCATTATCGTAGCCCGAAGTATTTCAGCCATTGATTTTCGTGCATCATCAGATATTAAATAATTATGACGTCATCAAGGTTCGATTGACCTTGATCTGATTTTAAAAACCTTAAACCTTTCTTTTACGATTCATTGAACGGCTCGGATCTGAAAATTATGACATTAGTTAGTTCTAGTGCTTAACCCAATTGTACTATATATGAAATCAGATGCATTGAAAGTCTTTCTATATTATTATCACAGTGAGTTGTTGTTTTTATTAAAAAAATGTTAGCATAATGTGCTCTCTAATTCTCATCTCTTATTAGGGCCAGCTCAAGGCCTTGGTCACTTTGGCCCAGGCTTAAGGTCCGTTATACCCCCAAAAAATTTAGAATGCTCCCAAAATAATGTAAGATGGTAATTAAATTCTTTTATTTTTATTTTTTAAGAGTTGGTTTTGGATTCTTTCTCACACCTCCAAGATGGCTCCCAAAATATTGTACAAATGTAATTCTAAACCTTTTTTTTTTTTTTTTGAGAAAGAATTCTAAACCAATTGAAACCCATAAATTGTTTCATTTAAAGAGAATTATTATAAATGTGTTGATTAAGTGGATTAGTTATTATCAAATGTAAAAGAGATGTTAATAAAATCTAAATACAAAAACTAAATTAGTAATCTTTCATCTAAAAAAAGGAATGGTTTTTAAACAAAAACAAAAACGATAATAATATAAAAATAAAATAAATATCATTTGATTTATATATATTTAAATATTTTTAAAAATTCCACTTATAATCATTGCCGGTAAACCTTAAATTGTATTAAGCCGACATTGTCTATCATGTTGACGGCTGTCTCATATCTCATTTTGTCGCTAATTGTCGTAAATAATGTTGAAGGAGACAACGGAAATGCAGAAGAATAGTAAGATAAGTAAAATATGGAGAAAGATTTAAAATTGTAGCACCTAGCATGTAGGATTGTTTACGTGGCAATTAGCTTTAAGAGGAGAATAGGGTAATGGTTATTGCTTAACACCTTTTACCGACACATATTTATGGGCTCCATTAAGGTTTCGCTCAATGGCTGACTCAGTATTTAATGTTGCGTTGGAGTGAGGAGAAGGAGGATGAAACTTGCGAAGGCACAACAATTACATGGAAAAGCCGACTCCTTTTATAGGCTAAGGGTTTTTATTTTATTTTATTTTATTTTGTTATTAATAAGATAGAAATTTTATTTTAATATAATTTAAATGTATATATGTATAAATATTTTTTTAGAAATTTGAACTCCGATTCTTACTTCCCACACTCCATAAATATGGTTTTTAAATTTGGACCGAACTGTACGGTCTGACTGGGTTAACTGTGAACCGTTCATGAAAACAGTTTTTTATATACAAGAACCGGACATGTAAACAATACGAGAGAACTGCTTGAATTGAGGTCTAACCTGAAAAACCGTTCAAACTGTAAGCCAGTTCAATCGTATGTCTATGAAGAAATTTGCTTTCCGATCTGAAATTCTGGCATGGATCTGAAGTGAGGAAAAAAAATAATAAAAAGAGAAAATGATGAAGAAGATCCAAAAATGAAGCAAAAAATATAAGAAGCACCGAAGGTATGTGAGATTTATTTTATTTTATTTTATTTATTATTTAAAGAAGAAGAAGAAGAAGAAGAAGAAGATGAGATGAGTCGCAGTCGTGAGGAGGAAGATGAAAATGGTAGTAAGAGTTGCTGTTGGGAAACTGTGTAAAGGAAGTAATGTAAAGCATCACAAAAGGAGAGTAATAGTGTGAAGAGATATATCTGAAATGACGTGGGTGGGTGGGTAGGTGGGAGTTAGAATATAATAATAAGATAAAAATTGAAAATGAGTTTTGAAAATGGAAATAGTTAAGTACCCCATGGTTTTTTATTTTTTATTTTTTAATTTTTTTTAATTTTTAATTTTATGAACGTCAATTACCCCCATTGTACCAATAAAAAGAGAGTTTTTACTCTCCTTTTTTTTTTCTTTTTTTCTTTTTTTAAAAATCTCATCATCTATACTCTTATTTGGATTTTTTTTTTAAACGTTATAGGTAATTCATTAATTTATATCATTTAGGTATAATAAGAATAAGTAATAATCTTTTATTTGAAAGTTTGTTTCAATTTTTAAAAATATTTTAGTCAAATTTGCTAATATTTACAAATTTAATATCTTATATTTATTTATTTAATTATTAAATTAATTATGACAACATCACACCTTGGTCAAACCTCAGTTGAACCTTTAAAACCTTGAACTTCTCCCTTTAATGGTTCTTTGAACGGTCCGGGTTTGAAAACCATGTCCATAAACACTTATACTTGTGGAGTGATCAATGCACCAAGGGTCCATAATAGTTTAGGTTAAGGTGTTAAAACCAAAGAGAATGAGCGAAGACACAAAGAGTTGTAATTTAAGCAAAGAAAAAGAAAGAACAAGAAAAATGACTGCGTCTAATGATAAGCAAGAAAGTTGTATATAAAACGTTGTTGTTTCTCATTAAAAGGGAAGCCACTCCTGGTTAAAGACAACAACATTTTGCTTAAAGGAAATAAGATTGCCATAGGTTTAAGTTAACACACGACTTGATTAACGAGCCAATATTCAAAACTACTTGTAGAAGTGTGCTGCAAACTCATCAAAATTGACCCAATCTAATCCAACTTGCTAGGTTGGATCAATCTTTAAGGGTTAACTGGTTAGATTAGGGTTAATGGGTTAGTTGTACCTGCCTTATGTGGGCCTTGGCCTCAGGCTTGTACCCGATTTATGAACCATACAAATAATAATAATAGTAATTAAAAAAATTGTTCAGCCCATTGGTCCAACCCACCCTATGATAAGTTGGGTTGGGTTGGGTTAGGGTTTTTTTAACACATCATGGTTTGTACCTATAAAATTTTGTATGGCCTTTAGAAAGAGGAAGGCAGGATTTATTCTTATAAAATTATTATTTTTTTATAGGTACAAAAAAGTTTTGGGCTTGTACCTATAAAAATTTTTATGGCCTTTAGAAAGAGGAAAATACTAGAGTTACAATCTTTTTTTACAAATTGCTAACGTATTAAGTGGTTATTACTAAGTAAAAAAGTGATGTAAGTGGTGAGTCTAGATGCAAACCAATAAAAATTTACTATCTCAACAATTTGTAAAAATGTTGTAGAAAAGTTTGTGACTATATTATTACTTTTTAAATAATCAATGATATTATTAAGAGGAGCAAAGTGTAATAATTTTATAGAACAAAATTGCAAATTAGTAGTTATATATACACAAACATTCATATTTAAAAAAAAAAAAAAAAAGGGGGGGGGGGACAGTGTCCAAGTCTACCTCCGTCCATGATGCATTTGTTTGACTTATTTCACAACATTTGCACTCATGGTTTATTTATAGAGTATATGTGTGTGTTGGACGGCATTTTGATAGAAATGATCATGGAATTCCACAATTCAAGATCTCACTTTCAGTGGATACTTGTTAGATCTCTTTGAATCTGGTCGAGATCTCACTGAATTTGGCCAGGAACTCAACAGATCGGCCAAGATAAATGGCACATGGGGTAGAATGTTGAAGACCGGCGAAGGGACAATGGGCTTTTGGGTTAATTTTTGTTTCGCCGCAAGTCAATCGTTGAAAGGCCGAACATGTAAGATACGTACAAGTTTGTTTTTGACAGTTAAGCTTGAAACTCAATACCATCCCAAAGAAATCCGATGGCTATCAATGTACTTTTAAGATTACAAAAGATATAAAACCCGAAATTCAAGACAAAGAAAATAGAAACAATAAAGAAACTTTGATTCATATTCATAGATAAAACAAATAGCAAAATAGCATAGGTAGCAAAAACTGTGAATCTAGTTGTAGAGAAAAAGTAAAGCAAAATAAGTTCTAACTTAGTTTGTGTTGTTTCTCAAAAAAAAAAAAAAAAAACCTTAGTTTGTGTTCAAAATAAAATTTTAAATATTTAATACGTAGCTCGGCTTTACTGACTATTTTACCACCTATATGTTCACAAGCATATATTTGGAGGCGAGGTCACAATGGTCTTGCATTCCATGTTTACCGGTAACAATGATTCAAGACCATGGGAATGCCACGTAAATACTCCAAAGAAATTGTAAGAAACCACCCCCCCCCCCCCCCCCAAAAAAAAAAAACTTTAAAAGGCATGGTATTTTGGTAATTGGATTTGGAACAAACCCTAATCACTTTTCTCCTTTCCCCTAAATAGCCGTAACTCCCTTCCCCTCTTTTAGTTTTTCCATTACCTCTCTCTCTCTCTCTCTCTCTCTCTCTCTCTCTCTCTCTTTGTTGTTACGCTAGATCTCTAAAGTCTGAACCCCCGAAGAGAAAATTGGACCACGCTGCCACAACTACATTCTCAACACAACAATTCTTTGCCATTCAATTGCTTCGATAACTCAAACTCAAAATTGGGGAAAAAATGGCCTTTGCCCTTTTTAAAAAAACAATCCAGCATTTTTCCTTCTTTCCCAAACTAATTAAGAAAATGACAAAGTTTAGCTATAAAATTGGTTGTAGTCTTAAGCTATAAACTCACTCAATAAAATAAATATTGTTGTATATTTTGAAAATCTAACCGTTAAATTACATGTTCTTTACGCTCTTAATACACATGTCAATTTTTGTGTCAATCGGGTATTATTTACTATATAATCTGTAATCTTATATTTTATGCATAATTTTAAATTACAAAAACTTGCAATTTAAAAATTTATTGATGGCATAGCTATTGATTTTTAATTTTTTTGAAATTTTGCAAACATGGAGAATATAAGAAGAAGATGTAATCCAATGGTAGATTTGTTAAAATTCAGTCACAATAAAAATATATTGAGTGAGTTTGTAGCCTAAGGCTATAATTGATTTTGTAGCTAAACTTTGTCCTTAGGAAAATGCCTCTCTTTTGAAACTCGATTTTTTCAAAATCGAGTTAAGCCCTATAGTGACGTTTTTAAGGAGCCTATAGTGATGTTTTAAGGACCTATAGTGGCGTTTTCTAACTCGATTTTCATAAAATTGAGTTATAGGTAAAAAAAAGAAAAAAAAATTGCACGTAACTCGACTTCATGGAGATCGAGTTAGAAAACGCCACTATAAGTCCTTAAAACGTCACTATAAGCTCTTTAAAACGCCATTATAGGGCTCTAATTTTTTTTTTTTTATAACTCGATTTTGAGAAAATCGAGTTTCAAAAGAAGGGGTATTTCCCTAATTAGTTTGGGAAATTGGGCAAAATGCTGGATTTTTATTTTTTTTAAAAGAGGCATTTGCCCATTTTCTCCCGAAATTGGGTCTCCAACAACTCAAGAAACTAGCTTTTCCTGGAGTTTCAACTCTAGACCTTGCCCTTTACCGACCCTCTACTCTAGCTTCTTATTCAGAATTGAGAAAGGTTGCATTGACAGTCTTGGCTTGCCCAAGTCTAGGTAATCACCCTAGCCTTTTTCCATTCTAAGCCTTTCTTAATTAATACTATACACACCAAATTTTGTTTATGCGTTTGAGGGGACAAATTTGGAGTATAACATATACATTTTTACGGGGTTTGATATATTGTGTTATTTTTGGATCAATTTGTTGGATTGGGAAGCCTACGGGTTCAAGTATGTATAGGTTTGGGAATGGTTCAAGTGAATTACTTGATAATAGAAGAGCTTGGGCTAAATGGATAAAAATTATTACAGTGAAGGGATGAGGGTCTGGACTAGTTGGACACTAGTTTGCTTAGTGAAATTAGTTACTCTATTGAATATATTTTGAATTGAGGTTTCTAGAGAGGTATAAATTAAGTTTAGGAAAAATAGGCTTAAATTGGATTAAGTAGCTTTGTCTAAGTCTATGAATTAATTTATGTATTGGATTGTAATAGGTTGAACTCCTAATTTTGGTGTCCTTTTGGTATGGCTTTTTGAGGTAAGTAACATTTCTCCTAATTGGTTTTGTTTTGCTTATATCACTATAATTTAGCTACTAAATATTGGTTTACAAATGTTACAATTTTATTCCAATTGTTTTAGCTACATTGACTTAAAGAATAAAGAATTGTCATAAATATATTTGATAATTGAATATATGATTTTATATATGTATTTGAATGAGATATATTTTTGTTTGAACTATGATTTGATATATATGATTTTGGACAATCTGACTATGTTTGGACTCTAATACCTAGCCAATTGGGGTTATTCATTGGCACTGAAACTAGTTCTATCTGGAGCATTACGAGCCTTTTGGTTCTGGACCCAGCTAATAGGAGATATACATTAGCACGAAAAAGTTAAGAATATGAATTATTTTTGAGTATTTGAACTGTTTTGAGTCCTTCAAGTTGCTTTCGTGTTTTTGGAACTTATTGCAAATTACAACTTTTGATATATGGAAAACTAATTATTTTCTAATCCATCTATGATATATTTGTAAGATTAAAATATTCAATCTTTTTACAACTTATTATTTACAGATCTATTTGCTTGATAGAACTTATTACAACTTTGGTTACTTATTGAGTTGTCAACTCACCCCCTTTCCCCTCTAGTTTCAGACTGCGAAGAATAACAAGTTTTGGGAGTTTTGTTATTGTGTTGTGAGCCGGGAAAGAAGCTTAGTATTTTTGGGATTTGATGGTCTTGTAATAGTCTTATATCTATTGGCCAATTGGCATTATGTACATGAGGTTTGGATTTGTTCCTTTTGAATTATTGAAGATCTATTCATAAAGAAATTGTTGAGGTATTTTGTATTTATTTAACGTAATTTTTTAGGATAAGTTTTAGTTGCTAAGAAGGCCTTACACACTTGTAGGGTGCTCATTTTATAAGTGTGCGGCCATTTTCATATGCCAATCTTTGTAGTTGGGTTCCGGGCGTGGTGGAAACCGAGGGCAAAATTGTCAAATAAGACACCACTTCATGCATAGAGCAATAGCCATGCACAAGGCAATGTTAGTACCTACAAAGTTCACACACACAAAGGCTAGGAGTAAGGTACATAATTACTCTCTTAGCATCGAGAATTTGCTACATACTCCAAATACATAATCAAACCCAGTTTATATAAACTCTAATAGAAACTGTAGGTCATTTGCTAGACTTAAACAACAAATCTATTGACATATTGAGCTGTAGTTTATCAGCAATAGTTGATTCTAAATCAATTGAGATTGGGAGTTGGAGGATTGAGATCATGGGCTTGCTGCTATGGCTTTATATCAGGTAGCTTACAATTTACTACTTGGAATCTATTTGTCATTCAGTTTCTTTTCACTTTAATTTGATATGGTCAGATCATCTCAAAAAAAAAAAAAAAAAAAAAAATGATATGGTCGTGTAAATGAAATTGGTGTTACTTAAAAAATCTACCCAGCTTTTAACCCGTAAAATAATATGTGACTAAGAAATTTATTTATTATGTTTTTGATGTGACATCAATCACATTTATTAACACGTTCTAATTTGTAAGTTTCTTTTTGTAATAAAAGTCATAGTATTTTTAACATTTTTTTCATGGTTTGTGTTTAAATGTTGACACACCAATTTTTAAAAGCTTACATAATAAAAAATTTGGTAAATTATAAAGTTGGTCTCTCCGCTTTATACCATATATCAATTTTGTCCTTAACTTTTCAATTTTGTCAATTTGCTCTCTAACATTTTCAATGATATATCAATTTAGTCCCTACTACTAATTATTGGATGGAAAAAGTGTGTCAAACGAAATAATAAAAAATAATTTTTCCTGTCACATCAACTGCTAATTGTACTGCCATGTCAAACTTAAAAACAAGAAAAAAAAAACAAAAACCCAATTTTTTTGTTCCCACATTAGTTCAAGTTTGGGGAAAATTCTAAAATCCTCTCTCTCTCTCTCTCTCTCTCTAAATTACTTCTCCCTCATCCTCATTCTCATGCCATTAAACCCAAAGTACATAAATAAAACAAACTAGTACTTGACTTAAAACATAAAAAGTATATTGGACTGGTCCACACACTAGCTTTGATGTTTTGATTTATGATTCTTGCCCTATTAATTACACATCACACTCAAATTTCCAGAATCGTGTTGGATGAATCTGGGAAGCTTAAACTTCAGTCATAATTAGAAGAAGAGAAAAAGTGGAATTCATCATTACAGTCATCTAGGTGTGGGGATTATGCTTTATGTGGTGCTTTTAGCATATGCAATAAGACTACCCAAGAATGCAACAACCATGTTTGCCAAGAACGTGTCCAATGACTATGTGAGGAAAACTGCTTTGTAGTTCAGAACAATGGGTTTCTTCTCATGTCTAACATTGATTGGCTCCATAATCCGCTGCCAAAAAACATTGACAGCGATAATGGTGCCAATCATCTTGCTTGAACAATTGTTCTTGTATTGCTTATGCTTTTGAGCAAAAGTTTGGTCCCAATAAGACCAAGCACACTAGAAGAAATTTGGTCTTGTAGCGATGGCATTTAGTCGTCGCTAATGCTTTAAATATCGTTGTTAATTATATTGGCGATGAAAAATGTCGTTGCTAACTTTCGTTGAACAAAAATCATAACAAAAAAGATTTTTAGTGATGATATTAATGTCGTCGCGAATACAATACTATTCATGACGACAAAGCCGTTGCTAATAGTGACAATTGGCGTCATAAATAACTCAAGAACCCAAGGCAAAATGTCGTCACTACTAGCTCATTAGTAGTGATGAATTTTTTTGTTGTCGCTAGTAGATTATTATTAATGATGACATTTTTGTTGTTGCTAATATGTCATTACTAGCGTCGACGCTTGCTGTCGTCACAGATAATGATATATTAGTGACCACAAACATGTCATCACTAAAAATTGCATATTTTAGCAATGACATTGTCATCACTAATAACATTTTACAATTTTTTTTTTGGATTTCTTTAAAATTTACATTCTGAATTTTACATGGGTACCTAACGGGAAATAATAAACCACAATCATATACACATCACAAATTTTCAATCACAAATACTCATATAAGCATAACAACTGCTCAATCAACAACTACTAATAAGGGAAAATAATAGCCAAGTTCAATATCATATACATAATATAAGTTCCAATCTATTCACTCAAATAATAATCAAATGATAACAAATTTCTCATGAAGATATGGAACCAAGTTGAAACTTGTTGCAATGAAATATATCTCCCCTCAACATTAGATGACCCGGGTTTGAACCCCGCCTACACAAAAAACTAGCACATGTCTTTGAAGCAGACACCAAAGGTTCAAATCCCTTTTCATATCTATAATCTTGTTCAATTTCCCTTTTCTTCCTCATTGGGATGCTACAGTATCACAAATCAAATGAGAAAATAGACAAAGCAAACCAATGCCAGTGACCCACAAACAAAATGGGTACATATGTAGGTGCAAAATCATGGGATAGAAGATGACTTACCATTCTTGTGGAAATGATGAAAGGATGGGAAAGAATCAAGTGGGTGTTTATCAGCAGAAATGGGAAAAAATCAAGTTTCAGCCTTAATTGAATTAATTAACCGGGTCAAGCTATCTTAACCCAACACATAATACCTTACATTCTACAACTAGAAATGTGGTCTAGGCAACATGAATCCGTTTCTTTTAGTCTCAGTACAAGCACCGAATTCATTCTTTGCCATCATTTATTTCATGGTTTTTTTTTATTTTTTTATTATTATTTTAAAGCAAGCTCCTTTTAATGTAATGAAAGCTCATAAACACCTCAAAAATAAGTTTTTTTGGTCTAACATTAATAAAAAATAAAAATAAAAACAAAAAGGTCGATCTAGCATTAACTAAATAGTAAATAGGTTGGCTCATGGTCGTGGGTAGCCCAAGCTATCTTTAGCGACCTTCCAAGTCAAGCCAAAAGTCTCTGGAAAGGTTGTGATGTGAGGTGGGGATTTGGAGATAATAAATAACGAAAAAAAAAGTTTTGAAATTTGAGTAGAAGCACAATTTTAAAAATTTTTTTTTTTTTTTGAAAATTAAGAATAAAATTTATCGATTTAGAATAATCAGTTATTACCTTCTAAAATATAACTTCATCTCCTAGTTAACAAATATAATAGTAGCCATCCCCATGCTCTAACAAAATCAGTAAAATAATTGGTTTTGGCTTCCCTCCCTACCCATTACGAAACCTCTTGTTCTCTCCATTTTTTAAACGGATGAAAGACACAAGTTAAGTGAAAGATCCAAGGGTAGAAAACAAAGCCACCTCAAAATCTAGTTTATCTCTCTATCAACCAAACCTTTCAGCATAGAAAATGGCTGCTCGTCTTCCTCCTTAACGTAGCACAAATGGCTTCTTCTTCTTCTTCTTTTTTCTTTTTTTTGCTTTTAATTGTAGTTTGTATTTTTAAGATTGTGTTTTTTAATTTGTATTTTTTTTTACTGCAATTTGTATTTTTTTTTTTTTTTTTAGTTTAGAAATGTTTGAGAGAAAGGACTGTTGTGTTTGTAGCCGTTGTGAATATTTAAATTGGTTGTGTTTTTGGTGGTATTAATTTGGTGTTTGTATTTGGAGGGAAAATGGGTCAGGGATGAACCGAAAATTATATTTGGAAGGAAAATGGGAAAATGGGTATTAAAATTCTTTTTTTGGTATTTCAAAAAATGGGTATCATCATATTTAAATTTTGAAGAGTTTAAATTGAGTTTTTTTTTTTTTTTAATCCCCTCATATTTTAATCGGTTGTGTTTTTTTCCCCTCATATGAAATATTTAGGTTATAATTGAAAATTTTTTGTCACAATAACTCATGAAATGTATAAATAAATAAATATATAAAATAAATAAAAAAACACCTAACATAATGGATTTGAAGTCCCATGAGCCATGATCCCCATCTCTTTCTTAGTCATTACCGCCAATTATATATCACTCATCATCACTCTCATTCTTTCTCACATACCAGCTAAACCTGTAGATCCACTACCACTGTTTAGGTTTTTTTTTTTTTTTTTCTTTACTTCTGGTTTTGTTCTTAGTGTTTATCATTAAATCAATAAATATATGTATTTAATAAATAATTTATTAATTAAAAGCCTAACTTTTATTATTAAAGAATCATACGGAAAAACCAAAAAAAAAAAAAAAAAATTTGGATGTACTGAATGGTTTGTTTCTTCTATGGTAGCATAAAAGTCATTCAATTTCTTTGTTACACCGAAGCTAAAGAATCACACTCTATCAATTTTTTTTTACTTGCATTTGAGTAGTGTAAAAGTCATTCAATGACTTTAATTGTACTCTGATCCCAACTTTCCTTGGTTCAATGTATAGTTTCACACATCTGTATAATTCTTTCTCTTTGATAACTAAGAAATTCTCTTTGATAACTGAGAAATTTCCATTTTAAGAGAAAAGAAAATGATAATCTGAATTCTTCTTTGCAGTCAACTTTGGACCTTCGAACCTCCTTCTTTGCAGTTGGAATTTTAACCTCCAAGTTTGGTATTTTAACTTTAAAATCTTTGTATCTTTAACTCTGTTGTTTCTTGCTTTAGTTTGCTTTCTTTTATTCTTGGTTGTTAGTGGTAGATTCTAATTTTATTTTATTGCTTGATTTTTTGGACATATCTAATTGATAATTCATTACACTTTTTTGTAGCACACTATGAACAATATATGGCTTAAATTGTATATTGAATTGTGTATTGTACACACCTTTTCTTTTTTTTTTGGGAATGCTGGAACCCAACACAACTATTGTCATTTTGGTTTGGAGAGAAAAAAACATTTCTTGTTTGCGTGCTTCAATCTTTCTAGGATTGCCTGTAATTGTTATATTTCTTCCATGCCTAAGAGGGAAAAGGGAAAAGGCCTTTGCAACTGTAATTGATGAATGACATAACTAGCCTTATAGGATTGGTTGCTACATGGTTATATATGTGTAGTTCTCTATGTGGGCTAGCCAATACACCCTTGCATATGGTTTAGTTCTAGCCACCAAAATTGGAAGTGTGGAGAAACTCTAAATTTTCTTTTTATGTTGGTTAGATTCAAATTCCATTTTGATAGAAAATTTGTTTTAATCCCCTTGTCTACTTCACCATTCTCAAATCACACTCATCATGAGAATGGTGAAGCAGACAGGGGGATTGAAATAAATTTTCTATCAAATGGAATTTGAATCAAACCAACATAAAAAGACAGTTTAAAATTTCTCCACACTTCCAATTTTTGTTGGCTAGAACTAAACCATATACAAGGGTAATGGCTAGCTCACATAGAAAACTACACATATATAACCATGTAGCAGCCAATCCTATAAAGCTAGTTGTGTCGTTCACCAATTACAGTTGTGAAGGCCTATTCCCTTTTCCCACTTAGGCATGGAAGAAATTTAACAATTACAAGCAATCCTAGAAAGAGTGAAGCATGCAAACAAGAAATTTTTTTCCTCTCCAAACCAAAAGGACAATAGTCGTGTTGGGTCTCAGCATCCCAAAAAAAAAAAAAAAAAGTGTACAATATACAATTTAACTCATATATTGTTCATAGTGTGCTACAAAAAAGTGTAATCAATTATCAATTATACATGTCCAAAAAAGCAAGCAATAAAATAAAATTAGAATCTACCACTAACAACCAAGAATAAAAGAAGGCAAACTAAAGCAAGGAAGAACAAGGTTAAAGATACAGAGATTTTAAAGTTAAAATGCCAAACCTGGAGGTTAAAATGCCGATTGCAAAGGAGGTTCAAAGGTCCAAAGAAGACTTCAAATTATCATTTTTTTCTCTTAAAATGGAAATTTCTCAGTTATCAAAGAGACAAAATTATACAGATATGTGAAACTATACATTGAACCAAGGAAAGTTGGGATCATAGTACAATTAAAGTCATTGAATGACTTTTACACTACCCAAATCCAAGTAAAAAAATTGATGGAGTGTGATTTTTCAGCTTCGGTATAACAAAGAAATTGAATGACTTTTACACTACCATAGAAAAAACAGACCGTTCAATACATCCAAAATATATTTTTTGGTTTTTCCATATGATTCTTTAATAATAAAAGTTTGGGTTTTAATTAATACATTATTTTTTAAAGACATATATTTATTAATTTAATGAAAAACTCTAAGAACAAAACCATAAGAAAAGAAAAAAGAAAAATACCTGGATAGCAGCAATGGATCTACATGTTTAGCAGGTATGTGAGAAAGAATGAGAGAGATGATGAGTGATATATCATTGGCAATGATGACTGAGAAAGAGGTGGAGATCATGGCTCATGGGACTTCAAATCCGTTATGTTAGGTGTTTTTTTTTTAATACATTTCATGAGTTATTGTGACAACAAAAATATCAATTATTACCTAAATATTTCTTATGAGCAAAAAAAAAAAAAAAAAAAAACACAACCGATTAAAATATGAGGAAAAAAAAAACTCAATTTAAACTCCTCAAAATTTAAATATGATGATACTCATTTTCCAAAATACCAAAAAAAGAATTTTGATACCCATTTTCCCTCCAAATATAATTTCTAGCCCATCCTTGACCTGTTTTCCCTCCAAATACAAACACCAAGTTAATACCACCAAAACATAACTGATTAAAATATTCACAACGACTACAAACACAACAATCATTTCTCTCAGTCATCTCTAAACTACATTAAAAAAATTAATAAATAAATAAAATACAAATTGTAGTAAAAAAAAAAAAAACACAAACTGCAGTTAAAAAAAAAAAATACAAACTAAAAAACACAATCTTAAAAATACAAACTGCAGTAAAAAAAGAACAGAAGCCATTTGGGCTGCGTTGAGGAGGAAGATGAGTGACCCTTTTCTGTGGTGTGGTCTAAGCCTCTAGTCGTCTACTCAAATCTGCCCCAATTTTGTGCAAATCTACCTCTTGCCCTTGCTGTTTGCATGGCTCTAAGTGGTATGGTAAAAAAAAAAAAGAAGAGATTTGCAGACTTGGGCAGCAAAATGAAGAAGAAGATAGGTAGAGAAATAAAAAAGTAAATTACAAAGTAATAATGGGAGAACACATGGGAAATTCAATAATTCCTTGAGAACATAAACTATAATGCTTCTCAGCTTTATTTCCATTTTCTAGACTATAATGCTATAGCCTATAGGTGCCTGATATGTTGCAGGCTTGGTGACTAATAGTCAAACTATTTTGCACTTTCATTAATATTAAATAATCAAAAAAAAATATATATATATTGCTAAATTAAAATGAATATCATTTCTATAGAACAGTTATTAGTCTTTGGTTGAAATATTTGAGAAAACACTATGGAAACCAAAAGAAAAAGTAAATGGTGATAACCTCTACTAGCCTATAGCCTATAGCCTATACCATTTTATTATTATTTTTATATTTAAATATGATGACAGTGAATATTTTTATAAGAGTAAGTTTACTCCCGTACAATAATTTTCACAACATTGTTGCAACTTGTTCATGCTTAATTTGTAAGTTGGTAGAAGTGTGAACCTACCATTTTTTTTTTAATATCAATTTACAATTCTCCACATAAGAAAACTGTGAAAATCATTGTGGTAGTAAACTTACTTTTTTATTATTTTATAATAGTGATATGGTATTAAAATTTAGCATAGCATAACATAGCATATTAAAATTTTAGCCTTTTCTCAACAGCTACAAAGGACAACAAAACACAATCAGAACAAAATCACAAAACACAATCTTTCTCTTAAAACTAATGAAATAATAACAAATTTTAAGGGGAAAAAAAAAAAAAAAAAACAGATCTGAACCATACGGGCAGCATGCTGTTGGCAATGGGTAAAAGTCACTCTCAAATTATGAGAACAAGGATAACTGAATCTTCATGGGGCCACATGGCACATGACCATCATGCTCCAATTCATATTCAAATCTTGATTATTGAGATTGAAGAGTATGGTGACATATTGGTGTTGATGAAATTTTAGACTAATTGGATGGTTAGATTGAGAGAACATAGCCATACAGGTACACAACACAAGTTTGTCACGTGTCATACTTATATTTGAAATCTAACCGTTGGATTTGAAAGGTTAATTCTAATAAATTATGGTTACAATCAAACAGTTGGATTTGGAGAAAGATGCGATCAAAGTTTAGTTAAAGTTGGTCAAACCCGATCAAACTTAATAGATAGTCCCGAGACCATTAGACATGGTGAAATTCATATTCAAATCTTGGTCATTGGGATTGAAGAGTATGATGACATATTGGTATTGATGAAATTTAAGACCAATTGGATGGTCAAATTGAGAGAACATAGCCATATAGGTACACAACACATATCCATCACGCGCCATACTTAGATTTGAAATCTAACCGTTGGATTTGAAGAGTGTAATGAAATGTTAATTTTGGTAAATTATGGTCACAATCAAACAGTTTGATTTAGAGAAAGGCACAGTCAAACCCAGTCAAACTTAATAGATGGTCCTAAGACCACTGGACTTGGTGAAACTAGGTTCAGTGGGAAGGTTTTCAGTGGATTATTGGGTATTGGAATAGTTGTTAGAAAATGTCAATGAAAAAATAATTTTGAAAGATGATAAACATCATGATAACATTGACTTAGATAAAGTTGATTAGGCAAAATGATGAAAACATTTATTATTTTGGCTCATATATTATGTATTATCACTTTTGATTTTAATTAATTTGAATATGTATGTTATAAATATATTTTAATTTGATTTATTTACTTACTTTTGGTAAATATTATCACATAATTGATGATTGAATTGGTTATTTGTTGAATATATTATGAATTTATAATGAATATACCTTTCATATATTTATAATGAATTTATTAGTTTGGTAAATATTGACTAATACCTTTCTTATGACACATGATATAGAAATATCAAAAATTGATTCACAATACAATTCACATTTTGATAACTATGAGTATTAGTCAATATTTTGAGTGGAATCAGAACTTTCTCGATTTTTGTTATTTTATCGATTTCGAGTTTCAAATGGGTAACATTATGATTTGAGAGTATTTTTGAAGCAACAAGCCCTCCCTTGTCTCATTTTTTCTTTTTCTTTTTTAATGGATTTGAGAGTTTTAAATTACTTCGGAGATTTCAAAGTTATTTTGGTCATTATATAAGTTTGGGAGTATTTTGGTCATTTTGAAAAGGTTAATGGTATTTTAATATTTCAAGTATTTTAAAGGAATTTATGTCATTTTAAATATTTTAAGAGACATTATGAGGATTTTATTAAAAAAAAAAATCATATTATATCAAAATTATTTTGGCCCACATATTAGTGACGACAATCTTTGTCTTCATTAAAAGATCCCTTATAGCAACGACCTAATTCGTTGCTAATATATAATCTACTTCCCTCCAATAATTCCTACCACTTTTTGAGAGTGAAAATTTTCCCCTCCAGTATATTTAGGTCGATATATTTGCGACGACATGTTGTGTCGTTGTTAAAAGGTGATTATCAAAGACAACAAATTATATCATCGCTAATAGCCTTCTAATAGCAACAACCAATGTGTCATCGCTGATAAATAAAGCATATATATAATATATTCACTATATAGTTTTAGCCACATATCTACAACGAAACACAAGGTCATCACTAAAAATGATTATTAGCGACGATAGATGTCATCGTTAAAATAAACCTTATTTTAGCAACGTAAATGTCGTCGCTACAAAATTAATTGTCGTTGCTAAAAGTTTCCCTCAATTTTCCAAAAGTAAATAAAATTCTCTCCATGACATTAGCGACGAATTATTAGTGACTACCTTAGTGTTGTCGCTACTATACACTTATTAGCAATGACCATATATTATTGTTGCTAATGTGTGCCTAATACTGACAACTTTTTGGTCGTCGCTAAAACATTGGTCGCAAAAGACCAAAATTCTTGTAGTGAAGTCTGTTTGCTTAGAATGGCATGGTTCTTTTTCATATCTGAAGCACCTATCAATGAGAATGAGGATGAGGGAGAAGAAAGGGAGATATAATCTGACCATAGTGAGAAAGTTAGGGTTTTTAGAATTTTCCCCAAACTTGAACTCATGTGCAAAAAAGAAAATTTGGATTTTAAAAAAAAATGACATGGTAGTATAATCGGCTATTGATGGGTAGGAAAAATAATTTTTTATTACTTCGTTTGACATATCATATTTTTCTATCTAACGGATAACGACAAGAACCAAATTGACATGACATTAAAATGTTAGTAACCAAATTAACACAATTGAAATATTAATATAATAGACCAAATTGACATTTGGTGTAAAGGATAGGGAACAACTGTAATTTACCCTAAAAATTTTAATACCTCTAGCAAATTTCAAAATTAAAGAATTGGAAAAAAAAAAAAAAATGGCCCCATCACATATTACTTAGATTTAGTGATGTCGAATATTCCAAAATGCATTACATAGATTTTACAAAATAATGAGTGATTTTTTTTTTGGAAAATCAAATTTACATAAACAAGAGAGGGAATGGGTGAATTTTTAAACAAGGCACAAAAAGTAATTAAGAAAGTCGTTTATTTTTAACGTGGCACTCATCGCATCTACATCTTATATTAAATTGGAGAAGTGATATATTCATAACATTTTTATAACAAATCTTAAATGGTAAGTTATTAATTGTTCTAATTTGAACCCATCATAGAAATTTTTTTTTATCCACCAATAATAGGCAATAATAACTTATTACTTATAATTTATTGTGAAAATGTTATGGATATAGCATTTCTCATTAAATTTAGTAGTAACTTTAGCATTTTTTTTTAAACAAAAATTATTGGTCTTAGAGAGTTGTAAAGAATATCATCCTCAAACGAAAGAGTGATGCTAATGATAGTAATTATTAAATTTTTTACTTCATCTTACAAATGTGTCAATTTTTAAATTGAAAAATATTATTACACACTTGTATTGCACAATCCGTACGTAATCTATTTTGATCCTGTTTTCAATATAAGATTTCAGCCATTTTGATAGTATGTAAAATGAGTGTATAATAACTAAATAATGAGTGTATGTCTATCATTACTTTTTTTAAATATAAGAAAAAACTAATATTCTTTTTTAGATAATATGATGATTTATGGATTCCAATTAATTTAACTGAAAAAATCTGATGGTTAAATAAAATACTTGGGATTCAAATTTTGCCTGCATTAAAAATCGATTAATATCTTAACATGATTATAATGACTACGGGTGTTAACAGATGCCATAAATTTAAACACTATAAATAAATAAAAAGAAGATAATACGATGATTGCAACATGTACGGGACACAGTCATATTTCTAAATATACTTTTGACCGTTTGACATATGCAGCCAAAGCATGAGATGCCACGCCATTCTTCAATGGCCTCCAAACTTGTCACCTTCTTCGTCCCTTCTCCTCCTTCTCCCTATTAAATCCCACCGATCAAAGGTACTCACAAAGTCCGCTCCTTGGCTCTTTGCACAAACGTGTGTGGCTATAAATTAATATGAGATGCTGTCATTTTTATATGCATCAAGTACCCACATATACATGATGTCCAAAATTATCATTCTTCTTTTCCATATCCCTCTCTATTCAGATTTGAAGACTTCAAATGCACAAACTTGGGTCAAAGCAGGTTACTGGTTCTCCGACATCAAGTTTCCCATTTCAGATATAATCTCAGCTCTCTTTACTCACCTTATTTGCGCTTTTGCGGATGTAAACTCTTCATCCTACGAGCTCTCTGTATCGTCCACTGATGAGCAATACTTCTCCACCTTCACAAAAACTGTTAGACAAAAGAACCCATCAGTCACCAACCTTCTTTCCATTGCTGGTGGAAATGCAAACCATACCACCCTTGCGTACATGGTCAGCAAGGAAACTTACAGAACATCTTTCATTGACTCTTCAATAAAGATAGCCAGTCTTTATGGCTTCCAAGGTTTAGACCTTTGTTGGGTTTCGGCACACACATTGCTCAACATGAAGAATATGGGATTACTCTTCCAAGAGTAGCGAACCGCTGTAAATTCTGAGGCCAAAAATTCAAACCAGAAACAATTGATTTTGACTGCTGCTGTTCAATAGTCACCAGAAATAGATGTTAATGTTTCTTTCCCTGTGGACTTTATTCGGAATGACTTGGATTGGGTGCATGTTCTGGCTTATGACTACTATACGCCCAAGTTGTCAAATTATACGGGTACTCATGCCGCCTTAATTATATGACCCATCGAGACAGGCTAATAACACGGACTATGGTCTTGGTGCATGGATTGGGAGGGGCTTGTCAGCTAGCAAGTTGGTTTTAGGATTGCCTTTCTATGGTTATGCATGGAGGCTAAAGAACCCAAACGACAACGCAATAGGTGCACTAGTTACAGGTCCGGCTGCCATTTCAACCGATGGGGGAGCCATGTGCTATAAGGATATCAAGGGTTATGTTCACAGAGCCGGGGCTGCTATAATGTATAATGCTACATATGTAGTAAATCGAATTGGATTGGCTTTGATGATGTTGAAGGTGTCAGAATTAAGGTTTCTTATGCCAGGGAGAAGAAGCTACTTGGTTACTTTGTGTGGCAAATCACATATGATGAAAATTGGGAACTTTCTTCAGCAGGTAGGAGATGCTGCACTCTTGCTATATTTTATTTCGTTATTTTAATTTCTCTTTTTTCAGAATGGTAATATAATAGCCCTCATTTTTAAATAATCAAATAATATCAGTATGACTTGAATTAAGGAAGAAAGATTATTGACTAGGTAAGCATGTTGTTTTCAGTGCATTGATAACCAATGAGATGGAGTCAGGGATTTGAAGTCAGGGGAGTCAAAGTATATGCTAAAAAAAAAAAATGTTAAATAAACATTTATTTAGTATTAACAAATTACGGCTAATTTTTCTTTTAATGAAAGTTGATTCAATTTGATTCAAAAAAAAAAAAGACTATTAACAATGACAAAAATACAAAACATCATTTTTTTTTTCTTACAACGTACATTAGAGCATCTGCATCAACTCATACAAAATTTATTGTCTATTTTAGCATAAAAATTTATTTATTTTTTCTATTTTATATACTCATTTTTTAAAACATCTTACATAAGATTATTTATTTATACTACATTTTATTAAGATACTGTTTCATTATTAATTTTTTATTACTATCCCAAATCATATATCTCTCTTCCTCTACAAAAAACCACCACCCTCAATCTAAATAATTCTAAAAACTTCATTTGCATAGCTGCAATAACTGTATAAATTTACACAGCAACTATATAATAAATATATTTTTGTATAATAATATATAGACTGATGTGAGTGTATTTGGTGGTCAATGGGCCAACATTTGGGGTTTTATACTATTTTATAACAATTGATACAAATGTTCTTCCAATGAAATCAATGTAAAACTATAGGGGAGGGGGACCAAGATTTTTGGAACAAGGGCCCCAAATATGAAATTGTAGAGAATACAATTACTTGATTTATTTTTTTCCTTTGAGTTCATTTGGTTAGGGGATGAAAAAGTGGGATGATAGAAAATGAGCAAGTGATGGAAAAGTGGAGGAATATAAAAGATTTTAATTTTCCTTCACGTCGTTTGGTTAATTGGAGGGGTGGAAAAGTGGAATAATGGAAAACTCTCTGGTTTGGTTGAATAGGAAAATAAGAGAATAGAAAATATAGTTTGTATAAATTTACAATATGTCCCTATTAGATAATAATAAAAATCACACATTATATTTTCATTAAAAGTTTATGTAAGAATGGGCATTTCATTTATTAAAAAAAAAAAAATTAAAGCACAAGAAATTCAATACCCCAATATTTTTTTTTTTAATATATATATAAAAAAAACACAAAAACTGATTAAAAAAAAAATAACGCCCATAAAAACAAAAAAGCCAAAATTGATTGGGGCGGCGGGGGGGGGGGGGGGGGGGGGGGGGGTGGTGGGGGAAGAGAGAAAGGAATAGAGCCTTAAAAAATGAAACCAAAACTGTTGGTTAAAAATAAAAGAAACAAATGGACCCAAAAAAAAAAAAAAAAGGCAAAGCAAGAAACGTTCAAAGAAGAAGTGAGTGTTGGCCGGTCAGTATTTTAGTCCAAAACTTTGCTCATCATTTTTGTTCTTATTTTTTCCCCATTTTGGGGAGATTGAGATTGGTGGGTCCGAAGAGAAAATAGCTAGGCTTCACCATTTTCTTCCTCTATCTCCCTCCTAAACATGGCAATACGGATCAAAATTTTCTAACCTAACCCGACCCGACCTGAAAAATACTTGATCCAAACCCGATTTTTTTGTGGGTCAACCCGACTCGATACAGATAACTCGTGACCCGACCCGTTAAAAAAATTTGCTAAAAAAATATTTTAATTACGTTCTGATACTAGGTGCATAAAGCACAAAGTACCAAAACTAATAATTAATATATCATAGAGAATGACTATTTAATTCATCAAAAGTACCACCAAGCAAAAAAAAAACATCAAAAGTACCAATAAGAGCTAGCTAGCCTAGCTTCTGTGCTTACCAATGCCAATTGCCTACAACACGTTACACAAGGGCCAAGACTGTCAAGAGTCATCACTCATCAGTCAAGACAACCAATAAAAAATAAAAAATAAAAATCTTATTCAGGATTCAGCTGAGCTGTAGTGCATTGTCCAAACTCCAAAGGACCAAAGCCACAAATGGCAAAGCTGAAAGTTGAGTCAAACCAAACCAGTGAAACCCACAAAGCTTCCTTTCCTAGTTTCTCTACTCTTTCAATTTTTCTTTTGCGCACGGGATCTCATGAGCATTCCGATAACCACTGTTGCTTTTGAATCAAGTTTTAGCACTGGAAAAAAAATTCTTACTCCGTATTGATCACGTCTTTTACCTGAGAATGTGGAAGCTATGTTCTGTACTAAAAATTGGCTATATGGATTTGAAGGTAATATATATATATATATATATATATATATATTTTATAGTCATAATTATACAATCTTAATTCTTTATTGATTTGCTTTCATGGTACATTAAGTTATATTAGAATATTGTATTGTAGATGAAGATGCTGACGAAATTGGCCAATTTGAGTTACAATTTGCAAATATGAATATTTGCAACGTTGAATCTGCTACCAACGTTGAGTAGATTGAAATTGAAGTATAATTCTTATAAAATATTTACTTATTCTTCTTTATTTAATATGTTATATTTATTTATTTTATTTTTTTGTTTAGTTTATCCTTCTAAGTAATCTAATTTTACTATTATTTTAAATGCAGCAGGAACATGTGCACTATTGAAGACCGATAACTTGCTACTGTGTTGGCTTATTTGTTTTGTTTGTTTTAAAATCTATCTCTTTTTGAAGATGTAAACTTGTAATTATATGTATTTTGACAATGAACTATTAACATTGAAGACTTTTTCCATCATGAATTTATAACTATAAATAATCTTTGTCATGCTCAAAACTATCAGAATTGGAAGGATATTAACAAGTGGCATTAAGTGCAATTCATTTGCTTGATTGATTTTATTCATTCTCTTTAAACAGATTGTCATTGATTTGTTTTTGTAATTAAAAATAAATATAAAATAAAATAAAATAAAAAACTTGTTTGAAAAATACGGGTAAACCCAACCCGACTCGACCCATAACCCAATTGACCTGTAACCCGATTGACCCGACCTGACACACCCGTCTTGCCACGTCTACTCCCTTCCAACAAAACACGCTATTTTTCCATCTTCTCTCCACTTTTCTCTTTTTCATTTTCTATTTTCACTATTTTCACTCTAATCAATCAAGGCCTTATAAGGTCAGTGGAGCCAGGGGCCTTTGGGCCTCCACCTGACTCCGTCCCTAAACAAGGCTAATGTCCAATTTTGGCTAAGGCATGTCAAGATGTCGATGGCCTACCCTGTTCAACCATTCATATAATCTTTATATTTTCTTCTCTTTTTTCTTAGTTGCAAATAATTGAATTTCGGTCAAGTGAAGTTTATCATGAGAACTTTTAGAAAAGGTCCACATGAGCTTAACTATTGATCTTTTGTTTAACAGTAAGTCTATGAGAATGGAAAATTTCTCGAAATTTCCCTCTCTTCTTTGTACTGTGGTGGGCTCAAATAGGTGGCGGGTGGTAATTCTAAGTGAGAAAGGACGTGAAATGGTCATTCACGGATTTCATTGGCCTGACTTGGAAACAGATTAAGACTTCAATTGCTAGTTCTTCCAGTTAAAGATATATGGGTTTATTTGTCAATTATGTGATGGCCCAAGTATGCTGTAAGCTTATGTACACCTAAGTCAAGTTTTTAATCTCTATATTTCCCCTAGTATCTACCCACTTGATCATATGGTAACGATGTTGCTGTTAGGAGCTTCCTCCGAAGAAATAGGCCTTCAGGCCGAACTATATAATTTTGTGTATTCGAGATCCTTCACTTTTGCTTCCGCTTTCACTACAATTCTCACTATAATATTTTCCTATTTCACTTTAATTAACTTTCATGTGGCCAATTGCTTCTATCTTTCACAAGTTTTGTTATTACGTTCCACAAACTTAGCTGTTGAAAATACATGTGTAAATAAAATCTCATATTAAATATATATGTGAAGAGAGAGCAGCTAATATAACATAATTGGGCTCAAAGTCAAAGGCTTACGTCTTTTGGGTTAGGTGGTGTCTTTATATATTATATTAACTATTCAATTGGAGGATCTCCAAGGTGTTATCTACCTTTCAAGTGGTATTAGAGCTCAAGTGGTATGCAGCAAAGGCAGCAAGGTGTTCAAGGTCCCTTTCCTCGTGCGGGGCATAGCAAGCCTAAAGGGCCCACACAAATGATCAAGGAGAATGACCCAACACAAAGGAGTATTGTTAATGGTGCTAAGCATGTAGTTCCAATAGATAGGAACGTGCAGGCCAACTCCCACAGATGAATGTGTGGGGTTGACATGTGGTTTCCATGGATGGCATAAGAAAGGCTGATGGATGACGTGTTGGTGATGGAAAAAGTCCATAGGCATTGGAAAGCTGATGGATGACGTGCTGGTGATGGAAAAAGTCCATAGGCATTGAAGGAGCAAGAAAGTGCTGGTGATGGAAAAATTCCATATGCATTGAAGGAGGAAGTAAGACTTGGTCAAAACCCACAAAGAGGAAGATACTCACACATGAGGGGGAGATTAAGTGACAATGGTTGATATAACATTGTTGTGCCCAAACTTAAAGGCTTAAGTATTTTGAGTTAAGTGGTGCCCCTATATATCATATTAATTTCTCAATTGAAAGTTTCTCAAAGTGTTATCTCCCGAACAAAAGCCCCCATCTCAGTTTCCTATCAATCTCCCAAAAGATTTTCCAAATTCTTCAACTACACAAACAACTCCATCACATTCCTCCATAGCACAACCAAATTTGGGAACCCAGGCAAGCTGCAACGTCATCACTGTCTCTCCAAAAATTATGGCGACTCCATTCACTCCAACATTGTCGCTAGATCAACAAGCCACAGTCGCTCTCATCATCATCGACCAAGCTAACATCACCATCTACAATCCCAGATCTGAAGCTAGCTCTCTCAAAAACCAATGTCCAAAGTTAACGAGCTTCTCACCGCCATCACTATCAAGAATGCCTTGAACCAATTTATAAAAGAACAAAGTTTCTCTTCAAACTAGTTTAGAGAGAAACCTTACAAACTCTTCATATATCTTTATATTGAGTGTGAATTTTGAAAATCTAACCGTTGTATTGCATGTCCTTATTACATTCTTAATGCTTACAAAATTTCAAGAAAATCAAATATCAATTGCTATGTCATCAAATAAATATTATAATTTCAAGTTTCTATGATCTAAAGTTATATATAAAAAATAAGTTAATAATCAAATAGTAAATAACATCCAATTTGAACGAAATTTGATACGTATGTTAAGAACATAAGAAACATGAAATTCAACAGTTAGATTTTCAAAGTTCACATCCAATATATATATATATATATATATATGAGAAGTTTGAAGAGTTTCTCTCCAAACTAGTTTGAAGAAAAACTTTGTTCTTTATAAAAACTAGAAAAATTAATCTCAACCAACCTTCCACTAGTGGCCGAGAGTCTCAGAGTGCCAATTCACATGTCATACACACTTTGATGCACCACCACGTCTTCTCATGCGCTTACACTAACCAATACAATAGATCCCTTATCATGCGCTGTCTTTCCTACTATGAGCCTCAAGCACTGTCAAACTCTTTGTTCACGCTATCTCACGGAAAGGTCTAGGATCATATAATTTTTCACAACTTCTTACCACAATTGTGATGTGGCAAAGTGTGATTGGTAAAGAAAAAATTATAGATCCATGTGTAAGTGATAGTTAATTTACAATCTGCCATGTCAAAATTGTGACAAAAAAATTATAGAATAATTTGTAATCCTAGAACTACACATCTCACATACACACAACACACATTGCATGCGTTGTTTTAGATATGTGATGTCACCATAAAAAGCATTTTGTCATGTGTTGCACTCATGATCAGCCATGTCAATTACTTCTTTCCTCTCTTGAGTCGACTTAGAGCATCCACAATGGTTGTGCTAAATAGCTATATTGCTATTTTTAGCACTACCAAATACCAAAATATGCCCAACAATGGTGGAGCCAAAACTATATTTTTTGGCTCCACAGCTACAGTTACAATGCATAGCTACTTTTGGCTGTGCACTGTAGCTGAAAAGTATAATAATAATAATAATAATAATAATAATAATAATAATAATAATTTATTTGTGCGTTCACACTACTTTTGATTATTTTACTAATTTTTATTCTTTCTTTTATTCTTATTTTTCTTCTTCCTCTTCTTCCTGCCTTTCATTTGTTTCTTTGTGTCTCTCTCCTCAATCCCTCTCCATCTGCTTCTCTCTTCCTCCACGCCGATCTGCACAAGCCCAGCTACCACAGACCCATCATCGATAACCCACGCTTCAATCAGCCATCACCATCGACCCACACTCCGCCATCAACCCACGCTCCATTGCATTTTATTTTTCTTTCTTCCTCCATTCCTCACCGGCCTAATTCCCCTACCCAATGCCACCGACCCACGCTGACCCATCTCACCCTTGACACTGACCTAAGCCCGAAGCCCCAAGTCCCAAGCTTACCCACGCTGACCCATCTCAGCCTCTCTTCTCTATTTTTGGAGTTTGTGCTTGTGTTTCGACATGGATTTCGGGCTAGGTTTTTGCTGGTTGTTGTTGATATGTGGGTTTCGGCCTCTCGGTTTGTGTTTTTTATCTAGGTTGTTGTTGATCTGCTTGGGTTTTTTTTTTTTTTTTTTTTTTGTTCTTCTTCACTGGTTTTTGATGGGTATTGGTTACAGTGGTGGGCTTGTGGCTGTGCAATGATTTCTATGGCTTTGATGGTGGTTGTGGTTGTGTTTTAGCGGTTGAATGAAATATTATTTTATTGTAATATTTATATTATTTGATTGTGTTAAAAGCTAAAATAAAACCACTAATGATAGATGTTTAGTAATGTGAAAATGTAAAATAAATAAAGTAGCTTTTTATGGTGCCAAATAGCTAAAAAAATAGCTCCACCAATGTGGATGCTCTTAACCCAAATACATGACTCAATCAAATCTGAATCCTGAATCTGCTCATTGCTAAACCATTGGACAAAATCGTTGAACCAAGATCAAATTGTTGACTATACCACTGACTTTGACTTTGACTTTGACCAACATTGACTTTTTCCAACCTAGCCCATCTGAATCCATCTTAGGGTCTGTTTGGATACCGCTTATTACTGAAAACTGCAAATATTGTAGCAAAATAATTTTTAAATGTGTGAATAGTGCTATGAGATCCAATTTTAACTTAAAATTTGCTTAATTTTGTACTTGTGGATCCCGTGAACAGTGCATAGGACCTATAAAAAAAGGCCAAACGCATTAAACTTTCAATTTTCAACAACATCCAAACTCACACTTACTCTGTTTTTTGCGTGGAATTTGATATTAGAGTCTATTTGTTCATTTAGGGCTCAAAAGAGTAATACTATCAATGTGTTTGGCATGAACTTGTAAGCTTAGTTTTTAACTTTAATATACAGCTTTTTAAAACCTCACATTTTCTTGTCTTTTTTTTCACATTTTCAAAATTTTTAAGGTACAAGCATACTTTAGCACACTTTCTTTCGACAAAAAAAAATTTCATTTCAGCTAAATAAGCTATTCTCAAATGGACCCCTCCTCCAGCTGGTTGAGTGAAATTAAATTTTGATGCTGCGATAAGAGAGAATAAAACATCAGTTGCAGTGGTGGGTAGAGACAATCATGGCAGAGTTGTTTTGGCTTGGACTGACATTTTGGACCCGGGAAGCCCCTTGTGGGGAAAAGCTAAAGCGGCCCATGCAACGATAAATCAAGTTGTTGAAGCTAGACTCAAAAGAGTGATAATAGAAGGTGATGCTTTGAATGTTATTGCTCCTCTGAAAGACAAAAAGTCATCCTCTCAATGGACGATTGATGTAATATTGCAGAATATTTTAGCTCTTTGTAATCTGTTTGATAATGTTTCTTTTTCTTTTGTGAAAAGATAAGAGTAATTCCTCAGCTCATTTGTTAGCCATTTGGGCTGCTTTTTGTAACAACTCTGGGCCTATCTCCATCTCTAATCCATCCTTGTTAGTGGCTGAAGCTTTGGAAAGAGATGGGCAAAGGCCGATGAGTACTTTGCTGTACCCTTCATGGCTTCCTTTTGTGAAATAAAGATGTTTATTCAGCAACCCAAAAAAAAAAAAAAAAAAAAAAAAAAAAAAAAAAAAAACCTTATGTCAACAATATTTTTACAACAATTTTGCAATAAATTCGAAATAGTAAGTTACTACTGGTTCTAATTTGAACCCACATTGATAAAAATTTATTGTAAAAATATTGTAAATATAGCCATTCTCATATATAAATGAGATTGCTTTTTAGATCTTGACATATTAATCTCTCATTAAATTAATGAGTTTGCGTTGTCAGCTCAAGAGGAAAAAAATAATGGACGGCCCAAGTCCAAGTGGCGACTATTGGTGATCGTTTTGACTACAACTATTACCGCTGCTCTATTGCTAGGCCTGGCAATATGGCACTTACTAATGAGAATACTCAAATCCAAAGGTAACTTTTCTCTACTACGTGTGTTACCATTTACCATCTTTAGTTAAAGCGGACTAGGAGGCAAGAATTTTTATTTAGCGATATCAAGTTGTAATATTAATATATTATTCAAGACAATCCCCCCACACATATATACACACACTTTTTTACTTGGTAAGTTATATACCTACACACACACAAAAAGCTTAGTAGTATCTATCAAAATTATGTTTAATGACTATCTTTCATAGAATAAAATAAAATTCATCTTTTACCATTTTCATGGTCAAATTCTTAAAAAAGTTTGATTTTCAATACAAATGATCAAATTGTATACCAAAGTGAGTAAAAAATATTTCAATTGAACTAATGAAATTTTCAAAAACATGAATAATCTAAAACTTGGAGGAACAAATTTGGCTTCAAACATATTTAAAACTATCTTGCTCTAAAGAGACATTTCATGCATAGTTTTAGTCACAAAATTTTTTTAATAAGTTAATGACTTGTTTAATCGCCACATAATTAGTTGAAAAAGATAGATTCACACATGTTTGATGCCAAACTTTATAAAAAATTTAATAGATATGAGAGCACATTTTACAATAAAATTGAGAAAAATAAAATATTGTTTCTATAACTATTCAACCAATTATTTTTTTAAGAATATGATTGGACTAACTCAAATTTTTTTTGGGGGGTGGGGGGTGGGGGAAACTCCTATTTTTGTATGCTAAATTTTCAAAAATGTTAAAAAAATTATATATATATATATATATATATATAGAGAGAGAGAGAGAGAGAGAGAGAGAGAGAAATATATAAAGAAAATTTAAAAAAAATTTGGGGGGGCATGTGTGTAGCTCCCCCCTAGTTAAAAGGATTTTCTTATAATTAGCTAATTACCATGATTGAGGAATTGAAATTTCGGGGCCTTTTCTCCGTTCTTATTCTAATTTTTTTCAATTTTGGAATGGTGGTTACAGCTAAAGAATTAGAGTCTGAAGTTACTTGTATAGCAGCTGCTGGGGGATTCGGAGAGCGGTGTTCCTAATTTGCAAATCTTTAGTTTAGTCGACATTGAGGCAGCTACAGATAAATTTCAATGGAAAAGAAACTTGGAGAGGGAGGTTATGGCCCCGTATACAAGGTAAACTTTTGTTAGACTCTACATTGTGGCGTTGCCCAACATCATTACCGGGGCTTCATTTTTCACACTAAACAAATTGGCAAAAACTTGAATCTATACATAAAATCATTGGTCTCTCTAGAGACACCTGGATGGTGGGCTCAATTAGTAGCTGCTCTAGAATTTTTTTTTCTAGGATAGCTGTTAAGACAACTTAAATTATGCAAAATGAAATAAAAAAAGAACTTAAATATATTGACATCACAAAAAAAAATTACAAATACATGAAGTTTTACAATTTCTTTTTACTAAGAAAATGAAAAGGCAAAAAATGACTAATGAGAGATATTGTGAGCACTGAAAATGCTGAAATGAAGGTAATAAAGTGAGAGAGATTCTGAAATAATGATATAGCAGAGAAAAACGGGGAGAGAGAGAGAGATGCATAGAGCAATGAATGATACTTAGCTACCACTATGAGTCGAGCTGCCAAGAAGAGCATAGCTACTATGACAACAAAGCTAAGAAGAATAGAGTTGCCAGTGTTGCTGAAGAAAACTCGCGGCCATAGTATCTTTACTAATCCTTTTCTTAGGAAAAAAAATTAGAAATTATTTTTATGGAGTAGATTGAATGAGTTACGAATCTGAATGATTAGAGGTTTTTATTTTTTATTTTTGAATGAGCATTATTGTTTATTATTTTGTTCATTTGTTGTTGTTTGGGCTATTTTAGCTATTATTTGGGCTAATTTTTATTGTTGTTATTTGCGCTTTATTTATTTTTATTGTTTAAGAGGATAAAGATTATGTTTGGGGGGCCAAAATATTATTTTTGTTGAACCCAAATTCTTGGGATTCTCAAGTCACAGTGTTCAATATTTTTTTTAAGGTAAAGAAAACACATTAGTTTTAAAATAATCATATATATATATATATAAATTATTTTTCAAATGAACATTTTGAGCTCAATGTAAAGACACCCTTCAACTCAATGGACTTAAAGGACGTGTCTTTAATCTAGAGGTCCCAAGTTTCATCCACCATATTATTGGTCTACGGGATTTCCAGTGTGTAGTGTGTACCATGGATAGGGAGTAGAATAAAGCTGCCAAAGGTTGGGACCACCAATTTCCTATATGAAAAATTTTAAAAATAAAACCATTCTTATGGTATATTTTAGGCAAAATTATCATTTTGATTCCTACATTTTGGGTATTTTCAATTTGGTTAATAATTTTTCACAACAATCAATTTGGTTCCCATATTTTGCAGTCACTTTCAAAATGACTGTTAAGAAAATGTAAGGACCAAATTGACTGTTAGGAAAAAGTATCGAATAAATTGAAAATGACCCAAAATATATGGACCAAAATAGTAATTTTGTCTTTCCCAAAATTATAATATAAAAGGATAAAATGATTATTTTTTAATTGATAATTATATATGCAAAAAAAAATTGCTTAAATTTGTCCCTTTAGGCTTTAAACTTTATTGAGCTGGCATTGTTTCTAGCATTACTCTTTTATCATCATCAAATGTCTTGAAGTTTCTTATTAGGTGAAAGATACCAATCATAGGTGTCTTTGTTTTGTCAGGGTGTGTTACCAAATAGAAAAGAAACAGCTGTGAAAAAACTTTCAAAAACGTCTACACAAGGAATTGAGGAGTTCAAGAATAAGGTTATGCTCACTGCAAAACTACTACATGTAAATCTTGTGCGAGTTTTGGGGTTTTGCATTGAAATGGATGAAAAAATGCTAATCTATGAGTACATGTTGAACAAAAGCTTGGACTTCTACCTCTTTGGTTTGATATCTTTCCTCTACCAATTATAGTTACTGATATATGTTAAATGCAATGTTTCACATCTTAGTGCTTTATTAGCCCCACTATGATTGTATAACTAATTGTTCATTATCTAATTTGTCATAGACCCTGTCAGACGATACCTATTGGATTGGACAAAACGCATTGACATTATTGAAGGGGTAACTCAAGGGCTTTTATGTCTTCAAGAGTATTCAAGAATGATAATAATTCACCGAGATTTAAAAGCTAGTAACATTTTACTGGATGAAGAGATGAAGCCCAAGATCTCAGACTTTGGCATAGCTAGAATTTTCAAGAAAGATGAACAAGAAGCAAACACGAGCCACATTGTTGGAACCTAGTGAGTACTCTACTTAAATAAAGCTTTATAACCCAAGATTTCTTGTAAAGCAATTAACCATGTTGTTCTTAATCCAATAATGTAGTGGTTATATTCCACCTGAATACATGCAAAAAGGTGTATACTCTACCAAATATGATGTTTATAGCTTTGGAGTTCTACAAATCATAAGTGGCCAGAAGACTGCTTGTTATTATGGCTTGGATGAGAATCTAAACCTCCAAGAGTATGTAAGTTACTTTAACAAACATTGCTAGAACAAACGTGGATCAAAGTCTTGAATTTATTTTCTGTTGCTAAGTATTATTTCTGCATTTCGAAATGATGGTTAATATTCTATATTTCGGGCATATGAGCTATGGAGAGAACGCAAAGGAACGGAATTTATGGATCCAACTCTAGATGATACAAATTCATCGTGTAAACTAATTCGATGCATGCACATAGCTCTTTTATGTGTTCAGGAAAACGCAATTGATTCAATGTTGAAGTTTCCTCAATGCTAAAAAAATGAAACTGTGGCTGTGACAATTCCTAAAAAGCCTGCATATTCAACGAAAAGAGATGAAGATGACGAAAACTACTCCAGATTGCAGCTAGAAATTTGTTCGGTTGATGATTCAACAATCTCCCAAGTGGTTGCCCATTGAATATGGAGGCCTTTGTCGGACATATAAATATAAGTTCATTGATGATTGTTAAAATAAAAAATAAAATTTTTTTCTCTTAGAAATGATATTTGTGCTTATTTACAGTCATCTTTATTAAAGTCATCGGTGCTCATTCACAGAAGTTAGTTCTGGTGCTGAACCCAATCGTACTATGGACATATTAAAGACAGTCATTCTATATTATTAAGACACCAAACTATTAATTGTTTTTGTAATTTTGGAACTAACAACTTTCGCATAACAGGCTCTCTGGTTCATAGCAAAAAAAAAAAGGCTCTCTGGTTCTTCTCATCTCCCATTCTGATGTTTGTCTCATTTCTCATTTCACATTTTATCTTTTATTGTTTTCAGTAATCTTGAAGGAGGCAAGGAAAATGCAAAAGTGCAGTAAGATAAAGAGAAAGATTTAAAATTGTAGGATCTAGCAGGTAGAGTTGTAATGGTAAACAAGCCAACCACAATTAAGGATTAAATTATCATTATTAATCTAAATCACATGTTCAAACTTAGTTTATTTTCTTGTCAAACAAACTTGATTTCGTTCAATGGCTACTTAATTAACTTATTTTTCCTCATATAAAGTGAACATCTAAATTAATTTTTTTAGTATTTCACAAATCTATGTTAATAATAGATAACTAAATTATAGTTGAAATTATATTATTTAAGTTTATTAACCCTTCACAACAATACACAATCTCGCCCCCCATCATACTCAAGTTTGCCTCTTTAATCTAAAATGATCACAGAAGAACTTATTCTGGTTTACATAATCTACTGTTGATACACATTTTTCACAGTTTTTGCTACCAACAACTTGTTTTATTGATATTTCTCGACTTGCAACTATAGTAACTTTTTTTTTAGAAGAAGCAACAACAGTAATTAGTATATTAGTAAGTGTGTATTTGGTAAAAATTAAAAAGCCATCTTATTTTACTATTCAGTTTATTTTTGTTATTATTTATGGAACCCATTGCATTTTTTGGTACTATTAATAGGTCTTACTATACTATTTCAGTAAATTTTTACCTTTATTTACAATACTTTTAGTAAAAAAATTTCAATTTTAACAAAATAAGTAGATCCCAAATAGACCCTATGTCAAAACCATTTTATGAACATACATTATTTTGTTTTAACCTTTTTTTTTTCTTTTTCTTTTTTTGCTGAAAAAAAAGACTTTATTAACAAACAAACAGTTCACAAAGAACAAAGACCTTAGCCAAAGCAGCCTTCGAACATGGAGGACAGCAACCCACACAAACGGACCCCACAAATTACAATTCAAAGACCATTTTATTTTAACTTATTGTAAGACACTCACTATTCTGTTTTCATTTTGTTTTTGGACCTGTGCTATTTATTTTATCGTTGAATATAAAATCAAAGTTTCTTTATTGTTCGTACTTTCTCTCTCTTGAATTTTGGGCTTTTATTTCTTCTGTAGTCTTAAAGGCATTGATAGACATTGGCTTTATTTGGGAAGGGTATCGAGTTTTAAGGCTTAACTGTCAAAAACAAATTCGCATCTAACATGTTAAAGTCCTCCAACGACTGACAAGTGGCTGAACACGAATTAAGTCTCAACATATAGATTAGGCATTTTTCTAAAACCAATGCTATGATGCAAGTGAGGATATGAACTAATTTTCCTACATAAGTTTGAGAGCGAATTTGTGGATCTGTCTTTGTGTGCGCCCGCATACATATGCATGTGGAATTAATGCTCTGCTCCTGTATTGCTGATATGAATAAATTGCACTATATGAGTTGAAAGGAATTAATGACCATTTACTAACAATGAATGGTAGGATTGAGGAATTATCTATAAAAAGAAGGAGAAAAATGTTAGAATCAGGGTTGTCTATCCATAACCTAGACCCAAAAAAATGGTCCAACCCAGAGGGATCAGAACAGAAAAATAAATGATTCAATTAATGCAGCAGTGGATGACGACTTTGTGCCATTAGGTAGGATTGAGGGATAGATTGGGCCACTCTCATGTTTATGTAGCATTTTAGCAAAGCCCAAGCCACCACAAGGTCTAAAGCCGATGCAGCCTTTCTCCAAATGACAAAGCCTATAATAATTGATTCCTTTTTCTCTCCCGACTTACAAAACCGTTTTCTCACTATCAAGAGTCATAAACAGTTGTCATTCAACTAATATTTTAGGTATTTTAAACATAGACGTATAAGATGCAAATTTTATTTCTTTAACTATCGAATTATCAAGAAATAGTTATAATTCAAATGGAACTTTTTTTTTTTTTTTTTTAAGAAGAAAATTCAAATGAAACCTTGTAACTAGAAAGAAGGGAACTTCGTATTATGGAATTTCATATTTTTATTTAAATCAAAATGCGCACCCGACACACACACATGCTCTATTATAATAAATCATGAAAGTTAGGCATTTGAAATAATTAATAAGTCAAACAAATGCTGGAATGCATCCTTATCAATTGACTAAATACTTTTTTATGTAATCTTTGTTTTTGGCTAGAAAAATTAATTTTAATCGTAAGCTGTCATTGTCCATATAAATATATAATTTCCTGATGCCAGACTCGGTTGGATTTATCTATAAGAAGATTCAACTCATTTGAAGATGAACCATAATATTATAGTCTAATGACATCACCAATATTGGTGATTTAATTAGCTTTTCAATTTCAGCAAAAGACAAAAGTGAAAAGCCGCTTACATACTTTCAGATGTTTGGAACGAAGACGAGAGATTGCCTGGAAATTGCCATGAGTCAAGTATATCAATGACTACACGATGTTTTGAGTTCAACTTGAGCTTGAAGATAGAGGAATTGAATTTGAACTTAAGGTAATTATTTACAAACAAGGTCAGCAGACCTGGAGAGAGGTTGAGATTTTTTTGTTTTTTTTTTCTCATTTTTTTTTCTTGATAAATCATAACTCTGGCTACTTGTATGGTTCTTTGTATTGATCTACTGTTTATTGATATTGACAACTTTTAAGAGAGTAGTCATTTATTATTTATCAAATATATGATTTTCATTACTATTACGGTTATATATCTGTTCCATCGTGTTTTATTGTCTATATATACTAAATTGGTGAAGAGGATAAAATATGAGATAAGGCTTGGCGAGCCCACCAGGCCCATGACCATGGGCCAAAAGAAGGTCGAGCCCATTCTTTGTGTGGAGCCCCTGACAGAACGAAGGCCCAGACTTGCCCACCACGTTTCAGATTCCTGAAGACTTGCTCTGCAAGGAAAGGACTTGGGCTGCAAGGATAAGACTTGTCCTACAAGGAGAAGACTTGCTCTGCAAGGAAGGGACTTGGGCTGCAAGGATAAGACTTGCTCTGCAAGGAAATGAGGCAAGACCTCACTACTATAAAAGCTCCAACATCCTCCTCACAGAAAGGTACGTGTGACTGATTCCTCTCTAGCACTCTAGAGTTGTAAAAAGATTTCTGACTTAACCTTCGGAGGGTGTTTGGCCGGCTCCACACCGGTGCCTCCTGTAAGGTGTTCTTGTTTTGTTCTCTTTTAAAGGTAACGGCTGCGAGCGTAAGGATCGTGCATCTCACTGGTGAACTTTTCGGCATCATCAGTTGGCGCCGTCTGTGGGGAAGTTGATCGTGACAGTTTAAGCCATTGTCGCCTCCCGGACATAAGAGTTGCATGGTACTCGCACGCTTGATGGCCACCACCAACGACGTTCAAAACGACGAGCCGCCAAGGCCCACTGCACTAGAAAGACAGGTCCAAACCCTTGCGGCCGCAGTGAAGCGCCTCATGAAACAGAATCATGACCTGGAAGAACAACTGCGACAGAGGGACTCGGGACATAACGTCCAGGAGGAAAACCAGGGGGACAGCTCCGAAAGAAGAGGGCTTGAGAAGTAAGAGGGCAGTAATGAGCCCAGTAGAACGGAAAGGCGGAATCTGAGCATGCCCTCTCTCACGGTCGCAACCCCACCACCCATCCTCGCAGAGATGCAGGCGATGAAGGAGCAAATGGAGGTCATGATGAACGCCCTCAAGGGACGCGTCTCCAGCGACCTTGACGATCTAGTAAATAGGACGGACTCGCCATTCACTACGCAAGTCAACTCCTGTCCCCTGCCACAGAAGTTCCGGATGCCGCAGGTTGAGAGCTACGACGGGGTCAAGGACCCGTTAGATTATCTTGAAACCTTCAAGACCATGATGCACCTCCAAGGAGTACCGGACGAGATCATGTGCAGATGTTTCCCTACAACACCAAGGGGCGCAGCAAGGATTTGGTTCAGCAGATTGACGCCAAATTCGATCAACACCTTCAAGGAGCTAAGTGCCCAATTCACCTCGCACTTCATCGGGGGGCACAGGTACAAGAAGTCTACAGCATACTTAATGAGCATCAGGCAGCGGGAGGACGAGACGCTGCGATTATACATAACTCGCTTCAACAAAGAAGCACTTTCCATTGATGAGGCCGACGACAAGATTTTGGTGGCAGCCTTCACCAATGGCCTATGGAAGGGAAAATTCCTGTTCTCCCTATACAAAAATGATCCGAAGACAATGTCTGAGGTACTCTACAGGGCCACGAAATACATGAATGCGGAGGACGCACTATCGGCCAGGGAAGACAAACCCAGGAAGAGAGAAAGACTGGAAGATGCCAGGCAGGACCATGGAAAGAAGAAACCAAGGATGGGAGACAGACGCGAGGAGAAGCGTTCTAAACCCCCAGGAGGAAGATTTACAAGATTCACCCCCCTGAACGCTCCACTAGACCAAGTGCTGATGCAGATCAAAGACGAGGGATCCCTGACGTTCCCAGGGAAGCTAAAGAGTGATCCAGCCAAGCGATCTAGAAACAAGTATTGTCGTTTCCACCGCGACCACGGTCACGATACGGCGGATTGCTACGATCTGAAACAGCAAATTGAGGCCCTCATCAGAGAAGGAAAACTGCAGAAATTCGTCAACAAGGAAAGGACGGATGCTCATGCACGGGAACAAGCCCCCCGACGGGAGAACGACCATCCGAGACCCCCGGTTAGGGACATAAGAATGATAATAGGGGGCACGACAGCAACGGGATCGTCCAAAAAGGCCCGAAAGACCTACCTCAGGATGGTCCAAAGCGTGCAGACGACGGGTTCTATACCCAAGATAGTACGGAGGGAAAGTCCGATCATTGGATTCTCAGAGGACGACGCAAGACGCCTCTACCATCCACACGATGACGCCCTTGTCGTCAGTTTAAGGGTAGGAGATTACAATGTACATCGGATGTTGGTCGACAATGGCAGCTCGGCAGACATCCTATACTACCCAGCATTCCAGCAGATGAGAATGAATAGAGCACGACTAACACCAACAAATGCCCCGTTGGTCGGCTTTGGAGGAACGAAGGTGCTCCCATTAGGAGCAATCACACTCTCAGTGACAATTGGTGACTATCCGCAGCAAATCACTCAGGACGTGACCTTCTTAGTGGTCGACTGTTCATCCGCGTACAACGGTATAGTAGGGCGACCCACACTAAACTCCTGGAAAGCAGCAACCTCAACATACCACCTGATGATTAAGTTCCCTACGAAGTACGGAATTGAGGAGTTGCGAGGAGACCAGGTGGCCGCCCGGGAGTGCTACGTCGCCATGCTGGAAATGGAGGATCATCAGCAGACCATGTGCATCAGAGAGCAACGGACCATCGCAGAGCCGGTAGAAGAATTGGAAGAAGTCATGCTCGATGAATCAATACCCGGACGGACAGCAAGAATGGGCACCTTGGCCAGCCCGACGGTGCGTCAAGACCTGGCAAACTTTCTAAGGAAGAATCAGGACGTATTCGCGTGGAGCCACGAAGACATGCCAGGAATCGATCCGTCAGTGATAGTCCATAGGCTGAATGTTAACCCGGACTTTTCGCCAGTCCGACAGAAGAAGCGTGTGTTCGCGCAAGAACGAGATAAGGCAGTGGCAGAAGAGGTTAGAAAACTGCTGGAGGCGGGTTTCATCCGAGAAGTATACTACCCCGACTGGCTAGCAAATGTGGTCATGGTGAGAAAGAATAGCGGTAAGTGGAGAATGTACGTCGACTTCACGAACCTTAACCGAGCGTGCCCAAAAGACAGCTATCCACTCCCAAGGATAGACACCCTGGTGGACTCAACGGCCAGACATGAACTCTTGAGCTTCATGGACGCCTTCTCAGGCTATAACCAGATTAAAATGAAGGAGGAGGATCAGGAGAAAACCTCTTTCGTAACCAGCCAGGGACTTTTCTGCTACAAGGTGATGCCATTCGGACTCAAGAACGCGGGGCTACATATCAAAGGTTAATGAACAAGATGTTCGCGCACCAGCTCTGTAGGAACGTACAAGTCTATGTCGACGACATGTTGGTGAAGAGCGTGCACGAGAATGACCACCTGAGCGACCTTCAGGAGACATTCGACACCCTTCGGTCGTACAACATGAAGCTGAACCCAAGCAAGTGCGTGTTCGGGGTTACAGCCGGGAAATTCTTAGGTTTCATGGTGTCCCAAAGAGGTATAGAAGTCAACCCAGAGAAGGTGCGAGCCATAATGGAATTAGAGCCCCCGAGGACAGTGAAGGCAGTTCAGAGCTTGAACGGAAAAGTTGCGGCCCTAAACAGATTCGTCTCCAAGGCGACAGATAAGTGTTTGCCTTTCTTCCGAGTACTGAAGAAATCATTCGAGTGGACGGACGAATGCCAGAAGGCATTCGATGACTTAAAGAAGTACCTATCGTCCCCACCACTTCTCAGCCCGTCGGTGCCGGGAGAAGAGCTGTACCTCTACATAGCGGTCTCGCAAGCAGCAGTCAGCGCGGCCTTAGTGCAGAACGACGGACGCTCGCAACGACCCGTCTATTTCGTAAGCAGGGCGTTCCGAAGAGTAGAAGAAAGGTATCCCCTGATGGAGAAATTGGCTCTTGCCCTCATAACCGCTGCGCGGAAACTCAAACCATATTTCCAAGCTCATATAATCGTGGTTCTGACGGACCAACCTTTGAAGAAAGCAATGAGCAGCCCAGAGGCGGCAAGGAGAATGGCCTTGTGGGCAATTGAGCTAAGCGAATTCGACGTACGGTACCGTCCTCGAACCGCAATGAAGGGGCAAGTAGTGGCGGATTTCATAGCCGAGTACACCCAGCCAGGAGACGAAGGGGTTGAAGGACAAAAACCGTGGATCATCCACACGGACGGGTCATCAAACCAGCACTCAGGAGGAGCCGGTGTAGTTATGCTTACACCAGAAGGGGATAAGATCGAATGCATGATAAGACTAGATTTCCCTACAACCAACAACGAGGCGGAGTATGAAGCCTTGGTAGCTGGCTTGGATCTCGCAAGGGCCGCGGGTGCCGAGAACATGATCATACATTGCGACTCCCAGGTGATAACTAGTCAGATCAATGGCGATTTTGAGTGTAGAAACGAGAGGATGAAGAAGTACCTGGAAGAAGTGAGGGGTCGAACTGCCGGCCTCGAGGTCAAATTCATTCAAATCCCAAGGGAGGAAAACGGGTGCGCTGACCATTTGGCAAAAGCAGCCTCCGCGGAATTCATGAATGCACCTAAACAGGTATTATCTTTTGTCCAAACCTGCTCACTTATTGATGACGGGAGACAAATACAGGAGATAGATGTTGAAGAGGATTGGACCGCGCCTCTAAAAGAATATCTACAGTCGGGCTCTCTGCCAGACGGGAAGGACGATGCAAGAAGGTTGAAAGTCCGGGCGTCGCGATTCGTGTTGATCAAAGACGTCTTGTACAAAAGAGGGTTCTCTCGACCTTACCTAACGTTTCTAAGCCACAGCGAAGTAGAGTATGTGATGAGGGAAGTTCACGAGGGGATTTGCGGGAATCACTCAGGAGCACGGTCTTTGGTGCACAAACTGATCCGAGCCAGATACTACTGGCCCACTATGCTCAAAGACGCCCAATCGTATGTGAAGGCTTGCGATAAGTGTCAGAGGTTCAGTAATCTAATCAGGCAACCATCAGAAGAACTCTCACCTATGACGGCTCCTTGGCCGTTCGCGCAATGGGGGTTAGACATCATGGGCCCTTTCCCAACAGCCTTAAGACAGCTGAAGTTTCTAGTAGTCGGTATCGACTACTTCACCAAATGGGTGGAAGCAGAGCCCCTTGCCACTATCACAGAAAAGAGCATCCGGACCTTCGTATGGAAAAACATCATATGCAGATACGGGATTCCGAGGGTGCTTGTCTCGGACAACGGAAAACAGTTCGACAACGGCGCGTTCAGGAATTTCTGCTCAAAGCTAGGCATTCGGAATCATTACTCATCACCAGCACACCCGCAGGCAAACGGACAGGTGGAAGTCACGAACCGGACATTGCTGAAAATCATCAAAACCCGGCTCGAAGCAGCAAAGGGTATCTGGCCAGACGAACTGCCAAGCGTCTTATGGGCGTATCGGACGACTGCAAGGACACCCACGGGGGAGACCCATTTCGACTTACATACGGAGCTGATGCGGTCATCCCAACAGAGATCGGCCTCACCAGCTATCGCGTGCAGAGTTACACGAAGGACAAAAACAAAGAAGCTATGCGCCTACAACTAGACTTGGTGGACGAGGCCCGAGCTGTGGCGGAACAGAGGTTGGCGCGATACCAGAACCTCATGTCAAAGCACTACAACACCAGGGTAAGGCACAGAGATTTTCGGATCGGCGACCTGGTGCTACGAAAGGTCATGGGCGCTACTAAAGACCCTACACAAAGGAAACTCGGACCTAATTGGGAAGGACCGTATAGAATCACATCATGGCACAGGAAGGGCACATACCACCTCGAGACCATGGACGGGAGGAAGCTCCAGCACCCATGGAATACGGAACACCTCCGGAAATACTACCAATAGAAATGGCATTCGGTCTCCCCTATTCCCCAACCCATTTCTATTTAACTAGTCTTTTAATTGTTTCTTGAAGCATTTACTAGTCTTTTAATTGTTTCTAGTTTTCTGTATGAACAAGCCTTTTGCTACAATGGCTCTTTTAGTATCTTTTTCTACAGCTTTAAATCTAATGAAGGAACATTCAAGACAATGCTATGTCCTTACTACTAAGGTTATTACCACAAAGTGGACGGACCTAACCAGAGTCAAACCTACAAGTCCGTAAAATGGACGGATCCCACCAAGGGTCAAACACGCAAGTCCACAAAGTGGATGGACCTAACCAGGGTCAAACCTACAAGTTCGTAAAATGGACGGATCCCACCAAGGGTCAAAAACGTAAGTCTACAAAGTGGATGGACCTAACCAAGGTCGCGCTTACAAATCCACAAAGTGGACGGATCCCACCAAGGGTCAAACTCACAAGTCCACAAAGTGGACGGACCTAACCAAGGTCGAACTTGCAAATCCACAAAGTGGACGGATCCCACCAAGGGTCAAACTCACAAGTCCACAAAATGGATGGACCTAACCAAAGTCGAACTCACAAGTCCAAAAAGTGGACGGACCTAACCAAGGTTGAACTTACAAGTCCACAAAATGGACGGATCCCACTAAGGGTCAAACTCATAAGTCCACAAAGTGGACGGACCCAACCAAGGCCAAACTTATGCAAATCCGAAAAGTGAACGGACCTAACAGGGATCAGACTTATGTAAAAAAAGAAAAAAGAAAAAAATGGTGACGGACCCTACAGACGTTCAAAGCCCCGTTACACGTGATGGACAGACCCAACCAAGGCCAAATTTATGCAAATCCGAAAAGTGAACGGACCTAACAGGGATCAGACTTATGTAAAAAAAAAAAAAAATGGTGACGGACCCTACAGACGTTCAAAGCCCCGTTGCACGTGATGGACGGACCCAACCAGTTCATAAAATTGTACAAGTCCATAATTTGGACAGCCATTAGGGGTCACGACCACATTCCACGGAATGAACGGACCCGACCAGGGTCACAAAAATTATGAAGGCCCACGACGTGAACGGATCAAATTAAGCAAGTATTAAAGCATCAAGACGGATCATACACCACAATTATCAACGCAACAGTAAAAGAAGCATTTAAATAAATGAGTTAAATCTCAAATACAACGGATACAAAACGGCCCGACATACAACGGGCAAAATCCAAAGTGTTTTCAAAATACTTGAAAAAATAATAATAACAATAAATGGCTACACATCAGGGGCGACGGGGTCTTTGGCTTTTTCTTCGTCAGCGTGAGGCTCGGGGACGACGGTGACGGGCCTCTTTGCAAAAAGCTCAGCTGTGTCATCAGAAGCCTCGGGCTAAACGGACATACCCTCCGCAACATTGATGTTGACGGCTGAGAAGTCAAACTTAGGGTAAAGAGCTTTGGCCTGACGGAGTGCATCGTCAAAACCTTCATTATAGGAAGTTCCGAGCTCAGTCAAGAGAGCGTCAGAGTCACGATACTCCTGGACGGCCTTCTCTTTGGCTAGACGGAGCTCGTTCTCCTTGTCCTCCAAAACGGCCTTGAGCTCCTCCGTCATCCTCTGGTACTCATCCCTCGTCTGCTCCGCAAGTTTGAGTTTCTGCTCCGTCACCACCTTCCAGTTTTTTAGCTCGAGCAGCTCCTTACTCGCCAGTCTGTTCTTTTCGCGGACCCTTTCAAGCGCCGTCTCCTGGTGAAGAGCCCGGTCCATCAGGCCCTTCGTCATAAGCATGGCCTGACGACCAAATGGAACTTAGTTAAAAAAAAAAAATGATAATATCAATAAAAAAAATATAATAAATGAATAGCGACGGACTCTTACTTGGGCAATGCTGAAGAGGCCCGTCTCCCCCATAGCCTCCGTCGAGTGGTTGCCTAGGTCCTCGTAGTCCTCGTTCCCGATAATAGAAGAGATTTTCCCCAAAGCATAATTTGGGTCTTCACGGAGGAGGACGGGCGGTTTCTTCTGACTACCCGGAGGAGGAACCATCAGGCCTTTGCCACCCCCAGGTTTGGCCGGGGTCACCGTCTTCTTACCCTCCGCCATAAGACCTATGACGGGCTCCGTCGAAACTTTCTGTTTCTTGGGAGCACGGTCAACCTTAGGCATCGGTCTCTTCGCCAGGGGCCTGCTCTAGCCCGTCCCCATCACACCCTCGTCCGTCTCCTTGTTCTTCGCAGCCTTACTTCTGATCGCAGCCCTTCTCTTCGCGTCGTCCATCTCTATGAAAATAAGAGCAGACGGGTAAACTCAAAGTAGTAGGTCAAGACAGTTGTAAAAGGTGACGGACTTACGCTGATGGGTGCGCTCCTCGTACTTTATCGCCGCCGAAGTGGGCTCGAGTCCGTCGCAATACCAGTGAACGGTATTAAGATTAACCAACTTCGCCCACGTCCGTTCCTCTGGCTTTGTCTTTGAAAAAATCCTCTCCAAAAAATTGTACTCCTCTAGATCAACTTGTGGACGCCGTCGCACTGAAAAATAAAAGAGACAAAATACTCAGGACGGTCATTAAAGAGTTAAAGAAAGTTACCTTCGCGACACAATGGAGGGAATTATACCAGACGGGTCCAAGATCCCCCATGTCCTATCAACGGGCATGAAGTCCGTCTCCCCCGGGTGACACATCCAGCCGTCACCCTCCAGGAAGAAATAACGGCTCTTCCAATCTCGATTGGAGTCCGGGGTCTCGTAGATGACCTTCAAGACGGACTTCCTAGGGACGAAGCTGTACATTCCCCTTGACTTGTCTATCTCGTCTGGACGGTAGCAGTGGAGGAACTCCCATACGGTCAACGATCTAAAACCACTAGACATGGCTCTGTACAGTACCTCCATTGCAATGAAAACCCTCCAGGCGTTCGGGGATATCTGGCTGACGGACAGACCCAAGTGCTGGAGGAGTTCTCATTTTAGTCTGTTCAGGGGGAACCTAAGCCCAGCCTTTAGTGCTTGTTCGTACACCCCTAGGTCGTCCACTCCGTCGTAATAACATTTTTCTGATTTGTAAGGTAGACGGATTGGGATGTGGTCGGGTATTTGATAAATTGCCCTAATGGTTTTAAAGTGCACTTCTTTAATTGTGGACCTGCAGTTATTCACCGTCCACTCGGGTAGCATGACGAACTCCCTAATTCCGTCAGCCCCAACTACCGACTTAAGTCCTTCACCACCGCCGTCAGAACCTTCCTCTGGTTCGGCCAACTTCATATCCTCATTTGTTGAGGACGGTGAAGTGGCAGACGGAGTCCTCTCGCTCAGTTCGTCCGGATCTTTGTAACCCGACGGGTACAATTCCTCGTAACCCGCCCCGTCGCGGACGAACGACTAGTTACTCGACGCACTAGACATTGCCTACAACGAAGCGACAAAGCCTAAGACTGACGGGTCTAAAATGAAAAGAAAGGAAGAGACGGATGCAAGAAATTTAAAGCTTCTACCATGTCAAGTATAAAAACTGAAGGTATATCAAAGTGAACGGATAGAATCACTTACCGAGGAAAGGAGTGAGCGGGTAAAAGTCGTTGTTGAAGGATGTGAACAGGTAAGCTCTGACAGGTGACGGACTCGCTCTGACAATGTAGTTTCTGCGTAAAGTAAAAGAAATGAAGGAGAGGTACTGGTTTTTATAGATGGAGTGCACGGAAGACGAAGCGGCACTTCGATCCAAGATACGAACCACTCGACGAGTGACACATGTCATCGCCTTAAATGCCTCTGCAGCCTGTCAGATCTCCATAGACCTGACGGCGTCATACTCCGTAAACCCCCCTCCAAGGGCCTTCGTCACCATCAACCATAAGGTTTTGACCGTCAGCTTTATTGTTTTGACCGTCTGCTTTTAAGTTCTGACCGTCACCACTTTGACTACGTCATCGACCACTCGGTCTTTACGATCACCGTTCTAGTTCTTTGTTACCGCTTATTTATGCCTATCCGTCGCCCCCATGAATATAGGACCGTCGTGGTTGTTTGTTTTGACCGTCACCCCAATTGACCGTTTGCACAAAGGCAATGGACCAAATGGGGTGAAGGGGGCAGCTGAAGAGGATAAAATATGAGATAAGGCTTGACGAGCCCACCAGGCCCATGACCATGGGCCAAAAGAAGGTCGAGTCCATTCTTTGTGTGGAGCCCCTGACAGAACGAAGGCTCAGACTTGCCCACCACGTTTCAGATTCCTGAAAACTTGCTCTGCAAGGAAAGGACTTGGGCTGCAAGGATAAGACTTGTCCTACAAAGAGAAGACTTGCTCTGCAAGGAAGGGACTTGGGCTGCAAGGATAAGACTTGCTCTGCAAGGAAAGGAGGCAAGACCTCACTACTATAAAAGCTCAAACATCCTCCTCACAGAAAGGTACGCATGACTGATTCCTCTCTAGCACTCTAGAGTTGTAAAAAGATTTCTGACTTAACCTTCGGAGGGTGTTTGGCCGGCTCTACACCGGTGCCTCCTGTAAGGTGTTCTTGTTTTGTTCTCTTTTGAAGGTAACGGCTGCAAGCGTAAGGATCGTGCATCTCACTGGAGAACTTTTCGGCATCATCAATTGGTATTCGTATTACCATGAAAATGTATACTAAATTTTTTGAGAAGAATTGTCTATACCAAATTGATATTCGTATTATTTCTATATATATAAAAAAAAAATGTTATTCGTATTACTATGGAAATGTCTTGTAAAGTATAATATATTGCTTAAACAATACCTATTCTACCAATCACCCAAAGAGGTTCATAAAAAAAAATCACCAAAAAAGAAAATTTTCAAACATTATTTATTATCGTCACCGCCATCCACTACACCTCATTCCACTCTATCTTTCACTTTTTATGTGGATGAGGTGACACGAATTAGCATCATAGGATTCATATTCACTTCCACGTTAGCTTGTAATTTTTTGTAGCTTACATTTTAGATATTTAGTTATGACAACAATGTAAAATTACAAGTTCTAATTTATTATAATCATATTAACATCAAGGGTTTAAAACTCAGACCGTTCATTGAACCGTAAAAGGAAGAGGTTTAAAGTTTTTAAGGTCAAACCAAGGTTGAACCGGAGTTAAACCATGATGACGTCATAATTAATTTAATAATTATTTAAATATAAATAAATATATTCTTATTTTGACTTACAATTTCAGAGTTACTGTTTTATATATATATATATATATATATATATATATATAGTCTTAAAATTATAAGTTCATATTTCAATCTCTAAGCCCAAATATCAATTCAATAATAATAATAATAATAATAATAGTAGTAGTAGTAGTAGTAGTAACATGTGACAGACTCATCAACTTAAACACGCAACCTAACGAATGCAAACTAACGAATGGGACAAGTTCAAGTGTTTCCCATGTGACATGTGACTAGGCAATATACCATGTGACAGACTCATCAACACCACCACAAATTTGACAAACAAAACATCACTCTCCACCACATATTTCAAAACCACCAAATTATCTAATTGACCAAATTCAAAAGAGAACAGAAACTAGAAAAAGCAAATCTAACATTTGCAAGAATTAGCACATGGATGCAGTTTCTTCATCCATTTGCAAGAATCAGCACACATTTTCTCTCCACCTTCCAAATCAATTTCAGGATCGTCCTTGCCAAATAACAATAAATATAAAAAAATTTAGTTAGTTGTCACGTTTCAAAACAATGTTGAAAAATAGCATCTCGAGTGTCTAAAACTCGAGTTCCAAGATAAAACTCGAGTTTTTAAATCTCGATTTGTAAGAGGATGGGTGTGATGTGAAAAAAAATCCACATGAAAATCGAGTTTTAAAGACTCGATTTCCATAAATTGCAAAAAAAAAATGCCGCTATAGGGCTTTAAAACGTCACTATAGGGCTTAAAAACGCCACTATAGGGCTCCCAAACTGGTACTTCTAAAATTTTTTTTTGCAGGAAAACGCTGCTATAGGGATTTAAAACGTCACTGGAAGGCTTAAAAACGCCACTATAGGTGAAATTTTTTTTGCATAAAACTCGAGTCTTAAAGACTCAAGATCTATGTGGCATTTTCACATTCACAAAGCGAGTCTTTCGGACTCAAGTTTTAATATGGATCTCGAGTTTCTAAAACTCGAGATTCTATTTTCCATAATTCTTTCAAACGTTGCCTAACTTACTACATAGAAATGCTAAACGTAATTAGTCTGCTCATTCCCCCCAATTTCAGCCTCCAAAGCAACGACAAGGTACTGACTACTAAAATCATCTATCTTCAAATCAGCTCTAGAAGTTCCAGAGACACAAGCCTTGAAGAAAAGAGTTTCAAATGGTAGCCAAACTTTAAGTTCGTCCACAAAGACCTGAATTTGTGCTTTCTTTTCTTCATCGTCTTCTTCTCCTTTTTTTTTTTTTTTTTTTTTTTTTTTTTTAACAAATCAATGGTTCCAAATTTTTAAAAAAGAGGAACCATCCGAACCTCAAAAACCGGCCACGGTTCGAAGAACCGTACGGTCCGACCATAGTTCGCACATATTCCTGCTTTCTTCCCATATAATGGTTCTTGAAACTGAAAAAAAAAAAAAAAAAAAAAAAAAAAAAAAAAAAAAAAAAAAAACCGCAAAACTAAGAGGTTTGAGATTTTCCTGATCGGACCGTATGATCCGGTTCGGGTTTCAAAACCTTGATTAACATCAAACTGAGCATATTAATATATTTATCCTAAATCCTTGACATGTTTTTTTTTTCTTCTTCTCAAAAAAAAAAAAAAAAGACATTTTTTTTCTCTTCTTTTTTTTCTTATAATAAATTCTTGATGTGCTTTAATAGATGATCATGTATCCACATTATTATATCAATAAGTCCTGTTTTTCAAAAAAAAATATTGAAAAGTCTGAAAGCATACTAAAATTGACAATAAATTTCATACATATTTAATAAATTATCCTGTTACACACCATACACACCTATTTTTTAACTGAAATCATGAATGAAAAAGACATGAATTTAAAACTGAAATCATATTTTTAACTCGCGATTTTAATTATTAAAAAAAAATGTTTGCTTTATTACATATTTATCGTTTTGTTAATGCACAATCAACCCCGTGAAAAATGCAACCCAAAACTTCAAGGCGCCACGTCAGGAGTTTGAATTCTCCACGTTTCCAACGGAATCTAGAACACAATTATTGTAGAGTCCTTAGCATTTTTCTATTCCTTATGGAGTTATGGTCTTGTTCCTCTCTAGCTAAATAGCTACGCTTTTACATGGTACCAACTAGCAACTACCAAAGCATCTGACATCATTTTTCAATGGCGTCCAAACTTGTTACACTACTCTTCCTTCTCCACTTTCTGCTACTCAAATCCTACTGTTCAACCCAACAATCCTGGATTAAAGCTGGTTATTATTATTCAGGTAGTGCAACTGTCATTTCTGACTTAAACTCTAAGCTCTTTACTCACCTACTATGTGCTTTTGCTTACATAAACTCTTCCGACTACCACCTCTCTATCAACTCCTCCACCGAACAAAAGTTCTCTACTTTCACCAACACTGTAAAGCTCAAGAACCCATTGGTTACAACGCTTTTGTCCGTATGGGTTGGCAGAGAAGACTCTCCAATATTCTTTTCAATGATCAACCAGTCCTCTTTTAGAAATTCTTTTATTCAGTCCTCTATAGAAACAGCAAGGTTTTATGGGTTTCATGGCATAGACCTTTGTGGGGTTCTACCAAGCAAAAGCTCGGATATGACCAATTTAGATACCCTTTTGAACGAGTGGCGAATTGCTGTGGCTTCTGAGGCAAAAAACTCTAGCAAGTCAGAGTTGCTATTGGTCATGTCTGGTTATTACTTGCCAGCTTTGGATTCAGTGAGTTACCCAATTGAGTCCATGATGAAAAACTTGGATTGGGTACATGTTAAAGCATATGACTACCATGTGCCTAGAATCGACAATTTCACATACACTCATGCGGCTTTATATGACCCAATGAATGGGGCTAATACTGATAGTGGCATAAAAGAGTGGAAGAGAAGAGGATTTTTGCTTAGCAAATTGGTTTTAGGCTTGCCTTACCATGGGTATGCGTGGACACTTTTGGACCCCAACAACAATGCAATGGGTGCACCAGCTATCGGTCCAGCTGTTACAGCCGACGGTTCCATGGGCTATAAGTTCATAAAACCGTATCTTAGAAGCTTTCCTTCTGAAGCTGTGTATAATGCTTCCTATGTGGTGAATTTCTGCACAATTGGGCCGACTTGGATTAACTATGACGATGTGGAGGCTGTTAAAGCTAAAGTTTCTTATGCAAAGCAGAGCGGGCTACTTGGTTTCAATGTGTTTCAAATCGGGAATGATGATAATTGGGTGCTTTCTAGAGCAGGTAGGTTACAATGTACTACTTGGAATCCATTGGTCATTTTCTTTTTCTTTTTATTTTGATATAGTCGTATTTATGATATTGGTGTTGGAAAAAACTACCTAGTGGTGAGCAAAGTCTCATCTCATCCAACCAGTATTATCAAGCACTTGTGAATTTACTAAAACATAAGCTAATAGAAATTAGCCAAGCGTTCAAGGCATGTCCCAGTGATTCCAACATGGTGACCAAGAGTCTTGTATCTCAATTGGCACTTGCTGGTGTTTTCAATGGAAACATCCAAGATTCAAATTCTCATCTCCCATTGCCCCCATTGTAACTATTTAATTATCCAACCAAAAAAAAAAACATCTATATGGTATCTGGGCATTAAGGTTCAAACTCAACCAGACTCACCCTATCTACCTAACAAAAAATATATTAAAAAAAAAAACCAGTTAGCCCCAACACATAGTAAGGCTAAACAAGTAAGATATGTAATATGAAATTTAGGAGGCAAATCATCGAACATATTGTGTATGGCCTCTATGTGTTTGATGGTTTGTCTCTTACATTCCATATTACATATCTTGCTAGCTTAGCCTCGGTATTTGTTGTGGTTGACTTTCATTACCTTTGTATTGATAAATTCACTCTTGATTAGCAATATTGATTGAGACTTTGTTCTCACCATGAAGTGGGTAGTTTTTCCCAACAATTGGAGACAGACTCAGGTTTCGGTTGTGACCCCAACTAATTGCTTGCTAAAATTGCTAAATTGGGGAACAGGGGTTGAATATCATAATCATTTGTTTAGTAAAACAGAGTTCAAGCTTTGGCTTTGATATCTCATTGATCTCGTACTTGCCACATGAAGAGAGTGATGTAACAGAAATATAGTTAATGGTGGTTAAATTAGAATTTAGACCACATATAAAATTACATTTAAGGCCATAAGAGCTTTATCATTACATTTTTGCCAAAAGGCCTGGTTCTGAATTTGATCACAAATTATTTATTCTTGTAATATTCTAGTTTATCGTTATATTCTTGCGGCCTGCCCATGTGCACATATTACGCATCCTCTTGAGACATTCTAATCAACATAATTGAAAAACCTTTGCAGCTCAAGGGGAAGATGATGATCAACATAATAAGAGTCATAGATTGTTAATAATTCTGCCTACAGCTGTTGCAGTCGTGCTTCTGCTGAGCAGCATTATATGTTACTTACAGAGCAGAGTCATCAAGTCAAGATGTAATTTTTCTAACTCTGAGACCACCTCATGATAAAGTTCACAACATCCATATATAAGATGGAGATGCTAAACATTTGTCTCGTCTTTCTTTTTGGTTCCAGGCTTTATAGATAGTGCCAAAAGATTATTATATAAAGTCCGAATTAAAATATTAGCTGCTGAAGACCTTAACGGCAATGCTTCTAATCTGCAAGTATTCAGTTATTCTGCCATTAATGCAGCTACCAATAACTTTTCAAGTGAGAATATGCTTGGCAAAGGTGGATACGGACCTGTTTACAAGGTATTATTTGGCAATCCATCCATTGTTTAATGCTTTATGTGGATATTGATTTTGAAATACAGAGTCCAAATACTATTTAACCAAAAAAAAACCTGTCCATCAATGTCAGATCATGGAAACTAGGGAGATCAGGATAAGTTGGGTGAGGAATCACTTTGTTTTATTTACATCGCATTAGAAGGTTTCAGGTCTTCTATTTGCTTATTAAAATTCTCCAACCAAAAAGTGCATTACTTTTTGCATGCTTAACTCTGTATAAAAGGCATGCTTGACACTTTATAGAGTTCCCTTTTAAAATATCATGTAACATTGCCAAGAGCCTTGTAGCTCAATTGGTTGGCATCTCCTAGTGTTTCTAATAGAGACATCAAGGGTTAAAATCCCTCTCCCATCAAAATTATCATGTAATATTAACTTGAAGACATAAGCAACCATTTTCTCTTTTTTCATTTTTTGCTGAATACATAAGCAACCCTTCTGCAAGAGACTGCTACTGATAATCTCCAACTCTTTATGAGGATTCTTATGCTGTTAACATTGTCTTCTGAACAATTTTTGTGTTAGTTTAAGACCTCATACCAAATAGCCAATTTGTTTGTCTTACCCTTCCTTTTAGCTATCTTCTTTTCTCTGAACAGCAGCACCATGAAAACAGCTGCACCATGAAAGGGACTAGACATTTGGACGTGTGTCTATTTGTGCACATTATATTTCAACTGATAGTTATATCAGATAATATTATTGGGGTAAATAATGATCAGAATTGTGTATGGCTCAAATGTCTATCTTTGGCATATAATACTAACGATGAGTGTTGGTTTCGTAGGGCAATTTACGGAATGGACAGGAGATAGCAGTAAAGAGGCTTTCAAGAACTTCAAACCAAGGCCTTGAAGAGTTCAAAAATGAGGTTACACTTACAGCAAGACTGCAACATGTAAATCTTGTTAGAGTTTTGGGATATTGCACTGAGAGAGAAGAAAATATGTTGATCTATGAATACATGCCAAACGGAAGCTTGGATCTCTACCTCTTTGGTCAGCAAATTAATTTTCATGCTTCCCATCATAGCTTTTGCATACATATGCTGAGTAATTTGTAATTTTTTACCCAAAAGCTTAAATGGGTCTAACCATTTCCACAACAAAGCCTCAAGAGGATGGCACTCATTTATGCTTCAAAGAACCAAAGCTAGACAATTAAGTTCAAAGAGGTGTCATTATTTGTGAATTTCATTTCCCCACACTTTTTAATAACTAATAAAGTACTAATTTGACTTGTTGCAGATCCACCTAGATGCTCTCTTTTAGATTGGAGGAAACGTGTAGACATCATTGAAGGTATTATTCAGGGGCTTCTATATCTCCAAGAATATTCAAATTTTATTATAATTCATCGAGATCTAAAGGCTAGTAACATTTTACTGGACAATGAGATGAAACCTAAGATATCAGATTTTGGGATGGCTAGAATTTTCAAAAAGGATGAACATGAAGCAAACACAGGTCGGATTGTTGGAACATAGTAAGTAAAATGCCCGTTAATGAAATATACAACTATTATTATTATTATTTTTTTTTTTTTTTGAATACTCATCGTTTTCATTTTGACATGTTCTGCAGTGGTTATGTTCCTCCGGAATATGTAAAAAAAGGAATATATTCCATGAAATTCGACGTTTATAGTTTTGGAGTTCTACTTTTGCAAATCATAAGTGGCAAGAGAAATACACGTTATTATGGAACACATGATAATTTGAACCTTTTAGACTATGTAAGTGAATTACTTGGTAATACTTTCTATGATTCTAGCATATTGTGATTTAGATTATTGAAATTTGAAGTTTTGTATTTGAGCTATAAATGCAATAATTATTGCAGGCACATAAGCTGTGGAAAGAGGGTAGAGGGTTCGAGTTTATTCATCCATCACTGGATGATTCTTGTTCTTATTATAAACTCCTAAGATGCATGCAAGTGGCCCTCTTATGTGTCCAGGAAAACCCTGTTGATAGGCCATCCATGTTAGAGGTTTCTTCAATGCTCAAGAATGAAACTGAAGCCATCAACAATCCTAAAAAGCCTGCCTTTTCGATTCAAAGAGATGAAAATGAGGAAGAAAAATGTCCATTGCAGGAAAAGATGTGTTCAGTAGATGATGCAACAATTTCTCAGGTAGTACCTCGATGAGACTGCTGATGACTGTGAAAATATTTAAAGTATAAAAGAAAATGTAAAGCTTTGGTTTTTCTTACTAAATGTTAATATTTGTGCTATGAAGCCTCATCACAAATTCATACACCTTATTGCCTCCATCTTCCTTTGGCCAAATCTATATATATATTTGTGGCCATCATGATGCACTACACGCCATCATAAACTCTAATTATCTATTGTCTATATTGAAAGCTCCTTTAAACATTGAGTGCCATTTTCTTTTCATCATTCCATATATATATATATATATATATATATATATATATATATATATATATATATATTGATTGTCCATTGCAAAATTAATTATTTGTGGCCAACGTGATGCACTACACGCTATCATAAACTCTAATTATCTATTGTCTATATTGAAAGCTCCTCTAAACATTGAGTGCCATTTTCTTTTCATCATTCATATATATATATATATGTGTGTGTGTGTGTGTGTGTGTGTGTGTGCGCGCGCGCGCAATAAATTTTACTACTCAATAAATTTTACATCATCCACTTATTTTGAGTGCCACAAAAACAAAAACCTCTTCTTCTCCCTATTAATCCACACCTACAATTACATTTTCTCCAACATTTCTCTTCCCTCTTTGCCTCTTTACCTCCTCCACTACTCTCTACTTCACCGTTACACTTTCTTCATCATTTTCTCTTTCTCATAATTTGACTATTTTTCTTTCCATTTTATTTTGTATAAATTTGATATCATTTTTTTCATTCAATCCATATTTTTTCCACACAAAAATTATGAGTACTCTCTCTCTCTCTCTAAGAATTTTTTTTCTTTCTTATAACTCCAATTAAGGTTGATGATTTTTTTTTAAAAAAATATGTTTTTTGGTATTGTGTTTTTCAATTTCTCATTACAAGGTCTTCTCTCTTCCTTTTATAGTTTTGGCTGAATTTTGGTTTGAGTTAATACTTAGTTTTTTTCTGGAAATAAAAATTTGGGTTTATATCAAAACACAATCTACATTGCTATGAATTTGATTATGCCTACCAATTGTTTGAATAATAAATTATTATAAAGTTTATCTTTTATTCCTTTGGTTTCATTTTAATTTTGGTTAAGATAACATTGTAATTTTGTGATGAGCTTTGATTATCATGATAATCTCCATATTCCTTAAGAGATGAGAAATTTGAATAATTAATTTGAAACTTGTAAAGTTTAGTTGCATATTAGGCAAATATAACACACTATAACAGAAGTTAAGAGGATGTTCACCTTAAAATAAATAAATAACAGAATGATAGATTTGTATAGATAAAAAGATATTAAAAAAAATACTTGTAAAAATCTTTTTTTAAAATGAAAATACTTGAAGTTAGTATTACTTTTTATATATTACACCCCATTACATGTTATAATTTATATATACTAGCATGTAACCCATGCAAACATATGAATGTATCTAAAATTAAGCACAATTTTTATTATAAAGATATAAATTATTAGTCAAATTATTAAAAAAGAAAAAAGAAAAAAAAAGCATGTAACACATGCATACATACGGATACATTTAAAATTAAGCACAATTTTTATCATAAAAATATAAATAATTAGTCAATTTTTTTTTAAAGTAGACATAATTAGTTATATATTAAAATTCTTACCTAAATTTAATACTACTTATGATCATTTTCTTCTAATTTTTAATAAGATAAAACGTGTGGTTTTTTTTTTTCTTCTTTAATTTTGTAGTTCATTAATATTATATTCTTAGTATTTTGCATTCATTAACTCACTTGGCACAAAAATTAAAAAACTTAAGTGGACACACAGCACAAACTTAAGTGGATAATTATGGTGTGGTTCTCACATATATTTAGACACATGGCACAAAATTATATTCTATTTTCAAATTTTATTTGAACTTTCTCTGAACTTTGCCCATATATATATATATATATATATATAGATTTCCACGCATCACGTGTGTCTACGACTAGTAAAGATAAACCTTCTATCCAAGTTGCCTTGAGTGATTCCCATGTTAAGATGACAAATGAGTCTCCCATATTGCCCAATGAACCCAAAATATTGTTTATTTATGCTCCATGACATTTTTGATGTTATAAAGTTACCTTGATCTTGTAGTAGCCATTTTTTTTAATGATTAAATTCATAATTTCCTAATAATTTAAGTTTTGGGGACAATCAATAATTTATCATGTATTATATGGTCCTCAGTTCCTCCCATTTAAAAAATTAAAAATCTCACGTGTTGAGCTCCACTTATGAAACCGTGTTGGAATATTTGTTAAACAATTAAATTCATCATTTTCTAACAGATCAAACTTTTGGAATAATTAATAATTTATTTTTTTATTAATAAGGAAAAGATTGATTAAATTTATTTTATCAATAAAATTCTTAGACACTCTCAAAAAAAAATATAAACATTCTTAGAAATAATTAAATTTATTATAAAAACAAATTGATTCAAAATAACATCAACTCCAAAAAATTTCCAAAACTACCCTTGAAGCAAAACATACCAATGGAAGACCCAAAATGACCAAATTACCCCTAAAACCTTAAAAAATACTTGAAATCTAAAAGAAAATGACCAAAATACCCATGTAACCTCTAAAATTACTATAAATACCATAAATCTTATGAAAATGACTAAAATAAGCCCCTTTCCTAAAATGACCAAAATAATCCAAAAATCTCTAAAATGACAAAAATACCCTCGAAATCACTAGAATGGTCAAAATACCCCGACATCACTAAAATTACCAAAATACCCCTAAAACATCAAAACGACAAAAAAAAAAAAACCCAAAACATTTTAAATGACCAAAATTGCCCCAAAATCTCTAAAATGACCAAAATAATCCCAAAACCTCTAAAATGACTGATATACCCCTAAAACTGCTAGAATGAGCAGACAAAACTTAATACCTCAAAAATGACCAAAAAACCACAAACATCTAAAATAATTAAATTACACTTCGAAATCGCAAAAATGAACAAAATACCCCAAAAATATAAAAAATGAACAAAATACCTCTAAAACCTCAAATGACCAAAAATGCCCACGAAACCTCTAAACTGTCCAAAATACCCAAAATCCTATAAAATGACCAAAACTCCCTTGAAATCTATAAAATGACCAATACATATATATAAATATTTAAAATGGCCAAAGTACTCTTTATACCCCTGAAACCACTAAATGACCACCATACCCTTGAAACCACTAAATGACACAATATAACCCGAAAATTGTGGATATTTTGAAGGTTTCAAGTATTTTAGGCCAGTTTAATAGTTTCAAGGTAGTTAGTCATTTAGATGGTTTTGGGATATTTAGGACATTTTAGAGGTTTCAGGTTTTTGTGCTCATTCTAGACGTATTGATGGTATTTTGGTCATTTTTGCAATTTTTGGGGTATCTTAATCATTTTACATGTTTTGGGGTATTTTGATCATTTTAGCGATTTCGTGGTATTTTGCTCATTCTAGAGGATTTGAGGGCATTTTGGTCATTTTTATGACATTTGAGGTTTTTTTTTTTTAATCATTTTACAAGTTTTGGGGTATTTTTGGTCATTTTATTGTTTTCGATGTATTTTTTATCTCTCTAAAGGTTTTGAGATAATTTGTTCCTTCAAGTGGTTTCGATGTATTTTGGTTTATTTGAAGTTTTGGGGTATTTTGGTCATTTTAATGGTTTCGGGGGGTATTTTGGTCATTATAATGATTTCGGGAGTATTTTCCTTATTATAGTAGACAATTTTCATCATTTGAGAGGTTTTTGGGTATTTTGGTCATTTTAGAGGTTACAAGGTTTTTTTTTTGTTTGTCATTTTAGAGGTATCAAGGTATTTTTGCTCATTTTGGAGCTTTTTAGGGTATTTTGGTCATTTTAGAGGTTTCAGGGTATTTTGGTCATTTTAGAGGTTTCAGTGTTATTTTAGTAATTTATTAGGTTTTGGGGGTATTTTTGTCATTTTAGAGGGTTCGGGGGGTATTTTTGTCTTTTTTTAGGTTTCAATAGTATTTTGGTCTTTTGAGAGGTTTCGAGTGTATTTTAGTCATTTTTTAAGTTTAGGGGTATTTTGGTCAATTTATTAGGTTTTGGGCGGTATTTTTGTCATTTTAGAGGGTTTGGGGGTATTTTCGTCTTTTTATAGGTTTCAATAGTATTTTGGACTTTTGAGAGGTTTCAAGTATATTTTAGTCATTTTTTAGGTTTAGGGGTATTTTGGTCATTTTCAGAGGTTTCGAGGGTATTTTTGTATTTTTTGAGGTCTTAATGGTATTTTAGTCATTTGAAAAGTTTTGTGGGTATTGTGGTCATTTTGGAGGGTTTGCGGGTATTTTGGTCATTTTCTGTAGGTTTTTGGGATATTTTGGACATTCGTGTTGTATTTTAGTCATTTTGGCAATTCTAAGGGTATTTTGGTCATTTTAGAGGTTTTGGGGTATTTTAGAGGTTTTTTGATATTTTGGTAATTCTCATGGGTAAAATAAATATTTTTTTAGAATGGGCAATTTTGTCAATTCGATAAATTTGTACATCTCTACCAATAAAATATTGTGAGGTCACCCCTATTTGAGAATGTGATGTGATATAATTTGTAATCTTAGATTACGATAATGTTAGAAAAGATTAAATGAACCAAACACCTTAATGTCACATTAAGGTGATGTGCATCACATCAAGGGCACATGGACGTTTGGTTCACTTGATGCTACATCAAGATGTAATGTTATGTAATCGTAATCTTAGATTCATGTGATCACATTACCTTAATATGACATTAAGGTGTTTGGTTCATTAAATTACATTCCAATCATAATAATCCAAGAATGTTGTATTCATATAATTGATAAATAAACATTCTTAGAAATAATTAAATTTATTATAAAAACAAATTGATTGAAAATACCACCAACTCCCAAAAAAAGCCAAAATTACCCTTGAAACAAAAAATACCAATGGAAGGCCCAAATGACCAAATTACCCTTGAATCTAAAAAATGACCAAAATACCTAAAATTACCAAAAATACCCTAAATCTTATTAAAATGACCAAAATAACCCCCAAAACCTCAAAATGACCAAAATCATCCAAAAATCTCTAAAATGACAAAAATAAACCTGAAATCACTAGAACAGTCTTAAATACTCCCAAAATCACAAAAATTACCAAAATACCCCTAAAATATCATAACGACAAAAAAAATACCTCGAAACATTTTAAATGACCAAAATTGCCCCAAAATCTCTAAAATGACCAAAATAAACCCAAAACCTCTAAAATGACCGAAATACCCCTAAAACCGCTAGAATGAGTAGAAAAACTCGATACCTCGAAAATGACCAAAATACCACAAACATCTAAAATGATTAAAATACACTTCAAAATCGCTAAAAAGACCAAAATCCCCCCAAAATCTAAAAAATGAACAAAATACCCCTAAAACCTCAAGTGACCAAAAATGCCCACGAAACCTCTAAAATGTCCAAAATACCCAAAAACCTATAAAATGACCAAAATATACCGAAACCACTAAAATGACAAAAATTCCCTTGAAATCTTTAAAATTAGCAAAATATATTAAAATATTTAAAATTGCCAAAATACTCTTTAACCACTAAAATGGTCAAAAAATATCCTAAAACCTCAAAAATGACCACAATACCCCTAAAACCACTAAATGGCACAATATAACCCGAATATTTTGGTTATTTTGAAGGTTTCGAGTATTTTAGGTAAGTTTAAAAGTTTCAAGGTAGTTAGTCATTTAGATGGTTTTAGGATATTTAGGTCATTTTAGAGGTTTCAAGTTTTTGTGCTCATTCTAGAGGTTTTGATGGCATTTTGGTCATTTTTGCAATTTTGGGGGTATTTTAATCATTTTACAAGTTTTGGGGTATTTTGATCATTTTAGCGATTTCGTGGTATTTTGATCATTTTAGAGATTTCAAGGTATTTTTTGCTCATTCTAGAGGATTTGTGAGCATTTTGGTCATTTTTTGTGACATTGGGGGTAGGGATGGCAATTTTGCCCCGCCCCACTTAACCCGCCCCTCCCCTGCTTCGTCCCGCGCAGGTTTTTCCCGCCCTGCAAAGGTGATGGGGCAGGGATGGGGAGTTTTAGCCCCACACCATGGGGCAAAGACGGGAATGGGTTTAGACTTTTTAGACCCACCTTGCTCCGCCCCTCCCCGTCCCCACCCCGCCCGCTTTGCTAAGGGTTATAATTGTAAATTTTTCATATCCTAAAATCCTACTATTTAAATAACATGTCAATATTAACTTATTTTATTCTACCTAATATGGTTCTCTGCCTTTATTTTGTTATGTGTACTATGAGGTTTTTTTTTTTTTTTTTTTTTTTTTTTTTTTTTTTTTTTGTGATTGTCTTGTTAAACGCTTGGATATATTATTCAATTTTTTCTAAAAAATGATTTGATTTGATGGAATAAATTTAGTTGTAATTTCAAGTACATTTTTATTAATGAAATAGGTTTCATTAAAAAAAATTGTACTAATTGTAAGGCAAATTAGCAAAAAGTAGCGTTTTACAGGGCGGGGCGAGACTTCGCGGGGCCCTAAGGGGCGGGAATGGGGTGAGAAAGTTTTCCCCGTCATGCGGGGTGGGGCAGGGATGGGGTAAGACAAAACCATACGGGGCGGGGACGAAGATCCCATTATTTAGCCCCGCCCCGCCCCATTGCCATCCCTAATTGGTGGTATTTTTTTTTAATCATTTTACAAGTTTTTGGGTATTTTGGTCTTTTAGAGGTTTCGGGGTATTTTTGATCATTTTACTATTTTTGAGGTATTTTTGGTCTCTCTAGAGGTTTTGAGATAATTTGGTAATTCAAGTGGTTTCGATGTATTTTTGGTTAATTTGAAGTTTTGGGGTATTTTGGTCATTCTAGTGATTTCGAGGGTATTTTTATTGTTATAGTGGTTTTATGACTATTTTTGTCATTTTAGAGGTTTTAGAGGTATTTTGGTCATTTTGAGGATTTGAAGGTATTTTGGTCATTATAGTGGTTTCAAAGTATATTTTAGTCATTTTTTAGGTTTAGGGGTATTTTGGTCATTTTCAGAGGTTTCGAGGGTATTTTTGTATTTTTTGAGGTCTTAATGGTATTTTAGTCATTTGAAAAGTTTTGTGGGTATTGTGGTCATTTTGGAGGGTTTGCGGGTATTTTGGTCATTTTCTGTAGGTTTTTGGGATATTTTGGACATTCGTGTTGTATTTTAGTCATTTTGGCAATTCTAAGGGTATTTTGGTCATTTTAGAGGTTTTGGGGTATTTTAGAGGTTTTTTGATATTTTGGTAATTCTCATGGGTAAAATAAATATTTTTTTAGAATGGGCAATTTTGTCAATTCGATAAATTTGTACATCTCTACCAATAAAATATTGTGAGGTCACCCCTATTTGAGAATGTGATGTGATATAATTTGTAATCTTAGATTACGATAATGTTAGAAAAGATTAAATGAACCAAACACCTTAATGTCACATTAAGGTGATGTGCATCACATCAAGGGCACATGGATGTTTGGTTCACTTGATGCTACATCAAGATGTAATGTTATGTAATCGTAATCTTAGATTCATGTGATCACATTACCTTAATATGACATTAAGGTGTTTGGTTCATTAAATTACATTCCAATCATAATAATCCAAGAATGTTGTATTCATATAATTGATAAATAAACATTCTTAGAAATAATTAAATTTATTATAAAAACAAATTGATTGAAAATACCACCAACTCCCAAAAAAAGCCAAAATTACCCTTGAAACAAAAAATACCAATGGAAGGCCCAAATGACCAAATTACCCTTGAATCTAAAAAATGACCAAAATACCTAAAATTACCAAAAATACCCTAAATCTTATTAAAATGACCAAAATAACCCCCAAAACCTCAAAATGACCAAAATCATCCAAAAATCTCTAAAATGACAAAAATAAACCTGAAATCACTAGAACAGTCTTAAATACTCCCAAAATCACAAAAATTACCAAAATACCCCTAAAATATCATAACGACAAAAAAAATACCTCGAAGCATTTTAAATGACCAAAATTGCCCCAAAATCTCTAAAATGACCAAAATAAACCCAAAACCTCTAAAATGACCGAAATACCCCTAAAACCGCTAGAATGAGTAGAAAAACTCGATACCTCGAAAATGGCCAAAATACCACAAACATCTAAAATGATTAAAATACACTTCAAAATCGCTAAAAAGACCAAAATCCCCCCAAAATCTAAAAAATGAACAAAATACCCCTAAAACCTCAAGTGACCAAAAATGCCCACGAAACCTCTAAAATGTCCAAAATACCCAAAAACCTATAAAATGACCAAAATATACCGAAACCACTAAAATGACAAAAATTCCCTTGAAATCTTTAAAATTAGCAAAATATATTAAAATATTTAAAATTGCCAAAATACTCTTTAACCACTAAAATGGTCAAAAAATATCCTAAAACCTCAAAAATGACCACAATACCCCTAAAACCACTAAATGGCACAATATAACCCGAATATTTTGGTTATTTTGAAGGTTTCGAGTATTTTAGGTAAGTTTAAAAGTTTCAAGGTAGTTAGTCATTTAGATGGTTTTAGGATATTTAAGTCATTTTAGAGGGTTCAAGTTTTTGTGCTCATTCTAGAGGTTTTGATGGCATTTTGGTCATTTTTGCAATTTTGGGGGTATTTTAATCATTTTACAAGTTTTGGGGTATTTTGATCATTTTAGCGATTTCGTGGTATTTTGATCATTTTAGAGATTTCAAGGTATTTTTTGCTCATTCTAGAGGATTTGTGAGCATTTTGGTCATTTTTTGTGACATTGGGGGTAGGGATGGCAATTTTGCCCCGCCCCACTTAACCCGCCCCTCCCCTGCTTCGTCCCGCGCAGGTTTTTCCCGCCCTGCAAAGGTGATGGGGCAGGGATGGGGAGTTTTAGCCCCACACCATGGGGCAAAGACGGGAATGGGTTTAGACTTTTTAGACCCACCTTGCTCCGCCCCTCCCCGTCCCCACCCCGCCCGCTTTGCTAAGGGTTATAATTGTAAATTTTTCATATCCTAAAACCTTACTATTTAAATAACATGTCAATATTAACTTATTTTATTCTACCTAATATGGTTCTCTGCCTTTATTTTGTTATGTGTTACTATGAGGTTTTTTTTTTTTTTTTTTTTTTTTGTGATTGTCTTGTTAAACGCTTGGATATATTATTCAATTTTTTCTAAAAAATGATTTGATTTGATGGAATAAATTTAGTTGTAATTTCAAGTACATTTTTATTAATGAAATAGGTTTCATTAAAAAAAATTGTACTAATTGTAAGGCAAATTAGCAAAAAGTAGCGTTTTACAGGGCGGGGCGAGACTTCGCGGGGCCCTAAGGGGCGGGAATGGGGTGAGAAAGTTTTCCCCGTCATGCGGGGTGGGGCAGGGATGGGGTAAGACAAAACCATACGGGGCGGGGACGAAGATCCCATTATTTAGCCCCGCCCAGCCCCATTGCCATCCCTAATTGGGGGTATTTTTTTTTAATCATTTTACAAGTTTTTGGGTATTTTGGTCTTTTAGAGGTTTCGGGGTATTTTTGATCATTTTACTATTTTTGAGGTATTTTTGGTCTCTCTAGAGGTTTCGAGATAATTTGGTAATTCAAGTGGTTTCGATGTATTTTTGGTTAATTTGAAGTTTTGGAGTATTTTGGTCATTCTAGTGATTTCGAGGGTATTTTTATTGTTATAGTGGTTTTATGACTATTTTTGTCATTTTAGAGGTTTTAGAGGTATTTTGGTCATTTTGAGGATTTGAAGGTATTTTGGTCATTATAGTGGTTTCAAAGTATTTTTTTGTCATTTTAGAGGTTTTGGGGTATTTTGGTTGTTTTAGTGGTTTCGAGAGTATTTTTGTCATTTTAAAGGTTACAAAGTATTTTTTTTTCCATCATTTTAGAGGTATCAAGGTATTTTTGCTCATTTTAGAGGTTTTGAGGGTATTTTGGTCATTTTAAAGGTTTCAGGGTATTTTGGTCGTTTGAGAGGTTCCGATGTTATTTTAGTAATTTACTAAGTTTTTGGGGTATTTTTGTCATTTTAGAAGGTTCGGGGGGTTTCAATGGTATTTTGGTTGTTTGATAAGTTTCAAATGTATTTTAGCTTTTTTTAGGTTTAGGGGTATTTTCTTCATTTTTAGAGTTTTTGAGGGTATTTTGTTTTTGTTTTTTGTGTGGTTTCAATGGTATTTTGGTCATTTGAAAAGTTTTTTTTGGGGGGGGGGGGGGTAATGTGGTCATTTTGGAGGGTTTGGGGATATTTTGGTCATTTATTAGGTTTTTGGGATATTTTGGACATTCATGGTGCATTTTAGTTATTTTGGTAGTTTTTAAGGGTATTTTGGTCATTATAGAGGTTTTGGGGTATTTTAGAGGTTTTTTGATATTTTGGTAATTCTCATGGGTAAAATAAATATTTTTTAGTATGGGCAATTTTGTCAATTCAATAAATTATTACGTCTCCACCAAAAATAATGTAAGATCACCCCCATTTGAGAAATTGATGTGATATAATTTGTAATCTTAAATTATGGTAATGTTAGAAAGAATTAAATGAATCAAACACTTTAATGTCACATTAAGGTGGTGTGCATCACATCAAGGGCACATCAAAGAGGCGTTTGGTTCGCTTGATGTTACATCAAGGTGTAATGCTATATCATCGTAATCTTAGATTCATATGATCACATTACCTTAATGTGACATTAAGGTGTTTGGTTCATTAAATTACATTCCAATCATAATCCAAGAATGTAGCATTCATATAATTGATAAATAAACATTCTTAGAAATAATTAAATTTATTATAATAACAAATTGATTGAAAATAGAAAAACTCCAAAAAATGCCAAAATTAACCTTGATCCAAATAATACCAATGGAAGACCCAAAATGACCAAATTACCCCTAAAATCTCAAAAAAATAATTGAAATCTAAAAAATGATCAAAATACCCATGTAACCTCTAAAATTACCAAAAATACCCTAAATCTTATGAAAATGACCAAAATACCCCCCTCGGAAACCTCAAAATGACCAAAATCGTCCAAAAATCTCTAAAATGACAAAAATACCCCTGAAATCACTAGAACGGTCAAAATACCCCCAAAATCACAATCTGCCATTACTTCCACCCACCATTTTTATCACCTTCAAATAAGTTTTTCTCAGTTCTTACGCTGGTGTTTTCTTGTTTTCTTGTTGCAAATCCAAGTTCATAGTTTCCTTTTTGTCAAGTTTTTTCTTTTATTTTTTTCTCCCACCTCCTTTCTTCCCAAGATTTCACTCTTTCACAGTCTGTAAATTTTGTTGTACTCATATTTCAACCGAAAATGCACATTTCGTTCGAAATGCCAAAATTTCACCCGGAATGCTAGATTAAGCCAGCACTAGCCGAAATTTAGGATGGTGTGGAACAAGGGGGTCACTTGCACCAGACTACCCTTCGGAACAAAAAATTCCGGCCATTCCAACCGAAATGGAATGGAATTCAAAACATTGGGTTTGACAAATGAGGGAGAAAAATCTTGTTGGGTATAAACAATATACTATAAAATAGAATAAGAGTTCTTTTATATATATATATATATATATGTATGTATATATATATATATGTATGTATGTATGTATGTGTTGTTCTAGTGTAAAACTTAATGACAGAAGAAAACATAATGGAAAATTTATTTTTGATTAGTGTTTTACATTGTCTTTTAAGATAGATTTAATCCCCTCAAATAGTGATTTAAGTCATGGTATATAAACCTACAAAATGTTTATAACCTTTCCAATGTGGGATCATGGTTTTTTTTTTTTTTTTTTTTACTACCATCACACGTTTTCAAGTATCCACTTCTTTTGGATTTAATTTATTATTCACTCCTTAATGATTTTGAGCAAGAGATAACATGCGTTATTTTTCTCACGGTGGAACACGGCCTAGTTTTAGACCCACCTCAAAAGGTCGTGTTGGTATCACTTTATTTTGACTCAAAGTTAGCCAACCACCTACTTCTTGAAACCCAATTTTCTCACAACTCTTCCTCACCATTTCTAATCCTATTTCACCTACTCATTAAGATATTTCAATTCACTACCTAGGAGAAAAAACAACAATAACAACCAATGTACCTTGACAGAAGTTCCAAACTCAACTCTTGCAACAATCTTAAGTCTAATCTCTGACATTTTGTGGATTCTAATTAACTCAATTGTAAAGTTTCTAATTTTTTTTTTTTTTTTTTTTGAGAATCCAGACCGAAAACAACCTGAGACTTAAGTTTCTGATAGTTGAATAAAAGATTTGAGGTTCAACTCTCACCTGTACCAAAAACTGATTGATATCTTAATCGAATAATAATGAAATATTATCAAGAACGGAGGTCATAGGTTAAAACCCTCTCTAAAAACTAAACCCTCTGACATTTCAAAGAGTGACACGTGTATTGGTTGCTTAAAAAGCCCAACTATATTACTTTAAGAAAATATGATATTAAAAACCCCCCAATTGAGCAAAATTGTACAAGAGAATTAAAATGTCATGCATTTCATTTCACAAAATTTAAATGGAGAAAAAAAAGTGGACAAATTAAAAGGGGGAAAAAGGAAAATTAGACTTTCCTTACATTCTACAACGAATTAAAAATAAAAATAAAAATAAAAAGAAGAAAAGAAAAAAAACATCAAGAAGTGTGAAGTAAGCAGGATGTCTACAATTTTGAGTGTTCTTACTTTTGGACATTGCATCATAGAACATTTTTATAAATTTAAGGACAATTAACATGAAATTGAGTTTTTTAATCATAAGCGAAGTACCACACATCCTCGGTGTGATGATCACTTCATTAGTATAAATGTTTATGGAGTGTGGGGAATAAAGGCCGAGGTTCAAGTCTCCAAGAAAAAGTTTCACACATATAAACTTAGATTAGGTTAGAGTAAAATTTCTATTTTATATTAAAAATATATATATATACAAGCGGTGTGATTTGAAATCATAATGTCTGCACTGCATGACTCCATACATAGTGGGTTTTTCTTTGTCAAGAGAAGAAGACACCAGCTACCGAGAATGTGTTTGTAAACTTTGTTAATACCAAAAAAACATGTAGCATATCCCCAGCTGAATGTGCGTGACACAAACCCTGTCTTGGAACTCTTGAAGTAAAAGAAACATTTCACTTCATTTGACCGTCTGAAAGGCATCCAACATCCCACATCAGCTAGCATCAAATCCAATGAATTCTGTCGTATTACTTTGGCTCCTTTCCTTTTGTTATTAGAATATTATTACCGAGGACAAGACCACGTACATTGGGGGGATCTACAACTACAAGGTCCCAGTACACGAGAGATATTATTTACCTTATCCATGACAAGGGCCAATCAATACATTATCAATGGAGCAATGGGTATTTAACTATTAAGGATTGTTTTTATAGTGAATGAATGAGTATTGATTATAGTCTGACCATCGAGTGCAGAAATCCCAGAAAGATAAAAATAATAATAATAATAACAATAAAAACTATAAAACCCACACCCACTAGCTTAATGGAGCATGCAAATTAGCACACACGAACCTTTCAAGGGACTGGAAAACAAAAATTGTTTAGCGCACATGTATATCAATTTCAGCCAAGCAAGCTACATAGCTCAAATTGCTCATCAACACCAAATTGAACACAAGCCATATAGCTCAAGCCAGATTACCATGGATAAAAGTAAAACATGGATATACAATATATATATATATATATATATATATACACATATACTGAACACAAAATTGAGGCATAAACATTTCTGCACTCTAAATAATTACTTCACAAAGAAGTATTCACAAAGTAATCATAAAACAATTACATTAGCACCTTCACACTAATAAGAAGTTATGAATTGTAAATTATGTTAAAGAGACTTCACAACAAATTCGCAACTACTGCAAGCTCACCTCTTTAGCTGATACCTATCATAGTCATACTCAATTCCTAATTAAGATAATTCCTCATTTGAAAGGTTCCCTTTAAATCATTCGCAAGAGTTCTTGGACAACTTCAGACATTGATGGCCTGAATTCCGGCTCTTGCTGCAAAAGGATGGATATTAGGTGACTTATAGCTCTAGGCAAACAAAAAAGTTTTCAATTCACAGCTAAATTGAAATGCAAAATATATATTACAAACTCAAGGTAAGTTAGAAATATTTATGATGAAAATGTTAGATTTCTTACCGGTTCCTCAAAAAAAAAAAAAAAAAAAAGAAAAAATGTTAGATTTAACTAGACATGGCAAACGGACATGTTGGGTCAAGTTCGGGTCGGGTTTGTGGGTCAAAACAGGTCATTTTTTAAACGGGTGAATTGGGTTGACCCGTATTTTTCAAACAATTTTTTTTTTTTTTAATTTACAAAAACAAATCAAGACAACCTTTTTAGAGAAAATGAATAAAATCAATTAAGGAAATGAATTGCACTTAATGCCACTTATTAATATCCTTCCAATTCTAACAGTTTTGAGCATGACTAAAATTCTTTATAGTTACGAATTCATGATGGAAAAAGTTTTCAATGTTAATAACTCACTGTCAAAATGCATGTAATTACTAATTTACAACTTCAAAAAGAGATAGATCTTAAGGAGCACTAAAAAGTATTTATTTTAAGTTTACAACACTAATAATATCATTCCCACAAAAGAAAGAAAAAAAAAATACAAAAAAACCTACATGTCATGGACCATGTCAAGTTATCAGCCTCCTGTGCACATGTTCTATGGTGAGTGTCTGTGCGTGTTGTGTGTTAGCTGGTTAGTGGTTTGTAGACTACAACTACAAGAGCACACGGTTTTGTTTTGTCACATTTTTTTTAGTTTTGTCAAGTTCTCAAAAAAACAAATAAACATAAGTTTTGTCCTAAGTCTTAACTCAATAACTCATAAAGTAGTGTACATGTTATTGTGATAGTAGTGTTAGTGTACTAGTTTGAAGTGTAGAGTCAAATCGAATGAGAATTGGCAGAATTGCTTCTTCTTCTTTTTAATAAATAGTTGTCTGTGAACATGTGATCTATTGGCTCCGGCCTGACATGCTTTGTGCTTTATGCACCTATCAATCCGTTTTTGCTTCGGGTCTAAAAAATAAGGTTCGGGTCAGGTACTTTTTGAGTCGGGTCAGCAAATTCTGACCCGTTTTGCCATATCTAGATTTAACTCGTGCACCTATAGGGAATTGCATTTTTCTTGTCAAGAAAAAGAAAAAAAAAAGAAAAAAAAAATCTGTTTCTCCTATACATAAACAATTATGGAAAATTCGAAGGCCAGGAGAAAGTACAGATAGCACCGCAAAGAGTTCATACAGAACTTTAAGAAATCCAGAAACACCCCGGTATACTAAGTGTGCAGATATAGCCCTCACCTGTACACATGAGGAAATAATATCAGCAAAACGTGATAACGATTTCATAGGATATGCTCCTTTTAGTGAGGGATCGACCATCCTTGCTAATGCATCAATATCATGTAGCTGAGGAACTGCCCATCTAACCAGAAATTGCTCCCCTCGAGGCCGTGACCTGGACACTTTTTTCAGTGAGAACTGGGAAGAAATTTTTAGCTGAAACTCAATTAATTCACATAACTGATGGATGAGTTCTATTGCAATGGTTTTAGATGGTAAAAGATTAGTGCAGAACACATGCATTCTCTTATTGGGCTGCTAACCTGTCAAATGACTTCCGTCCAGTTAGAAGTTCTAACATTACAACTCCAAAGCTATAGACATCACTTTGGTAAGTATAACTTCCCGAATCAAATTCCGGGGCACCGTAACCGTAAGCAGTGAGAAGTCGTCCAGACAACTGACAGTAAATACACCATCATCAACTACACATTATATAATTATAACAAGTCACACATTCACAATTCCAGCTTAATTTTCTGTCAAGCCTTACCAAATAAAGGTTTCATATGTTTTTGCACAAAATCCATGCACTTTTCAGCTAACAAACAAAAACTAATCATAACAAATTGGTCGGTTTCTACAATATTCTAACTTTTTTCACAATATTGACATGTCTACTACTCAGAATCAGGACAATATCTACTTATTCATTCATTATGGGACATCATATCATAAAAAAGATATCACTATTAGTTTTTTTTTTTTTTTTCACATATCAAAAAGATATAGATACACTCTTGACAAGTTGGTTGAAGGCTATCTCCCCTCTCCACTAAAACTGATATAGTTCAGATTCAAAACTCATGCAAAAACAGGAAAAGAGGAAGAAACAGCACTCAGCAGCCACACTCTGCAGAACACAAACTCTTGGTGAACCATGTTAGATCTGCGTCCCTTTCTATTTTCTGCTTGTTATATTTTTTTTCCTATGTGTGAACGAATAACAAAGATCTACTGAGATAAGCATTATATTGAAATTCTTACCACTTGGGAGCCTTAAATTAATTGGCTAAACATCTTTAAAGAAGCTCCAAACATTCAAAGGCAAGGAACATCAACTTGTTCCTGTCCTAAAGCCCAGATATTGGTAACCCCAATCACCCCCCCTCCCCACCCCAAAGGAAATGATTTCTTTTCTCTAGTTTCATCTCCCAAAAGATCCAACATCTAGCAATTTCAATTTTCTTCAGCATCTTTGCCACAAAGTTTTACACTTTCGAAATTTTTCTAAAATTGTTCAATAGCATTCCATCAATTTTCTAATCAATAGAGCTATAAAGCATAAAGTTGGAATCACATGGTTTCAATAACAGTTACAAACATCAGTCAGTAACAATAATTTGTAGCACTCTATATGAACAGAAATTAAAATATCATATACACATGATTACCTGACTCGCTGAACTAGAAGATAATAGAGGAGCCAAACCACAGTCTGAGACACATAATTCATACTTGTCATCTAGGAGAAGATTGGCAGACTTGAAATTTCGGTGAACAATGGGTGGTTGACAGATCTCATGCAAATACCTATACCGCAAAAAAGAGGAAAAATCAGTTTCTAATTGACCAAGCATGCATGAAAGAAGATTTCCTCACAAAAATGTGAAACCTACAAGTTGTAATCTCCTCAGTCAGAAATAAAAGAAATGACAAAAAAACTTGCTTCTGAGCTCCTAGCCCAACGTGAGCATTCAATATAAGGAACTAACAAAGTTCATATCTCAAGTTAGTTTTCCTTATGTTATTTGTGAATTAGTTGTTCAACTTACTCCAGGGCTCTTGCAGCTTCAAGCGCCAATTGGATGCGTGTTTTCCATGAAAATTTCTTTTGAATCTCATCATCATGCAGTGCATCATGAAGTGTCCCATTTCTGCAATACTCGTATACAAGTAGCCGCTGGCCATGCTCAGCACAATAACCCACAAGCTCCACAATATTAGCATGGCGAAGTTTAGAGATACTAGAAACTAGTTCAAAAAAATCCTCATAACTCTGCTGCCCGGAAACTTTAGTGTCCAGTTTTTTGATTGCCAGTAGCTATAAAAGAATTCAGAAATGGAGGATTAACAATTAGGATCTCAAATAAATATGTGTGACTAGATAATAGAACCAATGAGAGGAAGAGGGTCGGGGGTTCAGAGATAGGTTATCTCAAGCATACAAGATATACTACTTTTTTTTTTTGATAAGAAGAGAATATTATTAATAAAAGAAAAGCAAGAAAAGCACACAAAGTTCACGGTAGTAAACAAAGGAAGAAAGAAACAAAAAGACAGAAGCAGCCACTAATCTATACTAATAGAGGAAAGAAAATCCAAAAGGGTAGAACAATCCGAATAGCCCCAACAACGAGACCAATCGAAAAGGGTCCGCTGGCAATGCTCTAATAACTAAACCACCGTTTTCTCCTCATCCTCAAAAGACCGATGATTCCGTTCAGTCCAAATAGTCCACAATAAACATCCTGGAACCAAATCCCAAATATCTGAACTATGCTTCCCAAGCCAATGATACCAGCAAGATAATAAGTCCGCAACTGAACCCAGCATGACCCATTCCATCCCAAACAACCGAAGCATATACATCCACAAAGAATGAGCTATTGGACAAGAAAGTAACAGGTGATCCACAGATTCCGCATTACAACAACACAAACAACAACAATTCGCCAAAGGGCGCGACCACGAAGCATAAGGTTATCCAAAGTTAGAATCTGACCATGGATTGCTGTCCACATAAACAAAGCCACCCTTTTAGGAACCTTAACTTTCCAAATTCCTTTCCAAGGGAAAGTGGAAGGAGCTACATTTCGAAGCTTATGATAAAAGGACCAAGTATCAAACTTCCCATTGCCATTAAGATCCCAACAAAGCCTATCACACCCTCCTCCCCTAGGAATTCGGGTTTGAATGAAATGAAGAAAGGAGTAGGAAGCCGCCAACTCCCAATCATTCGGGTTTAGTGGTAAGTTTTTTTTTTTTTTTGGTGGGGGGGGGGGGGGGGGGGTTTGTTTGGAAGAAGAGACAGCCTTGCAGGTGTCTGCTTTCACACTTAGAGGTGAAATAGCTAGAGAACTCAAAAATAATTTTACTTATGAGGATGAAGAAGAATCTACCACATTACTTGAAACTTGGGGAAATAGTGATGATTGGGAGGATGGATAAAGGGACTTCCTAACAGATATTTATTTTCACACTTGGGAGGTAAATGCAATTCAAACTTCAAAACTAATTTTCCTAAAAAGGATACAGAAGATTAAGAGGAGGGAGGGAGACAACAAATACAAACATACATGAGAATCTAACAGCCACATCTGGCAAATTAGTTCTTATTAAGTTAAAATAATCTTACCTTTCCATCAGGCATCTCACCCCTATAAACACTACCAAGCATGCCTTCACCAATAAAATTTTCATGAGAAAAGCTATTTGTATACTGCTGAAGCAACGCAACAGTGAAAGCTTTTGCAGAACTTGCATTCGGACTCTTAGAAGGATGTCTACTTGAAGTTACTTTGAAAGGTACCATCGGTTCCACAGAGACCCTCTCAGAAGTAAAAAATGGAGGAGGTGGTGGTGGCAAGAACTCCATATCCATGCTGCTCATGTCTGAGTCATGATCCTTCTTGGGCAGTGAAACTGTAGGTGTGTTTTTCACATCTACCTCCTGTTCATTCTGAAGCTTTGGAAATACACCTCTTCTTCCATTGTTTTCAACATAACTATCGCTTGGTTTCGCAACTCTCCCTCTTGGCATTGCTAAAAATATTCAAAAAGACAATTTTCATTTAGAACAGAATGTAAGAGATAAGGAAATTCTAACCAAGTTTAAAAAATAAGAATGGACAATAAAAGACATACCTTTCTCCATTGGATAATTTTGCTGAGGCACCGATTCAGTGTATTTAGGCTTTTCTCTAGAGGCCTTATAGGTACCAATATCATGCCTCTTAGTATTCTCTTTCTCTTGCCTTCCTTTCTTGCATCTAAACACACATAGACACAGCACCAATGAAAAAAGTATTGAAGCCCCTATAATAGAAATCCAAGTCAACCTCTTGGTAGTGAACACTTTCCCAGCTCTAGTAGACTTTGATATTTCTGGGACAGAAGGTCCAATTGCTGGTTTCCCAGGGGCTTTTTCAGCATATGGTGCAGCAGCAAGAGGAGGAGCTGCAATCGTAGGTGATGGAATAACTGTAGTATTGAATGGATTTCCATCTTTTCTGCAAGATAGAAGCTATGGTTACTGAAAGAAGCAAGGAAGTTTAAATTAGGTAGCATAATGTATGCTGATAAGATGGACCCGGGCATGCAAATTTAAGTTTAAGACATACAATTGGACTTTAATACAGAAAATGGGGATATCAAGTAATTATTATACTACAATAGCAATACACTATTTCCTCAGAAAATTCCAGTCAAAACAAACGAAAAAAATAGTCATCCAGGTTTTGGAATTACGTATCAGTTTATGTGATTACTCATTCTCTCTTCTATGATCTTAGATAGAATAGTAGGCATTTATGGCTGCATTACTAAGCACTAGTTAGGTAAAAACATTACCATTCTAGACTAGCTTAATATCCAAAAAGAAATGGAAAAATATTAAAGAAAGAAAGAATAATCATGTTCTGCATCAAATTAAATAGATACAGTGAGAGAAGCACTAGCATTACTAGTTCCAGGATTTGGCATACACAACAGAACCAAATCCATGTTAAAAGGCAAATGCAAGCCTTACAACTAGTTCCAGGATTTGGCATACATGACAGATCTAAATCCATGTTAAAAGGCAAAAACAAGCCTTACAATGTGGCACGTATAAGGCAGGAAAAAACACGCGCACACACACCCACCTGAAATTTGGAATACTCAGTAATTTTGCAGGTATAGGTCCAGAGAATAGATTGTTCTCTACGTTCCTGCATAGCAAGTAAGAATTTGTGAGTTGCTGTAGGCAGCACATAGTTCCTACTAGAACCTCTGAATCAAGATCAAATTCTGGAATACGAATTTTGCAAAGAAAATATTATGAAATGTAAAAATAAAAATCAAAGTGGATGAAAAAAGGGTACAGATCCTGCAGGAGAAGATCCTGTAAAACATCAAGGGTCCCAGTGAGTTGATTGTTCTGCAAGTTCCTGCATAGAAATCATAAAGTTAATGAATTATCATGCATAGTAAACATACAAAAAGAAATCTTATTGAGATAATTACTCACAATGTGGTAAGAGATGACAAATTTCCCAATGAGGGAGGCAATTGACCACTTAAATTGTTTCCCGATAGATCTCTGCACCATAATATATGATCACAACCATGAACATAGAACCAAAATACAAAGGAAAAGCTATCTGAACCGAAAGAAAATGGCAACAAGTCCATCAAACCAGTAAGCTTTTGAAGCACCTGTTATTCCTCCAGTTGGAATGTTATTATTTAGCAACCTCAAGAGGAGAAAACATCCCTTGAATAAACAAAAGAAAATGTTTACCTCCAAACCAGTTTGGAGTTATCTTACTTCAACCCATTATGTGGCAATTGAAGAGACCATCCATGTGTAGTTTTAGAAACATGACTTTTTTAATGAGTCATATGACCTGTTTAAATAATGCACATGAATAGACCATCCATGTGTAGTTTTAGAAACATGACTTTTTTAGTAAGTCATATGACCTGTTTAAATAATACACATAAATAGTCTTATAAATCGCCACGTAATACCAGTTTGGAGCTAAAATTTGTCCATAAAGAAATAGATCAAAAGGAAAACAATAAAAAATAATAATACGACATTAATATGAGCAAACTTTGACTTACAAGTCCATCAATTGGCCGGATGAGGACAAAGAATCGGGGATGATTCCAGTGAGCTTGTTAGCTGAAAGAGAACTAAACAAGGAAAATAAAATACAAGACTGACATAAATTTAGGATATACTAGAAGCATATTGGTGGGAAAAAAATAATTTGCTAAATCAGCTTTCACATGGATACAAAAAATAAATGAGTGTGAAACATACAGGTTCCTGATGGTGGAGGGAAAATACGATGGAATAGTCCCACCAATATGGTTGTTGCTTAGATCTCTGCTCCAAGTTGTAGCACAAAGCTTATTAAGATTACAGACAGGTATTTAAGAAGTTAAACAAAAGCAAGCAGCAATGTAATTTGATGCTTCTGCCTCAATATGCTCTCGCATGTAATGAATTTATGTGTAGATCATTCAATTAGTAAATCAAGTATTTTATTGCTTAAGCCTTGAGAATCACAAAGTCCAATAACAGCCTAATTTGTGCCATCAGCATTTTAGCAATGACAGAACAAGTGAAACTATAGCTCACTTTTCAACAAATAAATTCCCTTAAGAGTATTGGAATGTGACGTTGGGGGGGGGGGGGGGGGGGGGGGGGTGTATTTACTTAACATTTTGACAATGACAGAACAAGTAAATATGAAATTAGAACTTTGAGACAATGTTAGCCAAATTGAATTAAAATAATTTCACCATTACTCACTCAAAATGATATGAAACTAACCTTATGATACATGTATACATACATGTTATCAAAAGTTACAGAACAAGTTAGACACATACATTGCCAAGATCGCTCCAAAGTCTCCCAGACTATCACCCAACTTTCCTCCCAAATTTGTACCACTAAGCCTTCTGTAGACCAAGACAGGTTAGAAGATCAACTAAGGAATAAAACTCTATTATTGACAAGAGCTCGAAAGTGAGAGAATCAACATACAATTCTGTTATGTTTGAGAAGACACATTCAACACCTTGCCACTTATCCCCACAAGGGTCTCCTCCAACAAGAAGCCAACCAAGAAGTGGAGGGTACTCAAGAGCAACATATAAACTATTGATTGCCATAACTGGAAAATAAACAGACGCAGGGAAATGATTAAAACACAGCTCCATAATTTTAACCCTTACGTTCTGGGCCAACAAGATATAACCAACCATATTAAAACTTCCTATATCATACAAGTAAAATTATATTGAGAAAAGGCAAGCAAATACAAAATTTAATACTAGCAAGTCTAACTCTAAGTTCAGTTATCAGCGAGAATCAAGCAAATGTTAATCAAAGAAGCAACTTTCAATCATTTTCCTTTTCACATTCCCGAGAACCAAACGCACTAAAAAAGAACACTGTGAACAAACATAAATAGAAAATTGTGATTTTTGCTCTTTACCGTCGGTTGGGTCAGTGAGACCAACACAAAATGTGGCAGTGAAAATCAAAATCAACCCAATACAGATCCCAACACATAGACCCCTCTTCATGCAACCCATTGCCTCAGCAGAACCCACTTCAAAAATCCCAGCTTTCTTTTTCTCTCAAGAACCAACCACCAAATCTCTTATTTAAAAAAAATAAAATAAATAAACTTCAAAAATAAAAACAAAAAATTGAGCCCTTTAGATCTTAGAGCCCATAAAACTGAAAAAAATATACACACACACACATATATATATATATATATATTTTAAATAAAAAATAAAAAGAAGCTCTAAGGTCTGAGAAAAACCGTGTCTTCTCCAGAAGGATAATTGAACAACGATGAAGAAGATTATAGGCGAGATTAGAAAAACAAAAATCAAAAATGTAAAGAAAATCAAGGATTTTGAAAAGTTTTTGCTAAGAGAAAAAAAAAATGTATATATATATATATATATATTTCAAGTTGGAACAGTGCGAAACTTGTTGGGTTTCGCCGAAAGCTGACTAAAAAAAAGTGAATAGAGTTTCGAGGGAGACAGTGATTTTTGACGAAAGAAGGTAGAGGGGAGAAAACTTGTTGGGCTTCGCCAAAAGCTGACTAAAAAAAAGTGTTTAGAGTTTAGAGTGAGACTGTTTAGTGTTTTTTGATGAAAGAAAGTAAAAGGGAGACAGTGTTTAAAATTTATTCAAACTCAAAAGCCGTACGTGAGATTTTATAACGTCTATTTTATATAAATATCTTGCACAACAAAATTTAGTTATAAAATTAATTATATCTTAAGCTTATACTGTATATTTTTATTTAATAAAATAGATATTATTTTATAATTTAAAATTTTAATTATTTAACTGTATAGGGGTGTTTGGTTAGTATTTTCAAACGATCATTTTCAGTTTTTAAACAATATTTTACGTATTTCAATGCATTTTTTCACCCACACATATTTTCACAAATATTTTTAAACAACAATTTTCAGTTTTTAAACACATGTACCAAACGGACCGATATTCTTTATGCTCTTAATGCAATTGTCAAATTTTGTATTAATTGGATATTATTTACTCTATGATTTATAAATTTATATTTTATACATAATTTTAAATTACAAAAATTTGTAATTTAAACAATTTCTTAATGATATAGCTATTGATCTTTAATATTTTAGAAATTTTGTAAGTATGGAGGATATAAGAATAAGATGTAATTCAATAATGAGTTTGTCAAAATTCACTTCAAATAAAAAGATATTAAGGTTGTAACATAATATTACACCTAATTTTGTAGTTAAACTTTACCCATATAAATAATAAATTACATTTTCTAATTTCAACCTTTTTTTAACTCGTGGTCTTCAATATTCTTTTCCAGTCTATTCTTTTTTAATATAATTCTCAATTTACAAAAGAAATACGTTCAAGTACCCAAGTCCATATCGTTGGTGGCATATACCGTATGTTGCTGTCATCAAGGTCAAACGTTGGTAGGATGATAATGAAAATGATAGAGTTGAGTAATATAGAACAAAAGAAATAAATGTCTATGATATTTTCACAATATTTTTACAAAAAATCTTAAACAGTAGGTTAGTATTACTTGTTATGGGTGAATAAAAAAGTAATTTAAGTTGTAAATTTAAATTAAAACCAATAACAACTTACCGATTATGATTTGTTGTTACACCTCTCAAAGAAATATGTTCTGTTATTCAAGATTTTACCACCCCTACTATTGTGGCTCCTTTAATTTTATGTATGCCTTTTATTGGTGGAGTTCATCAGATAAATGTATTTTGGCTTGCTTGCTTCATATGGTGTTCTTGATATTCCTTTGGATATTCCTCTACTCCCATGGCTATTTCTTGCGATTCTCTTTGCACTTGTCCTTATATCTACATGAATTTCTAGCAAACTAATAAATACCCCGATTCAATCAAAAGCTAAGAAGCAACAAAAGATCTAGGATGAGAGAGAGAGAGAGAGAGAGCATTATTGTTCAATATTTTGTTAATTTGTTGTTGTTTGGCCTAATCTTGTTGTTGTTTATTTGGGCTAATTTTTATTGTTATTATTTGGACTTTTATTTATTTTTATTGTTTAAGGGGATAAAGATTATGTTTGGGGGGCCAATATTATTTTTGTTAAACCCAAATTCTTGGAATTCTCAAGTTATGGTGTTCAATATTTTTTTTAAGGTAGAGAAAACACATTAATTTAAAATAATCATGTAAATAAATTATTATTCAAGTCACTGTGTTCATATGAACATCTTGAGCTCAATGTAAAGCCACCACTAGGCTCAATGGACTTAAAGGATGTGTCTTAAATTCGGAGGTCCCAAGTTTCATCTACCATACTATTGGTCTATGGGATTTCTAGTGCCAAAGGTTGGGACCACCAGTTTCCTATATGAAATTTTTTTAAAATAAAACCATTCTTATGGTATATGTAGAGAGAGAAAAATTCCCGACCTATCACAAGCTGACACATCATACTACTAAGTCCACAAAATACAACCAATTATAAAGCACCACGTATTGCTACTTGGTTTTACTATCACTACTCAGAAACCAACAGAAATTTGCCAAGTGTCATGCAAGAGTCAATCACACCTCAGCACGTGTAAGCGATGACACAAGCAACCTCACACGTGTAAGCAATGACACAAGCAACCTCGCATGTGTAAGCAATGACACAAGCAGTCCAGCGCGTGTAAGCGATGACACAAGCGGACCAATCAGGTGGTGACATGTGTCACCAATCGGACTTCGCCACGTGTCGCTCACCCACCCCCAAACTCCTATAAATAGAAGCCCTTCCTAAGACATTTGGAGAAAAGATTCAGAAGTACAAAAGCTCTGCAAAAATCAAGTCTCCAAGAACTCCAAGAACTTCAACTTCGAATACGAAGAACATTCGAAGACAAATCATCCAAATCATCTTCTTAGATCTCAAAGGTCATTGGAATCAAGCTCAAAAGCCTCCAGAAACCTCAACAAACCACAAATTGGTGAAGCTCTACGGATTCAAGCCTCCAAAGCCCCGAAGAACTTCCGCCACAAACCTTCAAATACGAAGAACATTCGAAGCAGAATCATCCAAACTACCTGCCTAGATCTCAAAGTTCACTGGAATCAAGCCCAAAAGCCTCCAGAAACCTCAACAAATCACAAATTAGTGAAGCTCAACGGATTCAAGCCTCTAAAGCCCCGAAGAACTTCCACCACAAACCTTCAAAGACGAATAACGCACCAAGAACACGAAGAACACAAAGAACACGAAGAACAAAGAATTTCTAACAAGCTTATAGCTAGAGATTCATTGTAATTCCATATCAAAGATTTTTGATCCATTCTTCAGCCAAATTGAAGGATATCTTGTGTTCATATCAAAATCACATTACTACAAATCCAATCAATAAGTCTTTTAAGGAGATCGAATCAGAGGATAACTCTTTTGTAATCACAGAGAATTGTACCACACAATCATCAATACAAATTCGCATTTGTGAAACTATTTTACTTGTTTGACTTATTTCGAACAGAGGAATTTAGTCGTCCACAGTATATTTTAGGCAAAATTATCATTTTGGTACCTACATTTTGGGCCATTTTCAATTTGGTCAATACTTTTTCCCAATAGTCAATATGGTCCCCATATTTTGTGGTCACTTTCAAAATGACTACTAGGAAAATGTAAGGACCAAATTAACTGCTAGGAAAAAGTATCAATCAAATCGAAAATGTCCCAAAATATAGGAAAAAAATGGTAAAAAGTGGACCCCAAAATGGTAATTTTGTTTTTCCCAAAATTATAATATAAAAGGATAAAATGATTATTTTTTAATTGATAATTATATATGCAAAAAAAAAAAAATGCTTATATTTGTCCCCTTAGGCTTTAAACTGTATTGAGCCGGCATTGTTTCCAGCATTACTCTTTTATCATCATCCAATGTCTTGAAGTTTCCTATCAGGTGAAATATACCAATCATAGGTGTCTTTGTTTTGTTAGGGTGCATTACCAAATGGAAAAGAAATAGCTATGAAAAAACTTTCAAAAACTATCTACACAAGGAATTGAGGAGTTCAAGAATGAGGTTATGCTCACTGCAAAGCCACTACATGTAAATCTTGTGCAAGTTTTGGGATTTTGCATTGAAATGGATGAAAAAATGATAATCTACGAGTACATGTTGAACAAAAGCTTGGACTTCTACCTTTTTGGTCTAATATCTTTCCTCTTCCAATTATAGTTACTGATATATGTTAAATGCAATGTTTCACATCTTAGTGCTCTATTAGCCCCAATATGATTGTATAACTAAGGACACGTTTGGTACACTGTAATGATTATTACATGGGAATGTAAATAAGTACTACAAGGAATACATTAAGTTGGAATGTAATAAGTATTACTATTCCTTAGTTTGGTGACCATTTAGGAATAGAATCCTGAATATGCATCCACAATATAGTAACGTATAAAAAGAATGTGTAATTAAATCATTTTTAAGTCAAATTTCCTAAAATACACTTATTTTAGGGTGTTCAAAATAAAACTAATAGCTTTTGAAGATGTGTCAAATTTTAAGTCAAATTTCCTTTTGAAGATGTGTCAACTAATAGCTTTTTAGGAAATTTTTTTAAAAAGTTATTACATAAAGTAAAGGAATAGATATTCAGTACTTTTGATAATGAATATTTATTCTTCATTTTGAAGAATAGCTATTTATAAGGAATAATTATTCATTGTAGTAAAAACATAACCAAACAACTGAATAGTTATGCCATAAGAATATCTATTACATTACAATGTCTATTATAATCTACCAAACATGCCCTAATGGTTCATTATATAATTTGTCATAGACCCTATCAGATAAAACCTATTGGATTGGAGAAAACACATTGACATTGTTGAAGGGGTAACTCAAGGGCTTTTATATCTTCAAGAGTATTCAAGAATGATAATAATTCACCAAGATTTAAAAGCTAGTAACATTTTACTGGATGAAGAAATGAAGCCCAAGATCTCAGACTTTGGCATGGCTAGAATTTTCAAGAAAGATGAAAAAGAAGCAAACACGAGCCACATTGTTGGAACCTAGTAAGTACTCTACTTAATAAAGATTTATAACCCAAGATTTCTTGTAAATCAATTATCCATTTTCTTCATAATTCAATAATGTAGTAGTTATATTCCACCTGAATGCATGCAAAAAGGTATATACTTTACTAAATCTAATGTTTATAGCTTTGGAGTTCTGCTTCTACAAATCACAAGTGGCAAGAAGACTGCTTGTTATTATGGCTTGGATGAGAATCTAAACCCCCTAGACTATGTAAGTTAAAACAAACATTGCAAGAACAAACGTGGATCAAAGTCTTGAATTTATTTTCTCTTGCTAAGTATTATTTCTGCATTTCGAAGTGATGGTTAATATTCTATATTTCAGGCATATGAGCTATGGAGAGAAGGCAAAGGAATGGAATTTATGGATCCAACTCTAGATGATACAAATTCATTGTGTAAACTAATTCGATGCATGCGCACATAGCTCTTTTATGTGTTCAGGAAAACACAATTGATAGGCCGTCGATGTTGGAAGATGATACAAATTCATTGTGTAAACTAATTCGATGCATGTGCACATAGCTCTTTTATGTGTTCAGGAAAACGCAATTGATAGGCCGTCAATGTTGGAAGTTTCCTCATTGCTAAAAAATGAAACCGTGGTTGTGAAAATTCCTAAATGTCTGCATTTTCAACAAAAAGAGATGAAGATGACGAAAACAACTCCAGATTGCAACTAGAAATTTGTTCGGTTGATGATTCAACAATCTCCCAAGTGGTTGCCTATTGAATATTGAGGCCTTTGTGGGACATATAAATATAAGTTCATTGATGATTGTTAAAATAAAAAATAATTTTTTTTCTCTTAGAAATGATATTTATGCTTATTTACAGTCATCTTTATTAAAGTCATTGGTGCTCATTCACAGAAGTTAGTTTTGGTGCTGAACCCAATTGTACTATGATATATTAAAGACAGTCATTCTATATGATTAAGACACCGAATTATTATTGTTTTATATTTTTAGAAGTAACAACTTTCGCATAACAGGCTCTCTGGTTCTTCTCATCTCCCATTCTGATGTTTGTCTCATTTCTCATTTCACATTTTATATCTTATTTTTATCAATAATCTTGAAGGAGACAAGGAAAATGTAAAAGTGCAGTAAGATAAAGAGAAAGATTTAAAATTGTAGCATCTAGCAGGCAGAGTTGTAAACAAGCCAACCCGAACATCACGATTAAAAAACTTTTAGTCTTTTACAAATCTATGTTAATAATAATTAATAGATAACTAAATTATAGTTGAAATTATATTATTTAAGTTTATTAACCCTTCACAACAATACACAATCTCGCCCTCCATCAAACTCAAGTTTGCCTATTTAATCTAAAATGATCACAAAAGAACTTATTTTGGTTTACGTAATTTATCGCTGATGCACATTTTACATAGTTTTTGCTACCAACAACTCGTATGTTTTATTGATATTTCTCAACTTGCAACTATAGTAACTTAGTACGTCAAAACAGTTTTATTTCACATTTATTTTGCCGCTAGAGCCTTAATGTACATTATTTTGTTTTAACCTTTTTTTTTTTTGCTCAAAAAAAAAAAAAAAAAAATTTATTAACAAACAAAGTGCTGAGAAATGCATCCAAAGTGCTGCAGAATTTTTTGCAGTAGGAACAAGAACCAAGCTACCAATATCTAGATCCATAATCCCAGTTGCGTGGAGCCTCCCTGAGGGATGGGCCAAACCTAACACTGATGGCTCGGCCCTAGGGAATCCTGGGGTGGCAAGAGGAGGTGGACTTATTCAAGACCATAATAATAGGCTTTTCTAGAAGCCTCGGCTCCACCAACAACTTTATTGCAGAATTATGGGCCCTAAGAGATGGGCTTACTCTTGCCAAGGATCTATGTCTTAATAGCCTTATAGTTAAAATGGATGCTTTGAATGTAGTCCAACTGATGAATAATGTAACTGTAAATATGTTAATGAAGCCTCTTTTGTCTGACTGTAGGAACCTCTTGAAAGTTATTCCCAATAAACGGATAGAGCACACATACTGTAAAGCCAACCAGTGCACGGATGTGTTGGCAAGGATAGGGTCCAGGCGTAGTTTTCCTTTTGTTGTTTTTGTTGAAGCACTGCCTGTGGTAGGTGCTCTTTTAGCTTTTGATAAGACTAATACTTTTTGTAACAGATTTATTAATTCTAACATATAAGTATATCCAGTTCTAACAAAAAAAAAACAAACAGCTCACAAAGAACAAAGACCTTAGCCTGGGATGCACGGACGCAGCAAAATGGCAGCCGCACCCGTGTTCGACGTGGCGACACGCGAGGGACACCGCTGCCTGCACGTCCGTGAAGCGTCCAGGTTTTTTTTTTTTTCCTGACTAGCGCTTATTCGCGTTGACTTGCGTGGAATCGAGCCGACTCACGCCGATTCGGGCCGAATCAGTTTGTATCAGCCGAAACCACTGATACACGCTGAAATTCAAAAAAAAAAAAAAGGGTGCAAAACGCATCGTTTTGGCCGAAATAACAAAACCCTAACTAATCTAACCTGATTCATTCTTCTCATCTTCAGCTCTCTCTCACTCGTCTCTGTGCTCTCTGTGCTCTCTGCTCTCCGTCTCCTCTCTCTCACACTCAACCACTCAGTCACACACACAATCTCACTCTCAACTCACTCTCACACTCACACAATCTCACTCTCAACTCACTCACAACCTCACCGACCCACTCTCAATCTCAAGTTCTCAACTCTCAAGCTTAACCCACTCTCAAGAGTCTCAACTCAGGTATCAAACTAAAGCTTTCAATCTTAGTTATTTTTCAATTTTTTTAAGCTCAAGCTGATCTGATTTTTTTAGTCTAAAGCTCACCTCACTTGGTCTGATTTTTTAAAATTTTTTTTATATAAGTTGTAATGTAGTAATGTTGTGACTTGGGTTTGATTTTTTTATTTTATTTAGTTAATAGTTATTACTCATTGTGATTTGTGAATCTGTGAACTGTGATATGATTTTTTTAATTTTTTATATAAGCTGTAATGTTGTGACTTGGGTTTGATTTTTTTAATTTAATTTATCAACATCGTGTTTTAGTTATTATCTACTATTACTCTTAAATTTGGCATATGTTTATATAATGTGAAAATGTATGCTTAGCAATTTATTAAAATATAAATAAAAATATTTTTAATAATTTTTTAATCGCCGCACCCCGCTGCACTCACACCCTACTTTTTCAAAAATTGTCGAGTTCCACACCCACACCCGCACCCAAATTTGGAAATGCACTCGTGCTTCTTACAGCTTAGCCAAAGCAGCCTCTGAACATGGAGGACAGCAACCCACACCAACGGACCCCACAAATTACAATTCAAAGGCCATTTTGTTTTATCTTATTGTTAGACATTCACTATTCTATTTTCATTTTGTTGTTGGACCTATGCTATTTATTTTATCGTTGAATATAAATCAAAGTTTTTCTTTATTGTTCGTACTTTCTCTCTCTTGAATTTTGGGCTTTTATTTCTTCTGTAGTCCTAAAGGCATTGATAGACATTGGTTTTACTTAGGAATGGTATCGAGTTTTAAGGCATAACTGTCAGAAACAAATTTGCATCTAACATGTAAAGTCCTCCAACGACTGACAAGTGGCTCAACACAAATTAAGTCTCAACATATAGATTAGGCATTTTTCTAAAACTAATGCTATGATGCAAGTGAGGAAATGAATTTATGAACTAATTTTCCTATGTAAGTTTGAGAGGAAATTTGTGGATCTGTGTTTGTGTGTGAGCGCGCATGCATGTGCATGTGAAATTAAAGCTCTGATTTTGTATTGTTGATAATTGAAAGGAATGACTATTTACTAACAATGAATGGTAGGATTGAAGAATAAGCTATAAAAAAAAGGAGAAAAATGGTAGAATTAGGGTTGTTTATCCATAACCCAAACTGGACAAAATTGTCCAACCCGGAGGGAACAGAACAGAAAATCAATTGATTCAATTAATGCAGCAGTGGATGACGATTTTGTGCCATTTAGGTAGGATTGGGGGATAGATTGGGCCACTCTCAAGTTTATATGCAGCCTTTTAGCAAAGCCCAAGCCACAAGGTCTAAAGCCAATGCAGCCTTTCTCCAAATGATAGCCTATAATTAGGGATGACAATGAGGTGGGGTGGGGTTGAAGGATGGGGTCTTCGTCCCCAGCTCACATGGTTTTGTCTTACTCCATCCCCGTCCCGCCCCGCATAATGAGGAAAACTTTCTCACCCCATCCTCGCCCCACCTCGTAAAACTTTTCTTTTTGTTAATTTGCCCTACAACTAGTACAATTTTTTTAATGAAACCTATTTCATTAATAAAAATATACTTGAAATTACAACTAAATTTAATCAAATCAAATCAATTTTTACAAAAAATTGAATGATATATCCAAGCGTTTAACAAGACAATCACAAAAAAAAAAAAAAAAAAAAAAAAAAAAAATTCTCATAGTATAACACATAACAAAATAAAGATAGAGAACCACATTGGCTAAAATAAAATAAGCTATTATTGACATGTTTGTTTAAATAGTAAGGTTCTAGGATCTGAAAAATTTACAATTATAACCCGTAGTAACGCGGGACAGGACAAGGACGGGGAGGGGCGGGTGGGGTGGGTCTAAAAAGTCTAAACCCATCCCCGCCCTGCCTTGTGATGCGGGGCCAAAATCTTACCCCATCCCCGCCCCACCACCTTTGCAGGGCGAGAAAAACCCGTGCAGGGTGAAGTGGGGAGGGGCGGGTTAAGCGAGGTGGGGCAAAATTGTCATCTCTACGTATAATAGTTGATTCCTTCTCCCGACTTACAAAACATCTTTCTCATTTTCAAGAGCCATAATTTGAGTGGCCAAGAGACTTGTCACTTGTCAACAAAGACCTCTAAAATGCAAATTTTCTTTCTTTAATTATCAAATTATCAACAAAAAAAAAAAAGTCATAACTCAAGTGTAAATTGTAACTTTGTATTGTGGAATTTCATACCTTTATTTAAGTCAAAATGCGCACCCAACGTGCACATATGCTCTATTATAATAAATCATGAAAGTTGGGCATGTGAAAAATAACTAATAAGTCTAACAAATGCTGAAATGCAGGCCTAATTGAATGATTCTTTTTGATGTAATAATCTTTGTTTTTGGCTGAACACATTAATTTTAATCATAAGTTGTCATTGTCCATACAATTCCCTGTTGCCAGACTCGGTTGGATTTATCTAAGAAGATTCAACTAATTTGAACATGGACCATAATATTATAGTCTAATGACATGACGAAGACAAAATTGGCAAATGCCCTTTTCAGGCAAAAAAAGCAGCATTTTGCTCTCTTTCCCAAACTAATTAGGAAAATGCCCCTATTTTGAAACTCAATTTTCTCAAAATTGAGTTTTTAAAAAAAAAAAATCCGAACCCCTATAGTGGCGTTTTAAGGAGCCTATAGTGACGTTTTAAGGACCTATAGTGGCGTTTTGGAACTTGAGCTCCATGAACTCGAGCTACATGCAATTTTTTTTTTCTTTTTTTTACCTATAACTCGAGTTCATGGAGCTAGAGTTTCAAAACGCCACTATAGGTCCTTAAAACATCACTATAAGCCCCTTAAAAACACCATTATAGGACTTAACTTGATTTTGAGAAAATCGAGTTTCAAAAAAGAGGTATTTTCCTAATTAGTTTGGGAAATGAGGCATAATGCTGCTTTTTTTGCCTTAAAAGGGCATTTGCCAATTTTGTTCGACATGACCATAATAGTGAAAATCATATATTTGATAAATACAAAGAACCATACAAGTAGCCAGAGTTGTATATGATTTTCACTATTATGGTCATATATCTGTTCCATCATGTTTTATTATTTTCTATACTAAATTAATATGTGTATTACTATGGAAATGTTTTGTAAAGTATAATATATTGCTTAAATAATATAATACCTATTCTACCAAGACAATACCTTCTGTCCGAAGCTGGTGTAAAACACCTTTTTTGGGCCACCAATAATAAAGTGCCACCTCAGCCAATAACTTAAAATTTAATACATCTTATTACACACGATTATAACCCATATAATATCCTAAATTTTTTCCCAAACTCAGACACATTCTTCTCTCTGATCCCTCTCATCTCTGTTTCTCTCTTCATCTCATCAAAACCTAGCGATAGTCTTCTCCCTACACCCAAACCACCTCCGATTTGCCATTAGCCAATGATGATGCCCCAACAACTGGATGTGCATTTCAGCCACCCACCTTTGTTTATTAGATCAAGTAAAATTTTGATATCCCTTTCTTTAATTGAATTTTTTCCCCTTCCTTGCTATAGATCTTTGGTAATTGTAGTTGGGTATGTGCCTCTCTCATTTCGATTTCTCTCTCTAATGTCTTTTATTTATTTTCGTTGAAACCCTTTAGGTCTTATTTTGTTTCAGTTTTGATCCTTTTGATAATTGAGTTTTATTATGGACGGTAAAGCTTGATAATTTTTCTTGGGTTTGAAAATTGGGGTTGTTGGGTATGGCCGAATGTGTTGTGATTGAATGGAAAGTGACTTGCAGTTGACAAAATTACTAAAAATAAATTCCAAATTTCAAAACATTGACAAAATCTTTTATTTTTAAGTTACATGCTGATCAAATTTTATATAAAAGTTCAACAACCATCTTTGGAAGGCATGATTGATTTGAATGCCTAATGTAAGTTCTCTGTTGAATTGAACGCCATATGCAAAAAAAAAAATTTCTTTCCTTGATTTCTTGTTTTTGTCCAATTGGTGCTCCCTGTTGCGAGAAACAGAGAATAACTTTCCATTCAATCACAGCACATTCGGCCATACCCAACAACCGCAATTTTCAAACCCAAGAAAAATTATCAAGCTTTATAGTCCATAATAAAACCTAGTTATCAAAAGGATCAAAACTAAAACAAAACAAGACCTAAAGGGTTTTAGTGAAAAGAAACAAAAGACATTAGAGAGAGAAATTGAAATGAGAGAGGCCTATACCCAACTACAATTACTAGAGATCTATAGCAAGGAAGGGGAAAAAATTCTATTAAAGAAAGGGATATCAAAATTTTACCTGATCTAATAAACAAAGGTGGGTGGCTGAAATGCACAGCCAGTTGTTGGAGCATCATCATTGGCTGATGGCAGATCGGAGGTGGTGTGGGTGTAGGGAGAAGACTATCGCTAGGTTTTGATGAGATAAAGAGAGAAACAGAGATGAGAGGGATCAGAGAGAAGAACGTGTTTGAGTTTGGGAAAAATTTTGAGATATTATGTGGGTTATAATTGTGTGTAATAAGATGTATTAAATTTTAAGTTATTGGCTGAGGTGGCGCTTTATTATTGGTTGGAGACGCTCTTGCTTCACTTTCAAGACTTTGTTCACATTTCTGAAGACTTCTCGGTTCCACCTCTGAAGGCGGACTTGACAGTTCTTTACTTTCTCATGAATCTGAAAATCTGGGTCTACTTTTAATGGATCCCGTGCTTCCTCAATAACTTGCTTACACCGCTCATCTCGAGACCAGTCTTGAACCAACCTTTCTTTCCAAATATAAAACCAGCAAGCAATGGTCAGAGGCAAACATTGACATGTGATGTACTTGTGCTTTTGGGAACAAGCCTCTCCACTTCTCGTTAGCCACCATTCTATCTAATCGGATCAGAGTCCTATGCTCCCCTAGGCGGCCATTACACCACGTATAACTTTTCCCCACAAAACCCAAGTCAAAGAGACCATAATTGTTTAAACATTCCCTAAACTCCCTCATCTATTCAGCATCCCTCTCCAACCAACCCAATTTTTCATCCAAATGGGTAATCTCATTGAAATCTCCAAATAATACCCAAGGCAAGTCACATTGTTTTCTCAATGAATTCAGCAATTTCCAAGAGATATGTCTCTTACCTATGTCGGGTTGACTGTAAAAGCCCGTCGCTCTCCACGGCGAAACCCCCGAGCCACTATGCACAATCATGTCGATATGCGAGTTAGAGCAAATTTTCAAACGCACATTGGTCCCTTTCGTCCAGATCATTGCCAAACCTCCACTCTTCCCATCACTCAGAACTGAGATCCCTTATGTAAACTCAAGTTTTTTTTGCAATCCCTTCATCTTACTCTTGCTTGCTTTGATCTCCGACAAGAAGACCAGGATCGGTTTTTTTGACTTTACCACATCGGTGAGAGTCCGCACCGCCAGGGGTGATCCCAAACCCTGGTAGTTCCATGCCTGAATATCCACTGGGCTTGGTGGTGCTACATCATAGCCGCCGCCACACCGCCATCCTTGTTGCCAATATCCTCTTTTCGCGAAGTACTGCACTGACCCTTCTTACTGCGTTTCAGCTCTATAATGTTTAAGTCTAACTCCTGTAATGGTACCGGACTCTCCTTCTTAGACTTGCTTGTACCTTCTTTTTTAATTTCACTTAGACTTGCCTTTTCCTTTAAACCCGAATTCTAAACAGCCCTTGCCTTACGCTTCCAATGTCCACTCATTGGACCCAACCTTTCAGCAGTCCAGCCCAACTCATTGGATTAAGTCATTGACATTGGGCCTGAGTCTTTGTTGGGCCTTTCTATGTTTGTTTTGTTCTGAACCCCTATACCCTCTGGTCTCTCGTTGAAAACAAAGATAGGGTCCTCTCTATGGGCAGTCACCATTTCCCATTACATCTCTTCACCTGATTCTTTTCAGTGCGTGGTAGCTTCTTGGCCTTCTTTTCCTAGGATTGGAAGGATGCTTCCTTGCTTTTTGTCTGAGCAAAAAAAATTACCTCTCTTGTGAAAGGTCTCTTCTTCCTGCAGCGCCTTACCTGCCACTTTTGTCTCCTTTTCCTTGTCTCTACTTTCTTAGGGAGGCAAAGTTGCCTTGAGATTCACATCGGTGCTTTTGCATTTTTCCGACAACCGGTCCTTTGTCTTATCTTGGTCACCATCTCCCTCCGTTTCACCCTCTAGTTGACTGTCACACCCTCTAATCAGACCCAGTCTCTTCTCTATTGCCATAGTATTACTTTTCTAAACTGACTCTCTACTAGATTTCCTCATTATCTCCCCCCTTAACCAAGCACCATGTTGGAGTTTCCCCTAGTCTAGCTAGTTTTCTCCACCTTGATTCTCTGAACAGTCTCTAACGTCATGACTTAGGAGACCACAATTGTAGCAGAAATTTGGTAATCTCTCATATTTAAAGTAGACCCACCTTTCTTCATCTCCCTCAATAGTAATCTTCTTCCCCCTTAATAGTTTTTTCACGACATCTACCTTAACTCTCATTCTGAGGCACTTACTCCATTGTACCCCCTTTTCAGCTACATCCACTTCAATGACTTCTCTCTGGGGGTAGAACCAATAGAGCACCTTGTTTCCCTTGTTCTACACTTGAGAGGCAGATTGTGTATTTGAAACTAGAAGGGAGACCATCTCAGTAATATTTCCCTTGACACTTGATCACCCTCAAAGTCTTGGAGAAGGATCAATTGTTTATCATAACTCCATGGACACAGCTCCAGGACTTTCCCCAAACTCCACCATGAATATCTCGCCATCAATTTCTGAGATCTGAACACCTTTATTTGGTTTCCAGACCATCTGTAGGTTCTTCCTTAGTGCGTCAATACCTATACTTCTCCGAGACAGAATCTTCATGACTAAACAGGACCTCCCCACCTCTTTCACAGCCTTCATATTGTTGCTTCCTAGGACGATTTTCTCATCCTCTTCCTCTATGAGTGACAACTTCTGCCCCCAAGATTCTAGTTCTTCTTCCATCTCTCTATTCCCTAACCTCACCCAAGGGAGATCACACACACTCTTGCAAAGGACAAGACCTTACAAGACACTCACTGCTACCACATGCACTAGAGCACGAGAGCACTTTGCAGGAAGAAATAAATGAGGTGCTTTTGCAGGAAGAAGTAATGTGGAATCAAAGGTCAAGGGTGTTGTGGATGAAATATGGAGATAGGAATACTAAGTTCTTCCACGCAACGGCAACTCAAAGGCAGAGGCATAATATGATTGAAGGCCTATGGGGTGAGGATGGGCTGTGGCATGAGGAGAAAGGAAAAATTGAAGAGATCATTATTGATTACTTCAAAAACATCTTCAGTATAGAGCAGCCAAGTGACCATGAAGTCAAGGTGGAAGTCATGGATGTTCGGATCACATCGGAAATGAATGAGAAGTTATTGGAGGAATTCCGAGAGGTGGAGATCAGATTAGCACTAAACCAAATGCATCCCACAAAATCCCCTGGCCCGAACGGTATGCCCCCGATCTTTTATCAGAAATATTAGGATGTTGTTGGACCTAATGTAGTTAGTTGTATAATGCAATCTCTAAATTCTGGAATAATGCCTAATGCCTTAATGAGACTTTTATTTGTCTAATCCCAAAATTGAAGTGTTCGCAGAAGGTTACCAAATTTCGCCCAATCAACCTTTGCAATGTATTATATAAAATCATGTCCAAGGTCCTAGCAAATAGGCTGAAGAAAATTCTGCCAGAGGTGATAAGTAAAGCTCAAAGTGCATTTGTACCCGGAAGACAAATAACAAATAATGAATTTGTTGCGTTTGAGATGATGCATTATATTAATATGAGGAAAAAAGGGAAGAAAGGGCTAATGACTATTAAACTCGACATGAGCAAGGTGTACGATGGGGTGGAGTAGAGGTACTTAGAGGAAATGATGAGGAAAATGGGATTCGAGGAAAGGTGGATTTAGCTCACCATGATGTGTGTAAAAACCGTCTCGTATTCGATTCTTATTAATGGCGAACCAAAAGGAAAAATCTTCTTGATAAGGGGTCTTCGTCAAGGTGATCCTATTTCCCTATATTTATTCCTTCTCTAGGCCGAGGATCTCTCAGCCATGTTACAAAGGGAAACGAGATTGGGTCGGATTAATGGGGTATCAGTGTGTAAAAGGGCTCCTTAAATATCACACTTATTCTTCACGGATGACAGCATAATTTTTTGTCGAGCAACCATGGATGAGGCCATTCGAGTAAGCCAAATTTTAAAAGAGAACGAATGGGGGTCGGGTCAGAAATTAAATAAAGAGAAGACTTCCCTCTTTTTTAGTAAGAACACACGAAAGGAAGTCCAAGAAGATGTGAAGAATCTGTTTGGGGTACAGTTAATCAAGCAACATGAAAAATACCTTGGTTTGCCTCTATTGATTGGAAGAGGAAAAAAGAAGGCCTTTAGCCGAATAAAAGACCAAGTAGGAAGACGGATTGCGGGGTGGAAGGGTGAACTTCTTTCAAGGGCTGGTAGGGAGATTCTCATTAAGGCAGTGGCTCAAGCTACCCCGACCTATACTATGTCATGCTTTAAGCTTCCAGATTCGTTATGTATGGATTTAAATTCTATGGTAAGAAACTTCTGGTGGGGTCAGAAGGAAAACGAAAGGAAAATGACATGGATTTCTTGGGATAAGCTGTGTCAAAGGAAGTCAGAAGGCGAATTGGGTTTTAAGGACCTTAGGGCGTTCAATTTAGCATTACTAGCCAAACAGGGGTGGCGGTTCATCCAAAACCCATCATCTCTTCTTCATAAAGTGTTGAAAGCTAAATACTTCGGAAGTACAAGCTTCTTGGAAGCTTAACTAGGAAAGAGGCCATCCTACACTTGGAGAAGTTTATTGGAAGCCAGAAGCACCCTGCAGAGAGGAATGCAATGGTGCATTGGCCATTGGTAGAAGTGTGGACATTTGGAGAGACAGATGGCTACCAACCCCGGAGTCCTTTCGAGTAATCAGCCCAAGAATCCAACAACTGGTGGGGTAAAGGGTGGAAAGTTAGCTAGACTGAGAGAATGGCATATGGGACTACGAAAAGGTGAGAAATGTTTTCCTACCTCATGAAACAAAAGTTATCCTCGGAATTCCAATCAGTCCAAGCCTCCCTGATGATTCTAGAATATGGGCATGGACGAATAATGGCTAGTTTACAGTGAGGACTACATACGGCGTGGCAATCAATGTGTTGAAGGAAAAGAAAGGGACCATGAATGGTGGGGACTACTCTGATGCTTCAAAAATGACAAACCTCTGGAAGTTTATTTGGAAGCTTGAATGCCCAAATAAAATCAAGCATTTTTTGTGGAGGGCTTGCAAAGATATATTGCCGACAAATCATTGCTTGGCTAGAAGAAAAGTTACGTTTGAAGATAGGTGTGCAGCTTGTGGTGAAAAAGAATCTTCAGCCCACGCCCTATGGGAATGTAGGTTGGCGTCTGAGGAATGGAAAGAATCTGGCATCAAATTCTCTAGATGGAACAATTCTTAGAGGTTTACTGGAAGCTTAGAATGTGTTTGCAATCCTGGCTTGGAACATTTGGAACAACCGTAACCGTCTTAAGCACGAAGGAAAATGAAAGACTGCAAAAACCATTGTCTGTGATATTAACAGATTTGTTGAAGAAGTTAGGCAGGGGATAATCTTGTCCAACCTCAAGCCTCGACTAAAGCCTGAAGTCGTAGTGCAATGGCGCCCCCTAGAGTTTGGCTAGTACAAAATTAATGTTGACGGAGCGGTTTTAAGGATGCTGGCAGCTGTGGGGTAGGCGTTATTATTAGAAATGAGGAGGGCAATTTGATGGGAACAATGAGCAAAAACATTCCCCTGCCTCTAGGAGCTTTAGAGGTGGAAGCTATGGTAGCAGATGAAGGAATCCGTTTAGCGAAAGACTTGGGCTTGAAGGATGTAATTATAGAAGGAGACGCGCAGGTTGTCATGTCTACTCTAGCCCAATCTGACTATATACCAAGTTCAATTCAGAAGATCATTGAAGGATCAAAGAAATGTCTTCAGCATTTTCATGTTTGGAAAGCAAATCACATTAACAGAAATGGTAATGTTGCGGCCCACTTACTAGCCAGGTATGCTTGTAATGTAACAAATAGTGTTATTTGGGTGGAAGATACTCCCCCGATGATCTATGATCAGGTTTGTGCTGATGTATCTTTTTTGGGTTTAATCCCCAATTAATGAAGTAGTTTGAGTATTGACCATTAAAAAAAAAAAAAAAAAGGTTTAATGGTACGCCAAAATTGACAATAAATTTCACACATGTTTAATGTGACAAGTTGATAATGGTTAATAATAAAATAATATAAATTGGTGTAAAATTTGTTATGTATGTAACATTTCTCTTATTATATATATACAAGAGATATACTAATCAATTATCATGTTTTACACACACCGTTACACACTTATTTTTTAATTGAAATTGTATCTTCAACTCAGAATTTCAAAATTGAAATTATCTGTTTAACTCACAATTTTAATTCAAAAAAATGTGGGTAACATATTTATCCTCTTGTTAATGCACAATCAACCAGATGAAAAATGCAGCAAAAAGTTGAAGGTGCTATGTCATCAGTTAGAATTTTATATGTTTCCCGAGTCCGTAAAGAATTGTTATTCTTCAACGAAATCTAGAACAAGCCATTGTAGAGCATTCCTTTTTTCCTTGGAGCTTAAATTTAGTCCAAAGCTAGCGTAAAATGTGGGTTTTACGCCAGCCAATAATGAGGCACCACATCATCATTTTAACAAATTCCCAATATAAAATTATTGAGATATATGAGTTTCACTTTTGCTTCTAGAATAACTAAAGTTATTTTTCATTCTAAATGTCTTCGCCTCTGACACCATGGAAACATCATAACTATGAAGTGAGAAGGCTGGCTAGCATGTTTTGGCAAATACCACGTTTTGGCAAAATTTGTGGCAAACTAGCACTGTTTCAAAAATATTTAGCAATCTACAAATTTTTTAGTACTCGAATTTCACAAAATCGAGTTCTAAATAGTAATCGAGTTCTTAAGTGAGTCACCAGCGTGGCACTGCTGACCTGGAATTTGAGGGATTAAAAAGTGAGTTGCTAGTGTGGCACTGCTGACTTGGAATTTGAGGGATTAAAAAAACAATGTGGTACTCGATATTGCGGAAATCGAGTACTTCTTTATGGTACTCAAGTTTAACAAAGTCGAGTATCTTGTTTTTCTTTTTCTTTTTTTTCTTTTTTTCTACTTTTTGTTTCATACAAAACTTTTACTTATTTCATCTTCAACTGCTTATGATCATTGTGTCCACCATGTTGGGTGCATCATAGCACCGTGGGTCTAGCCCACACTTGATAAAACACCTCATTAAAGAGGTGGTTGGACAAGTCACAAAAGTCAGCCTATTTTCTTCTTGGGCAGTGACTTAGGTGTGTTGGACACGCTAAGGAGAAAAAGAAGAAAAGAAGGGGTTGATGCATTAAGGCTATTTGGCCTAAGGGAGAGCTGAAGGAAAAAGAAAGTGGCTAAAGCAAAGTCAAGGCAAGTGAGTTGCATTTATTGTGATTTGATGTCAAGAGTGCGAAAGGAAGAAAAAAAGGAAAGATGAAGAAATAAAAGGAGAGGCCATTCGGCCAGTGATCAAGAAGTGAAGTCCCAGAGAAAGTGAGGACTAAGTGCAGTCTTGAAGAACTGCGTGAGTGAGTGAGCAAGCAAGCAACGCCAGTTACTTTGTGCTTAGCTAACTGCAACTCCAGTTATTTGCACATAAACTTTTTCAAGTCTAAACACTGTACTTAGTTTGGTGGACACAATGATCACAAGCAGTTGTACGAAACAAAAAGTAGAAAAAGAAAAAGAAAAAAAAAAAAAAAACCAAAGAAGTATTATAAAGAAGTACTTGATTTCCATAATATCGAGTACCATATTACTTTTTTAATTGTACAAATTTCAGGTCAGCAATGTCACTCTTGTGACTCACCTAGGAACTCGAGTTCACTGAACTTGAGTACTAAAAAAGTGATAAATTGTTAAATATTTTCGAAACAATATTAGTTTACTATAAATTTTGTCAAAATGTGGTATTTGACTATTTTCACCTGGCAAGTCCTGCAAACAGTGATTTCTTTTGTGCATGTGAAATTTGGGATTTGTTAAGATGATGATGTGGCACCTTCTCATTAACCGGCGTGAAACCCACTTCTTCGCCAGCTCCAGACCAAACTAAGCTCCCTCTTTTTCCTTGTGGTCTAAGTCATCTTGTATATTTCTAACTAAATAGCTACGCTTTGACACATGGTATCAAAGCATTACACATGAGACATCACTTTGCAATGGCGTCCAAACTTGTCAGCCTACTCTTCTTCCTCCACTTTCTGCCACTCAAATCCTACTGTTCAACCCAACAATCCTGGATTAAAGCTGGTTATTATTGTTCAGGTAGTGAAACTGTCATTTCTGACATAAACTCTAAGCTCTTTACTCACCTACTATGTGCTTTTGCTTACATAAACTCTTCCAACTACCACCTCTCTATCAACTCTTCCACCGAACAAAAGTTCTCTACTTTCACCAACACTGTAAAGCTCAAGAACCCATTGGTTACAACGCTTTTGTCCGTATGGGTTGGCAGAGAAGACTCTCCAATTTTCTTTTCAATGATCAACCAGTCCTCTTTTAGAAATTCTTTTATTCAGTCCTCTATAGAAACAGCAAGGTTTTATGGGTTTCATGGCATAGACCTTTGTGGGGTTCTACCAAGCAAAAGCTCGGATATGACCAATTTAGATACCCTTTTGAACGAGTGGCGAATTGCTGTGGTTTCCGAGGCAAAAAACTCTAGCAAGTCAAAGTTCCTATTGGTCATGTCTGGCTATTACTTGTCAGCTTTGGATTCAGTGAGTTACCCAATTGAGTGCATGATGAAAGACTTGGATTGGGTACATGTTACAGCATATGACTACTATGTGCCTAGAATCGACAATTTCACATACACTCATGCGGCTTTGTATGACCCAATGAATGGGGCTAATACTGATAGTGGCATAAAAGAGTGGAAGAGAAGAGGATTTTTGCTTAGCAAATTGGTCTTGGGCTTGCCTTACCATGGTTATGCGTGGACACTTTTGGACCCCAATAACAATGTAATGGGTGCACCAGCTATCGGTCCAGCTGTTACAGCCGACGGTTCCAGGGGCTATAAGTTCATAAAACCGTATCTTAGAAGCTTTCCTTCTGAAGCTGTGTATAATGCTACCTAGGTGGTGAATTTCTGCACAATTGGGCCGACTTGGATTAACTATGACGATGTGGAGGCTGTTAAAGCTAAAGTTTCTTATGCAAAGCAGAGCGGGCTACTTGGTTTCAATGTGTTTCAAGTCGGGAATGATGATAATTGGGTGCTTTCTAGCAGGTAGGTTACAATGTACTACTTGGAATCCGTTGGACATTTTCTTTTTCATTTTATTTTGATATGGTCGTATATATGATATTGGTGTTGAAAAAACTAACTAGTGGTGAGAAAAGTCTCATCTCATCCAACTAGTATTGTCAAGCACGTGTGAATTTACCAACACATAAGCTAATAGAAATTAGTCAAGCGTTCAAGGCATATCCCAGTGATTCCAACATGGTGGCCAAGAGTCTTGCAGTTCAATTGGCACCTGCTGGTGTTTTCGGTGGAAACATCTAAGATTCAAATCCTAATCTCCCATTGCCCCATTGTAACTATTTAATTATCCAACCAAAAAAAAAAACATTTATTATGGTATCTGGGCATTAAGGTTCAAACTCTACAAGACACCCTATTTACCAAGCAAAAAAAAAAAAAAAAAAAACAGTTAGGCCCAACACATAGTAATGCTAAACTAGTTAGATATGTTGTTAGAGATATATATTAGACATATTAGCCCAATGTAATAGGCCCAAGCCCAATCCTGCTTATACTGGTAGTCTAGGGTTTAGTCGCCTATATATACTCATGTTATGGCACATTGTAACATAGGTTATTGTACTACACTCTTATACACAATAAAGATGTAGCCCTTAAGGGATTCCTCCGTGGATGTAGGCCGACAAAGCTGAACCACGTAACCCTGGTGTTCACAGTGTTCCTATTCTATGCTTCCCCTTTCCGCATCCACTCTAGCATACACAACATAATATAACAATACATTGCGTTGCTAATATTTAACATATGTAATATGAAATTTAGGAGGCAAATTATCGAACATATTGTGTATGGCCTCTGTGTTTGATGGTTCGTCTCTTACATTCCATATTACATATCTTGCTAGCTTAGCCTCAGTATTTGTTGTGGTTAACTTTCATTACTTCTGTATTGGTGAATTCACTCTTGATTGGCAATATTGGTTGAGACTTTGCTCTCACCATAAAGTGGGTAGTTTTTCCCAACAATTGGAGACAGACTCAGGTTTCGGTTGTGACCCCAACTAACTGCTTGCTAAAATTGCTAAATTAGGGAACGGGGGTTGAATATCATAATAATTTGCTTAGTAAAACAGAGTTCATGCTTTGGCTTTGTTATCTCATTGAGCTTGTACTTGGACTACTTGCCACATGAAGAGAGTGATACATCAGAAATATAGTTAATGGTAGTTGAATTAGAATTAATGCCAAATATAAAATTACATTTAAGGCCGTAAGAACTTTATCATTACATTTTTGCTAAAAGGCCTGGTTCTGAATTTGATGACAAATTATTTATTCTATATCGTTATATTCTTGCGGCATGCCCATTTGCACATATTATGCATCCTCTTGAGACATTCTAATCAACATAATTGAATTACCTTTGCAGCTCAAGGAGAAGACGAAGATCAACATAACAAGAATCATAGATTGTTAATAGCTCTGCCTACAATTGTTGCAGTCGTGCTTCTGCTGGGCACCATGATATGTTACTTACGGAGCGGAGTCATCAAGTCAAGAGGTAATTTTTCAAACTCTGAGTCTGAGACCACCTCATGATGAAGTTCACGACATCCATATATAAGATGGAGATGCTAAACATTTTTCTCTCGTCTCTATTTTTGGTTACAGGCTGCATAGATAGTGTCAAAAGATTATTATATAAAGTCCGAATTAAAATATTAGCTGCTGAAGATCTTAATGGCAATGCTTCTAATCTGCAAGTATTCAGTTATTCTGCCATTAATGCAGCTACCAATAAATTTTCAAGTGAGAATAAGCTTGGCGAAGGTGGATACGGACCTGTTTACAAGGTATTATTCGGCAATCCATCCATTGTTTAATGCTTTATGCGGATATTGATTTAGAGATACAGAGTCCAAATACTATTTAACCAAAAAAAAAAAAAAAAAAACCTGTCCATCAATGTCAGATCATGGAAACTAGGGAGATCAGGATAAGTTGGGTGAGGAATCACTTCGTTTTATTTACGTCGCATTAGAAGGTTTCAGGTCTTCTATTTGCTTATTAAAATTCTCCAACCACAAAGTGCATTACTTTTTGCATGCTTAACTCTGTATAAAAGGCATGCTTAACACTTCATAGAGTTCCCTTTTAAAATATCATGAAACATTACCAAGAGCCTTATAGCTTAATTGGTTGGCATCTCCTAGTGTTTCCAATGGAGACATCTAGGGTTAAAATCCCTCTCCCATCAAAATTATCATGTAATATTAACTTGAAGACATAAGCAACCATTTTTTCTTTTTTCATTTTTTGCTGAATACATAAGCAACCCTTCTGCAAGAGACTGCTACTGATAATCTCCAACTCTTTATGAGGATTCTTATGCTGTTAACATTGTCTTCTGAATAATTTTTGTGTTAGTTTAAGACCTCAGACCAAATAGCCAATTTGTTTGTCTTACCCTTCCTTTTAGCTATCTTCTTTTCTCTGAACAGCAGCGCCATGAAAACCGCTGCACCATGAAAGGGACTAGACATTTGCACGTGTATCTGTTTGTGCACATTATATTTCAACTGATAGTTATATCAGATAATATTATTGGGGTAAATAATGATCAGAATTGTGTATGGCTCAAATGTCTATCTTTGGCATATAATACTAACGATGAGTGTTGGTTTCATAGGGCAATTTACGGAATGGACAGGAGATAGCAGTAAAGAGACTTTCAAGAACTTCAAACCAAGGCCTTGAAGAGTTCAAAAATGAGGTTACACTTACAGCAAGACTGCAACATGTAAATCTTGTTAGAGTTTTGGGATATTGCACTGAGAGAGAAGAAAATATGTTGATCTATGAATATATGCCAAATAGAAGCTTGGATCTCTACCTCTTTGGTCAGCAAATTAATTTTCATGCTTCCCATCATAGTTTTTGCATACATATGCTGAGTAACTTGTAATTTTTTACTCAAAAGCTTAAATGGGTCTAACCATTTCCACAACAAAGCCTCAAGAGGATAGCACTCATTTAAGCTTCAAAGAACCAAAGCTAGACAATTAAGTTCAAAGAGGTGTCATTATTTGTGAATTTCATTTCCCCACACTTTTTAATAACTAATAAAGTACTAATTTGACTTGTTGCAGATCCACCTAGATGCTCTCTTTTAGATTGGAGGAAACTTGTAGACATCATTGAAGGTGTTACTCAAGGGCTTCTATATCTCCAAGAATACTCAAATTTTATTATAATTCGTCGAGATCTAAAGGCTAGTAACATTGTACTGGACAATGAGATGAAACCTAAGATATCAGATTTTGGGATGGCTAGAATTTTCAGAAAGGATAAACATGAAGCAAACACAGGTCGGATTGTTGGAACATAGTAAGTAAAATGCTTGTTAACAAAATATACAACTGTTATTTATTTTTATTTTTTGAACACTCATCGTTTTCATTTTGACATGCTTTGCAGTGGTTATGTTCCTCCGGAATATGTAAAAAAGGGAATATACTCCATGAAAAATGACGTTTATAGTTTTGGAGTTATACTTTTGCAAATCATAAGTGGCAAGAGAAATACACGTTATTATGGGACACATGATAATTTGAACCTTTTAGACTATGTAAGTGAATTACTTGGTAATACTTTCTATAATTCTAGCATATTGTGATTTAGATTATTGTAATTTGAAGTTTTGTATTTGAGCTATAAATATGGTAATTATTGCAGGCATATGAGCTATGGAAAGAGGGCAAAGGGTTTGAGTTTATTGATCCACCACTGGATGATTCTTGTTCTTATTATAAACTCCTAAGATGCATGCAAGTGGCCCTCTTGTGTGTCCAGGAAAACCCTATTGATAGACCATCCATGTTAGAGGTTTCTTCAATGCTCAAGAAAGAATGAAACTGGAGCCATAAACAATCCTAAAACGCCTGCCTTTTCAATTCAAAGAGATGAAAATGAGGAAGAAAAATGTATATTGCAGGAAAAGCTGTGTTTAGTAAATGATGCAACAATTTCTCAAGTAGTACCCCAATGACTGTTGATGACTGTGGAAATATTTGAAGTATGAAAGAAAATGTAAAGCTTTGATTATTCTTACTTCATGTTAATATTTGTGCTAAGGAAGCCTTATCATAAATTCATACACCTTTAATGCCTTCATTTTCCTTTGGCCAAATAAAGATAATCCTTCTATCCAAGTTGTCTCGAGTGATTCCCATGTTAAAAGGGCAAATGAGTCTCCCATATTGCCCAATGAACCCAAATTATAGTTCATCTCAACTCCATGACATTTTCGATGTTGTAAAGTTATCCTAATCTTGGAGCAGCATTTTTATTTAATGATAAATTCACAATCTCCTAAATAGTTTAAGTTTTTGGAACATTCAGTAAATTATCATGTATCATGTGGTCCTCAGTTCCTCCCATTTAAAAAAATAAAAATCTAACATATTGGACCCCAGTTATGAATGATGAGTTAAGAATCTTTAGACCCGCACACATAAGGGGATTGTTAGGATATTTGTTAAACAATTAAATTCACCTTTTCTAACCTGCAAAACTTTGGGGCTAATTGGTAATTTATTTTATTTTTATTAACAACGAAAAGAATATCCAATAGCCAACAAAAGAAATATGTTCACTTACCCATATCTGTACCCATATCCATATGGTTAGGGGCATATAACTATACGTTGCTGCCATCAAGGTCAAACGTTGGGAGGATGATAATGGTAGAGTTGAGCAAAAAAGAACAAAAGAAATGTGTTCTGTTATTCAAGATTTTACTACCCCTACTATTGCCGCTTCTATAGTGTCTTGAAACATGGTACCATCAGTGTTAATTATATATATGCCTTCGGTGGAGTTCATAGGTATTTTGGCTCACTTGCTTTATATGTGTTCTTGATATTTCTTTAGATATTCCTCTGCTCCCATGGCTATTTCTTGCGATTCTCTGCACTTGCCGTCTAGCCCTCAAATCTGCATGAATTTCTGGCAAATTCATAACGCATGCATGCAATTTTGTTTCCATCTCTTTGCTACTTCTTTCACACGTCATCGTTTGTGATCTTTTATACAATTGGCTTTTGTAGGCAGGACTTCTTTACATGCTTGCCACGTCCACAATTATATTTTATTTGCTGCATTTAGAATCTTAGATTCCACAACTTCTTCCACAAAGCCTTTTTTGATAAAAGATACTAACTAGCTATCTTTCCATGGCATCCAAGAATAGCACTCCCTCTTCTTCATCTTGATCCTTTACTAACAATTGCACCATTGTAATGCTCACCTTGGATTAAATCTGGTTACTGGTTTGCTGGCAGTGAATCCCCGATTCCTAATAGAAATTCTGCTTTGTTCAAAAACACCTTATATGTGCCTGCCTTTGCTAATGTCATCTCCACCACTTTCCATTCCCTCAGAACAGGAACAATACTTTTCTAGCTTCACAAACATTGTCAAACGTATTTGGTTGTTGCACTTTTATCTATCTGGAATGGACAAGCTGCAACTGCTAAATACATGTTGGGTGAAAAAGTTGACACTTCAGTATTGTCTTCAATGCTTAACCAATCTTCTTACAGAAAGTCTTTCATTGAATCCTCAATAAAAGAATGCAAGGCAATATGGGTTTCAAGGTATAGATTTGTTCTGGCTTTGGCCTAACACGAACTTGGACATGACCAACATGGGAATCCTGTTGGAAGAGTGGCGAGCTGCTGTGAATTCTGAGTCAACAAACTCAGGCAAGTCAAAATTGATATGCCCTTCATTACTTGCCAAGTTTTGAATTTAAGAGTTACCCAGTTGACTCAATACAAAAATATATGGATTGGGCACATGTTGTCGCATATAGGCTATGGCGACAATGAGAAATCTATTCATGGCCATGCTGTTTTATATGATTCATCAAGCCTTGTGAACAATGATGATGGTATAAGATTATGTTGGCTAAAGGATTTCCAGCTAACAAGGTTACAAGCTGGTTTTTGGTTTATCTTACCATGGATACGCTTGGATACTTGTGAATCCCAAAAGAGAATGCTATTGGTGCACCATCATCAGGGTGGGCTGAAACACCAGATAGATCCATGAGTTACAAGTACATCAAGTGGCATATTCGAAGTTATAATGCTAAAACAATATTCAATGTCAAATGTTGTGAATTACAGCATTACAGGATCTATTTGGATTAATTTCGATGATGTGGAGACTATCAGAACTAAGATTTCTTATGACAAGCAGAAGAAGCTGCACGGTTGCAGTGTGTTTCAGGTCATCAATAATGATAATTGGGTGCTTTCTCGGGCAGTTACCACTTGAAATTTACATGGTTTATGCCTATGGCTATATCTGTCCTCATACAAGTGTCCATGAATTCACATTTCAAATCCTTCTACAACTTTCTTCTGTGAATCTATTTATTTAGAAATGAAAGAAAACTAAAGGGAAAACTGCTGTGCAAGTGCACACAAAATGCTACTCATCATCATAACGTTTTTTTTTTTGGCAAAAGGGAAGTGAAAGGGGACTGAGCCCCACGGGAACAAACCCGCTCATCATGTTTTGTCTCTTTCATATTTTATCAAGCTCACATTTCTTATTTCAAGAGGGTCTAGTAATCTCTATAGGCTGTATCAGAAACATCACAATATCTCTGTTAGGCTTGTGACAGTGTGATTGTCCTGCCTGTCCGAATTGTTATATATTACTGTGCACAGAAATTTTGAAAAACAAGTCCTCTATCCTATTTTTTGTTTTTCTATTTTATGTTTTTATCAATTATAAGTTATAACTTGTTATGTCTGACCTTCCTTATAAAATAACCAGCAGATCACCCCTCCCCCTCCTTTATAAAATAACCAAAGTTTAAAATGGAAAAAAAAAATTAAATTAAATTAAATACATGACAAGTTGTAATTGGTGAAACACAAAAAATGAGACAAATTATTTATATTGGAAATTTTGCTCAATATCCAGCCCAAAACCCACTCAAGTTTTACTCATAGGTTTTAAAAAAAAAAAAAAAAAAATTTATTCATAGGTTTCGGGGCAATGATACTCTCATATCCACTTTCATGTTTAAAATATAGACTTTTTTTTACTCAATTTTTTTTTTTTTAATGTGGACATTTTCCTATTTATGTAAACATGTTTTAAAATATCAATTTTTCTTAAGTTTTATTTATTTATTTATTTATTTTATAATTGTTTATCTTTCTTCACATACAATAATTACTATCTACTATCTTCCTTTATTCTCAAGATACATAAAAATAAATGAATAATTGTAAAATAAATAGTGTTAGTATAAATTTACATGATTAATGTAGTAACTATATATTTTTACATAATTTTGCATAATTTGATATAGGTGCATTTTGAATTTAATTAATTAAAATATTTTTTATTATTATATAAGCTCTTATAACAGTGCTCTTAAGTTAATATTTTCCCTTAGAGCAACCACATCAACTCATTTAAATTTTCTATCTATTTTACACGAAAAAACCTACTTTTTTTATTTTACACATCCACTTTTACAAAACACCCACATCAGTTCATCTATTCTAACACTTCTTTTATTTAAATAATCAATTTTCTCAATTATTTTATTATTTCTCTCAACTAACCCCTTTTTATACGCGCTCTCTCTCTCTCTACCCATTTTATTTGATTGTTGCTCTCTCTCTATACCCATCTCTCTCCCTCTCGGTCTATCTCTCTATAGTCCATACCCATCTCTTTCCCTCTCGGTCGCAAGCACCGATCCATATCATCTCAGTCACAAGCACCGATCCACAGCTCTGGTCAGAAGCACTGATCCACAGCTCCGATCACAAACACCGATCCACAGCTCCGGTCATAAGCACCGATCCATAGCTCCGATCCACAGCACCGATCCACGGCCCCAATCCACAGCTGCACCGATCCACAGCTCCGATCAAGCTCCGATCCACAAGCACCGATCTGCCTAGCTTCGATTGGGCTCCGATCAGGCAAGATCCATACCCACGAGCTCCGATCAAGCGAGACCCACTAGCTCCGATCAAGCAAGACCCATGAGCTCCAATCGTTCCAGTCAAGCACCGATCTGTCTCTTTGTTGTTTATGTGTTTGGGTTTGTTTGTGTGGGTGTGTTTGTGTATCTCTTTTTTTTTTTTTTTTTTTTTTTTTTGAGCAAGTGTATCTCTGTGTTGATTTTTCTGTGTGGATGTGTTTGTGTGTGAGTGTGTTTGTGTGCATCTGAGGAAAAAGAAGAAGATGAGGAGAGGAGAAGTTACTGAGTTTGTTAAGTTTGTTGAGCACGGAGAAGAGAGAGAAAAAAGGGAGTGAACGAGAAATGAATAAAATAATAAATGGACGAGCTACAGTAACCGTGTATATTTACATGGTTATTGTAGCTCGTGTAGAGATATACACATTTTTACACAATTTTAGAAGCACTGATGTAGAGCATTTTTGGGTCAAAATGTGTAAAAAGAACTGTTTTTTGTATTTTGCAAGATTATCCATGGACTGATGTGGATGCTCTTACCGTTAGTATTAAAAGATGTGTACCTTTCGGTTAAGACAAAATTGGTGAGAAACTATTAGATGTGGTACGGTCATACAATATACTTCAATGAGCTCCTTTTGTGTTCTGTGGTGTGGTTGTTCTGAATGAAGTAGATAATTCTAGCCTAGGCTTGGACAGCTTGGTCAACTAATAAGACTAAGGGTTTGTTTGAGATTCGCCTATTTTATTGAAACTGAAATCTTTTTACTAAAAAGTACTATAGATAAAAGTAAAAGTTAGTTGAAAGGTAAAAGTACTGTAGATAAAGGTAAAATCTTTTTGGTAGGTTCTACTGTATTATTTCAGCTAACTTTTACCTTTATCTACAGCAATTTCAAAAAAAAAGTTTTCAATTTCAGCAAAATAAGTGGATCCCAAACAAACCTTAAGAAAACTTTTTTTCACAAGTTGTATGGTCAGTAATGGGCAATTTTTTCACTTGGTGTATAATTTTTTCTATAATTCACAGTTGACCATTTTAACCAATTTTTTTTTTTAAAAAAAACAAAAACAGTTGTATCCTAAACTTGTTATTTAACAAAAACGATCACTTTTTATTTTTTATTTTTTACAATAAGTCTTATTTTGAGATACAATTTTTATCAATACTTTTTTAAAAATTTGTTGAAATGGTCTATTATAATTCATAAGTAGCGTAAAATCACTTTTATTTTATATAGATCTATCACTTTTTTCTGTTACAATGATTAATCACTTTAGCAAAGAGTCAAAAGGCATTGTAGTTGAATTGGCACCTACCCATACACAAAATGCTTGAAAGTATAAAGAGAAAAGATTTTGAGCTGCAGAGTTAGCAGCATGTTGTAATTATTTTTCAAAAAAAAAAAAAAAATTGTGTGGCAAAAATTATGTTCCAAAATGGTCAGCTGTGAATGATAGATAACAAAGGGTACAAGACTGTAAGTTATGAGTCGATATCATAATCAGTAACATCTATCTACCTCGGCTTGTGATATTTGTCATGAAAAATGTTACGGTCATAATAATCAATAACATCTTACATACAAAGCATGACTTTTTTTCGTCCTTAAGGAAAGTCAGAGATATCAAAGGATTTTGATGCTTGGCTGTGAGTATTGTTCCAGTGTTCCTTAGTCCTATGGAAGATGCTGGCTGTGTAAAAATTGGAGGGTATTTTGAGGAAAGGAGCATCTGCCATTTTCGAAGGCAGAGGGAACAAAAAGAAACACTTTTTGAGTTCAAACAAACAAGCGAAGTTAAAACAAACGTTTAGGGAGGATCCTTGGAGTATCAGAAGTTCAGGAATATCACTCGAAAGGATTCCGGAGCTTTTGGGGCCGCTAGGCAGACAAGGCGCTTGAAGAGGTTGCTCTATGTTACTAAGGTTTTGTGTTTCATTGACTTTTTTAATAATTTTGTGCTGTAGTAGTTTTTCACTGGAAAGTTTTTCCATTCATTTTCCATTTTATGGCCATTCGATCTTTATGTCACCAATATCTTTGTTTTGGGATTATATATATATATTATTGTGTGATTAATTATTAATTTAATTTAGAATAAATTGGGACCTTAAAATTTGGAATACTTTTGATTTTTTCCCCTTAAAATTTCAAGTTTTAGATATGCTCCTATGGGAATAATTTTGTGCTGCAGTGGTTTTTCATTGGAAGGAGTTTCCTTTCACTTTCCACTTTATGGCCATTCTCTATGTCAACAGTATCTTTATTGTTTTGGAATTATATCTATGTGTGGCCTACACATATATATAATCTGCTGGTTATATAGTTGTGAATATAAATATTTATACACTGCTGGATTATATTTTTTTATTTATTATTCTGTGATTAATTTTTTATTTAATTTAGAATAAATTGCAAATTGTAATCTTAAAATTTGGAATACTTTTGGTTTTTTTTTCCCTTTAAAATTTCAAAATTTTGATATGCACTCCTAACATTAGGTACTATTTACTTGCTCCCTTTTATCCACATTCACCATGATGTAGCTATTTAATGCCAAATAAGTATATGCTTTTGATAACTAGTCAGTCTAGTCCAATGAAAATAAGCCCCAACATATAGAAATGAAAAAACTTTCTCTAAAGACTAGGGTCTCCAAAAAACCCTAGCCGCACAATAGAAGGTCGTGCTTAACCTTTAGGTTTAGGCTTCCCTAGTTCGTTGATCCTATTTCCCGTATTTGTTCTTTGTCCTGCTTCTATTTTTCTCTATTGATTTACCTTTCTAGCGTGCTGTATCGATATGGAAGATTTATCGATGTTGTGGAAAAAACTCTCGTTGACGAAGGAGGAAGAGAATGAGTATAGTGGTCAAACTTTTGAGACCACAAGGGGTAAGGTCTTGGCCGCAAAGTTTTTTACCAGACGTGTTCTGAATATGGAGGCTATCGCCCGGACCTTTAAGATGTTATGGCAAACAAAGGGTGGATTCGAAGTCAAAGATGTGGGAAATCATGTGATCCTCTTTTTGTTCTCTGATAGAATGGATGTAGACCGAGTTCTTATGGGTGAGCCTTGGAGCTATGATAAACACTTGGTCTCTTTACACAGAATGGAGAAAAACATTGTCGTTAAGGATCTTGTGTTTGATAGGACATCTTTTTGGGTTCAAATCCATGATTTACCTATTGGAGAGATGAACCCAAAAGCGGTGGCGGAGATTGGAAAGGTATGTGGACATGTTCATTAAGGATTGCGTGAGTGGGGCAATCAAGATGGTAGCACGTTCATGAGATTCTGAGTGGGGGTAGATACATCGAAACCATTATGTAGGGGGCGCAAAATTCATCATGAGGACGAGGAGGTTGGTTGGGTTAGGTTTAAATACGAACAGCTGCCAAATTTGTGTTACTGGTGTGGCAGACTCTCCCACAGTTATAAGGATTGTGAACTCTGGACAAGAAGTCAAGGGACTTCTACTGAAACGGCCAGGCAGTTTGGTGCCTGGCTTTGAGCCCCTACTTTTAATAATAGGAAGTGCTCATCGGTTAAAGTGGGTGGTGTGGAAGCAAAAAAGGAAGGTGAAGATCTGAATGGTGAAGAGGAAGGGATGGAGATGGAGGGAGCGGACAATGATACAGTGGGAGCTCCAGAGAAGGAAACATCACCGACCGGAGAACCAAGGGTTGCTGTTGGGTTAACGCCGGCAAATGAAATTCAGCAGGAAGTTACGGAAACCGTAATCATAGGAAACACAAACTTATCGGAGTGCATCTCGGGCAAGAAATCAAATTTTCAACTAATGTTACAAGAGATTGACTCTGCATTATCCAAGTTTGACCATTCTGCAGTGGATAATTGGGCCGAGGGTTGAAGTGGACAAGACCAAGGATTTTATACACCAAAAAAATCCCAGTTCTACGGGCTCACAACCTGAGTGGTATGGGATAAACAATGCTACTAGCAGCCCATTTGAGTTAAAAGGCCATACTCGGGGTTGGAAGATATTAACACAAGATAGGGCTCTTGCTGAAACTAAACCCATGCAGACTCAGAAAAAAAGACTTATACATGAAGGGGAGGACGTACCTGTAAGTCTGACATCAGGGAAGAAATTATGTGTATCAACGGTGGAGGCTGCGAGTCAACCTAGCCGAGAGCAATGAGTTGCCTTGCATGGAACTGTCGTGGGCTTGGGAACCTACGTGTAGAGGAAGAGCTTGAAGAAATCATTCAAGCACAAGATCCCCTAATCGGTTTTCTATCAGAGACATGGTCTGATAAAAACTGGTTAGAAGAGATTCGTTGTAAGATAAAATATGCAGGTTTATTTATTGTTCCTAGTATAGATAGAGGAGGTGGCTTAGCCCTTTTGTGGAAGTCTGACATTGTTGTCTAGGTTGATAGTTTTTCCAAGAACCATATTGACGCAATCGTGAATGGTGGGCCTACGGAGGCATAGCGGTTTACTGGATTTTATGGGGAACTAGACGTAAATCACAGAGAAGAGGCATGGAGTGTGCTCCGTTTGCTACATTCAAAACCTCATCTTCCTTGGTGTTGCATGGGCGATTTTAACGAACTTTTACACATTAAGGAGAAGAGAGGTGGAAGACTTCGCCCGAATGCACAGATGCAAGCTTTTCGTGACGCTTTGGACTTTTGTGGCTTGACCTCGGTTTCACATGCCCAGAATTCACTTGGCATGGACGGCGACATGAGTACACGATTTTGGAACGCTTGGATAGAGGGGTGGTTAATTATGACTGGATGTCAAAGTTTCCAACAACTAGGATGAGGCATCTTCATTGCTACTCTTCTGACCACCGCTCTATATGTTTACTCTTTAACCCAAATAACGAAGCTCAAAGGTGGATTAGGAAACCCTTTAGATTTGAGGAGATGTGGCTAGCTAATAGAGGATGTGGTGACACGGTACTAAAAGCTTGGCAAGATGAGACTCATGGTACTCCTATGTTTAAGGTAACGCAAAAACCCAATGCTCGGGGAAAGAGGGTTTCATGGCCTTGAAGCTTGATATGAGTAAGACCTATGAGCAGAGATCACTTTGGCAATGTAAAAAATCAGATTGTGAAGAAAAAGGAAGCACTATGGAAGGCCGAAGAAGCTACTATGAATGGAGGCAGCTATGACTTAGTTGTCTCCCTTAAATGTGAGCTAAATTTACTGCTGGATAAAGAGAGCCGTATGTGGAGGCAAAGGTAAGAACGCAATGGGTGGCAAAGGGTGACAACAACACTAAGTATTTCCATGCAGTGGCAACAAAAAGAAAAAGGCGAAACTTCATTAAAGGCATTCGGGATGAAGAAGGAGTGTGGCAGTCTGAAGAAAGGGCTGTTTCTAAAATCTTCATGGAGTTTTATACTAAACTTTTCTCATCATCCAATGTCCATGACCTTGACCGGGTGTTGGAGGGTGTGCAAAAGGTTGTTACAGAGAGCATGAATGCTGAGTTGACAAAACCTTACAGCAGAGAGGAAGTGGTTGCTGCCATCAATCAAATGGCTCCTTCAAAGGCTCCTAGTCCGGACGGGATACCCCCCCCCCCCCCTCTTCTATCAGTCCTTTTGGACGAATGTGGGGTCTGACGTATCTGATGCTGCACTCTCCTGTCTTAATAGCGGTACCCTCCTTAAATCCATAAATCACACTTTTATCACTTTGATACCAAAAGTTTCCAACCCTAAGAATGTTTCAGAATTTCACCCTATTAGTTTATGCAATGTGCTTTATAAAATTATTAGTAAAGTTATTTCTAACAGATTAAAGCCTTTGCTCAACTCTATAGTTTTAGAAGCTCAAAGTGCTTTCACAACAAATAGACTTATTACTGATAACATTCTGATAGCCTTTGAATCCTTGCATTACATGAAAACCCAATGCTCGAGGAAATAGGGTTTCATGGCCTTGAAGCTTGATATGAGTAAGGCCTATGACAGGGTGGAGTGGGAATTTCTAGGGAAAATCCTTTCAAAAAAGGGCTTCCAAGAGTCCTGGGTGGCTATGATTATGCAATGCGTATCAACAGTGACTTATTCCATTTTGCTTAATGGAGAGCCTCAAGGTTTTATATAACCTTCTAGGGGCTTAAGACAAGATGATCCTCTTTCCCCTTTCCTCTTTTTGTTTTGTGTAAAGGGTTTAAATGCTTTCCTTTGCAAAGCTGCTAAAGATAAAGAGATTAGAGGTTTATCGATTTGCAGACAGGGCCCACGGATTACTCACCTCTTTTTTGCAAACGACTGTCTCTTATTTTGTAGGTCCAATGCAACTTAATGTTTGAAAATCCAGCAAATTCTTGACTGGTATGAAGTAGCGTCGGGGCAGCAAGTGAACAAGGCAAAGACTACCCTTTTCTTTAGTCGAAACACCCCTGATAGTGTGCAGCAAGAAATCAAGGTTTTGTTGGGTGTGCCGGCTATAAAACAGTATGAAAAATATTTGGGTTTACCATCTTTTGTAGGGAGGCAAAAAAAAGCTTGTTTCAACCAAATAAAAGAAAGAATTTGGAAGAAGAAGCAAGGGTGGAAGGAAAGGCTTCTCTCTCAAGCTAGAAAGGAAGTGATGATTAAAGCAATGATTCAATCCATCCCGACCTATTTCATGAGCGTGTTCCGATTGCCAATTGGTCTGATCAAAGATATTGAAGCAATGATCCGTAAGTTTTGGTGGGGGCACCAAGATAATGCAAGGAAGATGCAATGGGTAAAATGGAGTACTCTTTGTTCCCCAAAATCCCTTGGAGGAATGGGTTTCCGGGACCTTAAACAATTTAATGATGCTTTCCTTGTAAAGCAGGTGTGGAGGCTCTACCATGAAAAGGATACTTTGCTTTACAAAGTTTTCAAGGCTAAATACTTTCCTAATGGGACTATTTTGGATGCTGAGATGAATCCTCAAAGTTCCTTTGCATGGAAGAGCATTTTGCAAGCCAGAGAGGTTGTTCGTAAGGGGGCAAGATGGAGAGTTGGAGACGGGTCAAAAATTAATATATGGAACAATAGATGGGTTGAGTCATCGGGAGGTGGATTGATCTTATCGCCCCAACATGATCCTTCTTTGCTGGTTGTTAGGGACCTATTTCTTCCAAGATCAAAGGTATGGAATTCTGAGCTCATTGATCAGACCTTTTACCCGTGGGAAGTAGAGGGTATTAAAAGCATTCCGGTAAGTCTCCATATAGAGGAGGATCTTCTGATCTGGCCTAACACTCCTGATGGTTTATATTCAATGAAGAGTGCCTACCAACTCTTGGCCAAAGAGTTTCAGCAAGCTCAAGATGGTTCATCAAATCCTGACGTAGGTAAACGCCTATGGAATGGAATATGGAAGCTTCAGGTGCCAAATAAAGTGAGACACTTCATGTGGCATGCATCTTCCGAATCATTACCCACCAATTCTAATCTCTACACTCGGCATATCTAATCTGATAACAATTGCGCACTCTGTGAGGATCATCCTGAAGATGTGCTTCACTGCCTGTGGTTGTGCGACTACGCCAAGTGTATTTGGTTATCAGATAAAACCTTCACCTTTCCACGTACAAAGGTGTTTAGGAGTTTTGGTGACTTGGTGACTTTCATTCTTACTGATACTTCCTCTAATATTGTTGCTTTGTTCTCAATGATTGCCTGGAGTATTTGGACCCGTCGCAACAAATTGCAAATGAAACAGCCGGTTTGGGATGTTGGAGATACAGTCAAGAAAGCCAAGGAATTGTTGCAGGAATTTCGAGATGTGCAGCGGCCCTATGCAAAACTCTCGTGTCCACGTGAGGTGGTGCGTTGGAAGCCTCCTTCAATGGGTCTATTCAAAATTAATTTTGATGGTGCTACATTTAATAACTTGGCTCTAGCTGGTTTAGGGGTTGTAATCAGGGACGAACAAAGGATGATCATTGCGGCTTTGAGTCAGCGAATTCCTCTTCCCAGTTCAGTGAATATGGTGGAAGCTTTGGCAGCTAGGCATGCTCTAATCTTTGCCTAAGAAATTAGCATCTCATCTGTGGAAGTCGAAGGTGATTATCTTCAAGTTATAAGAGCTATTAACAAGAAGGAGCAAGACAGATCGTGGTAGGGACATATTATCCAAGACATTAAACAGTTGGGGTCCTATATGCAGATTTGTAGTTTTTCCCATATTTGTAAGGGGGGGGGGGGTAATAGATTAGCCCACTCCCTTGCTAAAAGAGCAGTTTTAGCTTCTGATACCGATGTGTGGTTGGAAGAGCTACCACAAGATTTAGATGATGTTTTTCAATCTGATTTTCCTTAATAAAATTGACTTACCTGTTTCTTAAAAAAATAAGCCCCAACATTTAAGAATACAAGTTGTGGGGTCATGGGCCCAAATTACACAATTGGGTCTTAGGCCTTGGCCAAGAGCATGGGTAGTTCAAGGACGATCGAATGGTAATAAATGGTTCAAACTCAAGAGTTAAGGAGCAAGATACAAATGGGGAGGCGATTCGAGGAGGAATACCTCCTCAGACAAGCTAAGCACAGATCAAATATAGATCCTAATGATCAAAGTGACCTTTCAGGAAGCTCTAATGATAGGGACGTGCGTCATAAACGTACAAGAAAGATGGGAACCCAAAAATATTTAAGGAAAAGCTGCTACCACCGCATTGAATACTCTGTAACTAACTCCCTGGCCGCATTAATGAGGAAGTGACCTCTGAACAGTATTTTTTCAGCCTTATAACCATCCCCCAAAGATTTCTAGAGGAGGCTGATGGGACAAGTATTAGCATAAACCTTCAACTGTCCATAAGTAGGGTAAAGATGAAAGAAGAGATGTAATATAAATGAGAGTAGAGACCTAGAGGAAGAGGGACTGGAAAAAGATAGAAGAGACATTGTATCAATCTAAATTACACTTGTACTATATTTAACTGATTTATATGAAAACTTACCTTCTCGGACAGTGAATTCATTCAGTTCTATGTTCCTTGTTCTTGCTTAATCATCTTCTACACCCATTCTAACCGTTATTAATGCACTAAAACCTAGCTCTTTGACCCGCTCTCTATAAATTTATTACTCTGGGTTCATCGGGCCAAGATCCCATACATTTTGGGCTTGGGCTGAAAAACGTGTCCCTACACAAGTCATTATATAAAACTATTATAAATCTTTACTAGATAAAAAATAACTAATTTTTATTAAAAATATTCTCTCTCTCTCTCTCTCTCTCTCTCTCTCTCTCTCTCTCTCTCTCTCTCTCTCTCTCTCTCTCTCTCTCTCTCTCTCTCTCTCTCTCTCTGGCATAATTAGTTTTCTATAGCTCTTAGTGAGAATTTCAAAACATGATCTTTTTTTAGATTTCAAATTCTATGGAACCAAATAGAAAACTCACAATGTTATTGTCTTCTTCGATCTAGTGCTGCCACAAGCCAAGCTGAAAAGATTGTCTCGAACTAGATTCAAAATCTTGATATTGGTTGTACAGGCAATATATACTGTATTGACAATTAAACTAATATTAGTACTTTTCTAAAATGTACCAAATAAAATATCAAGTTGTACCGTCTTATACCACTTATACCAATTATACCAATGATTTTTTGAATGTTTTGGTTGGAATTAATGTTTCGGCTGGTAGAATAAAAAATAATAAAAACTGTTATTAAAAAAAAAAAAAAAAAAAACATGTTATTAAGCTAATACATCAGGTTATAGACTAAAATTTAAGTTTATAAAATGTGTGGGTTTTAAATTATATGTCATAAACATATAAATACATACATAAATACATATAAAACATATATTTATATATATATATATATAAGTACATAAATAACGGTAATCCTGAAATGATACTTTGGTAGTACCAAAACATTTCATTTTCTTGGCTAAAGCAAAACAATCTTGGTACTAAATTTGTATTTGCAATGAATAAAATTTTTCTAACTCACTTTTTGTGATCCACTTTGTACTCCTCCAATTATAGACTATGTGTCTAATTTTTTTTTTTTTTCTTATTTTAAACTTTGATTATTTTAAAATTTTTTTTAAAAAAAAGTAAAAAAGAATACACTACAGGTTGCCCATCTTTCACACGTAATAATTTGTAATTGTTTCCTCTTACGATTCGCTTTTGTATGCAGGACTTCTCTACATGCTTGCATTGTCCACAACTTTATTTTATTGGGTGCAATCAGATTCTGCAACTTCACCCTATCAAAAAAGATTCCACAACTTCTTCCACATGTAGGCTTTTTTGATAAAAGATATCAACTAGCTTAATTTCTCTCCATGGATTCCAAGACTATCATCCTCCTCATCTTCATTTCCATCCTTTCCTGTCAATTGCGCTGTTGTACTGCTCAACCTTGGACTAAAGCTGGTTACTGGTATGCTGGCAGTGAATCCCCCATTCCTGACATAAATTCTGCCCTGTTTACACACCTAATATGTGGCTTTGCTAATGTCAGCTCCACCACCTACCAGCTTTCCATTCCCCCAGAGCAGGAACAATACTTCTCTAGCTTCACCAACATTGTCAAAAGTAAGAACCCATCAGTTATCACACTTTTATCTATCTGGAATGGACAAGCTACAACTGCTAAAGCCATATTGGGTGAGAAAGTTAATACTTCAGTATTGTCTTCAATGCTTAACCAATCTTCTTACAGAAAGTCTTTCATTGAATCCTCAATAAAAACTGCAAGGCAATATGGATTTCAAGGCATAGACTTATTTTGGCTTTGGCCTAATACTGCCTCCGATATGACCAATATGGGAATTCTGTTGGATGAATGGCGAGCTGCTGTGGATTCTGAGTTAAGAAACTCGAACGAGTCAAAATTGATATTGACGATGGCCCTTTATTACTTACCAAGTTTTGAATTTGGGAGTTACCCAATTGGCTCAATACAAAGAAATATGGATTGGGCACATGTTGTGGCATATGACTATCATCTGCCCTTAAATGAGAAATTTATTCATGCTCATGCTGTTTTATATGATCCATCAAGCAATGTGAACACTGATTATGGTATAAGAGAGTGGCTGGCTAAAGGATTTCCACCTAACAAGCTGGTTTTTGGTTTGCCTTACCATGGCTATGCTTGGACCCTTGTGAATCCTAAAGAGAATGCTATTGGTGCACCGTCGTCAGGGCGGGCTGAAACAGAAGATGGATCCATGAGTTACGAGTACAGCAAGTCATACATTCGAGGTTATAATGCTAAAACAATATTCAATGGAACTTTTGTTATGAATTACTGCATTATAGGAACGACTTGGATTAATTTCGATGATGTGGAGTCTATCAGAGCTAAGATTTCTTATGCCAAGCAGAAGAATTTACGTGGTTACAATGTGTTTGTGGTCAGCAATGATGATAATTGGATGCTTTCTCAGGCAGGTACCATTTGAAATTTACATGGTTGTATTTTGTCCTTCCCAAACACTAGTCCATGAATTCACATTACAAATCCTTCTACAACTTCGTTCTGTGAATCTGTTTATTTAGAGATGGAAGGAAACAAAAGGGAAATTTTTCATGCAAGAGCCCACAAAGAAGGTTACTCATCATAATACATTTTTGCTACAACTAAGTGAAGGGGCCCGTTTGGCAAAGTGGTTTCAAACTGCACTTTTTCAAAGTATAAAATCTTCACTTTATTTCTAGTAACAATATTTTCAAACAACCCCATTTTCAAACCAAAAACAAAAAACTCCAAAAGGTAAGTTGTACCAAATGGGGACTCTCAGGAACAAACCTGTTCATCATGCTTTCTATTTTTGTTCATGTTTCATTAACCTCACATTTCTTATACCAAGAGGGTGTAATCATCCCTATAGGCTGTCTCACAAACATCACAATATCTCTGCCACATTGATGCCAGTGCTGTACAAGAATCATCCTTCCACTCATTTGTGTTTGTCTCACTTGTGCACCAAGTAGCAGCTGTTGAGCCTAGCCTTAATGCTTGTGACAATGTAATTGTCCTGCTTGTCAGAATTGCTAAACTTGAATGAAGCAAATATTAAGTCCTTAATTGGCCTTAAGAATCTGATCATATACGGTAGAATTATTAAAAATTAGTGGGAGAATAGAAATTCCATCACCCTGTCATCTTGGATGAAAGCTCTTTATCTAGCAGAATGCAGACGATTCTGTTAGACATCTAACAGAGTGCTTGCGTCCAACTCAAGTATCTTCAACCAAGTTTGAGACTAACCCTCTTGTTATGTTTTTTTTTTTTCTTCCAACCCTATATTTAAGATTTTTTTTTTTTTTTTTTTTTTGAGCTTATAAGACAAGCAGTTTTTTTTTTTTTTTGGTTAGAGTTGCCATAAAGCGGGGAGGGTCGGAAGATGCTTCTGCTTATTTTATGCGTCCTTCTTAAATACTAGTTTTTGTAAAAAAAATTATAGAAGGTATCTTCTATTTTTTTTTCTCAGTACAATGTTGAAGAACTTAGTGAAATCTAGGTGCAATAATTTTATTGATTTCAATGAGAGATGTTGATTTAAGTACTGGATTGCATTGACAGCTCAAGAGGAAGATAATGGTCCAGAAAAAAAGCGAAGATTACTGTTGATAATTATGCTTCCGACAGCTTTAATCATTATCATTCTAGCCTTCACGATGTATTACATACGAGACAGAGTACTGAAGTCAAAAGGTAAGTATCCTCAACTGTAATACTTCACCTGTAATAACATGATATTGAAGAGCATTTCCATTTGTTAGGATGTGTTAAGTGAGTTCCAGGCTTTGTGGATTAGCCTTAATTTCTGCCATCTATCCCATGATTCTAGAGATTTGATCTATTTAAGTGATTTGATTTGGATCAATTAGGAACTGATAATAGTGATTGGTCTGACCTTTCCTTCTAGGTTGTAGATTCTTACCTATAAATACCCATGTTGTTAAAAGTGCGCATAAGGGCGCTTAAAGCTCAAAGCCTTAAGCTCTGAGTGATTCGCTTGGTCGAAGCGAAACTCATTTAGTGAAGCTTGCCTCAGGGACGCCTTTCTAGTGCTTTTTGAAGAAGCAAACAGTAAGCTTAGGTGAGCTTTTTCCATTTTTTGATTAAAAAAAAACATTATATGAATCATTAAAACTGAGCCTGCAACCTATAATTAGGCCTCTAAAGACCCCAATTGGTGTGCTGCTATGTAACATGAGCTCAATACACTCCTTTCAAATAGTACCTCGTCCCTTGTCCCTCATCATCCCTCTATTATGCACATTCTTGGCTTCAAAGGGGTTTATAAAGTTAAGAAGAAGTCCAATGGCTCCATTGAAAGGTATAAAGCTCATCTTGTCGCCAAGTGCTATAATTAACAAGAAGCTGTGGACTTTATAGAAACCTTTAGTATGGTAGTGAAGCTGGTCACTATCCGCATAGTTCTATCACTCTCCCTCACCCATCATTGGCCCATTCAGCAACTTAATATAAAAAATGCCTTTCTCCATGGCGTGCTTTCTAAAGAAGTTTATATTGAACAACCTCGGGGGTTTTGTGACACCTCATCCTTTACTCATGTTTGTCGCCTTCATAAGGCCATTTGTGGCCTCAAACAGGCTTCGCAAGCCTAGTGTTAGAGATTCAGTGCCTTTCTCCTTCATCATGGCTTTATATGTAGTAGGGCTGGCTCTAGCATGTTTCTCATTCGATCCTTGGCTAGCATCATGATTCTCTTTCTCTATGTTGACGACCTTATCCTAACTGGCAGTTGTTCCTCCATTCTTTAATCGTTCATTCATTTTAATAATCAACAGTTTGCCATGAAGGACTTGGGTGGTCTACACTATTTTTTAGGCATTGAAGCCAAGCGCACTTCAACAGGATTTCACCTTTCTCAATCCAAGTAGGCCCACTCTCCTTGCATGAACATCCATGTTAGAGGCCAAACCTTGCTCCACACCAGTTTCAATTGTCTCCAAGCTTTCTCTATGTGATGGTGACATTATCTGATCCCTCCTTATACAAGCAAATTGGGCTAACTTCAAAACCTAATGATGACTCGCCCTGATATCATTTATGCAATTAAATTAAGCTTACCAGTCCATGCATTCTTCCACCACTGTGCACTTACAGGCTGTGAAGCAGATACTTTGATATATCAAAGGCACCATTGACCTTGGCATCCACCTCAAGCCATTCTCTTCTCTCACATTACATGCCTTCTCCGATGCAAATTGGGCTATGTGAACTCCAAGTCTCCATCCAGGATCCTTGCCTTCTCTACTATAACAACATCAATGCTACTTATATTGCTGATAATCCAGTATTTTCATGATCACACAGAACACATCGAGGTGGATTATCATTTCATTCATGATCTCATCACTACTCTTAAAGGGCAACTTGTTCTTATTGAAAATCAGACTGCAAAGATCTTCCCGAAGGGATTGGTTTCCTCTCGTTTCCTTCTACTTCGCAACAAACTGGTGGTGCATTCACTCTCCATTACTTTCCTGGGGGATGGGGATGCTGTTGAGTGTTTTCCAGACTTGCTTGGCTGCCTTGATTAGCCTAGATTTCAGCACTAGATTCTCAGCCTATCTATCCCATGATTCCAGAGATCAATTAGGAGCCGATTATAGGGATTGGTCTGACCTTTCCTCTATGTTGTAGATTCTTCCCTATATATACATGTACACAATGTAATCTTCCCTATTAACAGAGCGTTTCTCTTTAGTATGATATTAAGATTAATGATTTTTCTTTCTTCTTTTTCCAATTTTTGTTGCAGGCATGATGATTTTAGACAACAGAAGTCCATCTCAGCCGGTAAACAATACATTAGATTCTGAAAATCTTGACAGCAATGATCCTAATCCGAAAGCACTCAGCCTTTCCACCATCAAAGTAGCTACAAATGACTTCTCAAGTGCCAACAAGCTTGGAGAGGGTGGTTTTGGCCCTGTTTACAAGGTAATGCCAGGACTGTTCTTATTCTTTGTATGAAAGGGAAAACATTGAAAAAAAAAATGTAGGGTATGTAGGTTTTCGTGAAACAAATGTTAATTGATTCAAGTAGTTTAAGGTTTAGCTATTATAGTAAAGAGTAGCTTATGTAGGTTCTTGGAGTTCAGGAAAAGTTTGAAGGGACTTGAGAGCTTTTAACTTCTGTTTATGTGTTACACCCTCATCCCTTGAGCAACACTATTAGCTCCCTGGCCTGCTTTACAGATGAAAAAAAAAATCAGGCTTTTAAAAAGTTGAGTCTAGAATGATTGACAACCCATTCAAACCACGCAATATCAAGAGAGAATCAATCACTGCACCACAAATTGAAAGCAGAATAAGATTATGCTGTCCATACTCCTAATTAGCAATACTTTCACTATTTCTAAGCTGACTATATACATATTATACAATTTTTGTCGAGGGAGCTAGTGTTGCCTTTGTAAAAGTTGAATTCATATCAGCTGTAAATGTGGCTTATTCTTCACGGACATTGCAAACGGTGTGTGTGAATTTTGCCAGGGTATATTACCAAGCGGACAGGAAATAGCAGTGAAGAGACTTTCTAAAACGTCTACACAAGGACATGAGGAGTTCGCAAATGAGGTTGCTCTTACTGCAAGACTTCAACATATAAATCTAGTTAGAGTTCTGGGATTTTGTATAGAGGGTGATGAAAAAATGCTAATCTATGAGTACATGCCAAACAGAAGCTTGGATCTCTACCTATATGGTATGCAATCATTTTGTACCAATTATAGTTAATCATTTCATATATTTGTGGTTCTAAGATTTATGTTATATTTTATAATCCTAAGTGGGTCTATATATCCAGTAGATATTTTGGTTTGATGCCACTATTATTCAATCCTGAGAGAAGCAAAGATGACAATCTAAGCTTATGGAGAAGTGAAAGGCTACGATGTTTTGCTTGAGTGCATTTTCAATAGTTTGTTAAGTATTTTATGTGTGATAATAACTGCTCACAGACTTAATTCTATGCAGATCCAATTAGACAGCATGTGTTAGATTGGAGAAAGCGTGTTCACATCATTGAAGGGATTACTCAAGGGCTTCTATATTTTCAAGAATATTCAAATTTTACAATAATTCACCGAGATCTTAAAGCTAGCAACATTTTACTGGACAAGGATATGAATCCAAAGATATCAGATTTTGGGATGGCTAAACTTTTTGGAAAAGATGAACATGAAGCAAACACAGACCGGATTGTTGGAACCTAGTAAGCGTGCAGCTTTTGGATGATTTCTCAATTGTATTTCCCTTGTTATTAACCTCTCAGCACTGCTATTTTTTATGCAATACAGTGGCTATGTTCCTCCAGAATATGTTAGAAAAGGTGTGTACTCCATGAAGTATGACGTCTATAGTTTTGGAGTTCTACTTCTGCAAATCATAAGTGGTAAGAGGAATTCATGTTATTATGGCACGCATGAAACTTTGACCCTTCTAGAATATGTAAGCAACTCCATTAAACTTTTCTTTTGATTTAACTTGCTGCAACTCAAAAAATGTGCCTTTTGAAATATAAAGCTGAATAATGCTGAATGATTTCAGGCGTATGAGAAGTGGGCAGTAGGTGAAGGCATGGATTTTATTGATCCATCGCTGGATGATTCCTCTTCATCTTGCAAACTCATAACATGCTTGCAAGTAGCTCTATTATGCGTCCAGGAAAATCCAGTGGATAGACCAACAATGTTGGAAGTTTATTCAATGCTCAAAAATGATATTGGTGCTATCTCTACCCCTAAAAGGCCAGCTTTTTCTACACAAATTGATGAAAAAGTAACGGGCAGATCTACATCAGAGCAAGGAAGTTGTTCAGTTTATGATTCATCAATTTCCCAAATAAGTGGACGATGACCAAGATGGTGTTTTTGGGAGATGATATACTAAAGAGATTATTGTTTTCAATTGTTCTCTGTACCGGTCTTCTTGTTGTAGACTCCATAAATTTGATTGTTCTTTCTTTGAATAAAGCATAATACATAGGGAACAGAATATTATCATGTGGATCTTTTTACTGCTACGTATAGAGACATGTATCCAGAGCACTTTCTCGAAGAAGTGACACAAGACAAAACCAAAATGATGAAGGAACAAAATTAAAATAATAGGCAAATAACGTCTGTATAACTAAGAGTACAATAATATTATTATGCTTATATAAACTACTAAACCTTAATTTTAATAATAATTGTCATAGGAAATTTTTAATTTTTAATTTTTTTTAAGTTTCAACCTATAACGTCTGCTCCAGAATTTTTTAATTCTGATGGACTAAAAAAACCTAATTGTAAATGACTTGGAAAATATTAAATTTCAAAAAGACACTTGACTCTAGGAAATTAAATAACAATACGAATAAACCTTTCTTTTGAGGAAAATACAAATAAAGCTAAATAAACTACCAACACCTAAAATAAAATACAAAAATGTAATAAAAATACAAGTTGTGGGGCCAAAGGATCTGGGGACTCCCGCCCATTTCATATCAAGTCCAAGGCCCATGCCGAGAAGGAAGAAATGCTCGAGGACGAACAAAGGGAATCCAGTCTGCCAGAATATACTGCCGAGGACAACCCTGTCCTCGGCAAACCAAAATCACGGAAGGGGAAAGCGCCAGAGGCAGTCCCCTCGAGCATCCCAAAGGAAGTTCCAAGCCCAATGGGCCAACCATAGGAGCATGGTAGAAAAGCAATTCCAAAAGAAGCTGTCACCTCCGTATTAAATACCCACAGCTAACGCTCTGACCCCATTTATGTGGACGTGACCCCTGGACAGTGCGATCGGGGTCACAACAGCTCACAGAGCGTCAGAAGAAGTGGCCGATGGGACGTGCACTCAAGTATGGGCATAGATGACTAACAAGTGTAGGAAGAGGATGAACCAAAGGAACGGATATATAACATCAGAGATCTCCCACAAAAGGGGGGGAGCTTCGGAAAAAGCCCCTGAGGAGCGAGACGAGATGGGAATTCACATCCTCGGATGAGGAGTCCTTTCCTCGGGGCGTTGGGCCGTCTGATTCTGTATTCTTAGCTCCTATTTGATCATCCCCATTTTTCCACACAAGCCGTCGCCCCATCAGAGCCCAACTTTTGGACTTACTCTCTATAAATTCATTATAATGGGTCCGCTGGGCCTAGATCCTGTCCGTCGCTGGGCCCGGTCAGAACACCGTGACCCTACACAAGTTATTTATAGAGTTCAATGATACTAATATTCTGTCTGTTTCGATGAAAACTATTGTATAAATATAGTTTTCTATATTTTTTTAGTGTTTGATATCAATTCAAAAAAATAAGTCAATAGAAAACTATCTTTAATCAACATAAAAATTTTAACTTATTTTTAGAGATTGTTTTCTATTAATTTTTTTTGGAAAACAATTTTATTTCACAACAAACTAAATAAGGGAAGTTAGCATATTATTTTTCATCTCATTTAAGATTGTTACCAAATATAGAAAAATGAGATAGTTTTATAAAAAATGTTTTTTAGAAAATGACTTATGTTTTACTAAAACAAAAATAACATCAATCTTTTTTTGTGTTTGGTAAAAATTAAAAAATCAACTTATTTTACTATTTAACTTATTTTTTTTACTTTTCATGAGTTTCATTGTACTTTTTAATGCTATTTTTAATATAAAAAAATAATTTCATCGAAATAAATAGATTTCAATCAAACCTTTACATGCTTCCCACGAAGAAAAAAAAGATTAACATGCATCCTCCAACGGCAGACAAAGAAAGAGAAAGAAAGGTAGAAGGAGACAAAGAAAAGAAAATAAAAGAAAGTCGTATCATGCGACCCTGCAATCTTAACAGTGTACGTGTCTGGTCCTAAAGTGACGCGTGTCCCTAAAGCTTCACTGGACTAACCCGTTAAAGCTGACCCCAACTACCGGCCACAGCCGGTTACTGCTGTCTCACACTCTTACTTTGCCACCTCTTCCCGCTCACTATATAAATACACAAACACAAGTAAGTTCACAGCATGGCGGTTCCGTACTAAAACCCAACACTCCAGTCTCAACTCTTCACCTTCTCATCAAGGTTCACCGTTTCTCTTTTCTTCTCTCTTATATATTATAAAAGTTCACAGCTTTTTCTTTTTCTCTTTACTTTTTTTTGTTGTGGGTGCAGATTTATTTTGACCTCTTTTGTACTTTCTTTGACACTGCTTTGAATATATATTTTCCTCGGACAGTGGGAAAATAGACCGACATTTTCTTTGCTTTGTCTTGGGCTTTAATTGTTTTGACGAGAAAAATGGTTGTTTGGTTGCTAGAGGAAAAGAAAAAGGTATGAAATTTTTACTGTTTGGGACTCAATAACACTATAAAGTATAAACTCCTCTCAGTGCAGCATGATAGAAGGTTTTTGTTTGGTTAAGGAAAGTTTGAGGAAAAGGAAGGAATTTTTTATTTTTGGGGAAATGGGTTAGTTTCCAATTTGTTAAGTATTTATGAGAATTTTTTGTTTGTGCTCTCGCTCTTTTCTTGAGCTTTTAAAAGTAATGGAGCATTTGGGGTTGGGTGAAAATGAATTTTCTTTAACTTTTTCCCCTGTTTTCACTGCAAACACACGGAGATATTCAGGTTGGTTTATTGTTGTGTAAAGCTATGATCTTGGAGATAATTGTTCTGTGCTGTGTGTTATTAATATGCTGATTTGTTTATTCAGAATTTGGAAAATGTATGAGTTTTCAATGTCGGTAAGTAAAAGTGTGCTATGATATTGAGGTTTAGAGATTGGAAGATGAATTCTTTTAATTGAAAGCTATGAACTCCAGCTCATGGTCTTGTCATTCCAACTCCAGTTCTTAGACTTCGGCTTTCTCTTCAACTTTATTTTGTCACTGTGGTTTTTGTTGTCAACTTGTTTCTGTGGCAGTGTGGCTGCACCATCTTTATTTGTGATTATTTATCTACCCCTATTTGTTTTTTGGTTGGTAAGTTACATATGCACCCACTGGGTTTTGAACCCCACAACCCTACCCTCCACCCATTCTTATGGGAGAAGGAAGTGCCATTTGAGCTAGTGTTCATTGTCAATGTATCATTTATTTTTCTATCTTTGGTGGGGGATGGTGGGATTGCTACAGATGATACGTGTATTTCCTGAGTCTTGCTTTAGAGACATTATGGGTTTTCCTTAACCTTAAGATCACAGTTCATTAGTGATGAAATGTTTGTTTTCAGAAATATTCCTGGATCTTTTTAGGAATTACTTTCTCTAAAACAAATGGAGGTAAGAAACTTTATATGTGATTCAAATCAATTTCATGATCCACAATTCAATGTAATCATTACCCTTGGTATGAGACACAAAATAACTGTGTGATTGTTGTACATCTGGTTCCTGATTGTAGTGTGTTCTTGTCTGAAGGTTTATCTGTGATTTGCATAAAGTGAAAAGTCTTTGATTCTCAGCTGAGAGACTATTAGGGAATAGGGATGGCTCTCGAGACATTTCTAGATTCCAACTTTCAAATGGAAGCAAACTCCCTGGTACTTACTAGGCCAACTGGAGGCTTTTTGGGGTTCTCAAGTTCTAATGATTCGTCAGAAAAGGATGAGCAATACCAGGCAATGGTAGCTTCCCTCTTGAACACATCTTCTGGAAACTTGCCGAATAACATGTCTAGGATTGCACATATGAATATGGGTAGGGTCTCAGGGGAAGTGAGCCCAACCGTTTTAAATCACATGGTGAATGGACTGAGTGTTAGGCCAACTTCCTTGGTAACAGATTCTGAATCAGCACTTTCAGAGGGTCCTCATTCACATACAAGTGCTAGTATCAACATGGATTCTTATCTGGAGTCACCCATATCACCTTCATCATTCTCATCTCGTAACCTAAGAAAAACTAGATCTTCAGTTATAGATGGTTCCTCCATTGCTCAGTATACCTCCCATCTAGAACAAGATTGCCCACAAGTGCATAAAAGGAAATACCAGCATGAGGAATTCAATAATGTATCTAAAGTGGCTGCACAAGTGCATAGAAGTTCACTTCTAAAGGGCACTAGACAGGAGCCCCTCACTTCAACTCAGATGATTAAAAAACCAAGATTAGACATCAAGCAGGAGGCTATTATGCAACAGCATATTATTCAGCAGCTACTGCAGAACCCGGATTCTTCACAGTTACAAGGACATCTACCCCAACTGCAAGCAATGTTTCAGCAGCATCAGTTGCAAAATCAGAAGTGGCAAAAGATTTTGCAGTCTATTCCACAATATCAGGGAATTGACATGCAACAGCAACAGCAGCGACAGATGAGGCACCATCTCCAACAGCAAATGATGCATCAAGTACCTGTTATGCACCCATTTAATGAAGGCATCTGTTCACGCCGGCTAATGCAGCAGATATATCATCTGCGGCAACGACCAGCTGTGAGTTGCTAGCGTAATTGTCTAAATAATGTTGTCTCTTACTATGACATCATGCTTTTTACTATCGTAAACTACCCGTATTGGTGTCTAATGTTTTGCATTGTCAATACACAATTTGGGTTGAAGCATGGCTGATTTCTATATTTTAATATCGTGCATCCTCTTTGTGCTTGAACCTGGTGATACAGCTTTAAGTTAGTCTAAATCTGATTTTTTTTTTTTTTTCCTTTTTTTACCCTCTCTCTTTAGGACAATGATATTGCTTATTGGAGGAAATTTGTGGCAGAGTATTATGCTCCTTGTGCAAGGAAAAGGTGGTGTGTGTCTCAATATGATAAAGTTGGACACAATGCCTTTGGTATATTTCCCCAGACAGCTAGGGTCAGTTCTCATTCTGCTTATTTATTTTCTTTAACATGAGAGATGATTGATCCTAATATTACAATACATAGTCACAAATGCTGTAGTGGCCACCGGTTGCATGGGTTGGGATCATGCGTTTTTACATGGTATAATAATAACATCTTCATGTCAGTTGTATGAAATTTTGTTTAAGATTTTTGCTTATGAATCGTTTCCCTTTACGTCATTAAATTCTTCTTTAACTGCTTCCCCCTTCTGCCACAACTTGCATGGAATGTGTGCAAAAAAGGAGAGAAGAAAACTATTTTTGTTGTATAAAGTGAATTAATGCCTTGACTTAATGAATTTATATTCTTGTCTAATTTTTATCTTCCTCTGTGTGCTTTAAGCCTATGTTGATTGCTTCGTAAATTTGAGATTGTTTGTTGCTTTTGTTCTTTTAGGATACATGGCACTGTGACTTATGTGGTTGTAAATCAGGGAGGGGATTTGGTAAGCAAACTAGCATTATTAGATCGCTTAAATTTTTCCTTCCCTGATTACCTATATTTATTGATAGCATATAACTTCTTTTATCTTTTGTTTCTTGGCAGAAGCGTATTTTGAAATACTTCCTAGGCTTAATAGAATTACATTTGATAGTGTGATCGATGAAATATTGTTTCTCGATTTGCCGCATGAGTGTAGATTCCCTTCTGGGTTAATGATGTTGGAATATGGAAGAGCAATTCAGGAGAGTGTCTATGAGCAACTGCGCGTTGTTCGTGAGGGTCAACTGCGTATTATTTACACTAATGATTTGAAGGTGAGTCAAAGTCCACTTCATGTGAAGTTGGTGGGTTAATTATGTGTATTCATGTTTCTCTTGTTCAATGCAAAATGTTATATAGGATGGTGATGTGTACATAACAGTTTTTTTTTTTTTCCCTGCAGATACTATCATGGGAATTTTGTTCACGGCCTCATGAAGAGCTTTTGCCCCGAACATTTGTTGCATCTCAGGTATTCTTGTGCTCTGTATTTTCCGTGGCTGTAAGCTATCCACCTCGGTCTTCAAATGTGTCATATGATCCATTACTTATTCTTCTTAGCCGTAACTTTGGATCTAATGATTGTGCTATGAATTAATTTTTAAATGTTGCAGATCAATCAATTGGTTCATTCTGCGCGGAAGTATCCAAGCAATAATAATGATAGTGGAACTGTTGGTGCATCATCTGATGGTCTACAAGCAAATTGTAATAAGTAAGAAATTAATGGATGAGAAATTTTATGCATTATTAACAGCCTTAGTTTTATATTTTATTCTCTGTGCCTTTAGTTGAAGGACCTAATGATGTTTTATTGTCCTCTTTGTTAATTAAGAAGTTGATAAATTAAGTGCAAAGATCTGCAATTGTGAGAATTGTCCAGGGGTTTATTTTCCTGCTGCATGTTCTAACAAAAGGCTTTCATAAGACAAAAAGAAACCTATTTTTATTCTGTTGAATGACATATCTGTATGTTTCTAGATACTGACATTGACAAGGGGTTACTCAACTATGAAGAAATTCAGTTTGGCCTCCGTATAATTGAACCTGGTTAGGATGTGGCCAGCATTGTTGACCTTTTGAAATTTATAAGAATAGTTGTAAGTTCAAATTATAAATGCTGCTGTAGGTATGCTAGAAAATTTGAGGTTTGAGAGAACCAGGGAAAATTGGTTGACTCCCCCCCCCCCCCCCTTTTTATTTCTTTTTCCTTCCACTTATTAGGATGTAAATGCAATAAATCATGCGTTCACCTTGTTCTTGGTCACTTATCTTACCGCTGGTTCCTGGCGACTGGGTGTCATCTTGCAAGGGCTTTGGAGTTACAGCTGGTTGATGACTGGGGATTTTCCAGAAGATACACACGGTGTTTGCAGGTAAATCTCAACAATTCATTATGCTTAATTTTGAAGCTAATTCAATTATGCTGACAGTTCATAATATGTTCCCATTATAATTGTTTAACAGATTGCTGAGGTCATCAATAGTATGAAAGATTTAATGACTTTCTGCCAGGATAATGACATAGGACCAATGGGTACGTAGTTCTCACATGTTGCTATGATGGCCTGTAATGATGCAAAATACTGTCCTGCCTCCCCCCTTCCTCATGAATTATGAATCATCACCTAAAATAAAAAGAAAAAGGCAAACACCCTTTTAGATTGTTGCTTGAGTTCTTCTCCCCATTGACCTTCATTTCTATTGAAGCAGATCATTGTTTTCATATAACATCACTGGTTAATTGTAGAGAGCTTGAAGAGGTATTCCCGAGAATCCACCACATCCAATTTCCGGAAAAAGGAATTACCAGAAAAGTTGGGTGAAAAATCTGCTCAAGGTCTGCTAACTGAGAAGGATAAGGTGATGGCTACATCTACTGCTCCTAGCAGTAATGTGGATGATAGTTTAAATATGACCAACCGAGGACATTTGACTACCTCAGAACATGCAGCATCAGCATTGCCAGGTTATTATAACAATTTCCTGAGACAGAACTCCTTGACATCTGATGTGAACAGGGTGAAGCAAGAGAGTTCTTCAAATGTGTCTAACCACAATGCACCTTTTAAACCATATAAAGGTCCTAAAACCTCAAGTCCAAGACTAATCCAAAACTCACCAATTGATGGCTTGTCAAGTTCCCATTCCTTGGAAGGCAGCCAGAACATACAGGATCATACTATCCAGAAGATACTGCAGGAGATGGTAAACAACAGCAGAAAAGCGAATGGGAATGCTGCAAACAGAGTCAACTGCAAGATCAGCCAAGGTACCGTTGTTGACTTGCCAACAAGAGGCAGGGTGATTGACATTGTTCAAAGCGGGTTAGGTTCTGGGAACAGCACCACAACTGAGGCTTCCCCAGGAAATGCATTGAGTAGTAGTGTGAGGAGGATCAACAGCTCAAGGGCAATGTTTAATAGGGAGTCCTCTGAGTTTTGTGGCAACAACAGCTTCAACAAGAAGAGAGAACCAGAGGTCCCAGAGAAGCATCTTCTTCCTGAAGCAATTCTGAACATGATTCCTGGGTATCATGAAAATGGAAAGTTCAGTAGCAGCAGTGGCGATGTGTGCTATGGATGGAAGGTGTGACCTATTTTTGGGTTATTTCTTTTGTATGTGAGAGAATGTGGGAAGTTGCTTATCGTGTACAGAGAATCTTGAATCAGTTTCGATGGGTCCTTTTGCTAATATCACATGACACAAAGAACAGTTATACACTCACATGACTTTTGAGTACAATACAGTGAGTTTGTAAGATCTGCAACTTGATCATGATCAGAGTTTGTCCATGTAATCTGATACCCTCACAACCTTAAATAGCTTTGATGATATATATGAAATCATACTATATAGCTTTTGGAATCATACTCATGAGCTTGGATTTATATTGAATCTTTGGACTTGTGTATGTAATATAGGATTTGAGTAGATGGTTACTGGTAATTGTGTGGATTTTTAAATTATTCAGGCTAGAATTCCATGTTCAAAAGTATAAAAGCAAAAGGAGATCACATTCATTTTGTTGAGCATCTGTCAAGCATATGTACATGTACAGTGACACTTCCTCCAGGCTGCAACTCACTTTTGAGGCAATTATAAAAATTGCCGTTGACATATACTTTTAATGGCCTTTTGGGTTGAATTTGTAGACCCAATTAAAATTTGATCCAAATGCTTATTTAGTTAACAACTTGGACTGAATTAATGGGCTTTGGGCTGGTCACGTGGGACCAAAATTAGCCCATATCCTTCATCACGTGGGCTGAGCTCATTGACCAGGGGCTTAAACAATAATAGTGGGCTTAGGCCTTGTATATTTTTTTGAGATTAGTATTTTGGTAGGCCCATAGATGTACAAAGTGTCCTAAGGACCTATACTCCAACGAAGTACGAACAACATAAGAAAAGGAAAACTAGTGGTTTTCGCATTATAAATTTATAATTATATAAAAACCCAAATGGACAAAGTCAAATTTTCTTCTTCTTAATATAATAAAGCTAATCATCACATGTTGGCTACTGTATCATCCTTTTCTTTTAAGCTAATTATCACATTCATGTTTGAAACTGCATATAATTGACCATTCACAATATCTAACCTCGGTTTTTCACTAAATGCGCAGCTAGCGGAATCCACCAAAATCCAATTTGAAATGGTCGAGCGCTGACCACAAAAACCAATTATGACAAAACTCTTGTTACATCTAGATTATGCACAAGTCAACTTTATTTTATTTCTAGAATTCTGGTGTAATTTTAAATGACAAATTTGGGATCAATAATGACTGGAATTAATAACGACTGCCAACTTTGAACCGGAAGTGTCCCCAGAGACTTGTAGGAGAAAACAAATGGGAAAAGCGGATAAACAAACCAACATGTGAATGTAGAAACACTCATCTCCAAGCACAGCCAGATCAAGACAATTATATGCAGATAAAATTAATTTAATTTCTACTAAACAATTAGCCAACTGTCATTTCTTGAAACCATTATTATATTTACGCTATATATATATATATATATATATATATATATATATAGAGTAGACTCATCACATGCGTTTTGCGTGTACAATGAGGTTTCTTTTTCTTTTTCTTTTTTTTTCTTTTTTTGTCTAGTGTCATAATTTTCTTTTTCTTTTCTTTTCTTTTCTTTTTTTATAGAAAATTTTAACATGGCATCCGCTCCTGATAATAGCTCTTTATTATCAGACCAAGATATCAATCAGTTTTTGGTGTAGATGGAGAATGAACTCAGGATTTCTTATACAACCATCAGAGACTTTACTAGTTGAGCTAACTGAAACCTACTAGTGTCATGATTTTCCATTCATCTCAATTTTTAGATTATGACACAACCCAAATATTAAATAAAAGAAACCAGTGAGTCTTGATAAAGTAAAAAAAAAAAATGTTGGAACATGGTCTTGAAGGAAATATACAAAGTGGACTGAAATTTTTTATTTTTTATTTTTTAATTTTAGATAAGTTTGTTTTGAAGACATAGATGAGTAGGAGAGTTTCCTATTTTGTAGGCATTTTAAGTGGAGTTAGAAATATATTTTTACTAAATTGTCCTCAAGTTTTGTCACTGTTAAACGTAGGGTTTAAGGGTATTTTTAAACCACATAAAACTTAAGTCCAAAGAGGGGAATCCTGTTATAAATAGTATAAAATAGATATAATTAATTGTTTGTGGTAGTTTCTTGAAAATTCAAAAATTAACTAAACCAATAGTCATGCTAAATTAATATAGCTATATATTATTAGAAGGGTCTTATTAATGAGTGCACTAAGAGCAATTGTTAACAAACTATTTTTAAAAAAAATTTAATGCCATTTTTATGGAAAATAGAAAAAGTTATCAAAATATTAAAAAATGTCAAGTCAAAATCCTATCCTATATGAGTTTCTCTTTACATAATACTATGTTTATTTTTAAAATTGCATTATGATTCATGAGTTTTCCTTTACATAATACTATGTTTATTTTTAAATTTAGTATCATGGTATGTAGTCAAAGAACAGATAATTAATCCTTTTGAAGGGCCCAACCTAGCCAATGCAAAATCTGATTGATTTGCATTCCATTATTTGTCTAGGAGGATATTGGAATATTCGAAATCTCATAAGTCAGAGGGGGGTAAATATTGAATCCAAATCTTCTGCTCCACTTTTCCTACTCCACTCTATACTCCACCAATAAAAACTTGTAATGTGTTAACATAATTAATTAAATACTATCATTATTGACTTATTAATATTATCATTATTAATTAATGGTAATATTTAATTAATTAGGTGAATACGTAACAAATTTTTATTGGTGGAGTATAGAGTGGAGCAGGAAAAGTGAGATAGAAGATTTGGAGTCGTAAATATTACTCCAATGTCAGTGGCATGTCTATTACTCCAATGTCGGTGGCATGTCACATGTGCCTTTAGACGACTTGCAAGTCTTGCATTAATGGAGCTTCCACTTGGGATTTTGTTCCACTGTGTGGAGCTTCTGATTGTCCCTCCACCACTCAAGCATTCTTCTTAAGAATACATATGAATACAAGAATACAACAATGCAGGACAACCAAAAAAAAACCACCCAGAAACATTTAGACACTATACACTACAGTCATTCATATAATATTATATTCACTATGTTAATAATAACCAAACCGTTAGTTCATAGTAAAATATATATATATATATATATTATTTAGATTATTTCTCTCTTGTTTTTTCCCACCTCATGCTTAGTGAGGGTTAATATTATATTAAGAATTTAGTTGCAAGAAATTATGCGATGACAAAATCAAATCAAATCTATTCTTTGAAGTTGCTGATGAGACTTGTACTAATAGAAAGTTAACTAATCAAAAATGGAGTCACGTTCCATGATTTCATTTCTAGAAAACTAGTCTGAAGCAGTCACAAGAGACGGCTTAATTTCTAGAGAAATTAATCATTTACCTAACCTCCAACTCTACTATACTATTAGTCTCAAAACAGCTTAAGAGGTGTTTGGTACATATTTTCAAACAATCATTTTTAATTTTTAAATAACATAACACGTATTTTTCATACATTTTTTCATTCACACGTATTTTTATATATATTTTTAAATAACAATTTTCAGTTTTTAAGTGCATGTACTAAACACTCCTTTAGTTTTATTAATGCAAGTGTCAAGAAAGTGTACCTAACATTTTTTATAACTTCTTATCACAATTGTAATGTGATATAATATAATTGGTAAAGAAAAATAGTAAATTTATTTATAAGTGATAGTTAACCACTCATAATATGTAATGTTAAAAAAAAAAAAAATTATTAAATTATTTGTGGTGGCTCTTGATATTAACCACTGCATGACAAAATCATTGTAATTCTTACTTTTATTTGGATACTAGAATCCATATCCTGTCGTGACCTTATACTTATCTATTTTGGTAGGGTCAAAGATGAACAAAGCCATTCAAAGTTGACAAAAAAATAAAAATAAAAAATAAAAAATCAAAGCTCAGAACCTTCTACAAAGAAAAGTCAAATCCCCTTGCTGTTTCACAGCTTTATGTTCCCTATATAACACTCTATCTTGAACTCTCTTAATGATAACTCCACTTGAGAGGATCATTCAATCTCAAACAATGGCAAGCTTCAACTTTGTGTACTTTCTTTCTATTGTATTCTCTTTGTTCATCTCCACCGGATGTGTCACAGCATCACATTCAGTGGTCAAAGCTGGTTATTATCCTTCATGGGCATTAGATAATCTCCCACCTTCAGCTATAAACACATCATATTTCACTCACATCATCTATGCTTTTCTTGTGCCTAGCAACGTTACCTTCAAGTTCAACATATCAAGTTCAGAAGCTAAGAACCTCTCAAATTTCGCCACCACCCTTCATCACAAAAACCCACCTGTGAAGGCTCTTTACTCCATTGGTGGAGGAGGAGTTGATCCAGACCGTTTTGGCCGCATGGCATCCAAAGCGTTGACACGTCAAATCTTCATAAATGCTACTATTGATGTTGCACGTAAATATGGGTTTGATGGGTTTGACTTGGACTGGGAATTCCCTGAAAACACAAAGGAAATGAATTATTTTGCCCAATTACTAAAAGAGTGGCGCTATGCAATCGAAAAGGAGGCTAGGATCACACATAGGCCCCCTCTACTGCTCACCGCCGCCGTGTACTACTCGGCGGACTTCCTTGTATACGGCGACCGCCGCTCCTACCCGGCGGCTGCGATTAAGAACTACATGGATTGGGTCAATGTGATGTGTTATGACTATCATGGGTCATGGGACACTTCCGCAACTGGGGCCCATGCTGCATTGTTTGACCCAAACACTAATTTGAGCTCAATCTATGGGCTTAAGTCTTGGATCAGGGCTGGAGTACCTGGAAACAAGATAGTCATGGGCTTGCCACTGTATGGAAAATCATGGAAGCTCAAAGACCCAAAATTGCATGGAGTAGGAGCACCAGCAGTTGGTGTGGGCCCAGGAGATGATGGTGTGCTTCTTTACTCTGAGGTGGTGGAGTTTAATAAGAAGAATGATGCCACTATAGCATATGATGTGAATACTGTGTCTACTTATTCTTATGTTGGGTCATTGTGGGTCGGGTATGATGATGCTCTGTCTACAACAGTGAAGGTTGGGTTTGCTCAGGCACTTGGGCTTCGTGGGTATTTCTTTTGGGCCATCAGCTATGATACTGAATGGAAAGTCACAGCACAAGGTAATCTCATTCAATATATTTTGTTCCAAATACCAAAATTTTCAGAGAGTAATATTGGGTTAGTGCTCATGCATTGAATCTGTCAAAGATTATGATACGTTATCAAAAGTATCATAATCTTTGACAAATACAATGCACATGAGCACTTGACCAAAACCTTTATCATTTTACAAAAATGTCACAGGTTCTCTTACAAACTTATCTTACTATAATCTACAAAAACTTTGGTGAAACAATTCATGATAATTTGGTGTCACCATACATTCTCATTTAAGAAAAAAAAATACCTGCTATTCACACACTAAACTTACTTCTTTTTTCTTCTCCAAAAAAAAAATAGATAAATTACTTTTTTTCACACTATTAATCTAATGTGCTTCTTTTACTTACCATATTAAACAAGTTGTGGAAAAGTTATATATAAATATATATATATATATATATACATATATATATATATATATACATATATATATATATATATTTCTTTTAATAATAATTACTCGAATTTAATGTACTCTTAAGTTTTTAACTTTATTCTTTGTCTTTTTCTGATAGAGTGGAAGAACAATTTAGTTATAACACGACATACTATGAACTTTTCAAATGGTATTTTAAATACTTTTCATTAAATTAATTAATATTTGGTTATAACTTGTTAATATGCAGCATCGAGGGCATGGATCCAAGATTAATGAGAATGAAGTTTCCTTATCTTCCCTTATGTGAGCTCTGATCAGGAGATTTCAACCATCTGTTGGAGATCAAGTACCATATTCTACGTGTTTTATAGTAAAACCATCTATTCGAGTGTAATCGTGTATAATTTTAGAAGATATAATATGCATCAATAGGCACGTGTGCAAACGTGTAAGAGAGAGGTTGTTTGTTGTAACAAAATTAAACTCAATGCATATATGTATGTTCTTGCGTGTGTTTGGTGTTCATATTTTATTCTAGTACTGTCTAATTTTAATTTCATTTTATAACAATTTACAATTTACAATCAAACAACAGTGTATTCAATTTATTTTTTCTTTAAATGTGTATCACATATCCTTGATCATAATTCGGTCTTTTTTTATTATTGCAAATGTCATGTGCAGGTCACATGGTTCTAAATTCCATCCAAATTAACAACTAACGGTGGGGTGCAAAATATGCAGGGGATAATAGTTTAGAGGGGTTAAGTGTGCATCCATATAGTTTAAGGGGGTAAGTGTAATATGGGGTATAATTTTGGGGGATAAAGTGTAATTTTTCCTAAAAATCAAATAAGATAGAATTGGGACAAAACGTAAAAATAAATAATAATAATAATTCGCTATAAACTATTATACTTTAGTATATCCAAAGAATTGAAGCAATAGAAGAAAAGTTGATAAGAGCAATTAACTTATTGTTCTTATATTGTTATTATCTATAAAAAACTATTGTAATTTGGTGCTTACTATGGATTTTAAACTCAACTTTTATTATATAGTATAAAATAGTATATGATATGATATGATTTAGAATTCAACTCAAATTTGAAATTAAAAGAAACTTAGCATTTTGAACTTTTGTTTCTTTTTCACAATTTTTTAAAGGTTATACTTTCTCATTTATAGTGGGACAACTATTTAATTGGAAAATACAAAATAATAATAATAATAACAATAATAATAAGTGGTAAAAGACTTGGGTTTTACAATGAAATTAGCATTATGCCCGTGCGATGCACAACTTAATCAAAATTCATATGTAAATAATTTTTTTTAATTTACTTAAAATTAAATAATAGAATAGATAATAAAAATAAATAAATATTTTACTATTAAGTTATACAATGAATGCATATTGTGTGAAACTAAGGTATTATAAAATGCAAATACATACATATATATATATATTGAGCTTTAAGTCTCAATTAATCACCAACGTATATTTAAATGGAAAAACCTTGAATTTAATAATTAAAAACTATCCAAAACAACAATTGAAACCGTATTTAAATGGAAATCTCAATTCAATAATTAAGAACAATCTAAATTACTAAACATTAAAAATAATGACAAATTTTGCAAAACAATTAATGACAAATTCAAATCCGCATAAGTTTAAAGCAAAGCTTACAAATTTTGTTTCATGATATTGGCAAAAAATAAATTGCGTAAAAAATAATAATAAATCATCTTATGCATTATAAAAACAAACATATTAATTTATTGCACTCTTTTAATAAGTTATTAATTTTATATATATAATGGTAAATATGTTTATATCATGAATAAGATATTTTTTTCTTATATATAATTTTGAAATTATTTTTTCAAAATAATAAAAATGTTTAATTATCTTAACCCAACAAAAAAGTTGTTAATTTTACTTCTTTAAGGTGGGTTTCAAAGAGTCAACCAACTTTTTATTTTTTTTTTTGAGAAGGAAAAAATGGAGGTGTTTATGGTTATATTTAACCCCCGGGCAGGGCGCCAGGTGGCAGCCGATAGAATATGGAGCCTTTCGTACCCGAAACTACCTTTACCAGCCTGTGTGGGGGGTCAACCCCACTAAGGATGCCCACCAAACAAAAGCCTGCTGGTAGCGGGACTCGAACCTAGGTGGGTTAGACGAAGTGTTCGAACCTTACCAGCTGAGCCAAGCCCTCGTTGGCAAGAGTCAACCAACTTGGTTCTTCAAGTTTACTATTTTTTTTTGGCCCAAAATTTTCTCTTTAATTTATATTCATGGAAGAATATATGTTACCAATTAAAACTCTTAAAATACATATTGATAATCACAGTGAAATACCATATCAAACTCTCAAAAAAAAAAAAAAAAGCTATCATAAACTTTATCAAAAAACACATGCAATAAAATCAATGCCTTACAAAGAATAAGAAAATTAAATACAAAAAAAATGTTAATTCAAGAACTTGGTTTCAAATTATTGGGGAGACATCCTCTAGCCATATGTGTACGTCGTTTTTATCTTTAGCAAATCTATTTGGTTCATTTGCTGCCTCAAGAACAGGGTTCAAATCCTATTACCAAAAAATATATCTATTAAAGCTATGCAATAAACAGAGATTGAAAACAACTAGATATAATAAAGACCAAATAAAAAGTAATTAACTTAAATGAAGCATTGAAAAGAGAGAAATATAAATCAACATATAAACTCAAAGTTACAGAGAAGTTCTTATTAAAAAAAAAAAAAAAAAACATAGTTATTGAGAAGAAATTGAAAATGATAGATAAGGAGACGAAATGGAGAGAATGAAGTCTATTTACTTGTCATCTCAACCTTAGGGTTATGCCTGTGGTTATAAGGCCCAGGGTCAACTCCCTCCATGTGTACCACAACAAGTTACCCCGATGGACCACGGCCCTATTTTGGGTTTCGATTAAGTGGACTTGTTTGGGCATTCTGAGCCCAATCCTCCCCCCCCCCCCCCCCCCCCCCCCACATATATATATATATATTCTTTTTTAGGTTTTTCATACACTTATTTTTAACATTTGGAAGTGAAAGATAATTAAGGACTTGATGTAGGAAAAAAAAATTAAACATTGTACAAATTCTTAAAATAAATCAAATATAGAATTTCTTTAAAATTTAAAGGTATATTGTCAAATTTCAATGCTTTCTAAATTGGATTGTTTTCTTATTTACTCTCTAGCATTTAAATCTTATATCATATCATCATATACTATATTATAAAAGTTAGGCTTAGAAGTCGTAATTGTGCCTAATGGCTTCACCAAATTGTAGTTAAGACTTAGAAGCCATGGAACTTCCTCAAATTGCAGATTTACTAAATTGCAATAATTTTTTTGATAAAAACAACAGTTTATTTGTTCATATCAAATTCTCCGTAGTATTTTAATAAAACATGTAACCTTTTTAGTCGTATCAAACTATTTTTTGCCTTGCCCTCCTTGAAGTTTATGTATAACCATGATTACGCTAAGTGACTTCACTAAATTATAGTAACTTTTTTTGATAAAAAAAATTGTTCTTATTACTTAGGCAATTTCACATTTGTGAAATCTATAGTAGAATACTTTATCAAACCTATCATCCACAGTATTATTGGTATGTATTTCTCTTCTTTGTTTTTGTGTGTGTGCTTTTTTTTTTTTCTTATATATTTTTTATGAGTGAAATCCATTATATAAACCTTAATATTCACGTTTTATCTTTTTATTATCTAAGAATTATCAAATTTTATATTCTAACAAGGATTTCATCTTTTTATTATATTAAATTAATTTGCTTAGATAGTAAAATGTTTATGTTACTGTTTCTCATTTTTATTTTTTGTTGTTAGTAATATTATATGCGCATGTGGAAGTGATTGTCTAACATTATGAGCATGTAATTTTTTTTTTACTGTAATTAATTTTTGTTTTGGTTTTTACAAATATTAATATTCATACCTATAGTTAGGACCCCCAAGACATTTGAATAATATTCATGAGAAAAAAATATATAAAACATGGCATCTTATGAATATCAACAACATATTCCTTCACAAGATTACTATAAGCAAGTAATATTAAATCTACATCATAAAAATGAATCCACACCTCAATATGAGCCCGAAACTTTGCTTGAACTAATAATTTTTTTTAACAATTGTCTATATCATTTTTCTTCCATAGGACTCCTTTAATGTTATATTTTTTATGACTCTCCAATCATTTATAAGGAGATCCTCTTTAGATAAAAGAGGTCATTAGTGTATCTCAAACATAACTCTAAATAAAGTTTTGAAAAAAAAATATACCATGCAATTTATGCTCTTCATGTGCATAACATAATTCAGATCTAACTACAAATGTCATTATAAGACAATCAATAAGTTAGAAGATAATTATTGTTTTTTTTTTCCTCATGGTAAATGGTTAAGTTTCCTAAGTTTTCAATTATTAAATTTAGGATTTTTTTATTATATAAATATGTTGTGTGATTGCTTGACGCTACTATACTTTATATACAATTTATATGTTATAGACTCAAGTGATTATTAATTTATTATTTCTTAATAAAATTCTCTAAAAAATTATAATCAAAACCATGCAACGGGAATAACACTTGTTATAAGTTTAAATTTCTTATATTTGGATTACTCTTTCAAGTTATTCCGTTGGTGAATATATATTACTTATATTTGTTAATATCTTTGAAATGATACTGTTCATTAAAAATTAAATTATATTTTGTTGTATTTTATGTGAAAGTTAAAATTTTGTTTAGTTATTTATTACTTATAATAATCAACATTTTTTCAATTAATTATATTTCAATAATATCTTTTAATCTTGTCTTACTAGACTAAAATCCTGACTTCGTCACTAATGTGGACACTAGTGAAAGATATATAGAGATTTGGCAAAGATGTCAACTAATAAATAAATACACCAACGGATAATTATGTCAATAAATGGTAACAACGAAGATGTACCAATATGGTTGGGACACCATTTTTAAAGAGACTGATAGTTTTGGTAAAAAAGCAACTAACCTACTAAATAAGTAACTAACCTACAACTATCACTAAGCAAAAAAGAAAATAACTAAAGCAAAGAAAAAAAAAAGGTTAAGACTTATATTTTTTTTCATTTGAAAATATTTCTATCATTGAGATATACAATAGTCTATGATTCGGCTTCAAATGGTAAGTTTTCTTATCAGTCTAGTTTGCTCTTTGAGAACTCGCTTATTTGAGGGATGAAATATTTTTAAATAAACAATACTATGAACCTCACCCATTTTCATACCCAATTTGAACTTCCTTATTTATGCGTTCTGAGGAATCGATAATAAGTGATTGGTTCATGTATATAGGAGTGGGTAAAAAGTGTCTACCGCATGCACTAACAATCACAAGTATTAATATATTATGAAATTAGGTGTGAAATTGAATGTGTTCCAAGAATTATATATATATATGTTGTATAAGAGATTTTGAAAGATTTTATAAGATAAGTTTGGAAGAAAATATATGTATATTTGATGGGTAGAATTGTACAACCATCTGCATGAAGCTATCATAAATCCAAAAAAATACTGATTGTTTTTTCTTTTCTTTTTATCCTTTGTTACGCGACTTTTCTTTTTATTCTTAAGAGCTCGTGATTCACTCCCGTTCTTTTTTATTTTATTTGATAGCTACTCCCGTTCTAATTCAAATGGGAAACACACACCTTCGCTCAGCATATAGTACTTCTATAATGCTTTTAACCTAATATCTATTGCATTCATTCAGGCTTCTTTATAGTTTATACTATTCAATCTCCTTTATACGATCGAGGAAAAATAGAAAAGATTCAACCTTTTTCTATTCAATATATAGGTTCACCTTTTATTATCATATGTACTATTCGCCGAAATCTTAGGCTTATACAACCAGAGCATTCATATAAGGGAAATTATTATTACACACATTCTTGCAAACATTATCATTTTAAAAAAATAAATGGAATCTTTCACTAAAAATGGAGTCTCACCATCCAAATACCCCAATGAAATCTTATCCTTCCAATTCCCTTCAAACCCTTTTATCATATACTCTATATATAAAACATCAAAATAATTAAAATGAAGTAAATCTCATCCTTTCCCAATAAAATGAAGTAAATTAGCCTAGTGAGGTTTATGCGTTTGTCAACTACCGAATTAGACGTAAATGTGACGATATCTCTAGCACCAAAAAATGAACACACACATGAAATAGAGTCTTTTGGGTTAATATTGCAAATCGGAAGTTAATTTGCGTTATAGGTACTGTTCAAAGTTATTTGGGATTTTGAGGAGAGAGATTGAATTTCGGTATTACTGTTGCCGAAATTCAACCAAAAGTATGAGAGAGAAGAAGAAAAAGGTGGAGAGAGAAAATGTTGAATTTCGGCAACGGTGATACCGAATTTCCTCTGCCCAGTTCTGCTGCCCGTGCGTGGAGTGCCCGAAGTGAAAAGGAAAAAAAAAAAAAAAATGACAAACGAATTGTGGCAATGCCATTGCCGAAATAGTGGCATAAAATTTTTTTTTAGCAATTGTGGCAATGGCATTGCCGAAAATGGGGGGAAAAAAAGTTACGAAATCTATGAAAGAGTAAAAAAAAAAAGTTGTCATGTCCACAATATTTTTACAATATTTTCACAATAAATCTCAAATGATTAGTTATTATTAGTTCAAAAAAATTTGTGACAAACTAATTGTGGCAATAGCATTGCCGAAATTGGGAGAAAAAAAAATTGTGAGAACCTAATTGTGGCAATGCCATTGCCGAAATAGGGGAATAAAATTTTTTTTTAGCAATTGTGGCAATGGCATTGCCGAAAAAGGGAGGAAAAAAATAAAATAAAATAATGGTTGCTGAAATCTGGGGAGGAATTAAAAAAAAATGCTACGTCCACAATATTTTTATAACATTTTCACAACAAATCATAGGTGATTAGTTATTATTAGTTCAAATTTGAATTTAACACTGAGATTACTTTTTTAATCCAACAATAACAACCTGCCACTTAAAATTTGTTGTAAAAATTGTGTGCACATATCATTTCTTAAAAAAAAAAAAAAAAAAAGTGAAATGTGGCAATGGCATTGACCAAGCCTCCCCTTCCTATTCCCAGAACTTTCCTCCATTCCTCAGTTTGTTGTACCTTGTACTGTGCTCTATTCCACATTTCCATATTGATGAAGAATGATTCCAAGGAAGAGATGAATGAGACTAGATATCTTTAAAAAAAATAATAATAATAAAAAAAAGCCAGTCAAAAGTCCTAGAAACGTCTTCAGACGTAATGCTTCCCTCCTATTTCGGCAATGCCATTGCCACATTTCGCTTTTTTTTTTTTTTTTTTTTAAGAAATGATATGTGCACACAATTTTTACAATATTTTTACAGCAAATTTTAAATGGTAGGTTGTTATTATTGGATTAAAAAAGTAATCTCAATGTTAAATTCAAATTTGAACTAATAATAACTAATCACCTATGATTTGTTGTGAAAATGTTGTAAAAATATTGTGGACATAGCATTTTTTTTTTTAAATTCCTCCCCAGATTTTAGCAACCATTATTTTATTTTATTTTTTTTCCTTCCATTTTCGGCAATGCCATTACCACAATTGCTAAAAAAAAATTTTATTCTCCTATTTCGGCAATGGCATTGCCACAATTAGGTTCTCACAATTTTTTTTTTCTCCCAATTTCGGCAATGTCATTGCCACAATTAGTTTGTTACAAATTTTTTTGAACTAATAATAACTAATCATGTGTGATTTATTGTGAAAATGTTGTAAAAATATTATGGACATGATAACTTTTTTTTTTACTCTTTCATAGATTTCGTAACTTTTTTTTCCCCCTATTTTCGGCAATGCAATTGCCACAATTGCTAAAAAAAAATTTTATACCCCTATTTCAGCAATGGTATTGCCACAATTCGTTTGTCATTTTTTTTTTTTTTTTCCCTTTTCACTTCGGGCACTCCACGCATGGGCAGCAGAACTGGGCAGAGGAAATTCAGTATCACCGTTGCCGAAATTCAACATTTTCTCTCTCCACCTTTTTCTTCTTCTCTCTCGTACTTTTGGTTGAATTTCAGCAAGGGTAATACCGAAATTCAATCTCTTTCCTCAAAATCCCAAATAAATTTGAACAGTACCTATAGCGCAAATTAACTTCCGATTTTGCAATATTAACCCAAAAGACTCCATGAAATAATGACTTTTTTTTTTTTTTTTTTTTTTGAGAGAGAATTTTAACATATAGCGTCTGCTCCTGATGATAGCTCTTTATCATCAGATCAAGACACCAATCAGTTTTTGATATAGGCGGGGATTGAATCTCAAATCTTTTATTCAACTATTAGAGATTTTACCAGTAGAGCTAACTGGAACCCACAATAAAATAATGACTTCAATGCTATATATTTTGGTGTCAATTTTTTTCTATTAGGTCTCGTCACATTCTCCTCTATTTTGGTAATTAGAAAATGCATAAATGATAAACCTCACTAGACAAACATAAAAATCTTAATTGAGATGAATTTAAAAAAAAAAAAAAAAACCTTGGAGCACGCATGTAGGGCATGCCATAAGACTAGGACAATATAATAAAAATTGGGTTCTAAAATTCATTGTTGCATCAAGTGACTATTTTCTCTTTGTGCCAAGTGACTCCCTTAATTAGAGGATTTGATAACTATATGTATATAATAATAGGTGAAGTTGAGAGAAACTTAAATTATAATTCCAAATTAGAGTTCCAATTTTGCGTTATGTGTCCTAAATTATTTATTCTTAAAAAAATTTATTTCTTAATTTTAGAATAAAATGTGAAACTCTAAATATTCATTCAAGTGAATTATTAAGTAAAAAAAATCAAAAATTCTAGAATAAATAAAACGTAAAAAAAAAATAAAAATAAAAAGAAGGTGCTTCACAATAATTTTTTTTTTAAAATGGAAAATTTACATTTTATACCTAATAATATCCTTACAAAAATTTTTAAAGAATTAACAAAATATAAAAATGACTACCAATAATATTTAAATTATATATATAAAAATTATATTATGCATCTTATTGTATATCTTTAATGTATTCATGCATATGCATGAAATTACAAGCTACTTTACATAATTTTCCTGTTTGTGGTGATTTCAAATTAAAACATTATTTTTAAAGAGTTTATAATTAAAACCATGAATAATTTAAATTGCATTAATTCATTTTGTTAGATGACGCACTAAAAGTACATTATATTTAACATAATTACTCATAGTGAAACTCTATTGAAAAAGTTCCCAAAAAAGAAAAACTATACTCCAATAAAAATTAAAAATCATGAGTTGTTAGAAAATTTCACGAAATTTTATAATTTATTTTATATTATTTTAAAAATCAACCATAATTTTTTTGTTTGAATAAAAGTTGGATTGTACACACCGTGCTTGCACTATATAACTCAATATAACTATTATAAGTTGCATGACATATATATATATATATATATATATATATATAATTACTTCATTCGACATACTAGAGGTACAATAAAAGGTTATTAACATTATTTAGGTACAACTCTATTACCAAAGTTTTCAACCAAAAAAAAAAAAAAAAGTTTAAAATACTACTACAATTAAAACCCAATTATCCTAATTTTCAAGATATTTAAAAGAAGTTTCATTATTTATTTTAAATTATTTTTGCAAAAAGTTAGAATTCTATTTTTTAATAATAATAATAATAATAAAAAAGCTTTGACTTACAAGATGTGCACTCATCATGTAACTTAAGTTCGTTTTTGTTCTTTTATTTTGATTATATTTATTTTTTTATTCATGAGTTTTATTAAATTATTAAAGTGTTATATATTTTTCATATTAATAAAATGTTTTCCTTCTTTTTTACATATAATTTTTAATTAATCTAGTAATTAATCACACTGTGTCACAATTTTGTTACAAATTTAATGTCCGATCGTAAATAACTGAAAAAGAAGAAAGAAAAAAAAAAAAGTAGTAAATCAATGTAAAATTGACAAGTAACTAGTCACATAAAATAGTAGTGGAAAAACAAAAAAGAAGTGATAAATAATGTGATCCTAGAATTACTATTTGAAATTTTGAACAGCTACATAAGTAATAATATGAGAAGATATTGGTGACAATGATGAAGACATGCTAACAATGACAAAGACGGCTATCAGGAATTGCCACAATGAATAAATACACACCTTCCTTCCCCAATTGCCACAATTCTTCTAATGCTTTTAGCCTACATATCTGTTGCATTCATTCGGGCTTCTTTGAGTTGCTTTTATCGCATGAGGTATTCGCTGGATGATCCTGAGATAAAACTATACACTTTTTTCAATAATAAATGACATGATGACATCTAAGAAATGTCTTTCGATCTCTCTGCCTGACTATAAGTATTTCGATTGCCCCACAACACAAATACTTATCAGCCAGAGCTAGATATCAGCTTCACCTTCTGCATTGCCTATACCATCCAATATATGTCTAAGCTACCTACCGACACTAAATCATCTATGAATGGAATCGAAGGTGGTTATTGGCTTTCAAAGCAAGCTGATCAGTACCATCCCATAGACATTCCATCCTCCTGCTTCACTCACGACTTCTATGCTTCTGTTGGGTTGATCCCGAAAATTAAAGAATTATAATCACTCCAACTGATAAACAATGGATGCCAATATTCACTGAAGTCCTCCGGAACAAGGGAATAAAGCCATTCCTATCCATTGGTGGCCGTCCTGATTCTGAAATCCCAAACCCTTTGCCTGACATTTTCTCCAGTATGGCAAGTACCCTCGTGGGTCGTCAATCCTTTATCCAGTCTTCCATTCAGGTCGCTAGAGAATATGGCTTTGTTGGGCTGGACCTTGATTGGGAATATCCAAACACTACACTAGACATGGAAAACCTCGCGTTGCTCTTTCGAGAGTGGCGTGCAGCTATCATTTCTGAGTCTGCTAATAAAAATGGACTATTTCTAAGTGCAGCGGTTTATTTTAAACCCAGCTTTGTCAAAGACCATATTGAAATAGTTTACCGTATCGAAGCCATAATAGATTGTGTTGATTTTGTTGGTCTCAGGTGCTATGATTATCACACAAGCCGGGACACTGCAGTCACTGCCGCACATGCTTGTCTCTATGACACAAGTGAAAACAGCACTAGCTTTGGTATTGAGTCCTGGATCAAAGCTGGGCTTCACCCAAGTAAATTAGTCATGGGGCTACCACTTTATGGAAGAACTTGGACATTGCAAGATCCAAATCAACATGGTGTTGGAGATCCTGCAACTGAGGATGTTATGGCGCCCTATCATGACATAGTTAACTGCAACTTACAACCGGTTTATGATGAAGGCACTGTATCAGAGTATTCATATTCTGGAACCTTTTGGGTTGGGTACGATGGACTGACATCGGTTCGGAAGAAGATTGAGTTTGCCAACGCTAAAACACTTGGTGGGTATTTCTGATGGGCACTCATGTTTGACTGTGACAAGAAGCTTTCTGAAGCAGGTATGTTTTAGATAGAAAAATGCTAAAAATACAATTTTTACCATAATTTTTATCATAATTTACTCACGTGGTAAGTTGTGAGTAGAGAAGTGGTGGATCCATATGAATCCACTATTTTTACTTCACTACTCACAACTTGACACGTAAGTAAATTATGACAAAAATTATGATCTTAACATTACTCGTTACATAAAACCATTATACATATACCTATCACGGAGCCAAATAACTCAGTCATTACTCATTACAATGGAAAGAGTACGTGTTTAAGATAATGTACGTAGTCCACTTTAAATAAAAAAATAAAAAATGCATTTATGTATGTGTGATTAGTAATGTGTGGAACCCTAGACGTGTTCGAAAATGTGCTACTTATTAATCTACTGGACTCGTTTGTTCTTTTTTTTTTTTTTTTTTTTTTTTTTGTTGAGAAAACTGGACTCGTTTGTTCTAACATTGTAGTTTGATAGTAAATATAAAAAGTCAACACCTATTAACCTTGGCATAAGGTCTGTTATTATTGAATTGAAGGATAATGCTAACATTTTAGTCCGAATCAGTAATACAAATAAGTAAAAAACCTAAAAAGATATCATATATTATATAATAAATTTTAGATCCAATATGTTGTGGACTAGTGGTTATGAGAGCATTGGAAATGCAAAATTTAATTAATTAAATAATAATAATACATTTTGCATCACCAAAAATTAAAGTAGTCGATTTTGTATAATAAGTTTTTATATATTATAAATATTATTACTTAACTTTTGACCCCAAAAAATATATATTATTACTTAACTTAAAATCCCATTGTCATAAAGTTGGAATATTACAAAAACATGAATACTATTTTTTTTTTTTTTTATCAACACAGATTTGAACCATATAGGCTGGTCGTGTGGATTGTTGGCTTGTTGCTATCTATGATACTTTTGGAATGAATTTTGCTTTCAGATAGAGCTTTAACATGATTTTTGCAGTTACACTAACTCAAGGCTGTGTTTTTATGTTTGGCAGCTTCAAATGCAGAGGCTGGCGCGAATACGCGCCAAATTTTTTTATGTAAAAGTGTATGTCTGTAAGAGTAATGGTTCTCTTTTCAATTTGAGTTATTTCTCCATCGTTAGGAGAAATATGAACTGCACGTGTGTGACAAATAAATTGCAGTTCTTTTATGTATGTGGGTAAGTTTGTAAGAGTATTGGTTTTTTTTTTTTTTTTTTTTTTTGATTTGAAGAGTATTGGTTTTATGTTCGAGTGATTTCTATCTTCATCATATATTGGAGGAAAGTGAAATATGTATGTGTGTGACAAATAAATTACAGTTCTTTTATGTATGTGTGTAAGTTTGTCTCAGTATTGGTTTTCTATGAAATCTGAGTTATTTCTACATCATTAGGAGCCAAGAACTTGAAATGGTAGTAGTGTGTGTGACAAATAATTTCCAGTTCTTTCATTCATAATAAACATCACCACGAATTTATTAATTAATGAGATTCACTATGAATGTGAAATTATATTTTACCACGCCATCGTGCTCCAGAACATCTAAATAAGTCTCACTTATTATACCCTCGGTGGAATTCAATATTCATATGAGAAGAGGAAGTATTACGTCATTGAACTCCAATTATACCTACTAATTTTCATGTGAATTAAATGTTCTAAAAGAGACTAATGCCTATCAAGGTCACCTGTTTTGCAGTATTTAAATGCATAAGCGTAGAATCACCTATTTAAATCCAACTGATTGAAATGTTCTAAAAACGGCATCATCACCTATTTAACACCACATTTGAATTGATGTCCCTCGTGGGATAAGCAGACCAAACCTATTCTGCCTTTGTAATTGGGTTCTTACTAAAAGTAGACAATGTTAACCACTTTTAAGAAAAAGTGGACAAATTAGCCATGAGAAAGTGGACAACATTGTCCACCTTTTAGTGAAAGGTGGATTTAAAATGTGAGAGCACTAGGAAGCAAATCTTTGAGAAAGCCTATTTTTGTTTTTCTTTTTGATTGTGTTGGGGAGATAAACACCTTAGGGAGCTTCTTTGAGTAATTAATATAACATATAGAGACACACTTTAACCCAAAAGGCCTAAGCCCAATGGGTATGTGCTCAATTATGTTATATTAACCACTCATTCTTCTCATCTTTATTCAATGTGGGACTTCACTCACACGTGTAACCCAACAATCTCCCCCTCACGTGTGAGTCTCTGCCTCTCTGTGGGTTTTAAGACCTCTCTATGGGCCATGAACAAGTCCTACTCACTCCCCCTTGCCTAATGGGCTTTTCACTTCATCAATGCATCATCCATGGGTCTCTCGTACGCCATTCATGGGAACCACGTGTCAACCCCGCACGCACATCCATGGGAACCCCGCACGACTATGCCCATGGGAACCTCGCACCACACCATTATTTAGCATCATTAGCAATATTCCTTTGTTGGGCTTTTCTTTTCTTTCTTTTTTCTCCAAGATCTTTGTGTGTGGGCCATTTAGGCTTTCTCTGTCCCCGCTGGATAGGGACCATGAACACCTCACCACCTTCGCCGCACACCACCATGAGTTCTGATACCACTTGTTGGGGAGATAAACACCTTGGGGAGCTTCCTTGAGTAATTAATATAACATATAGAGACACACTTTAACCCAAAAGGCCTAAGCCCAATGGGTACGTGCTCAATTATGTTATATTAACCACTCATTCTTCTCATCTTTATTCAATGTGAGACTTCACTCACACGTGTAACCCAACAAATTGTTGATTTACTCTTGTTGGGAGCCAAATTCAATAGTGTGCACCATAAGCATGTATGTGTGGAACTTTTTGTTTAATTTGAGATATTAGTATATGCATGAATGATTTTACTGTACGTCAGGGACTCTCTGAAACCACACTACATCTCCGATCATACCCAGCCGTAATATAACCAAAAATTCAAGCCCGGATAAGTTGATTTCCATAGATGTACATTGTCGGTACTTGAAGATCGGATTCCCAAGAATGCAATCAAAACCCTTTTGTTAAAATATATATATATATATATATATATATATATATCAACTTTAAAACTAATCGGATCCAAACTTGTGGTTTAATCCAATTATCATACGCAAATATCAAACATTTGTATCTAATTGAGTTTGATATTGGTGAGGTTCGTTCCAGGAGTAGTCATTCATTTGGCTAACAAATTGATTGAGCAGTAGAGGGATGATAACTGATAAAAGTTTTTTTTTTTTTTTTTTTTTTTTTTTGAGAAGGTATAACTGATAAAAGTTGATGTGGAAAACATTATTTGCTGCATTAATTATACATATGGTCTCATTGTGAGGACCCCACCTTTATGCATTTCATAAATTTTTGAGGCAAGGTGTAATCTAATTTGAATTCAAAGTCCTGCTTTTTCATTAATGAGTTTTTACAATTCATTGTATTAATATATTTTCATTTTTCATCATGGGAAAAAGTTTTTTAGGTTTATGAATAGTGACACTGCTCGACTCGTCCTTATGTGGACCCTTCCCCCTTTTTTTAAGGGGAAAAGTTCTTCAATTAATGCAAGTTTCTTTCTTTCAATTTATTTATTTTTTAGATTCTATTCAAAAGGAAAAAAAAAAAAATTACTTTTTAGTTCTCGCAATCTTCTTTTCAGTTCTTAGTTTAATTTTAATTCCTAGCAATTTTATATTGATCAAATCTCCATCCTTTTTTAAAAGTGTTTTTAAGTAACAATATATATATTATGAGTTTGATTAAAATTACACCTAGTGTAACTTTAAGTAATGTTACACCACCCAATAATTTGTTATTAAATTCATATTTTGAAAATTTCACTGTTAGATTAGATGTTTTATATTTTTCTTAATATACATGTCAATTTTCATGCTAATCAAATATTACATACCATTCAATCTAGTAAGTCATATTTTATGCATTATTTTAAATTACAAAAAAAAATTGAATTTAAAGTTTTAAACAATTGATCGATGACATGTCTATTGATCTTTGATTACTTTAAAATTTTGCAAAAATGAAGAATTTACGAAGATAATGTAATCTAACAATAGATTTGTCAAAATTCACATTCAACTAAAAAATATTGAGTAGTATCATTACTTAAAGTTACACCAGGTGTAACTTTAACTCCCACCATTTATATTAATTATATCATATAGTCTTACATGTATCATTGTCCTGTATATTTTTTTGGTACATGTTTTCAAACAATCCCATTCTCAAAAAAAAAAAAAAAAAAAGGGTTTTACGGCAGACGACCACAAATGAATGGCTTAATCAACGGTTCATATTCAAACACAATGTTCTCCCACTCCAGAAGAAAGCGTCAAATACAATGGCTCTCCAAAAGAAAAGCGTTCAACCCTTCTGCACTTGACAACAAGAAAACTTCTTCTACCAATCATAAATTCATAAATGAAACAGTGTTGAACTTGCATCAGTTCAATCACCACCTTCTAGAAGGTAACACATCCATACTTCCACTATGTTAATGGGACAGCCATTTTAAAGAAAAAATGACTTAAAAGAGAATATGCTTTACTTTTTTTTTTCAAAAGTTACAGTGGGAGAAGGGAAATTTGAATCTTGAAAACAGCACCAGAAGGTGCAAGTTGAGTTACGATACTCTTAGCAAAGAGTGCGCTTCTCTAAAGACCCATCTATTGGTACGATGAAAGTTAAAATAGTTTTGATCTCACCTAGTTACTAAATGTAAAAATTCATAAATGACCATTAGAAGGAAAATTAACTGCACAATACCAAATTACTCCAGATGGGACTACTAAAAAATGTGCAACTAAACTAAGTAAAGTATTTTCAAAGATATCATACTCGACCATCAAAACTGAGATTTTATGCGTATCGTGGAGAGGCAGAAATATCTCCAAATTCCATTAAGGTACAATGGAATGATTTTGTCCCACATAGCTACTCTTAACTGACCTGTTAAATTAATTTTCAAGGCTGACTAATACAACAGTAACACAAAATACAAAAATATTAAATTTACAGTAAGCCTCCTGAGTTTCTTCCATGATCACTATTCAAAAGAATCAGTTCATCTTGTCTTTCATCACAAGAAGTGGCCCCTTCCTCCTCATCATGTTCATCATCAGAATCCCCATCAACAAACCTGGGAACCCTGTTTAGTCTATGTTCATTGCTAGATTGATCCAAATTTCCTGCAATTTGATTAGCTTCCTCTTGTTCTTCTACTGTTTTAGCCAAAGACAACAGAACATTCTTTGCTTTCTGATCAGGAGGAAACCCACAAGACTCCATTTCCTTGTACCAAACAACAGCACTGCCGAAATCCCTGTTTTTGCCATATGCATCCATAATTGTGGTCAAGACTGTTTGATTTGCTTTGACACCACATGCCTGCATTTCCTCATATTTCTCCATCATCTTCTCAAGGTTATTTGTCTTTGCATACCCTTTGATCAATGCCCCATAAGTGACAACATTGGGTTCAAATCCATCTTGTTTTAATCTTCTGAAGAAATTTTCAGCACCCTCCATATCAGAAGCATTCACATAAGCCGATAACATAGTCGTATAAGAGCAAAGATCTGGGGTAAATCTGCAAAAGCAAACAATGATAAAGAGTAGTGCACCCTTGTCATTAAGACAGTAAATGTACATGGGCAGCCATCACTCTGTTAAGCACCCTTGTCAATATCCATGACTCCTTTACATTATTTTCCATCTAGAAGTGCAAGCATTTGGTCATTGCATTTATACTCTCCCATTCTTGTCATTGAATAATAGTCGTAACAAAAGTACTTCATGATCCTTTACTCTGTCAGACACTTGAAAGGGTTACAGAGAACCTGTTTTTTGAGGTTCTATACTTGACAAATCTATATAGGGTGACTGGATTTTTATCTGACTAATAAGAGTTTCAAATGAACATCTACAAAGAATCCTCATGCTCAAAAGAGAATGTACAAATCTAACCACTTCATGCTACAAATAAAGAGAGACGGATAGTAGAAGTGGATTTTTTCTTTTTCTTTTTTTAAGAAAAAAAGAAAAGAAACACAGAAAAGACACCCATCACCACTCCAACAAACCCACCCCCCCCCCCCCCCCAAAAACACCAAAAAAAAAAAAACACTCACAAGGTCAAACAGACATCTGGATGGAAACAACACTGCACCAATGAACAGACTCAGGGCTAACAGACACCTGGATGGAAAGAACACAGGCAAACAGGCAGTATAGAGAGAGAGGCATGGATGGACATGCATAGCAGTGTAACAACACTGAGTGATAAGATCACTTGTTAGCATGGATATACTTAGGCAATTCCTGATATAAAACATCTCTGAAAAAGAAATTAGCACTAGAAGTCTTAAGACTTGAGACTGAGTTAGCAATGACAAGACATGGATGACCTCATGGAGGACAAGGACCCAACAACTGCTAGGTCCTTCCAGAATACAGCAATGATACCAACCTAGGTACTTCATTAATCTGGACCAATTTAAGCTTCACAAAAAGAAAGAGAGATACAATTAAATATCTAGTCAAAATCATTGTCTAAAATCTGAAACAGGTCAGCTTCTGAAAATAGTTCATGCAGGAGTAGGTTATATTCTTATTAACATTATTGAGCACAATGGAAAGAGCTCCTATCTTTAAAAAATCAACAAAAAGAAGCCTCAAAACATTTTGCTATGAGTAAATTCGAACTTGTATAAAGTGCAAATGGTGATTTGGGGATAGAAAGTGTAGAGTAATCACAATGCAGGTAATGAAAACCTTACCTGTCCCGTTTCATACTCTTAAACACAGTGCGAGCTTGCTCCACCATCCCAGAGATCGCAAATGCATCAAGCAAGATGTTATAAGCTTTGTGGGTTGGTCTGGAGAAAGACAAAATGACAGGTGCTGTAATCTTCAAAACCAATGGAAATCTCTAATAAACAAATAGCAGTTAGCCACTGGCTAGTCAGATGCCATCAGCTTGTCTTGGCAAAGCAATCAGCATAACAAAAACCAACCCAGAAACTAAAAGTTCAGACTTCTGCCTGAAAAAAAAAAAAAAAAAAAAAAAAAAAAAGACAAAAAACAAGGGGAATAACTCCTAACCCAATCTATAGATATCTAAAAGTTAAAACGCAACATTTACTGTTGATACACTCCTAATGAGCAAAAAACTCCTAACCCTTTATCTTTTTTTATTTTTGCTTCTTCTTATTCTCATCATTTTACTACAAATTTACAATTCTCTCACATTCTATACATAGCTTTCCCAATTCCCACACAAAAAGATTACCTCTCTCTCTCTCTCTCTCTCTCTCTCTCTCTCTCTCTCTCTCAATTTTTTTTTTTTTTTTTGGTGGATTTTTTTTATCTTGCATCTCTATTTTAGGTTGATTGACTTTTGTGTTCTTTAGAAATCTACTTTGGATTGACGTGATTTAGTTTTGTGTTTTTAAGTTGTTATCTTTTTTCTTTTATTTGATTTCATAAATGTTATCCTATTACATTATAAAAATAGTATACAAATATAGTGTTATTCTATTACATGGCATAACTATGATAATTTGGCATTTAGTACTATTTATCTTTTAACTTTTTTTCTTCTTATTTAATTTTCTATAAATTGTTATTATCTCTCAAATTCTCTCTTCAAAAAATGATTATTCTCTCTATCTTGATTTTTTATTATTTCTTGCGACTCTACTTTAGATTGATGAAACATTATGTTTTTTTATAACTCTATTTTTTGTTTGATTTAATACTTAGCTATTTTGGAAGTAAGAATTTGAATTTATATCAAAACACAATATCGGCTATGGTTTTGAATGTGTCTATCAATTATTTGAGTAATATTAAAAAGTAATTTTGCTATGAGTTTTGATTATCATGATAATCTCCTTTAAAATAATGGGGAATTTGAATAATTTATTTGAAACTTAAAAATTTTAATTGTAAAGAAAAAAAATTGGAAAAACATTGCACACTATAACATAATTTCAAAGTATATGGACCAGCTCATAAAGGAATAATATCAATCAAACACTAAAAAAAAATATTTATATATATATATATATATATAGAATGATATATAGGTAGAGATAGAAAGAAGAAAAATCATTTTAGAAATTGTTTAATTTTTAGGAAAAACAAATTACCTTCATAAAAGCGGAGTCCTCATGCGGGAGAGCATGAAGTTCTGCCATGTGGCGCACTCTTTGAAAAGAATTGAAATACTCTTAAGCCACATTAGAGATGAGAACAAATTTAAAAATAGAGTCTCTTTATTTCCTTTGGAATGTTTCAAGACTACTTTTTGTTTCCTTTAATTCAATGTCTCAAGACTACTATTTGTTTCATTTAGTTCAATATTTCATGACTTTTTCTCTATCTCACACACACAAAACTCTTTACATTTTCATTCACCATTTTCACTTCTACTCCTTTATATGCCCACAGCTCTCATGCCATCTCATCTCAAATACACTCGAACCAAAAAACGATGTCATTTACCTTCAACTTTTCAACGACACCACATAACTCCAATATTGTCGTACCATTTGATCCTAGTCCGTATGAGTAGGCTGTGACCATGGAAGGGAGCTTGCGTTTTTTATTTAGTGACGGTAGTTTACGGTTTGATGTTGAAGTCAAAAGTTGTGGATTTCATGAAGATTGTGACTTGCTTTAAGTCTTTGGGTGTTTGGGTAAGTCATAAATGTGAAGAAGCTATATTTGTCTAAGGGGGGTCGATTGATGTTACTCAAGAGTACACTATCTAGTCTTCCTACCTATTTTCTATCGCTATTCACAATTCCTACTCGTGTGGCAAATAGAATTGAAAAGTTGCAAAGGGATTTTCTATGGGGTGATAGCAAATCTCATTTGGTAGGATGGGATAAAGTTTGTGCGCCTATAGCCAATGATGGTTTGGGGATAAGGAAACTTACTACTTTCAATAAGGCCTTATTGGGGAAATGGTTGTGACGGTTTGGGAAGGAAGAGGATCGGTTATGGAGGAGGGTGGTAGCTTCAAAATATGGGGTAGAATGGGGGGGTTGGACCTCTAAACTGGGTAAGGGAGCTCATGGGTGTGGTTTGTGGAGAGGCATTTGCATGGGATGGGAGGATTTTAGCAAAAATCGTCAATTTGTTGTTGGGTTGAAGAATAGAGTGAGGTTTTGGCAAGATGGGTGGTGTGGGGATCAACCTTTTCACTTAGCTTTCCCAAGGTTGTATGGTATTGCCATTGATAAGGAGGTATCTGTTGAAGCTTCTTTATCAAGGCAGGGGGCGGAGGATAGAAGAATTTGGATGTTCATTTTATTCGAGAATTTAATGATCGGGAGATGGATGAAGGGCTGCATTTTCTTCGTATTTTTGGAGCTAATACTCCTCCAATGGATGTGGGAGATCGGATGAGATGGACGGTGAAGCTTAATGGGGATTTTGATATTCGGTCATATTATAACAAATTAAGGAATTTTCCTTCAATTGTCTTTCCTTAGAAAGCTATATGGAAAGTAAAGGCCCCTAGACGAGTTTCCTTTTTTGTTTGGTGTGCAGCTTGGAATAAGATCCTAACGGGTGATAATCTAAGATTGAGGAGATTTTTTGTGGACTGGTGCATTATGTGTCGACACTGTGGAGAGACGGTAGCTCACTTACTTCTTCATTGTGAGATGGCTTATCGGATATGGAGCTTTGTCTTTATAACTTTTGGCCTGTCTTGGATTGTACCTAGATCGATCCCAGATTTGCTTTTTGGCTGGTGGAATTGGTTGGGGAAGCACTCGTCTCAGATATGGAATTTAGTTCCATTGTGCATTTTTTGGTGTATTTGAAAGGAACGGAATCGGGGGACTTTTGAGGATTTGGATAGTTCCGGTGATCAGATGCTTGCTTCTTTTAGTGGAACTCTTTTTGATTGGTCTCGGGCTTGGGGACTCACGACTAGTGATTCTCTCCCTTCTTTCATTAGCTCTCTTTCTCTTTGTAATTAATCTGTGGATTGGTTTTCTTTTTTGTTTTTTCTTTGTTTTCCTTCTTGTATTTTCTAGGTTTGCTCTATGTTCTTCATGCATAGAGTAGCCATTCGTATATATAACATTCTTACTTATCAAAAAAAAAAAAAAAAGTCATAAATGTATTTTGTTTTAAAACTAAAAATAAAAAATAAAAAACCTTCTACTTGATTATTTATGAAGTTAGCTATTTTTTTATTTTGTTTTAGGACTCATAATTTATAGGTTTCTTTGTAGGCTTTTTTACTGTTATTTTGTGTGGTATGAGCCATAGTGATAAAAGTAAAAATTGATGGTAATTTCAGAGTGTTTTTCATTTTTTTTTTAAAGGTTAAAGAAGCCCAACTAAAGGCAATTAAATTCTGATATATAGATGTGTTTTTATCCAATTTCTCTTTATTTAATCACATTCTCTCTATGTTGATACTTACAAATAATTTTCTTAATTTCATTGAGATAATAAATTTGGTGTTTGATATTGGAGTCTTCATATTTGGTTGTGAGAATAGAGTGGTTAAGGAAGTATTTGGGAAGTTTCATAAATTTATATAATTTTAGTAATTTTAGAATATAAAAGTATTTTATGGTTTAAATTTTTTTTTTAAATTATTATTTATAGATTTCAAAATCATTTAATCGGTTTAAAAAATAAAGTTTTTTTTAACAGTAAATATTATAATTTTTTTTTTTTATAAGTAGTAAATATTATAATTTGTTCTAGTATAATTTGTTCTAGTCTTATAGTATTATATAATTTTTTTATTCAACAATACTGTGGGCAAGCATAAATATTATATAACAAAATAAATATTATATGTAGGTTTTAATATACATAAAAATGATTTCAAATGAAATTGTAAAATATCTGCGCATTACACGGGACATCATCTAGTTCTTAAAGTTTCCATATAGTTATAGGTTGGTTTACTGGAGTTCATAATGCAATCATGATCTTTCATTGACCTTGTTTGGTAGGGTTGGATTTTGAACTCTCCAAAGCGCCAGAAGAGAAAAATAAACAAAGACGATAAGCAAAATTTATTCTTTCAAATTCAGACAGAAAAATGTGTGCAAAGAGCCCACCAACCAATTTAGCTTTACTAGGTTGAGTAAGCTTCAGGATAAATCAGTTCAACTGGTGCAAACCGTTTCTTTCAAATTTAACCTTCAAGACCTATAGCTCCCTATAAAAGAAGAAAAGTTAAGAATATGCCTACACACCTGACACCAGCATCGAGCATCTCCTCAAAAACAGCTAGTGCCTCGTCCTCCCTTCTTGCTTTCCCATAAGCATTAATAAGTAGGGCATAGCTGACAACATCAGGTTGAAGACCAGATCTTTGCATCTAAAAATCATGAATATACTTCAAAAATCTGATGAATTTAATATTAACAAGAGATTAAACGACAGGGTGCGCAGAAAAATGAGTATTTAAAAATAAATAAATAGATAAAAACTACCCTCACAAAGCATCAGGGCATATTCCAGAATTTCTCTTTGGTATTTACAGGTTCATCAAGAGATGCTAGGTGCATGAAGTCAATCACTTGGCCCACAATTTCCACACAAAAATCAACTTGATGATCATTGAAAAACCAGTTCTCTTTACCAAAAGGATCTATTTACATAGAACTATCAAGTATCCTTCTTCTTTTTTCTGATGAAGTACAATTATTATGAGTTAACTTATTATGTTTCCATGTCACTAGCGTAAATACATTACTAATGCTATTCAATGACAGAAGGTTACCTTAAAAATGTCAACATAAACAGGCTTGCACACCCTCAAGTCTTATCCAAAACCTTGTGAATTATTTAATTTAAACAAAGACATTTCATAAGAAACCAGGAAAACAGACATCAAACCCATTTTTCCCATATTGGTTTGTCATATTAATTGTGTCCATCAAGAAGGAAAACACCACCCACCTCATTTAAAATCAGAACAACTGAAAGGATCTCCTTACAGGTTTATGCCATATTTGAGAACTTCAATAGAGAACATGTTATCTACATGCTAACTAAAAGTATCAGGGAACTAACAGACATACTTTAAGAAATGCAATGATGGATTTGAGAAAAAGATGTTTTACAATTAGGTTGCAATAGTTTGATGCAGTAAGACTATTAACTGATTTCTGATTGTCAGTTTTGGAGAAGCCTGAACTCTCCTATTCTGAAAATGAATAAAGAAGATATGGTTCGATGAAGAGGATTCTGGGGTGCTATGGAACCCAGTGACTGAGTAATTTTGGACAATGATAGGCTGGTATCTCAGTGCACTTTTGAGATGGGTGCAAAAGATCAAGATGTTGGGTTTTGTTTCTGGAAAAAGCTTGACTAGTTAATTGTAATAGAAGGCAGTATATCAAACCCAATAAATCTACAAGAAGGTTGTATATATGCCCCATTGGTTGGGAAGGCTTGACCTGAGGAACAATCTCACTACCAGAATTCCAGTTAATCAAATTTTTAGTAGTGTCACTTAGACATTATGGGGGTTATTACTATTCTTACGTTCTGTTAAATTGTTATGACTGCACATGGAGAATCTAGCATTTTTGCAACTCGACAAAAGGCCAGACACTGCTACTCCATGATTTCACATGGAGAACCTGCTCAATGTAGATATTTAACTTTTTCCCAAATCTACGTATCTCTTGATCAAAGTCAGCACTAAATGGTCATAAAACAATCTGTTCACGTCTCACCCCAAAGTTGCCCCAATAGATTATCTTGACTTGATTGGGATCAACCTAAATAGTCAAGTTTACTATATCCCCTATTTTCAAGGAAATTGCCTTCATCTTCCACAGGTAGTCCATAGAATTCAACCTCAAAAAGAAACTGTTAAATTACCACTCATCCCAATGGATTACGCAGATAGAAAGTGGGAAATCTAATCAGTCAATTATTCTTTTAACACTTCCCCTCATATGCAGGCATATAAGGCACAACATGTGGAATTATAGACTTAAATGGCAGACATAAAGAGAACTGCTTGTTTTGGTACCATGTTAAAAACAATCATTCCCAAAAATATAAGCATTTGACCTCTACAATTTAAGTATGAACCTTATCCCAAAGTTTTTTACCCACCAATGAACATTTGACCACTACAATTCAGTATAACTCAGGATAGAATCCTTTAGAGCCCTTCCTTCATACCACCTATCATGCCAAAATTTGACCCTCCTGCCATCCCCAATTTTGAAACAAATATTGGCACCAAATTTATCCCATCCAGGTATTATGCCTTTCCAAAGACTAAAGCCCCCAGAGGGTCTTCTAACCACTTCGGAAGTCCAATCACCCCATAATACCCCATATTTTGCCCCTATGACATGTCTCCAAAACTGATGGCTCTCCTCTCCCATCCTCCATAACCACTTACCTAACAACTAACAACAAAGCCTGACTGAAGGTTCCTCACTCCCAAACCACCAGTTTTTATGGGGGAGCACACTACACTCCAATTTACCAAATGGAATTTGAATTCCCCATCTCTCCCACCCCATAGAAAATTTCATTGATGCGTAGGAATAGTAAACAAAGAAAGAAAACAAATTGGAAGGATAGATAATGTACTCGAGTAAGATCATAAGGATCCCCTTCAATAGGTAGAAATTTTGGCATTGAACTAGCCTTTTCTCTGTCCTTTCAACAACCATGTTCCAAACTGCACTAGTTTTATATGATGAACCCAGCTACATAGCCAAATAGTTCATACGGTAAAGATCCCACTTTACAATCCAATAGTGTGGCCAATCTATGTTTTGAAGCAAGTTAATCACCAAGCCCATAATTGCTTCAAAACATAAAATCATAGCACGGATTGACAAGACATTAGAAGCTAAAACATCACAAAACAAGAAAGTGTCATTAGCAAGCATAAGATGTGAAAAAGTTAGAGCTTCTCTATTTCCTCCCTCCACTTCAAACTCAACTATGAAACTTCCCTCCACAGATCTCACCAACATGCCACTCAAGACCTCGTCCCCAACACTGTTTCAAGCCTATTTAGCTAGCATTCATATTTAATACCACCAAAAGTTTAAGAAACAGTATCAACTAATATAAACCCACCTCAATCCTAGATAAATGAGACTGCTCATCCTTCTGTCCTTAAGGACATCCATCAACATTCCTTTGATGTCTTGTTCATTTTTGTATTTCTCTATCTTTATAATTTGTATTCTTTGAAATTGGACTGCACAAATCCCATGTGTCAGCCTATTTTCCTTCTTCAATAAAATTTTTTACTTATCAAAAAATATAATAAATTTTTTTTTTTTTTTTTAAATCCATCAACATTGCTAAATCATAAGAATTTTAGGGACTCTTTTTAAACATGTTAAGGAAATCAGCATTGCTAAAACATAAGAATTTTAAGGACATTTTTTTAACATATCAAGGAAGTAAAACATAGATATATAGTTTATTCTTAGATAGCTCACCAGCTAGTGATTTCTTAAAATTAATTACAAAATATCTCTATATCAAGAGGGAATTTCATAATGAAAGATACATTTGAAGTTTCAAATTCCTAGGAATAATAACGGAAATCGTAGAACATCTAGAAACAGCATATTAGAGTATTAATGCTGCATGCTTATTGTCTATAACCACAATAATTTTTCGCTAGTGACTATTAGTGCATATTATATTCCGGTTACATGAAAGATAAATCAGAAAGTTCTTAATTTTACCTGGTCATACATCTTCGAAACTTCCTTGTAATTAGTCTCAAATGACATTAAGCTATTATAAGTAACTGTTGATTGTTGAACTCCTCTCTCAGCCATGAGTGCAAATACTTTTCGAGCTTTCTCATAACTCCTTGCCTTCTTATGCATATAGATCATCATGTGAAACATCTTTTGGTCTGGCTTTAAAGGTGATTTTTCCTCATTCAAAAGGGTCTCGAAAAGGTCTTCAGCTTCCTTGAACTTACCTCCCTGCAGTAACTCCAGTCACTCATGAAATTGCAAGATAATTTAAATTATGAATTACATCTTAGGTTAGAGAGTCACTCCCACTATATAAAAAAACTTACACAAGAAAATAAAAATAAAAGAAGAAGAAGAAGAAAACTCATCCCATCTCTGTGTATGGTATCATAAATATATTATGATACACATGAAGTTGGGGATGCAACGTGTCTAGGTGTTCAATTTATCTATTTTAAAAAGTTTCTACCATTTTGGAGTGTTCATTAGTTTGATTAGTTTGTTGAGAATCCATAGTCAACCCTAAATATTGAGGGACTAAGGCTTGTTTGTTTTTGTTATTGTTGTTGGAAGTCCAGTAGCCATAACAAACATGTCAGGTCTTTATCCAGTCAAAGCTTGGAGTTCCATCAACTTTCAGTTGTGGATTCAAGGCTCATTAAGTTCTTTGTAGGGCCAGCATTCAGTCAAATCTTAGACTATCAACAACTTTCACTTTCAAAGTAGTGGTAGAGAAAACTATTACTTTCTAGAGCATTTTATGTCAAGACTCAAAAATGCCTGTAGTGACGATTTTAGATCATAACTTCAATAGATCAGATTTTGTTGAAGGCTGTGAGCCAGCCATAAAGGACCCTGCAATTCAGGCATAGTTCAGATGGTCTTTTTCATTAATAGATTTTCAAAATTTATTGTTCTCAAATTTTTTCAAGTTAAACCAAAAGTTCTAATTCTATGAGTACCAATTTTTTTTTTTTTGATAAGTAATAAAGATTTATTGATATATAAAAAAAGACACCCAAGTACACAAGGAGTATATAGGGGTATACAATCAATTCCAAAAATTACATAAATCAAGTAAATCAAGAATTGAAAATAAAGATTGGTTTCTCAAAGCTGACAACCAGTCCAATAAGGTTCTAAAAAAGAATAACTTGAGATCTGGCATAGTTCTCTCATTATCTTCAAAGCACTTGCTATTTCTTTCCCTCCAAAGACACCACATCAAACAATGGGGAACAACTATCCTTATATGACCATTTCAATGATGACCAAACCGACCTTGATAGCCAGCTAGAAGCTCAACAATAGACTTTGGCATCAAGTTATAGGGCTTAAAAAAAAAAAAAAAAATTTACCTCAACAAATATCTTAAGTATTATTTGATATGTTAAAGCTGAAGGTTGAGGGCCTGAAGACAACATCCTTCGAAATATTGCTTCAGCATTATTGTATCGGCCTCCTCTTCCATATGCTTCCATAAGAGCAGTGTGGGATATGACACTTGGTGCGTAGCCCTTCTTATTCATCAAGCTAAAAACTCTCTCGGCCCTGTTGAAGTCCCCTTGCTTTCCATAAGCTGTTAGAAGCATGAGGAAATCCAGTTCACTAAACACCCACCAGCTTTGAGCCCTGAGCCATTCAAGGATCTACAACACAAAAGAAGACTAGTATGTAACATTGAATTAGAAGATCAAAAGCACGTATTGACCACCAAAGTAATGAGTTTAGGAATAGTACATTTATTTTATTCCAAAGCACAAACATGAATGTGTGTGTATGTTAGAGATAGTAGCTCATATTATGAATGAGAAAATAACACCGGTCTCTAGTTTGAGGACCTCATGGTATGGTAATCGTATATTGGGAAATTTAATGTACACTATTGGGCAGACAACAGTATAACTATGTTGTAATCTTTAAATTTTTTTTTTTTTTTTCATATAATGGAATGATCCGTTTGCTTGTTTCGGTGGATGTATGCACACTGTCAAACCATGAAAAGTTCTATGATTGTGTAAAAAGAAATCTTCAACATTTATAGATAGAAGATAGATACCTCAATGACAAGTTTCCATTTGTTTAGTTGCTTAAATCTGAGCAAGGTCCCAAGGACCTTGTCTCTTGAAATTCCTTGGTTACTAACATTCAGTTGTTTGAGCACCGCAACTGCGGAACCCGTCTCCTGAATTTCAGTCATCAGTCTCCTCCAACTCTTCTGATCAGCTTCGTCAGCTGCATCTCGGAATACCTCCAAACCTTCCTTCTTCTTCTTCCTCTTCCTGGGTGCCAACATTCCCATACAAACAACAACACCCACTCTTCCCCGTATCCTAACATTGCTCACATTATTTACTACAATTGATTTATTACTGCAACATAACACAACAGCAACAAATGAATTATTACATATTCACTCAAAACTGCATAACAATATTCTCATTCATTGCAACTACATAGTATATTGGAAAATGAATATGGAAATATATATATATATATCCAGTTTAGAATAAAGACAACCATCAAAATCACATTAAAATACTGCTCACTATTTTGATAAAAACCAGTGACACCCAGAAACAAAGACCCTTATGGAAAAATAAAAAGAGTTGCTGAAAACAGGAATAAAGGGGCTTTATTCTTTATTGGGGTTTATCAAATTCAAGTATTAGACGAAGAGAGAAAGAGAGAGAAAACCTGCAATTAGTAAGAGGAACTGAAGAAATGAAGGGCTTGAGAAATAAGGTTTGAGGCATTGAGTTTGAGGGAGAAAAAAAAAATCTTATCTATTTAGAAACTCTTGAGTCTGAGCTCTGCCTCATTCTCCGGGCGCGCTTTTCTTCGGGTTCGGAAAGGCATATGACGATTTATATTTTTTCAAAAAGTCCAAACTACCCTTCACTAGCTCATACAAATTTCAATGCCTTCTTAAGAACAAAACCAGATCATCTAATTTATATATCAAAAAAATTATGACACAGGTCTGTTTGGCAAGCCATCTCAAATATAAAACTATATATTTTAAACATTACACATTTTTTCACTTACACATATATCAAAAATACCCAAACAATATAACTCAAACTACTCACCCAAACACCCTCTTAATTTTTTTTTTTTATATAGATTTTAAGAGAGTGTTTGGATACCGCTTATTGCTGAAAACTAAAAACTTTTTTTGAAAACACTATAGCAAAATAATTTTTAAATATGTAAATAGTGCCATGGGACCTAGTTTTAAAATTAAATTTACGTTTTCTGTACTTGCAAGTTCCATGAACAGTGCATGAGACCTAGCCAAAAAACGCAGACGCTAGATGCAACGCAAATGCGTTGCTATCCAAACTCACGCTAAATAGTTGTAAATCTCAACATTTGAAAATGTTCAAAGCTAAACAGTTGTTTGTTGCCGACAATAGTAGGGCCTTGAAATGCATGCGTCAGCCAGGCGTAGTTCATGATCAGGTGTTCCTTGAAGCCATCCCCATTAAGGAAATTTGCCATGTAACTCCATTTTAGGAACAATTTTGTTAGTTAGCAAGTTCTCAAAACATATTAGCAAACTAGCATCTCGAGTCTCTTAGTGAGTTCATTGTATCAACTTGAAGCTAAGAGACTCGAGTTCTATGTGTTGGCAGAGCTGAGGTGGACTTAAAATCCATGTGAAACTTGAGTTTTAAACACTCAAGTTCCTTTCTTGTTCTTTGGTTGAAACTATTCTTCAGTCACATACCCATGTTCTTCCTTCTTTCTCCATACCCAAATCAATTTTCTTCTCTTCCTTCTTTCTCCATACCCAAATCAAAAACAACCTATTGATTCATAAATTCTCGTATCTAAAAACCTTATTTCTCAAACACCCACACCAAAACCCAAAAATTAGAAAATACCCACACAAGAACAAATACCTAATTGGATTTTCTCCTCTAGCATCTTCTTCTTCTTCTAGATCTTCAATACTCTTACTCATATCAGATTCAAAGAGCCCTTAACATCTTCTTCTTTCTCCAGCATCGTCACCTTCTTCTTTCTCCAGCATCATCTTCTTCTTCTTCTCCAGATCATTTATCCAGCGTCGTCTTTCTCCAGAACAGAGGTTCTATTATGCTTTCTTAGTTTTGCTCTATGGAACTCAAGTCTTTAGTTCCACGTAGATCATTTATTTACGTCATCTATGAACTCGAGTCTCTACCACTAAACTCGAGCCTCTTAGGCTCGAGACGCTAGTTTGCTAATAAGTTTTGAAAACGTGTTTACTAACAAATATGTTTCAAACAATAGGTTATATGGCAAATTCCCTCCATCCCCATTTCATGATTGAGTTCTCTTTGATTTCAGTGGGCTTTGTCTGCAAAATTTGCAAAATAACACATTTTTAGAAAAAAAATTAGAAAAATAGCTCCAAATGAAATTATTTAGTTATATAGCACATTTTTGAAACTCAAGGTTGGGCTGGAACTTCAATTTAATAAACTCAAGTTCCAAAAATGTGCTACATAACTAAATAATTTTGTTTTAAAATTTTCTTAAATTGTGCTATAGATCAAATTTTGTAAGGCTCTATTTGTTAGGGGGGGGGGAATGAAAGGAAAAAAAAAAAAATAGTGAAAGAGGGCATCTAAGAGAAAATGAAGAAAAGAAATAAAAAATATATATAGTGAAACTGTGAAAGAGAATAAAGAATAAACACTACAATTGAACACCAAGACTTTCCTCCCTCACAATCCCCAATTGTAGTTATTGTGGTGTAGCCACTGAAAGGAAGAAAAAAATTTCTAAAACAATTCATCAGGGGTAATTTGTAGAGTAGCGTGAGTTTACCACACTAAGTCGTTAGTTAGCAAGAATTGAAAAGAATTGAGGAGAACAACATCTCGAGCCTTTGAGGCTCAAGTTCAACAAAGAAATCAAGCCTCGAAGACTCGAGCTCTGATTGCTGACATGGAGATGTTTTTGCCACATGGAATTCAAGTCTTTAAGAATCAAGTTTTGTAGAAGAAGAAGAACGAAGATGACGATGAAAATGAAGAACCAAAAATGAAGGAAGAAGTACCAAATTCGAAGACCTCTTTAGAGAACGCAGATCTAAAGAAGCAGAACAGGTGAAGAAGAAGAAGAAGAAGTACAAGCTAGAGGAGAGAAGAGGAAGAAGAGAAGAAGAACAGGGGTTGGGAAAGTAAATGATGGAACTCAAGTTTTCAAATGCGAGTTCCACATGAATTTTTTTTCACATCAGTTGCCACCACAAGCAACTTGAGTCTTAAAAACTCAAGTTCTATCTTGGAACTTGAGTTTTAGACACTCAAGATACTAGTTTGCCGAATGGTTTTACAAACTAGACAACTAACTAAAATATTATAAAAATGAAGCTAAATGCAAAAAAAAATTCCAATTCATCAAGTTCTACCTGTCGTCCTTACGTGGATATGTAGTAAAAAAAAGCCACACAACACCTTTTTTCTTTTTTTGCATAAAGGTGCTACAATTAGCTAAGTTTAATGGTTAAATAATGCTACCGAACAACGATGCAACTTTTTAGCAATAATTTTCATGGTTTGTGAATTTATAGATTGAGAGGTTAATAGAGTAAATTGGTGGGTTTATAGTATCACAGTTAATTATTTTAACAATAATGAAATTTATTGTGAATTAAATTATAAGTATTTAGAAAAAACTAAATTTATTGTGAAATTTATTATAAGTATCAATTGTGTCTATTATTCACGTCATTTTCATTATGCTATATAACATTATTTTGTTGGACAAACTAAACATGTGTAACATGATATATGACACTTAATGGAAAAATATAAATGGAGGGGCTAATAATACAAACAAGATACATCTTTATGAGGTAAAATAAAAATTCTAAAATTTTAAGGTGTAAAATTCAAAGACTCCTAAACATTAAGGGTGTAGTTTGCACTTTAGCCTATTTTGATATAAAAATTAGTTTGACTTTTTTTTTTTAATATTAATTGTGTGTTTGGATTTTGCTTTAAACAAAATTTCTTTTTTACTTTATGTAAATAATCCAACTCTAAATTTTTTTTTTGAAAATAAACTAAATTTTAGCTTTTTGTCACACATTTAAGAAAAATAAATATCACATCAATAAAATCTTTAAATTTCAAGTTTTTATTGAGTGTGAATTTTTACAAATACACATTTACATTACATTTTCTTCTTATAACCTCTATGCTTAAAACATTTCAAGATGAGATCAATAAATATCACGATAATAAAATCTTGTTTCTTGCAACAAGTGCAAAAGCTAAACAAAAGTTAAACGCTTAGTTCTATTTGTGCATTCTAAGAAACAACATAATTAGTGGTATCCAAAAAAAGACTACAAATTTGTGATACCAGATTTTTAAAGGAAAAACCAAATTGATCTGATAAGGGGGTGAAGGATGGCTGGAATGTAATATGATACAATGGGTTGAACCAAACATTTAATAAATAAAAGGGATAAATAGTTCACCACCATATGAGATACAGAAACACCACCCAAAGAGATATAGAACCAGAACTTGCCACCCAAGAAATCCACCAATGGGATAAGAGTCTAAAAGAATAAATTCATCTTCTAAAGCACATAGTTTTTTTAATATGAAAATGCACTCTGCCTTTATTTTATTCAGCCAAAAGGCTTATATAGAGCTTAGAACAACCCTCTAAGCATTGGAAAATGAAAATAACATTTAAAAGATTACATTTTCAAAACCTTGACTTATAGGAACTATAACAAAATAAATGACTTGTCTACATAAGAGAACCAAAACATAAAAGCTAACCGTTCCCTAGGAAAACCCCAATTAAATACTAATTGACTTTGTAAATGACTTGTTTGCCTAGCAGAACTAAAACATAAAAGCTAAACTATTCCTTAGAAAAAACCCAAATTAAATGTCATTTGACATTTTAAATAACTTGTTTGTGTAGGAAAACTAAAACATAAAAGCTACTCCCTCCGTCCCACTTTGTTTGTCCTGTTTGAAAAGTCAAATTTTTTAAGGGAACATCATTTATTGTCTTGTCTATCTTTTAAAAATGTATAAGTTTCCAAAACTACCCTTAAATAAATTTATCAAAAAATTGAATTAGTAAATTAATAGGGGTATAATAGGAACATTAGTAAATTAATGACTTCTATTTTTAGAAACAGGACAATATTTTGGAACATCCTAAAATGGAATAGAGGACAAAAAAAGTAGGACGGAGGGAGTAGTTATATTTGGTAATAGTTTTTGTTTTCTATTTTCAAAAACTTGTTTTTGGAAATATTAAAAAAAAAAAAAACATTTTTCTTGTATTTTTGAAATCAAAAACATTTTTATTAGTTGAAATTTTAAAAAAAATGGTTTTTTGAAGGAAAAAACAGAATGCTAAAATATGTTGTTACTAGAATTTGAATTCTAATGCTAACTCATTAAATAAGACAAATTCATTAAATCAAATATGTTTTTTCATTGACTTTTGAAAATTAGAAACTGAAAACAACATTTTGCATGTTTTCAGTTTCCTTCACAAATTGAATTTTGAGAACAGTTTTTATTTTTTGTCTATTTTAAGTTGCCAAATAAGTTTTTTAATCTCAAAAATAGAAAATTATTTTTAAAAACAGAAAAACAGAAAATTAAGGGAAAAAACCTCAATTAAATGCTATTTGACTTCTTTTGTTAATGATAAAAGTTCAAAATGATAAGCTGCACTTCTGGTTTTCAAGGAGCACATCTGAGCCGGGCTTAGTATCAGGTTGGGCTTGCTGGAACTTGTGACACTTCAATGTCAGTTTATCTATGTCATGCTTCTTTGATCATTGTGTGCTTGGTGGGGCTGCCATGCTTCTAAAAATCTTCTAGTAAAGAGGCTGACTAACAGGTCCACGTTTCGGTGGCCTTCTCTTCCCTTTGGGATGGACCACATTGGCATGCTCATCACCAACAAAAAATGCCCACCCTGCTCAGATCTCCCAGCCATCTTCCTTCTGAAGCTTGGAACTTTCTTTCTCTACAACAAACAAATCAGCAGTACTTCATATCCACAATTAATCTTCCTATGTAAACATTTACTGCAGTTTGCTACCTCGAAACACACTAGCAAATGATTATTACTTCACCATCCATAATACTTTATGAATAGATGTATATTTAGAATAATATTTATTATGTCACTATACTAATAATAAATATAATTTGTGAGCTAACTAATCTGAGATTGACTGTTTTGTGTAGCACCGACAAGTTGCAATGAACCCTACAGTACAAAACAGGTAGCCCAACATAGTCAAACATATAAGCAAGTACGTCATCAAATGTAGATGAGTTCATAATTATCAAGCTAGCTCTAGCAACAATTGCAGCCCCAACAAATGGCATGTTGCTATTTATTTCAAAAGTCTTATTGTTCTGTTGTGATGCCTACAAAGAATGATAGTGTTAGTCCCTCAAACAAAAAAAAAAACGATCAAATTCAAACCTAACCTACTTCTTCTTTTGCTTTCTTGTTTACTTTCCCTTGTTTCTCTCATCGTCAGGACATGTTCTACCATTGTGCCCAACTTTTTTTCATTTCCCACACTTTATATGATCATAGTTCTTCCGTATCTTGTATGGATTTTTAGGCTCATAATGTCTCGTTTTCCTCCTTCATTGCAATTAGAGAGTTACAAGTAATTTCATTTTGTTGATAAAAGATAGAAATTTTGCTCTAACTTAATTTAAGTATATATATGTGTGAAACTCCCTCTTGGAGACTTAAACCTTGACTCTTACTCCCCACACCTCACAAGCGCTTGTACTTATGAAATGACCATCGTGCCAAGGGAGCGCGGTGATGATTACAAGTAATTTATGAAAAAATTACTCTCTTTTGAAGACTTAAACCTTGATCATTACTCTTCACACCTCACAAGCTCTTTTACTTATGAAGTGACTATCGCGCCAAGGGAGCGCGGTGATGGTTACAAGTAATTTATGAAAAAATTACTATCAGTGCAACAATTAATTAGAAATGCAAATCCGAAACTAAAAAACACACAAGTCCCAAAATACAAAGCCTAAATTGCAAATTACTTACAGTCACTATCTAAACAACACGGTGGCTGATTTGTCTTCAATCAAAATGTTTAGGTGTTTTTACGATGACTCATAATGGTGGTTATCGGTGTTTGTTATTAGATTTAGAAGCATCACATGGATGCTGAGTTGGAGTTGTGTTAATAGTCTAATATTACTTTTATATAAGATTATTATCTGCGTTACTTTTATTATGCTCCAATTATAATAAGATATATTAACAATTGTGAATAGGGATGGCAATTTTGCCCCGCCCCGCTTGACCCGCTCCTCCCCGTTTCGCCCCATGCGGGTTTTCCCCGCCCCGCAAAGGTGGTGGGGCGGGGATGGGGTGAGATTTTAGACCCGCATCACGGGGCGGGGCGGGGATGGGTTTACACTTTTTAGACCCACCCCGCCCCGCCCCGCCCCATCCCCGCTTCATGGTATTGTCTTGTTAAACATTTAGATAATATTATTTAGTTTTTGCTAAAAATTAGTTTGATTTGATAGGATAAATTTATTTATAATTTTAAGTATATTTTTATTATTGAAATATGTCATTTTATTTGCAAAAATGGTAATAGTTGTAGGGAAAATTAACAAGAAATAAAGTTTTACGATGTAGGGCGGGGCTTCGCGGGTCTTCACGGGGCCTTAAGGGGCGGGGATGGGGCAAGAAATTTTCCCCGTCATGCGGGGCGGGGCGGGGATGGGGCAAGAAAAATCCATGCAGGGTGGGGACGAAGATCCCATCCTTCGGCCCCGCCCCGCCCCATTGCCATCCCTTCGGCCCCGCCCCGCCCCATTGCCATCCCTAGTTGTGAACCTATAGTAATTTGATGCCCTAAACTTATTCTAAAGGAATAAAAGGATAAAAAAAAAAAAAAAAAAGGTAATTCAATAAATTTATAAATAAGTCTAATGAATACGACATAAGATAACGTGATTGTAGCATAATAAAACTGTATCAAGTTTCCAGTTTCAACACAATGGTCAGAATTTCTTTCCATAATTGTTGTGCGTGTGTTTGTTTCTTTAAGGATAGCCGAGGTGGCAAAGAAACCAAAGGAAACGGTAAAGACAGAAGAGTGCAGTAAGTGATGACCTCGCATCCGCATATATATAAAAATTTAAAACAAAAAAATGGAACAAAACCTTTTTTGGGGTTTCTCTCTTGTGTCAAAAAACGACCGAATATACATTATTAGATTCACGTTTCAGATCCCATCTCTCTCTCTCTCTCTCTCTCTCTCTCTCTCTGTGTGAATTTTCAACCAAAAGGTAAAGATCTCCTCTGAAAAAAAAGAAAAGAAAAAAAAGATGAATTGAATGCTTGTTGTTCAGGGATGATGGTATGAATTTGAAGGAAGAAAGGGTAGTAATAAGTCAATAATGGAGTTGTGGGGGGATCACTCGGATTTGGAATCGGATTCGGAATGGGTTCGAGAAGTTAGCGCTAATGGGGTTAGCATGAAAACAACAGAAGTTGAAGCCAAGCTCGATCAAGGAAATATTCAAGAGGCTGAAGCTTCATTACGGGAAGGCTTATCACTCAATTTCGAGGTTCTTTCTTTATTTTTTTTATTTTTTTTCCATTTTCATTTTCAAATGTAGTTCGTTTTTAGATCCCATTTTGATTTCTTCATTCATAAAAATGCTTTTTAAACCTTTGTAGGACCATGAATCCACTTTTAAAGAAATGGGTTCATTTTGTCTATTCGAATTTTGATATAGATAGTAGAGGGCATGTGAGGTCAATGAGAGCTCTGGCTCAAATGTAATGTATTTGAGATGCCTCCATGGTTTAATTTACAGGAAGCAAGATCCCTTCTTGGAAAGTTGGAGTATCAAAGAGGTAATGTAGAAGGAGCTCTTCGTGTGTTTGAGGGCATTGATCTGCAAGCTGCTATACAGAGATTGCAACCTTCCCTTGCTGAAAAACCGTCTTCCAGGAGGGGTCGCTTTCGCACTGAATCACTGCACGCAGTCTCACAGCATGCTGCAAGCCTGGTTCTTGAGGCCATATACTTAAAAGCCAAGTCTCTTCAAAAGCTGGGGAGAGTAAGTGGTAAGTTTAACTTTTGCTCTTTATTTATTTTAGCAACTTTGAATTATAAGAGCACACATGGAAGTGGAACTTTTGTTGTCTTCATTGGGGGTTTGCAGAGGCTGCTCATGAATGTAAAAGCGTGCTTGATGCTGTGGAAAAGATATTCCATCAGGGCATACCTGATGTTCAAGTTGACAATAAATTGCAAGAGATAGTCACCCAAGCTGTAGAGCTCCTTCCAGATCTCTGGAAGCAGGCTGGTTTCTATCATGAAGCAATTACTGCTTACAGACGTGCCCTTCTTAGTCAATGGAACCTTGATAATGATTGCTGTGCTAGAATTCAGAAAGGCTATGCAGTGCTTTTGCTGTATGGTGGAGTGGAGGCTGGTCCACCCAGTTTAGCTGTCCAGATTGATGGTTCATATGTGCCTAAAAATAATCTAGAAGAGGCAATTCTACTTTTGATGATTCTTATGAGGAAATTTATCCTTGGTAAGACCCAATGGGATCCATCTGTAATGGATCACCTAACGTTCGCATTATCTGTATGCAGCCAAACACCTGTTTTAGCTAAGCAACTTGAAGAGATCATGCCTGGGGTATATCATCGAGTTGACCGTTGGAATTCTTTAGCTCTATGCTACAGTGGAGCTGGACAAAACAAAGCTGCACTGAACCTATTGAGGAAATCTTTACATAAACATGAACGACCAGATGACATAATCGCACTGTTATTGGCTGCCAAGATATGCAGTGAGGATTCCCATCTTGCTGCTGAGGGAGTGGGATATGCACGGAGGGCAATTAATCATGCTCATGGGATTGATGAACATTTGAAGGGTGTGGGTCTTCGAACTTTGGGTCTTTGTTTGGGAAAACAAACTAAAGTTTCATCCTCTGACTTTGAGAGATCTCGTCTCCAGTCTGAAGCATTGAAGTCATTAGAGGGGGCTATTCCTTTGGAGCCTAACAATACGGACTTAATTTTTGAGTTGGGTGTTCAGTATGCAGAGCACCGAAATTTGACTGCTGCTTTACGATGTGCAAAGCAGTTCATTGATGAAACAGGGGGATCCATATTAAAAGGTTGGAGATTTCTTGCTCTGGTTTTGTCTGCTCAACAGCGATTCTCAGAGGCTGAGGTGGTTACCGATGCTGCTTTAGACGAGACTGCAAAATGGGACCAAGGACCACTTCTCAGGCTGAAGGCAAAACTAAAATTCTCCCAATCATTACACATGGATGCTATTGAAACTTATCGTTACCTCCTTGCATTGGTTCAAGCCCAAAGGAAATCATTTGGGCCTCCTAGAATTCAGGTTTGATTCTTAATCTACTTTGCATGCTTTATTTCAATTGAAGAAGAGTTTTTTACTTTTCCAATAATAATTTCGGATAGATGTGTCACTCCTAATCTATTGGCATAAGTGGTGCAGATGTGGAATTATTTTGTGATCTTGTAATTATGTAATGTCTCCGTAGGAGCTTTAGTGTATCTTATCAATATTTAAAGATTTTACTTACAGGGACATAATTATAGTTCAAATCTTAGAAATTTAACCAGATGCAATGGATTTTGAAGGAAGAAATCTTACAATTATTCCCCTTATTCAATCAGGACATCTGAATCTTGTTATCCTTATGAAAAGGAAGGTAGCTTTACCTTACAAAAAGTGTAAATGATGCACAAGAAAGCTACTATATATGAAATTGATGAATAAATCAATAAGTTAGTGATTAAAGGATGGAGGCAAAGATTTACAATATTTTAATGAGTTTCTCTGTACAACAATTTGAAGTAAGTAGCTACTACTTTCTAATTTAATATGTACTAACTTTTCTCCTTTGTGGAAATTGTTATTTTGTTGCAATTTGTAAGTCCTTTATTTATTTATTTATTTTTTATAAGTAAAAATGCTTTATTGAAGTAGAATCTTTGTGCACTAGATATGACCTTTTAATTATGCTTTATTGAAAATAAAAGGAAATGAAAAAGAATTCCAAGTACTAAGGCAGTGTACACCCCTGTATTCTTCCTGTGTACTTGGGTGTCTCTCTCTTTTCGTTTTCAATAAATCCTTATTACTTATCAAAAAAAGAAAAGAAAAAGAATGGCCACTAAGGGCAGCTAGCCAATCAAGCATGGTAGGTGAAAGATGCAATTTTAGTTCCATAGTAAGTATGTGTCCCCAAGCTGTTGTCCATGAGAAAAAAGCTACCTTAGAGGAAATTTTAGCCTTCCAAATGCTTTTCCATGGAAAGTAATTGGAAAGCTTGCACTAAGAACCCGATAGTAAGACTTTACCACAAACATACCACTCTAGCAGGGGGTCCAAATCAACCATTCCTCCCCATCCTGATTAACTTTAATGGTATAAAGAATACCAATAAACGACCACAAACTCCGCACCTTTCAATCATTGATAGATCTAGCAACCAAAACATCCTAGTTAAGAACCCCATCATGCCAATTCATATTAGAGCGACTTTATCTCAGGCTATATGGTACATTGGGAAGCCATCCTTCAAAATTGTATTCCCGCACCATAGATCAAGCCAAAATAAAACTCGGAGACCATTACCCACCCCTAATTTGACATATTGTGAGAAACTCCCCAACCCTTCTAAATATGCTTCCAGAGGGACACACCATAAGGTTCCTTAATCACATCAAAAGTCTAATCACCCACAAGACGCCCATACTTTGAAGCTACTACATTTCTCCATAAGGAGTTTGGTTAGTGGCATATCGCCACAGTCACTTCCCTAATGATGCATTGTTAAAACCCATAAGGCTTCTATTTCTAATAAACCGCATCTGATTGGCTCACAAACTGTCTTCCAATTTATAAGTCCTTAAAACTTAATTGGTTTTGTTTTGTTTCTTGATGAAAAGAAAACACTACACAGTGCAAAAACAATATGGATTGATGAATTTTTGTTCAATAATTGATCTTATGCCTTTTCTTATATGATAGGTTGTGGATGATAAAGTCAATGAATTTGAAATTTGGCATGGTCTGGCAAAGTTATACTCTAGTCTTTCACATTGGAAGGATGCGGAGATATGCTTGGGAAAGGCCAGAGAGCTAAAACAGTACTCTGTAGAAGCACTGCACACACAGGGTAAGAACTGAAACTTTAGTGACTAACAAATTAATTTTTGTGACTTATTTCTAAACTCCTTTGAAATTGACATCACATGACAGTTGCTCAAAGATGTTTATTACATGCTTTTGATTTTCTACCAATAAGAACTGTCCTGCACTCTAAACTAAGCCAGCTGCTTGCAAGGGCTGACCTCTAATCTTTAGGACTTAAGATGAGGTAGAATCAAAATCTGGTAGATCTTACAGGACATAAGATGAATATAGCAATATTCATAAAGAACCTTGAACAAACAACTTTGTTTGGAACATGAACAGAACACAGCCCTTTCTTGTCTCTCAAGCATACATTTTAAATTTTTAGTCCCTTAGTGGGATGCTTTCCTTTTTGGGCTGTCCCAAAACATTAATCCATTTAACTTCCAATTTTACCCTTAAATTTGAACCCACATTTCTTGGCCCACCTAAGGTCCTAAGGGCATTCAGTAAGACTGTAATGTTTCTTTTATTTGATTAAAATGTGTGCCCTTTGCAACGCGCTGTCTATTTTGGGATGGAGGGATTTACTTTCGTTTACTATCGATTTTTCTGTTATGTCTCTCAAGTTACTATCGTTTACCTCAAAAAAAAAAAAGGGACCTAGCAATTTACACCCTTGACTGTTACAACGAATCAACGATGTCAGTGTGCCCATCTGTTATGGTTTGCCACATTTTTTGCGTAAAATGACATTATTCTATTTTACTGTCCAAAACAATGTCATTTTTGTGTGGGTTTACTGCATGATACTATTGTTGATGAAGGAGCACAATGATATTGTTACAATTTGAGTGTCAATTGTAAGTTTTCATAGTTAAGGGATTGATTGAGAAGAAACCTCAAACATAGAGGGTGCAAATAGTATTTTAGCCAACATTTTTTGTTGATTTTATTTTCTTCCTACCTACTATAAGTAATTATGCATTGAGAAATGTTCCTTATTGTCTATAATTGTCTGTCTTTTCACCAGCATGGTAAGTTGAGATTATAGAGATGTTTTTTGTGGGGTGCCTTGGATGAGAAGTTCAAATTCTCTTTGGTGGCGTGGGACACAATTTGTTCTCCCATTGTGTAGGTGGTTTGAGGATTAGGAAGTTTAATCAAGTCTTATTAAGAAAATGGTTATGGCTTTAGGAATGAAGGCACAAATTTTCGGCGACAGGTGGTAGCTATGAAGTATGAGGCTTTGAGAATGAGGCACGTCTTTATGGCATTGGATAATAGCTATGAAGTATTGAGAGGAATAGGGAAAATAGACTTCAAAATCGGTTATTGGGACTTATGGGTGTAGCTTATTAAGAAGTATTAGGGCGAGGTGGGACAGTTTTCTTCAATATGTGTATTTTGATGTGGGGGACGACACACAAGCAAGGCTTTGGCATTATACATGGTGTGGGAATCATTCTCTAAAGGATGTGTCCTGATTTTTATGCCTACTCAGTTGATAAACATGCCTCTGTTCATTCAGTAATGGATAGGCAGTTGGATGGGGAGGGGTTCTTCCACGGAGGTTTTCATAATTAGGAATTGGATATTGGGAATTGGAATAAGTGAATTTGATATTTAATCATCTGTAGGAGGGAGGGGTGTACTAAGGAGAGATGGAGATTGAAAGGGAGTGATAGTTTGATGTTTGCTCTTATTATTAGGCTATTTGAGGCACCAATGCTAATGCTTTCCCTTGAAAGAGTATTTGGCATGTAAAGGCACCAAAGAGGGTTTATTCTTTGTTAGTATAGTAGCTTGGAGGAAGATTCCAACCTATGATAATATTGTCAGGGTTCTTATATATAAAAAAAATTGATAATACTGTCAAGGGTGGTTTCTTTTTTATTGGTTGGTGTAATGGGAAGACGGTAGATCTTTATATGATCCATGGTGATGTTGCATATGTGGAGTGTAGTCCTTAGAGCTTTTGGGATTAAATGGGTGTTACCTAAGAGGGTAGTTGATCTCAACCTTACTCGCCATCGTTCTCATGGCAAGAAGAACTGTGGTTTGAGATAGAGCTCATTGGTAATAATAAAAATGATTATCATTACTGTTATTATTATAATTATCTGATTGTGGTGAATAGATGCTTTTGTGTTTTCCATGTTGAGTTCTAGGGGAGAAGGCAGAAATCTCTACTGGAATCTCAGATTGATTCATAATTTTTGTGATTGGGAGCTGAAGAGGCTGGACTTCTCATGTAGTTATTATATTCTCATATTTCTTTTGATGGTGGTGCTTATTCTATGTTATGTAGACTTATTAGTAATGGTCATTTTAGTGAAGTGTTGTTGCTGTTGTTATCTGATTGTGGCGGGTAGATGCATCAGTGCTTTCCTTGTGTTCTAGAGGAGAGGATAGTAATCACTATTGGAATCTCAGATTGATTCATAATTTTCATGATTTGGAGCTGAAGGGGCTAGATTACCTCATTTAGTTATCATATTCTTATATTTCTTTTGAGGTTAGTGCTGACTGTATGAGATGGAGACTTATTAGCAATGGTCAATTTAGTGTGCATTTATATTATGAATCTTTGGGAGGTGGTAAAGGGCACTTCCAATGGAAGTGCATTTGGAATAGCAAAGTATTGAAGAAAATCATGTTCTTATAAATTGCAAACGTTGGATAAAATTCCATCTATAGATAATCTTATTAAAAGGAATAAGTTCTAGTTAATTGGTGCTATACATGGATTGGGGGTGGTTTGTAACTCTTTAGTTGAGTTTATGGATCGTTTGAATCTGTGACTGTTATCCTTAGGAAGCTCTTCTTATTGAGCTTTCCTTTAATTATTGAAATTCCTTATAAAAGTAAAAATATTTATCATCATAATGAATTTTCAGTGGAAATAATTAGTTGAAAAGCTTGTTACATGCTGGAATATATGAGAAGAATGTTGTGCCATTACCTAATCCGGTTTAGAAATTGTCTATGTAAAAATTGTCATTTCCTTTGTAATTTCTCCCAGGTGTAATATTTGAAGGTCGTGGACAGTTCCAAGAAGCTTTTGCTGCTTATAATAATGCCCTTCTACTGGAACCTTGTCATGTTCCTTGCAAGATCTTAATTAGTGCTCTGTTGTCGAAGAGAGGCTTGAAGGCATTGCCTGTGGCAAGAAGCTTACTGTCAGATGCATTAAGGATAGATCCAACCAACCGTATGGCTTGGTATTACTTGGGGATGGTTCACAAGGATGATGGACGAAAAGCTGATGCTGCAGATTGCTTCCAGGCAGCTTCCATGCTTGAAGAATCTGATCCCATTGAAAGCTTTGACTCCATTCTTTGACTGGCTTCCATCTGTCAAAGGTTTTAAATGTCTATTAGGGGAAATTTTAATGATATATACATCCTTCCCTCCCCAATTTCTACAACAAAATCTACGCCCATGCGTGGGGATGGTTTTGCCAATTTAATTTGCTGTTTTGGATTCTGTCTGTATTTTTTCTTCCATGATCAAGGTACATGGAAAAAGTTGTGTTATTTAACTTATTCTGGGCAATAAAAATAATGGAAAGGAGTTAATTTGATAGTAGATGGATAAATTTCCGGAGAGATTAGGGTGGTGACTAGGGGTGTATTGGTTAATTTGCAATTGTTGCTCAGCTGTGTAAATCTGTGTTGAGGAACTGAGCAGTTTTGTTGAAAGAAAGTTATAGATTCATTTTCCTTGTGCTGTGTGTCAATTCTACATATCTTTTGTATATCTCTCTCTCTCTCTCTCTCTCTAAGGAAAAATCTTATCTACAATTCTTTAGGTGCACTATCTTAGGTTCTCCAAATAAATGCAACTATATTGCTTTGTACACACAATTTTTGTAAAAGATAAATCACACGATCACGAAATAGTCTAACAAATTATCAATTTATATTGATTTGTATGTGTGAGTACAATTCTTTGTGTGACTCTTTACAAATGAAAGAATGCAATAAATTCCCCTGATTCAATCTCCAAGATACTTTACGATCCGAAGGGTTGTGAAGCTTAATCTTGAATCGTGCCTTAATGTCTTCAAGTTGAATGAGTAGTTGAACGTATTTGATTTGATGCAAGGGCCGTTGGCTTGATCTCGATTTAAATTGAAGGAAAATCCCTACTTTGATTTTAAAAAGTAGGAATGAGCTTGGTTTTTGAGGGAGCAAGGATGCTCTTTTGGACTTAGAAATGACTCTCTATTTTGGCAAAGTGTCAATAGGGTTTTTCTCTCTAAGTTTCTGTCCCCCATTTTCTCATATAAGAAACCTCTATTTACGGGCAACTTAATAGCATTTGATTTGGAATTTTCTCTCAACATTTATTGAGAGTTAATTATGAATTTAATTTGGTATTTCATTTAATAAGAACTTTTCATATAGGTTTTTTCTTTTGACGCTACCATATGGCTTTCTTCATTTGATGTTGCCACGTGACTTGATTTCATTCGCCGATCGTCCACATCATCAATTGGAAATTAATTTGATCACAAATATTTTATCATGAACAATCGGACGGTTGTGAATACATCATAAAATTTTGATGTCTACATCCTTATTAGCCAATGCAACCACATAGTTGAATTTAATTGGAAATTGAGGAGTTTAAGGTATTGCATCTAAGGAAATATACCTAAATTTTACCTTTTATGGTATCTTATTCTGATTGTACAGTAGATTTTACAAGGTGGGTACCATTCAATTCTATTTTAATTGTTTTCTTATTGAGAATGATTATCTTGCAATTGAGTTGACTTCAAAGTTATAATGCCTTTATATGTGACTACTATTGGGAAATTTAGGGGAAACAATGTAACAAAAAATTGAAGTAGAGAAGTGTGTGTTGAGTTTAGTATTAGCTCAGCTTTTAGCTTTTATTTACAAATTTTTAATACTTCACTTTTTCTAGCATTTTCTCAAATTTTTCAATTTTTTTCAAGGTACAAGCATATTTTAGCACATTTTCAATAAAATGTTTTAAGCAAAAAGCTAGATTAGTTGTTCCTAAATGGACACTTAGGAGACATGAAATAATTATTTTCTTTAAGACAATATTTACCCATAGTTGATTTTTTTTTTTTTTTTTTTTATAAACATAGTTGAATAAGTTTGTTAAGGAGTTACTTGCAAATTGACTTTAGGATACAAATAAGCTAAGATTCCAGAAATAGTAAATCTAGAAAATCTTTTGAAATTATTTAAAGGTGTACCTAAATCTTCAAGACTTCAAACTGGATATGAGATCCTCCTTCCTCTTTCCTCCTCAAACTCCAATTGATTGAAGGTGAGTCTCAACTCTAAGATTTGTTGTGGCTTGTGGGTTTGCTGTTTTGATCTGTGGGATATTTAGATCTTAGATTTTCATCTCTCTCTCTCTCTCTCATGTGATAGAATCCAATGGTAACCGACTTTCATGCTGATGGAAATCGCCACTGATGTTGCTAGAAAACCGTTCCAATGACATGGCGGTGACTTGCATTTTTTTGGTGAATGATGAATTCAGCATGAGCAAAAAACCATTCTCCAAACTGGTTGATGAACACCCCTACTCACTTATGAAAAGGAAGTTGTGACCATTGCTAGTCACTGAGGGCATAAAAGGTTCACTTTCCCTCTCTTTTTTCTCTTTTTCACAAAATTCTACAAATAACTTCGTGTCCATTTGGGATCCGCTTATTTTGTTGAAACTGAAATTTTTTTGCTGAAAGTACTATAGATAAAGATAAAAATTAGCTAAAATAATACAGTGAGACTCATGAATAGTATCAAAAAGTGCAGTGGAACCTATGAATAGTAGCAAAAATAATCTGAATAATAAAATAAGTTGACAAATATAATCCATGCTAAACACACACTTCATTTCTCAATTCATGATTTTGCTTGAGCAAACTACCTTTTCACTTGAGTGAACTTATTCTTGCTCAAGGGAACTGTTCTGTGAACATTTTAAGATCATACAAGAAGTTCTTTCTTCCATGGATCAACAAGAATCCACAACATACTTGATAATATGAGACGAGATTTTAAAGTAAATTAATAAATTTCATGGAATTAGTTCATTTGTGGAAATATAACAATTATCCAATTGATGTTTACTTCATAGAAAATGTGCATTATTTCACAAAACCTGCAATTTTTTACCCTTGAAATGCATAATGGATTCTTATGAGGTATTTCCCTAATTTTCCTTGGGATAGTGATTAGCTTATTCCCAATTTGGCAAAAATCAACTTTGAGTTGTCTGGGGACACATGCCTTTAGGAAATTATTTGGTTTTTTCATGAAATGAGTGTCATTATTTTTCAAATGAGTTCCAAATTTATTTGAATTGGTCCCAAGAATTTTATTTAGAGATATGCATTTTGGTCCTTTCCAATAAATCATAGGGTCATCCAATGTGTGATGAAGAAAAGAGTACAAAGCTCATTTTACGGTGTTTGAAATGATTCAATGTTCATTTTTAAATTGAAGTTTTCTCTTAGAGGAACTCCAACGTATTAAAACATGAAAATTATCTATTATTTATGTTGTCTCATTTTAGACCCACTAGAATGAACATTGTACTCTATTCTTTGTCAAACATTAGATGACCCTATAAATTATTCACATCAACACAAAAAGCCAATTGGAAAGCGAACTCATTCTTAGTGAGGTGTTGTTGAATCATTCTTTCTGTTGATAATTTAATAGGTACAGATTTACAATGATGGGGATGAGAGATTTAAACCATAAATGTCTTTGTTAAAAACACTAGTTTAAATAATGTATTATAAACTCGGTTTAAAACACTAATATTACTATTTTCGTATATGTTCTAATAAGTATTATTGTTTACTAAAAACAAAAAACAAAAACTTAACATTATCCTCTATTCTTCATCACTCGTTAGATGACCCTATAAATTATTCACATCAGTACAAAAAGCTAATTGGAAAGTGAACTCATTCTTGGTGAGGTGTTGTTGAATCATTCTTTTTGTTGATAATTTAATAGTTACAATGATGGGGACGAGGGATTTAAACCCTAAATGTCTCTGTTGAAAACATAAAAAAGTATTAGTTTAATTGAACATTGTACTCTATTCTTCATCACACATTAGATGAACCTATAAATTATTCGCATCAATACAAAAAGCTAATTGAAAGTGAACTCATTCTTGGTAAGGTTTTGTTGAATTGTTATCTTTTTGATAATTTAATAGGTACAATGATGGGATGAAGAATTTAAACCCTAAATGTCTATGTTGAAAACACCAAAAAGTACTAGTTTAACTACAAGACTTTCAACATTGCCAAAACAATTTTAATTTTTTTCAAAAGTATACAATGATTTTCATACAACATTCAAGATGGATGCAGAAAAAAGACTTTTCTGACAGATTATTAAGTTTTAGAACCATGTGAATGTTGATTGGAGATACTATTTAAAGATAGTTTTAAAGAAATTATTTATTACTGGTTTTCAATAATCTCAGGTCGGTCAATTGCACTATTAAAAACACTTTTATTTTATGTGATTCACTGAATTCAAGATTTGGATACAAGTTTGTTAGGTTCTTCCTTAATGTTATGACTATTGAACAAAATTGATTCTATACAATACCTGTGACTTTGATTAGAACTAGTTTTGCAAATACAAACCAAAGGAAAATTTGGATTGGATATTTACTAAACAAGTGACTAATTGAAGTTTAATACAAGAAACTCTCGTTGATTCATGAGCTTTGTTTATATCATATTTTGTCCGGTCTCAACAAGCATGCTAAAATGTTGGTTTAAGTCCTAAAAAGAAAAAAACATGTTTCTAAAACTAAGAAAATAGGAAAATACATTGAAAAATTGTGTTTATCTTGATTGGGTGTCGGAACAAACCATCCAAGATTTCAGAATCCCAAACTTGCCATTTTTGGCAAAGTTTGATTAACGCTGACCAAAACCTAAGCAAGAGTGGTCAAAATGTTGACTTTTTTATCCGACCGTCCGATTAAGGTAAATTGTAAACCATCTTAAAGATCATTAAATTCTCTTTGAAACGACAGCTCACCGGTCAAAATCGGATTTGAAACGAATAAAATATCAAGAAAATACCAAAACCATATATAAATGTATTATTTTCAGGTCAAAGGCTGTTTTTAGGGCGTTTTCGCTCGATAAACTGTACCGATCTAGCCATAACTGGTGCAATCCACTTAGACCAAATTAAATTATGATGAGTGTAGTGGGCCTTTTTTTGTTGAATCAAGTTGGGCTGCCTCCTATGGTATTGGGCCCTAATATTCTGAGTAAGGGAGTTAAGACCGGTCCAACTGCAACTCAATTTAGTCCGGCTTGTGCGCAAACTATACCTCGTCTGCCAGGAGCACACTTACAGTAGGCAGAATTGTTCCAAATGAGTTGTGGTAAGCAGATAAAATAAAATGAAATACTTTGGTATCCTCATTAAATAAGCAAATAACCCTTTCTTAGGGAAAGATAATCACGAATTAACAATAATTATCTTATAAGAAAATATAAGGTAAACAAGCGGGTAATATATGGATTGGCTGAAAGAAAGAAAAGGAATCAGATTAAATCTAATCCGCATGACCAAAACCAGAGAGGGAAGAACACCTCTTCTCAAAGTAAATAATCTCTCATGGAGATTCTACTGTGAAAATTAATCACTTTGAAGGAAGTGGACCTGAATGGTTAGTATATAAGAACACTTTTTCGTTTCTGGTATAAAGCAAGATTTTGAGAGGGAGAGAGGGAATCAACCTATTGGTGTATGCTTGCCGTTCTAACTCTCTATCTTTTTCTTTCCTTCTTTTTTTAGTATTTCCCTTTTTCTTATCTTTTCTCTTTCTTACTCCTTGTTTCTACTTCCTGATTTTCAAGTTTTCAATACTATCGTGCTTCCCCCGTCCTTGTTCCTGTACACAGCAAGGGCCCTTTTTTATAGTGCCTGTCGTGACCAGATTTTACTATTTTAACCCTTAATCACCTTTGTCTAGTTTGGATGTACCTGCCAATCACCATTGGTCCGACTGTGTGCCATTCCCCATCGCCAGACAAAAGAAAGCTATTTTTGTTTGTTTGTCTGTCGTAGCACCCTTTCCTACTACGGTGTAGGTGCCTTCTCTCTCCCTATCCCTCATGGCATGCACCTAGTGGCTCCAGCTCAGCTTTGCCCGTTTGGCTGGTATGTCATCCCAGCAAGACATTTCCCCCAAAAGAGGCCTGGCAGGAACCTCAAAATAGGTTTTCCCCTCTCCCCACCACTAAACCATGCCCTCTTACTTCTGACCCATAACCTCACTGCGTCCTGTATTGGCTGGGTACAGGCTGGTGAGGTCTGGTCCTTGCGCGTGCCTCTCTTCCATGTACGTCCAAAATCTTCTTGCTGCTCATGCGTCTGTCGTGGTTGGTTTGCACAGTCTGTCATTCGTTCTTGACCATTTTCTGGTTTCCCTTTCCTTTATGGCTTGCCCTATTCAGGGCTGGGCCTTGCTTTTTCTTCAGCCCACCCTTCTTCCTGCTCCTATCTCCTGCCATACCATTCCATCATTCCTGCTGCAAAGTTGTTTTGCTTCAAACTAGGTCGGCCTTTTTAGGCCTACCGTTTATTCCTCCCCTAATGGCTCAGCAAGGCCATTGGTTCTTATGTTACATTGTTAGCGGGCCCCCGCGTCCCATTTGTTTTCCCTTGGGCTTCCTTAACCCTTTTCCTAACCTTGCATTACCATGGGCTTTTACTGAATTCTTTGGGCTTCCTTGACCCAATTATATTATTCCTCATCCTTAGGGTTCATGGGCTTGCCATCAACCTCTTACTTTCTTTGCTTTCATTACTTTGGGCCTGCCACGGCCCATTCTCAATTTTCCACATCATATACTGCCCATGATTTGCTTTTTCTCTCTTTCCGAGCTCCTTTAAGCCCATTTATCTCTTCAAAACCCATTTTTTTATCTCATGGGTCTGTGATCCATTATTCCTGCCGCTTGGGCTTAATGGGTTTTCTATCCATTTGCCAACTGCTTTCTATCCGTGTTGTTGGGCTTCTTCTTCCCACTTGGGCTTCCAAAATGGCCCTCAACAATGAGTTATCTACCTTCCATAAAAAGGGCTCGACGATATTTGCCTTGGATTGGGAGAAATGAAATTTTCAAAAATAGTGCTACTAAATTTCCTACATTGTGTCACCTTAATTTCAAACACGATATCTTGATGACCGTAGCTTCAAATCATATGAGGTCAGAACCTATGGAAACTAGACATCAATATCTTTCTAGGGACACCAATTTTGAAGAAGTCTAAGCTCTTGAAGATCTCCAAACAGCATCCCCAAAATAGGGTCAAGAAGAGGAAACTAGACAATGAGTTATCTACCTTCCATAAAAAGGGCTCGACGATATTTGCCTTGGATTGGGAGAAATAAAATTTTCAAAAATAGTGCTACTAAATTTCCTACATTGTGTCACCTTAATTTCAAACACGATATCTCGATGACCGTAGCTTCAAATCATATGAGGTCAAAACCTATGGAAACTAGACATCAATATCTTTCTAGGGACACCAATTTTGAAGAAGTCTGAGCTCTTGAAGATCTCCAAACAACATCCCCAAAATAGGGTCAAGAAGAGGAAAAAGATGAAAACCGAAATTGAGTGGGCATCAAGGAAAAATTGGTTAGATGTTTTGGAAATACGATTTGGTAGTGTGTGTTTTGAGTTCTCCATCACAAGCTCTCTCTCTCTCTCTCTCTCTCTCTCTCTCTCTCATAGCTTTTGTTTGTTTTTTTTTGACATAATACTTAGTTATTTTGAAAGTTAGAATATGAATTTATATCAAAATACAATCTTGCTATGTATTTGAATGCGCCTGTAAACTATTTTAGTAATATCAGGTGTAATTTTGTGATAAGTTTTGATTATCATGATAATGTCCTTTAAAAGAATGAGAAATTTGAATAATATGTTTAAAACTTATATATATATATATATATATATATATATATATATATATATATATATATCACTACCAAAAAAAAAAAAAAAACGCAACTATAGCTAACTTATAGCTGCATTTATAAGTGGTTTTAGCCGCATTTTTTTGGATGGGGCCTATTGCCGCGTTCAAAAAATGAGGCTATATATATAAACATACCATAACATAATTTATAAAAATATGAATCACTTAAAAAAAGAATAATATCAATCAAACATACCAAATATTAAAATGATATATTTGTAAAAATAGATAGATAAAAAATAATTTTATAAATTATTTAATTTATAGAGAGAACAAATTATTTTCCACAAAATTTAATGAACAATTTATACATTATACCATAATTATAAAATAATTATTTATTTTCACACATTGCATAAATCTGCAACTAGTTATACATAAAAGAAAAAAAGTAAAGCTTTAAAATGTCGCAATTTTTCTTTCGAGGCAAAGTTAGCTAAACCGAACAAGCCAAGGCAGCACAAGTGCTTGTTTTTTAAGAATGCAAAGACCAGTGGCGGCTCCAAAAATTTTTCTTAAGGTGTTCCTTAAGAAGTATAAAATATACAATCTAATAAAAAGATAAATTCATATATTGACAACAACAACAATAAAAAAAAATACAAATACATAAAGTTTACAATTGCTTTCTACGAGTTTTCATATTTTGAAATCGATGCATGATAGTCTCATTATCAATACTATAAGCTACATCTCTTTCAATGTACACAATCAAACAATCATTCATTCACTGAATATAGAATAAATTATGGAGTAAAATTTAATTTTATTGACATAAAAAAAATTGAGGGTGTTCCCAAATTTTTTTAAAGGGTAGGCAAATAAAAATTTTTAAATTATTATATATAAAATAAATAAATAAAAAAATTCAGGTCAAGAGACCACCCTGGCCTTAAGGTGGCGCCGCCCCTGGCAAAGACGAGAAGGATATGATATAATAATACATTATTCATGATTTGATATTAGTGCTTCTTACTGAGTAGAACTGCACATGATTAGAATAGACATACAAGATAAGAAATGATAATATAAAAAATCAGATCACGCTATTATTGAAATGTAATAACGACACACAAATTGCATAGAGAGAAAGAGAGAGAATATTGGTGTAGCTAGGGATATAGATCTGAATGTCTCTCTTATGTTGCAAAAGTAAGAGACAATTGAGTTGATTGAGAGGTTGAAAGCGGTGGCATATTTGCAAGACTAACATGCCTCAAATGTAGACTTTACTGATAGAGGCAGAGTATCCTTGCTGTTGCTGTGTCCTTCGATTACTATTACTAGTAGAAGACAAGCACTTCACTGGTTTTGGTCCCACGCTCACTGCCTTCTCGCATCGACAACTCGAACTAAACGACAACCCATTCATGTTAGATGATGATCTTTGTTTGCTGCTCTTTTGATTGCACCTGATGATGGTTGTGTCATCATCCGCTAATTCTGATGCGGCAACTGACAACCCTTCAGCTGTTGTAACACTCCAATCAATGCTAGTCTCACTTGCCTCATACCACTCTACATCTGTGGGTGCGACTGCAATTTCATTTGGCTCCTCATGCCTAGTACTATACAAAACGTAATTATTAGACCCCTTGGCATTGACGACCTCGTCTTGAGAATCTCTGTGGTTCGTTGTTGTTGTTGTTGAGAAGCTCTCTATCTCAAACAGGTCGGAGCTTGCGTCGCTTGCCACTTCATCATCTATCATAATTGATGATTTGTTGGGACTTGTTGCCAATGTGAAACTCTTACTGATTGACTGAATAGTAGAGATAGATGATGATTCATGACGAGCTGGTAGTCTTGCTTTTAGTGACGACGATGATGATGGATTTAGTATGGGAAAGGTGAAGTTATTAGCACTATGATCGGTACAAATAAAGGGCTTTGCAGAGGCTCTTACTACACTATGCTGCCCCTGCATTTGTAAAGGAAAAAAACTTGGTGTGTTGATCCACATATTATCTGACCTGGTTTTATGGGGGGTCTGCCTTTTGGGATTCATAGCACTTGTACTACTACTGTGACAATGTTTGTGCGATAATGATGGTGTTGGTGCTGGCAGATGGGCTTTTTCTTGGACTTGAACAGATTTTTTCCCTGTACAAGGGCATTTTCTGCAGAAAAGCCATCTACTACTAGTTTTTTTCTGAGCATTGCGCATCGAAATTGGAATTGCACAGGGAGGATTGGACAAGAGGCCAGTCTTGCTGTTCCAACTGGCTTCGGATGAAGCTGTTGGAGTTGCGGCAGCACGAGCCATGTAGTTTCTGGCATTAATATAGCCATCCACAGAGGATGAAGCTGAAGTGAATCTGTTGGGAGCGGCAGAGAGATCAAATCGCTCCGAATTATGTTCCAGATTCATAGCATTGACATTTTTCACAGGGGAAACTCTACTATTGTAGCTTACTTTCTCAGCCTCTATGTTACTTGATTCATTGAAGTACTTATGGGCATCGAAAATGCCAATCTCGTCAACTATGGTGCACCCATCAACGGCATGGTCGCCGCTATAAACGGCTTCATCTGGTCTACTATAAGAGCACACAGATAAATCCTCGCCTCTTGAGCTGTATGTTTTTTGAGATAACCTACCATTAGAGGTTTCCATAACTGTTGCTTTTTCCATCATCCCTGGCACTCCTCTATTTCGTGAAAATTATTAGAAAAAGAAAAAAAAGACGGTTTATAATATAATACTCAAAATTTTGGACAAAGAAATAGAGTCCTGGAATTGAATTGCCTCGTAAACTGCATACTGGTGGTGTATATATACTATGGTTGGCTACAACTTTGTCCGTCAATCATGAAGGGACTAGGTAGTAAAATGCAGGATGTTCTTCAAAAGGAAAATAATAGAAACAGAAAAGAAACACCCTTAAAAAACAGCTTCTTTAAGACTTTTTTGTGCGTGTCAAAAGTACTTAGTATTCTAAAAAAATATATAATAATAATAATTTATTTTATATATTTCTAAAAGTTGAAGGGTAGCATTTATTGTTACTACATTCCAGTTAAGTCATATCAGCATCCACGTCATTATCTTTTCTTTTCTTTTTTCCAATTTTCCTATAATTTTAACATTTATTTTTTTAATATTTACACTTCTCCAACCTTTCTCCTCCTCTTACCTTTTCATCTCCCCACTACTTTTCCAACATTTCTCCCTTTCTTATCTTTTTATCTCTCCACTACCCCATAAATTAATATCATTCTTCCTCTTTTCCTTCATCTTCCTTTATTTATATCTTTTCTTATTCACCCTCTCTTACTATAAATTTGTCGCAATCTCTTCCATTCTATGCATAGTTTTCTCTCACAACAAAAAGGTTGTCTCTCTCTCTCTCTCTCTCTCTCTCTCTCTCTCTCAAATTTTTGGCAGATTTTTTATTTTTCTTGCATATTTGCTTTAGATTGATAATTTTTTATATTCTTTAAAACTCTACTTTGGGTTAATGTGATTTAGTTTTCTTTTTTAATTTTTAATTTTTTTTTGGGTTCTCTTTAATTGTTAAATGTTTTCCTGTTGTGTTATAAAAAATTAAATATAGCATATAAAAATATAATATTATTCTATTATATAGTATGATTTGGATAATTTGGTATTCATTGTAAATTGATATTTCTTCTATTACATAGCATGATTTTTTATAGTGCTTGTCGAGGGTTCTTTTTGCGTTTCTTTTTCTAAGAAGGAAGTCGGGCCTAGCGCTCCACTGAATGGGCTTCAAAGTACCATTTTGTCGCTGCCAGGTTGTGTGTAAACGTTGAGTTAAAGTCCAAGGGAAGACGCTGCAAAGTGGGCTTATCCTCTGTTTCTGCCGTAGAAGGAACTTTTCTCCAGTTTCTGCTGCAAGAGGAACTTTTCTCTAGTTTCTGCCGCAAGACTGACTTTTCTACTATGCAGCAAAACTTTCTGTTGTGCAATAAAGCTTCCTGCTGTGTATTAAAGCATCCTGCTGTGCATTAAAGCCTTCTGCCGTGCAGTAAAGCTTTCTGTTGTAATGCCTTCTGCTGTGCAATAAAACTGTTTGTTGTGCATTAAAGCTGTCTGCTGTACTTTAAAGCCTTCTGTCGTGCAGTAAAACCTTTTGCAATGTGAATGACTACTCTTCATTTTTACTGCAGAAATACTTTTCTACTTCCTGCACATAAACAAATTTAAAACCCAAAGAAAATACCCATCAAACAAATGTTAGTTTAAATGGGTTAGCATATTCTCAAATATATACATACATATATGAGTATATATACTTATACATATTCACATATACATATATAAAATATATTTTGCGGAACATGAGAAACAAGATATATGTATATATATACTTATGGCAGAATAATGATTAGTTTATGTCAAAAGTAAAACATGTAACAACAAATAAAGAAGAAAGCTTCAGCAGAAAATGTTTAGCTAGTATAATAGCTAACACAGTAAATATAATGAAAAGGTGTTACAGCAGAATAACTAGTATAACAAGTAAAGATACCACAACAGGACAACTGATGCAGCAAACTTGATAAAAACGTGTTACGGCAGAATAACTAAATACAGCAAATATAAGTTATAATGAGAAAAATCAAATATATTTGCAATCAAAATCAAGTATTGAATCTTCCCATAGGATAAGTAAACCAAGAAAGAACCCAAACCCCAACTTGAACAACCTTGTCATAGGCTTTTGCCATCAAAGTTGTGCATTTTGGAGAATGGGCCTAAATGGCTACTAGCTATTACTTTTGGGGACATCAAAGAGTGGGTTTTCTAAGAGGGAGGGAAAAGATGGTCTATTGATGTATGCCCCTATTCCAACTGTATTTTCTCTCTTCTTTTTACCACTTTCTTTCTTTCTTTCCGTTCTATTTTTACTCTTAATTTCTAACTACTATCTTGCCATGGGTTGTTTCCCATTTGGTCTTTTCTTTTCTTGGGTCCCTCTCTCTATGTGCTTACTACTCTCTTACCATGGGTTTTTCCCCTTAGGTGCCTCCGCCCCCTTGGGTCTCTTTTCTTTCGATGTTTTTTCTCTCTTCTGTGTTTTTTTTCTCCCCTTCCCGTCCCCCCTTTCTGCCATGGTTACCTTCCTTTTATAGTGAACTGATTCAATGGGATTTCTCCCTTTTACCCCTAGGGCTTTACCAACTGTTTTTGGTTTGTTGTGGGCATCCTTTCAAGATTACTCACCTACCCATTGGCTGCCCCTGCCATTGCTCAGTACATGTTTGCTGCACCATTACTCATTTCACGACAAAATTCCCAATTGTTTGCTCTTGTTGTATACTTCTACCTCTAGGTTCAAATGGATACCCCACTACCTAGCTCTATGGCATGCATCAAATGGTCCCAACCATCTATTACTTCTTTTGGGTAAGATACCATCCCAGCAGGATATATTCCCAAAAGAAGTCATGGCAAGAAACCAAATATACTTTTCCCCCCACCACCAAACCACACCCTCTGAATCCCCTTGACCATGGGCCTACCTCCCTTGTATTGGTTGGGTACAGGTTGGTGGTGCTCCGGCCCTTCTGTGTTTGTCTCCCACGTCGTTTCTACCATAGCAGATTAGTTCTGTTTCGTTCTACTGCGTGTTTTGTCTTATTTCTTCACGCATTTCCTACTACGTTTGTCATTTTCCTTTGGTTTGGCTTTTCTTTCCTTCACGTGATTCCTGCTACTAACACTTCTTACCGTTCCTTGTTTCTTTTTTGTCATACTTCTTCATATCAGTTTTCACGCCTATCCTTTTATACAAAAGAATTTGGGCCTTTGTAGGCCAGATAATGTTGACTGGATCAAAAGGGTCTTGGACCCAATTTGTCTTTGTCTGTTGAAGCCATTCTGCCAAAGAACTGTATTCTACGGCAAATTTGTATTCTGCTGCAGATCCCTTTCCCTTCCACTTCTTTCTTTGGACCTTTCTTGCTCTTCGGTCTTCTTGGTGGGTCTTTGGGCCTTGCTTTTCATTGGACTTTCTTCCTCATGGCACAAATTCAAAAATGGGCATCAACAGTGCTCAATTTAGATGTTAAACTATGAAAGCTTTTACTAATTTTTGTTTATTCTTTAATCCTTTGCGGTGGACAAAGTGCTCTTAGTAGTTGTATTAGAAGTACACTACAATGTCATTTATTTAGAAAAAAGCAAAAGTTAATCAAACGAAAATAATCGGATGGGTGACAAATTTTAGCTTTTGCAATTTTATTTTTATTATTATTATTATTATTTTATAACAGTGCATATATAGAAATTTAAGTCTTAGATTTTGCAAATAATTGTTTATTTGATAATATGTTTTGGGTAGATGAAATTACAACAAATTTTTTTATTAATTGGTCCAATTAATCATTGTTAAGTTTTATTAATTTTCTTAGTTACATTTTTCGGTGTTTTGGATTGTAGGCAGAAAAAAAAAAGGTTTGAGAAAGTTTGTTTAAAGCTAAAAGAATAATTTTCAAATTTTATATTCTATTTAATGATTCACAAAATGTTATAAGTAAATTTTATTTAAAAAAAAATATTTTTGTTAACTAGCCTTTTGAATTTCTGAGAAAAATTGTATTTTATTCATTTTGGTACGAAAAAATTTTATATTTATGATTTATGATTGTTCCTATATTACATTTACGATTGTTCCTATAATAAATAAAAATATGATTATGAAATATATTACTCTTTATTAAATTATTTTAAATCGTAAATAATAATAATAATAATAAAACCACCATAAAATAATTATCACGCGCAGGTGGCTGTGTCAAGTGGCTACTCTCACTAATTAGTAAATTAATTTTATATTATTTATTATGATATATTTTTTCAAATTAAGGGATAATATTTAACAACAGTTTAATTTAGGTAAAACTTTACCATTTAAATTTCAACACATTTAAATTTTATTCAAACTAAAAGTCTATTATGAACATCAACCCACTTTTTTTTTATTAAAAAAAAAAAAAAACCCTACGTTTTGACTTTTACTCCATTTAAAAGTCTATTATCAATATTTTAAGAACAAATAATTAGTAAATTAATTTTATATTATTTTTTATGATATATTTCATCAAATTAAGGTACAATATTTAACAATTGTTTAATTTAGATAAAACTTTATCATTTAAATTTCAACAAATTTAAATTCTATTCAAACTAAAAGTCTATTATAAAAAAAAAAAATTAACTTAAATATTTCAAAAAATTTAAATTCTATTCAAACTAAAAATCTATTATAAAAAAAATCTAAAATTAAATCCCAAACAACACATGTTTTCGTTCTTAAAAAAGAAAAACATTTACTTCTACTCCAACTAAAAGTCTATTATCAACATTTTATAAACAACTAATTAGTAAATTAATTTTATATTATTTGTTATGAATTTCTTTAAATTAAGGGATATCATCTAACAACTGTTTAATTTAAGTAAAACTAAAAGTCTATAATTAAAGTTTTCTAAATTTAAATCCTACACAACTCATGTTTTTTTTTTTTTCCTTAAGTTGCATCCAGTATTAAATTAATTTTTTATTAGAATATTAAGCTACAAGACTTTTGACTAAGGAATAAGATTTAACAATAATTTAATTTAGATAAAACTTTATCATTTAAGTTTTAGAAATTTAAATTCTACTCCAACTAATACTCTATTATTAAAATTTTCATATGTATATATTAAGCCATAGCTTTTCAATATTATCTTTCTTAAGAATTAAAGTTAGCACTATAATTAAATCCTACACGACACACCCCACATTGTTGTATTTTTTTTTACTTTTTTTTCCCAAGATGCAACTTACGCTTATATTTTAATTTAATAAATTCATGATACTTATTGTTCTTTACTTTAAAATTTTCGTGCAAGATATTATGTCAAATGAAGTTTTCTATAAAGAAGCAAAACAATAAGTTAAATTTCAAACTCCTTTTTTAAAATTATTTACTTCTTTTATAATGTATTATTACTGTAAGGTCACAATTTGTAGCCCAAACCCAAAAGAGTTGGGTTATAAGCCCAACGAGCCCAATACAATAAATTTGTAGAGAGTGAATGAAAGAACTGGGCTTTTAGTGGATTGACTAACGGTTAATTCAGGTTTCAAATGTGTCCGAGCAGGAAATGATACATAATTATGGATAAAGTGTACGTCCGAGGAGTTAGTTTGATGGTCAAATTACTATTTCTGGAAGTTAGTTCATCACCGTGCTATAGTAATTCTCTTCCTATATTTCTTTCTTCAATTTTTGATCCTCCACTCATGGAGGATCTCTCACATTATATAGAGTATTCCAAGCCATTTTCATCGTACACTTGTTCATCATCTAGCCCTACACTCAAGTATGTGTCCTATCGAGCATCTTCTTTGGCTTTCTGCGAACGGTAGTGGTTGAAAACACTATTCAGAGGTCTTCTCCACATTAATGCGGTCAGGAAAGCTGCTACAGTGCATTTAATACGATAGTGGCAGCTTTTCCTTAAGATATTTTTGTATCCTTATCAACTCTGTATGTGCCTGGAGTCTATCTTCATTGTTGGAATCTCCTGGAAGATTACCTAAGTCACCCGAATGCCTGCTTGACCGATATTCGTCCGGTCCGAGGAGGATGATCTTCTCGAAACTCGGCCTTCCGCTCTTTCCTAACGCGACCTTCTATTCTGGAGCCTTCCCAATCATTTGCTCATCCTCGGACGCATTCCCATTAATAAATGGGGCTTAAGGCCCAATATAAGAGTTCAAGCTTTTGCCCCCACAATAGCCCCTCAAAATTTTAATTTTTCTCTTTTGCCCGAGGAGAAAAAATATAATTTTGACTTGCCAATTTAATTGTGGTTAAAACTGCAAAGACATTCAAAATTACACACGTGGGGGGGTCATTTTAGTCATTTCACTATTGTTTCTGACGCTTCGGAACTCGTGAATCGTCATAAGTATTTTGGGTGGAGTTATGCTCTTGGCATCCAACGGTGGGGTTTTGATCCAACGGACCATGTTTCCCTTCAAGATTTGGGCAGGATAAAATCCCCCTCGTTTTCAGTCCCTTATATAAAGGCTCATAAGAGTATTATTTTCTCTTTTCTTCGTCACAGTTCAGAATCTCCTGAACATTCAAACATCCAAACTCACTAAACATAAGATCATTCGTCACACTTTCAAAAAGTCTTCAAAGATCCTCTCAAGAATTTCAAAGATCAGTTCTTGCTTCAGTTCACGTAAGTTTTCACTTCAAATCTTTCTTTATTTCCTCGGACACCCTCCTCGGCCTATCATTTTCCCTTCTACTTATTCAGAATGGGTAGGTTTGAGCATTTAGTGAAGAACCCTACCTCGATAGAAATGTTCAAAGAAAAATATCATATACCCCAGGAGCTATCAATACGATACTGTTCCCCGGAGGGATTAGCATTCGACCGAGAGGTGGGAGAACTCATAATCCCAATGATAGCCTTCATAAAGGGTGGAATGACTATTCCCATGGGTAGGATAACAAGGGACTACTTACGTGCTCATAGGTTTTGCCCCCACTAGTGCGCACCTAACTTTTTTAGGGTTCTAGGAGCAGTTGACGCTCTAGACCAACACCTAGGATTGGGCCTAACCTGGTACGATGTAGTCCACCTATACAAAGGCCACCAGCAAAAAGGGGCGGGGTTTTAACTTAAATCCTGGTCCGATGTTGTCAAGCTCATTTCGTGTCTCCCCAAGTCTAACAAAGGGATGAAGGATAACTACCTCATTGTGTCTGGGTCTTGGCATGACGATCTCCCTTGCCCAACCCAACTAGGAGAGCCAGGTGGAGTACCTTAGATTTAGGTTTTCTAACATTAGATTTAAGTTATTTGCCCTCGGCCTTGTTTTGCTATATCAAAAAGATTCTTTTTTCTTCTTTTGTCTTTTCACACTAAACTCAGTTTCTAACTGTTTGGTTCCTTTGTTTCATAGATAAAGCACAAATGACCCCTCGGATTAGCTTAATCAACGTGCCTGCGTTTAACTACTTACTGAGGTCTCAAATTTTTGTGAACGACGACGGATAACTCTGAGCCACTCACCTAATTTTGGATTACGAACCCATCTCAAGAACCTTTCTAGACGTCGGCAACTCTATCAGGGCAAACGATTATCATTTAGCTCATATAGACGTATCTCAGCCCCATTTTCTAGCCCCTCACGATCTTCCACCTGTTGCTCATCCAATCCCGCAGGGCATTCCCTTGGCTGCCTAGCCTCTTCAGCAAGTGCCTCTTAGACAAGAAGCCGAGGAAGAAGCCGCATCTTCCTCTTCACTTGAAGAAGAAATTGACAAGTTTCGGTTTGAGGAGGAAGAAACACAAGTTGAGGCTATCGTGATATCAGAGGCCGAGGAAGAGACAGACACGTACTCGTGCATTCAAACTCCTGCTCCCATAATAACCTACGTGGAGGACTCTTCAGATAACGAGGAAGAAGAGATGGCTCCAAAGACTGGCCCAAGCTTGAGGGAGCTCATGAAGGGGAGGAATAAGGCGCCTTCCCCCCAAGAAGCCAGCAAGTCTAAACCTCTAGTGAATCCTCCTCCTCCCCCTCCTCAGCTTCCTGCTAACCTCAGGCTAAAGCCCAATCCTGATCTGAGAAGGAAAAGACACACAGAGACTCCTAAAGAAGGTGAGGTAGGTCCTCCCAAAGGAAGCAAACAGCAGAGGCAATCACAGGACCAAAGAAGCAGGAGGTCCGGCTCCGTTGACAGCCAAGAAGAACTTCCTATGGCTCAAGTGCACCGTCCAACTCGCACTTAGTCTCCTAAGTTGGAGGTGGACGGTGCACCCATTGCCTGGGATGCTTCCCTCAGGCATTACCGTGGGGGGCATGCAAGTCATGTCGCCGAGGCCTTGGAGCAGCCCTTCCTCCTCCTGAAAGACATGGAGGCCTACAGGAGCTTCACTCACTCGGAGCTCTTTCTATCCCTTAAGAGGGATCTGGCCATGGTAAGTGATTTAATTCACCACTCTATTTAAATACTTGGCCATTTTCACAAGTTTTTCATGTATTTTATACTAAAGGTAAAACATTTTTTTTTTAGATTACACAACAGGTTTTCGTGGCCGAGTAATGGGTTAAGAATGCTCGTAGCGAGGCCAGGGTAGCCTTTGATGCTCGATCCAAGGTTGAAGTAGAGCTAGGCACCTTAAAAGAAAATCATTCTAAGATGGCCGAGCAACTAAAAGAAGCAATTAGGGCGAGAGACAGCACTGAGGCGGGCTTGAAGACAACTGAGAAGCAGTTTGAAGATATCCGTAAACAGTTGCACTACACTGAAATAAACCTGGCAACAGAGAAGCAGCTGGTGACGAAATTTTGTGAAGAACTTCGAAAAGCCAAGGATGCTGCCCAACTACTTAAAGAGGCAGCCGAGGCCAAGAAGCAAGCTGCTTACACGCTTGGGGTGGAGGAGACTCAAGCCAGGCTTACAGAGGAATTTTCTGCTGTAGCTAGGGACTACTGCGACATCTCTTGGGGTAAAGCCCTTGATGTTGCTGGGGTCCCTGAGGACTCTGGTTTGAGGCGACCTGAGAGCATCTATTATGACCCAGAAATTCGCGAGCTCTCAGATCCTAACTCCTCTCACCCTGAACAAGTCACTCAAGTATCTTAGCTGCCAAAGGTAGACCAAGTCCCTCCTCCTCCCTTGGAAGTTCCAAAAGACTCTTACCAAGATGCTGGTAAAGGGAAGGAGGCTGAAACTTTCAAGGGCAAGGATAAAGGCCAAGATAAGAAGAAAAATTCTTCCAACCCCACCGAGAAGGCCTCAGATACTGTTGTCTCTCAGCCCGAACAAGCTGCTGACCCAGGGGTTCTCAAGACGAAAGCTTAGGCTAGGGGGTTTTGTAGTAGTATTTTTTTGGGATAATTACACTAAACCCACCTGTGGTTTGGGCGAAAATCACTTTGCCTACCCGTGGTTTGAAAAGTATCACTTAACCCACCTGAGGTATGATCCATTTGTTTTCCGTAACCCACCTCTGTTAAAATCAGGGGTAAATAGGTATTTCTTTCTCAAATTTTATATCTCTCTCCTCCCAAAACAAAAAATAGCACAAAAATTTAAGAGAAACAAGATCAAAAAGTGATATTGATCTCTCTCTTAATTCACATAATTCACATAAATTTTGAACATGAAGAACATACCCAAAAAAATAAAACCCAGATCAACCTACACAAATAACCAAACTATACAATATTGCCCTTCAAAACAGTACTCTTATTTCCTATATTGCACTGAAGTATACTTCTTTCTTCGGCAGTACCAAGCCCCAGTGTTGCCTGAGTAAACCCAAATAAACATCATCATTCCCAATAACAGTCAAAACCCAGTTCAAGAAACCTCAAAATCTCTTCAATACTCACACGGCACGAAAGATTTAAATCAAACACATCCCATACCATTTCTATGAATCGAAATGAACAAAATTTTCGAAACTCAGTTCAAATAAAACTCAAACTCAGTACAAAAAGCAGCCATTACCAACAAAAAAACATCAAAACCGGAGCTATAAATCAAAATAAAACCCAGGACATGGCGTGACCCGATCCACCGAGATCTTCCTCTTCCATGACCCGATCCACTGCAACAACATGTCGTTAGGGTACAGGAAACCCTAACAACCCCTCGCTTCCTACGACTTCAACTCCCTCCATGACCGCACCAAGGACATCTTGAATGTCGTCGTCGCTCTCCTCTTCGGCGTTGGCTGCGGAGCACTCACCGCCGCCACCATGTACCTCGCTTGGTCTCTCTTCTCTCATCACTTCTCCTCCTCCGACTACTCCACTTTCCCCTCTTCTTTCAGCCTTTTTGGCCTCCGTACTTTACAACTTGTGGCTTGCCACTAATGTACAAGATCTTCATTCTCTACCCACCCTTGATTTTCCTGATCTCCCCAGATCACTTTGCTTTAAGCAGGACCATCTTCCCTCGGTGTGGCGCCTCTATAACGAATCCAACCCCGAGACCCACTTCATTAAAGATGGTAAAATTTTGAGAAAATTTTACAAACCCTAACTACGTGGGTGGGTCGCGATAAAAAAATGCCATTAACAACCCAAATGCAGATCAACAGCAGTCACACATACCTTCCCTAGCTTCGATGTTGCGAAACTTGTGTTTTCTCCCCCTCTAAACACTCCAAACCGCGAAGAACACCATAGGTCTCTCTTTCAAAAAGTTTCTGAGTTTTGAGTGTTTTGATTCGCTTTATGTTGTGTTTTGGGGTTAAGAGGTGTTTTTGTAACAGCTGGGCTTAAGATGGGTTACGGAGATTGACGGAAACATATCACAGGTAGGTTAAGTGATACTTTTCAAACCACGGGTAGGCAAAGTGATTTTCGCCTAAACCACAGGTGGGTTATGTGTAATTATCCCTATTTTTTTTGTTATGTTTATTGTTTTGTTGTTTTTTTTTAAAGAAGTGTACCACCTTTTTTCGTTATCAATGAAGATATCTTTCTTTTGTCTTATACATCATGATAAGTGCTACGAGATTAATTGTCAAAGTATGGTGATCTTTTGCCATTTTAACTTGAATAAAATATATTGTCATATCATGTAAACAGGACACACTATAAGTTAAGTTCAATCAATAGGCTCAGGACTTTAAGCACAACGTAAAAGTTACATAAATATCTATAAACGTGGCATTGTGATAATAACTCATTCAAATCATTTGATCTAAGGATTTTAAGCATGATTGAATTTCAAGTTTAAACTTTTACGAAGACTTCGAATGAGTGTTAACTAATCCAAATCATCTGGTCCGAGGACTTCAGTCATGATTGGGTTTAAGTTTAAACACTTAAGGGAACTTGGAGTGAGTGTTAACTAACTCAAATCATCTGGTCTGAGGACTTCATGCATGATTGGATTTAAGTTTAAACACTTAAATGAACTTGGAATGAGTATTAACTAACCCAAATCATCTGGTCCGAGGACTCTAGGCATGATTGGATTTAAGTTTAAACACTTACAAGAACTGCGAATGAGTGTTAACTAACCCAAATCATCTGGTCCGAGAACTCCAGGCTTGATTGGATTTAAGTTTAAACACTTAAAAGAACTGCAAATGAGTGTTAACTAATCCAAATCATCTGGTCCGAGGACTCCAAGCATGATTGGATTTAAGTTTAAACACTTATAAGAACTGCGAATGAGTGATAACTAACCCAAATCATCTGTTTCAAGGACTCCAGGCATGATTGGATTTAATTTTAAACACTTAAAAGAACTGCGAATGAGTGTTAACTAATCCAAATCATCTGGTCCGAGGACTCCAGGCATGATTGGATTTAAGTTTAAACACTTACAAGAACTAATAGCTAAACAATATAAACACTTTATATAAAGAACGAATAAATTCATCATGAAAACATTTATTAATAGTAATACCTCTTTAGGTTATTTACATTCCAAGGGCGTGGTATTACATGTTCGTCCAGATCTTCTAGAAAATACACTTCAATGCCAGCTTTTGAGGTGATACGGTAGGGTCCTTCCCAATTTGGTCCTAACTTTCCCCAAGCTGGATTCTTTGCAGCGCCCACAACTTTACGTAACACCAAGTCACCAGGAGTTAAAGGTCTCAATTTTACATTGGCATCATAACCTTACTTCAGTTTATGCTGATAGTAAGCCAATTGAACCATCGCATTTTCCCTCTTCTCTTCAATCAAGTCCAAACTCTTTGTCAATTGCTCATCATTATCCCTCAGATTGAATGAACTGGTTCTTGACGTTGGGAAACCAGTTTCCAAAGGGATGATAACCTCAACTCCATAAGTCATCAAAAAGGGGGTCTCTCCAGTAGACCTGCGAGGTGTGGTTCTATACGTCCAGAGTACATGTGGTAGCTCTTCTACCCATTTGCCTTTTGCATCATCTAGCATTTTCTTCAGCCTACTTACTATAACTTTATTTACAGCTTCCGCATGTCCATTCCCTTGGGGATAAGCAGGAGTAGAATACCTATTAGTAATCCCCAACTCGCCACAATATCTTCTAAACATCTTGCTGTCAAACTGAAGGCCGTTATCCGAGATGAGCACATGAGGAACTCCAAATCGAGTGACAATGTTTTTCCAAACGAATCTTTCTGCATCCACATCCCTAATGTTGGCTAGGGGTTCCGCTTTAACCCACTTCGTAAAATAATCTATGCTGACCAGAAGATATTTCTTGTTTCCCACTGCTTTGGGAAATGGTCATACAATGTCTAAGCCCCATTGAGCAAACGACCATGGGCTTGATAGCGGATTAAGGATTCCCCCTGGTTGATGTATGCTTGGCGCAAACCGTTGGCACTGATCACACTTTTTGGCGTATTCCAGAGCCTCTCTCTGCATATTTGGCCACCAATAACCTTAGATAATAGCTCTATGTGCTAGGGACCTACAACCAGTGTGGCTTCCGTAGATTCCTTCATGCAACTCTTCTAGAAGCGATTCGGTCAATTCAGGATGAACACATAACAAATAAAGTCCAGAAAAGGAACGTTTGTATAACTTCTGGTTCTCGGATAACCAGTAACTAGTGGCCTTCCTTCGTATTTTGTCAGCTTCTAGTCTTTCTTCGGGCAGAATATCGTTTTTCAAGAATTGTATTATGGAGTCCATCCAACTCGGCCCTGCTCTAATCTGATGGACTTGAGCTGTATCTCTTCTTGTCTCTGTGGGTTTGTACAAGTCCTCAACAAGAATGACTCAAGGCAAATCTTGGGCTGAGGAAGTTGCAAGCATAGCTAAAGAGTCAGCATGTGTATTACCATTTCTGGAGATATGTAGCAAGTCAAAAGAATCAAACTCTAACTGTAGACATTTGACATGACTCAAGTACCCCTGCATTCTTTCATCTTTTGTCTCGAATTCACCTTTTACTTGGCCGACGACTAGCCTTGAGTCCGAGAGTAGTTTTATTGACTTTCCCCCCATTCTCTGGACCATGGCCATTCCTATCAACAAAGTTTCATACTCGGTCTCATTGTTCGTAGCCGAAAAATTCAATCTCAAAGATTTTTCAATGATAACCTTCTCAGGGGATATCAGTACTAGCCCAACCCTAGAGCCCTTCTGATTTGATGCCCCATCTACATATACTTCCCAGGTTGGAGGGTGATATTGGGAGATTGTGCCAACCAATTTTTCATCCATGTTTCCGACCAATGATAACTCTTCTATTTGGGATTTTGTGAATTCAGCCACCAAATCTGCGAGAACTTGTCCTTTTATGGAGGTACGAGGCATGTATTTGATGTCAAAAGCCCCTAGAATTGTACCCCACTTGGCTACTCTTCCTGTGTAATCGGCACTTCAGAGTATGGTTTTAAGCGGAAGTTGGGTGAGAACGACAACTGTATGTGCCTGGAAGTAATAGGGTAGCTTGCGTGTGCCAAGCACTACTGCCAGGATAGCTTTCTCCAATGGTAGATAACGCACTTCAACTTCATGCAGTGACTTACTCACATAATAAACTGGCCGCTGTACACCATCATCAACTCGAATCAGTACCAAGCTTACAGCATATGGGGTCACAGCAATGTAGGGAAAAAGGACTTCATCTGGCTCAGGACTAGACATAATCGGTGGTTGAGCTAGATAATCTTTGAGTTACTGGAATGCTGTGACACATTCTTCAGTCCATTCAAAACCTTTCCATTTGTTGATTAACAAGAAGAAGTGTCTGCACCTGTCTGCTGATCGAGATATGAATATGTTCAAAGCGGCGGCCATTCCGGTTGGTTTCTGCACTTCCTTGGGATTTCGAGGAGATCGCAAGTTGTTAATAGCTTTAATCTGATCAGGGTTCACTTCAATCCCTTTGTGAGTAACCATGTAACCCAAGAATTTGCCTAACCCCACACCGAATGAGCACTTGGAAGCATTTAAGCGCAATTTGTATTTTCTAAGGATTTGAAAGATAACCCGAAGGTCCTCCAGATGCTCCGAAACCATCTTACTTTTCACTACCATATCATCTATGTAGATCTGGATGTTTTTCCCCAATTGCAACTCGAACATCCTTGTCATCATTCTCTGATATGTGGATCTTGCATTTTTCAAACCGAACGGCATCACTTTGTAATGGTAGTTCCCAATGAGGGTAACAAAAGCAGTCCTCTCCTGATCGTCTAAAGCCAAAGGTATCTGGTGATAGCCTTGGAAGGCATCCAAAAAGCTCATCTGAGGATGGCCGACAGTGGCATCCACCAACTGGTCTTTCTTGGGCATAGGGAATGGATCCTTTGGGCAAGCTTTATTTAAGTCCATAAAATTCACGCACACTCGCCACTTCCCACTCTTTTTCTTTACCACTACAGTATTTGCTAACCATTCAGGATATAAAACTTCCTGGATCGCTCTAGCTTGCTTAAGTCTAGTCACTTCCTCTCGAACTGCTTCAACGTGTTCTCTAGAGGGGCGCCGAGGGAGTTGCTTCTTGGGTGCGATCAACGGATTAACATTCAAATGATGATAGATGAATTCTGGATCTACTCTTGGGGCCTCGTAGGTATTCCAGGCAAAGACATCAATGTTCTGTTTAAGGAACTCTATCAGCTCTTCTCTCTCTTAATGAGGCAGTTGGGATCCAAGTTGAAAAAAAATTTCTGGGTTATCCCTTATAACTACCTTTACTAAATCTTCACACTCCGCATCCTCGGCTGACTTATCGATGGGCGAAGCCGAGGATTTTAACTGCTACAACCCCTTCTCTCCACAAACCAAGGGCTTAGCTTCGGGTTTATGTTGGATGGCAGCTACCATGCACTGCCTTGCCATAGCCTGATCTCCTAATATTTCCTCAATCTGACCCTTGAACGGATATTTAACCTTCTGGTGCAGAATGGAAGAAATTGCTCCCAAGGTGTGAAGCCAGGATCTGGCAACAATTGCTGTATATAAGGAGTATGTATCCACAACGATAAAATCTACCTCCACCACCTCCAAACCAGTCTACACAGGTAATCTGACCTGACCTTTTGGAATAACAATCTTCCCCTCGAAGCTCACTGAGGGAGAACTATAAGGCATTAGATCCTCAGCTTTTAAGTTAAGCCCCTTGTAAAGGTCAGGATACATTATCTCAGCAGCACTACCTTGATCCACCATTACCCTCTTCACGTCGTAGCCCTCAATTCGGAGGGTGATCACTAAGGCATCATCGTGGGGCTGAATGGTTCCAATCTTATCTTCATCCGAGAACCCCATGACCAACGGCCGTTCCACTCTAGCTCTCTTCGGCTCCTAATTAATGTCCCCGGAAGATAAACGAGCTACAGACATTACCCTAGACGGGCATGATCTTGTTCGGCCTGGTGCAATAAAAATAACATTGATAGTTCCCAAGGGAGGTCTTGAAGGGACGTCTCTCTGAGACCCAGAGTTAGCTTGGCCCCCCAAACCACTAAAATGATGCAGCAACTGTTTTAATTTGCCCTTCCGGACAAGTTAGTCCGATGGTATGCCCATGATCCCGATGATATTGGCAACAGAAGTTATGGTTTCGCTTCTTGGGATTTCCCACCATCTTGTTAGGCCATTTAAAGAAGGGTTCATTCTTGATTTTTTCTAATACTTGATGCACTGGCTCTCGGAAGACCGCACCGACGATCTGGGTGCTGTTCGACCCTGATTGCTTTACATAATCCCTTCTCGGCCGATTGTTGTTGTATTGGTCCGACCTGAAATCCCTCCTTTCTTGAGGGATAACCTTAGCTTTCCCTTTTCCTTCTTGTTGATCGTCTTCTATCCTCTTGTATTTATCAACTCGATCCATTAGTTGGCGTAAACTTGTGACAGGCTTGCCTGTCAAAGATTTCCTCAAACCGTGCTCGGATGGGAGACCAACCTTGAAAGTTCTAATAGAAACTTCATCAAAATCGCCATCAATTTCGTTGAACATCTCCCAATACCTCTCAGCATATGCCTTCACAGACTCTCCCTCCCTTATTGACATGGACAGTAAAGAGTCTAGAGGTTGAGGAACCCTACTGCATGTAATGAATCGGGAACAGAATAACTGGGTAAGCTTCTTAAAGGAACTGATGGAATTTGTCCTTAGCCCATCAAACCATCTCATCGGCATCGATCCCAAACTGGATGGAAATACTTTACACATCAGGGTCTCATCCTGAGAATGGACAACCATCTTTTGTTTGTACTGGTTCACATGCTCTACAGGATCCGTGCGATTGTTATACATGGCAAATGTTGGCTGATGAAAACGCCTGGGAAGCTTTGCCTTTTCTATTCCCCAAGTGAATGGTGATTTAGAAATCTGGCTCAGAGCTTTCTTCATAACATTAGTTCCTACTCCCCTCTCGGATGGACTCCTGCGCCTCCTTTTGTGAAGATGTTCCTCCTCACAGGAAAAAAACTCATTAGGTGGAGTTCCTGATCGTTGTCTGTAGCTTGTATCTTCTTCGTCATTAGAAGAAACATCAGAGCTAGGAGTGGATTGTTTTCATTGTGCTCGACAAAACTACTTCTTTAAATCATCAATTTCTCGTTGCAAAGCTTTTTCATCATCTTGCTCATGCATTGCATGACCTCTTCTTCGATAACCACTTCCATCTGTGTGGTGCGTTTGCAAGCTACCTTGCTGTTGGTTGTCCATGTCCTTTTCACGCTCAAGATCGTGAAGCTCACCCTGTTGATGAACATTAGCTGATTCTGCATGGTGCGGACTAGTTTGGTGTGGTCCTGATCCCGCCATGACCGTTATACTCCACTGAAATACTGGTTCTTCCCATAGACAACGCCAATTGTAGGGTCACAATTTGTAGCCCAAACCCAAAAGAGTTGGGTTATAAGCTCAATGAGTCCAATACAATAAATCTGTAGAGAGTGGGTGAAAGAACTAGGCTTATAGTGGATTGACTAACGGTTAATTCAGGTTTCAAATGTGTCCGAGCAGGAAATGATACATAATTACGGATGGAGTGTACGTCCGAGGAGTTAGTTTAATGGTCAAATTACTATTTTTGGAAGTTAGTTCATCACCGTGCTACAGTAATTCTCTTCCTATATTTCTTTCTTCAATTTTTGATCCTCCACTCATGGAGGATCTCTCACATTATATAAAGTATTCCAAGCCATTTCCATCGTACATTTGTTCATCATCTAGCCATGCACTCAAGTATGTGTCCTAGCGAGCATCTTCTCTGGCTTTCTGCGAACAGTAGTGGTTGAAAACACTGTTTAAAGGTCTTCTCCACATTAATGCGGCCAGGAAAGCTGCTGCAGTGCATTTAATGCAGTGATGACAGCTTTTTCTTTAGATATTTATGTATCCTTATCAACTCCGTACGTGCCTGGAGTCTATCTTCATTGTTGGAATCTCCTGGAAGATTACCCAAGTCACCCGAATGCCTGCTTGACCGATATTCGTCCAGTCTGAGGAGGATGATCTTCTCGGAACTCGGCCTTCCGCTCTTTCCTGACGCGACCTTCTATTTTGGGGCCTTCCCAGTCATTTACTCCTCCTCGGACGCATTCCCATTAATAAATGGGGCTTAAGGCCCAATATAAGAGTTCAAGCTTTTGCCCCCACAATTACTATTTATTTAATAATTTTGTTAATTTTTTTTTTTAATTTGGCTTTTATATATATGGAGATAGGATTATGTTACACTTGAGGTAATTTAAAGCAATGTTACTTCACTCATTATTTTTTTAATTGAATATGAAATTTGACAAACCAACTGTTGGATTACTTTTTCTTCTTATAATCCCAATGCTTGCAAAATTTCAAAAGATAATTTGAGATCACTAACCACTTTATCTATAAATGTTTAAATTCTAAGTTTTTTGTATTATAAAATTATGCATAAAAAATAAGTTTATAAATTGCATTATAAATAACATCCTATCCCTATGAAATTTGGCATGCATGTTAAGAACAAAAAAAATATGTAATCCTACAGTGAAATTCTCAAAATACTAATTTCGTATAAAATTATTAATAATTAAGTGGTGTAATACTATTTAAAGTTACACAAGACATAACTTAATCTACGTTGTAGGAAGGAGAGCTAAAAAAAATTCCTCCACTTAAAATCAACAAAGGAAGAAGAAATTACTGAAGATAAATTGATAAATTCATATGAATTTGCTTATGTTGATGAAACAAATTATGCAGCACAAAGTTTAGTTCATTTGTCATAGATCAAAAGAATTAAAGGTACAAACCTTTAAAAAATTCACGGTGACAAATAGTAGAAAGCAAGACTAGTATCAATTGGCTGCATGCCAACAGCAGAACATCTCAACATAAGATTTTCTAGAAAACATGGCCATACGATTTATCTCTTATGACTGATGACATCGAAGTGCTACGATAGATTGATGAAAATTAGAGCCCTATCACTTTGATCACTTTGCCATAAACATAAATATCATAAACTCATCAACCAGATGGCAACTCATCAACCAGATGGCGAGGTAAGATTTGCACACGCAATGCAAACAGTAAAGGATCATTTGTATATAGACACATGTACCATTGTCAGGACATTTAAATCCATATTCTTATTTTGTTTTCTTCTTAACTTTGTACATGCAGCAAACAAAGATAATTAGTCGGATAAGTCTTTAAGAATTATTGTAAGAGTATGTTTAGATACTGCTATTACTGAAAATTGAAAACACTATAGCAAAATAATTTTTAAATATATAAATAGTATCATGAAACTCAGTTTGAATAAAAATTTTATTGAAAAAAGTACTTATGAATGCTGTAAACAATACACGAGATCCACCATCCAAAAATGCGCAGCTGGGAAACATGCAAAATATGCTTCCCAAACGGACACTTAGAACACCTAGGCATTAACAAGTTATTCCTTTTTGGTTATCTTCTTATACTCTATTCTTCTTATATGTAGAGTATCATTCTTTTGTAAAGAACGACGAATAATAGAACAAAACTCTTTTCAAATTTTTTTTTCCTTAAAAAATTATATAAAACAAGATTATAAAAAAAAAAATTTATATAAAACAAACTTGTTCTACAAACATGACTTGTACAATCTAATTAAACTCGGCAACTCTTGCCAAGGAAGTCACATCCGTCATAGACTTCCAACCCTGGCTGGCCCAGTTGCTCTTCTTTAAAACAAGCACAGCGCTTACTCATCTTCCCAGTCAAAGCAATTTCCAAAGGCCTCTGAACTAACCTTGGGACGCCATCATCACACCAAACCTGACCAAAACAATCAACACGTATGATATTGCTCAATTAACATCAAAATGCCTGTTTAATCATTATAAAAGATTTGATTTAATTCTCATTCTCTATTATGTGCCCAAGTTTCCTTAACTACAGATTTGTATGAAACAAGGTGGATGATAAGTCCACTACCTGCCATGCGTTCATGCGCAGGCAGACTTTTCTTTAAACAAGCTTCTACCACATGAAGTTTTTGAAATGCACCACATGAAGTTTAATCCCTAGTAAGTTATGGAAACTGGGATGGAGATCCCAACAGCTGGAATAGCACTAACACATGGTTTTCAAGTAATGAAAAGATACCTCTCCACCATCTCCCTGGCTCCACCTTGAATTGCAACTGGGTTGTTTAGCTTCTTCTTTCTTTTGTTTCTCCAAAAGCTGTGCACCTCTTGCAGCCTTCACTTCAACTCCTTTCAAATATTTTGTGGAATTTCCTTGGCTATCATAGTAACGACCTACTAGCTTGCCAACAAATCTGACAATCAGGAGTAACACTAAAAGCATTATGCTTGTACATTGAAATTTTCATGTCAACTCTGAAAGCATTATGCTTGTTCATTGAAATTTTTTTCTTTTAAGAGATCAATGGAAGCATGTCAAACTCAAAACTGGAATATAAAGATGTATTAGTTTAAGAAAAAGAGAGCCATATTAAGTTTTGTCACCAGATGTCCGCAGCAACAATTACAGGAACTGACAGTGAGTACAAAAAACAGCATCAAATTTACATCAATATCAGCAAATTAGGTGTCTAGTTAATTTAGCAAAATGTCTTCAAAAGGATAAATTAGGCTTAAGTCAAAATCCAAAAGTAAATATTAGAAACTTTATAGTAATTTTCCATGTTACCCTTTGCTTCTAAGCAATGAAGCCTTTTTCCAGATTACATAAGCTTTTGAGATAACCATTAGTCCAAAATGATATTAGATCCTCATCAGTATAAAAGGTCTCTTTGGGCCATTTGTGCTTTATAACACATATATTAAAAATTATTTATTAATTAGGATTAAGGATTGACTAAAAGTATTTGGGTATATGGGCTTTTTAAATCTTTTATTTGTAAGATACAAGTTCCATGCTTTGAGTGCAACTCGTCTGTGTCTTGAAGAGACAACTTCCACTGAAAACATGAAATTCATCTCTTGAAGAATCGAGTTCAATCATTGAACTCGTCTCTCCAACAGATAAGATTCAAAAATAGCTCTTTCCCAGAACAACTTTTAAACATTGCTATTTTGCCAAATATTTGTTTTAAAAAAAGAATTATTAGGCCATCTTTTCATTATAGTCCCCAGAATATCTACTTGTTTCAGTTTCTGTTTAGGTCTTCATTTCAAGTTAAGATACTCTATGCAATGTATACTTATAGCTTGATGAGTTATGTTATGGTGGACTTCTGGATTCGTTTTCCTTTATAAGCTCTAAAGTTCTAATAGTTTTGAGTTTTCTTGGGTGCAACAAATTTTGTTTATTTAAGATGCTCACTTATGTATCGTGTTATTCAGATGTAATCCTTTATATTTTATTTTTATTTCCTTTATAAGCTCTTGTATTTTGGTTTGTTAGTTGCTGGGATTTTGTCCCTGATCTGCATATTTGGGTAGTCAATCTTGGCTGTGTGGTTTAGATATTGTTTGTCTAGTTGTTGTTGGGAGTTGTTTGCCCTGTTGTAGCATTTAACTATCGTGGCTGGTTTTCCAGCTTGTTGCTTAATAAAACCCACTTGATTATCATTGTAAAAAAAAGTAGAAAAAAAAGAGCTTCTCCAATAACCCTTTATATGAATGTTGGATCTTGAACTAACCACAAGTGTAATCCATTTCTTACTCATTCAAATTTTCTTTGAACCATAATAATGTCTCACTTAGGACGAAGCACGTGACAGGCTTGCACACAACAAACATGCTCCAATGATGTGTAACAATGGAGAGAAAGTAACATGGTTTCAACAATTTTAGGAAGTCATCTGGAAAATCCATTTTCCAAAATTTTACAATAACATGACCAAGGTATGACACTTTTTGAAAAGGTGAAAGTTGGGTGTTCAAAGATTTATATATCATTAATCAAATTCATTAATAAAAAGTAAAGAAAATGTTTCAGAGCTGCATGACAAATCTTTAATTAGAGGTTTCCTGAAGTTTCAGATGCAGGCCACTAACAAAAAGCAAAATTCACTGTAGGAAGATTTTTATTATATGAGGGAAGAGTTATAACATGATGGAGAATTTCCAAATTTCAACTTACTAGAATGAAAAAGACAACTGATCAATGTAACTCACGTGTAACTTCTGAAATAGAAATCCCGCCATTCAACAACACTCTTCACCTACAAATGTAATATAATTCAATTATGTGTGGAACTTGTTAAAGCTGTATTGAAATTGGTTATAGTGCATGGAACAAAATTAATTGCAACAGACCCCATACAGCAGGAGAAAAAAAAGGGGTTCCCTTGTTTGCTCACTCTATTTTTTTATTTTTTATTTCACACTTATTTATCTTAAGAAAATTGTACTATTTTGAAAGCATTGATAGAAATCTGTTTTAATAACCTCACTAAGTACAGTTAGAGAGATTCCTCTCTCTCTCTCTCTCTCTCTCTTTATTTTTATGAGTAAATCTTTACCAATAAAAGAGAGAGAGAGAATGAAGAATCTCACAAGGTTGAGTGATGCAGAAGCATCAAATTAGTTGTTTCCATTAGCAGCCTTGGTATAAGGCAACAACAGTCAGCCAATCTCCTTGATGTAGCAGTCAGTGCAAGTTACAGCAGTCCATTAGCTGAGTTCGGCTGTGCAGTAGCCTACTTTAGTGTGGTCTAACAGTTCCAGCAGCCAACCAGGGTCAAGATCAGATGGTTAACTAAGTTTTAAGGCAAGTCAGTTAGTTGTAACTGGAGGGAGCATGGAAGGCTCGAGTTTTCTGCTGTGACAGTTAGATAAATTCAAATCAGTTAGACATGTAACCAAACAGCCAACTTGAAGCAGTTATTGTACCAGCAGTCAATTAGATCCACTTGTATTTGGTTACTTAATTTGTTTGCTGATTGGATAAGCATTAACCAATCAGATTTAATCTTGATTAGAACCAATCTAATGGCTGTTAGTGTAGTGCAGATTGTACAAATAGCAGGCCAGGTTCTCATTTGAAATCAGTTTAAAGTTAGTGAATGAAATAAATTTTGAGAGCTCTCTTGGAACTGTGTTATTGCAGAGGTTCTTATCCACCTATAAGTTACTAGTATTGATGAACACCTAAGCCCAAAACAAAGAAGGCCAAATAGTTTATTTTGTCTAAACTAGTCTTTTATTCCTCTACCCAAAAAAAAAAAAAAGTTGTACCTACTACCTAGTGCATGTTCTGGGAGAGGTGACAAGTCTGCCCTACCCCCCACCCCCCCATATTTTGTCTTCCATTCCATGGTTTTAAAAACCGGACCGTTCGAACTGGGAACCGTGCACTAGTCCGGTCCGGTTCCTTTTAAAAACTGAAATTTAAGCAAAAAGCAGGAATAACCAGGAACTGACAATCCAACCAGAAAACAGTTGCAGTTGAACCAGTTATAGGCCGGTTTGTTCAAAAAGCCAAAACTGCACCCTTTGGGTATGTTCAAAATGGTGTCGTTTTGGTTTTAAAACCCAGATGACGTCATTTTTTAGTTTTTTTTTTTCCAAACCCTAATTCCTCTTTATCTCTCTCTTTCGTCTTTCCATCCCCTCACTTTCGCCACTGCTCTCTCTCTCTCTCTCTCTCTCTTTGCTTCTCTTCTCACTCTCTCATGCACTTTGCTTCTCTGCTCACTCTCTCATGCTCTTCACTTCTCTGCTTACTCTCTCACTCTCTTCGCTTCTCTGCTTGGTATGTTCACTCAGAGTCAATTATCTTTTCTCTTTTTCTTTTTTTTTTTGTTGAATAATCTTGTGCATGCATATTGAGTCACAAATTATATTAAGTCTCTATTTTCTTTTTTTTAAGATTTGCTCTGCTTCGCCAAATTGAAAAGATTTTAGATTTGCTCTGCCAAATTGGTAAGTCTGTTGTTTGTCTATCTCTCTCTAGTTTTTTTATATGGTGTAGGGAGGCTAATCCCATGTTCAGTTATCTCAGATGCAAACTTGACAAATTTCCAGCCTTGTTTGCAAAGGCCGGAAAATGGATTTACCACAGCCCCAGACCCAGACCCAGACCCAGACCACTGTCAAAAAATAAAAAAGCAAATAAATCAATTACCTCGCTGCTAGATAACCCCTGCAATGAGTCTGTGAGCCCATCTCCTGTATAAAGAAACAAAGGGGGAAAAAAAAAAAGTTTACATACAACATAATAAATTTGGAGCCGTAATAGTTTTACAATATATATATATATATATATATTAGACTGCAATGGTTATCTTTTGAGTTTTGGTTATTTGATATCATAATTTATCATTATTTTTAAAACAACAAAAATGCACACATACCCATGAACCAAGTTGCAAGAACACTCCTAGAACTAACTAAATGAACCCGTGAACTTTACAAAGAATCCCTTTTGTTAGCCTCTAATGCAAATTAATAACAGAAATTGACCAATGATTCAAGCGTGCAACGACCAAAAAAGCTTTACAAATTACAAAATTATGAGAGAGAGAGAGAGAGAGCACAAAGTCTCGGTGCCTTGAAGAACCCATCAATGATGATATTGATTGCAAAAACAATTCAACCCCAACTCCATCTCCAACCAATTCCTACTCTAAGATTATGTTGTGAACCAAGATAATTTACTGAATATAAAAGATAGTCAATTCAAGATAACTACTCTCCTAAACTTGAAAGAGGAAATAGACATTTTTGGTTAATTTTCTGCTTAATTCTTGTTAATACATTCAACGTATATAAATAGCCAAGGACAAGATAATCTCATCAACAAATCCTAAAACATTGGAACTAATCCTCTCCTAAAACATAGGAATTAAATTGATTACAAATAAGTAATATTACTAATCTATCTAGGAAGTCTTATTCTATCACTAAACTAAATTCAAATAATTTATCTAGCACCTAGGTCATAACATTCCCTTCCCTTTCAAGATGAATCTTGTCCTCAATATTCCAAAACATGGGAATAGATGCTTGTCTACACTAAACCATATTCTTCTTCCCCAATTGGAGAAAACTCGACCTCGAATCTTAAAGAGTTGAAGGATAAGAATTCGAAACATCGATACTTGCACCAATTCTTTAATCATTTTTTTGAAAGGAAGAGCCTTGTTTTTCACATCCTTGAACTCATTGGGAATGACAAATTCAATGTGTGAAATTAGACTAGATTTATTCGAAATCACGAGAGGCTCCCTTTGATCTATCTTTTCCACTTCATTAACCCTTTGATCTTCAGATGCTATTTGTATAGCAAGTGCATCCTCCAACTTATTACTCTCTAGAATTATTGGTGATGCTTGGAGTACATCACTTTGATTCTCCAAAATTTCATTGGATTCTTGATTTCTTGGGTTTTTCTCAAAGACCTCTAACATTTGATCACATAAATCTTGCATCTTTGCTTAAACTTTGGAACATGCTCTTGAGGATCTCTAACATTTGGTTGACATTCTCCAACAGGCTTCCCAAAGTCTCGGCATCAAGGTTATGATATGGACTAAACATGATGGACTTTTGAGCCTCGTGCAAAAAATGATTTTTTATTTTTTATTTTTTATTTTTGGTGGGGGTGGGGGGAACGGCTATTGGGGACTAGTTTGGGTGGTACTTTGTTTTTTTGGTTAGTGGGCTGGGTGGTTTTGGGAGCAATGGATTTTGCAATTGGGATTTTTTTTTTATTTTTTATTAATGGTTGTCGTTGGTGTTTGTTGAAGAATTTTTGGGTTGTAGACTTGATGGAGATGAGTGGGTGGAAAGTGGAAACACATGGTTAAGCTTACACTTCATCCATGTGAGACACTAAGATCATAACATACCACCACGCTCCACAATTTATGTCTACGATGGCTCATTCTATTGACACTAAACCGATGGTAGCCCTTTCTCGTTTTGGAGGCTCCACTCACCTATCAATTATTTTAATCTAGCCTCTAAGTCGCCCCCTCTGAGACCCGACTTCTAAACCGCAGCAGATTTGATCACATACTCAATAAGCTACGTCCAATTACTCAACGCGATGATTGGCTACTTGGCTCTGATACCAAATGTTACAAAGTCATAAGTAGAACTTACTCTTGAAAATCGGCTTATAATGGGAGAGTACCCAAGAGCTTATAAACACATGGTTAAGCTTACACTTAATCCATGTGGAACGCTAGGATCATAATAGATTATTGATGCTTGGAAAATATTAGTGTGTTTCTGGATTTTACTTTTTTTATAAAAAAAAAAAACAGTATTTCCAGATTTTAGCCAAAGCACTCAAATTCAGGCATTTGAGTTTCTACTTTGGGTGTCAAAAAGCAATGATCTATAAGAATTTCACCTTGGCCTCAGATTAGGGGTCTTCAACCTATTCGTCGCAATGCTTACTATGTATCCAACTATCCATACATCTCATTCCAACCCATTTATAGCAAGACTTCAACTCTCCTTTGGAAATGACAGCTTAAAGAACCAAGGTGGTTAAAGGCAATCCGAGCGAGCGCCTAGGCTATCAAAGCAGTGCAAGGCACCACTAAGGTGCCTCAAAGCATTGAGGCAAGGTGCCTTTAGTGAGGCACTTGACTGGAATAAAAAACCAGTGCATGGAGACGAGAGTCACACTCAGATTCAGTTAAAAATGAAACTGATACAATTGGGGGGTAAGTGATTACCAAAGTGATCTTGAATTTAAAGTAGAAAGCTAAAAGAAGGTTTCCTTGTAAAAAATTAGAGGCTGACCATGAGTAAAAATTTTGATCAGCCTTCGAGATATCTCAATGGAATATGAACATAGAACTTTGCATGAAATAATCAACAGGACATGAATAGAAAATATAAACGACAGTTGCTACCTGTGAAGTTTCCTGAAACAAATGCACGAGAAGCATCTCTGAAATTCAATAAGAAGGCAAAAGATGTCGGTTTACAGTTCTTAAACATACATTAAAAGAAAGAATAATGGCAGTCACAAATAAGAAAACATATGTCAATAAGGGATGTGCTGGAAACTAAGAAGCATGAACACAGACACAGCATAGGCATAGTGACACGATAATTCTTGAAAGTTTAGGACACAAAATTGGTAGAGATGCAGCAATCAATTAATATATATCTTTAGAGACATTTTATTTATTTATAGGCATATTTTATTTGTTATTTTAACTTTTCAGGAAAAAAAAAAAAAAAACCTATCAAAATCTTTAAAAACATATTTAAAACCAAAGGAATTTAAAAATTCACAATTAAATTAAAATTCCTCCCAACACATTGAGGACAAGCGTGCAAGAGTGTCTCTAACATGTCTGGCCAAGGGTTTTAGAGTATGCATGCTTCATAGGCTAGAAATGAGAAGTCTTAGGCAGCAAAGTTTCAATACATGAATAGCAGGTGCTATGAATCTATGAATCAATTGACCATCTTGTCCTTCATTTTCCGGTTGCTACATGCATGCTCCATAGGCTAGAAATGAGAAGTCTTAGGCAGCAAAGTTTCAATACATGAATAACAGGTGCTATGAATCTATGAATCAGTTGACCATCTTGTCCTTCATTTCCCGGTTGCTACGGATCTGTGATCTATGGTTTTGGGTTTATTTGGAGTAAGTTGGATTATGCCAAAGTTTGTTGTTGGGCACCTAGCTTTCTGGCAAGGTCAGTTTGGTCATCATCAAAATGGACATATATGGCTAACTGTTCCCCACGGTTTAATGTGGTGTCTTCATAGGGAAAGAAATAGCAGGTGCTCTAAAGATAATGAGAGATCTAGGTCAGACCTCAAGTTATTTTTCTTTAGAACCTTATTAAATTGGTTGTCAGCTTTGCAAAACCAATCGTTTCTTCTTTTTTTGATTTAAGTAATTTTTGTACTTGATTTGCTGACCCTTGTACACTTCATGTGTACTAGGGTGTCCCTTTTCTGATATCAATAAATCTTATTACTTATTAAAAAAAAAAAAAAAAAATTCAATACATGATTGTTGCCATAGATTCACAAAGGGTGACAAACTACGTATAAGCTTATGCATGAAAAACTTCCTAGATAAAATTATCCTAGTATAATAGTGCAAAAAAATGTTGAAAAAACTCCATAAGAGCATTCACATTGGAGGTGCTAAAATAGCTAAAATGCTATTTTATCATCTCAAACACTAAAAACACCCCACATCCCATGTGCTAAACTTAAAAAAAAAATTAGCAATAGCAGTTACCATAGCTCAATTGCTACTTGGCTCTCTCTCTCTCTCTCTCTCTCTCTCTCTCTCTCTCTGAGACAAAACCCCCCAAACTCATTAACCCGAACCTTGAGCTCCTCCGATCATCAATGGCAGATCATCAGAGCTTCATCTCTCTATGGCCTCGCCTTCATCAATTGTGGATTGTTGTAGTTGTCGTGGGTTGGCGGTGGCCGTTGTGGTGGTCATGGGTCATTGTGGTTAGTTGTTGTTAGATGTTCGATGGGATTAGTTTTGATATTTGGGCTTGGTGGATTTTTCCGGTGGTTGTTGGCAGTTGTTGTGGTTGTGTATTTTCTGCATTGGTTCAAAGATGGAATGTAGGGTGACTGGTGCTACTGGGTGTGGGATTTTGGGTTGGCTGGGATGGGATGTAGGGAAATGAATTTTTAATATTTTATTGGGATGTAAAGTGTATTGTTAAGTGGTAAAGTTAAAATAAATAGAGTAGTTTTTTGAGATACTAAAAAGCTAAATTTAATTCCAACTAGTTATATAAGCATTCGCATCAGTCTCAACAAACTAGCCAGAGCTTAAAAATATATAGCTAAAAACCCATAAAAAGCTCATGCATTAGTCTCAACAAACTAACAAAGAAATTTAACATTCAATTTCACCTGGCTACAACCAGCGAGACACTATTCCTCGCTACTACTAATAAAATCATTTATAAAAATAATTCTTTTTTTCTCTCTCTCCTCTCCTGGTTGACTCAATTCTCTCTCTCTCTCTCTCTCTCTCTCGTCACCTGACCGATCAACATCAATCAGCGATGAATGCTCTTCCGATCAACACCATATTTTTGAAATTGAAACAATAATAATGCTTACCTTCCAGCAAAATGATTGTAACCCCCTCCAGGGCCATAATGAGATTTTCCTTTAGTCACATCAAACACAGATCTGAAAGAACAATAAATAAATAAATTAATTAATAGAAAGAAAGAAGCAAAAGGAAAAGAGAGAGAGAGAGAGAGAGAGAGTAGCTACCCGAGAATTCCTAAAAGTATGGGTAAATCTGGATGAGTGCCATTGTATAACGCCAATTCTTCGACAGTGAACAATCTCAAATCATCTTCTTCTTCTTCGACGGTGAACAATTTCAATCTGAAGAGGAGGGCGGCCATGAGGGCCACGACAACCCCCAAAATAATGATAATAATACTATTATTCTTCATTTGCCTCTTGCGATCGAGAAGAAGCTGGCCGAAGAGGATGAACCAAAGAGGGCTGGGTGAGTGAGGAGCATCAGCAAGAGTTTGGGAATGGGTTTGATTGCCGCAGCAAGTTTTGGCTGTCGTGGAATTCAAAGATATGTAAAACGACCTCGTTTTGGGAGTGTGATTTGGCCCCCCAAAAAAAATACAGGATGGATCATGGACATCTCAATTAGGAAGTGGGAACTCACTTCTTTAATGGATTTTTATTTTTATTTTTTATTTATATGTACATTTATTATTTAATTCTAAATGATTTTTTTTTTTTTAGTTCTATAATAACTACAAATTTTACTACATTAATCTTACAAACTAAAGTGCAATTCAAAATTCAGTTATGAGGTAGTTGAAACTTGAAATCCACCAATTACATTCATTGACACATTAGTTTGTAAGTTTCATGTAGTAAAATTTGCAAAAAATTTTAGCATTTTTCTTTTATTTTTTGTGCGTCTAGAGTGCATTAAAAATATTTCACTCAAGAGTCATGTATATGCGTACTTTTTAAAGATGATATTTGCCTCCACTTAATTGAGTTTGCTATAATGCTCCAAAAAAATCATCTTTAGAATACAATTAATCTAGGATTCTACAACATCACAATCTTAGATAATTTTGTGAATTTCTCTCTTATGGCGTGCAAAATCTGAATATGCTCTAGGAAGCATAAAAGCTATCATTTCACTCAAAGAAGCTGGTAAGGTTCATTCACTCCGCCTAACCAGCCCAGGTTCGATTCCCGTTGCCAGCGGGCTCTTGTTGGTGGGCTGCTGTGTGAAGGATTTAAGAGGAACACAGGTTCGAGCCTTGGCGGGTACCTCGGTGGTTCTTGTGGGTCCTGTCCCTCATATGGTCTATACTAACCTGGGTGACATAATACAACCATAAAGGCCCCCATTTTTGGTTTAGCAAAAAAAAAAAACTGAATACAAAACATTATTTATAAATAATGAAGAGTTTTCTTTGAAAATAAATACTTGATTTTTGAAAGGTCATGCAAGTACTCTAAAACCCTCTAAAATGTTACATTGGCTGTTATTAGCCGTTAGAAATTGAAACAATCTCTTTTTCCCCTTGTTTTAAGTAAAAATTTGTTGAAAGCTTGTTTTTGTAATTATCTCACTCAAGTGAGGTTTAGTACCTTGTCCAAGTGAATGTTGAGCAACCACATCTAGTGAGTTCACACACAACTTTGATTGTGCCTGCCTATCATCCGCTCAAGCCTATCTAGACACTCACTCAAGTGTGCACACTAAAGTGCCGATTTGCACACTCGGCTTCCTAACAGGCACTCTCATTGCACTATAGCTTCACTCGAGTGGCCCTTAAGCTCACTCAAGCAAGCCACTTGAATATAGTTTTTTTTTTTTTTTTTTTTAATTCATTTTATTATTTAACTTCCAAAATAATCTTATTTACATATTATAATCTACCTGTATATTCGGTGAAAAATACCTTCTCCTGTTTGATTCTCATATTTTATTCAATTGTCAACTTTTAATTTCATTTTATTACAATCAAATAACAGTGAACTCAATTTAGACTTCTTGTGATGCATATCACATGTCCTCGTAATGATGGAGAAATGACTCAAACTACCTAGAATACCAATAGTCTCTTACAAATGTATATAAAATAACTACAAATTATTTGTGACGCACGTACATACACATCATAGAGGAATTCGTACAAATTAGATTTCTTCATCCCATGCGTCTGAAGCTGCCATATATCAAACACAATGGAATTAGTATAGCAACTAAAACTCATGTAAAAGTTAGCTCCTTAAAGGCTAAAATCATTTTAAAAGTATTATAGTTAACAAATTAATAATCCACAAGCCTACAGATTTGTTTGGAATTCGCTTAATTTGCTGAAACGGAAAATTTTTTGTTGAAAATACTGTAGATAAAAGTAAATGTTAGTTGAAATAGTACAATGTGACCTATAAATAGTACCAAAAAATACAGTGAGACCAATGAATAGTAGCAAAAATAAGTTGAATAGTAAAATAAGTTGGCAAAAAATAAGCTATCCAAACAGATACTACGTATCTGAATCCTAGTTAATTAAAAAGATAAAGATCATACTTCTCAATTTTCATATATTTGTGGTTTTCCAATTCTATGGAAATTTAACCATTCCTGTTGATGAAATATGATGGTGGGTTAAAGATTTTTTTTTATTTTTCCTGCTTTTTTTTGTCCAAATAAAATGCTAAAATGATAGTCATTGGCATTCCAAATTGGTAAACGCACAAGCACAATAACAACAAAATATAAAATATAAATACACTAAAAAAAAAAAAATTAGAGTCTTTTTCACATCTATTATTGACATGGCAAATTGTGATTTTTTTTTTTTTTTAAACTTTCATTAAAACGACTTTTATTAGTAGTTAATTAAGTACTAATCGTAAAGTCACCTCAACTGTGGTAGAAATTGTTGTAAATTTCGTGTTTATTGATGAAAAAAAAAAAAAAAACTACCTGTTTTAGAAAGTGTGAAGTCCTTGTCATACCCAAGGGCCCAGAAGAAATACCCACCAAGACCTTGAGCCTTTGCAAATTCAACCTTCTTCTCAATCGATGCTGGCCCATCGTACCCAATCCAATCGCTTCCAGCATACGAGTACATCGATACAGTCTGCTCATCAAACACCACACCTTCAGCATTTGTCGCATTGAAATCCACTATGTCAATATATTTCATAATACCATTAATGCCAGGCCCAGTTCCAACTGCAGGAGCTCCAATTCCATTCTCGCTTGGACTTTTCAATTGCCAAGTTCTTCCATAAAGTGGCAGGCCCATGACTAATTTCTTTGGCGGAATCCCAGCCTTGATCCAAGATGAAATGCCATAGCTAGTGCTAATATTGCTGGCCTTGTCATAAAGCAAAGCATGTTCACCAGTGACTGAAGTGTCCCAGCTTCCATGATAATCATAGCACATGGGACTAACAAAATCAACATATTTGTTTATGGCTTCGACAGGGTAAGCTCTAGGTATGTTGGATAGGAAAAAATTGGATGCAAAATAAACTGCTGCACTTAAAAACAGCTGAGGTTTTCCAGAGATAGAAGACTCATTTTCAATAGCTTCATGCCACTCTTTAAAGAGTAATGATAGATTTGACATATCTTGTGGAGTATGTGGAAATTCCCAATCGAGGTCAAGCCCATCAAAGCCATACTTCCTAGCCACACTGACTGAGGAGTTGATAAAGGCTGCACGACTATCTGGATTGCTTGCCATATTGGAGAAAGTGTGTGGGCTCGCACTGCCACCTCCAATGGATATGAAGGCCTTTGCTCGAGGAGTTTTGGCGTGGAGGGTGGCCGTGAAGTTTTTCATCCATTTGTCATCAGTCTGAGTGATCAATAGTTGGTAACTATTGGCATCAGGCACAACAAAAGCATAAAAGAGGTGAGTGAAGTAGGATGTAGAGATTGCTGAGGGAGGAAACTTTTCGGCTCGCCATGAAGGCCAATAACCACCTTTGATACCCCGAGGAGGTGTAGATGGAGATGGTGAAGTACTTTCAGGAAGTTTCAGCATGGTATTGGCGATGGTGAAGGTGAAGTTGACTTTTTTACCCAAAAAAGAATAGAAAAGAAGGTGAAGTTGACTTTGGCTGGAGAGTAGGTGTGAAAGCTCTGGCTGTGTCCATATTCAATGCTCTCTTGGATTTACATTGATAAGGTTTGGTTCGCATAAATTTAAATTAAATTTACAATGTCTCTACTGTTTGATGAGTGTTAGTTTTATATATATATTTTTTTTTGAATAATTTGATGAGTATTTGTTGGGTTTCTTATTTTCAATAGGATTTTTCCATTTCAATTCTGTATGCGTTCGATTCCAAATTAAAAAACCAGCTTATTTTTTCTACTATTCATGAGCCTCACTGTACTTTTTGATACTATTCATTAGTCCTACTATACTATTTCAGTTAATTTTTACATTTATCTACAGTACTTTCAGTAAAAAGTTTTAAGTTTCAACAAAATAAACGAATCCCAAATAGACCCTGTGTGGCTCACCCCATTTCATCATCAAACTAATTCAAATGACAAGTGAAAGAAAGTGGCGTCAATTCAAGAGACAATTGAAAAAAGGTGGCATCAATTCAAGTGACAATTGAAAGAAAGTGGCGTTGCCTGGAGAGTGGAAGAATTTTATCGTCATTTGGCTTGTAGCTTGCAACTTACAATGCACGCGATCTTCAACTTCATAAACAAGATATTCTTTATTTTGGTAAGGGTGAAACTTAGGTACAATACTTAAGTGATATTCTTTAGATTTCTCTTTTAAGATTCTACCATGTGAATTTTTTATCATGAGATGAAATGATAGTTTTTTAATTAAGTAACTACATGGCCAAATCTTGAGGAGAATCTAAAAAACAATACCTACAGTATTGTGCCTATCTACCTAAGTTTTGTTCTTTTGGTAAATACTAAATAACAAGATTAACAATTGACCTGTTTATGAAAGAAGCATGTCGATTGTAATTAGAGTCTAGTTATTCTGCAAATGATCATGAGGATTATTAATCTTCTGCATCCTGATAGCTATGCAGGTTAACCATTTTTAATTGAATTAATCTTCTGCATTCATTTTTAAAATCCAATAGAAATAAATGCTGCATTCATTTATATCTCATGTCTAATTAAAAAAATTATTATTGACCAGTCAACGGGGGCAAGGGGAGACCTAAGTAAAAATATTGATGTTACAAAAACAGTACTGCAATGCTCAAGAATAAAATAAGAATGCCTGAAGCACCTCCAGATCACAAAATTGCAGCTTTGAATGAGAAACGAACTTCAGCAATGTTGTCAGTATAAATAGTTTGTTAGATATGATCCCTACTTCAAAGTTTGCAAAGTCCTGCAGATCCAAGCATAACATATTAACATAAAGCCATAAATCCTCATTCTTCTAGTTTGAAAGCCAATTGTTCAGATGTCAACTAATTTTCGAAAAGAAAGAGAAAATATATATCCGATTACCATTTATCTGAATTGATTTCTGATGGCCAAAGGTGCTGAAACTACTTTCCCTTTTCTCTCAACCATTCAACAAAACTGTCAAGGATCAGAGGCCAAGCTTGGTCGGAATCATAGTTGTGAAGATCAGGAAAACTTATCTGCCAACAATAAAGAGAAGGATTTAAACTTTTAAGAGTAATTTAATTGAAAGAACCTGCATAAAAAGGGCTAATCATATCTTGCCATCAATTACCACATCAAGTTATAGTCACGCATTTCTTACAGACGGAATAAGTAATTATGTCTACTACTACCCCAAATGAATCCCAAGAATATGATAATTTGAAAAATAATCTTGGAAAGGCAACCACTCAAACATGACATTACAACTATCCAAATACAAGACATTTACAGCATTGCACGGTGTTCCTTGTTCTATAGCAGTATTGGACATAAACAGTAAAAGAACATGTCACTTTTTTGCTTTATTTTCATTGATCAGGATGCTATAATTGTATTGAAAAAAAAAAAAAAAAAACTAACTATAACATAAGTTTATATTTACTTCCTTTTTTATGTGATTCAACTCCCCAGAGATCAGTGCAAGAAAAAAAGATGACAGAATGATGGCAAAAACAATTGCTTACCTCATGGCAAAAACGATAGAAGTTAACCCACTGATCCATGGTTAGCACCCTGTAATCACTCTGGAACTGCCAGAAAACACTTCCATGGGTCACAAAACATACCATGGGGTAAATGTCGAAATAACAAAACATAAAAAATCTCCATCCACGTAGACAAGAAACCTACCTTTAGATACTCAGTTATTGAATCAACCTGGGCACAGAATTGGGAACCCAGAACAAGATTCAGCAATTCACAAATGGTCTCAACGTCTACACACTTTTGCATCTCTTCTGAAAATTTCATCAATGTCAGATTGGCTAAAAAAATGTGTGTGTGTGTGTGTGTGTGTGTGTGTGAGAGAGAGAGAGAGAGAGAGAGAGAGAGAGAGAGGATAAAAGAACACAGTCTTGAAAAACAGAGTGCAATGAAATGTTCAAAAAAGGCAGATGCCTGCCAAGCTCACCAGTTAGGCAGTATTTAAATGCATAAGCATAGAAATCCTCAAAGTTGGGTGGCGTCATCACCTATTTTACACATAAAAATAAAGATCAGTTCCAACCTCCATTTCTGTCTTTTATTAGCAAACAGTTTACTTTCTGAACCAACTATTCCATGTGACTTTAAAGTATAAGTACCTCGGTCTCCAGGGTTGGGAGCGCTTTCTTTAATTTTTCAAGGTTGTCAACCTTTAGAGCTTTTAGTCCTGTTCGCCACTCATCCTAATAAATGGAGGATATTGATCATAACATTTCGATGAACAAATCAAAAAATATTACAAAAGGAAATTCAAGAAGCTGTAACAATTGATTAAAAGAATAGTAAAGGGGATATATATATATATATATTTCAAGGTCATGGTTAACTCGATTTTAGATTGTATTAAAGATAATATAAGTAACAACCAATGGCCTTCTAGCACCCACCCCTTCTTGGGGAGTTTAAACAAGGGATCAAACTGATTCCTCTCATCTACTATAAGCCATAACACCACTGTTATAGTGCAATGAGACCATGTCCAGGACAGAATGTCATCCATGCTTAATATCCACCATTAGCCTGAAGAAGGTAGGTTTATAATGGCTTGTAAGCCCCAGAATCCAGAGAAGCTTGAACAATACAAGCAACGTGCTAAAGCTCTTACAGGTCCTTTCACCAAGCCTGGATCGCTTGGGAGTTGCTTACTAATCTCTCGGTGGGACATAAGAAGATAAAGTCAACTGTTCCCAAGTCCAAAGATGTGCTTCTCAGTTATGTCCTTTGTAGCCCATGATTGCCAGGTTGCATTCTATCCTGTCTTTCCCCTAAGATTGGACTGTCATGGGTGATCCCAATGTCGCTGGGTGATCTTCCTCAAAGTTGGCATATAGGTTTTTACCACATACATTGGTATGACAGATTAGAATATTCACTCCTTTCACTAGGGCATCTCAAAACTTAAAGACCATCTTTAGAGTTTTAAAGGGAGAGATTTAAGCATGCTTGATTTGTTGCAAAAATCTAGAACTCGTCTATTTTATAAAAATTTAAGTTTTCATAGGGAGGAGATGTTTGTGAACAAGTGATACATGAAGTTTGGGGGGGGGGTGTTTTCTTTTCAGTTAAAAGGCTCTTTTTCATAACTTTGGTGGTTGGTTTTCATTATCTTTCTCCTTTACTAGAAAGTCTTGGGATGTCTCATATATTACACGTATGTGGGTACAAAAGTGCACGTGTGTGGATTCTTTCATTACCCATCAGAAAAGTTATACATTCCTTATATGAAGTATGCACATCAAAGAGTTGACAACCAGGATATAAGAAGACATGTAAGCCCAATGGCAATATGTTCTAGTAGTTATTAGCGGCAGCAATTCTCAGGCTTACCTTAGAAAAATAACCCTGCTTTTTAGCTTTCAGTTTCCTGTTGAATGAAAACAAGACAAATTTATAATAAACGTAAGATATAAATCAGAATGAAGTATGGACAGAATAACATGTACACGAAAAACAACATACCAAGCGAGCATCAATATCCTAACATCAGTATGCTGCACTCCCATGTCAGAACAAAGTGTTTCAACTCCTTCTGGACTGTTCAAGCATATATGACAGCACAAGGAAATCAGTAATCATTTGATGATGCACATTTGATCAATTACAGTCACATCAACTTTAGCAATTCATGCTGGCCATGAAATCAAGGAATTTTTTTTATAAGTCAAATAATTTTATATAAAAGAGGAGATATGTCAGATACGCAATATGCGCATTGGCCTACTTCTCAAAAAAATACAATCTAAAATTTTGAGGGTCTAGGAATTTTTTTTTATAAAAAAAGGTGATTTGGATACTGGCCAAAATAGTCATCCACTCAAAAATAGACCTCTAAATCATTTGTTTTGAGTACATAATTATGCTTGAGTACAAAGGAAATTGGGTTAAAATTAGCAGAGTTTTCCTTAATGCAATCAATTTTCTTTTGAAAATCATGGCACAGATGGGCCTGAAACCATAAAAAGATAAATAAGAATGAAAAAAGGATGTTTTGGGGGGTCAGTAAGGATATCTTTGACCTGGGTTGACAAACCTAATGGACTAGAGCTCACCCATTCCAAAGATATCCACAAATACAGCACATGCCCATGGCGTTAATGTAAATGTATAATTTCTTTATATGTAAAGCAATATCACACTTAATTGTAGATATACAATATAAACGAATAATTCTTAAAAGTAGACATAGTAACAAGTCAAGCATCCATAGCCTAGTGGTTAAAATTCATGAACAATGATGGACTACTAGATTAAAGTCTGGACAAAAGAAATTTTTGATACACAGAAAGTTGCCTTGGGAATGTCAAGAAACTCCTTCACTCAATTATGTAAATAGTAAGTTGAATCCATAATCCATATCCAGTTTTGGTCACTCCAATTAGTTGATTGGAGCTCATTACCAGTTACAATCATGTAGTATCTAAAGTGTGCAATTCAAATTTCATAATGAGAGCAAGCATCCTGCAGTCTACAGGTACTTAAAATAGTAAGAGAAACCCTTCTGGGAGCTGACATTGTTGCATGAGCAGAAGTTAGATGACATGATCCCACAATAAAGGCCACAAATGAAACAAGATCAGTTATGCTATCAGGATGCAGTGCAAGCCACAAGCTGAACAACTAACAACCACACAATGGGAAAATCACATTACTGTTCAAACATGTTGGATACCAATATAAAATCACTACATTAAAATTATCAGCTCTGAAGATATCAGTAGCCTGACAACAAACACAAATTTGTATATATCACTTACTCAATCAAGCCTAAATCCTTATTTGCATATGAATCAAATAGTTGATCTATCCGATCCACCTCCTTTGTTACAGCTTTAACTGCTCCAGCTTTACCTGAGGATTAATAACATGATACAGAATGATAGTAAGAAGAATATACTTAATAATGTAGATAAAACATGAAGAGCTCAATCAAATGATAGCAAAACCATACACTTCACAATCAAATATCTATCAAGTAACCACTAGAAAACATTTAACAAAATTATTTGCTTCATTTTTCTTAATGATACGCAGACTTTGCTTAATAAATATTCATTACTCAAAGCTTATACCAACAAATGATAAAGCATCTGAGAACATAGGCTTTTGCACTATATTTTGATTAAAAGAGAGATGCACGTTCATAAAGTACCACTATTCCCAAAAACTTAGCTGATAAGAAATGTGTGTTTTATCACTTAACCATTATTCTAACACTCCCCCTCACCTATGACTCAGTTCAAGGGCGTATTATTTACATTTACGTAAATAATGCAAGGACAGTAATCAATATGAACACTACTCATAATTCAAGTATCATCTATATGCATAGGTTAGTCCTTTAATAAATTAATGACAGTGATGATGTCAATATATAATAGTCACAAGGTTAATTATCAAATTATTAGTATCATCTATAAGCATAGGTTAGTCCTTTAATAAATTAATGACAGTGATGATGTCAAATATATAATAGTCACAAGGTTAATTATCAAATTATTGAATATATATATATATATATATATATCAAAATGTAAGTGTTTGGCCTCCATTCTACCCCAACATGATCAACAAAAAACCAAATGTTCCATGACCCCTATTTTTTGATAAGTTGACGTGTTCCATAATGACACTTTGATGAATTCCATTAGACATAATAAGAGCATTTGCATCAGACGTTGTAAAATAGCATAAAGGCCAAATTTTGCCCAATCAACCCAAAAAAACACCCACAACTGCAGTACTTATGCAAATATACACAAGCACTGTTGTTGTGCATTTTAGTCTTTTATTCTTTCTTTGTGTTTCCCATTTTCCCAAGGATGAAGGAAGAGAGTGGATGGTGGTTATGATGAGTAAAGAGAGCAAAACAATCAAAAAAATCAAGAAAATTGATATTTTAATGAAATAGAACTTAGAATAGATAATTTGATGTGACTGTTTTGAAAAGTGGTTAGGTAAAATATAAAAAATAGGTTCCTATGCTAAAATAGATAAAAATTTTAACACAAGCTAATATGAATACTCTAAGCATAGAGCCACATATCATCTCCACTAGAGTATCAAGCCAACCCCCTTTGGCAAATACAGATGAAGGGTAAGACAGTAATTTCATAAAATTGATAAAAACTTTAAAAAGGGAAAGATCATAATAGTATCCTACAAGTAAATTCTTTCATGCATGTATGGAAAACAAGTAGGACCAGCAAGTACATGTGGCAAACTTTGATTGGCCTAGAGCAACAATTATGCATAAAGTGAGAGGTTAGGTAATTTACAGGATGTGAGGACAGTAGTAGAGTGCACTCATGTCACGAGTGCCAGTGCTTTGATTCAGCAAAAGGAGTTTGGTTTTGGTCCCCTTTTGACTTATTTTGATTAATATCAGTTCTTTTTTTATGCTTACATATATATATCAAGAACAAGAGGGCTACATTGTAATCTCATGAGAAAAAAAAAAAAAAAAGAAAAAAAAAAGACAAATTTTAAAAGGAAAACAATAGAAGTTGATCTATTTACATTATACTCCCCATAAACCACTTACCAAATTGGCTACAAGTTATTTAATTTTTTTTTTTAAATAGATTTTTTATTTTTCGTTTGGGTAAGTTTAACTCAGCCAAGGATTTCTCCAACATCTAAAATTAGTCAATACTTTTTTTTTTCCTTTTCATAATACATAAATTAGTCCCCCCAAATACACATTAAAGTCTATGTTTTTTTATGGGTATTATCTTCCTGCGTTTTCTAGGGAAACAAACAGGAGGAGGGAAAAATCAAGAAGAGAATTTTGGGGGGGGGAATTGGATTGAGTACCGGAACGAACAGAAGAAGATTTGACGGATTCTGAGCTTGGTGGAGCCGCTTTTCGTTTTGATGTGCGAGGCTTCTTCTCTACTTCTCAATTCAACACACCAAAATCAATCAGCCACAATTTTGTCAAACCCAGAATCTATCAACAATATATCATAAATTCAACCACACTTCTCAACCAAATCCATCAATTTTCTTTACACAAACTTTAAAAGGAAAACAAATAAAGTTGATCATATTTACATTACAATACCATTGACTATAATTTACTTTCAATAAATTAAATTTCAACTAAACAAAAAAAACCAAACAGCAAAACCAACTCACACCCAGCAACGTTAAATTTAACGGATTTAAAGAAATCATCTTGAATTAAGCTTTTTCTTTTTCTTTTTCATAATGAGTAAATTAGTTAAAGCTGAAATTTTGATATGGTTTTCTTTTCCTGCGTTTTTTTTTTTTTCTCGGGAAACAAACAGAGAGAAAAATTTTGGGGGGGTTGGGATTCAGTACCGGGACGAACAGAAAGGGTGTCAGAAGATTTGACAGAAGCTGAACTTGGTGGGGCCGCTTTTCGTTTTGATGTACGAGGCATCTTTCTCTTCTTCTTTCTTCTTCTTCTTCGAATCAAAGAACACAAAATCACAACCGTTGGATTCGATGACCAAAACTCGAATCCACCAAAATTTTGTCAAACCCTAATTGACAGAAACAATTTTTCTTTTTCTTTTTTTTAATAAAAAGAGAGAGAGCGAGTGCTAGAGAGAGAGAGTGAGGGGTTTTTGGACTTTGGATGGGTTTAATTTATAGTATTTGGATTTTGCTACAGAAGAAAAAAAGAAAGAGAAGGGAAGAAGGGTCGGACTCGTATTTGCTTCGCACCGACTTGCGCGTTTTGGCACGTGCAAAGCTTACTACTACTACTACTTCATCACTCTTCACTCCTCTTCCAACTCCAACTAGTTCTTACAATTTTAAGGGGAATCCAGCTAACTAATTTAATTTATCTAACTATCTAGTTATTTAGTCACAGTTAGAAACGTTTTAAATTTCTAGCATCTCGAGCCTCTGAGGCTCGATTTTAAGGTTATAAACCGAGCCTCAAAGGCTCGGTTTTAGTATACTTACACTTCCTCCGTGGCATCCAACGTGGCTGCTGTACACATGGAAATCGAGTGTTATACACTCGATTTCCATAAACGAGTCTAATAAGCTCGATATTGGAGCCACGTGGATGCCACTCCGAAATCGAGTCTCAGAGACTCGGTTTGCTTAAAGGAGAAACGAGTCTCTGAGACTCGATTTTGAAGAAGTGGTGACCAATTCTCCACGTGGCACACCAATCACGTCTGGGCCCCTAATAGACACAGATCTATATTTTTCTTGTCTGGGTCATGCGTTGAATACATTTAGACTTTGAATACAACTCTTATCTCTCAGTGAACATCTCATCTTTCACTCCTCTCTCATTCATATAATCTCAGCAGTTTACATCCAAAATGTCAGGTAAGTCTGTTGATTTTTTAGTGTATTTGCTAGTGTTGGTGTATATATTTGTAGGATATATTTGTGTATCATGAGTTTTGTTGCTTGATTTTGATATTTCTCTTTTGTTGTTGTTATTGTTTTTGTTTTTGTTTTTGTTTTGTGCAATATGGAGTAACATAATAAATTTGTAAAAGGTTGTAGTTTGTAAGTTGGACGATTGCTGCCTGAAAAGTAGAAAGATAAAATAGTAACTACATATACTTTCTTTTTGTTCTTTATTTTTATTTATTTTATTTATAATCATACTTTCTCTTTGTGTTTGGTAAGGAAATATGAAAGGTTTGATAATTTAATTTGAATTATATATATACCCCTATTTTATAAGAATGGATTTTTTTTTTTTTTCCAAATCATCCATAAAAAATTGTATTAAATTAATATTAAGATAGAAACAAACAATTCATTGTGGGATAATTATATATATATTTCTTTACCAAAAATCTTAATAGAGAACGATATCTTCATTAAGAAAAAAAATTGAAGTTATTTTCACAATGCTTATTTAAAGAATAGAGAACGATAAATTATTACTAAAGAACGACAAATCTAACTTATGATTTCATATATATAACTGTGAGTGTAATTAGCATACCTTTTATATTTTGATGAACAAATCTAACTTATGATTTTGTTAGTTTGGCATTTGGACATCCTCATGACTTTTGTTATTTGGTTTGATATTTTTATTTATATATTTGTTAGGGCCGAGTTGGAATTTTGTAATGGGGGTAAGTTTTGTCTTTAGTTTGTTTATTTGTTTGAGTACGAAATGATAATGTTTGAGTGTGTTTGTATGTGATGTGGGGTAAGTATATGTAATTGTGGGGTGAGAAGTTGTAATTTTTGTAAAAGGTGTAGGTAGAAAAGGTTTTGTAATTGATGTTAAATGAAAGAGATAAAATATGTCAGTAACATATTATACTTGACTCTCTAATAGGTTCACAATCTTTGAAGAATATTAATGTAAATGTATACTACGGTGGTCCCCTTGAGAATCCTGGACAGATTGACGGATTCCCATTTAAAGGGCCGGGTATTGAATGCTACTACATGATGATACGTCGTAAGTTGAAGACGTTGAATGATCTGAAGAAGAAAATAATGGATGAATTAAATTTGAACCCTGCTTGGTATGATATCAAGATTATCTATCGTTACCCACAAGAAGTTCTTCATGACCGGATAAATTATGGGTATATGGCGATCAAAGAAGATAAACATGTAAAGATGATGTTCAATAGTATCCAGAAAATGCCCCAAGTAAATGCTGCTGAGTTGTACGTAAGTTCGGAACCGGTTGCAGAAGTTGATACTGAGATGGTGCAACAAACAACTATGTCTGTACAATGTACAGCCATAGATGATGGATGTACTACAATGGGAGGGTATGCAATGGGAGGTTATACGCTCCCATCTGAAGATTATGTTGTCAATACTGGTGAAACCTTCCATCCTGAAGAGACGCATTTAGAGGAGGAAGTCGAAGATCAAGACGAAGACGAAGATGATGCTGCAAATGATGGTGAAAATAATGATGATGTGGATGAGTATGAAGAGAGGATTGAGCGAGGTGACTTTGAGAATGATGTGGATGACCATGAAGTCATTCCTAATTTTGAAGAGGAAAATATGGGAATGGATGATGAAGGTGATGCAGACAATGATATTGGCGTCCAGCATGATACAAATACGAGCACTGGCTACAGACCTCCTTCCGACTCATTCTACGCAAATACTTGGGATAATATGGTTGATCCTTCATGTCTTCAGATACCATTGGTTTCTACTTGGCAAGATGGGATGCATTTTTGTAAAGGGTTGACTTTTCCAAATAAACAGGCGGTGAGACGTGCATTGATAATATACGCAGCAACTGATAATAGAAATTTTACAATCCGGAGGTCGACCACGACTAAATTGTGTGCTGCATGCGTTGACGACAACTGCAAGTGGTATGTTGGGGCATTTATGAAGTCTAAACTTAATGGTTTGTGGATGGTCACATCTTATATCGGTCCACACACTTGTATACCCTTTGGCCTGCGAAGAGACGGTAAAATGATGGATTCTAATTTTGTTGCATCAGAAATTGTGGGAAGATTGCGACAAAATCACACTGCTCGTACTGATGAGCTCTGGGAGATCATACGTACTAAATATAAGCACGAGGTTTCTTACTATAAAGTATGGGATGCAAAAAAAAAGGCAATTGCTAAGATATTTGGGGATTGGGAGGAGTCTTACCAAAGGTTGCGAAAGTTGTTGTTGGCATACTTGGATCAGGATTCGGGTACCCAGTACAGTTATCACACCATACCTAGGCCATTAGAAGGTACTGCGTTACTGCGCTATGTATATTGGGCATTCGCTCCATGCATTGCTGCATTCCAATATTGCAGACCAGTGATCAGTATTGATGGAACTCATTTATATGGTAAATACAAAGGGGTATTGATGATTGCAATGGCAACCGATGCTAACCAAAAGATTTTGCCTATCGCCTTTGCTATTGTGGATAAGGAGTCAGGGCCTAGTTGGGGGTGGTTTTTAGAGTGTCTAAGGACTTCGATAGAGCGTGTTATACCTAACTCGGGCATTTGCATTATTTCTGACCGACATAAAGGTATCAAATGCGCCATTCGAGAGTGGCCTAGAGGTGAGGACGGAAGAGAACGGGTATATCATCGATATTGCCTTCGACATGTTGCTAGTAACTTCAACAGACACTTTGATGACCCGACTCTAAAGGCATTGGCCTTGAAAGCTGGATATGCAACTCATGAAGCTAAATTTGATTCCATAATGCAAACCATTAAGGAGGTTGAAATTAATTTACTGAGGGGTGTAGACCCTACTAATCACCAGATTGCACGTTATATGCCATACACATATCTAGTGAGTCTGGATTTGGACAAATGGACGCAGGCACATGATGGTGGAAGACGTTACGGGGCAATGACAACCAATATCTCTGAGTGCTTTAATGGGGTACTTAAAGGTGCCCGCGGTTTGCCCATTGCTGCAATGGTTGAGTTCATTTGGTGCAAACTTGTTGCATATTTCCACGATCGACATAAACAAATTACTTCTGATCTCTCTCGAGGTAAGGTGTGGAGTGATTATGCAATGGAGATCTATAACAAAAATGAGCAGAAAACCGCAGGACACACTCTAAGACATTTTAATCATGCAGATGGTATATATCAAGTGGTTACCCCGTATAATGACCATAGAGGTGGAGGGGGAAACCACAGTCATATAGTGCGCGTATTTGATAGAACATGTGGTTGCGGAAAGTGGCAAAACTTGAAGATCCCTTGTTCACATGCAATTAAAGTTCTTCAGGGTCTACACCTCGATGCGACCAGCTATATTGACCCATGTTACAGTTTGAACAATGCAATTCACACATATTCACATCATTTTGTGGTGCCAAGTTCAGAGGACTTGTGGAGGGACGTTCGCGGACCACGATGGGTGCCTGACCCAGAGCTGTTGCGTGGCAAAGGTCGTCCTGTGAAATCAAGAATAAGGAATGAAATGGATGGGGTACGGCGAGAACGGGGAAGCCGGAGGGAAGATCCGGAGTTGAGGGAGATTCAACCGAGGCAGCGATGCACAGTGTGTCATCAAGAGGGGCATAACCGCAGAAGTTGTCCCAATTCCCATGGGGCTTCAACAAGTGGTAGTGCTACACACTAGGCAAGTGCCCTCTATGTTTTTATATAATATACGCATAATTTCATTTGGTTTTTGTTCTTCGCATTTCGAAACTACCCACCGTAATTTAACACTCAGCTTTTTGGGTCTCTATTCAGGTGATGCTATTTGATGCAAGCAGAAAACTAGTAGATAGCAAGTTCCTTAAGAAAGATGAGTTTGACGATCTGGTGAATCAGTAGCACCCATGGTGATTTGGTTGAAGTTGGAGAGGTTGATGGAGACCATAAACCTCTCATGGATTTGAATGTCCGTCGTAAACAATGTCAATGTTGTTAAGAAAAATTGGATGATGCATGGACAAGAGAACTGTATTAACCTCAATGAACCTCTTGGCGAAGCTTGGTTCTCCCATATTTATCAACATTAATTCGTCAAATTTTTTGGAACATTATTTTGTTTAATGTATTATACCTCCTCAGCCACTTTAAAGTATTTTCACCTTTTGTTTTTTCTCTCCCTTACTGTTCTATGCCTTTACAATTGATATATTGCTTTAGTTTTGGGATTTGGAAGCATTTGCATACTTTTGTGTTTGAAATATTGGTGCTCCAAGTGCCTTCCAGCCCCCCCTTTCTTTTGTCTTGTTTTGTGAGTTGATGACAATTTTTTCCCTGACATATGATTGCTAGCATGATACTTCATCCTCATAATGTTATTGATTTCATTTCAGAGTTGAAGAAGACTGAACTACACAAGTATGGAGCACCGAAGAGTATTCAGCATACACAAAATACTAGTTTAACAGGTCAGTTTGTGAGTTTTCTACTGCATTCATATTTAATACCATTTCATGACCCTTATCAGCTCACAAAGAATCTGTTTTGGTCCTAAAAATGGTTGAGAAACTCAAATGTCATTGCTACATTGTCAACCGTACCTTCGATCAGGTTGTAAAGGGAATTGTGGGATGAGCCTTAAGTTCAAATCTTATTAGTAACTACTAAGCAGTTAAAATAAAATAAATATGCGAACCTAGCACGTCCCTATATGTATTTCAAATTGTATGTTAGGTATATATTTCCATCCTGAATGTTAACCTCACAGAATAAAACATTGCTATGTAATCGACCTATTGATTTTCATCAAATGCATATATAAATTTTATTTATAAGGCCATTTGAATTTCAAATGTAGTGATATGCTTGAAGCTTATAGCTGTTTCTATGCTGTCATGTATGAAGACCATATTCTGCTTCAAGCATAATTGTGAACAACTTCAATTGGCATTTTTTTATGTCAAAGATTGATATGAATGAGAATAATGCACATGCTCTGACATTTCTAGAGTCTCCATGTTTATCTTGTCAAAAGCAACTCATGTCCATTTACAGAAACAGCTATAAGCGTAATTGGCATTTGTGCAGTTCAACAGTCAACAAAGTCAAACAAAGAAATACAAATGACAAACAAATGAAATAAGTCATGCTTTTCATTTCTTCATTTCAAATTACAACGTACTGTTTCATCTTTTGATAAGCCTGCTCTAAAAGTCGCACAAACACATGTTAGCTAAGTTTGGCTTCTCATTTCTTCATTTCAAATGAGAACCTACTGTTTCATCAATGAATTTACATCCCAGATAAATACAAAACTCCCATTGTATCCCTAATCCATAATACATCAGTTGACAGGAGAATAAAAATAGATTGAAGAGCATTTGATTGTTTGAAAGTTCATCAACCCCTCAACGAGTACTTTTTCCCAGAAATCAATGGAACTTTGGCTCATCGCTCTTTGATTTCCTGCTCTTGTTTAGTCTCGTTCGCAGGTTCCTGCAACATTAAGTACAACATATAGTTCAGCAGCTTTTATAGTTCAACAGCTGTTATCATTTTATTTTAAATACATTCCAAATTGGAGATATCTCACCTGTGTCCTATAACAAACCGCATTATAATTCCCTTCTCTTTTTCCAACTTCCTTAATTCTTCACCTGAATTGGGGAAAAAAGCCAAAGTATGTTAGCAATGAGTTTATTTTAACTTCTACTTAATGTCAACTTTAAGAGAAAAGCTATTAAGTTTAGGACCGAACCTTTGGGCATCCATGTCTCTCTAATTGAATCCCTCCGCTTTCTGCTGCTGAATGCAGTAATGATTCCCATAACAAAGAATACCTTCGGGCGATCCTTGAATTGCTCACTTCCTGAATTTGTAACCACTGGAGATCCCTCATCATCATTAACTTTGGCAGCTCTAGCTGCAGCTAGCTGCATCTCTAACGAGGAAATTGTTTTGTCTAATGTCCTGAAAGCATTGAGACATTAATGTGTCATTCAAAATAATTACATGATATAGTAGGCTGCACAATTACAACATCTAAGATACTGCCTAAATTCTTTAAAACAGTACTGAGGAGGATATAGAAAGTTACATGATCACATCATGTGTTTGTGAAACTTGAGAAACGATGTCCCCAGTCCGAACAATCGCATCCTGTAATAATTACAAGAATATTATTTGTTAATAAAGGCAGTGGAGACTATGATAAAAATATTATTGAGACTTGCCTTGTTCTCACAGTCATCTGTGGGATTAAGAGCTCTTCATTTATGTTTCTCCACTGCTGATGCCTCCTCATCCAGTTTATCTGGATCAGGAATAGCCCAAAACCTGTGAATGTAGAAGCAATTCATTAACTAAATTTTAACAAGAATAACAAAAAATTGGAAAAGAATCTACCTTCAGCTACAAGTCTAACAAGTTTCATCACATTCACGATGAAGACAAATAGATCAGCATATAAAGGAAATGCAGAGATCTTAATGTCTTATCTAGTATGATAGAGGACCTCTTTGACCTCAGTATATGACAAATTATTAAAACTGAAATATGCATTCTATTCGCGCTTTGGAACACTTAAAAATCTTGACAAATCTGCAAGAATACAAAGTAAGTCATATGATGCATGAGTCAAACCACATGATGCCATATTATCATGTTTGGTGCCTTTCATTGTCAGCTACTGACAAATATCAAATGATGGTTATTTCCACTTACAAATCATGTGGATTGATGAAGCACTAATAGCAAATACACAAAATAAAATTAAAAAAAATAAAAAAAGAAGTATATATATCTACTTGGTTCGTTGGAAAGGAAACTACTCTGTAGCTATCTCATTCATGGATTGTATACCTTTTTCTGTATACAAAGAATATAAATTCAGGGCTTTCCTTCTCGTAGCGCAAAGCATAAAGCATCACTAAGCGTAAGCGGTCAATATCAGATACACTTTCATTGTTTAAAAGACACTCACTGCCTGCATTGAAGTTTGAAAAGGGAAGAATGTCATTGCTCACCATTTGAACAGTATACTAGATATTTCCTGCTCTAATTTGAAGCTGTCAAATTCAGGAATCTCAAATCACAAATTAGTAGGGAACTCTATTGACACCAACAAAACACCAACTGGAACATCTCTACCTCCCCAGTGTTTAGTGGTGTGCCCATGTAAGTGTGCATGCCACGCCGGGGGCCCCGGGGGGGGGGGGGGGTGGTTGTGGTGGAGTGTTGAAGAAGTCTCTAAACGGTGTTATATAGCAGCACTCAATATCAGTAGATGAACACTTTGTTTCAGACAATAACTTCAACGGAATAAACATGATGTGCTAATAAAACAATAATTCAAAACATGCAAATAGCATTATAATCTTGTAACACAGAAAGGAAAATTAGGTAATCAAACATAAGCAATATTTATTGCATAGGCCTTTCATTTTTATTGTGCTGACATAAATTTTGAGTTAATCCTATTGGATGATGTCATTAACTGCTAATCGCCTATGAAACTTCAAATAATTTACATAACACCTCTAGAGAACCTATTTATCCCCCCACACCCTCCCTGAAATAAAAAAACAGGTCCATAGCCATGAGTTTTCTCTCTTCAACTATCTTGCTCATTTCTGTGACCAATGTCACCTGCTTTGAAACATTTCCATGCATTTTTCTGTACTCAGGGTACTTGTCAACAAATTTGGCCATGTCTTGTGCAGAAATTCAAAATGTTGGAATCATGGAATGTTATACCTCAACCCACCATGCTAATTTAGTAACATAATATCTCATAAATCTGAATTTATCAAGCCCCATACAAACCTATTGTCTGGATGCTCTGGTTACTCTTTGAAATCTGCTGAAATTCATCTACCAATCGCTTGATATTCATCCCAATATCTCCAAAATTCTCATACATGTTAGCTTTGAAAAATGCATCTTGTTCTGATGACAACACAACCTCCTGCGAATGTGAATTGAACAAAGATCATTTTCTTAGCAACGCAAAACAAAAAAATAAATATGCGCACTATAACAGGAAATGCAATGCAACCTGTTGATCCTTTGGAAGTTTGCCAATGTTTCTCAAATCCACCTTGTTGTCTTGAATACCTATCAATTCATGAACCATTGCCTATGGAACATGATGTGATAAATGAGTTCAATAAATAATAAAACCATCCATGTTATGTCAAAACAAAGTGGCATTTCTCATATAAATGGTAAAATCTGTACTGACAACCCCAAATACCTGATAGGTCCACTGGTTTAGCAAAGGGGTCACAGGATCATCCCTCCTATCAATTACCAGCAACAATGGGGAAACTTCCATTCGCCTGAAATCAAAAAGCCCACTTTCCTGCTGGTACATCAGCTTCTGATACATCCCAAAAAAGTATTAAAGTCAGATTTCTATGAACCTCAAATAGTAAATCTCCAATTGAGAAACTGCATCCAGTAAAATTGACAATGATATGAAATAAGATAACATCTACTCATGCATCAGAACAAGAATTCAGAGTTTCAGACCATGTTTAAGCAACCCCATAAATGCAAGCCTGTGACAATGACATGCACATGATGTGTAGAAACCAATCCTTTTCTTCAATTTTTGATTTACTTGATTTATGTAATTTTTGAAATTGATCTGTACTCCCCTGTATACTCCTTGTGTACTTGGGTGTCTTTTTTTAATATCAATAAATCTTTATTACTTATTAAAAAAATAAAGATTTTTTTGAAGATGTAACAACAGCTTTTTTGATGGAATTGATTGAACTTTCAGCCACCGACATTTGTGGCTTTTCATCTCCCTTCCATTTAGGGATTGAGTTAAGATGTTCTTGCTAATTTGATAGCTCTCTGATTCCCTTCTTAAACTATATTTTCTCGAATTCATATTCTGAATTGCGTCATAAAGCACTGAGAAGAGTGCTGGGACATGGCCAAAATCCAATGAGAAAAATATAAAGGGGTCACTAAAACAAGCTGCTCAGAATCTCAGGTACCAGGATGTCTTAGTTGCTGTAATCGGTCAAACTGTTTTCTTATGAACTACTAAGATATGTTACACTACAACTGGAAACTTATTTTATAAAGCTTTATACTTGTTTTAATATATCAGTGACTAACGATAGAGCTTAATGACACTATCATTAATGGAAACTAAGGACAGAGACAAAAGTAAGAATATGAATTATGTAGTATTATTAAAATAAAATAAAATAAAAAATATGAATTATGTTATATGTAGGCAAAGTGTCATATCAAAAAACAATAAAATAGAAGCCTTTGCTCACTAAGTCCATTTTTTTAATGTCTAAGCTTGCCTTATTACTAAATTATGGGCAATCATATCTGTAGTCAAAATTATAAAAATAAAAATAAAAAATCATATCTGTCACCAGGACAAGGCACAATATTTGGCCGTGTTTTCCACTTTTATATACACGGCAAATATCAACAGTGCTACTGAAAAAGTGGCTATTCATCCAGTTGAACCACTACAGCCACCAAATTCAGTTTTATTATTACTGATTGCATGATGAAGTTTAGACATATGCTGAGAGAGAGAGAGAGAGATGCAAAAAAACAAAAAAAAAACAAACAAACAAAGAAAACAATTTTGTCCCAAAAAAACTAAATTTTCAAACTCAGAATAATCCTTTCAATGGGAGTAAAAAAACTTACATCACTAGCATTTACACCAGCATAAATGATTTTCACAAGAACATGATGTGGTTTGATGGGCAATCTTAATGGCTTGCTCACAATGCGGGTGGCATTACGAAAATTGTGACTTAAGGTGTGAACAACTCTGAACAGCAAGAAACAAAAACAATAGTGAGTAACTTTCAAAAGGTAATGAGCAAACCACTGTAGTATATAATAAAAGGAAATATATGTAAAAAAAATTAATTTGAATTAAATAAATAAATATATATATATATATATATATATATATATATATAAACAATTGCCTTTCAAGATTTTCATGACTAATTAATCAATAAGCAAGTTGATTTAAAGGTATAAATGCTGATTGCTTCTATGTTTCATTTATTCGTAAAAGCCAATATATATATATATATATATATATATATATATATATAAAAAGGAAGATATGAAGTGGTAATAATAAAATGAAGCATTAGTAAAGAAATTAAATTAATCACATTTAAACAACCAAAATCCCACCTCATACAAAGTTTTACAAGTTCACACAAACACCAAGTGCCTCACTGTGAATGCAGTAAAATAGATTGCTTTTATGTCATAAGAACCACTAATTCTTTAAGCTCCCATGGCTAATTAGCTACTACCATTTACAAACTTCTCCATTCAAATTTGCTAAAGTTCATCTTATATGGTCTCTAATATTCCACTTACCCATGAGCTTTAGCTCAAATGGTACCTCCTCTCCTTTTAAAAAACAAGGAGGGAGAGTGAGATCGTGGGTTCAAGAGCCACTAGGTGCGCATGTAATTACCCATTTAAAAGAAATGATCTCTAATACCCACCCAATCAGCTCTCCTTTTCCCACTCAACATTTTTTTTCCCTTTTACATATAGTTCACTACTGAAATTAGGGTAAGGTCTGCACAAATGAATTAAGAAAGGATCATTTTGAAGAATCTCTAAATTGAAGGACTAAATTACATGAACTAAGCTGGCTATCCTTGGCATAAACTGAGCAGTTCAAAATGCACCCCAATGCCTCTGACGAGCTTTGACTGTAAGCATAAGAGGACTATGGTACACAGAAGTTTCCTAAATAGAAGGTTAGGATGGCCATATGCTTAAGGGAGAATCTTCATATATAAATCGCATCAACAAAAACAATCAAGTTGGAATAAAATTTTATAAATAAAAATTAGTATGGAAACTCTTATATATAACTCCCTCTGTCTATAAATAATAAGCCCCCCTTGAAAATGCACAAGTTTTAAGGACAAGTATAAAAAGATTTCCCATACCTTAGTATATAACTTTCCAATTAAACATCAATACGGACAACTCTTATATATCACTCCCTCTATCTCTAAATAATAGCCCCACTTGAAAATGCACAAGTTTTAAAGACAAGTATAAAAAGAGTTCACATACCTTAGTATAAAACTTTCCAATACTACCCTTTACATTTAAATAGAAATGTGAAAAAACAATAATATCTTTACTAATAAATTCAGCCAATAAGCTCTACCTTAAAGGGTACATTGTCCCCTTGTCAGAAGAAGGTGGAGGGCAAGGTCATAGGTTCAATATCCATATGGTGTCAGTGTAACTTACCAATAAATAACTAAAAAATTGTACAAATTCTAACCTTTTTCGTCGAAGAACTTATTTAGAGATAGCCAAAAAGGAAATGTAAACTATTATTTAGAGTTGGGAAAAAAACAAAAAACATTTCTTGTACATTTTCTAGCTGAAGCTTCATAGATTCACATAAAGCAACCACATAACATAAAAAAGGGGCTAGCCACAAACTGAACTTAGTTTCTTTTACAGATAAAAAAAGATATAAGTTTGACATAGTGGGAAGACATTTTCTCAAAACTATGAGGAAGTTGGAAATTTGATGCAACTTTGAGTGGAAAACTTTTCTTAGATTTTGAAGAATGCAGCAAGTACTTTGCTTCTTCCAGAGGACCGGGCCAATATTCCATGCCCCTGCGATTGGTAATCCACAGGCACGAACCAGCTCTACTATCATCAGTGATAAGCTCAAAAGTACCTAAAAGGCATAATATCTTGGAATATCATTAAATGATTTGAAAAGTAAAACAATCACTGATATCATAAATTGCATCAAATGTTTCTTCTACGGGGTTGTAATTAAGTCAAAGACACACATGGTTTCATAATAATATGCCTGAAGTACCTGCCTAAAAAACTAGCACACATATATATACAAGATACTAGAAGAATGTGGAAATGCATAGCCAATAGCCTTTCTCAAGGGTTTTCAGTTTGCACCTTTTTACTACATACGGTTGACTCTACATAAAACTGACTTTCAAAGCAAAAAAAGGCAAGATATTTTTCCCATGATCAGCAAAATAAAAAAAATCCTATATCCATCCCTGTCCCAAGCCCCACCTTAACTTCTCTATGGGCCAAATTGGAAAAAATAGCTGAGCTAAGATAACAGAGATATTCAGTGCATTACGAACAAAACACCTTAAACATTACCAATGTGTACCAGAAATATTACCTTGCATCTTTCTTATAATAAAAGGAAACATGCAATGGACTTGAGAAAGTTACTAAGCATCTAATACAGCATTATTGAAACTTGAAATGACACATGACCACTTCCAATCAAATTTCATTGAAAGAAACATTAATAGCCCATACCTTTCACCACCATTTCCATCGGAATAAAGCCCCCCATCTTGGCAACAAATTTAGAATCAATTTTTAAGCCCATCTCAGTTTGAACAAACTGCATTCAAATTCACGGGTCATTCAATATGATATGCTATAAAAACCTTAATTAGAAAACTCCTGTTGATTATCAATCCACAGTCAGAACAAAGCACAATTGCTATACTAATCCTCCCATAAACAAATTTTTTTTTTTTTAAATGAAAACAGGAAAAAGGTCATTAGCAATTCCTTAAGATGCTTATTCAGCCAGCGAATTCTGATATTTGCCCATTTTGACAAGAGTTGATCAATAAATCTGTATTCAGCTATCTGTAAATAGTTAAGTAGCCACTGATCCAAAGAGAATCATGGCATAGTTGGTTCAATGTTAGGTTCGACTAAATTTGCTCACAAATTTTCTAAAGGCACTCTTTATGCAGAACATATGAGTGAAAACTTTCAGTTGGACAAATCAAGCACAAACTGCAAGGCAATTTATTTACAATTATACAAAATGAAGTTTGAAATTTGCACATGTGACTGTAATTGCATCATGATATAAAATTCAGCAGGAAACTATCAACAGGTAGAAGAATCACTATGAGAAATATGATTGAACATATAGATTGACGTCACAAAAATGAACATTAGTGTCACTCCCAAAGGGAAAAAAGAAGATAATTTTCAGCACTTGCATATCACATGCCTCTTCAATTACAGTTCAAATATGCCGAGAGCCTTGCAGCTCAAAGGCATTGCCTGCTCCAAGAACATCCAGAATCTTACCTCAGGGCAAAGCACATTGACGCGAATCCCTTTACGCTTGTAGGGTGCAAGTGATCTAGTAAACATAACAACACCACCTACAAAAAAATAGCCAATTATTAATTATATGTTAAAGAGGCACTAATTAGATATTAAAACACATTTTAGGATTCTTTATGTGTTTACTTTGATGCATAATCAAATGTATATATATACTAAATAAGTAACAAATAGAACAAACCTTTTAAACCAGAGTAGATAGGGTCAGCGTACATTGGATAAAGACCAGAAGCAGATCCCATATTTTTTATTACACCAGGCTTTTGTGCAGATTCCATGGCCTTAATCTGATTTAAGAATTTTAAGTGATTATTGTTGTTTACCAATTACTGTATTGTGATCAATGAATAAATCAAAGGATAAACATCAATGCCCCCCATTTTCAATTTTTTCTTTTCTTGAAAATAAATTTTAAAAAGCCCTGTTATCATATCTCATTTCTAGGCAGCTACTCTCCCCAGAATATTGCTAAATGACCCTTTGATGGGCTGCTAGAAAGAAGCTTTAGTGGTGGAAAACTGGAAATAATGGTAACATGTTTTGTAAAGTAAAGAACGCAATAAAAACTATTAAAACATTTCAGGCAACTATAACTCTGCATCTGAAGGTTCTAGGAATATAATTCTACAACTCTGCATCTGAAGGTTCTAAGATGTCCTCAACATTGTCAACCAAACTGCTTCTCGCAGCATGCAGGAAAACACTAAATTAGGCAACTATAAGGGACAACCAAGTCGAAATACTAAGCATACCGCACGGTGAGTGCAATCAATAACTGCAATCAGGTTCACATTAACAGCATGTCTCCATGAACGAGTGCCATCAGTTTTATCCTGGTAAAATGGAATAGGATTACTAATTCCAGCACAGTTAATACAGATGTCCAATCCTCCATAAGTCGCTAAGTGCTTCTCAAAAGCAGCAGCTGTTTCTCCTGTTCATACCATAAAGATTAAATTTATTATCTGTAGACAAACACATTATATAAATGTGCCTGTCAAAGAAATTACTTGCCTTTATAATTCAAAGATTCAAAAAGTGAGAAAAACTAAAAGAAATATTAAGTCAAATTTTGTGGGTGTGTACATGTGCACAGATGCCTTGCCAATTTATGCAGACAAAAACATGCCTCATGAACAAGTATTTTTCTATCTTTTCTTGAAAGATTTCTCACAAAATTCTGTGACATACATTAGTCTCTCAATAGTTGTTTTTGTGTCATTACTTCGAGTACATGACAACTTATGCTAAACTTATGCTTTGTTTAATGAAGATGCAACGAAGACAAGCAAACCAACAGCATTACAATATGCAATACTGTTGGATACAAATACTCCAAAAACCAAACAGTTTATACTTTCATTTTGAGTGAATATCTAGTCTATAGTGCTAAGCATGAACCAAACACCAATTTCTAGCATGCGGGTGTGTGTGTGTGTAAACGGAAGCTTTGAAAAAATGAGATCATATAGCAGAAACAAATATTTTTCAGTTACTCATGTTGCTCACATCGCATTTTACAAAGATAGCAGATGGAAATTCCAAGTTGGAGTGGAACTTGGCACTCTCCTTTTCAGCTAGGGATGCTACTTGCCTTCCATTTTCTTCTGAGAAATCAACCACTGTCACAAATATTCCCTTCTTTGCAAGAGCCAGGCTAAGCGCTTTACCTACATATCAACCACCACCAAATGACCACATCATATAACAATAATCGCCACTAGGAAGCACAAACACAGGTACAACACGATCAATTTTTGAATAATTATAACATGGCACATGGGATAAAACACCAGTAAGACACCCCAAATGAAGTGTCCGTGCTTGTTTGGATGTCCCCCAAATTGTTCAATTTATGTTCTAGTTTTCACAGACTATAAAAAGCCAGATACCAATCATTTGGAATTTATGGTCCCAATTGTGGTGATCAGTTTGCATTAACAGCAAAAATTTCATACATGCTCAAATAGCATGCCAAGTTATGAGCGGAGGATTCGTGAACAAGTTGTGGGCAAAGTTGCAGTGGGAACGAGGGGGGCCAAACGCACCGTTTCAGTGGGAAGACATCAACCAGGCAGGCTTATCAAAATTACGTATAAAATAATTTATCCCTAACTTTTTATAAAAATATAAATAAATAAATCAACATTTTTGGGCCTTCACTTTTAAATTTTGTTTTTTTAATATAAATTTTGCCTCCAAACATATGTGGAGCTAGGCTTGTACAAGAAGCCATAGAGGACAACTTAATCGATATAAAATTAATTATCTTAGCAGATTGGCCGAGTTTAACTATTAAAGTGACGGGTTGCGACCCCTCGGGTTGTCCCTACCCAAAACCTTGGTGACCCAAGTATCACCGGAATGTGTTTTGAGTGGTTTCGGAATGCAAACAGGAGTCTCCCAATGAAAAGTGATCTCTCAACAGTTATAGCAGGTGGAACAGGCCGACCTTCCTTGTTGGCATTTTCCATGGCTGCATATAAATTATCAATCTCACGCTTCAATTGTGTCAATATAGTTGACATAATTTCATAACACTTATTTTGTACATATGCCGCCAGACCCTTTCAAATTAGTGCTGCCTTTGGAGATTCTAAGAAACTCAATACGTCCTGAAGAACACTCTGACAGCGGCTGTCTACTGCATCTCTAATCCCACTACAAATCGCATCAATCAAATACCTCCCATTAATCTTTTTCACAAGCATTTGCCCACCATCTCCCCTCCGCCCCACCTCTCCTCTAGACTCATGATTTTGGGATTTGGTTCACTCCCACTCCACAACTACAGCTGTTTAGAACACTTAAGAGTCATGGACCAAGTGAAAACGTTAAAAACTCCAATAAATGAGTTATGAGAAGGTGTCACTAACTACCCAACTTAAGTGAACCTAGTTGATGTTGTATTCAGAGGTAACTAAGGTAGCATCAAAAAGTAATTTTCTTAATCTTGAAATCAGAGAAATAAGAAATAAAATATGGCAGCCACATGCACATACTTTTTGCAGAGATTGATTTTTCCAAAACCCATTATCCTGATTTTAACTCATGTTCATTACCATCATTATCAACCTTATACCACTGTTACAGTCAACACAACTATCTGCAAACAGTGTCCCCTCTGAAACCCACATCACATAACCAAAAATATTCAAATCGGTAATGGAAATATGGCTGGGAGTTGGGAAAAGCTGGGCCAGGTGGGTTGGACTACAGGGGTGCTCAGTCTGCCCTCCATCTCAGACCAAATCAAGACAGAAAATTTTATATAATAAGTCAAAAAGTTCTGCTGTGTGTATATATGTGTGTGTGTGTGTGTGTATTTAGCGAAAACTATGTCTTTAAACAGTAAAACACAATTTTTATAGCACAAATGGGGAACTATCACAAAACTAGAGAATGTTAATTCTCTTCCCCCCTAAACATCATTTGAAAGTTAAAGAGTCTAACCTCATTATCTCAAAGTAGCAACCCAAACACTTGAAAGCTCCAACTCCTACAATATGCAAAACTTATTGATAGTATTTTTCTACCCGACTTCTTATGATACACGTCCATTTTCGTGGACCTTTGACGGTAGGGTCTAAGGAAACTGATGAAAAGGTTGATGACGTTCTAAAGTTGGATAGCTTGGATTGTTGGACTCCAGAAATTCATTACAGATGGTCTAAATCTATAAATGTTTAACACTTAGATTCAGTCCATCTATAGTGATTTTCTGGCGTCCAATAATCCAAAGTATCCTACTTTAGAACCTCATGTGTGTGTTCATTAGTTTCCTTGGACCCTACGTACAGAGCAAAGTTGGAAAATAGATACGGTCCTGATAAACAACATAATCATACATGAGAATTTTCAAACAACCCAAAATGGGCCTGAGGCTTAGCCCCTCTAATTGGCCGCAGTGAAAAACATTTTAAAATATTAATACGTTAGAATCATTACCGACCACATCAAAATCGACCTCAAATCAGCCTTCTCCAAGCTTATTGGCATTATTTTGGATATTTGGTGCTACTTTTATTGTGCTGAAGCTGAATTTTATTGCTTCCATCTTATTCTTCATAGCAGCATCATCTTGATCAAAGTAAGAAGTAAACAAACCATAATGAGTAAGTAAACACGAACTTGAAACGAAGAATGCTTTTTAAAGGATCATATATTGTAAAATTGCAAATGAAAAGGTAGTTGGTGAGTTACCTTTTTTGGACCTTATGCCGTCTAGTATACTGAGGAGGAGGTTTTGCATGTTCTTCGTCACATGCCTCAGGCGAAGCTTTGTGTCCATGTTTGTGGCCCCCTGTCCCACAAGGAGGTGCCTTTGATATGCGTTTTGGCCGACCTTCTGGTTGAGCAGGTAACCCACCAACCTGCTCAACCTGAACATGGGGTGGGTCAACGGCTGCTGAAGGGCCAATAGACGTACTGTGGGAGGGTGGCTCCTGCTGCATGGTAGGTGGGGTTAGATGAATACCCAGGTCAAAGGATGGAATGGGTGACACCTCAGGACCGAGGGATGGGGTGGGTGGACGAATGTCAGACGTAGGACAAGGAAGTGGAGTGGGTGGCGGGATGGTGGGGCGAGGAGATGAATGTGGGATGGGTGAAGGGATGATGGGCCGAGGAGATGAATGTGGGATGGGTGAAGGGATGATGGGGGTAAAGGATGGATGTGGGATGGGTGAAGGGACGGTAGGGGTAGGGGATGGATGTCGGGTGGATGAAGGGACGGTAGGGGTAGGGGATGGATGTCGGGTGGATGAAGGGACGGTAGGGCTAAGGAATGGATGTGGGGTGGATGGAGAGGGATGGGGGGTAGGGACAACCCGAGGGGTGGCAATAGGCTGAGGAGAGGGAGATCCGGTCGGAGCTGTGCTCGTGCTTGGGCCCTCAGTACTGCTTGGGCCCGCAGGAGTAGGTACCTCCTCGTTCGGGGCCTCAGGGATGGGAGGTTGTACACGGTCAAGGAAGTGCACTGCCGTCAGCACATCAGTAATGTCCGTATGGTCCTCCGTGCCCACTGGGTGATGCCTCAACAAACGGTTGACAAGTGAAACCTGAACATGGAAAACCCACACATATTAGTAATGCCGTTCATCATCAAGAATGCCAATCTGGCATAAAAAAAATGGGTCTTCTGAATTTCCAGATGCTAGTAATAAAGAGTTGTATAGGGAGAGCAAATGCTACGCAGAAAATCATCATAACATATATCATGTTATGATGACAATGGTTTCATGCACAGAAGTACGGTATGATTTACAAGGAGGGAGAGAGAACTTACCATCATAGTCAATTTTGCACCGGGCCTATCGATAAACCTCCGAGTTACCCTGTTGAACCAGCCGAAGTACTGATGCTGTGGAGGCATATCACCGAGCACTACTTCAAAACGCCGTTCAAGGCGATTACCCCAGTTGATTATATGCCCCCCATGTTTCCGCATCCAATTAACACCGACCTTCCCCCTCAAATCAATTTTATGAAGGACCTCATCAGTGTCAACATCATCGGGAATTTCTTGGATCATCCCAAATTGACGAACGACGCGATCCGGTGTATGTTTCTCTATTATGTGGAAACATATAAGCGGCACCGTTGCCGTCCACACAGCCCTCCCTGCAACGCACCACGGCGGAAGGTCCTCTAACTCAGCTTCATATGGCTGCCACACCACCTAAAACAGCCAACACAGCACATTAGGCAACAATGTTTAAGTTTCAAAATTGTCCAAACCTATAACATTGTTCGTAAACATGTAAATGAGGGCATTTGCATACCTGGCCTGGCAACATTGAAGCTATTTGCTCGCGATACCTGTCCCTGAAGATGTGGGCGGGCCTATTTTTCTTGTTTGGGACCCACAACCACCTACAACAATGAAGAACAAAGGATCAATATGTAGAACATGATTTTATGGAAGATAATGTTATAATTAAGACTATAATGTAATCACATATAACAACTAATGTTAGTAAGCAATATATTCAGTGTATAAGCTAATGTTTTCTAGGAACTTGAGGAACATAATGGAGGGATCACATGAGGCAGCAAGGTGCGTAGCATCATTACCCATTTTTCTCAATATCCCCCTCTAGGTATACATATTCATCTATCAGATTTCTGTAATATGGTTTAAATTTATACCATTTTTTGTTAATTAATGGTAATGGAAACACTTAAGCTAGCCATTCCTACCATTTATAAATTTACCGCCACATTTGTAACAAGACATTGGAGACCAGTTGTGCAATGTTCTTATAGAATGCCCTATAAAATTGGTACAAAGTTCTCTAAGTTATTAGTTATCACTAAACAAACATTAAAAATACTATTTTTTCACAGCCAAGAACGTATTCACAGCTTCCAAACCTCTTCAAACATTTTTCAATTCATCCAATGATTGCCAAAAAATGCCTTTATTAAAAACAATTAGTTGCCCAGTCCACCAAAAAACAAAAAGTCACGAAACAATAATAATTACTTAAAAACAGAGTGGAGTGGGTTTTGGAAGAGAGGAAGTAGTTTGTCCAAAATGAAGAGAGTGGGGATGGGATTCAAGAGAAACTTACT